>CM035137.1:60857237-63257237 GCA_020205605.1 Panax ginseng
TTTGATAATTTTTTATATAAATATATTCAATAACATTATGCACTCATTTTTATTAAATTGAATATTTAAAATTATTAAATAAAATTTTACCCTTTAAAATGATAAAATAATGTCATTAAGAGACATCTTACTTTTTTAAGATCAAACAATTTTTAGATTCAGCCTCATAACTATTCAGGACGATCTAATTTATCAAGACATCATAATCATTCATATCTTAATTTCGTGTTTATCAAATACAATCTTAGTTTTTCATATTATTTCAATAAATAATGTTAGGGGACTCAAACTTTTTACCTCAAATGACATAACATTGAATATTTTAATGATAATTATACGAGATCTACTCTAACTAAAGGTTACATGAATACACATCATTTGAGATATTTTTTAGACAAAAATTTTATGCGACGCCCCAAAATAGGTAGTATACATCACCCATCTCAGTCGCCTAAATACATGGTATAAAATTCAAATATAACTTAATAATACAACCGCCGTGTAAAATACTACAAAACATAAACCGAGAGTTTTAATACTAATATTGTCTTCTGTATGATTTAACTCAAATGGAATCCTCAATACATTTATTATCATACTATTTCATAGAATAATCGTAACTACTAATGCTATCATCCGGATCATTACCACTATGTTCCTCGACTAGTCCCTGCCACGCTCTCATTTCCTAAAGAGGACAATGAAAGCAAAAGTGGTGAGCTCAACTAGCCCAAAGAAGAAATATTATTACTAAGATAATGCGTAATAGTTTATCGTTAGCCTTCAACAAAGGTTAAACTAATAAAATATAACAAACATCAAGTTTAATTGCAGCTGAATGAAGCAATCCATTGTAAGAGTCAAGAGAGCATAAATCTACTATCTTCTATGATTTAAAAGGTTTTTCATCACTTTTATCAATCGAGACTCAACTTAAAAATAATCCACATTGTAAGACCCCAACTTTTTATAAATAATATTGAATTTTCTATTTATTATCTTTAAATAATAAGGAGTTAATTTGATATAATGTTTTAAGTATAAGTGAAATGTCTAAATTTTACAAAATAAGCAAATGGTTGTAAAATATTCATCATTGGTTTAGGAATATTCGCTCGGGTCGCGGAATATTCTTGTTGTCGAGAATATTCGTATTGGCGGCACAACCTATCAGGCTGGCCCCATAACTTATAATAATCACTTGATGAAGAAAAAACGCATAAAATATGAGTTTTATAAATAACGATGTAATTGTACTGCTAACACTGCTGGAATACCTTTTCAGGGTTAAAAATACAGAATACGCGCGGTCATGCAAGTAAGTACACTATAGATGGCATGCGATTTTTTAGAATTATTGATTCTTACGTAAGTTGGTACTACTCAATAATTGTTACAAGAATTACCGCTCAATATTTTATTTTATCGATTCAATAATTGTTACGCTGATATTTTATATTATTGTTGTTTCAATAATTATCATTGCACAAATGATTTCATTATCGCATCAATAATTCATATTATTTGAATAATATTATTAGATAGCATTATTGGCAATGTCTAGAATGTTCTATCTAAGGAGAGGTTTGATCACCTGATCGCACTAATAAGGAGAGAAACTTTATTGGAAATCCTCTTTCCTGAACGACCCGTCATCATTATAATCAGGATTCTCGTGAATATTATTTGTGGAATAATTAATTATTAATTTATATGATAAGGAAATATTTATTTGATGTGGATATAAATGATGGATTTATTTATGTGGTTATAAATGAAGGAATTATTGTTGAGGTGTTTTATCAATTTTTTTTTCAATGAAGGTATTAAAATCAAACCGTTGTTTTAGATATATTGCTGTGAGTTATAATTTTAATCCGCCTGCTGGATCGCTGTGATTTTTGGATATGTTATACATATATAAGTTGAGTATATGTCCACAAATTTTGAACCGCTAAAATGAACGATGATTTGTTATGAATTTTAAGAGGTGACCGGTTCTAAATTGTCAAGCTTTCGAATTTATCATTTTGGTGGAAAATTCTAGAATTGGTGGGGCCCACTTTTGATTGGTGAGAAATGTGCTCAAATTGAATTTCAAATGTGGTGGGTAATAGTAGTAGTAAAGCCATCGTGTATAGTGCCAAGTCCGCCTTTGCCGCTAACATTTTCCTAAAGCTAAGTTAGAATCAAAATCACACCGTAAATAAGTTTTCTTTTCTATATTATCGAGCGATTTTGTGAGTATTTTGATACTTTGAGAGTTTCTATTCAAGACAAGTTTCATCTGTGATCATATCCGATATTTTGATCAAGTACTATCATTTCTGAGGTAAGGATGTTATTTTTTTTTCGAATGATGTTATTCTTCAATATCATTATACCGAAATATTGGTATGGATTTTATTGTGGAGTTTCTACCTTTTTGTGTTGGGGGTTACTATTCACGATAATGCATTATTCACGATATGGCACTATTCACTTAATACGACACTATTCACCAAAAAATGAAAATTTTCTTTGTCCAAGATGTCTATTATGGTTACTATCTTTGATCAGATCCATGTTTTGATCTTTGATTTTGAATTTTGCTTTCACAATTGGTTATTATGAAGTATTATTAATCTTCGATAAACCGTGAATACAAACCTTTAATATTTGTCCTTCGCTCCTCACCGATTCATTTTCTTTAAAATATTTTTCATCATCCTCTCATTTAAATGATGATATTACTGAATATCTTTGGCCCTGAGTGCAAGGATGAATGATTAATCGATGAATATCTTTGGCCCGTGAGTGCAAAGATGAATAGGTGTTGAGATGAATATTACCAACTCTATACACACAAATGAATATCTTTAGCTCAGTAGTAAAGATGAATATTTGATTAAAGATGTATATCGATTGTTGTTATAGGGATAAATTATTGATGATGGACTTTTTAAATCTTAGAAGATAGTAGAACTCATTCTTTACGTGACTCTTCTAATGGATTGTTGCTTCACCAGATTTGTTGATCTAAAACTTGTCAGTCTATTATATTCTATCAAATTTTTCCCTATCAAGACTAATGATAATTTGTCAGATATTATCTTAGTCATAATATTCTTTATCGGGCTAGTTGAACTCACCCTTTTTTTTTTGTTCCATTTTTCTTCTCGTGAGGTGAGAACATAACAAGATCTAGCTCTGGGTATGGAGTAATGGTTCTAGAAAGATGTTTTAGCAAATTCTCACTATTTCAAAATAGCAAATGAATAATTGTAACGAGGACTTATTTGAGTGTGGATATTGCTCTAGAAGACAATATTTGTATTTAAACTCACAATGATGTTGTCGATTTTGCACGATAATCAGACATCAAGTTGTAGTTTGCTTTCGTATCTATGATTTTATGCCCCCGTAATGGGTGTTGTATACATAT
The DNA here is from genome assembly GCA_020205605.1 of Panax ginseng. Classification (NCBI taxonomy): domain Eukaryota; kingdom Viridiplantae; phylum Streptophyta; class Magnoliopsida; order Apiales; family Araliaceae; genus Panax; species Panax ginseng. The sequence continues at coordinate 60,860,662 of CM035137.1, forward strand.
TTTGGGGCGCCACACACATTATCGAATCACCCCCGCACTACAACCAATGATATTCTTTAGTATCAATACCACAAATTATCCGCACCACGGGCCAAGGATATTCGTGTATTCATATCAATGGTCATGATCATGCCAACAACCGCCCATCAATGCACTACAAGTCAATGAGGACTTTTATCACATCATTTGTAACATTACTACTATGATTATACCGAATAATCCTCTGTCATAATCATACCAAGTCCATCTATGCACCACAGCCATGTATTTACTTTCAATGTAATATAAATACGAGGATGACGACAATGATATAAGAATTCAATAAAACAAGTTCAAGGATAAATTTTTAAAGATTTATAATTTAATTTATCCAAATCAATAACGCCCAAATTGTCAATACGACAATCGCTTATGGAGTAAAATTAGAGAATAATATTGTACAAAAATATAATTGACCAAAAACGAATCAATTTTTATCATGAATAAGACTTTGAGTGAATAGTAGACTTCGTGAATAGTATTTCTAATATAGTAACCCTGAATAGTACTCCAGATGAAAAAAGTTAAAACTTATCAAGAATGCTCAAAATAATATTTCCAATGAAAAAGATATTGACGTAAGTTTAAATATCAAAGATATTCTACTAATTTCATATGGAGATAAGACAAAATTTTAACAAAACGAGTATAGAATTAATTTAAAACGAAATAATATTACTTACATACTACAGTAGTATGGAAGAAAATATTATTTCAAGCTTTAATATTGAACAAAAATAACATCCCTTACCTTAAAAAAGCAAGAGTATTCCAACCGGTATAATGGGATATTCTCAAGAAAACTTTCACTATTTTCTATGATCAAAGCTTTATAAAACTCGAAAGAAATACGCCTTCAAGATTATAGAAGAAGAATTGTCCGATTCGTGATTTTCAATTCTAACTTGTTACTATTTATAAGAAAATGCTGTAACGCCATAGAGACTAAATAATAAAATAATATATATTTTTTTCTTTCACGTAACCTACTTTGTTGAAAAGCCAAGCATGCCATCTGGAACATTTTTTGTCAGCCACATGCTTCAAAACAAAAGTGGGGCCCACCCACAATTTTAATAAAATATTTAATTTTCTAAACTTCAATAATTCATATAAAATAGCCCTTTTATCGTAAAAATACGAATTTTATGTCTATTCCATACTTAAATCAATTCTCTACAACTTTGGTAGCTTTTAAGTTTTCCCAAATTTCAAACAAAAATATCCTCAATTCCTCAAACTAGACAATTTTCAACACCTCTTTAAATTCATAACAAATCGTACGTTCATTTTTGAAGGTTCAAAATTTGTGGACATATACACAACTTATATATGTATAACATATCCAAAAATCACAACGATCCAACGGTCAAATTAAAATTATAACTCACGCAATAGAGCTTTAAGAACACCGATTTGATTTTTTAATACCTCCAATCCGACAAAATACTGATAAAACACCTCAACATTAATTCCTTCATTTATAACCACATAAAATAAATATTTTCCTATCCATTATTTATGTCCACATAAAATAAATATTTCCTTATCATATAAATTAATAATTAATTATTCACAAATAATATTACAGAATCACAATAATGACAACCAGCCGCTCCTGTGAGTTAGCGGACTTTTCGATAAGGATTTCTACTTACATCGCCGCAATTAGGTGACCAAACCTCTCCTCGATGTAACTTTCTAGACTTTGCCAATAATGCTATCTAATAATATTATTCAAATAATATGAATTATTAATTTGATAATGGGAAATATCGCAAAGTTGGGTAATTATCAAACAACAATAATATAAAATATCAACGCAAAGAATTATTGAATCAATAAAATAAAATATCGAACAAAGAATTATCGTCGAATAATTATCGAGTAGTGTCTTCTTACGTAAGAATTAATAATTCAAAAATACTGCGGCAATACCGTAAAGCATCGCCAACAACAACGCCAGACATCAGATTTTAACCACCGTGTATTCTAACAGCTGTTAATTCAGAATAACTACACCGCTATTTATATAAAAGATATTTTCGTCATTTTCAATCCGACAATAATTCCGCTAGGGGGTCCACCAATGATCGTGTCGTCGCACAAATATTCCCCGACTAATCGAATATAATATAACAACTTACGATTTTGAAAATTTATAAATATTACCCACAACTATAACATTATATTAAATTCACTCCATAATATTCAAAAATGATATTTATAGAAAATTCATCTTTATTCATAAAAGTTGGGGTTTTACAATTTTATGAAATTTTGCCTCGAAATTAGGGCACGACTGGTATGTCAAGAGGTAAGGATACCTTGATTTCATTTCAGATTCTAACTCTCGTGTCATTTCAACATCGTGGTTTCTCCACAAAACTTCGACTTGAGTAGAACCTTGGAGCATAAAATATGCTCCTTCTTATCCAAGATTTTAATCGAACCTTCTTCATATGTTAAATCGTCTGCTATTTCATTCGGTTCTAACTCAATAATGTGGTTCCTTTTTCACATATTTACGTAATATAGATATGTGAAAAACATTATGAACACGAGACATACTTCGCTGTAAGGCGAGTCTATAGCCACAGCTCCCTATCGTTTCGAGGATTAAAATGGGCCAATGAATCGAGGATCGAGCTTTCCTCTTTCCAAATCTCAGAACTCCTTTCCATGGAGCAACACGTAATAACACATGTTCTCCAATATCAATTCCACGCCCTTTCGATGAAGATCAAAGATAACTCTTTTGTCAATCTTGTGAGGTTTTTATATGTTGCCTGATCGTTTTGAATCTTTTCCGAGTCATATATCGCATCTCAACCCCATTCAACAAATGTAAGACCCTAACTTTTAGGAATAAAATGAATTTTTATAAATATCATTTTTTGAATATTATGGAATGAATTTGATATAATATTTTAGTCAGGGTAATATTTATAAATTTTACAAAGTACGCAAGTTGTTATATAATATTCGATTGATCGAGAAATATTCATTTTGAAAAGGAATATTCGTGATAATGGCACAATCACTCAGTGGACCCTACAACGGAATTATTGTCGATTGAAAAAAATGACAAAATATTTTTATGAAAATAACTACTAAGTTTTACTGTTAATCGCTGAAACACCTTGTTAGCATAAAGTACAAATAATACGCGGTCAGATAAGAAGACACTAGTATTGATTATTGATGCTATACGAGAAGTCACTCGCTTTTGATTCAATTATTGTCGATATTTTATATATTATTAAATCAATAATTGAGATAACAAAGTTATTAATACTATTATTCGCAATATTAACGATGTCTAGAAGTTCTGCCAAGGAGAGGTTTGTCACCTAATCAAGCGCCATAATAGGTGGAGAAATCCTTATCGAAAGCCCTCATTCCTGTTAACGACCCGGCCGATTAATATTGTGAATTATAATAATGATGATAAATGTTGTTAAATATATCGAGGTATTTTTTTACTAAGTCATGGAAGTTTATATATATATATATTATATATAAAATTTGTTTTATTAGTATTATTAATGTAATAAAATGTAAAGTTTTTTATATAAAACAAAATACTTTTTATAAAATTATTTGTTTTATTAGATTATAAATAGAATATATTATATTTTATTACGATAGTGTCAGATAAAGCCTCAGATAGTAAAATCTTTTTATATAAATTATTAGATTATAAATAAATATATTATATTTTATTTAAAAGTTTTTTTTATTAGAATATTTTATTAAATCAATCTAGACCATCTGCTTAAAAGTAAATCAATCTGGACCGTTCATGGATTAGTTACTATGCAGTTCATTCTTCTATAAATAGAAGCTCATTCTTTCATTATTTCTTACGATTCACCGAAATTTTAGAGAGAAAACTATAGAGAGAAATAAGAAAAGTGTTCTCGCTAATTCACTACTCCTACATCCAATTCTCTTCTTTCTAAGGTAAGGGTATTATTTATTTTGTATTCATGAAGAGAACTTCATTATTCCATTCTTAATTAATATGTCGAATAACTCGTTTCTCATGCCAAGTACCGCATATGGTGAAATTCTTCCGTTATTCCATTTTTTATTATTCCGCTCATTATTATTCTCGCTTAATATCCCGTCTGTAAGGCTTACGCACGACCGTTCCATTCTTTACTATTCTCGCTTGAATATCTTTCTGTATGCAAGCACGCATTTACTCGTCCCATTATTTATTATTCGTTGAATAATCATTCTGTGCGATCTATCGCATGCATGGTGATTTCTGTTGTTATTCCATTCTTTATTATTCTATCGGAATATCCTCGCTTGCAGGTATTACGCCTAATTCGGTTCCATTATTTATTATTCTCGTTGGAATAACTGCTTGCATGCATCTATCGATGCATGGTGATTTCTTCCGTTATTCCATTCTTTATTATTCGTTGAATAACTCGCCTATGTGATTATCACATGCATGGTGAATGATCCTTTGTATTCATTCCTTATTAAATTGTGAAAATGATCTGTTAAGTGGATTATCGCATGGCTGATTTAAAATCCATTCGGCAGCTTCATATATTCTCTTATACTCAATCGTTAAAACTTTCGACTTATACTCCATGAAATAGTGGAATATCCTTGATATTTGCGCTCATCCAAAGATTCATTCATGGAAATATTCTTCCGAGCGTTCTTAAATTTTACCCACAAAGAAATATCCTATCGACAATTTGACGCATTGGGTTTCGGATAAATTAATTTCTTGAACTTGTTTTATTGAATTATTATGTCATTGTCATCATTCTCATGCTTAGATTGTGATTAAAGTCATCTTCGGCTTACGGTATGTATGGACTTGGTATGATTGTGACAAGGGATTATTCTTGTATAGTCATGACCGTAATGTGACGAATGATGTGGTAAAAGTCCTCATCGGGCTCGTAGTTCATCGATGGACAATTGTTGGTGTGATTACGACCAGAATTATTCGGTATAGTCATGACCATTGATGATTACATGAATATTCTCGATCGTGATGTGATGATTCAATTTTATTTATTGTTCGAGTCTCAAATATAAAATGGATGAAAACATTTAAATCATGTAAGATAGTAGATTTTATTCTCTACTGACTTTTTTAATGGATTGCTTGTTCCACTGTAGTTAAACTTGATGTCTATTGTATTTTATCGCTTTAATGATTATTGAAGACTAATGATAATTTATCCTCGCATTATCTTAGTCATAATATTTCACCGGGCTAGTTGAGCTCACCTTTTCTTTCACCGCTCTATTCAGAAATGAGAATATAATGGACTAAATGGGAACCATGAGTGATGGTCCGTATGATAAGATTAGTAGTCCTCACTATTTCTGTGAAATAGTGTGATAATTAATGTAATGAGAACTCCATCGAGAGTGGATATTGTCTGTAGGCAATATTATTGTTTAAACTATCAATTATGTTTTGTCAGATTTTACACGACCGTCAGATAATTGTCAGATTTGAATTTATGTACCATGTATCCATGCGACTCAAGATGGGTAATGTATACCTATTTTTGGGGCGCCACAAATGGTATCAAAGCCATGAAAAGAGCCCTTAGCCTTTATCCCATGATTTCCAAGTCTCTGGGATGCACCAAAGCCGCATTTCCGTAGGGGACGCCAGAAGAATTCATGGCAAGTCGATAAGTATCATTGTGAGGTGCTATCCAAGTTATGGGATAGAAGTCATAACAGTATCAAAGCTAGGATACGATCCCTAATGAGATGTGAGACAAGAACTAGAGGGAGAGAGACGGAATTCCTTCAAGCTAGTAGATGATCTACCCAAGTTTATTTGTTATTTAATCAATGATCGTAGTATAGAGATAATATGTGATATGTTAATTAACCCTTATTTTATTGCAAGATTTGAAAATGGTATCCAAAATGTTGAGATAAGTAATGGCGCATATGAGACCGCTGAGTCTCCACAGATCAATAATAAGGATAATGTGCAACAGATGGCGATAATCCTCCCGTAAACAACAACACCGATCAATCGATTTAACGACTTTAGACGCTTAGAGCTTTTTAGAATTCATGCAACATCAAAGCGTAAGGCGACTCATTCCCAAAATGTAGGTGGAAACACCGATAAATCTCTTGACGGTCACCGCTAAGCGCTTTATGGAGCTCTGACCACCGGAGTTTTTTGGAGAGCCAAACCACTTAAGGCGAGACGGGATAAAGCAGATTAACAAGATATTTGATGTCTTGGGATGCTCCAAGGACCAAAAGGTTCCCTTTGCTACCTTCATGTTATGCGTTGAGGCAGATTATCGGTGAGAATCAGAAGCGACTCAACTCCGCCAGATCAAGATGTCTTGGGAGAAGTTCCAAGAGCTATTCAACGACAAGTACTTTCCCGAAAGTATTCGGCCACACGAAGGAGGTAGAGTTCATCAAGCTCGAAAGAAAGCAATACGACCGTGGGTACAAAGACGGCTAAGTTTGTCGAGTTGTCTCGATTTACGCCCCACTTGATTGATAATGAGGAGAGAATGACGTGGATGTTTCTAAGAGGTTCAAACCCGAGATACGCCAATATCTTATCTCTCATAAATTTTGTTTGTATTCGGATGTTGTGAATAGGGCTCGCTTATCGAACGCCGATAATGAGTCGACCCAACCAAGAGAGAGCAAATGACATGTCGATAATACTAAAGGTAGCAACATCAAGCTTATGATAACAAACGGAGGGAATCAACATGCCAGAAATGATAACCACTTTATGGTAATTATGGCCAAGATAATAGGAGTGGAAAGTTCAAGAAGAGAAAGTTCAAAGAAAGATGGAAAGACGCCAACACCAAAGACCAATTGCCGTTATGGAAGGAGAACGACCACCTATCAGACAAGTTATAAATGTGGAGGGAAGGACATAAGTCCAAACCGCATTTGAGCAAATTCAAAGCATGTTATAATTATGGAAAAGAAGGCCACCTAGCCCGATTTTTTCGCTCACCAAAGTTAAGTCCAACTGGATGGAGGCGCCAAAGAGGGTCCCGCATAAGACAAAACCAAAGAGTTCAAGGGAGAAGCGTTTGTCGTGAACCTCCCAAAAAAGTGAGGAATCTGAACGAGGTGATCACGGTAAGCCTAATCATAAACTCTAGTGAAGTTTATACTTTATTTGATAATCGGTTCTACCCACTCTTTCATTTCTCCTACTTGCGCCAACGCTTAAATTTGACTCCTAGAGAAATTAAACTTTCGACTTATCTCGTTGAAACTCCGCTGGAGAAACTTTCATTACATCCACTATTTATAAGTCTTGTTTGATTCAAATTGGTAACCGCATCGCTACTTGCTGATCTTATTTCTTTGAAAATACTTGCATTTTATGTGATTCTAAGGATTGATCGGTTAACTACTCATCATGCAAAAATTGATTATTTTCGTAAGGTCATTAGCTTTCATATTCCTAACCAACCTATTATGCTAATTCAAGCAACCAAACCATTAAAATCAATCACCGCCATCTCAAGCCATAAAGCTATTCGCTTATTAAAAATGGATGTCGCTTTCTTAGCTCATGTCACGGATCTAAACAAAAATACGCCAATTTTGAATGATATTTCTATTGTTAATAAATTTCCGACGATTCCCCAAGAACTTCCCTGCCTAACCCCAGAGTGTGAAATTGAATTTTGTATCGACCTCGAATCCTAAGATAAAACCCATTTCTAAAGCCCCATATCGAATCGCTCATATCAACTTCGTGAGTTAAAACCCAACTACAGAATTATTAGACATTGGTTTCATTCGCCCCAGGACGCCTCCTCGGGTGCTCCTGCTCTATTCGTGAAGAAGAAAGATGGAAGTATGCGACTTTGTATTGATTATCTGGAGTCAATCATGTCACCATAAAAAGAAGTACCCATTGCCACGATCGATGACCTGCTTCACCAAATTTGTAAGGCGCCAAATTCTTTTCAAAGATCGATCTTCGTCCTGATATCACCAATTAAAGATTAGAATTGATGACATTCTAAAGACGGCTTTAAACTCCTGCAGAGACGGCATTATGAATTCCTAGTCATGTCTTTTGATCGACTAATGCCCTCGCCGCTTTCATGGATATGATGAATCGAGTATTCAAGGAATATTTGGATCACTTTGTGGTCATCTTTATTGATAACATCCTCATATATTCCAAAACCCGTGAAGACCATGAGCAACACTTGAGGTTAATACTCCAAAAGCTTCGTGGAAAAAGCTTTATGCCAAGTCAAGAAATGCGAGTTCGCTTGAGGAAGTAGCTGCCTTAGGCATGTAGTATCAAGTCATGGAATAAGTGACTCGACAAAGATTAAAGCAATTCAAAGTCGAGCAACCTAAATAAGGATCGAATCTACGAGCTTTCTTGGCTTAAATTGGTTATTATCGAGATTCGTGGAAGGATTTTCTTTAATCGCTACTCCATTAACTCAAATTGACCTCAAAAATATAAAAAATCTGCTGGAGTGAGGAATGTGATAAGATTTTTCAAGAACTCAAGAGGAGACTCATTTCAAAGACCTATTCTAACAATACCATCCTGCTCTTGAGAGATTTGTCATCTACAGTGATGCTTCGAGCAAAGGGTTAGGATGTGTTCTCATACAACATGGGAAAGTCATAGCCTATACCTCTCGACAACTCAAAGAATATGAGAGAAATTATCCTACTTATGATCTAGAGTTGGCAATAAAATGCTTTTGCACTAAAGATTTGAGGCATTACTTGTATGGAGAGAAAGTGGAGATCTTTTCTGATCATAAAAGCCTCAAATATTTCTTCACTCAAAAGGAACTCAACACGCGATAAATCGATATTGGCTTGAACTGCTGAAAGATTATGATCATACCATCAAATACCATCCTGAAAAGCTTAACGTGGTAGCCGACGATCGAAAGTAAGATCATATGCGTACGAAAAGCGATATTGTTAACGCAAATGCCCATTTTGTGTGACTTGCAAAGGATGGAGATAGAGTTAAAGACCTGTGGACCCATGGATGATGGCGAATATACAAATAGAACCGAATTTAATTGATAAAGTTAAAGTCGCCAAGCTACGCACTGGAGCCGATGCGTATGAGGAAGAAAGTGCAAGAAGCAGCTACGCCGTAAGCAAGAATCGATGAAGAAGGAATACTTTGAGTCAACTCCAGCACTTCAGGTTCCTAACGACCCCGACGAAAGTATAAAATCATGATGAAGGTGCACAACACACCGCTTATAATCCATCCCGAGTACCAAATGTATCGCGATCTTCGCCATATATTTTGGCGGAGCAATACGAAGAGAGAGATAGCGTTGTTTATCTCAAGGTGTCTAACTTGTCAACGAGTCAAGTGAGCATCAAGTACCAAAAGGTCCATCAGCAACCACTTGAAATTCCGTAATGGAAGTGGGAGCACATTACCATGGATTTTGTTACCGGTCTTCCCAAGGTTTCTCAATGAATCGATGCAATTTAGGTCATCATTGATAGATCGACCAAGTCCGCTTTCACTTCTTACCAATACAAGAAACTTATACACTTGAAAGTCTTGCTCAGATGTACATAAAAAGATTGTAAGATCAAGATAGATGCCAAGATCCATAGTTTTTGATCGAGACCCAAGATTCACTTCACGATTTTGGGTTAGTTTGCAAAAAGCTATGGGTACAGATTTATTTATTTAGTTCTAAGATATCATCCTCGATTTGACGGACAATCGTGAGATGACTATTCAAACTCGAAGATTTATTAAGACTCGTCCTCGACTTCAAGGAAGTCAGACAAGTTTGTTAGTTCCAAAGCACAATAGATATCTGTATGGGGGTCAATAGATAATTAAAACTTTTATTTAAAACCCGTTAAGTTGATAGCAATCAATACACAATGTAATGAGTAAATGTGAAAAACCTTTGATATATATTCTTGAGTTAATGAGATTAAGGCAATATGACAGCTTATAGCAGATATTGCAGCTTATAGCAGCTTATATGAACACAATAGTTTTAAGTGGTTCGTAGCATTAAAAGCTCCTAGTCCACTCTTCTACTCCTCGAGTAGGAAATCCACTAAGGATTTTGTTACACTTTTTAATCTCACGATTCCTTCTAGATCGCCAGCCTAGGTATTTCTTAGTTCACTCTTGAACTCTTCAAGTTCAAAGAACTTGGTATCTTACAGCCACTTAGAACTCTTCAAGTCCTTCGCACTGGAACTCTTACTTCGTATGATCGAATGTTGTTCAGATCGTGATTGATGCTATTCATTTGCTAGTAAGTGCTTGTTCGAAAGAACCTCAATAAATTTGAGCAAGCTTTTCCTTTTTCTCGCATCGTAGAGTCGAGCGCTATGTTCTTGTATATTTTGTTCAAGGGCTACTTGTTTCTCTTATGTGTCTCAGATTCTCGAGTATATGAGATCCTTAAAATCTATCCGCTGAAGTCCTCTAATGAAGCATTAAATGCGCTTTGATATTTCGAGCTCTCAATAAGATATTTCGCATATCTTCCGACTTCGCTTTCCGCCCACCGACACTTGAGATCGCTTTCACCTAACACCGAAAAGGTGTTTTCCTCCCTCCTGTGGTCCTTTTCTTAGCTTCTTGACTACCTTTCTTTTGATCAATACTAAGGATATTTTTGTACCGCTGACCGATGAGAGCTTCAACGCTTAAAACCATTACTCAATTGTTGGAATAAATCTTCAAATGTAAGATAGATTTCGATCCTGCTGACATAAGAGAGATGACACTCTATGATCCATAACGTGAGTCTTGTCATACTTCAATAGAATATCATGATTTCTTTTCAAGACTTTCCACACTACGATCGCTTAACACTACGATCAAGATTTGCTCGCTTTGTCGATTCTCATGCTTCCGAGTGCACACTACGATCTTCGAAAGTTAGCTCGACAAACGCCCTGACCACTTCTACCATTCCTCGAGAGGCCCTCAATGCAGATACACTACGATCACTTCAAAGACTACGATCTCGCCTTTTTAGCTTCTTCTTTAGTCGATCAAACCGATAGACTACTAGCCTATTTATTTCTTTTCTAGCCATAGATCAACCTAATGATTTGATCTCTTTATCTATACAAGTGAACACTAAAGGCTAAGATCAACCTAACAATTTTGATCTCATTACTAAGTCCTTATACATGTATTCCTCAAGGACTTTTACACTAAATCAAGAGTATTTACATTAAACATCAAATCACAATATGCATTCTTCCAACAATCTCCCCATTTGATGTCGACATAACCAAGGAGATTTGTTGTCATGATTGTAAAACTCTATATTCAACTATGTAAAAGTAAACATGACTTAGTATTTCAAAGGAGAATGGAATTTTTGTAGAGAATAAGCATGGATTTATTGATGTATGAAGATAGATGTTACATTTGAGATTAATTACATCAATAACAATTGAAATTCAACTTATCTCTATTTCCTCGGCCTTTTCCTCCTCGGGGGTTTGCCTTTTCCTCTTCTCCTTTTTCTCGTCATTTCATCTCTCCTGCTAGATCTTCGAGTTCATTAGGGCTTAATCTTGATTGTGGTCGTGCTGCTCATGAATGCCGGATCTCTAATTGCATTCTTAGGCTCAAGCATGTACTACTTCATGCGAGCTAGTAGTCGGCCCCTAGACTCCTTAAAGGTCGAGCTACTAAAATCTTCCTCACCGATCGATCGCTGAGTCCGATAGCTTGATCGTGGAGTCTCACCGAGATTAGCCTCACAGGGTTCCTCATACCTTGAGTTTGAATTTTGAATTGTCCTCCGCCTCTACCCTTGCCTCCCCGGCCTTCCCGATCTCCTTTTGTCTTTATTCTCCCTTTATGTCAAGATCAAGGTTCTGAATGTCGCTTGAGAGGCGAGCAACTCCTTGGACAAGCTCGCTGAGATGACTCTGGTCCGAGCAATATCTTCTCTATTTTCTTCGATTAGAGCTTCGCATTCCAGCTTCTTTTTGTCAAGGATGGAAAGAATGTTGTTCTGTTTGTTTATCACAATGACATAGAATTATTGAAATTCTTCGATGCAGCCGTAAGATTTTAATGCTTCAGATCATCCTCGCTAGTTTTGAGATTCTTGAGTTTTCTATAGAATCAAGACAAAGATCCCGATGTCTTTTAGTCGAGGAAGTGAATATCATCCTCGCTTTTTATGCTTTGTAGATTTCTTTCTTCGATAGTCTCTTTGAGTGTTTTAGATGTACAGAGCTCGTGGAGCTTGAAGGTTGTTTGCAGATTTATCACTTGATGTCGGCCCCCAACCGTGATCAAGCAAGATGATGATTCAAGACTCTTGTCCAGCCCTCGACCATTTTCGCAGACACGGCCGATAGGTCACCAGGACAATTCTCGAAGAATTTCATCCAATGGGGAAATTTTGTGGAGGAAGGTGGTGTATTGTTGAATTGTTCTTTCAAAGGAGCGTAGAGCAAGTTCAAGATTGAAGCATTCATTTTTAGATGAGGAGGAATTTTGGAAGGAGGGATTGGGTTTGACTATGAAGCTTGGTGACTCTACGATGTGAGGTGTACAAATACAAAAGGACTAGAGTCAAGAAGCCGAGATGATGGGATTTGGTAGTCTTATGAGATCGGTCACATTTGTTCCTCGCCATGTGATTTGGGACCTCAGAATCGAAATTGGTTTTAGGATGAAGAATCACTTGCAACCATTGTGGGATTTCATAAATTGATCGATCAAGTCATATGGCGTATGATTAGTTCAAATGGTTGAATAGATAGACTCAAGTTTGTCCTTCGAGGAGGAATTGTCAGTGAGAAGCTTTCGCAAATTTGAGTTTCCTCAGAATCCATCGCCAACAATACAGAGATAGCTAGATATTCTTTGAAACTCCGTAATACGTGATCCCAAGAGTTCGTAATTTGAGCCCCATGTGGAAGGGCATCATAGAAGATATGCAAATAGTTGCTCATAGTCGAGTCTTCAGATTCATCTATGCCTTCAGAATGATCTCGACTTCATCGCCTTCATTCTCTTCTTTGCTTCTGCTGAGGATTCCATTATATCAATTGTTTTAGGATGTACTTGCACCGGTTCTTTATTAACCCCTCTAGGACTTCTTTTCAAAGGACTAAGGTGTCATAATCCCCCTCACTTTTGATCATTCTCGCTGAAATGTCAATAACTCCCCTCAACTAAAGCATCCTCCGTGGAAGATCTTCAAGATCTCCCTTCAATAGTGTATCCTCTATCATGAGATCTTCGTGATCTCCCTTAAGCAGACCCACGACTTCCCGACATTCACTCACTTGTTCCTTTTTAGCATTCATTTTTTTGCTTCCCTTCTTAGCACTTCTTTATTGGCAAGAATATACTTTCGACAATTTTCCTCCTCGGCTTTTTAGGTCGTATATAGCCTCATAACTTTCTTCAACAGGTCCATCAAACTAGCCAAGACAAACCGCTTCTTTTGTTCTATGCTCTCACGATCGGAGGAGACTCGACGATCAAGAGGCAATCGATGGCTTTGCTTTGTATCGGTCTTACTCATCTTCAAAGAACTGTGATATGGTTGCTCTCGCCTTCTTCAAATTTCACCTTTCGTCGCTCTTTCTTCTTAGAATTTTGAGAGTCTCAATATCTGAGGACTCTACATGTATGTTGGTGGAGGATCCTTGAGGTTCTTCTGTTGATTTGGCTTTCCTTTTCCCTTTGCTTTTTTCTGATTAAAGCAATGGGTTCTCCCTGGTTGGCTTCTTCTTCTTCTTCTTCCTCAATTTTTTGACAATGTATATATTTATCGCAATTCTTATTCCTTTATCTCACCAACACCAATCGGATTCAGATGCCATCTTCACATTTTCAGCTGGATTTCTTTTCCAGTTTTCAAATAGATGCTGGGTCATTCGTCAATTTTGATTTATGGTCTCTCCTTTATCATCTTCAATTAGGTCACCAAGAGCAATTCGCAGATAGTTCGATGAATCGCCCCAGAGCATCTTCTCGTGAGCTCTTGGTTTTCTTTTTGAGTTGCTTCACCATTTCCCAATCCATTCAAGTAATATCGCCCTATAGTTTAGTTGTATTTTATAGCATATAAAGCAAGCCATGAGTTTTAATTGTACTCTCATTTACAGAGTCATGACCGAGCTTTTACAACATATGCATTTACCAACAATATTCTATGTAAATTCATACCTTTGTGGAACCCTTCTTTTGTATCCTTTAATGTAAGCACTTCTTACGATGCATCTTCTCGAGACCCTTGTGAAAATTAATGCCTTCTATGGATTTAGTACCTAGGGGCTAGGTTAATGTCCCTCACTTTCAGCTTTGATTTCAACGCTCTCGACTTTTGTAGTGATGGTGTTGTTCTCAAACACACCGTTATCAGAACTCCTTAACCAAATTTTCGAAAGTAGATCAATGTATCCGCACTCAAAGCTTCTTCGAGGCCCCGCTTTTTAGTAGAGAGATGTAATCTTGTGAAATTGGGGTTCAAAGCAGCTTTTGAACTCGTCAAACATGCCTTATAGCCAAAAATAACACCGAAGTCGCCATTGATTTCTTTTCAGGAGATGAGGTTTACAGAGCTTGCTACTAATTTAGGGTTTCGCTTGAGAGAGGATGAGAGGAGATGATCTTTTAAACTTAAAAAGACGATCAGAATTGATTGTAACTTCCTCTCTCTATTTTGCTTAATGGGACAAAAATCAATTTTTGCTTGGCTCACTTAATCATGTAGAAGGATTGTACCGAATTGCCTTTAATAAATCTGAGCTAATGTTTTCTTCAGGAGGACTACGATCGTTGAGATGGTCTTTGAAATCGCCGAGTCTATTCATCAGTCGTTGAGTTTATTCTGTAGTCGTAGAGTCTGTTCGGCAATCGTTGAGTTTGGACTGCACTTGTAGAGTCTGAACTGCGATCGTCGTATTTGGGCTGACAATCATAGAGTCTGAACAGGTCCTTATGATGAGTCTTTTTTTTTTACTTAACATTCTTCTTAAATAAATGTACCTCAGGAAGGGCCAACCTCTTGAATGAAACAAGGGTTAGGTTTGTCCCTGGAGCACTTATTAGAAAGAATGCTTTGATTTATGCTTGATCATCATAGGGTGTTCCTTTTGCTTTGTTGATGTATCTCCGCTATCGTTGAGTCTATACTACGATCACGATTCTCGCTCAAATGCTCGCTGAAGTTTTTTATAACTTTGGCTCTACGATCGCCGACTTCCTTTGATCATGTCTTTGATTTTGAACACTACTTCTAAATCAGATGGTTAGCGTAAACTAAAACATACTATTTTATGTTCGCAAGTTAAGCATGCCTAGCTCACTTATCAATTTGTTGAATCTGGATTCATCTAGAGGTTTTGTAAAAACATCAAGAAATTGATTTTCAGTAGGATATATTGTAAAAGAAATATTTCCATTTTGTACATGATCCCTAATGAAGTGATATCTAATTTCTATATGCTTTGTCCTAGAATGCATGATAGGATTATGAGTTATAGCAATTGCACTTGTGTTGTCACAATGAATAGGTATATATTTGAATTCAAACCCATAACCTCGCTAGCCGATTTTTCATCCATAGATTCATAGACAAAGAATCGCCAAAGAATATATATTCAAATTTTCCGCAGCTTGAAGTAGATAATCGAGTTTTCCTTCTTAAACCAGACACAAGTCTATTACCTAGCAAATGACAAGTGCCACTGGTACTTTTTTCTATCTATTTTGCAAACTGCAAAATCAAGATTCTGTATCTTATTAACTCAAATGAGGATTCCTCGGGATACCAAAGCCCTAAGTGAGGTGTACCGAGGTACCTAAAAATCCTCTTTACAAAGAAGCTTAAATGAGATTCTTTAGACAAGCTCTAAATCTAGCACAAAATGCATGTTGCAAAACATTATATCCGGTCTCATCGGGCAAAGAGATATAAAAGAGAGCCAATTATACCTCTCAGATTGAGTTATATCAATACTTTTACCCTTTTCATCTTTGTCGTCGCTTGGTAGCGTATAATTGGGGTTTTCATGGAGAGGCCGATTCCATGCCATACTTCGAAAGCAAGTCTTTAATGTATTTGGCTTGGTTTATGAAAATTCCTTCATCACCGCTTTTACTTGCAAATTCCAAGAAAGAAGTTCAAATTTCACCCATCACGCTCATTTCAAATTTGCTCGCATAAGCTTCGAGAATCTTTTTGCACAACTTTTCATCAAGAGAGCCAAAGATAATGTCATCAACATAGATTTGAACTATTAGACCTTATCTTTATGCTTTCTTAGGAATAATGTAGTATCTACTCTACCTCTAGTAAATCCATTTTCAATAAGAAAGTTAGTCAGTGTTTCATACCATGCTCTAGGTGCTTGTTTGAGACCATATAAGGCTTTATCTAATCTAAAGACATAATTAGAAAGAAGTGGATCGATGAAACCTGGAGGCTGCTCTACGTAGTCTTCTTCTTGAAGTTCACCATTTAAGAATGCACTTTTGACATCCATTTGAAAGACCTTGAACTTCATGTGAGCAGCAAAGGCAAGGAATATTCTGATGGCTTCTAGTCTAGCAACAGGTGCAAATATCTCGTCATAGTCAATACCTTCTTCCTCAGAGTAACCCTTAGCCACTAGTCTTGCCTTATTTCTTGTGATTACTCCATCTTCATCCATCTTGTTTTAATACCCATTTGTTCCAATAATAAGGTGGTTCTTTGTCTTGGTACCAATCTCCATACTTTGCTTCTTTCGAACTGATTAAGTTCTTCCTGCATGGCCTCTATCCAGCTGGAATCTTCCATAGCATCTTCTATCTTCTTTGGTTCTATTTGAGATAGGAATCTTAGATAGAAACATTCATTTTGAGTAGCAGCTTTGTTTTAACTCTTGCATTCGATATCCAATGATTAGATCTCGAGTATGATCTCTCGCCCATTTGCTTCCCCGTTGGAACATCCGCTCTTATGCCTTCTTGTCTCACATCTTCAAGATCTATTTCTTCTTCTTTGATGTGAAGATTCATCATCCGCATAGCCTCTCTTCGATCTCATTTTCTTGTTCATCGACTTCATTATCGTGCACTACGATCGTAGTATCGGGCTCGACGATCTCGCTCAGAGGTGTCTCGAATCGCTAGTCGCAGTTGTCTTGGAGCAATCGCTTTGTCTCGAGTCTGTTTCATTAAAGATGATGTGAATCGAGACTTCTACACTCAAGATCTTTTTGTTGAACACTCAGAGGCCTCATTGCCCTGTGGGGCATATCCAAGAAAGATTCCTTCGTCTCGATTTTTGGTTGAAACTTTGTCGCATCGCTTCCATCATTGAGTATGTAGTAGCATGCACCACCAAACAAATGAAAGTAGTTGACATTTGGCTTTCTTCCTTTCCAAAGTTCATAAGGAGTCTTTTTAATCGCAGAGTGTATGAGTGATCTGTTCTGAGTATAACATGCAAGGTCGATCGCTCGCCTGTAAGTACTGGTAGATGAGATGCAGCTAGTAAAGTCCTTCCAGCCTCTATTAATGTCCTGTTCTTTCTCTAAGCAACTCCATTTTGTTGGGGAGTTCGTGGAGTCGAGAAGTTGTGACTAATCCCATCGTTCGCGCGTAAATCGATCCATTTCTGAGAAATCAAATTCTCTGCCGTGATCACTTCTAATGGCCTTGATTTTTTCTCCTTTCTCATTTATCACCAGCTTGAACATCTTGATTAGTTGGAGGCTTGTTTCATCTTTTGAAGTTAGAAAGAATACCCATGTAACTGTGTAGTAGCCAACTATGACCAAAGGAGTATCTCTTTCCCCAAGACTTGTCGCTGAATTGGTCCAAAAGATCCATATGTAGTAATCAAGAGGCTTGTTATTTGAATTGATGGTTTTTCTCTTAAATGAGCTTCTAGTCCTGCTTCCCAAGTCGACAGCATCGCAGGCCTTTCTTCGACTAAGTTAAATTTGGGTAGGCTCGCAACTAGTTCTTTTTGAAGCTAATTTGGTCATGCTTTTGAAGTTAAGATGAGATAACCTTCGATGCCATAGCCACTTTCATTTCTTCGTATGCTTTAGCCGTAAAGCATATTGTCTCATCCGAGCTTAGTCGACCAAGATTTACAAAGCAGTATATTTCCTTCCCTTGTTCCTTGCTAGCTTTACCGCAGATGTCTTCAGATCTCTCGAACTCGACATCGATTGTTGATGAATGTTACTTAATGTCCTTGTCATAGAGTCAAGCAATGCTTAGTAAGGTTGTGCCAGTAATCCTTCCACATAGGCCACTTTATCGAATGATACCGCAAAGATTTCCTTGGAGCCATAGCCTCTTGTTTTGCTAAAGGCCATCATCTCCAAATACGACCGAGGGACCCTCATTCTCTATGGTTAGTTAGAAGGGCTTTGTTCCCAAATATGTGCCTTGAACATCCACTATCCAGATACTGATTGGTTCGCAGAGCTCCTTCCTTTCCCGAGGTAACATTAAACCTTCATTTTGGTACCTATATTTGTGCATGGGTCCTACTATATTAGTATTCCTTGGGACCCAAATCGCTTGATTTTGGGTCTTTCGTGGCATGGAGCTATAATGACAATTAGAGCCTTGTGACCAACTCTCAAAGGCACTCAAAGCATTTAATATGATACATGTAAGTGTGTGTGGAATGGTCTTCCTCCAATTGACTTATGTGGGTTATCGGTCATTCTCCCGCTAGGTCGATATCCCCTTTTCCATGTGTTTTCTTGTTTCATTTTAGGAGAGTATATCTTACTTCTATCGTGGTCTTCCCGGTTGGTTCGTAGAGTTGATTTTATTCGACTCACGATCCTTCGAGGTCAATGAGTAGTTGCTTGATTACTTTTCTTTTTTAAAACCTGCACCAAAGATGAGATCCCTTACTCCCGGAATATGAATCGAGTTAATGCAAAGGTGGTTTGACAAGATCATCATTCTCGTGAGGATTTCACAAATATAATGCCTCTACTAAAACCCGAGACATTACTAGTTGTTAACATCCTTTGATTTTTCCACACATGACTCGAGATAGATCCCCAAAGCCTAGTCCCGCTCTATCGTAGACATTTCTCTCGACAGAGATTAAAGAGTCCATGGACGAAGAAGATTTATTCCATTTAGAGATGGTCTTTCTAGATCCTCAATTTTTGAGATTAGACTAGACTCTCGTTTTGCATTGAGCTCACTTGTTTGTCTCAAGAGCTTATTCTCAGCTTCAAGCTTAGAGAAAGAATTAGTACTTAGAAGGACTGTTTCCAGTTCTTCTTGAACTTTTTCTTTCTCTTTTTGAAGAAGTGAATAATCCTTGACGTAACTCTAAACCACTTCATGTATTGATGTAGATCGGGTTATGCCATGTAGTGCGCTTCTAAGATCATTAATGTCTACATCAGAGAGTCAAGTCAAATACCTCATTAATACTTACTTCATGAATGTCATGCGTTATGTTTGTCCTTTGCACTTTTGGCCATCAAAGGTAGATTAGCTATTTGAGGATCCTCATCATCTCCAGATTCCTCAAGTTGAGTCGCTGTCAAAGTCACCCACGATCCTCCACCACAAGGCCTTTGTCTTTTCTTTTCAGGCCTCTTGTTTCCTTTTCAGATTCCTTCTTTGCATGTGATCTCTTCTTGATTTCTTCTCTGAGAGGTTTGTTGCAGTTGGCAATGAGATGACCAGGTTTCTTGCAGTTGAAGCATAAGTCATTCATTTGCTCTTCGGTCATTAGAAGTCGTCGACTTTCTTTTTCGCTTGTCGGGTTCCATTTGTCGCATGAATCTTCGTAGTCTTTAACCAAAGATCGCCAAATTCTCATCATCATCTTCATCATTGTCGTAATCAACTTCAAAGGTCGACCTTGAGGTATTTTCGCCATTTGAGAACAACCCCTTTATCCTTCTTTCTTTCTTCGCATAATGTTTCGTCCGTTGTTTAGCTCCAGCTCATAAGTGAGAAGGTCATATAATATAACCTGCTGAAATATCATTTCACGTAGGTTCTTTGATTCTCTTATGGCAAAGGTTTTGCATCCCACTTGCTTGGTAAAGCTCTCATGAACTTTATGATTAGATCTTTATTTGATAGATCTTTCCATAGGCTCGTAGAGAGTCGAGCAAGACGTTGAATCTCTCAGATGTAAAGTTGACGCTCTTCCTCGAACGTGAGCAAACATCTCATATTGTTGAGTCGAGAGATTGTTCGCTTTCTCGACTTCTTCCGCTCCTTCATGCATAATGAGCAATGCTTCCCAAACTTCCTTTGCTATTTTGCAGCTTGACCACGCTTTCAAATAGATCATCTTCTAATGATCAAATAGATGTTCGGCCTTTTTGTCAAACCGAATGCCTCTCTTCTCGCTTTCATTCATTCTTCTTCGACCTCGATCCAGACTGCTTGGGTCATCTATAGTTGGTGCAAGCTTTGTAGAACGTAGGGCCCATTTTAAATAGCTTTTAAATAGATCTTCATCTATTTAATCCATGTAAGCTTGCATCCCAACCTTCCAGCTTAAGCTTAATTTATCTTTGTTGCACATCGCGGCTTGTCAGCCTCCTCCAAATTTTAGATTCGCTTGGTAAGTGTGCCATTGATCTACTCAAGCTTTGTAGGTCAGATTATAGAACCCGCCTCTCGATACCAATTGTTAGTTCCCAATAGTACGATAGATATCTGTATGGTGGTTGAATAGATAATTAAAACTTTTTATTTAAAACTCATTAAGTTGATAGCAATCAATACAAAGCGTATGAGTATATGTGAAAAACCTTTGATATATATCTTGAAAGTTAATGAGATTAAGGCGCTATGATAGCTTATAGCAGATATTACAGCTTATAGCAGCTTATATGAACACAATAGTTTTTAAGTGGTTCAAAGCATTAAAAGCTCCTAGTCCACTCTTCTACCTCGAGTAGGAAATCCACTAAGGATGTTTGTTAAACTTCTTGAATCTCACAGATTCCTTCTAGATCGCCAGCCTAGGTACTTCTTAGTTCACTTTGAACTCTTCAAGTTCAAAGAATTTGGTATCTTACATACCACTTAGAACTCTTCAAGTCCTTCGACTTGGAACTCTTACTTCAGATGATCGAATGTTGTTCGAGATCGTGATCGATGCTATTCAAATACAAGTAAGTGCTTGTTCGAAAGAACTCAATAGTCGAGCAAGCTTTTCCTTTTCTCGATCGTAGAGTCGAGCGCTATGTGTTCTTGTATATTTTGTTCAAGGCTTACTTGTCTCTCTTACGTGTCTCAGATCCTCAGATATATGAGATCCTTAAAATCTATCCGCTGAAGTCCTCTAATGAAGCATTAAATGCGCTTGATATTTCGAGCTTCAATGAGACATTTCAAGATATCTTCCGACTTGCCTTCCGCCCACCGATACTAAGCAGACCGCTTTCTCACCTAACACCAAAAGGTGTTTTCCTCCATCCATGGTCCTTTTCTTAGCTTCTTGACTATGTTTCTTTTGATCAATACTAAGGATATTTTTGCACCGCTGGGACCGATGAGAGCTTCAACGCTTAAAACCATTCCTCAATTGTTGGAATAAATCTTCAAATGTAAGATAGATTTCGATCCCATTGACATAAGAGAGATGACACTCTATGATCCATAACGTGAGTCTTGTCATACTTCTCAATAGAACATTACATTTCTTTTAAGACTTTCCACACTACGATCGCTTAACACTACGATCAAGATTTGCTTGCTCGCTTTGCATTCGCAAGCTTCCGAAAGTGCACACTACGATCTTTGAGTTAGCTCCGACAAACGCCCTGACCACTTCACGATTCCTCGAGAGGCCCTCAATGCAGATACACTATGATCACTTCAAAGACTACGATCTTGCCTTTTAGCTTCTTCTTTAGTTGATCAAATTGATAGACTACTAGCCTATTTATTTCTTTTCTAGCCATGATCAACCTAATGATTTGATCTCTTTATCTATACAAGTGAACACTAAAGGCTACGTTCAACCTAACAATTTTGATCTGTCACTAAGTCCTTGTACATGTATTGCTCAAGGACTTTACACTAAATCAAGAGTATTTATATTAAACATTAAATCACAATATGCATTCTTCCAACAAAGTTCTTACTCACAGGAGTTTTCCTACAACAATAGTTATCAATCAAGCATCGATACGGCTTCATTTGAGGCGCTAGATGGAAGAAAGTGTCGCTTCCAAAGATGCCGGGATGAGGTGGGTGAAGCAACGTTGTTAGGACCAGAGTTGGTACGTATGACTACTAAAAGATTCAAACGATCGACAACGATAAAAAACTCTCACAAGATCGATAAAGAGTTATATTTGATCTTCATCGAAAGGACGTGGAATTCGATATTGGAGATCATGTGTTGTTACGTGTTACTCCATGGAAAGGAGTTACGAAATTTGGAAAGAGAGGAAAGCTTAATCCTCGATTCATTGACCCATTTTTAATCCTCGATCGAGTAGGAACTGTGGCCTATAAACTCGCTTTACCGCCAAGTATGTCTCGTGTTCATAATGTTTTTCGCATATCCATGTTACGTAAATATGTGGAAGACCCGTACCACATTATCGTTAGTTAGAATCGGATGAAATAGCCAAGATTTAACGATAAAGAGGTTCCTGCTCAAATCTTGATAAGAAAAACATATTCTACGCTCCAAGGTTATACCTCAAGTCAAAGTTTTGTGGAGAAACCACGATGTTGAAAAAATGACCTGGGAGTTAGAATCTGAAATGAAATCAAGGTATCCTTACCTCTTCGATATACCAGGTACATACCCTAATTTTGAGGGCAAAATTTCATAAGAAGAGGAGGTTGTAAGACCCCAACTTTTAGGAATAAAAATGAATTTTCTATAAATATCATTTTTGAATATTATGGAATGAATTTGATATAATGTTTTAGTTGTGGGTAATATTTATAAATTTTACAAAGTACGCAAGTTGTTATATAATATTCGATTGGTCGGGGAATATTTGTTTTGATAGGGAATATTCGTACAATGGCACAATCATTGGTGGATCCCATAACGGAATTATTGTCGGATTAAAAAAAAACGACAAAAATATTTTTATGAAAATAACGACGGAAGTTTTACCGTTAACTGCTGAAACACCTGTGTTAAAAGTACAAGAATACTGCTGTGGTCGCATAAGAACACATGGTATTGATTATCGATGCTTACGTGAGAAGTCACTCGCTTTTGATTCAATTATTGTTGATATTTTATATATTATTAAATCAATAATTGAGATAACAAAGTTATTAATATTATTATTTGCAATATTGACGATGTCTGTAAGTTCTCGCCAAGGAGAGGTTTGGTCACCTAATCAAGCGCCAACAGGAGAAATCCTTATCGAAAGCCCCCACTTTCCCGGAACGACCTCGGTCGATTAATATTGTGAATTATAATAATGATGATAAATGTTGTTAAATATATTGAGGTGTTTTTACGAAGTCACTTAAGTTTGTATATATATATATATATTATATATATATAAATTTTGTTTTATTAGTATTATTAATGTAATAAAATGTAAAAGCTTTCTATATAAAATGTAATACTTTTATAAAGTTATTTATTTTATTAGATTATAAATAGAATATATTATATTTTAATATGCATAGTGTTGCATAAGGTCTCTAGATATAGTGTTTTTGCATATAGAAAATCTTTTTATATAAAATGTAATACTTTTATAAAGTTATTCATTTTATTAGATTATAAATAGAATATATTATATTTTATTTAAAAGATTTTATTTTATTAGAGTATTTTATTAAATCAATCTGGACCGTCTGCTTAAAAGTAAATTAATCTGACTGCTCATGGATTAGTTACTTATGTAATTCATTCTTCTATAAATAGTAAGCTCATTCCTTCATTATTTCTTACTTAATTCAATTGAAACTCTAGAGAGAACTATAGAGAGAAAGAAGAAAAGTGTTCTGCTACTTCACTACTCCTACATCCAATTCTTTTCTTTCTAAGGTAAGGGGTATTATTTCTTTTGTATTCATGAAGAGAACTTCTATTATTCCATTCTTTATTATTATGTTGAATAACTCTCGCCTGTCGCGCAAGTACCGCATACATGGTGAAATTCTTCATTATTCCATTCTTTATTATTCTGTTGAATAACTCAGATACGCTGCTACCCTATACTTGGTGAAATTCTTCCCGTTGTTCCATTCTTTATTATTATGTTTGAATAACCTGCTTATGCGGCATCCGCATACATGGTGAAATTCTTCTATTATTTCGCTCATTATTATTCTGGCTTAATATCCCGTCTCGTATGCGCTTACGCACGACCGGTTCCATTCTTTATTATTCTTTCTAATATCCTGCCTATGCTACGCATGCATGACTCGGTTCCATTATTTATTATTCTGTTGGAATAACTCGCCTCTGCAGGCGATCTATCGCATGCATGGTGATTTCTGTTATTCCATTCTTTATTATTCTCGTTGAATATCCTCGCTTGGCAAGATTACGCCCGACCGGGTTCCATTATTTATTATTCTGTTAGAATAACTCGCTTGGTATGCATCTATCGCATGCATGGTGATTTATTCATGTTATTTCATTCTTTATTATTCTCGCTGAATAACTCGCCTCATGTGGATTATCACATGCACGGTGAATGATCCTTTGTATTCATTCCTTATTAAATTGTGGAAATGATCCGTCTATGGATTACTGCATGGCGATAAAAAATTCATTTACAGTTTCATATATTAATCTCTTATACTCAGTTGGTTAAAACTTTGACTTCTATACTCCATGAAATTAGTGGAATATCCTCGATATTTGCGCTTCATCCAAAGATTCATTCATGGAAATATTCTTCCGAGCGTTCTTGAATTTTACTCTACAAAAGAAGTATCCTATCGACAATTTGGACGTTATTGGTTTCGGATAAATTAATTCTTGAACTTGTTTTATTGAATTATTATGTCATTGTCATCATCCTCATGCTTAGATTGTGATTAAAGTCATCTTTGGCTTACGTGCATAGATGGACTTAGTATGATTGTGACCAGGGATTATTCGTTATAGTCATGACCGTAATATGATCTAATGATGTGGTAAAAGTCCTCATCGGCCTCAGTAGTTCATCGATGGACAAATTGTTGGTGTGATTATAACCAAGGATAATTCTAGATAGTCAGCTTAATCCATCGATGATTATATGAATATTCTCGACCGTGATTCGTGGATGATTCGATTTTATTTATTGCTAAGTCTCAAATGATAAAAATGGATGAAAACATTTTAAATCATAGTAAGATAGTAGATTTTATTCTCTACTTGACTTTTCTAATGGATTGCTTATTCCGCTGCAGTTAAACTTGATGTCTATTGTATTTTATCAATTTAACATTGTTGAAGGCTAATGATAATTTATCCTGCATTATCCTAGTCATAATATTTCTTACTGGGCTAGTTGAGCTCACCCTTTCTTTCAATGTTCTCTTTAGGAAATGAGAATATAGCTGGGACTAGCCGGGGAATGGAGTGACGGTCCAGATGATAGCAATAGTAGTCCTCACTATTCTATGAAATAGTGTGATAATAAATGTAATGAGGACTCCATTGAGAGTGGATATTGTCTAGAAGGCAATATTATTGTTTAAACTCTCAGCTATGTTTTGTCGTATTTTACATGACTGTTGTATATTTAAGTTATATTTGAATTTATGTACCATGTATCTGACGACTCAAGATGGGTGATGTATACCTATTTTTGGGGGCGTCACAAACAACATTGCTTTACCCACCTCATCCCAAAGATACCGAGAATATTACACTTTCTTCCATACAACGCCTCGAATGGAGCCATGCCAATACTTGTTGATAACTCGTTGTTGTAGAAAAACTCCACCAATGGTAAGAACTTATCCCAACTTCCCTTGAAGTCAAGGACACAGAGTCTTAATAGATCTTCAAGAGTTTGAATAGTCCTCTCTGACCGCCCGTCCGTTTGAGGATGATAAGCCGAACTAAATTGTAAATCCGTGCCCATAACTTTTTGCAAACTAACCCAAAATCTTGAAGTGAATCTTGAGTCTCCATTAGAAATTATGGATACTGGCATACCATGCAATCTTACAATCTTATTTATGTATATACGAGCAAGACGTTCAAGTGTATAAGTTTCTCGTATAGGTAAGAAATGAGCCGACTTGGTCAATCTATCAACAATGACCCAAATCGCATCTATGCCTTAAGAAACCTTGGGAAGACCGGTAACGAAATCCATGATAATGTGCTCCCACTTCCATTCTGGAATTTCAAGTGGTTGCAATGGACCTTTTGGTACTTGATGCTCCGCCTTGGCTCGTTGACAAGTTAGACACCTTGAGATAAACTCCGCGATCTCTCTCTTCATATTGCTCCACCAAAATGTATGACGAAGATCACGATACATTTTGGTACTCCTAGGATGGATTGCAAAACGGTGTTGTGCAGCGCCCATCATGATTTTATAATTTAAATCGTGGTCGTTAGAACGCAAAAGTCCGGAGTTGACTCAAGTATTCCTTCTTCATCGAATCTTGCTTTCTATGATAGCAAGACCTTCTTGCACTTTCTTCCTCATATGCATCGCCTCCGTGTTCGTGGGCTTGAGCGCCTTTAACTTTATCGATTAAAGTCGGTTCTACTCGTATATTCGCCATCATCACGTGGGTCCTTGGAGTCTTTAACTCTATCTCCATCCTTTGCAAGTCATATAAAATGGGCCTTTGCGTTGAAAATATCTGTAAAACCCCAAATTTTACGAATAAAGAATTAATTTTCTTGAAATAATTTTTTGAATATTATGGTGTGGATTTGATATAATGTTATAGTTGTGGGTAATATTTATAAATTTTGCAAAGTATACAAGTTATTATATAGTATTCGATTGGTTAGGGAATATTCATTTTAACAGGGAATATTCATACAACGACACAATCATTGGTTGACTCCGCAACGGAATTATTGTCGGATTGAGAAAACGACAAAAATATTTTTATGAAAATAACGGCGGAAGTTTTATCGTTAAAACTGTTGAACTACTTTCGGTAGTAAAAGTACAAGAATACGCTGTGGTTTCATAGTAGCAATACGGTATTGATTATTGATGCTTGTGTGAGAAGTCACCCGCTTTTGTTCAATTTGCTTCGATAAGATCTCACGTTATTTGATTCAATTATTGTCTATATTTTATATATGATTAAATCAATAATTGAGATAACAAAGTTGTTAATATTATTATTTACAATATTAACGATGTCTAGAAGTTATGTCAAGGAGAGGTTTGGTCACCTAATTGCACGCCAATAGGGAGAAATCCTTATTGGAAAGCCCCCTCTTTTCTGGGAACGACCTGGTCGATTAATAGTGTGAATTATAATAATGATGATGAGTTTTGTTTTATTAGTATTATTAATGTAATAAAATAGAAAATCTTTTTATATAAAACAAAATACTTTTATAAAGTTATTTATTTTATTAGATTATAAATAGAATATATTATATTTTATTATGCATAGTGTTGCATAATTACTGCAGATAGTATTTTCAGATAGTAAAATCTTTTTATATAAAAATGTAATACTTTTATAAAGTTATTTATTTTATAAGATTACAAATAGAATATATTATATTTTATTTAAAAGATTTTGTTTTATTAGAATATTTTATTAAATCAACGTGGACCGTCCGATTAAAAGTAAATCAATCTGGACCGTTCATGAATTAGTTACTATTCAGTCCATTCTCCTATAAATAGAAGCTCATTCCTTCATTATTTCTTACGAATTCACTGAAACTCTAGTGAGAGAAACTATAGAGAGAATTCTTCTTCTATAATCTTAAGCGTATTTCTTTAGAGTTTAAGAAAGCTTTGCGCATAGTACAAGTTTTTTTCGAGTATATCCTCGCCCTACCAGTCGTAATACTCTTTTTTCAAAGGTAAGGGATATTATTTGTTGTACTCGTAAGGGGTATTATTTCTTTAGTATTCATGAATAGAGCTACTTTTATTCCATTCTTTATTATTATGTTGGAATAATCTATTTATGCGAAGTACCGCATACATGGTGAAATTCTCCTGTTATTCCATTCTTTATTATTATGTTGAATAACTCGCTTATGCTAATCCATACATGGTGAAATTCTTCTATTATTCCGCTTCTTTATTATTATGTCGAATATCCCGCTTGCGCACATTACGCTCTCACTGTGTTCTATTATTTATTATTCTATCGAATAACTCATCATGCGCGCTTCATCGCATACTTGGTGAAATCTTTTGTTATTCCATTCTTTATTATTCGCTTGGAACATCCTG
The DNA here is from genome assembly GCA_020205605.1 of Panax ginseng. Lineage (NCBI taxonomy): Eukaryota > Viridiplantae > Streptophyta > Magnoliopsida > Apiales > Araliaceae > Panax > Panax ginseng. Next base: position 60,889,072 of record CM035137.1, read on the forward strand.
CTTGCATTTACGCATTTACTTGGTTCCATTATTTATTATTATGTTGGAATATCCTATCTCGTATGCGCTTACGCACGACCGGTTCCATTCTTTATTATTCTGCTGAATAACTCGTTCGCATAAGGCCTATCGCATGCGATGGTGATTTCTTCATTATTCCATTCTTTATTATTCGTTGGAATAACTCGCCTATGTGGATTATCACATGCTTGGTGAATGATCCTTTGTATTCATTCCTTATTTAATTGTGGAAATGATCTCATCTATGGATTACCGCACGCATGGCTAAAAATCCATTTGCAGATCCTATATTCTCTTATACCAACAAGTTAAAACTTTGACTTCTATACTCTATGAAATTAGTGGAATATCCTTGATATTTGCGCTTCATCCAAAGATCTTTCATGGAAATATTCTTCCGAGCATTCTTGAATTTTACTCTACAAAGAAGTATCATGTCGACAATTTGACGTTATCGGTTCCTCGGATAAATTAATTCTTGAACTTGTTTTATTGAATTATTATGTCATTGTCATCATCCTCATGTTTATATTATGTTGAAAGTCATCTCAGAGTCTGTAGTGCATAGATGGACTTAGTATGATTATGACTGTGGATTATTCTTGGATAATCATGACCGTAATGTTACAAATAATGTGAAAAGTCCTCATCGGCCCGTAATGCATTGATGGACAGCTTTTTGGTATGATTATGGCTATGGATTCTCTTCTACCAAGGTACAAAGATGAATTGTTTTATGGCATGATCGTGATCATTGATGAAAACACGATTATCTTTAAACAGTAGTGTGCATGGATAATTCGTGGTTGTGATACTAAAGAATATCCTTTGCACTCAAAGTGGTGGATGATTTTATGATGTGAATTATTTATTCACGAGTCTCAAATGATAAAAGTGATGAAAAACCTTTTAAAACATAGAAGATAGTAGATTTTATTCTCTACCTGACTCTTCTAATGGATTGCTTATTTTGTTGCAGTTAAACTTGATGTTTGTTATATTTTATCAGTTTAACACTGTTGAAGGCTAACGATAATTTATTCTGCATTACCTTAGTCATAATATTTCTTACTGGGCTAGTTGAGCTCACCCTTTTGCTTTCATTGTTCTCTTCAGGAAATGAGAATGTAGCTGGAACTAGTCGGGGAACAGAGTGATGGTCCTAGATGGTGCATTTTCTAGTCCTCACTATTATGTGAAATAGTGTAATAATAAATGTAATGAGGACTCCATTGAGTGTGGATATTGTCTAGATGATAATATTTGTATTAAAACTCACAAAAGATATGTTTGTCGATTTTTACACAATCGTTGTATAATTAGTTTGTATTTGTATTCAAGACTATGTATTTGGCACCCAAGATGGGTGATGCATACCTATTTTTGGGGCGCCACAGTTAGGTATCAAAGCTTAGGGATATGATCCTCATTTGAGATGTGAGACAAGAACTAGGAGGGAGAGATGGGGAATTCCTTCGCTAGTATGACCTACCTAAGTTTATTTGGTATTTAATTGGTCTGGTCAAAGTATAGGGATAATATATGATATGTCAATTAACCCTTGTTTTGTGACAAAGGTTTGAAAATGGCATCCGAAAATGTTGAGATAAGCAATGGAGCAAAATAATATGATCAGATCGCAAAGACGAGGCTAAGTTCATGAGTTATCCCGGTTTGCATCTCATTTGGTCGATAATGAGGAACGAATGACGCGAATGTTTCTAAGAGGTTTGAAACCCGATATACGTTAATACCTCATTTCTCATAAACTTTTTTTATATTCAGATGTTATGAATAGGGCTCGCTTATTGAGCGCGATAATGAGTCAAAGACAACCAAAAGGCAACAACCAACAACACGATAATAATCGTATTCTAAGGTATCAACGATTATCGTAACAATGATGACCATCGTGGGGAAATTATCATGCCAAGAATGGTAACCACTTGATGTGGTAATCGTGACCAAGATAATAGAAGTGGAAATTTCAAGAAGATAAGGTCATTTAGCTCAATTTTGTTGTTAGTGAAGTCAAGTCCAAATGACTGCGGTAACAAAAGGCGGATCTGGACAAAAACAAAGCTCGGTGGTTTTCAGAAGAGCGTTTTTTCGTGACTTCTCAAAAGCTTAGTAACCCTAACGGTTAGCACCAAGTTAGTTAGTTATAAATTTTTGCGAAGTCTATACCTTATTAGATAACGGTTCTACCCATTCTTTTATCTCTCTTGCTTATGCTCAACGCTTAAATTTGACTCAAGAAGTTAGACTTTGACTTATTTGTTGAAACTCCGTTAGGAGAAACCTTCATTACATGTGCTATCCAAGTCTTGGATGAGAGTCACAGTTTTGAATGATATTTCTATTGTTAATAAATTTCCTGACGTATTGTTGAAGACTTCTTAGCCTACCCCTAGAGCATGAAATCGAATTTTGTATTAACCCCAGTACAAAACCCATTTCTTAAACCCTCAAATATTATCTTCACCCAAAATGAATGTAACATGCGCTGAAGACATTGACTCGAGCTGTTGAAGATTACGACTATACCATTCAATACCATCCTAGAAAAGTGAATGTGGTAGCTGACGCGTTGAGTAGAAGATCGTATGTGTTTACAAGTGCGAATATACGAACCCACGTGAAGATAACGAATATACGAGTAGAATCGACTTTAATCGATAAAGTTAAAGCAGCCAAGTTTATACTCGGAGAAATTGAATGTGAAGAAGAAGGTTCAAGAAGGCGTTATTCTAGAAGCAAGAATCGACGAAGAGAGGAAATCTCAACCCTCGATTTAATTGGCCCATTTGAAATCCTCGATCGAGTAGGAACTGTGGCCTATAGACTCGTTTTACCGCCAAGTATGTCGCGTGTTCATAACGTTTTTTATGTATCGATGTTACATACATATGTGGACGACCCGAACCACATTATTAATTTAGAACTAGACGAGATAGCAGAAGATTTAACATATGAGGAGATACATGTTAAAATCTTGGATAAGAAGGATCGTATTCAACACTCAAAGGTTATACCTCAAGAGTTAGAATCTGAAATGAAGTCGAGGTATTCTCACCTGTTCGGCATACCAGGTACGTACGTAAATTTCACGGGAGAAATTTCATAAGTAGGGGAGATTGTAAAACCCCAAATTTTATGAATAAAAAATTAATTTTCTCGAAATAATTTTTTGAATATTATGATGTGGATTTGATATAATGTTATAGTTATGGGTAATTTTTATAAATTTTGCAAAGTATGCAAGTTTTTATATAATATTCGATTGGTCGGAGAATATTCATTTTAACAGGGAATATTCGTACAACGGCACAATCATTGGCAGACCCTGCAACGGAATTATTATAGGATTGAGAAAACGACAAAAATATTTTTATGAAAATAACGACGGAAGTTTTACTGTTAAAACTGTTGAACTACTCGGTAGTAAAAGTACAGTAATATGCGTTGTTGCATAGTAGCACACGGTATTGATTATTGATGCTTACGTGAGAAGTCACTCAGTTTTGTTCAATTATTGCTGCATAGTATCTCACGTTATTTGATTCAATTATTGTCGATATTTTATATATTATTAAATCAATAATTGAGATAACAAAGTTGTTAATATTATTATTTACAATATTAACGATTTCTAGAAGTTTTGTCAAGGAGAGGTTTGGTCACCTAATTGCACGCCAATAGGGAGAAATCCTTATTGGAAAGCCCTCTCTTTCCTGGGAACGACCTGGTCGATTAATAGTGTGAATTATAATAATGATGATGAGTTTTGTTTTATTAGTATTATTAATGTAATAAAACAGAAAATCTTTTTATATAAAACAGAAAACTTTTATAAAGTTATTTGTTTTATTAGATTATAAATAGAATATATTATATTTTATTATGCATAGTGTTGCATAGTGCCTGCATAGTGTTTTGCATAGTAAAATCTTTTTATATAAAACAAAATACTTTTATAAATTTATTTGTTTTATTAGATTATAAATAGAATATATTATATTTTATTTAAAAGATTTTGTTTTATTAGAATATTTTATTAAATCAATATGGATGAGTCCGATTAAAAAGTAAATCAATCTGACCGCTTATGAATTAGTTACTATTCACTAATTCTCCTATAAATAAAGCTCATTCCTTCATTATTTCTTACGAATTCAATTGAAACTCTGAGAGAGAAACTATAGAGAGAATTCTTCTTCTATAATCTTGAGCGTATTTCTTTAGAGATTAAGAAAGCTTTGAACATAGTGCAAGTTTTTTTCGAGTATATCCTACGCCTCTACTAGTGAATACTCTTTCTTTCAAAGGTAAGGGATATTATTTGTTGTACTCGTAAGGGGTATTATTTCTTTTGTATTCATGAAGATAGCTCTTGTTATTCCATTCTTTATTATTATGTTGAATAACCTATTTATCAAATCCGCATACATGGTGAAATTCTTCAGTTATTCCATTCTTTATTATTATGTTGGAATAACCTGTTTATGCGAAGTACCGCATACATGGTGAAATTCTTCTATTATTCCGTTCTTTATTATACTGTCAAAATATCCTGTCGGTGCGTATTACGCCTGACCTAGTTCCATTATTTATTATTTTGTGGGAATAACCTGTTTGTGCGGTCTATCGCATGCCTGGTGAATTCTTTTGTTTTTCCATTTTTTATTATTCAGAACATCTTGTCGGTGCGTTTACGCATGACCTGGTTCCGTTATTTATTATTATGTTGGAATATCCTGTCTGTGCGTTTACGCATGACCTGGTTCCATTCTTTATTATTCTGTTGAAATAACCTGTCTGTGCGGTCTATCGTATGCATGGTGATTTCTTCTGCTATTCAATTCTTTATTATTTTGTTGGAATAACCTGTCTATGTGGATTATCACATGCATGGTGAATGATCCTTTGTATTCATTCCTTATTAAATTATGAAAATGATCTGTCTAAGTGGATTACCGCATGGCAGGCGAAAATCCATTTGCAGTATCCTATATTCTCTTATACTCAATTGGTTAAATTTTTGACTTCTATACTCCATGAAATTAGTGGAATATCCTTGATATTTGCGCTTCATCTAGTATCTTTTCATAAAAATATTCTTCTGAGCATTCTTGAATATTACTCTACAAAGAAGTATCATGTTGACAATTTGGACGTTATTGGTTCATGGATAAATTAATTCTTGAACTTGTTTTATTAAATTATTATATCATTATCATCATCCTCATGTTTATATTATGTTGAAAGTCATCTGTGGCCTGTAGTGCATAGATGGACTTGGTATGATTATGACCAGGGATTATTCGGTATAATCATGACCGTAATGTTACAAATGATGTGGAAAAAGTTCTCATTGGCCCATAATGCATTGATGAACAGTTTTTGGTATGATTATGGCTATGGATTCTCTTCGGCCAAGGGTGCAAAGATGAATTATTTTATGGCATGATCAGGACCGTTGATGAAAACACGATTATCTTTGGCCCGCAGTGCATGGATAATTCGTGGTCGTGATAATAAAGAATATCCTTAGCCTGTAGTGCAGGGATGATTTCATGATGTGAATTATTTATTGAGCTGAGTCTCAGCGATAAAAGTGATGAAAAACCTTTTAAAACATAGAAGATAGTAGATTTTATTCTCTACCTGAATCTTCTAATGGATTGCTTGTTCCGCTGCAGTTAAACTTGATGTTTGTTATATTTTATCGGTTTAACTTTGTTGAAGGCTAACGATAATTTATTACGCATTATCTTAGTCATAATATTTCTTACTAGGCTAGTTGAGCTCACCCTTTTGCTTTCATTGTTCTCTTGAAACGAGAAATGTATTGACTACTAGTCGGGGAACAGTGATGGTCCTAGATGGTGCATTAGTAATCCTCACTATTCTGTGAAATAGTGTAATAATAAATGTAATGAGGACTCCATTGAGTGTGGATATTGTCTAGATGACAATATTTGTATTAAAACTCACAGCATATGTTTGTCGTATTTTACATGACTGTTGTATAAGTAGTTTATATTTGTATTCAGTACCATGTATCTGGCGAACCAAGATGGGTGATGTATACCTATTTTTGGGGGCGTCACAATATCGCACTCGTACCCGCATATGATCTTCTACTCAATGTGTCAACTACTACGTTCACTTTACCCGGATGGTATTGAATGGTATGATCATAATCTTTCAACAGTTCAAGCCAATGTCGTTGCCGCATGTTGAGTTCCTTTTGGGCAAAGAAATATTTGAGGCTTTTATGATCTGTAAAGATCTCCACTTTCTCCCCGTACAAGTAATGCCTCCAAATTTTAAGTGCGAAGACAACAACTGCCAACTCTAGATCATGAGTAGGATAATTCCTCTCATATTCTTTGAGTTGCCGAGAGGCATAGGCTATGACTTTCTCATGTTACATGAGAACACATCCTAACCCTTTTCCCGAAGCGTCACTGTAGATGACAAATCCCTCCGAGCTAGATGGTATTGTTAGAACAGGTGCTGAAATGAGTCTCCTCTTGAGTTCTTGAAAACTCTTCTCACATTCCACGCTCCAACCAAATTTTGTATCTTTCCGAGTCAACTGAGTTATTGGAGTAGCAATTCGAGAAAACCCTTCTACGAATCTTCGATAATAATCAGCTAAGCCGAGAAAGCTACGTACTTCGGTCATTGATTTAGGTTGCTCCCAGCTTTGAATAACTTCAATCTTTGTCGGGTCAACAGATATTCCATGACTTGATACTACGTGCCCAAGGAATGCTACTTCCTCAAGCCAGAACTTGCATTTCTTCAACTTGGGATAAAGTTTGTTTTCACGAAGCTTTTGGAGTATCAGCCTCAAGTGTTGCTCATGATCTTCACGGCTTTTGGAATATATTAGGATGTCATTAATAAAGACGACCACAAAGTGATCCAAATATTTCTTGAATACTTGGTTCATCATAACCATGAAGGCAGCAGGATCATTAGTCAATCTAAAAGACATGACTAGGAATTCATAATGCCCGTACCGAGTTCTGAAAGCCGTCTTTCGAATGTCATCGGTTCTAATCTTTAACTGATGATATCCGGAACGAAGATCGATCTTTGAAAAGAATTTGGCGCCTTCTGGTAATGAAACAAACAGTCATCAATATGTGGCAATGGGTACCTATTTTTGATGGTGACATGATTCAACTCCCTATAATCAATACAAAGTTGCATACTCCCATCTTTCTTCTTCACGAATAGAACATGAACACCCCAAGGAGACGTACTAGGACGAATGAAACCGATGTCCAACAATTCCTGCAATTGGGTCTTTAACTCTTGAAGTTCAATAGAAGCCATTCGATATGGGGATTTGGAAATGGGTTTTGTACTGGGTTCAAGGTCGATACAAAATTCAATTTCACGCTCTGGGGGTAGGCCATGAAGTTCTTCAGGGAATACATCAGGAAATTTATTAACAACAGAAATGTCATTCAAAACCGACGTATTTTTGTTTAAATCCGTGACATGAGCTAAGAAAACTTGACATCCGTTTTTCAATAAACGAATAGCTTTATGGCTTGAGATGACAGTGATTGATTTTAATGGTTTGGTTGCTTGAATTCACATAATAGGTTGGTTAGGAATATGAAAGCTAACAACCTTATGAAAATAATCAATTTTTTGCATAATGAGTAGTTAACCAATCAACCCCTAAAATTACGTCAAATGCAAGTATTTTTAATGAAATAAGATCGACAGGTAATGTGAGGGTACCGATTTGAACCAAACAAGGCTTATAAATAGTAGATGTAATGAAGGTTTCTCCCAATGAAGTTTCAACAGATAAGTCAAAGTCTAATTTCTCCGGAGTCAAATTTAAACGTTGAGCGCAAGTAGGAGAAATAAAAGAATGGGTAGAACTGGTATCAAATAAGGTATAAACTTCGCTAGAGTTTATGATAAGCTTACCCGTGATGACCTCGTTCGGGTTCCTTGCTTTCTGGGAGGTCACGACAAACGCTCTCCCTTAAACTACCAGCTTTGACTTTTCTGGGACGGCCTTTGGTGCCTCCATCCTAGCTTGAATTTTCTTTAGTGCACGATAAAATCGGGCTAGGTGACCTTCTCTTCCATAAGTATAACACGTTTTGGATTGCATCGCGCAGTTTAATTGTACTGATGTGTCCCTCCCCTCCGCATTTAAAGCATATGATAGGTGGTCGTTCTCCTTCCTTAACAACGGGTGCTGGTGCTGACGTCTTTCCATCATTATTAAATCTCCTCTTCTTGAAATGTCCACTCTTATTGTCTTAGCCATGATTACCACTGAAGTGGTTACCATTTTTGGCCTGTTGATTCCCTCCACTCTTGTTGTCACCGCTTCGATGATTGCTACCACTGGTATTATCATTTTGCTGGTTGCTCTCTCTTGGTTGGGTTGACTCATTATCGCGCTCCAATAACTGAGCCCTATTCACAACATCTAAATACAAACACAGTTTATGAGAGATAAGGTATTAACGTAACTTAGGTTTCAAACCTTTTAGAAACATTCGCGTCATTCTCTCCTCATTATCAACCAAATGGGACGCAAACCGGGACAACTCGAAAAACTTGGCTTCGTACTGTGACACGGTCATGTTGTTTTGCTCCAATTTAATGAACTCTACCTCTTTCATGTGACTAATAGTTTGGGGAAAGTACTTGTCGTTGAACAGTTCTTGGAACTTCTTCAAAGACATCTTCAGTGCGGCAGGTTGAGTACGCTTTATAAATTCCCACCAGTAATCTCCTCATGCAATAATATGAAGGTGTGAAAGGAACCTTTTGCTCCTGGAGCATCCCAAGACATCAAATATCTTGTTGATCTACTTTATCCACGTCCTCCGCCTTAAGTGGTTTTGGCTCTTCAAAAAACTCGGTGGTCCCACTCTTTGAGCTGTTGCTTAACGTTGATGGTCAAGAGAGTTGCGGTGTTTCACTTGCATTTCGGACATGAGTCTCTCTTGCCCGATGTTGCATGAATTGCAGAAAGCCTCTAAACATTCCATTGTTCATCATTTGGTCAGTGTTGTTGTTTTCATGAGGATTGTTGCCTTCTTGATGCACATTGTCCTGATTGTTGATCTGTGGAGACTCAACGGTCTCCTGTGCTCCATTGCAATTCTCAACATTCTCATATGTCATTTTCAAATACTGCCACAAAACAATGGTTAATTGACATGTCACATATTATCCCTATACTCTGGCCGACCAATTAAATACCAAATAAACATAGGTAGGTCATACTAGCGAAGGATTTCCCCGTCTCTCCCCCTAGTTCTAGTCTCACATCTTAGCCAGAGATCATATCCCTAAGCTTTGATACCAACTGTGACGCCCCCAAAATAGGTATACATCACCCATCTTGAGTCACCAAATACATGGTATAAAATTCAAATACAACTTAATAATACAACTGTCGTGTAAAATACGACAAAATATAAAGTGCGAGTTTTAATACGAATATTGTCTTCTAGACAGTATTCAACTCAAATGGAGTCCTCAATACATTTATTATCATACTATTTCATAGAATAGTGAGGACTACTAATGCTATCATCTGGACCGTCACTACGTTCCCCGACTAGTCCCGGCTACGTTCTCATTTCCTGAAGAGGACAATGAAAGTAAAAGGGTGAGCTCAACTAGCCCAAAGAAGAAATATTATGACTAAGATAATGCGAATAATTTATCGTTAGCCTTGAACACTTGTTAATCGATAAAATATAACAAACATCAAGTTTAACTACAACGATGAACAAGTAATCCATTAGAAGAGTCGAAGTAGAGCATAAAATCTACTATCTTCTATGATTTAAAAGGTTTTTCATCACTTTTATCAGACTCAACTTAAAAATAATCCATATCATCATGAATCACTCACTCTACGAGGATATTCTTTAGTATCACGACCACAAATTATCCATACCTTCTACGGGCGAGGATATTCATGTATTCATCGATGGTTATGTTCATACCAACAAGCGTCCATCAATACACTACGGGCCAATGAGGACTTTTACCACATCATTTGTAATATTATGGTCATGATTATACCGAATAATCCACTGGTCATAATCATACCAAGTCCATCTATGCACTTTCTGACAGAATACACGATGACTTTCAGCGAATATAAACATGAGGATGATGACAATGATATAAGAATTCAATAAAACAAGTTCAAGGATAAATTTTTAAAGATTTATAATTTAATTTATCTAGAAATCAATAACGTCCAAATTGTCAACATGGTATTGCTTTGTGGAGTAAAATTCAAGAATAATATTGTACCAAAAATAATTTGGACCGAAAATGAATCAATTTTTATCATGAATAGTACCCCGGGTGAATAGTACTCGAGTGAATAGTACTTCGAGAATAGTAACCCCATGAATAGTACTCCGACATGAAAAAAGTTAAAACTTATCAAGAATGCTCAGAATAATATTTCCATAAAAAGATACTGGATGAAGTGTAAATATCAAGGATATTCTACTAATTTCATAGAGTATAAAAGCCAAAATTTTAACAAAACGAGTATAGAATTTGAAATCTGAAACGAAATAATATTACTTACTACAGAGTATGGAAGAAAATATTATTTCAAGAGAATATTGAACAAAAATAACACCCCTTACCTTGAAAAGTAGAGTATTCCAACTGGTATAATCTGGTTGTTAAATATTGCGAATTATAATAATAATGAATAAATGTTATTAAAAATCAAATTTGAGTTCGGAGTTGAATTTGGATATGCGGATGTGATATTTGAGTCCAGAACGATGAAATTAATAAAAATAGACTATAAACACAAAATTTACCAGGATTGACTTTTTGGTCAAAAAGTCAACAGTTGTCTTTTTCGGACAAAAGTCAAACTTTGAAATTTAAAAAATAAATTTTTTGATAAAAATAGTTCCATTGTGTTGGGATTATTAGTGTTAGTAGAAATCAACATTTATTTCGATATTAATTGATGTTTGGAAGTTATATTGACCAATCGGGTAATTAACCGGATAAATAAGTAATTAATTGCTATTAATTCATATGATTCTAACTATTTGTTCATATGTGTATACTATTGATTCACATTCATTTACTATTAGGGGAGTTGGTGCAAAATTGATAATACTTGCATGACTAAGTTAAAAATGGAGGTATAGATGGAGGTACTATACTGTAATTCTTATTTTCACATGTCTAGAACTATTGATTCACATGATTTACTATTAGGGGAGGTGGTGCAAGTTTGATAATACTTTCATGACTAAATTAAAAATGAAGAAAAAGAGGGAGGTATTATATTGTAATATTTTGAGCCCCAAAACGTGCAATTATCGAAACTATGTTTTCCTATAAATAGAAGCTCATTCCTTCATTATTTTTCACCAATTCACTAAAGCTATAGAGCAATTATTATAGAGAGAAATTATAGAGAGAAATAAGAAGAGAAGTTTGTTACCTCACTATTCCAGTATCCAGTCTTCTTTTGAGGTAATAAATATTATTATTATAGTAAGGGATATTATTCTTTCGTATTCATGAAGAGAGTTATTTTCTTTCAATACTTGTAAGGGTTGTTATTCCATTCTTTATTATTATGTTGGAATAACTTTTATCATCAATCTGCAAACATTATGAAATTCTTACATTATTCCATTCTTTATTATTACATTGGAATATCACATACATGCGTATTATATGTGACTGGTTCCATTATTTATTATTACATTGGAATAACTTTTATGCATGCGATTACATCGCATGCTTGGTGAATTTCTTTGTTATTCCATTCTTTATTATTACATTGGAATATCACATACTGTCGTATTACGTATGACTAGTTCCATTATTTATTATTACATTGGAATAACTTTTATGCATGCGGTCTATCACATATACGGTGAATTACATTGTTATTCCATTCTTTATTATTACATTTGGAATATCACATGCGTATGTATTACGCATGACTGGTTTCATTATTTATTATTACATTGGAATAACTTTTATGCATTAGGTCTATCGCATATACGGTGAATTCTTACATTATTCTATTCTTTATTATTCTATTGGAATAACCTGTCTATGTGGATTACTGCATGCATGGTGAATGATCCTTTGTATTCATTCCTTATTAAATTGTGGAACTACGTGGATTACCGCATGACAGGAGAAAATCCATTTGCAGTTTCAAAATTTTTCTAACCCTCAAAAATTCTGGAAAAATTTGGAATGATAATTTGATGAGTTTTCTAGATTGTGTCCAAAAATGGCGATTTTTGGATGTATAGATTAGGAGTTATGAATTTTATAGGAAAAAACTATTTTAAAAGTAAACCCTTATAACTCCTTGTGGTTAACTCCAAAATTGGTGAAATTTTTATTGGGAGTACATATATATAACAGGAGTATACGTTGTAAATTTCAGAATTTTTGGACAAAAGTATAGTTTATGATAAATGTCTAAATATTCGACAGTTTTGGCCATATGAAAAATAGTAAATGAATTTTAAAAATTCCAAGAAAAATATATGTTCAATATGGGACTATATTCTGCTAAATCCCAGAAAAAAATAATTTTTTGGACTGATTTGGTATTTTTTTTCATGAAAATGGTTTTATTACGAACATATGAATTAAATATATTATGTGAAGTTGAAAAATTAGTAAATAGGATTTTATGGCTTAGAAATCCTATATAAGGTATATGCAGATTGTTGATGAGGGATTTGATAATTGGTGATGAAATCTTATGAGTATGACATTTTTGAATGATTAAATGCATTATTTGATAAAGTGTAAACAATTAAAATAAATTATTTATAAGTTTAAGAAGTGATTAAAATATTGTTATAATATTAATAATATTAGATTATGAGTTTATTAAGTGATTGATAATATTTGGATAAATTTAAAGTCTTTAATATTTATCCTTGACTTCGTTTGATTAATGCTTATATCATTGTCATCATCCTCATGCTTATATTGTGATGAAAGTCATCTTTGACTTACGTGCATAGATGGACTGTTGATTATTGGTTTTAAGTTGTATGTATATCTTTGGCTTACGTGCAAAGATGGACTGTTGATTATTGGTTTTACAGTTATATATCTTTGGCTTACGTGCAAAGATGGACTGTTGATTATTGGTTTTACAGTTGTATATCTTTGGCTTACGTGCAAATATGAACTATTGATTGGTGAGTATCTTTGGCTTATGTGCATAGATGAACTATTTATTGGTATGATTATGACCAGGGATCATTAGGTATAATCATGACCCGTAATGTTATAGATGATGTGGTAAAAGTCCTCATTGGCCCGTAGTGCATTGATGGATAGTTATTGGTATGATTATAACTAGGGATTATTCGGTATAATCATAACCATTGATGATTACATGAATATCCTTGGCCGTAGTGCAGGGATGATTTGATGATGTGGATTATTTATTAAGCTGAGTCTCAGCGATAAAATATTGATTATACATTTTTAATTCGTAAAATATGGTAGATATCATGCTCTACTTGACTCTTCTAAAATACAGTTGTATGTCTTTGGCCTGTAGTGCAAAGATGAATTGTTAATGAATATCTTTGGCCGTAGTGCAAAGATGAATTTATTAGTATGATTATGAGCAGGAATTGTGATTCGGTATAATGATTATGATTATGAGTTATTCATATAATTGTGGACAGGAACTGTTGATTGATGTTACAGGGATAAAACATTATTGGTGGACTTTTAACATGGAGAAGATAATAGACCTTTTGGTCTAATTGACTCTTTTAATGGATTGCTCGTTCTGCTGCAACTATGGTTGAAAAGTTTTATCATCTACCATATGTTCTAAATCTCTGATTTATTATTAACGAAAGCTAATGATAATTTAATTATCTTTAGTTATGATATTCTTTACTGGGCTAGTTGTGCTCACCCTTTTGCTTCACTATTCCTTTTAGGTAATAAGTGTGTTGTCGGGTCGAGCGGGGATAACAGGGCAATAGAACGGTGGTCTATAGCGGTTGAGGTTCTCCCGAAATAGTATGGAAATAATTTTGTTGAGAACTTTAGATAAGTGTGTCGTATTGTATACGTCATTTGATATTTAATTTTGGTGAACCAAATAGGGTGAGGTGAACCAACTTTGGAAGGGTGTTTTGCCACTATCATACAAGATGTCTAATGACATACTGACTCGTGTGATCATAAGGCGGGGTTGTGCACATCCACTTCTTTGAGTATATCTATCGCACTTTCTATATGATCTTGGAGTTTATTTATATAATTTTTAATTGGAGAAAACAGAGATAATTATATGTCAAGAGAAGACTCACCATTGGAAAGAAGATGATAACAATCTTCTTGTTTTATTTTGGGGACTATTGGGTTAACCAAGGATAATTCTGTGACGCCCCCAAAATAGGTATACATCACCCATATTGAGTCGCAAAATATATGGTACAAAATTCAAATACAAACTAAATTATACAACATAAGCTGTGAGTTTTAATACAAATATTGTGTTCTTGACAGTATTCAAACTCAAAATACGACAAAATATAATCTGAGAGTTTTAACACAAATATTGTCATCGATTTCTTAGAAGAATGTTTTCGGTAAGATCTAGAAGGTTTAGAATTTTCTTTGTTTTTAGTTTTACGAGAAGATTCATAATTTTGTGTCGTAAGAGAATTGATCATAAAATTCTCTATCTCATATCTTTTGGTGAGATTCATTTTTCATTAATTGTTGGAGTTTCATATCATTACATAATGATAATCCTCTCTTCGATAATTCTTTGAAATAAGATGGCCATAAGAATATTGGTCATAAGGTATACTCATACTGGTCGTGTTTATCTCTAAGTTTTTTTGAACTTTTACGCAAAGAAAGTAGGAAGTCCATCTACAAATTTGGCCTTCCATGTTCCTTTGTTAGCATCTGCTCTTTGCATGACTTTCATTAAAAAGACATCTTTATACCATCTAAAATGGGTCGAGGATGAAGCAACGAAGGTTACGTAAAAGTTCTCTACTTATCGGTATTTGGTATCACGGTCCTACAAAATGGTGAGCGATAAGCTTGAACTAAGTTGTAACAAGCATCTTCTCTTACGGTTTCGATTTAGTAATAGGGTCGATATCATTCTTATAGGATTGAAGGATTTCGGTTCTTTGGTTGTCGGTGAGTACATTATCCACCATCCTTTAAGAATGCCGGTAAAACCATTTACTACTAAACAGCGAGATCGATGATACATGTTTTCATTACATTTCTTGTTGTTGCATACATTAAGATATGATGGATAGTTTCAAAATTTTGATATTACATTTTACCATCGATATTCCATTCATAGATAGTCTTACCATGGTAAGACTTTTGGGAATGAAGAAAGTCTTCTTCATCTGAGAATATCACGAGGAGTAGAGTGCAGGGTAGTAATACCTCTTTGGGTCCGGATAGAGCCATTCTATTAATAGGCTTTTCGGTTATAAGTAGTTTTATTAATATTTTGCATCTCACGAAAATTATTAGGATTTCAAAAATATTAATAGGGGAAAAATCGGAATCATCTTCTTCATTATCGATTATTACTATTCTTATTGGTATGAGAGGAAGGTTGTCCGGACATCATATGGTAGAGTTTATGGTAATTCCAAGCTTATCCCACCAAACGAAAAACCGGTTAGAATTTCATTTTTAGAACATCTGAATGGAATCACGGATAAACCCGAGGGAATGGTTACGGATAGGATTACGATAATAGAAAACATCGTAAAGGAATCAATATAATCCCAATAGGCGTATCTGGTTTTACATTGTATATTTGGAATCAACGATGCGGGTGGTATGACGATTAATACCCCAATTGGCAAGAGGCGTAATACTCTTGGCGATGGTTTTACTATATTGAATTGGGCTAGTTGGTTTATATGGATCATGAGGCGTATCTTTAATGTCCATAGATGTTGTTTCAATAATAATCGCTTTCATACACATAGCGATCTTTGGTTAAAGCGGGGGAGGCTGTTGAGTCGTTAAATAACGTCTCTTGATCTCCATGGATCTTTCATCCATTTTCATCATTACATTCAATGAGCAATCTTGTTTCTTCCACATTTCGATTTGGAATATCTTTGTTAGGGTAGTAGAAGAACATCTTTTCTTTGTTGGTACGGCTAGAAGAAATAGAAGAATTCTTGGTTTGAGTATTGGGACTAGGAAATTACGTATAATATAGATTTATTCTGCCTCGGCCTCGTTGGCCGCATGACTCGACCTCTCTTGGTCATTCTGCAAATATTCTCTTGTCGTGAAAATCCGGTAAAAATTACATTTTCCTTTGATATACTCAATATCAAAGTCAAATCTTGATAAAATACTTTGCCAAGTAGCAAATATCATTTGGAAGCTAAATTTTGAACATCTTTTTAAAGATTTGTTTTGCGGTGAACAATCAACTCTAATTAAAAAGTCTTGATTTAAAAGATCATCCACGAAATTTTAAAACACATTTGACAATTGAAAGGCATTCTTTTTTAATAGTAGGATAATTTAAAGAAGGTCCTTTCCAAGTTCACAAAGTAAAGCGAATAAGATCCTCTTTATTACTTTTAGGATTAAATTGTTTTAAAAATACCACCATATCACATGTATTGGAAGCATCGGTGCGAGCGATCTTTTTCCATTCGGGATTAGGTAAGGACAAACAAGGTAGCTTGTTTAACTCTAGATTTAATTTTTCTTCTTGCATCGATATGTTCTTCATTCCAAGGTGAAGGATTTTTCCGAAAGCGAGTATCTCTGAGAATAGAAGCATCTTGGGAAAGATTTGGATAATAATCTAGAATATAATTTAAACTTCCCAAAAATCTCTGCGATTGATTAATATCTTTTATTTCATCAGGAAATTTAGATGCAAATTCAATACATCTATCAATTGGAATAATAGTTCCATTGGAAATATTATGTCCAAGAAATCGATCTTTGTTTGGAAAAGTTTCATTTGAAATGAAACTACCAAACCATTTTTATGATAACATTTTTAAAATATTTAAATGTTTTATATGTTGTTCAATAGATGAAGAAAATTAAAACATCATCAATGTAACGATAATAAATTCGATAAAGGGTTAAAAATATCATTCATGATGTCTTTGGAATTACGAAGGTCCATTTTTACTCCAAATGGAAGAACATTCCATTAAGTAGTGGCCAAAAGGTATTGTAAGCGCGGTTTATAAGTATCTGTTTCTCTAATTTGAATTTGCCAAAATCACGATTTCATATCAATTTAGAAAATAGTGGCATCATGAAGTCGGTCGAGAAGATCCTTCTTATTGAATTGGATATCTAATCCATTGAAGGGCTTCATTAAGAGGTTTATAATTGATGACCCAGTCGTGGAGTTCCTTGTTCAATTTACGAATTTTTATTGACATAAAAGCGGTACAACTCGGGGAGAGTACTAGGTTTTATTAATTTTTTACATTGGAGGGACTCGATTTCGGTTTTACAAAGGAGTAAATATTCTTTCTTCATCATTTGGGTGAGATTTAGTAGGAATATTTTTCTCATTAAAACTAGGGATATAAGGAAGAGAAATAATATGTTTCTTCACATTCGAGAAAAGCATTTGGGACATCACTGCTGATTTGGTTTGAGAGTTTTTATGGATTAGTTTAATTTTTTCACGTAGAGAAGGTTGTAAAATTCTTTGTTACAGTAGTAAGAAATTTTATTTCTTTACGAATAAAATTGATTTGTTTTCTTTAGAATAAATCATGTTTTGACTTGATTTAATTCTTTAGTGTAAGGTTGATGTAATAAACTTCAAAAAAAATATATACATTATTGAGAGTTGTATGAATTCCTAAAGTATCAATTTTTGTAATAGGCATTAAAAGGCATAGAAATGGAGTGCCTAAAATGATACTTTGATTCATATTACGGATAAGAACAAAAGTAGGTAAACAAAGACCTTGATTACTGATTAAGGCTTGAGAATTTTATACTTTATATTCATAGTATTTCCACTTGCACTAGTTAAAGATTGAGTGGTCTTACGAAAGTATTTGGTAGGGATAAGACCTTCACGGATACGATTCATATCGGCACCACTATCAACTAGAAGCGATGGCGTCTTTGATAATAAAGTGCGGTTTAATAATAAAAGTAATTCTAATATACCATTTACGGAAGACTACTTGATTCATTAACATTAAATCTTTGTTAGGAGGATTACGGTTTATCGAAAGGATTAAAGGTTGTTTGGAGGATTCTATACTATCTGTTTGTGATTTAACTTATTTTTTAATATTGGTTAAATCTTGAAAGATAATAATATTATTATTACGTAATTGTATTATTTGATTTTAAAATATTTATTTCATTTTTAAATCTGGATTGTAGTTGGCTTCTCAAAGGTAGAAAGCGTTACGAATCGTTTCATAACCTCTTTCATCTTTATCTTTGGTTAATAGGAAGGTGTCTTGACCTATACATGTTTTATATGATTTCCAAAATTTTAATTTGATCTACTGGATCTTTAATATGTTCGACGAGGTCTAGAAGGATTTACGGTGATCGGTTAAGACATTATCTTTGGGACCTCCAATATCTAAACCATTCATCTCGACGATTGCTTTCCGATAATTAACTTGATGGCGTATTACGATTAACGATCTGAGTTTGACATTGTTCGTTGTCGAATTATTATCGATTACGAATAGACTTGACTAGATCATTTTTGAAATTTGGACTCGAGTCATTATTAGACAAAAATTAAAATTTGCTATTGAATTTCCTCATCGAGGATAATTCATTAAGCTTTTGTTTTAATTTTGAATTGCATTTATTAGCAAAGTGTCTGTCTTTCGCATTTATAGCATTGAATTTTAGATTTATCTTTCTTTTTTACTCTTTCTTTTTTTTGGAAGATTTTTCGGGGTTTTGGTTTTGAAGATTTCTTAGAAGAATGTTTTTGGTAAGATCTAGAAGGTTTAGAATTTTCTTTGTTTTTTAGTTTTACGAAGATCTTTGTAATTTTGTGTCATAAGAGAATTGATCATAAAATTCTCTATCTCATGTCTTTTGGTGAGATTACATTTTTTATTAATTGTTGGAGTTTCATATCATTACATAATGATAATCCCTCTTCGATAATTCTTTGAATAAGATGGCCATAAGAATCTTTGGTCATAAGGTATACTATCATACGGTCATGTTTATCTCTAAGTTTTTTTGAACTTTTACTGCAAAAGAAAGTAGGAAGTCCATCTACAAA
Source organism: Panax ginseng (assembly GCA_020205605.1). Lineage (NCBI taxonomy): Eukaryota > Viridiplantae > Streptophyta > Magnoliopsida > Apiales > Araliaceae > Panax > Panax ginseng. The sequence goes on from CM035137.1 coordinate 60,908,426, forward strand.
TTTGGCCTTTCAATGTTCCTTTAGCATCTCTGCTCTTTGCATGACTTTCATTAAAAGACATCTTTATACCATCTAAAATGGGTCGAGGATGAGCAGCGAAGGTTACGTAAAAGTTCTCTACTTACTATCGGTATTTGGTATCACGGTCTACAAAATGGTGAGCGATAGCTTGAACTAAGGTGTAACAAGCATCTTCTCTTACGGTTTGATTTTAGTAATAGGGTCGATATCATTCTTATAGGATTGAAGGATTTGATTCTTTGGTTATCGGTGAGTACATTATCCCACCATCCTTTAAGAATGCCCGATAAAACCATTTACTAAGAAGCAGCGGATCGATGAGTGCATGTTTTCATTACATTTCTTGTTGTTGCATACATTAAGATATGATGGATAGTTTCAAAATTTTGATATTACATTTTACCATCGATATTCCATTCATAGATAGTCTTACCATGGTAAGACTTTTGGGAATGAAGAAAGTCTTCTTCATCTGAGAATATCACGAGGAGTAGAGTGCAGGGTAGTAATACCTCTGGGTCGAGATAGAGCCATTCTATTAATAGGCTTTGGCTATAAGTAGTTTTATTAATATTTTGCATCTCCTGAAAATTATTCTGGATTTCAAAAATATTAATAGGGGAAAAATCGGAATCATCTTCTTCATTATCAGTATTACTATTACTGATATGAGAGGAAGGTTGTCCAGACATCATATTGAGCTGGGATAAGGATGCGGGTGTGAGTTTTAAATCTTTCATTTTGTTTAAAAGATTATCAATAAAACTATCACTATTTTTAGAAGATTTCATTTTAAAATTACTAACTTCTAAAGGTGGTTTTATAGTTGCGGGTTGAAGGTCAATTTTTTGAGGAATAATCTGACAATTATCATTAATATGATTTATTTGTTCTTATCACAGTTTAGCTGTGTTTCCCTACGGTTTGAAGGAATAGATTAGTATAATTATTACTGTTTAGACAAAGGCAAAATGTCTTTAATCTTAACATCATCTTCTTGCGATGAGAAACTTGAAATATCAACATACGGATTAATAACTAATGGTTTCAAATTTTCATTTCCCAGAGCTAAGTTCAAGAGACTTATGAGGGGATGGATAGATTGAATAATATTACCATTTGTAGTAATCCAATCCTTTTGATATCCAGTTAATACATTTAATTGACTTTCATTATAAAATTACGATTTTAGGACAAAATCATAATACCATTTGGCAAATGGTAAAATACCTTTGGTTATTATTAGGATAAGCATAATAATTAGCTTTAATTTACGCTAACTTATCATTATCATGATTTTAAAATACCAATTTCTAAAATTTTGATATTTATCCTGCATGAACTCTGGTTTAAACATTGGCGAATTTTCTTATTGGGAGAAAAATCCATTTAACACTCAAAATTCATGTCACTAGCGGATTGGGTTTGTAAGGTCTTACATTTTGAGGAGTAACCTCATAAATACCATGAGGTATTTGATTTTTGAAATATGAATTCCTCTAACAATGTCTTCATTTTGTGAGACTCATTCTTTGGGATTTTTAGACTCTTGATAAGCAGATTCTAAAGGGTGGAACCAGTTATCAGGCGATTCGGAAAAATCAATATTATAAAAATATTGTTTATAGATCGACTTGGTTAAAAGGTCTTTGAAATTTTAAATAAACATTTCCATTCTTTGATGCGGATAACATCATCAATGTTTTGTCTAATTATAGATGCGGTAGGAGCGGCATTAGTAATTTGCCATTGTTTTGGGAAAGTAATTTCTTCCCAAGAGGATCATTAAGGGAATAGCCACTTGACTACTAAAGAGGTTAGTATCAATAAGACGGTATGTCCTTGTTGGCTTCTTTTCGATATAGGGATTTAAAGTCATTAAAACTTTAAAGGTGTATCTGAAATAAGATGGCAAAAGGAGGGATCCGGGTAGGTATTCATAGTAGTGAGATATAATTCTCATTTCTAAAACTTTTGATTGATTATTATCGATTAGGGCAATACTTAAATTAGGATAGATATTAAAGTATCTTTGGTCCATGGGCAAGGCTAGTTTCAATAGCTCTATGAGAGAGGCTTTCCGGTTAAGACACCTACCATCTCTAAGTGTACCTTTGAATCTTTGGTATTTTGGCGAAGTAAAATCAAAGGTTTAAAGGCTACTTGGACCAAGTCCTATATGAACATATTTATATTTTTTGCGAGAAAAGGGTATAAGTCTTTAACATGCAATAAATATAAAATTTCATTTTATTACGTAAAGAACAACATGCTCAAAGGTTTTATTATTCTTTTCTTGATAAAATCAAAGGTTCCAATTTTATAAATTGTTTACGGTTTGATTTTAGGAATAGTCCATTTATCTAAGGCTTCCTTTACATCACGATAAGCTATGAGTTCGGTTGCTTCCTTGTAGAAAGTGAAGCTATACCAATTAGGGAAGGATCGGAGAAAGGGTTGATCAAGCTGCGTCATCAGACGATTTACAAGAAATAATAGCCACACTCCTCAAAAGGCGGACAAAGGCAAAGATTCAAAAGCGCGACTTTGGTGGCGTCCCATTAATCAAAATTAACCACGATCTATCTTAATTAATACATGGCATAGAATTTTAAAAACATATTATTTATATATTTACTGGATAAATTACCACATATATGATCTCATGAAATCTTTGTTGATTAGGGGTAGGAGTTACACCCAAAACTATAAGCCAAGCGGGTTTCTTCTGTATATGGCGATTTTAGTTAAAATAATATAATGTTACGATATATAAAATTGTTCTAAGAAGTAAAGCGGTTATAATTATACATTGCATTGATATATTGTTTTTGAATCGATTCTTGTTTTTCGGTATGGCAATCTAAAAGCTTAAGCGAGGAAACATAATAATTAGCAGGCAATAATTAAAACTTACGAGAAAAGTCTTGGATATCTTCAAACCACAGATTTATATATATATCAAATATTTTACTGAGAGAGAAGTACAAGGAGAATACAAAAGAAAATGCTAAGAAAAGTTCTACCTCAACAATGGGTGAGGTCTCCCAATTTATCTGAGTGAGAAGATAAGAAAGGATCTGGCGTGTCACGGATAGTGGAGTCGGTTGGCGGTCCTTATCTTTTCTTCTTTATATCTCAATGAAGTGGGAAGTGGAGGGCATGAGACAATTTGTCGGATGAGTGGATTACGGTTGGTTGGCGTCTTACGATGATGGAGGACGGTGGTATTTCTACTTTACGATGGTGGAGCTCTTTGTGGTTGTCCTTTTCTAATTATTGATCTTTGTAATGGAGGATAGCTTTATGCTTTTCCTTTTCCTTTCTTGTCTTGTTCCATTTTTACGAAATCATGGAGGTGAGAGAGTCCCAAAAGTCTCCCATCGTGAGCTCGGGTTCTGACTTTCTCCGGCTAAGACATTGAATTCATTGTCGTCTGTTGATTCTTCATTATCATTATGATTTTTCATGGGCTGTCGTCTTGCGTGAATGATTGTAAGAATTGGGTTTTCATATAGTCCATGGTCTTGACTATTAATTACATTTCGATTAGATTTGGAAATTTACATTTTAAATCGGTTTGAATCTTGACAAAAGGATTAGCGATGATGATGGTCTTTGGCGAGACTTTGAGGATAACATCAAAGCGAGGCTGGTATGGTTTCATATAGATTTCAAAAGTTCTAGTAGCGTGGGATTAAGACCTTTATCCCACCACTTGGTAAAAATACTCTTTTTAAGCGAGGATTTTATTACGATAATCATGCTTGAAAATCCCACTTCCAAATCGAAGGAATTCCAAAGCGGATTATGAAATAGGTAAGCAGTTTACGCATAGATAACTCTTTATTCTTGGTATATGGGCATAAGCAACTTGCCATTCTTTGAATCTTTGTTTGAATAGATTACGTAGAGTTTCTATGGTAATTCCAAGCTTATCCCACCAAGCGAAAAACCGGTTAGAATTTCGTTTTTAGAACATCTGACGAATCTGGATAAACCGAGAATGGTTACGGATAGGATTACGATAATAGAAAACATGCGTAAAGGAATCAATATAATCCCAATAGTACATATCTGGTTTACATTGTATGGTGGAATCAACGATGCAATTGGTATGAGGATTAATACCCCAATTGGCAAGAGGCATAATACTCTTGGCGATTGGTTTCTTTGTATTGAATTGGGCTAGTTGGTTTAGATGGATCATGAGGCGTATGCTTAATGTCCATAGATCTTTATTTCAATAATAATGCTGCTTTCGTACATAAGCGATCTTTGGTTAAAGCGGGGAGGAGGCTGTTGAGTCGTTAAATAACGTCTCTTGATCTCCCATGGATCTTTCATCCATTTTCATCATTACATTCAATGAACAATCTTGTTTCTTCCACATTTAGATTTGGAATATCTTTGTTAGGGTAGTAGAAGAACATCTTTTCTTTGTTGGTGGCTAGAAGAAGCCAGAAGAATTCTTGGTTTGAGTATTGGACTAGGAAATTACATATAATATAGATTTATACTTGCCTCGGCCTCGTTGGCCATGACTCGACCTCTCTTGGTCATTCTGCAAATATTCTCTGGTTGGAAAAATCCGGTAAAAATTACATTTTCCTTTGATATACTCAATATCAAAGTCAAATCTTGATAAAATACTTTGCCAAGTAGCAAATATCTGTTTGGAAGCTAAATTTTGAACATCTTTTTAAAGATTTGTTTTGCAATTTGAACAATCGACTCTAATTAAAAGTCTTGATTTAAAAGATCATCACGAAATTTTAAAACACATTTGACAATTGAAAGGCATTCTTTTTTAATAGTAGGATAATTTAAAGAAGGTCCTTTCCAAGTTCACGAAGTAAAGCGAATAAGATCCTCTTTATTACTTTTAGGATTAAATTGTTTTAAAATACCACCATATCTGTATTGGAAGCATCGATGCGAGCGATCTTTTTCCATTCGGGGATTAGGTAAGGACAAACAAAATAGCTTTATTTAACTCTAGATTTAATTTTTCTTCTTTGCATCGGTATGTTCTTCATTCCAAGGTGAAGGATTTTTAGAAAGCGAGTATCTGAGAATAGAAGCATCTTGGGAAAGATTTGGATAATAATCTCGAATATAATTTAAACTTCCCAAAAATCTCTGCAGTTGATTAATATCTTTTATTTCATCCGAAAATTTAGATGCAAATTCAATACATCTATCAATTGGAATAATAGTTCCATTGGAAATATTATGTCCAAGAAATCTGATCTTTGTTTGGAAAAGTTTCATTTTGGGGCCAGAAACTACCAAACCATTTTTTATGATAACATTTTTAAAAATATTTAAATGTTTTATATGTTGTTCAATAGATGAAGAGAAAATTAAAACATCATCAATGTAACAGATAATAAATTCAGTAAAGGGGTTAAAAATATCATTCATGATGTCTTTGGAATTACGAAGGTCCATTTTTACTCCAAATGGAAGAACATTCCATTAAGTAGTGGCCAAAAGAGTCTTTGTAAAAGCGGTTTTATAAGTATCCTGTTCTCTAATTTGAATTTGCCAAAATCACGATTTCATATCAAATTTAGAAAATAGTGGCATCATGAAGTCGGTCGAAAGATCCTTCTTATTGAATTGGATATCTAATCCATTGAAGGGCTTCATTAAGAGGTTTATAATTGATGACGAGTCGTGGAGTTCCTTGTTCAATTTACGAATTTTATTGACATAAAAGCGGTACAACTCGGGGAGAGGTACTAGGTTTTATTAATTTTTTACATTGGAGGGACTCGATTTGGTTTTACAAAGGGTAAATATTCTTTCTTCATCCGGTTTGGGTGAGATTTAGTAGGAATATTTTTCTCATTAAAACTAGGGATATAAGGAAGAGAAATAATATGTTTCTTCTGTTCGAGAAAGCATTTGGGACATCAACTGCAGATTTCGATTTGAAGAGTTTTATGGATTAGTTTAATTTTTCTGTAGAAGGTTGTAAAATTCTTTGTTACGTAGTAAGAAATTTTATTTCTTTACGAATAAAATTGATTTGTTTTTCTTTAGAATAAATCATGTTTTTTGACTTGATTTAATTCTTTAGTGTAAGGTTGATAATAAACTCAAAAACAATATATACATTATTGAGAGTTGTATGAATTCCTAAAGTATCAATTTTTGTAATAGGCATTAAAAGGCATAGAAATGGAGTGCCTAAAATGATACTTTGATTCATATTACTGGATAAGAACAAAAAGTAGGTAAACAAAGACCTTGATTACTGATTAAGGCTTGAGAATTTTATACTTTATATTCATAGTATTTCCACTTGCACTAGTTAAAGATTGAGTGGTCTTACGAAAGTATTTGGTAGGGATAAGACCTTCACGGATACAGATTCATATCGGCACCACTATCAACTAGGGCGATGGCGTCTTTGATAATAAAGTGCGGTTTAATAATAAAAGTAATTCTAATATACCATTTACGGAAGACTACTTGATTCATTAACATTAAATCTTTGTTGAGGAGGATTACGGTTTATCAAAGGATTTGGGTTGTTTGGAGGATTCTATACTATCTGTTTTTGTGATTTAACTTATTTTTAATATTGGTTAAATCTTGAAAGATAATAATATTATTATTATACGTAATTGTATTATTTGATTTTAAAATATTTATTTCATTTTTTAAATCTGGATTGTAGTTGGCTTCTCAAAAGGTAGAAAGCGTTACGAATCGTTTCATAACCTCTTTCATCTTTATCTTGGTTAATAGGAAGGGTGTCTTGACCTACATGTTTTATAACAGATTTCCAAAAATTTTAATTTGATCTCTGGATCTTTAATCTGTTCGGCGAGGTCTAGAAGGGATTTCTGGTGGTCAGTTAAGACATTAATACTGGGACCTCCAATATCTAAACCATTCATCTCGACGATTGCTTTCCGATGAGTAGCTTGATGGGCGTATTACGATTAACGATCTGAGTTTGACATTGTTAGTTGTCGAAATTATTATCGATTACGAATAGACTTGACTAGATCATTTTTGAAATTTGGACTCGGAGTCATTTTTAGACAAACTATCACTGTTTTTAGAAGATTTCATTTTAAAATTACTAACTTCTAAAGGTAGTTTTATAGTTCTTGAGTTGAAGGTCAATTTTTTGAGGAATAATCGACAATTATCATTAATATGATTTATTTGTTCTTATCACAGTTAGCTTGTTTTCCTACGGTTTGAAAGAATAGATTATTATAATTATTACATTTAGACAAAGGCAAAATGTCTTTAATCTTAACATCATCTTCTTGATGAGAAACTTGAAAATATATCAACATACGGATTAATAACTAATGGTTTCAAATTTTTATTTCCAGCTAAGTTCGAGAGACTTAGGAGGGGGATGGATAGATTGAATAATATTACCATTTGTAGTAATCCAATCTTTTGATATCCGATTAATACATTTAATTGACTTTCATTATAAAATTACGATTTTAGGACAAAATCATAATACCATTTGGCAAATGGTAAAATACTGCGTTATTATTATTAAAGCATAATAATTAGCTTTAATTTCTACTAACTTATCATTATCATGATTTTTAAAATACCAATTTCTAAAATTCTGATATTTATCCTGCATGAACTCCTGGTTTAAACATTGGCGAATTTTACTATTGGGAGAAAAATCCATTTAACACTCAAAATTCATGTCACTAGCAATTGGACTGTAAGGTCTTTTGTTTTGAGGAGTAACCTCATAAATACCATGAGGTATTTGATTTTCAGAAATATGAATTCCTCTAACAATGTCTTCATTTTTGACAGACTCATTGCTGGGATTTTTAGACTCTTGATAAACAGATTCTAAAGGGTTCGAACCACAGTTATCTAGGCGATTCGGGAAAATCAATATTATAAGAAATATTGTTTATAGATCGACTTGGTTAAAGGTCTTTGAAATTTTAAATAAACATTTCCATTCTTTGATGCGGATAACATCATCAATGTTTTGTCTAATTATAGATGCACGGTAGGAGCGGCATTAGTAATTTGCCATTGTTTTGGGAAAGTAATTTCTTCCCAAGGATCATTACGGGAATAGCCACTTGACTACTAAAGAGGTTAGTATCAATAAGGACGATATGTCCTTGTTGGCTTTAACTTTCGATATAGGGATTTTAAAGTCGTTAAAACTTTAAAGGTGTATACTGAATAAGATGGCAAAAGGAGGGATCCGGGTAGGTATTCATAGCAAGTGAGATATAATTCTCATTTCTAAAACTTTTGACATTATTATCGATTGGGCAATACTTAAATTCGGATAGATATTAAAGTATACTAGTCCATGGGCAAGGCTAGTTTCAATAGCTCCGTGAGAGAGCTTTCGATTAAGACACCTACCATCTCTAAGTGTACCTTTGAATCACGGTATTTGGGCCAAGTAAAGTCAAAGGTTTAAAAAGGCTACTTGGACAAGTCCTATATGAACATATTTATATTTTTTGCGAGAAAAGGGTATAAGTCTTCAACATGCAATAAATATAAATTTCATCGTTATTCTGTAAAGGAACAGCATGCTCAAAGGTTTTTATTATTCTTTTACTGATAAAATCAAAGGTTCCAATTTTATAAATTGTTTCTGGATTGATTTTAGGAATAGTCCATTTATCTAAGGCTTCCTTTACATCTTGATAAGCTATGAGTTCGGTTGCTTCCACTGTAGAAGCTGAAGCATTAGCTACGGTAGAAAGAGAGGTTGAAAAATTAGTCATTTTCAAGGGTGACCATATATGTGTAATCTATGAGTAATATATTCACTAATATGTTAATAACTTAATATGGCTCTGATACCAATTAGGGGAAGGATCGGAGAAAAGGGTTGATCAAACACGTCATCGGCGATTTACAAGAAATAATAGCCACACTCCTCAAGAGGCGGACAAAGGCAAAGATTCAAAAGCGACTTTGGTGGCGTCCCACTAATCAAGAATTAACCTGATCTATCTTAATTAATACATGGCATAGAATTTTAAAACATACACTGCGCAAAGATGAGAGAAATTCTTATTGGAAAGCCCCTCTTTCTAGGAAGGCACTGGTTGTCGATATTGTGATTACGTAATATTATTTGTGAATAATTAATTATTGATTCATATGATGAGGAAAATATTGATTTTATGTGGATATAGATGGAAAAATTTTAATGTGACAATTGTTGAAAATTGAAATTTTATCTTTTTACGATAAAATAATTCATTTAAATATATATATTATTATATTTTAATAAAATAATAATGGTGATATTTTTACAACAAATGTGGGATATATGAGTATCTGAGGAGGAAGAGTATTTTTGTTGCAATAAATGTTTAAAACATGTTAAACATGTGGTTGACCCCATTTATTATTTGAAATTTGATTATAGCCTCTAAAATCGCTTGGTTTGTGGATTTTGGTCAATTTTGCTTGCAATTTAGAAAAACTTTCTTCTGCAAAGTTGTAGAAATTGAATTTCCTATAAAAACTTCATGAGATTTGAATTTTTCGACAAAAAGGGATATTTATTGTGAATTATTGAAGTTAGAAACTCAAAATAATTGATTTTTGGAAGTTTAAATTATTTTAAATAATAAAAACGTTTTTAACAAGGTAGGTGTGCCCACTAGCATGGAAAAAGAGCTAAGATCAGATTGTCCAAGGTGTGCGTGAAGATTATATATATATATATTAATATTTTAATAAATTTTACTAACTTTGGTGTTACAAGCATTTTCCTATAAATAGGGTGCTTAGGTTAGAATTGAAAATCACACCGAAGCTGAAGTTTTCTCTCTCTATATTATCGGCGTATTCTTGTGAGTATTTTGAGTATACTTTGAGTATTGCTATACGGTGAAAGTTCAAGTTATAGCTATATCCGATATTCGAGTTAAATCTTGTCTTTTTCAGAGGTAAGGGATATTATTATTTTTTTAGTAATGATATTATTTCTTCAATATCATTATCTTTGAAATATTGATCTGAAGTTTTATCAAATTTGGAACTTTTGGTGTCTGAGTTACTATTCACGTATATGGCACTATTCACGTATCTGGTCTTATTCACGAATCTGGCACTATTCATCGAAAAATGAAAATTTTTCTTTTAAATCCAAAATATCTATTACGGATACTAGCTTTGATTGTATCCATGTTTTGATCATTCTTGAATTTTACACCACTATGATTATTTTTGAGGTATTTTTGGGCGTGGATAAAACAAAGTACGAATCCTTAATCCTTAATCCTTGTCATTTTGTTTCAATTTGGATTCGTTTCTTTAAAAAAAAAATATTTTCATCATCCTCGGGTCTTAAATGATGATATTATTGAATATCTTTGGCTTTTAGTAGTGCAAAGATGAATGATTTCGATGAATATCTTTGGCCTATAGTGCAAAGATGAATGATTTTGATGAATATCTTTGGCGTAGTGCAAGAGATGAACATGTGTTTAGATGAACATGACCAATTGGTGAATGTCCTTGGCACATAGTGCAGGATGAATATATGATTCGGATATATATTGATTGATGTTACGAGGGATAAAATATTGATGATGGATTTTTAAATTCATAGATATTAGTAGATTTCATCCTCTACGTAACTCTTACATGAATTAATATTTTCATTGCAGTATTGATTTAAAACTTGTTGTCTATTGTATTCTATTAAATTTTTTCCTGTTGAAGACTAACGATAATTTGTTACGTATTATCTTAGTCATAATATTCTTCTTGGGCTAGTTGAGCTCACCTTTTCCTTTTTGTTCCATTTTTCTTCTCGGGAGGCGAGAATGTAGCGAGTACGAGTCGGGGTATGGAATGATGGTTTTAGAGAGTTGTTTAGTAGTCCTTACCATTTTTGTAAAATAATGTATCAATAATTATGATGAGGATTTATTTGTATGTGGATATTGTTTAGATGGCAATATCTGTATTTAAACTCACAGTTTTACTGTTGAAATAATAAAGTTGTAGTTGTTTACGTCATGCATTGTGACTTCGAATGGGTGATGTATACCTATTTTGGGGTGTCACGGTTGGTATCGAGCTTAGGATATGATCTCTGGCGGAGATCGGGGAATAGAACTAGGAGGGGAGAGACGAGTAAATCCTTCGCTAGTGTGTCCTACCTAAGCTTATTTTTTAGTTGGTCAGTATATAGGGATATTATGTGATATATTGATTTCCTAAATTAACCCTTATTTTATGACAGTATTTGAGAATGTCGACTAAGAATATTAACAATGGAAATGAGACCGTGGAGACGCCTGTACTCACCAACGAGGAGAACGTGCAACAGACTGGTAATGTTCCTCCTATGAACAACACCACGGAGCAGATGATGAACGAGGGGATGTTTAGAAGCTTTTTACAGTTCATGCAAAATCAGACGAAGGAGACTCGTGTTCAAAACATAGGAGAAATGATAGCAATTCACGGGTTTGTCACAAAACCAAGCGATTCAAGTTGGGACCACGAATTTAAGGGAAAGCTTTGATCCGATCATGGCGGAAACATGGGTCAAACAAATTACCAAGATATTCGATGTCTTGGGATGCGGGAGGAACAAAGGTTCTATTCACCACCTTTATGTTAGTGGCGAAGGCGAACTCTTGGTGGGAGTCATGAAGCGTACCCATCCAAATACTTTTCGGCATATCTTGGGAGGCGTTTCAAAAACTATTTAATGACAAATACTTTCACGAAAGTGTTAAATCATATGAAGGAAGTGGAGTTTATTAGGCTGAGGCGAGAACAACATGGCGGTGTCTCGACGAAGCGGCGAAGTTTGCGAGAGTTATCGGTTTGCACCTCATTTGGTGGAGAATGAGGAGCGTATGGCGCGGATGTTTACGAGAGGTTTGAAACCCGACATACGTCGATATCTCATCTCTCATAAATTTTCTCTTTATTCAGATGTTGTTAATAGGGCTCAATTGTTAGAAGCGAGATAACGAGTACGGTCAACCGAGGTACCACAATCGAGGATTATCTGGGAGATAGCGATCAACAAAACAACAATAACCAAATGGAGAAAGAAAAAGACGGACAAAAATGGTAACCACTCTGGTGGTAATCATGGCCATGAAAATAGAAGCGCGAGTTAGGAGGAGATTTTAAAAAGAGGAGATTCAACAACGACCATGTGAAGAGCGAGCGGTGCAAAGAAGAATCGGTTCCAAGGGAGGAGAACGACCACCGGTCATATATACTATAAATCTGCGGAAAGAGGACATATCGGTCCAAACCGCCCACAGTTCCTGGTATGCTATAATTATGGAAAGGAAGGACATATCGCTCGAGATTGCACGGTAGTGAAACCTAGTTCAATGAGGGACGGTGACTCAAAAGATCATCCCAAAAAAGTCAAAGTCAGCGGTTCTGAAAGGCGTTTGTTGTGGTTGGTCAAAATCGAGGAACCCAAACGAGGTGATCACGGGTAAGCTATTTATAAATTCTTGTGAAGTTTATACTTTACTAGATATCGGTGCTACCCATTCATTTATCTCTCCTACTTGTGCTCAACGTTTAAATTTGACTCCGGAAAAATTAGACTTTGACCTATCTGTGGAAACTCCGTTAGGAGAAACTTTCATCACATCCACTGTTTATATATATTGTTTGATCCAAGTTGGCACCATCACCTTACCTGTTGACCTTATCTCTTTAAAGATACTTGCTTTTGATGTGATTTTAGGGATTGATTGGTTAACTACTCATCATGCCAAAATTGATTGTTTTCGTAAGGTTGTTAGCTTTCATATTCCTAAACAACCTGTTGTACGAATTCAAGCAACTAAACCATTAAAATCAATCACTGTCATATCTAATCATAAAGCTATTCGTTTATTGAAAAATGGATGTCAAGCTATTTTAGCCCATGTTATGGATTTGAATAAAGACACGTCAAAATTGAATAATATTCCCGTTGTTATTAACTTTCACGGCGTATTTCTGAAGAACTTCCTGTCTACCCCGAGCGTGAAGTTGAATTCTTTATTGACCTTGAACTGTACAAAGCCTATTTCTAAAACCCCATATCGAATGGCTCTATTGAACTTGAGGAGTTAAAGGTCCAACTACGAGAATTGTTGGACATCGGTTTCATTAAATCTAGTACATCTCTCTTGGGGTGCTCTGTTTTATTCGTAAAGAAGAAAGACGCGGGGAGTATACGACTTTGTATTGACTATCGAGAATTGAACCATGTCACCATCAAGAATAGGTATCCTCTACCTCGTATTGATGACTTGTTTGACCAATTCAAGGAGCACAATTCTTTTCAAAAATTGATCTTAGATTACGGATATCATCAATTTGAAAATTAGAATGAGGATATTCAAAGGCGCCTTTAGAACTTCGGTATGGCATTATGAATTCTTAGTTATGTCTTTCGGATTGACTAATGCTCCTGCGGCTTTCATGGATATGATGAATCGAGTATTCAAAGAATATTTGGATAAATTCGTTGTTGTCTTTATTGATGACATCCTCATATATTCCAAAAGCCGTGAAGATCATGAGCACCATTTGAAGTTGGTACTCCAAAGGCTTCACGTGAAAACAAGCTATATGCTAAGTTGAAGAAATGCGAGTTACGGCTTGAGGAAGTAGCATTCCTTGGGCGCGTGGTGTCAAAACATGGAGTATCTGTTGACGTGAAAGATTGAAGCAATACAAAGTTAGAAGCAACCGAAGTCGGTGGTTGAAGTACGTAGCTTTTGGGTTTAAATTGGTTATTATCGGAGATTCGTGGAAGGTTTTCTCGAATCGCTACTCGATTAACTCATCGACTCGAAAGGATACAAAATTCATATGGAGCGAGGAATGCGAGAAAGAGTTTCCAAGAGCTTAAGAGGAGACTCATTTATTTTTGTTTAACAATACCATCCGTGATGCGGATGGATTTTTTATCTGATGCTTGGGCAAAGGGTTAGGATGCGTTCTCATGCAACATGGGAAAGTCATAGCCTATGCCTCATGACAACTTAAAGAATATGAGAGGAATTATCCTACTCATGATCTAGAGTTAGCGTGATCGTTTTATAAAAGATATAGAGGCACTATCTATATGAGGAGAAAGTGGAGATATATTCGGACCATAAAAGCCTTAAATATTTCTTCACTCAAAAAACTCAACATCGGCGCGACGTTGGCTCGAGCTATTGAAAGACTACGACCACACTATTCAATACCATCCTAGAAAAGCGAACGTGGTAGCTGACGCGTTAAGTAGAAGATCATATGCAGGAACGAGTGCGATGATGTCAAGTATACGCATAGAGCCAACTTTAATAGAAAAAGTTAAGGTTGCTCAAGCCACCGACAGGCACAGGTGATGCATATGAAGCAGAAAGTACAAGAAGGTGCTATTCCGGAAGCGAGAATTGATGAAGAAGGAATACTTCGAGTCCACTCCAGACTTTGTGTTCCTAACGATTCTTATTTGAAGTACAAGATCATGATGTAGGCACACAATACACCATTTGCAATCCATCCTGGAAGTACTAAAATGTATCGTGATCTTCGACATACATTTTGGTGGAATAATATGAAGAGAGAGATTACAAAGTTTATCTCAACATGTATAACTTGTCAACGTGTAAAGGCGGAGCATCAAGTGCCTAAGGGACCATTGTAACCACTTGAGATTCCGAAATGGAAGTGGGAACACATTACCATGGACTTCGTTACGGGTCTTCCCACGGTTTCTCAAGGCATAAATGCTATTTGGGTTATTGTTGATAGATTAACCAAGTCTGCACATTTCTTGCCAATACGGGAGACTTATTCTCTTAAACGTCTTGCTAGTATGTATGTAAATGAGATTGTGAGGTTGCATGGCATGCCAGTATCTATAGTTTCGGATCTTGACCCAAGATTCACTTCAAGATTTTGGGTTAGCTTGCAAAAAGCTATGGAGTGCGGATTCTGATTCGATTCGGCATACCATCCTCAAAACCGACGGACAATCGAAAGGGACTATTCAAACTCTTGAAGATTTATTAAGACTCGTGTCCTAGACTTCAAGGCGGTTGGGATAGGTATTTACCATTGGTGGAATTCTCCTACAACAACAGATTATCGAGCAAGTATAGGTGTGGCTCCATATGAAGCATTATATGGGCCGAAAGTGTCGCTCTCCAATATGTTGGGATGAGGTGGGTGAAGCAACATTGTTGGGACCCGAAAGTTAATATATGACTACCAAAAAGATCCAAATGAATCGACAACGTATACAAAAGCGGCACAAGATCGACAAAAGAGTTATGCGGATCTTCATCGAAAGGGCGTGGAATTTAGTATAGGGGATCATGTATTGTTGCGAGTTGCTCCATGGAAGGGAGTTACAAGATTTGGGAAGAAAGGAAAGCTCAATCCACGATTTATTGGTCCATTTCAAATTCTTGACCGAGTAGGAAATGTAGCCTATAGACTCGCGTTACCTCACACGGTGTGTCTCGTGTTCATAATGTGTTTCACATATCATACTTCAGTAAATATGTGAAAGACCGAACCACGTTATTGAGTTAGAACCCAGGACGAGATAGCCAAGACTTAACGTATGAGGAGGTACTGTCAAGATCTTGGATAGGAAGGAGCATGTCCTACGCACGAAGGTCATACCACAAGTTAAAGTCTTGTGGAGGAACCATGCTATAGAAAAAATGATCTGGGAATTGGAAGCGAAAATGAAAGCGAGGTATCCTCACCTTTTGAAAAACACAGTGTATTATGTCAATTTAGAGGACGAAATTTCATAAGGAGGGAGGTTGTAAGACCCCAAATAATTAATAAATGAAATTTAATTTCCTCTAATTATTATTTTGAAATAGTAAGGGTTGATGTGATTAATGTGGATAGTTATGGTTAAAATACATGAAATATTTCAAAATAAGCAAGTGGTTATAAAATATTCATTGTTGTTGGGGAATATTCATTTGGTCGTGAAATATTAAATCTTTGTCGGAGAATATTAAATGCGCCAGTAGCGACCATGAGTGAGCCCATAACGGAAAGCGATTGGAGGAAGAAAACGACAAATATAAGTTGTTTAAAAATAACGGTGTGTAGTTATTCTGGATTTACCTTTGTTGGAATACCCGTGGTTAAAACACGATGTCTGGCGTTGTTGCATAGTAGCTGCGGTATTGCACCAATTATTGACTCTTACGTAAGATGGCACTACTCAATAATGGTTACGATAATTCTTTATTCGATATTTTATTGGTTCAATAATTGTTGCGTTGATATTTTATATTGTTGTTGTTTCAATAATTGTCATTACACGATTATTTTTCATTATCGAGCAATAATTCATATTATCTGAATAATATTATTAGATAACATTATTGGCAATGTCTAGAAAGTTCTATCTAAGGAGAGGTTTGGTCACCTAATTGCTTGCGATGAGAGAGAAATTCTTATTGGAAAGCCCCTCTTTCTGGAACTGCACAGTTGTCAATATTGTGATTACGTAATATTATTTGTGAATAATTAATTATTGATATATGATGAGGAAAATATTGATTTTATGTGGGTATAGATGGAGAAAATTTTAATGTGACAATTGTTGAAAATTGAAATTTTATCTTTTTACGATAAAATAATTCATTTAAATATATATATTATTATATTTTAATAAAATAATAATGGTGATATTTTTACAACAAATGTGGGATATATGAGTATCTGAGGAGGAAGAGTATTTTTGTTGCAATAAATGTTTAAAACATGTTAAACATGTAAATTGACCCCATTTATTGACCGAAATTTGATTATAGCCTCTAAAATCGCTTGGTTTGTGGATTTCGGTCAATTTTGCTTGCAATTTAGAAAAACTTTCTTACGTAAAGTTGTAGAGAATTGAATTTCCTATAAAAACTCATGAGATTTGAATTTTCGACAAAAGGATATTTATTGTGAATTATTGAAGTTAGAAGCTCAAAAATAATTGATTTTTGGAAGTTTAAATTATTTTAAATAATAAAAACGTTTTTAACAAGGTAGGTGTGCCCACTAGCATGGAAAAAGAGCTAAGATCAGATTGTCCAAGGTGTGCGTGAAGATTATATATATATATAATATTTTAATAAATTTTACTCGCTTTGGTGTTACTAAGCATTTTCGTATAAATAGGGTCTTGGGGTTAGAATTGAAAATCACACCGAAACTGAAGTTTTCTCTCTCTATATTCGAAGCGTATTCTTGTGAGTATTTTGAGTATACTTTGAGTATTGCTATATCGGTGAAAGTTCAAGTTATAGCTTATATCCGATATTCCGGTTAAATCTTGTCTTTCCGAGGTAAGGGATATTATTATTTTTTTTGTAATGATATTATTTCTTCAATATCATTATGCTGAAATATTGATCTGAAGTTTTTATCAAATTTGGAACTTTTGGTGTCGGAGTTACTATTCACGTATACGGCACTATTCACGTATACGATACTATTCACGAATACGGCACTATTCATCGAAAAATGAAAATTTTTCTTTTCGTTCAAAATATCTATTATGGATACTAGCTTTGATTGTATCCATGTTTTGATCATTCTTGAATTTTACACCACTATGATTATTTTTGAGGTATTTTTGGACGTGGATAAAACAAAGTACGAATCCTTAATCCTTAATCCTTGTCATTTTGTTTCACTGGATTCGTTTCTTTAAAAAAAAATATTTTCATCATCCTCAGTCTTAAATGATGATATTATTGAATATCTTTGGCCTGTAGTGCAAAGATGAATGATTTCTGATGAATATCTTTGGCCTATAGTGCAAAGATGAATGATTTTTGATGAATATCTTTGGCCCGTAGTGCAAAGATGAACATGTGTTTAGATGAACATGACCAACTGGTGAATGTCCTTGGCCTGTAGTGCAAGGATGAATATATGATTCGGATATATATTGATTGATGTTACGAGGATAAAAATATTGATGATGGTTGTTAAATTCATAGATATTAGTAGATTTCATCCTCTACGTAACTCTTCTATGAATTAATATTTTCCATTGCAGTATTGATTTAAAACTTGTTGTCTATTGTATTCTATTAAATTTTTCCTGTTGAAGACTAACGATAATTTGTTACAGATTATCTTAGTCATAATATTCTTTTCTTGGGCTAGTTGAGCTCACCCTTTTCCTTTTTGTTCCATTTTTCTTCTCGGGAGGCGAGAATGTAGCGAGTGCAGTCGGGGTATGGAATGATGGTTTTAGAGAGTTGTTTAGTAGTCCTTACCATTTTGTAAAATAATGTATCAATAATTATGATGAGGATTTATTTGTATGTGGATATTGTTTAGATGGCAATATCTCGTATTTAAACTCACAGTTTTACTGTTGTAATAATAAAGTTGTAGTTGTTTCTGTACCGTGTATTGACAACTCAGAATGGGTGATGTATACCTATTTTGGGGGTGTCACAATCTGCTCTGTGGTGTTGTTCACAGGAGGAACATTGTCAGCCTGTTGCACGTTCTCCTCGTTGGTGAGTACAGGCGTCTCCACTGTCTCATTTATTCCACTGTTAACATTCTCAATCGACAGTCTCAAATATTGCCATAAACAAAGGTTAATTAAGGAAATCAATATATCACATAATATCCCTATATACTGACCAACTAACAAATAAGCTTAGGTAGGACACACTAGAGAAGGATTTACTCGTCTCTCCCCTCTTAGTTCTATTCCCCGATCTCTGCCAGAGATCATATCCCTAAGCTCTGATACCAACTTTGACGTCCCCAAAATAGGTATATATCACCCATTCTGAGTTGTCAATATATGGTACAAAAACAACTACAACTTCATTATTACAACAAGATGGCCTGAGTTTAAATACAAATATTATCTTCTAGACAATATCTATACTCAAATAAATCCTCATCACAATTATTTATACATTATTTTACAAAAATGGTGAGGACTACTAAACAACTTTCTCTATAACCATCATTCCATACCCCGACTTGTACTCGCTACATTCTCGCCTCTTGAGAAGAAAAATAGAACAAAAAGGAAAAGGGTGAGCTCAACAAGCCCAGTAAAGAACATTATGACTAAGATAATATAAAACAAATTATCGTTTGTCTTCAACAGGGAAAATCTGAGAGAATATAATAAACAACAAGTTTTAGATCAATATTCGCAGCGGAAAATAATAATTCATAGAAGATTTACGTAGAGGATGAAATCTACTAATATCTATGAATTTAACAGTCCATCATCATTATTTAATCCCTGTAACATCAATCAATATTCATCTTGAATCAAATATTCATCTTTGCACTACAGGCCAAAGATATCTCAACACTGCTCATCTTTTGCTACTGGCAAAGATATTCATCATAAAATCGTTAATCTTTGCCTTTCTACAGCCAAAGATATTCAATTATATCATCATTTAAGGCCGAGGATGATGAAAAATATTTTAAAGAAAAGCGAATCCATGAAGCAAAAGAATAAATGTTAAGGATTAGTATTTCACTATTTCATGTCTAAAAATACCTCATAAATTATCATAGTGGTGTATAAAATTCAAGAATGATCAAAACATGGATACAATCAAAGCTAGTATCCATAATAGATATTTTTTAGACGAAAAAGGAAAATTTTCATTTTTCAATGAATAGTGTCGATTCATGAATAGTGGTCAGTATCGTGAATAGTCTTGGTATCGTGAATAGTAATCCCGACACAAAAAGTTCTAAATTTGATTAAAAGTTCAGATCAATACTTCGACATAATGAAATTGGAAGAATTAATATCATTTTTTTAAAAAATAATATCCCTTACCTCGAAAGATTAGTACTTCTAGCTGGAATACTGGGTATAGTGCTGAAGGAAACTTGCACCGTATAACAATACTCAAAGTATCAAAATCCTCACAAGAATACGCTTAATATATAGAGAGAGAAATAAAGAGAAAACTTCAATTTCTGGTGTAATTTTTAATTCTAACCTAAGCACCCTATTTATAGGAAAATAGTTAGAACACCAAAACAGAAAATTTAATATAATATTAATATATATAAACAAAATTCTTACGCCCATTTTTGGCAACTGAATTCAGCCACCAATGTTTGCCCACAATAATGACAAAAACAAAAAAAACGTTTTTGTTATTAAAAACAATTAAAACTTCCAAAAATTAATTATTCGGGAACTTCAGAACTTCAATAATTCATAATAAATAGCTCTTTTGTCAGAAAAATTCAAAACACGCTACTTTCCATAGGAAATTCCATTATCTACAACTTTGCAGAAGGAAGTTTTTCTAAATTCCAAACAGAAATTGACCAAAATTCACAAACGGACGATTTTATAGGCTATAATTAAATTTCAGTCAAGAAATGGGGTCCTTACATGAAAAACATGTTTTAAATATTTTTGGTAATAAAAATACTCCTCCTCCTCATATACTCATATATCCCATATTCATTGTAAAGATATCACCGTTATTATATTATAATAATACAATAATATACTTAAATGAATTATTTTATCAGAAAAAGATAAAATATTAATTTTCAACAATTGTCACATTAAAAATTTTCTCCATCTATATCCACATAAAATCAATATTTTCCTCATCATATAAATCAATAATTAATTATTCACAAATAATATTACAGAATCACAATTATGACAACCAGGCAGTTCCCAAGAAAGAGGGGGCTTTGCAATAAGGATTTCTCCTTACTGGCGCGCAATTAGGTGACCAAACCTCTCCTTAGACAGAACTTTCTAGACATTGCCAATAATATTATCTAATAATATTATTCAGATAATATGAATTATTGCTTCGATAATGAAAAATACTGTGTAGTGACAATTATTGAAACAACAGTAATATAAAATATCAACGTAGCAATTATTGAATCAATAAAATAAAATATTGAACAGTAATTACCGTAACAATTATTGAGTAGTGCCTTCTTACGTAAGAATCAATAATTGTTGCAATACCGCAATAATCCGTGTTTTAACCAACCATAGAGTATTTTAACAAAATATTAATTGAGAATAACCTACGCCAGTTATTTTTAAATAACTTATATTTGTCATTTCTTTCATCCAATCGTTTTTTTTTCGTTATGGGGCCCACAAAATCGCTACTTGAGCATTTAATATTACCCGACAGTAAGAATATTCCACGACCAAGCGAATATTTTATAACCACTTGCTTATTTGAAATATTTGTGTATTTTACCCATAACTATCCACATTAATCAAATCAATCCTTACTATTTCAAAATAATAAATAGAGAAAATTTAATTTCATTAACAATAAGTTGGGATTTTACACGTAAGGGGTATTATTCTTTCAGTATTCATGAAGAAATTATTTTCTTTCAATATTAAGTAAGAGTTGTTATTCCATTCTTCATTATTATGTTAGAATAACTTGGCTTTATCTGATATCGCATACATGGTGAAATTCTTCTGTTATTCCATTTTATTATTATGTTGGAATAACTTTGTTTTTTGGGCATCGCATACATGGTGAAATTCTTATATTATTCCATTCTTTATCATTATGTTAGAATATTTTGTATGTGCTTTACGCATGACCTGGTTCTATTATTTATCATTCTGTTGGAACATCCTGTCTGTGCTTTACGCATGACCTGATTCCGTTATTTATTATTCTATTGGAACATCCTGTCTGTGCGTTTACGCATGACCTGGTTCTATTTCTTTAATATTCTGTTGGAATAACCTGTCTGTGCGTTCTATCGCATGCATGGTGATTTCTTCTGTTATTTCATTCTTTATTATTCTGTTGGAATAACCTGTCTATGTGGATTATCACATGCATGGTGAATGATCATTTGTATTCAATTCTTATTAAATTGTGGATATGATCTGTCTAAGTGGATTACCGCATGGCGGCGAAAATCCATTTACAGTTTTATATATTCTATTATACTCAGTTGGTTAAAGTTTTGGCTTCTATACTCCATGAAATTAGTGGAATATCCTTGATATTTGCGCTTCATCTAGTATCTTTTTATAGAAATATTCTTCTGAGCATTCTTGAATTTTACTCTACAAAGAAGTATCATGTTGACAATTTGGGCGTTATTGGTTCTGGATAAATTAATTCTTGAACTTGTTTTATTGAATTATTATGTCATTGTCATCATCCTCATGTTTATATTATGTTGAAAGTCATCCATGGCACAGTGGTGCATAGATGGACTAGGTATGATTATGACCGAGATTATTCGGTATAATCATGATCGTAATGTTACAAATAATATGGAAAAAAATCCCCATTGGCCCGTAGTGCATTGATGGACAGTTTTTGGTATGATTATGGCTATGGATTCTCTTCGGCCAAGGGTGCAAAGATGAATTATTTTATGGAATGATCAGGACCGTTTATGAAAATACGATTATCTTTGACATGTGGTGCATGGATAATTCGTGGTCGTGATACTAAAGAATATCCTTGACGTGTAGTGCAGGGATGATTTGATTATGTGGATTATTTATTAAGCTGAGTCTCAGCAATAAAAGTGATGAAAAACCTTTTTAAATCCTATAAGATAGTAGATTTTATTCTCTACTTGACTCTTTTAATGGATTGCTTGTTCATTATGAGCTTAAACTTTATGTTTGTTATATTGTATCAGTTTAACACTATTGAAGGCTAAGGATAATTTATTCTGCATTATCTTAGTCATAATATTTTTTACTGGGCTAGTTGAGCTCACCCTTTCTTTCATTGTTCTCTTAATGAAATGAGAACGTAGCTGGGGCTAGTCGGGGAACAGAGTGATGGTCCTAGATGGTGCATTAGTAGTCCTCACTATTCTGTGAAATAGTGTAATAATAAATGTAATGAGGACTCCATTGAGTGTGGATATTGTCTAGATTACAATATTTATATTAAAACTCAAAGCATATGTTTTGTCGTATTTTACACGACTGTTGTATAATTAGTTTGTATTTGTATTCTGTACCATGTATTTGGCGACTCAGAATAGGTGATGTATACTTATTTTGGGGTAAAATCACGGTTGTTATCAAAGCTTAGGGATATGATCCCTGACTGAGATGTGAGATAAGAACTGGAGGGGAGAGACAGGGAATTCCCTAAGTTTTTTTGGTATTTAATTGGTCGGTTAGAGTATATTGATAATATGTGATATGTCAATTAACCCTTATTTTGTGATAGTGTTTGAAAATGGCATCTAAAATGTTGAGATCAAAGAATGAAGCACATGAGACCGTTGAGACACCTTTAATCACTAACCAGGTTAATGTGATGTCAAACGAAGAAGATATTAGAGATATCTACGTGGTAAGTGAAGAACTAATAGTTGCACCCGAGCTAGTTGCAGAGGTAGCAGCTGAGAATGAGGAAGAAGAGGAACCTGAGAATAATTTATTAGAAGAATTTTATGATCAAAATTTAGAATTACAAAATCGTATTCATGAGTTAGAAGGGCAGTGTAAGACCCCAACTTATTATAAATAAAATTGAATTTTTCCTCTATTCATTATTCTAAATTAATAAAGTATTAATGTGATATAATGCTTTGGTTATGGGTGAAATGTGCAAATTTTGCAAAATAAGCAAGTGGTTATAAAATATTCTTTCTGTTGGGGAATATTTGTTTGGTCGTGGAATATTCTTTTTGTCGGGAATCTCCGTACGATGGCGCAGCCATTTGTGGGCCCCATAACGAAAAACGGTTGGATGAAGAAAAACGACAAAGTATGAGTTTTTATGAATAATGGCGTAATTGTTACCGTTAATACTATTGGGTTATCGAATTGGTTAAAATCTGATGGCGCCACGGTATTATGCGGTATTGTTGAATTATTGATTAAATGCGTAAGAAGGCACTACTCAATAATTGTTATAGTATTTACTGTTTAATATTTTATTTTATTGATTCAATAATTGCTGCGTTGATAGTTTATATTATTGTTGTTTCAATAATTGTCGCTGCACAGTATTTTCCATTATCAGATCAATAATTCATATTATTTGAATAACATTATTAGATAACTTTATTGGAAATGTCTAGAAAGTTCTCTCTAAGGAGAGGTTTGGTCACCTAATTGCGCGCCAGTAAGGAGAAATCCTTATTGGAAAGCCCCCTCTTTCCTGGGAACTGCCTGGTTGTCATAATTGTGATTCTGTAATATTATTTGTGAATAATTAATTATTGATTTATATGATAAGAAAATATTTATTTGATGTGGATATAAATGAGGGATTTATTTATGTGGTTATTAATGAAGAAATTAATGCTGAGGTGCTTTATCAGTATTTTGTTGGAATGGAGGTATTAAAAATCATCCGTTTGTTAATTTCGGATATTTTATGTTGGGAATTTGGAAAAACTTCCTTCTGTAAAGTTGTAGAGAATTCGATTTTAGGCAAAATGGACATAAAATTCATATTTTTCTGATAAACGGGCTATTTTTTATGAATTCTTTGAAGTTTTAGAAATTAAAATGTTTTTATTAAAACATGGGGGGGGCCACATTTATTTTTTTTTTGTGGAAAATCTAGAATGGTTGGTACGTAAATTCAAAGTTGTATGTTGAAAATCAGATTCAAAGTGGTGTGCTTGATTTGTTATAAATAATATTAAATTATTATTTTAGTCTCCTTTATGCGTCTAGCATTTTTATATAAATATAGGCGCCTAGGTTAGAATTGAAAATCACACCAGAAACAAGTTTTCTTTCTCTCTAGATTATCGAGCGTATTCTTGTGAGTATTTTGATACTTTGAGTGTTGCTATACGGTGCAAGTTTCTGTCAGCACTATACCCGAAATTCAGTTAGAAGTAGGGTTATTTTGAGGTAAGGGATGTTATTTTCTTCTCAAATGATATTATTTTCTTCAATATCATTATATCGAAATATCGATGAACTTTTTAATTAAATTTGAAATTTTTGTGTCGGGGTTCTATTCACGTATACGGCACTATTCACGTATACGACACTATTCACAAATATGACACTATTCACCGAATAATGAAAATTTTCCTTTTTGTCCAAGATGTATATTTTGGCTACCATTTTTGATTGTATCCATGTTTTGATCGTTATTTTTGAATTCTGCTTCAAAATCGGTTATTATGAAGTATTATTGATCTTGGATAAACTGTTATATACGAATCCCTAATATTTGTCCTTCTATCTCACTGGATTCGTTTTCTTTAAAATATTTTTCATCATCCTCAGTCCTAAATGATGATATTACTGAATATCTTTGGCCTGTAGTGCAAAGATGAATGATTAATTGATGAATATCTTTGTCCCGTAGTGCAAAGATGAATAGGTGTTGAGATGAAAAAGACCAACTGATGATACAAATGAATATCTTTGGCCTGTAGTGCAAAGATTAATTTTTGATTAAAGATGTATATTGATTGTTGTTACAGGGATAAAATATTGATGATGGAATTTTAAATCTTAGAAGATAGTAGAATTCATTCTCTACGTGACTCTTCTAATGGATTATTTTTTCCACTGCATTTGTTGATCTAAAACTTGTTGTCTATTATATTTTATCAGATTTTTCCCTGTTGAAGACTAACGATAATTTGTTGTATATTATCTTAGTCATAATATTCTTTACTGGGCTAGTTGAGCTCACCCTTTTCCTTTTTGTTCCATTTTTCTTCTCAGGAGGTGAGAACATAGCAGGATCGAGTCGGGGTATGGAGTGATGGTTCTAGAAAGATGTTTAAGCAGTCCTCACTATTTATGTAAAATAGTGTTTGAATAATTGTAATGAGGATTTATTTGGGTGTGGATATTGTCTAGAAGACAATATTGTATTTAAACTCACAGTTTGTGTTGTCGTATTTTACACGACATTTGTATTATTGAAGTTGTAGTTTGCTTTCTATACCATGTATTTTGGCGACTCAGAATAGGTGTTGTATACCTATTTTGGGGGTTTCAAAGTTGGTATCAAAGCTTAGGGATATGGTCTCTGGCGGAGATCGGGGAATAGAACTAAGAAGGAGAGATGAGTAAATCATTCGCTAGTGTGTCCTATCTAAGCTTATTTGTTGGTCGGTCATAATATAGGAATATTATGTGATATGTTAATTTGTTTAATTAACCCTTGTTTTATGGCAGTATTTAAGAATGGCTGTTGAGAACGTTAACAATGGAGTATATGAGACTGTGGAACAACCTTTAGTCACAAACCAGAGAATGTGCAACAGAAGGCAATATTCCTCCCGTAAACAACACTACCGAGCAAACGATGAATGATGGAATGTTTAAGAGCTTTTTGCAGTTCATGCAAAATCAGACGAGGGAGACACGTGTACAAAATACGGGTGGAAATGATGGCAACGCGCGGTCTGTCACAGCAAAATAGTTCAAGGAGTTGGGACCACCAGATTTCTGGGGAAAGTCTGATCTGATTAAGGCGAAAACATGGGTCAAACAAATTACCAAGATATTCGATGTCTTGGGATGCACGGAGGAACAGAAGGTTCCATTCGCCACCTTTATATTCCTTGGTGAGGCAGATTACTGGTGGGAATCTGTGAAGCGTACCCAGCCAGCCGCACTTAAGATGTCTTGGGAAAGATTTCAGAAATTGTTCAATAACAAGTACTTTCCAAAAAGTATTCGTCATATGAAGGAGGTAGAGTTTATTAGACTCGAACAGGACAACATGACGGTGTCTCAGTACGAGGTAAAATTCGCAGAGTTATCCAGGTTTGCACCTCATTTGGTGGAGAATGAGGAACATATGACGCGGATGTTTCTGAGAGGTCTAAAACCCGAGATTCGTCAATACCTTATATCACATAAATTTTCTCTGTATTCAGATGTTGTCAACAGGGCTCAATTATTAGAGCGAGACAATGAGTACACTCAACCGAGGGATCACAACCCGGTCATCTGCAGGTGATGTGCCGATCATCGAGCGATGATAACCAAACAAGGAGGGAAGAATACGGATAAAAGCGGTAACCACTCTCGGGTGGTGGTAATCATGGCCATGATAATAGAAGGTGAGTCTAGTGGACATTTCAAAAGAGGAGATTCAACAATGAAGGAAGACATCGTGAAACAACACCAAAGATCAATCTTCTTTGGGGAGGAGAACGACCACCGTGGGTGTGTTTACAAATGCGGAAAGAAAGACATATCAGTCCAAACTACCCACAACAATCCAAGGTATGTTACAACCGTGGGAAAGGAGGGTCATATAGCCGGAGTGTTACAGTAGCAAAACCAAGTTCAGGGAGGATGGTGACTCCAAAAGCTGTTACGGATAAGTCAAAATCAGCGGTTCCTGGAAGAGCGTTTGTTATGACTGGCCAAAACGCGAGGAACCCGAATGAGGTGATCACGGGTAAACTAATCTTGAATTCTTACGAAGTTTATAACTTACTAGATCTGGGTTTCTACCCATTCTTTTATCTCTCCCGCTTGTGCTCAACGTTTAAACTTGACTTCGGAGAAATTGGACTTTGATTTATCTGTTGAAACTCCGTTGGGTGAAACCTTCGTTACATCTACAGTTTATAAATCTTGTTTGATCCAAGTTGGCAATATCACATTACCTGTTAATCTTATCTCTTTAAAGATACTTACTTTTGATGTGATTTTAGGAATTGATTGGTTAACCACTCATCATGCCAAAATTGATTATTTTAAGTAAAGTTGTTAGCTTTCATATTCCTAACCAACTTTGTCATACAATTCAAACAACTAAACCACTAAAATCGACCACCGTCATATCTAGCCACAAAGCTATTCGTTTATTAAAAATGGATGCCAAAAGCCGTGAAGATCATGAGCACCATTTGAAGCTGATACTTGAAAAGCTTCGTGAAAATAAGCTTTATGCCAAGCTGAAGAAATGCGAGTTCTGGCTTGAGGAAGTAGCATTCCTTGGGCACGTGGTGTCAAAACACGGAGTATCTATTGACCAGACGAAGATTGAAGCAATACAAAGTTAGAGCAACCGAAAATTCGGTGATCGAAGGACGCAGACTTTACGGGCTTAAATTTGGTTATTATCGAGATTCGTGGAAGGATTTTCTCGAATCGCTACTCAGATAACTCAAATTTGACTCGGAAAGATATAAAATTCGTATGGAGCGAGGAATGCGAGAAGAGTTTCCAAGAGCTCAAGAGGAGACTCATTTCGGCACCTTTTCTGGCAATACCATCTGGTTCGGATGGATTTGTTATATACAGTGATGCTTCAGGCAAAGGGTTAGGATGTGTTCTCATGCAACATGGGAAAGTCATAGCCTATGCCTCACGACAACTCAAACAATATGAGAGGAATTATCCTACTCATGATATGGAGTTGGCGGCAGTCGTATTCGCGTTGAAAATTTGGAGAGACTACTTGTATGGAGAGAAAGTGGAGATTTATACGGACCATAAAAGCCTCAAATATTTCTTCACCCAAAAAGAACTCAACATGCGGCAATGACGTTGGCTTGAGTTGTTGAAAGATTACGATCACACTATTCAATATCATCCTGGAAAAGCGAACGTAGTAGCTGACGCATTAAGTAGAAGATCATATGCGAGTACGAGTGCAATATTGTCAACACAAAGGCCCATTTTGTATGACTTGCAAAGGATGGAGGTAGAATTAAAGACTCCAGGGACCCACATGATGATGGCGAATATACGAGTAGAACCGACTTTAATTGATAAAGTTAAAGCTGCTCAAGCTACGGACCTGGGGCTGATGCGTATAAAGAAGAAAGTAAAAGAAGGTGTTATTCCAAAAGCAAAAATCGATGAAGAAGGAATACTTCGATTCAACTCTAGACTTTGCGTTCCTAACGATTCTGACTTAAAGCATAGAATCATGATGGAGGCACACAACACACCGTTTGCAATCCATCCTGGGAGTACCAAAATGTATCATGATATTCGACACACATTTTGGTGGAACAATATGAAGAGAGAGATCGTAGAGTTTATCTCGAGATGTTTAACCTGTCAACGTGTAAAGGCGGAGCATCAAGTGCCAAAGGGTCCATTGCAACCACTTGAGATTCCGAATGGTAGTGGGAACACATTACTATGGATTTCAAGTTACGGGTCTTCCCAAAGTTTCTCAAGGCATAGATGCGATTTAGGTTATTATTGATAGATTAACCAAGTCTCGCTCATTTCTTGCCGATACGTGAGACTTATTCCCTTAAACGTCTTGCTCGTATGTACGTGAATGAGATTGTGAGATTTCATGGCATGCCAGTATCCATAGTTTCGGATCGTGACCCAAGATTCACTTCACGATTTTGGGTTAGCTTGCAGAAAGCTATGGGCACGGACTTATGATTCAGTTCAGCATACCATCCTCAAACGGACAGGCAATCAGAGAGGACTATTCAAACCCTTGAAGATCTATTTAGACTCTGTGTCCTAGATTTCAAAGGAAGTTGGGATATGTACTTGCCACTGGTGGAATTCTCCTACAACAATAGTTATCAAGCAAGTATAGGCATGGCTCCATTTGAGGCGTTGTATGGACGAAAGTGTCATTCTCCAGTATGCTGAGACGAGGTGGGAGAAGCAACATTGTTGGGACCGGAATTGGTACGCATGACTATAGAAAGATCCAAATGATTCGACAACGTATTCAAACCTCACAGGATCGACAAAAGAGTTATGCTGATCTTCGTCGAAAGGACGTGAAATTTAATATTGGGGATCATGTATTATTACGTATTGCTCCATGGAAGGGAGTTACAAGATTTGGAAAGAAAGAAAAGCTCAATCCAAGGTTTATTGGTCCATTTGAGATTCTTAACCGAATAAGAAATGTGGCCTATAGACTCGCATTACCTCCAAGCATGTCTCGTGTTCATAATGTTTTCCATATATCTATGCTTCGTAAATATGTGAAAGACCCGAACCACATTATTGCGTTAGAACCAAACGAGATAGCTGAACATTTAACGTACGAGGAGGTACCTGTTAAGATCTTGGATAGGAAAGAACATGTCCTACGCACCAAGATTATACCACAAGTTAAGGTTTTGTGGAGGAACCATGCTATTGAGGAAATGACCTGGGAGTTGGAATCAGAAATGAAAGCGAGGTACCCTCACCTGTTCGAAACACCAGGTACGTACGTCAATTTCGAGAACGAAATTTTATAAGGAGGGGATGGTTCAAGACCCCAACTTATTATAAATAAAATTGAATTTTTCCTCTATTCATTATTCTAAATTAATAAAGTATTAATGTGATATAATGCTTTGGTTATGGGTGAAATGAAAAGTGGCGGTCACCATGGCAACACGAATGTCGGGGGGTGCCTAACACCTTCCCTTCACATAATCAAACCCCCGAACCCAAATTAATCTCGGTTTCACAGACCCGTTTAGTAGTGTCACATCACTGGGTCAATGTGAAAACCTTTTCTCGGTTGCGTTGGTGCAACCAGTTAAAAACACCAACTGGCGACTCTTACAGTCAAATCGTCGACATGATACATATCGGACCTTTTTCACTTATTTTTTCAAACAAATCTCACATAACATAAGAACAACAAAGAACAAGAAAAGAAAAGGGATAAATAAAAATCCCAACGTCGACAGGCGGCAACTCTGCTGGGGACACCAGTATGAGTGTTTAAGCCGCTACTACAAGCTTTTCAAAATTGTTATATGCTTGTGTGTGAATGTTGCCTTTACATTTATGATGAATGTGTACGAATGCATTTTAATTACTGCACTGCAAAATATCTATTTGTGATATTAGTGCTTCACACATGTCATCATTTTCATAAACGGTGAGACACGTTGTATGTTAATGTATTGTAGACACTCAAAATTTTCTGCACGCCTGTTACTGACATTGCAGGAGGGCAGATTCGTCTTTCAGAGATAACCCTGGAAGACAGCTGACATTCATTCCAGATACTACCGAAAGTTCAGTTACAACCCAGAACACAAACCGAGAGCATCAGTTCTAACTCGGAACACAAACCGGGAATGTCATTTCCAATCTCGGAGATAACCCCGAGGTATACAGATCAAAAGACCGGCAACAACATCGGAGAGGACAGTTTTGTCTCGACGATAACACCGTGACATTCAGTTCCAGTCCCAAAAACAACACTGGGAGTAGCGACTCCATCCTTGGTGATAGCCCCAAGGAATGCTTTTGTAGTTCCGGCAATAACTCCAGAATTGTTTGTTTCAAATACATGCAATCAGCTTCAAGCTCAGACCTCCTGCCGAGGCACTCATACCTCAGACTCGGAGCTAACAAAGGGCAGACAAGCACATTCACAAGATGACCTTGCAGCATTCAAACACTTGCAGTAGTCCAATCTCAGATGTAACCCTGAGCAATGTTTACTTTCCGTTCAAACCGACAATAACCCCGGTGAGGAGTCAAAAGGTCATCTTACCGCCTCAACGTTTTCTCTCACAAGATGATATCGCGGCATACCAACAAGTAGTCCAATCTCAGATGTAACCCTGAGCAACGTCTACTTTCAACTCAAACCGGCGATAACCCCGGCGAAGAGTCAAACATCATCTTTCCCCTTCAACACTTGCGCATCGTCTCAACACTTCATACATACATACATCCAACAATGTCCCACAAGAATCGAGGAGTAAAAATCCCGAGTGACTATTACGCGTGGCAGTACTTTGGATAGAATTTGAAGCTTGAAGACCATGGGCATAGACCCCTCTTCTTGACTTCGTACAACCTCTAATCCATGTAATTGCGTAACTCTCGACACAAGCGGTCCGAAGAAGGTCAGATATACCTCGTTCGGATGCTCGGATTGAAGTTCTGCAAGTTCGAGCGGACATTACAGTGCATGAGTGCACATACTTAGAGACGACGAGACCTGCGAGGCTCGGATGGACCACGACCAGCCACAGGTACAACCGCGGCTGCCGTAGGTGTACCTGCGGCCATCCGTCTATAAATATGAGCCTTGGCGTCAGCCATTTGAAGAGGAGAAAGAGAGAAAAAGGCGAGGAAGCCCTGTCCATTTTACTCTGTATACACATCTTTTGAGTGTTTCCTCATCTTTAAACACTTGTTAGCTCACATATAGCTATCTTTTTATTCATATGAGCCGAGTGTTTATCCATTTAAAGTCATAGAAGTCTACTTTGACGTACTAATCGTAAGCCTTCTCACATTATATAAAGCCTTCTTCTCATATTAGCATACACTGTTATACACATTGAGAGTCGTGTTGTGTGCGTTTGCCCGGACTTCGGACTGTGGTTTTTATTTTTGTTTGTATATATATACTTATATATGTATATATTTCATATATAGACTAACATTATCGAGTTATGCCTCGATTGAGCCTAGACTTCGGTCTGGAGCGTTTATTGCTTTTATATATATATATATATATAATTATTGTCAGACATATCTGATGAGCCTGGATTTTACATTTGGAGCATTTACTTGCTTATATATATATATATATATATATATACTTATATATATAATTGTTGTTGGACATATCCGATGAGCCTGGATTCATATCCGGTGCGTTTACTGCTTTTATATATATATATTTGTACATATATATATATATATTTACATTTTTGTTAGGCCTGGAGTTTACTTCGTGGCCTTTTACAGCTTTATTTACATTTCGTCTGCACTCGAGTTTACTTCGTGGCGCTTGATCACTTTTACGCTTTTATTTACACTTCATCCCGCCTTGAGTTTACTTCTTTTCGTCTTGCTCGAGTTTACTTGCGTGGCGGGTTGATCGCTTTATGACTTTATTTACATTTTGTCCCACCTGGAGTTTACTTCGTGGTGGTTGATCATGTCCATATATATATATTTACCGCTTTTATATATTTACATTTCCGATCCCCCATGGAGTTATTTCGTGGTGGTTGATCCATCAGATATATATATTTACACTTATATATATATATAATCGCCATCGCTTTCATATACAAACTACGATTATCATGTGAGCCTAGGAATCATATGATCATGATTCGATTCCCATGATGGACATTTTTCAAATTGTGAGCAAATTGTACATTATTTACAATTATTCAATTTCCTTGGATGGTCATCATGCCCATGAGGAGTTCTAAGATCATCAGATATTATTTTCTCAAGAATGCTTCGCATCTCAAAAATAAAAGCAAACAAGCCGAACATTTAATAATAAAATGGAAGTATCAAAGGCCTCAATTTCTATTGAGCACAGGGTTTGAAAAACCTCTTTTACAAAACGTCATTGCTATATCTTGTTTAAAACTGATTTTTTCTATAAATTCAAACCCTATGTATATAGGTGCAAACGAGGTACAACACTACTTCCAAATAATTGCACATTGATCCACACACACACACACACACACACACACTTTCATATAATAGTTTCTTTGAAAAATGGCGGTCACCGTGGTAACACGGATATCGGGGGGTGCCTAACACCTTCCCTCCGCATAATCAAGCCCCCGGACCCAAAATGAATCTCGGTTTCACAGACCCGTTTAGCAGTGTCAAATCACTGGGTCAATGTGCAAACCTTTTTGATTCGTTGGTGCAACCAGATTAATACACTGTTGACGACTCTTAAAGTCAAATTGTTGACATTATACATATCGGACCTTTTTCACTTGTTTTTTCAAACAAATCTCACATTAACATGAGAACACCAAAGAACAAGTAACGGTAAAAGGGACACACAAAAATTCCGACGTCGACAGGTGGCGACTTTCTTTGGGATTCCAAAGAAGAGGGCTTAAGCCGCTATTACAAGCTTTTCAAAATTATTATATGCTTATGTGTGAATGTTGCATTTACATTTCGATGAATGTGTGCGAATGCATTTTATTTATCGACTTTGCTAAATATCTATCTCAGGATATTAGTGCTTCGCACATGTCATCATTTTGCATAAACGGTGAGACACGTTGTATGTGAATGTATGTTGTGTGGTTCCTCCATCAATAGGCTATCCTGTTGGTGTTTGATTACTGGACTCGCAGGAAGAATAATTCCAACGAGGCTCAGGAAAGGCACCACCCAGATTCGCTCCAGTTGAAAGACCGGATTAACTTCCCGTCAAGTAAATTGCGATGATCTGGGAACCTTCATGCCAAAAAGCCGCGAGAGTAACCCTAAGATAGGTCAACCTCTGATAAACCAAACGCGGAGGAAAGTCTCTTCATACTTTCCATTTTTAATTACTTGTAAATGCATTTACTTGTAATTTTATTTCATGTTCATCCATATGTAATGGAAAATATGAAGAATATCTATGCATGCATGCATGTTATCAATTAACAACCGGTTTTGCAGGACAAAAATTCCTAAAACGGACATGTTATGATAACATTTACATTACCCTAAGACTAAACTACGTAAGTGTGACGCCCCCAAATCCAGGTTCTCTAACCTCAGATTCGGTGCTCACGATCTATCATCATCATAAGCATTCTATAACTATTACGAAATAATAAACATACATTGTTCATTATAATAAAGTCTCATAACATGGTCCTAAGGTTTTTATAACCTTAACTTTAAACACACCATTCAATTTACAAATAGTTTACTTAAGAAATTCCATCAGATAATAATTAAATTAACATTAATTCTAAATTACTCCTGGATCTTGCCTTTGCCCTTGCCCTTCGTGTTGGATCCTTCGGGCTTAACTGAAATAGATGTCATGATATAGCAAGGGTAAGCAACTAATTTGCTTCGCAAGTTTATATACAAGAGAGATATATCATGACTTAGAAAGAAATATTGTGTTCAATGTTCAACAATAGTATACGATTGTGAAGGAACATGAATTAATAATCAACAATTGAATATTCGATAATTGAATAACATGAACTGAATGGTTTTGAAATAACCATGAACATTTGCCAAGGTGCTCAGTTATTTAAACTGGATCTCTTAATAAGTTTTGGTAGTCAAGGGGATCAACCTTTCATACCTCGTGATTTATGCATAAACACTTAATAATCCGGCATTGATATCATGCCTTAACCAAATTCGTCCTTTTTCTCACCAAGAGTTCTTATCATATCAATTTAATAAGAACAATATATTAAAAATACATTTGATTTAACAAATTTAGACATGCTTGATCTAGCTGATACAATTAGCATAGATCTATCTCATAAACAATTCATGAATGAAAGAACTTTAATTTAATTCACAGTTCAATAATAGTAGAACAGGAATTCAATTGCACAAAGTGAGAATTTCAATAATCAATATAGATATGAATAATCATCAATAATTATTCACTAACATGCTTTGAAAAATAATAACTCGAGTTTGAGTTAGGAAACTTGCCTCGTCATGATGAATTACTACACAATTAATTTATATCCACTATGCAGTTAACTTATCTTCCTTTGAGAGACCTATAATTAATCTTTCAATTAGTCATAGTATATCCTTAGATTATATAATCACATAGTAACTTTAGTTCTTATAAACATTATCCTGCCTTGATAATGTTACTATTAATTAACAACTACCTTTAATTCAATTAATATTATTAATCTTGATAATATTTAATTCACCTCTTAGTATTATTAGTTCCCTAATAATACTTTCATTCGCTTACTAATATTATTAACATCTTAATAAAATTTTAATACCTTACTAATATTATTAATCCTCTTAATAATATTTTAATCATGCATTAATATTATTACCTTAATAATATTTTACTTATGCTTTAGTATCATTAATAAATTAATTAATAATACTTTTAATCATTTATTAATATTTTATTTATTTACTAATATTATTAATCATTTAATAATAGTTTATTCGCTTACTAATATTATTAATCATTTAATAATATTTTATTCGCTTATTAATGCTTAAATCAAATATTATTAATCATTTAATAATATTTTATAGTAATTTTAATCTTAATATTTTTATTTACTTAACAATATCATATTCTAATATTATTAATATCATAATAATATTTTAATGGATTAATAAACAATTTATTCTAATTGTTCACCCTTTAATAAACCTCTTATTTAATATCCATAAAAGGTCATAAATGATATTTCTTATCATAAATTATCAAAATGCCCTAAGATAGTCATGATGTAACATATTATGAGTATTCAAGCATAAAAACCACATTTTTAATATTAAAGACATCATTTAACTATTTATTTCCTTTTATTCATAACCTAATCATTTTTAGGAAAAATAATAAACTGACTCCAAAATTTCTCAACTTCTGGATTTTGACAGAATATGAACATACAAGGATCCCCAAAATTTCCTGGAATTTTAGAAAATGATTTACTATTTTTAAAGTGCCCAAAACACTTGGATCTTGCTCTATTTTTCATAAATTGAGTTTTCCTCAGACAAATATGATATTTTCAGGGTATGCTCTCCTAACATACATGAACCTACTGTAAAAATTTCGGAATTTTCCAGTGTATACACAGTGAGATATTCGAAGGTTAATATTTCGGAGTCCTTTACGGAAATGTCCATTACGCACAACCTATACAACGAAACGCGTCTGTTCTTTTTCCTACATGTAGATAACTTCTTAAGGTACCTCTGTGATTTTTCCCAGATTTTTAAAAGACAAGCAACTAACCGAAACAGCCTTATGAAAAACAAAACAGTATCTATTTTAGGGTTTTCAAAGCCTCAACATACAAAGTGGATTGTTTTGGGGAAAACAGTCCCAAAGGTTTCAAAACTTGCTAGATTTGTGTTCTATCACTTGGGTTTACTAGGTAACTCATATATCTAGCACCCCCCCTTTGACGAATCACAAATCTAAGTTGTAAAACTTGAGTTACACAAGATTTAGTGGAAGAAAAACAAGAGTTTTCACCCTTGGAGAACATATGCTCATTTCTTCCTCTAAGCCTTTGATCTAACACTCAAGATACTTAGTTCCATACATGATGATATGTAGAACTAGGGTATCTTGAGTATTTGAACATAACCCCAACAAAACTCAAGCTAGAAAACAAAGTAGAAGAAGAAATTGAAAGTTAGGTTATACCTTGATTTAATGGCTACCTTCCTTGATTTACCAAAGTAGTTTCTAAACTTAGGATGCATGAACAACTAGCACTCCTCTCTTTCTCTAGCAATGGCCGAATTCCTCTCTCTCTTTTCTCTCTCTTGAAGTTGCTAGCTTGGGAGAAAAATTAGAAGAAGAAGAATAAGAGAAAGTGGAGCATTCTAGCAAATGAGTTGATTGATTCCTTATTAACCCCCATACTTTCCTTGACCCATGGATAAAAGCTTTGCCCTATCACTTCAATTAGTCTAATCATGATAAAGGGTGCTTAAAAGAGTGGCAACCAATGGGAGCTTGACAAACATGTCCTTGTGTGTAAGAGTTACCACTAATGGACATTGATTAGCTTAATCATCTTGCCATAAAAAGCCTAATTGGCCGGTCCCTCTAGCCCCATTTTATCTCCCAATTTGCTTTTATTTTAATGCACAAATTTGATTAATCAAAAGTCTAAAATACCCTTAATCAAGTGGGCTAAGTATTGATTTGAATGTTATTTCATTTGGGCTCCCTCTTTAATTGTTTTGGGCTATGTACTAAACATAGTCTAACAATTTTAATATATGTTACCCAATTTGATTATTTAGGGTTTCCATTCCTAATATTATGAAATTTAATTACTTATACATGTGACTTTAGCTCATAACCTAATTAGACTTACAAGAATTAGGTTTAAAATTATTAGTCACTTGAAATAATAAGTTTACCCACTTAATTTAGTATACATACTAAATACTAACTTTTCCTTATTACCATAACCCTTAGGTTATTTAATTGTCTCACCTAATGTATAATTAGGTTTCGAAGCTTTAATTTTTAATGAAATCTATAAATGTATATATCCATAACTATAGCATATATGTTAATTGACCCATGCACCACTTCACATATGTTGCCACATATTAAATCACCGTATAACATAAAGTTTTAAATATCAATAGTGTATATACATATATAGTGACTTAAAATTCACGGTTATTACAGTAAGTCTTTTGTAGGGAAGCAATTGGGCCTGTTACCCGCTCAAAATCCAAAAGGCCACAGGCCTACAACCAATCATGTCTTCTTCTGATCAGTCTAATGCTGTTTCCCGAGAAGAATTTGACGGATTGTGTAAACAAATTACAGACTTGGCTGTTCTACTAAAAGAATTGCACCAGTCCACTCAGGGTACGAAGATACCTACACATACAAAATCCTTTACACAAGGAGGAGTTCAAGGTCTGGAAAAAATAATTCCAAAACCGCAATTGGATACGACCAACAAAGACCCTGAAAACACCCATCTCAAAGGAGATCCAGACACCGTTGATATCAGGAAGAAGGTCCTTCAAATGGAGGAAACTATTCGTGTTCTCAAAGGGATTGGAACACATGACAGTGTTTCATATGCAGACCTTTGCATATTTCCTGGTGTTCATTATCCAGAGAAATTCAAGACCCTTGATTTTGAGAAATATGACAGATTAGGGGATCCTTATACACATTTAAAGGTGTTCATTGGAGAAATCGGATCTTATGCAGAAAATGAAAAGCTCAGAATGCAGCTGTTTCAGAAAAGTTTGACTAGAGAAGCCCGTTCATGGTATACCAGATTAGACAACTCAAAGATCCATAGCTGGGAAGAGCTGGCTCACTCCTTCCTCACTCAATATAGTTTTCAATCTTAGATGGCTCCTAACCGGTATCAAATCACCAAGGTCAAGAAACAGTCTAATGAGTCATTTAGAGAGTACGCTCAAAGGAGGAGGCGCCTTGCTGCTCAAGTTAATCCTTCTATGATAGAATCAGAAATGGTTATAACTTTCATAGATGTACAGGAAGCTCCTTTCTATGAAAGAGTTCTAGCTGGTATTGGAAAAACATTCTCTGAAATGATCAAACACAGAGAGATGGCTGAGATGGGATTGAAGTTCGGTAAAATTCAAGAACTAGCCGCTTTTAAAGTCATTCTTTGAGCACATCCAAATCCGGATCTTATGGAAACACTTCCCTTCCGAGGGTCCATAAGAAGAAAGAGGAGGATGTTTCCTTGATACTACAAGGACAAAAAGGCAATCAAAGCCTGCCTATACAGAGGAGAAACTACTCCCCTTTTCTCGCACAATCTTCAAATCCTCCATTACCTAAAAGTGGAGAAGTAAAGCGACCTCGAACGTTCACACCCTTAGGAGAATCGCTCGAGAACATTCTTGCTCTTCTGACTGCTCAGAAGAAAATTACACATCTTCTTCCACCAGCTAACCCTAATGGGAGGGGTTTTAATGCTACACGGAAGTGTGCTTATCATGCCGGAGCACCTGGACATGATACTCAAGATTGTTGGGCCTTGAAACACAAGATTCAAGATCTAATAGACAAAGGTGAGATCGTGGTCACTAAACTAGATCAACCTCATGTGCAAGACAACCCTCTTCCTCAACACAAAGAAGAAGAGGTCAACATGATCATTTGGAGCACTGAACAAGGTTCCAATTCTAATGGTGAATCATCCCAACCCATCCAAGACGGTGTTGACAAATGGGATTATGCAAAGTTCCAGTTTACCATGGAACGAAAGATGAAAGCTCTTTGCAAACAAATTGAGCAACTGGCAGAACTGGTGACCCACCATCATCAAGTCACACGCCAATTAATCAGGTAGGAGCATGCCTATCTCCTTCCTTTTGTTATAAATGCTTCCTCACCACCTTCAGAAAGCGAAACTATGGAGGATAAGGTTGCAAAGAGAGAAAATGCTAAAGCCCGTCGGGATTTTGCCAATCAAAGGGAATTCATCTATTTGGGCCAATCTATGGAGGAGATACTGCAGATGTTGATCAACGAAGGAAGAATTACATTCCTTCTCCCTCCAATCAATCCCCGTTCAGGACGGTTTAATTCTGATGAAGTGTGTTAATATCATTCACATTCTCACGGTCACAGCACAGAAGAATGATGGGCACTCCGCCATCTCATTCAGAATCTTATTGATAGCGGTGTCCTGCAAATAACAGATGATTACACTGTGCAACTCAAGGGTGGTAATGCATGTCCTACCAAATGGAAGGGATCAGTAGCAGTTATATCCGAAGTGGATGATGAAACTGTCAAAGTATTTCCCATACAACCAATTCAACTCAAAGGAGCTGACAATCCTTTGAAAGTGGCCGCACCAGAGCCAATTTCTTTATCTTTCAGACTCCAATATCCTGTTGTCAGCTTACACAAAGTTCCATGGAATTATGGAAAAGCTGAAGGATCCATGTCTTATACTACTGTTACAGTGTCGAAGGAAAATCCACTGTATCTTCCTCAACGGGTTATTAAACCTACTTGCGAAGCAAAGGGGAAGTTTCCCATGGAGAAGATTGAAAAATTCCTCCGCACTATGGGCCACAATGAAGCCAAAGTGGTTTTAAGCTTGCGAGAAGCTCCACACTAGATTTCAATACTGGACTTGGTTTTCTCTTCTGAGGATCATCGAAAGATCTTACTGAAGGTTTTGGAAGAAGCCTACTTGCCAAAATCAGTGGATGTGGAAAAATTTTAACATTTGGTTGATCACATTTTCAACAATAATGTGATATCCTTCACTGATGACGACATACCTCCCGAAGGGATCGGTCATTGCAAGCCTCTACATATTGCAGTTTTGTCTTCCAGGTACATGCTAACTGGAGTTTTGATAAATGGAGGCTCATCTCTAAATATATGTCCTTATGCCACCTTGGTGAAGATGAATATCAATCTCAAGAGGATCCAAAGCAGCCATACGGTCATTAGAGCTTTTGATGGATCCCGACGAAATTCCGTTGGAAAGATTGAATTGCCAATTGAGATTGGTCCAAATACATTCAATGTATCTTTCCACATCCTCAAGATAGACTCAGGATACAACCTGCTATTGGGGAGACCATGGATACACATGGTTGGAGCCGTTCCCTCCACACTACATCAACAGCTCAAATACATTATCAACAACAGTTTAGTCATTATCAACGCTGAGCCGGAATGTCCTGAACAAGGAACTCTACCAATCATCAGCTTCAATTCAGAATTTGAACCGGCCAGTTTCCATACTCTGGAAGTGAGTACCTGTGACACCCCCAAATCCGGGCACTTCAATCCCACAAATTTGGTGTTCATTGTCCAATTAAATCATAACTAACTACCCATAAGCAAAGGATATAATTAAACTCAAAAGCTTAAACAATCAATCTCCAATTAAAGGGTTATATCACTTAAAATAAATCCCAGGTCATCTAACCTTTATTACAATCATCAGCGGAAAATTTAAGACATGATCATAAATAAATCTATTATATAAGCTTCATAAATAAAATATAAATTAAACGTTGTCGTCTAATCAAGCACTTTGTCCTTGCCCTTGCTTGTAGAAAGCTCTTCAAACTTCGTAACCTCATCTGCATTGTTTTGGTGCAAGAGTGAGCAAACAATTGCCCATAAGAAGGATAATATATAATAACGTTTTATGAATGACAATTAATTGAGCTTTTAATGGTATAGTATTCTTACCGGAATAAGAAACTTTAATTCAAAAGCTATGAGTTCAAAGGAATAATGAACGTTTAAGTTAACAATAGATAACAACATCAAAGAATACACTGAGGGTCACAAGACCACGAACTCTATTCTAGATTTTCAAGTATTTCTACTTTAACCTTTAACAGTCTAAAAGACTATAATCATCATCTATGTCCTAAGTTCACAGGTGTTTCTACTGTAACCTTTAACAGTCTAAACGACTATATGGACCATCATTCCATACTCCAGGTGATCAGCCTTTTGTACTATGTATTACAAGAAACATTTTAACGCTATTGTGTAGCTCTAAAATAATCCCCTGATATAGGGTTGTTCATCTCAGCTTAGATTATCAGGTTTCGAACCAAAGGAAGTTTGGTTGGGAATTAACTTCAAAGGAAGTCTAGATTTTTATAACGCTCATCAACCAAGTACTGGTTGAATCAGATAGGAACCAATAACTATTCAAGGGTTTGATTACAATATCTTCATGAACAAGGTATTTCGATGAATCAATAAGAGTTAGAGTGTTAACAATTTCTAAATTGAATAAATGTTATCATTGATAACATGCTTTCAAAGGTGTGTGAGTACATAAACAAACCAAAGGAAGTTTGGTTTGGGTTGACTTGAAGGGTAATTTAGTGTTTAGAACATTCATCAACTAAGGATTAGTTGAATTGGTAAAGATTCGATAAGCAACTTAGAGTTCGGTACAATAATGTATGATAGTACACTGATATTGAAGAACGAAGATTAAACAACAGTTATTAGTAGCTGAATAAACACACTTCTTACAATAAAATTATAGACTTTAAATAGCCAAGGTAATCTCGATTGGAATAAAGAAACAAAGATTAACTAACTTGCTCAACAATAAATGAGGGTTAAAGAACTTGCATGATAATAAATCGTTAAACAAGAGATTTGAGATAGAGAATTTGCATAAGTATAACATAACAGTGAAAAGTAACCTTGCTGAATAATAAAGTAGCAAAGGTTAGGGAACTTGCCTCTTGCGTAAGCTATACAATTATAACTCACGTACTCCAATGTCCTACACATACCATTAGGATTATCACATCAATTAGCTACATACATTAACCTCATAGATTCACTTATCATCTTAGTTATGATATAACCTTTAGTTTAAGGTCTAACCATATAAATAAACCACATGTTTAATCTGAAAACTTCGAATACATACATTAGACTTCTAGCATCCAAATCACATTTTAACTCTTATTAATCAATACTGCATTTCTCCTTAATCGAACTTGAAATTCAATCAAGTGATTAAGTCTTCCCAAACTCTCATTGGTTTTATATTAATCACCTTCCATATCTTAATGTTCATTTCCGAAACCACAAGTGCTAACATCACAACACTTAGTCACCCTTCAATTTGTACACTAAGTCCTAACATATCACATTCCTAACTTATAAAACCTTTTACAACTTTGAAATTATCAATGACATGACATGGTTCTGTTTTAACCTCCATATTCCATGTTTATTAAGTTAACACATCATTAGACCAGGTTATAGTGTCATTATCCCAGGTCTGCAGCAGCAGCGAAGTCATTTCCTCGGATCGATTATGGTAGCATATGCAATTGCTGCCATACATAAGCTCAGACCTACAAGCAACAATTGCTTTATTTTTTTACCATGACATTCTGGTGCAAATTGCCACGGGCACGACAGAGAGTAGAAACGACATGAACATTAGCCAACTTTAGCCCAACTAACATGAATTTCACCCACTAAATAGTGAAATTAACACAAACAAATGATATAAAACTATCACAAACATGTTTCCTCACATATATATCAATATAGAACAATTTAACAACAACTTTTACTAACTTAATTCCTCAAATTTCATGTTTTCAAACAAAAATACCATTTTTGACATCCTTTACAAAAATCATCACTGTGATTTCAATTCTTCACCAAATCACTTTATTCAAACTACGCTTTCTTCGTTTCTTAATGAACTAGCATAATCAAACCTCAATTAACAGATTAACATACTAATTGGCCACTAAAATTGGTAATTTTCACAAGCCATATGTAAAATACATATACTGTAATTACTTCTTTCTTTTAAACGTAATTAACATAAAAATTCTTATCTAAACACTAGTTCTAATCATCACAAACATATACAATAACAAGTAATCAACTGTATATCAACAATTCCAAAAAGATGAATTCCCAGAACTTGAAGTTATATGCCGTAAAACTCATATATACATATACGGAGCGGATCAAGAGCACTCTCCTTAAATAGCACTCCGCCTTAAATAGCACTCTTTTATCAAAACGACGTAGTTTTGGAGGGACCTGATGGCATTTTGTAAATACAATGCCACCGCGTATTTACAAAAAAATGCCACCGCGTCCCTCCAAAACTACGTCGTTTTGATAAAAGAGTGCTATTTAAGGCGGAGTGCTATTTAAGGAGAGTGCTCTTGATCCTCTCCGTATACATATA
The DNA here is from genome assembly GCA_020205605.1 of Panax ginseng. Classification (NCBI taxonomy): domain Eukaryota; kingdom Viridiplantae; phylum Streptophyta; class Magnoliopsida; order Apiales; family Araliaceae; genus Panax; species Panax ginseng. The sequence continues at coordinate 60,952,562 of CM035137.1, forward strand.
TATACATAAGATGTAAAAATTATAGAGAAATACCTTCTTATGCATAAACAATCCTTGCTAATCAACTGATAATCACTTTCAAATCACTTGCTTTCCCTCTCTCTCTCTCTCTCAATTCTCTCTTAGCTTTTCTCTGAAATTCTCAGTTTAGCAAAAACCAAGCTAATAACCCAGTATGCGTAAAACAAAACAAAATAAACCGATATGGCCATAACTCGCCTACTAAGTATATCAGTTACAAACTAATTAAACGTATAGATTATAAATACATTTTATTTATTAATTAATTTATTTTTTTTGTTTTATTTATATTATCTAAAAATTCAAAAATCAAAAATCCAAAAGCTATAAGGCTTTGTTTGGCAAAAAGTTTTTAAAAATAAAGACTTAATAAATTTAAGCCTTGTTTGGGAAAAACTAAATTAAACTCTTTTAATTTTTTTTAATAAACAATTTAGTTTATAATTTATAACGACATATGCCTTATTTGGATTTCCATATCCAACATTAATCATTATACATACTACATTTTAAATAAATACTCCACTTAAATAAATATTATAAAATTATAATTTTATTTAATAATTTAACATACCATCTTAAATTATTAAATCAAAACAACAATATAACATATCAAAATAACAATATAATATCTCATGTTATGCTACAATTCTCTAAATTATAAATTAATTTAATTTAGAATATTATCTAATAAATTTAATTCACACATCTCCACTAATAGCAACCACATAAATAGAATACTTATTCAATTTAAGAAATATTTTAGATTACAAAACAACAACTTCATCAATAAAATATTTATTTAATTTAATTAATATTTTAAATTACAAATAAAATCTTGGATTGTTACAGTACCACGCAATACCATTCTATTGGAGCGCCACTTTCCATACCCAAGATTTCTGCCGAGGTTATGTCGGCCACTCAAGAAATGATGTCATTGGGTCATCAACCTGGACAAGGGCTTGGTAAAGATAAGCAGGGTATTAAGCACCCTATCCAAGTGTCCAGCCAAATTGGAACACCCGGACTAGGCTATTCTACCAATTCTAGTCACAGGAATCCTCATAAGCACAAGCAGGTTCCTCAAGCTTCCGCCGCACGACGATTTTCTATACCTTTACCTCATGAGTTGATGCAATCTCTAGTAAAGGTTCCAGCCCATTTATATAATAGTTTTATATAAGTTATCTTTTATTTTGTTTGACGATGAATTTAGTCAATTTATCTCTTTATAAACTTTATATGAGTTATTTATATTTTCAACGTTTCCCTCTGTTATAAGGTTATAGCCTAAGGTCTATCCCACCTAAGGTTTCTAACCCTAAGCTCTGATACCAACCTGTAAAGCCCCCGAATCCAGGTACTTGAAACCCGAATTCAGTGCTTCACGATACCATTTCTATGAGCGAAATAATACTAATAATAATAACAATAATATAAATATTAAACTTAATTTACATAATTATCAGAGTCTACCTCCCAAGTACGTAACCTTTAATCATTCCTTACCATACATGGTAATAAATATATAACATTGTCTTAATAATATTAAACTAATACATAAGATAACATTGAAATCATTCAGCAACCTTTCCCTTTCCCTTGTTTCTAGCAAAGCCTTCAGGTTGTTCACACTTAGCTGAAAACATTTAAATTAAGCAAGGATGAGCATTTGAGTGCCCAACAAGTAATAACAATTATATATATATAAGCTGAAAGAATTTAAATATTTTCTTTATACTACCCTTCTACAACAAATCAATAGTTGTGAAGTAATCAACCGATAATAATAACATAACAACCCTCTTTCAAAATTTTAAAGCTAATCTTGACTATAAATAGGGTTAAGGGACATCTTATGAACATTGTTTTCATTTTCAAAAGGTTAAATGTAACTTCATCTCATAAAACCGTCATAACTTACGAACGCAGGGTGATCGACTGTTGTACCTGTATTGATCAATACTACATGTAAAAACGATGTTATCGTTCACTCATTCCACCTTTGGGTGCATAAAAGATTTCCCCGTGTAAGGATGTTCATACTTGTATTAGGTTCCAAACCAAGGCAATTCGGTTGGATAATAATAAGGTTTTATCTTGTTCAAAATAATCTATAATTAAATATATATATATATATATATATATATATATATATATATATATATATATATATATATATATATATATATATATATATATATATATATAATTAATTAAAGGTGTATCAACATGTGATTAAATGCAATGATTATCTAAGTGGGTAACTAACATAATATATATCTGAATTACCATATACTAACATGTTGATAATCAATGAGCGTATATAATATAGGGTTAATAATGCATGCGAGAATAATATAATTACAAACATTCTTACTCATGTCCATTGCATAAAGAAAATGCAAAGGTAGGATACTTGCACGATCTTGCTTTGCTTACAATACGCGACTTAGTTTTATCTTTTATATCACGACCTATCATTAATCAGATCATTCATTCTATTAGAACAATATACTATAACATATAGTCTTTGCATTTAGCAATCAAGACATAACCTAATAACATTATCACACATGTTTAACAGTTATTGCATCACATACCAACATTAATACAGTCAAAATATCTAAGTCCAGATCAATTTCTGAAACATGTTTGTTGTCTGAGATAGCTTTATCGGGTAATTATCGAGTCTAAGACTCTATTCGAACTCAATATCTCAGAAAATATCACCATATTATTTTAAATGACTCAATAAACATTTATTAATTTATCACGAATTTTCAAACAAAAAATCATTACTAAATGATTCAAATATCAAATAATTCTATTATCATTTAATTATTATTTAACTATTAATGAAACCATTGCCAAAATATTAAAGTTATTTATAATAACTCAAAATATTTTTAAAACATTTATATTACCCTTAAATGATTTTTAAATCATTTTTAAATAATTAGCATTAATATTAAAATATTAATGTACTATTTCTTAAAATATTAAAAGTCATTAAGTATAACTTAAAATATTTTAATTCACTTAATATTATTAATCTTGATAATATTTAATTCACCTCTTAGTATTATTAGTTCACTAATAATACTTTTATTCGCTTACTAATATTATTAACATCTTAATAATATTTTAATACTTTACTAATATTATTAATCCTCTTAATAATATTTTAATCATGCATTAATATTATTACTTTAATAATATCTTATCTATGCTTTAGTATCATTAATCAATTAATAATACTTTTATTCATTTACCAATCGTATTAATATTTTATTCATTTATTAATATTATTAATCATTTAATAATATTTTATTCTTTCACTAATGTTATTATATTTTTAATAATATTTTATTAAATCTCGAATATTAATTTATTTACTTAATAATATTTTAATCATCCAATAATACTTTAATTTAATATTATTAATCTTTTAATAATATTTTAATCTAAGATTAATTATTTAATAATATTTTAATAAAGCTTTAATCTTAATATTTTTATTTACTTAACAATATCATATTCTAATATTATTAATATCATAATAACATTTTAATAATTTGTTTGATCAATAAACAATTTATTCTAATTGTTCACCATTTACAAAACCACTTATTTAATATTCATAAAAGGTCATAAATAATATTTCTTATTATAAATTACCAAAATGCCCTAAAATAGTCATAATATTATATATTAGGAGTATTCAAGCATTAAAATCATATTTTTCTTATTTAAGACATCATTTAACTATTTATTTCCTTTTATTCATAACTTCATCATTTTTAGGAAAAATACCAAACTGATTCCAAAAGTTCTTCTTTTCTGGGTTTAGACAGAATATGGCCCAAAAATGATCTCCAAAATTTTCTAGAACTTTAGACAGTGATTTACTAATTTTAAAGTGCCCAAAACACTCGGATCTTGCTTTATTTTTCATAAATCGAGTTTTGCTCAGAAAATTCTGAAACTTTCAGGGTATACTCCCATAGTATATATGAACATACTGTAAAAATTTTGGATTTTTCCCATGTATACACTGTGAGAAATGCGGGTGTTAATATTTAGGAGTCCTTTACGGAAATAGCCATTACACACAACCTATAAATCAAAATGTGTCTGTTCTTTTTTCTACACGTAGATAATTTCTTAAGGTACCTCTGTAATTTTTCCCAGATTTTTAAAAGACTTGAAACTATTCGAAATAGTCCTAAGAAAAACGGGGACAGTAGCTTTATAGGGTTTTAAAACTTTAATACCCTACGTGGACTGTTTTGGGGAAAACAGCCCCCATAGCTTCAATACTTGCTAGATTTGTGTTCTACCACTTGGGTTTACTAGATAACTCATGTATCTAGCACCCCCCCTTCGACGGATCACAAATCCAAGTTTTAAAACTTGAGTTACACAAGATTTAGTGGAAGAAAAACAAGGGTTTAACCCCTAGGAGAACATATGCTCATTTTCTTCCTCTAAACCTTTGATCTAACACTCAAGATACTTAGTTCCATACGTGATGATATGTAGAACTAGGGTATCTTGAATATTAGTTCATAACCCCAACAAATCTTGCTATAACACAAAATAGAAGAAGAAGATGAAGATTTAGGTTATACCTTGATCAAGTAGCAACCTTCCTTGATTTACCAAAATAATATATAACTTTAGGGTGCATTAATCAAGCTAGCACACTCCTATCTTCTCTACAAAAACCGAACCCCTCTCTCTCTTTTCTCTCTTTTCTCTCTTTGTATTTGCTAGCTTGGGAGAAAAATAGAAGGAGGATAATAGGAGAAATGAAATGATCTAGCAAATGAATGTGGTGATTAACTAATATCCCCCATACTTTTGTTGTCCCTTGAATAAAAGGCTTCACCTTATCTCTTTCAATTAAGCCTAATCATGTGATTAAGGGTGCTAAGTAGATTTTCTACCAATGGGAGATGGACACACTTGTACTTGATGTAAGAGTTACTATTTAAGGAACTTGATTAGCATAATTTTGTTGCCTTAAAAGGCCTAATGGGGCCGGTCACTTTGCTCCATTATCTCCTCCATTTTGCTTTTATTTTAATGCACAAATTTGATTAATTAAAAGTCTAAAATACCCTTAATCAAGTGGGCTAAGTATTGGTTTGCATTTTATTTCTTTTGGGCTTCTCCTTTAATTGTTTTGGGCCATGTAATGAACATAGTCTAACAATTTTAATATATGTTACCCAAATTGTTTAATTAGGGTTTCCATTCCCAATCTTATAAAATTTGATTACTTATACATGTGACTTTAACTCATAACCTAATTAGGTTTACTAGAAATAGGTTTAAAATTATTAGTCACTTGAAATAACAAGATTATACACTTAAGTTAATATACATATTAAATACTAACCTTTCCTTATTACCATAAACCTTAGGTTATTTAATTGTCTCACCTAGTGTATAATTAGATTACGAAGCTTTCATTTATGGTTTAAAATAAAATAAAATTAGTTTCTAAAATTTGTAATTAGGGTTTCACACAGTAATACAAGGGTTTGTCACATAACACCATAATTGACCAACCCTTATCGGTCCACATATACAGTACATATTTACAGCACTGAAAAATCAACGTATAATTAATATTATATTATTATTCTCATGCCTTGATCAAAATCCAAAAATTAAGGTTTGGATTCCATATCTGATTTATCTGTCATACTTAACATTATTAATTAAGTTAAAAATAATTAACTTAATAATCTGAACAAAATTCATATAATAAAATAATTATTATAATAATTCAAAAAATATCATTTCATATATTATATAAATAATATATGATTATATTTTCATGGAAAATAATTAATAAAAACATTTCTACTATAAAATTAATTATTATAATAATATAGTTTATAATAATCAATAATTCTAAAATAAAATTATTTAAAATCATTCATGTAATAAATATATCACATAAATACATACACACATTATCTTGGCACATATTCCCCATATTTATTTTAATAAAATAAAAAAAATTATACGCAAAATTTTTAATTTATTTGTATAGAAAATTTCAGGTTGTTACAACGTCTCTCCCATCAAGAGCTGTCAACATCAAGGCCCTAGCCTGATCTCTCTCAAAGGTCATCAGATGTAGACTCTGCTCCAAATCATCATCTTTGAATCTTTGAATCACAAGTGCACTCGTAGTGGGATAATCCATTACAAATGCTGACAACCCAGTAGTTAACTCCTCGATGGGAATATCAGTCTCCTCCATAGGCTCCTCATCGTCGAAATCAGGTCCCACTTCTGTGGATATCGCCACGTACCGATGCGCACTCATCTCCATCCATGTGGAATATTCTGCAGAACAACCCGGATAGCTGACGGAAAACTCAGCTAGCTCTCGCTGATCCCAATAGGCATACAACCTGGATCTGTTCTCTGCTGATAAGTGACGAGATGCGAAGCGCTGACTCGATGCCCCCTCAAAAGGATGAAAATCCTGGAACTGGTCGAACTGACACATCACGAGCCAAATGGTGGCTTCACATATCAATCAATGGTATTCTCCTGAATGCAAGGTATACTATACCGGTGATCTCATCTTTTTCAAAACATGCTCGGCAATGCCTCACAAAGGTCCGATGCCGCCAAATACAGGGTCGTAACCCTAAAAGACAACCTTCCCCGGCGGGGGTTACAACTCGTTCTCAACCATTGATACACACATCAATGAATACTAAACAACCTTAACGTTATCTCAACCGATTGAGCCTCGATTGAGCCTAAACTTATGTTTGGAGCGTTTACTTGCTTATATATATATATATATATATATATATATATATGAACTGTTGTCGAACTCTGTTCGATGAGCCTGGATTTTACATCCAGAGCATTTACTTACTTATATATATATATATATATATATATATCAAGAGCATTCCCCTTAAATAGCATTCCTTCTTAAATAGCATTTCTTTATTAAAACTCGTCGTTTTGGAGACTTTTTTAAAAAACAAGTGGGGCCGTGGGTGGCATTTTTGTAAATAAAAGAAAAGCAAATGGGACCACTTTCTTAAAAAAGACTCCAAAATGACGTAGTTTTAATAAAGGAGTGTTATTTAAGGAGGAATGCTATTTAAGGGGAATGCTCTTGATCCTTGCTCTATATATATATATGTATATATATATATAGTGACAAATCGCTGAAATGATAAACTGAGCCGGATTGAGAAACATCCTGTATGCTTTTCGCTTATATATATATATATTTACATTTCATCAGGCACGAGTTTACTTAGTGGCCTTTTCTTTTCTTTTTTTTACATTTAGTCCTTGGAGTTTACTTCGTATGGCGGTTGATCGTTTTTACTGCTTTCTTTATATTTAGTCCCGCCTGGAGTTTACTTCGTGGCAGTTGATCGCATTTTCTTCTTTATTTACATTTTTGATCCTCCATGATGGAGGTGCTTCGTGGTGGTTGATCATGTCTATATATATATATTTACCGCTTTTATATATTTACATTTCCGATCCCCCATGGAGGTGCTTCGTGGTGGTTGATCATGTCGATATATATATATATATATATATATATATATATATATATTTACAGCTTTTATATATATAACTGCTTACTGCTTTTCATATAAACTACGGCATCATGTGAGCCTAGGAATCATGTGATCACAGATTCAGTCTACTGAATCTAGATTCAGTTCCCATGATGGACTTTTTTAGCTGTAAGTAGCTTGTACTTTATTTACGGTGTTTGAATTTCCTTAGATGACTGTCATGCCTATGAGGAGTTCGGCATCGCTATATATTATTTTCTCGAAGATGCTTCGCATCTCGAAAATAAAAGAAAACAAGCCGAACATTTAATAATAAAATGGAAGTATGAAAAGGTCATAATTACTATTGAGCACAGGGTTTGAAAAACCTCTTTTACAAAACTTCACTGCTATATCATGTTTGAAATTGAATTTTTCATACAAATTCAAACCCTTTGTATATAGGTGCGAACGAGGCCTCACACTACTTCCAAATAAATTGCACATTGATCTACACACACACACACACACACATATTCATATATCAATTTCTTGAAAAGTGGCGGTCACCGTGGCAACATGGATGTCGGGGGGTGCCTAACACCTTCCTTCTGCATAATCAAACCCCAGAACCCAAATGAATCTCGGTTTCACAGACCCGTTTAGCAATGTCACATCAGTGGGTCAATGTGCAAACCTTTTCTCGATTGCGTTGATGCAACCAGTTAAAAACACCAACTGGCGACTCTTACAGTCAAATCGTCGACATGATACATGTCGGATCTTTTTCACTTGTTTCTTCAAACAAATCTCACATAACATGAGAACACCAAAGAACAAGAAAAGAAAAGGGACAAATAAAAATCCTGACGTCGACATAATTCAAATAAAATCTTTTATATGCTTAAAATAAAATTAATATATATTTTTTAATGTAGCAATAAAATTACTCATATTTTAAATTTAGTGTTCCTTTTGAATATCTACGAAAATAATAGAATGAAATAAAAATCAAGCCAATCTTCAAAATTAATCTTGCTTAAAAGTGTGGTCCCAAAGGACAACAAAACAAATTAGAGGGAGTAAATATTATTTTTAACTTTTATTTTAAACATTATCAAGTTAATTATTAGTTTAACATAATTAATCAAATTGATTATTAGCAATATAATATCTTTCAAAAGTTAAGTTAGAAAATGGTAGTTAATATTTTCACAAGAAAAAATGATATTTTTACAAGGTTTCACTTATACGAAGGTGAGGCCCACTCACTACTCATGTGAGGAGAGCTTTGTGAAAATATTAATTTTCCTTATGGAAATATCAATTCCCTATAAAATCTTTGTGATCAAAATTGTTCAAATTGAGATGAAAGTTTCAAGCTCGAGGAAAGATATACAAGCACTTCAAAAAAAAATAATAACAATCACAACAAATAATGATTTTATTATTTTTCAAATGCACTTAGATCTAGAATGAGGGTTGAATAAATTTTTTAAAAACTTTTTTTAAGAAAGAATTATCATATTATAAATTAAGCAAGTTAATTTAATTACGCACAACAAAATATTAATTTGAAAAATCTCCTTCAAAGATTTAAAGAAATTCTCAGTTCTAAATTTAATTTACTTTTGGAATTAAGTCACAAACAAATATAAAAGATAATGCAAAAATGTAAACACAGAAAGTAAAGAGACATAGAAATTTTTAAATGGTTTGAAGCACAAAGATCTCCTAGTCCACTCTTCTAATTCACGAGTAGAAAATCCACTAAGCATGAGGGTGATCACTTAGATCAGTTCACTAACAACTATTACAACCAATGAATCACTTAATTCTTTCAAGCCACTCAGACTTGGTATAAATCACTAAGATCAGTTCACTAAGAACTCTTCAAGTCGCTTAAACTTGGTTACACGTAGGTCACTAAGACTAGGGAATCAAAGGAGAATAAGTGATTTTGGAGGTGCTACTAAGTTGCGTTACTGAAAGACTTAGTAGCAGAACAAGATGTTCTCAAATCGTAGAGTAGAGCTTTTTGAAAGATGTGTAATAATTCAAATCTTAATCATGTTCTTTTTTTTGTTGTATTTGAATCTGCATGCCTTTTATAGTCGTCATCAAGATTTTCCCATTGGAAAGTTGGCATTGCTCATTCAATACTCTGATCCTAAAAGATATCTAATTTTTGACTTTTGAGTAGGATGTGTCAACTTACTTTCGGCTCTGATATGTCACATCAGACTGCTACAGAGACAATCACGTTGTTGTCACTTCGTCGAACTAGTTGGTAGACACACCTCGACTTGATCTTCTTTTTCAAACATAAGATATTCAACACCTTATCTTGGGATCTTCTGTAATACCCCAACTTTTTATGAATAAAGATTTAATTTTCTCTAAATATTATTTTGAATAATAAGGTGTTGATTTGATATAATGTTATAGTTATGAGTGATATGTGCAAATTTTGTAAAGTAAGCAAGTTGTCAAAAAATATTTGTTTGGGGGAAGAATATTCTTTTTGTCAGGGAATATTCGTACGACGGCACAATCATTGGTGGACCCACAACGGAATGACTTTCAGATATAAAAAGCGACAAAAATAACCTTTTCATAAAATAATGGCAAGACTTTTACCGTTAAACTGTTGAAATACTCGGTGATAAAAGTACAGTAATACACGTTGTTGCACAGTAGCACACGATATTGCACAGTATCTCTAATTATTGATGCTTACGTAAGAAGTCACTCAATTTTATTCAATTATTGCAACAGTAGTTTCTGCATAGTATCTCATATTATTGATTCAATTATTGTCACAGTATCATCTGCACAATATTTTATATTATTAAATCAATAATTGAGACGACATAGTTATTCATATTATTATTTGCATTATTGACAATGTCTAGAAAGTTCTGTCATGGAAAGGGGTTAAGTTATTTAATTTCACGCCAATAAGGAGAAATCCTTATCGGAAAGCCCCCTCTTTCCTGGGAATGATCTGATTGTCAATATTGTGAGTTATAATATTAATGATAAATAAGTGTTGAAAGATTAAAAATGGGTTGATTGAAGATAAGTGATTTATGATAGATATTTATGAAGCGTTTATTATAAGTTTGACTTATTATTCCATGGACCCCTATGTGCCAATTTGTCAAACCGTCGGTAGAAAGTTATCTCAGTTTTGTTTTATTATTATTATAATAATAATAAAACAGAAAACTTTTTATATAAAATAGAATACTTTTTATAATATATATAAAGTTATTTGTTTTATTAGATTATAATTATAATATATTATATTTTATATAAACTTTTTGTTTAATTAGAATATTTTATTGCACAGTGATGAATAGTAAAATCAAATTTTCGTCGAATTCATCCGTGAACTTCGCCCGTGAAATTTTTTCTGTGCGTCCGTGATTATATTTTAATAGTGTCCTAATTATATTTAAATAGTGCCCTGTCATTCTCCTATAAATAGGATGCTTAATTAAGAAATGAAAATCACACCAGAATCAGAGAATTCTTCTTCTATAGTATTGTGTGTATTTCTTTTTAGTATAAGAATACTTTGAGTGTTACTAATAGTGAAAGATTTCCTCAAGAATATCTCCGCTATGCTAGTCAGATTTAGTCTCCTACTAAGGTAAGAGATATTATTTTCGTTCAATATTCGTAAGGAATATTATTTTCTTCTATACTCTATAGTATGTAAATGATATTATTTCGTTTTATATTCCTAAATCTACACTTACTTTGATAAGTATTGCTTCTATAATCCCTGAAATTAGTAGAATATCCTTGAGTTTTGTGCTTCATCTAGTATCGTTTCACTGAAATATTTGTCTGAACCTTCTTATTAAATTTTAATATTTTCATTCAGAGTACTATTTACGGGGTACTATTCAAGGAGTACTATTCACTCGGGGTACTATTCACGACAAAATTGGTTTCTTTTCTTTCTAAATTATTTTTGATACATGAATATCATTCTTGAATTTTACTCCACAATTAATTATCATGTTGACAATTTGGACATTCTTTAACTCTGAATAAATTAAATTATAAATCTCTAATATTTATCCTTGATCTCACTTAATTGATTCTTTATATCATTGTCATTATCCTCATGCTTATATTGTGGTGAAAGTCATCTTTAGCCCATAGTGCATAGATGGACTGTTGATTGGTATGATTATGGCCAAAAATTGTGTATTGGTATAATAATGACTTGTAATGTTACAAACAAATGTTGTGGTGAAAGTTCTTTTTAGCTCGTAGTGTATAGATGGACAGATGTTTGACATGATCATGACCACTGGTGATGTTAACGATTATCTTTGGCCTGTAGTGCATAGATAATTCGTTGATTGGAAATAATTATTGATTGGTGTTACAGGAATAAAATATTGATGATGGACTTTTAAATCATAGAAGATAGTAGACATCGTGCCTACTTGACTCTTATAATGGATTGCTATTTCCGTTGCAGTTGTTGATCTAAAACTTATTGTATATTGTATTCTATCAGATTTCTCTCTGTTGAGTACTAAGGATAATTTATTCTGCATTATCTTAGTCATAATCTTTACTAGGTTAGTTGAGCTCACCCTTTTCTTTCATTGTTCTCTTCAGGAAATGAGAATATAGCTGGGACTAGTCGGGGAACGGAGTGATGGTCCAAGATGGTTGCTATAGTAGTCCTCACTATTCTATAAAATAGTATGATAATAATTGTAATGAGGACTTTATTTGAGTTTGGATATTATCTATGAGATAATATTTGTATTAAAACTCACAGATTATGTTTTGTCGTATTTTATACGACAGTTAATAATTATATAAATGAAGTTTGTATTTGAATTCTGTACCATGTATTTGGTGACTCAGAATGGGTTGTATGGACCTATTTTTGGGGTGTCACATCTTTGATCTATGAGTCAGGATGTTTTCAGTTCATTTTTAGAACTGAAGTACTCTACGATTTCCTAATCATGGTGATCTAGAGTATTTGGCTAAACTGTCTCTACAATTCTGCAAGCTCTACAATCTACAAGCTCTATGATCTCTGATAAACTCTGCAATCTTTAAAATGTTTTACGATCTCTTGGCAGACTTTACGATTCTTATTTTTCCTTATGATTTTTGAGCAGACTCTACGATCTTCATATTGTCTTACAATCCCTGAGCAAACTATGAGATCTTCATTATGCCTTACGATATTTTAGCAGACTCTGCGATCTTGATCATTATGCTATGTGATCTTTCAATTTCCTAAAGTCTATACATTCTATTCATATATTTGATCAACCTAACAAGCTTGATCTTCTACTCCAAGTCCTTTTACATCAATTTCATTTTAAGGACTTCAAAAAAGTTACTGGTTACAAATATACATTATCTCATCATCATGAAATCAAAATATGTAATTGTCCTAACAATCTCCTCCTATTTGATGATGAAAAAACTAGTAGTTTTGAGCATTCACCAATTCTACGATGCAAATACTTTGAATGTAAACATGACTTATATAAGTGAGCAACTGTATTTCTAGAGGGAAATAATTAATTTATTGATGAATAGAAGAATGTTACAAAGTATAAAACTTTTACAACATATTTACCTTATTTATCTTCCCCCTTATTGCTCCTAGACGTATCTCTACTCTCAACTTCACGATGTCTCATGTAACTTTCTCTTCCTTCAGCTTCTCTTCTTTAAATTTCTTCGATTGAGTCTTTGGGTCCAAGATTAGTCATGAAAACCCCTTGGCCCAGATGAATAGCTTGAGATACTGAAGAAACTCTAGAGGGATGAGGAGGATGAATTGATGATTGTTGAGGTCGTCTCCTGATCTCTCTTCTCTACCTTCTCCCCTTTTGTCAGCATCTCTATCATTTCGTAGAGCGTTGACATCTTTAGAGAGTCTCTTGACAGAGTTGACAAGTTTTTGCATTTGGCTCCTTGACAAAGTGATGTAGTCTTTCGCTTCTTAATGTCTGACTTTTGTTTGCTCTCTTTGTTGATGAACAAATGTCATTGCATTGTCTGTGCGTTCCATCGACTGCGTCACTAAGCTTTTAAATTTTAGTAAGGCTTAACAAGGAAACCTTGTCGGAGAGAAACTTGATAGATTCAAAATTTGTGGATTAGAGAGATACTACAACTTCTTTGTGATCGGCTATCTTCTCGAAGTAGATATCATATCTCTTCTTTAGTTTCTTGATAATAGTCTTAATGAGATCATTTATTTTTGTGCCAAACTCCTTTGATATTTGATTAGATACTTTGGATGTTGTCTTAGCGATATGGGGGAAAGCTTTCTGAATTCCAATGGTCATATCCTTAATCCCTTTATTGCATTCATCAATAATGACATCTAGCATTTGTTGAAGTTGGATTTTGGATGGTACAACTGATACTCTTTCCAGAATCTGCTCCATTAAAGCTTTAATTCCTTCTTGATTTCCCCGGTTTATGGAGTTGAATAATTAATGAGTAATTATAATATCTAGATTTTGAGTATTATAAGAGGAAGATATATCTTTATAAGTATTGGAAGTATTTATAAGAGGAGTTTGAGTTTGATTTTCGATCATTAGTTTTCGAGACTCTATGATCGGGGATGATGGAGGAGATGGTGAGTTTGAATGAATCTGTACATGAGAGTTAGGTGTAGAAGATATGTGTATAGGAGATAGAGTATTTTGTACATCGATAGTAGGGTTTTGAGACTTTACAATTCGAGAGTTAGTGTTCGGGCTCGACGATCACTCAACAATCATAGTGTTGGGCTCTACAATTGCTTCACTGCGAGGAATAGGTATAGTTGAAAAGAATAAATAATTGGAGATGAATGTTATTTTATTTTATATACCTGAAGAAGATTCACCATTTATGATTGTCCTTTGGGCGAAGTTGATAACTTGAGGGGAGTTCTGAGTCATCACCCTAACAATAGGATATATCGAGAAGGTCCAGGTGATGTAGCTCAGATCCCTTAGCATGAGAGCCTTCAACCATGGCATGAGCAAATACAAAGGAAAAATAAGTCACTATTACTTTGGTAGTGAATAACGCTTGTCTAGGCCTTCAAAATCAGCAGATACTCCGATGCCCAAGAACTCCAAGTTAATTGGTTCTCTTTCCATCTCTTCAAAGACTAATAAATCTTCAATTTACTCCACTTGAATTACAACATTGTTGGGCTAAAAACCAGGCTCTCTTTCGATGGCCTCTGCGTTTGAATCCATAACTCTTGTTAGCTCCAAGGAATGATTAGTAGAGCTTGGAATTGATTGCTCCATCGGCTTTCCCCCCCTCAGAACCACTTTCATTAACTTTGCTAGTTCTGAGGTCCTCTTTTTCTTCTTCTTCTTTTCAGTATCCTTCATCTTCTTTTTTAACTTCTTTATCAATATCCTCTTATTTGGCTCAAGTTTAGATACCTTTACATTTGTTGCTTCATCATGTTCTTGTGACTTTGACATATCAGCCACTCCAACCATCTCTTCTTCTGTTGCTTCCAGCTCTACGATCGGAGAGTTATAAGACTCTACGATCAGCTCGACAAATCCAGAATCTTCAATTTGAACGAGCCTGCCAGACTTGGCCATTTTATCAGATCTTCCCTTCTTTATTTGCCTTCTATCTCATTTAGTAAGGGATTGACTATTATTTCCCAAACGCACATTAAAGATCTATGTTGGGTAGAATCTATATACGCACAACAACCAAGTATATGTGATCAACAAGTAATAAAGTGATAAGTTGAGTATCGTTCCCACAGAGAAAAATATTGAATTTTATCCTAACAATTACCAATCTTGTATTATCTCAATTTCATTAAACTAATGAGTAAATAACGAAATTTATGAAAAACTACTAAATAAATAAAAATCAACTAACTAACACAAACTTTAATCAAATATTGGAGAATTAAGCCTACAATTTCACTTTATGCTTCACTTAGACTAGCATACTTCTTTTTAATTCAAATTAACTATTTTAGTTCATTAATCAAGAACACAAAAGCAGATATAACCATCTCTCGATGCACTATACCCATATCAACTTAAATCCATAGATGATAAAATTAAGTAGAACATCCTAATTAACTAATTCACTATATCTCTATGTGAATTACAAATAAAGAAGGTTTAATCACAAGTTCTAATAAGATTACGCGCGATGTATAGGTATATCTCTATCCTAGACATAAATTATGAATCCCAATAATATATAAAAATCACAATCACACGCTACTATGAGTAGGTCTAAACCCATACTTCATCTCTCGAGTTAATATAGGTTTACAAAGAATTGGTGATATAGAATATCCAGTTGGTTATCTTGGTCATTATCAGTCAAACCCTGAGATTGCTTATTGGAGGGCAATCAAGAGGATCTTTTGGTATTTAAAAGGTACTTTGGACTACATGTTATGCTATGGAGGACCGGACCTGCGTTTGATTGGTTACTCCGATGCTAGTTGGGGAGGTAACCATGGGATGCACAAGTCGACCTTAGGATATGCATTCTTGTTACATGGTGGTGCCATCACTTGGTGTAGCAAGAAAAAAACTTGTGTTTCTCTTTTGACGATGGAGTCGGAGTTTATAGTATGTATGTCAGCTGTTCAGGAAGCTATATGGTTGAGGAGATTCTTCGAGGATCTTGGAGTCGTCTTTCATGTTTAGATTCTGTGACTGTTTTCTATGATAGTACGATGGCCCTAGATTACATCAAGGACCCCAAGTATCATGGCAGGACGAAACACATTTACTTGAGGATGAACTTCATTAGAGAGAGCATTGTAAATAACGATGTGATATTGAAGTACATGCCCACTGGACTTATGGTAGCTGATCCCTTGACGAAGCCGATTCCTAAAGATATTTTTTGTAGGCATGTTAATTTGTTAGGGCTTCGTAGATTTTGATGTAATTTCTTTTTTTGGATATCACTCATTATTTGGATTGTATTTGAGATATTCATTATTGTTTTGAGATGTTTATCATTTATGCGAGATTCATTTGTTCCTACTTATAATTGTGTTCTTTTAGTGCATATGATAAATATTAGTAGTTCACACAGTTATGATACATGTTGGATATGCACACACTAAATATATGTCAATAAGTTGATTGGCTCACTAACACGAGCAATCACCCTTTGCGCTTTGAAAAACGAGCAAGGTTGAGACAGTTCATTTATTGGCGCTTTGAGTAGTGAGCTATTGATGATTTAGATAACAATCGATTGGCGCTTAGTAGCGAGCAAAATGAACATGATGTCACCTTGGCATGAGCCAAGATGAAGTTAACTTGGATTAACCAAATATAGTATACCCCATAATCTATATTAACCTGTATTGATAGCCGAATGCAAAGTTTCACTATTGGCTCTCGGGAAAACGAGCAATCTAAAAATTTGAGGCATTAATGAAGTGACTGAACTAAGATCCGTACAACATGACCATAGGACATAAGCTAATATAGATGATTATCAGCCGTGACACGATAACCAGATGCAAAATTTTAAATGTGGCGCTTTGATAAGCGAGCAATTTGAAATGTTCGAGTTAAGCACTCTAGGAGTGGCTATACTAAGGTCCTCATAACAAGACTATAGAATAGTATGTTGTGAGAGGGTTTCATGTGCTTAGCGACCATATAAAGGAGGTGAGAGAATGAATCCCTGTTTCTTCATCATGTGAGTCTTGTAGGACAAGTTTTTATTCCTACATCAAGTGCTCTTTGTGATCTTTGACTGTACTACAAAGACATGGATTCTACTTTGGTTTTGATTCCTAAGGTCAGGATTGATGAGACTATAAAGACTGATTCTGGGAAAGTAGTTGATTCATTTTTTAGTAGTATTAGGGCGAAGGGAAGACACTTTGATTTCACCTCGTTATGCACTTATTGTTGACAACTATGGTGCTTTGATAGCGATATAGTAAAAAATGAGATACGAAATGGAATTGGGCCCAAAGGTGGTTAAGTAAGGCTTTATAAGGAATTAGAGATACTTAACCTAGTGAAAATTCAAATGTGTCTGGGGTACTCTAAGTTTATGGGTTATAGTCTCTACGCAAACTAATTGGGTTTGGCGTGAGAGCTCCCACATTGTTTTTCTTTAGAAGGGTAGATGTCTCTATGTTGGCCCTAACGGGTTTGAAATAGAGCTCTCGCATTGCAGGTGAACTCATCGGTCACACGGTTCGGTAGTTAGAGGTTTACATGTTTTGGTTTGAGCCAATTTTCACAAATATGAGGATTACATCATCCCCGCCATGGGCGACTGGGAGATGTTGGATTTTGGGTATCCAAATGGGGCGCCCATGGAGGGTCCGAACCATTTAATTTATTAGTTAGCTTATGAGATTGACTAAATATTTATATAACTGAGGGTTAAAGAGTTGGAGAGATTGTAGGGAAGTGGTTAAACTACTTTTTCTTAAAAGACTCAGGTCTCCTCTCTTCAGTTGGATCACGATTAATCAGTTGACCCAAAACCCTAAAAATTTATATATCAGTAACATCTCCCAATACAGATCTAAACCAAACTGTTACGAATCGGGGATTTGAGCTCCATTCTCGTATCGTAGCTTGGAGACGCCGTTGGGTTACAGAGGATAATCAATTGCAGAAATCTTTTCGCATCAAAAAGGTTATATCACGCTTTAAGAGGTATGATTTAATTTTCAATTTTGTGTAAATATGTCTTTACATGGATCATATTATTCCTTCAGTTATTGTAGGAAATGATATTTGTGAGAGAGGAGTTTTTTATTGATATATTGTGCATGTTTCAGCTTATTTTCACTTGTTTCTTTTTGTTATGAATGTTGGAAGACTATTTTTGAGATTTGGTTTATTAATCCATCCCTATTTCCCAACATGAAGAAAATAAATTTTACCAGTGCACAATGATTCTTTATAATGTTGCTTCCCTTTTTCCCTTTTTGTTTGTATTATAATATCCATGGGCCAATGAGACATAGCAGTACCTTGAGAAACTTTTGATAATCAGAAAATCTTATCCATGGATTTGTTATTTAAGGTTTAAGGTTAATAATAAGTACTCCCTCCATCACTTTTTATTCGACTTTTTATAGAGTTTTTTTGTTCCATCTTATTTGTCGTTTGTAAATTTCAAGAAAATATTAAATGTTTAATTTTCAATACAAGCTTATAAACCATGCAAAGCACATGTAAGCTTTAAGAATCTAATATTGAGCTTGTAGACACCCAAAATTTTGCATATCTGTATTAACCCTGACAGGAGGGCAAAAGAGTGATTTCAGTTAGAGGACGAGATATCTAGACAAAGGATTTCAGAGCTCAGATTTAATGTACAAGCAATTACTACGAGGCGAGAAACTATGCAAGGCATGATGGTTGATTGTCTGGCATCTACGGGAGAAATCATTTATACATTTATCTTGTCTTACCGGATTAGGAATTAGCCGAGCATTATGTCATTGTATAGATCTCAGAAAAAGCCTCCTGAAATGGTATGGCACGTCTCCAAATTATTCCTGGATTAAAATTTACAGACATTCTAGCAAGTGAATCATTTGATAGTAGGTTTAGGATACATTTTTTATATTCATTTTAATCACGATTGTGTCATTTTACGGATCTGAGGCATCTTAGATCTACAGATTTATATCCTAGATTTTAAGTCCCTTTTCATAGATCTCGTCAATACACATAGTCCCTCAGAAAGTTGGCCTCGATATTGGAATCTAAAAGATAGGGTTATGGGAGGCCACTTTTAGATATCTTTTTGCTTATGTTTGAATATATTATATATAATGTGAGCCTAGGAATATTGGAGTTGAGATCCACGAATCGGATCTTGACTAGATTCCCACGATGGACAAGATTTTGATTATAATAATGGAAGTTTAAATTATTATACATTTAATTTCGGACTTTAAAATGAATGTAGACATTCAAAATTTTGTTTTCCTGTTACTAATTAGAGATAACCCCAGAGGACTACAAAATCAAATCAAACCGCGGAGACATCCCCGTGGGATATCAAATCAACCTCAGAGACAACCCTTAGGAAGAATAGAATCGGATGCAATCAAACCCCGGAGACAACCCTGAGAGACAGGCAAAAACCCCATCAACCTTGGGAGGGCAAAAATGTCAATTTTATAAGACAACGTCAAAAACCATAATACAACTGTAGATAGTTTCACAAATTTATAATTGTGGGTAATATTTATAAATTTTGAAAAGTATGCAAGTTGTTGTATAATATTCGATTGGTCAGGGAATATTCTTTTTGTCGGGGAATATCCGTATGACGACACAATCATTGCTGGACCCCACAACGGAATTATTGTCGGATTGAGAAAACGACAAAAATATTTTATGAAAATAATGGCGGAAGTTTTACCGTTAAAACTGTTGAACTACTCAGTAGTAAAAGTACAGTAATACGCGTGGTTGCATAGTAGCACACGGTATTGATTATTGATGCTTATGTGAGAAGTCACTCAGTTTTGTTCAATTATTGCTGCAGTAATTGCTGCATAGTATCTCACGTTATTTGATTCAATTATTGTCAATATTTTATATAATATTAAATCAATAATTGAGACGACGAAGTTATTAATATTATTATTTGCAATATTAATGATGTCTAGAAGTTCTGTCAAGGAGATGTTTGGTCACCTAATTGTGCGCCAATAAGGAGAAATCCTTATTGGAAAGCCCCCTCTTTCCAAGGAACAACCTTGTCGATTAATATTGTGAATTATAATAAAGGTGATAAATGTTGTTAAAATTATGAAGGTAATTTTTATGAAGTTTTGCTTATTTTATGGACCCCCATTTACCCATTTTTTAAAATAATCGGTAGAAATTTCTTAAAAGGTGGGCCCACATGTAAATGCGCATGTAGGCCCACGAAAAAAAAAAAATGGGGGGAATCAGGAAGTCACTAAGTTTTTTTTTATATATATTATATATACAAATTTTGTTTTATTATTATTATAAATGTAATAAAATAGAAAACTTTTTATATAAAACATAATACTTTTTATAAAGTTTTGTTTTATTTGATTATAAATAAAATATATTATATTTTATTATGCATAGTATTTGCATAACGTCTTTTTGCGTAGTGTTTGCATAGTAAAATCTTTTTATATAAAATAGAATACTTTTATAAAGTTATTTATTTTATTAGATTTTTAATAATATATATATATATATATATATATATATAAATTTTATTTTATTATTATAAATAGAATATATTATATTTTATTGCATAATATCCTTTCCATTCTCCTATAAATAGGATGCTTAGTTAGAATTGAAAAACACACCAGAAATTCAGAGAATTCTTCTTCTATAATCTTGAGCGTATTTCTTTAGAGTTTAAGAAAGCTTTGAGCGTAGAAAATAGTGCAAGTTTTCTTCAAGTATATCCCCGCCCTACCCGTAGGAGTACTCTTCTTTATAAGGTAAGGGGTATTATTTCTTTCGTTTTCATGAAGAGAATTATTTTCTTTCAATACTCGTAAGGGGTATTATTTCTTTCATATTCATGAAGAGAGCTATTGTTATTCCATTCTTTATTATTATGTTGAATAACTTTTATCATGCGCCAATACCGCATACATGGTGAAATTCTTCATTATTCTATTCTTTATTATTCATTGGAATAACTCGTTGTATGCATGCGGTCTATCGCATGCCTGGTGAATTCTATTGTTATTCCATTCTTTATTATTTTGTTGGAACATCCTGTCTGTGCGGATTACGCATGACCTAGTTTATTATTCTGTTGGAACATCCTGTCTGTGCGGATTACGCATGACCTAGTTCCATTCTTTATTATCTGTTAGAATATCCTGTCTGTGCGGATTACGCATGACCTGGTTCCATTCTTTATTATTCTGTTGGAATATCCTGTCTGTGCGGATTACGCATGACCTGGTTCCATTCTTTATTACTCTATTGGAATAACTTGTCTATGTGGATTACCGCATGTATGGTGAATGATCCTTTGTATTCATTCCTTATTAACTTGTGGAAATGATCCATCTACGTGGATTACCGCATGGCGGGCAAAAATCCATTTGCAGTTTCATATATTCTATTATACTCAGTTGGTTAAAGTTTTGGCTTCTATACTCCATGAAATTAGTAGAATATCCTGGATATTTGCGCTTCATCCAGTATCTTTTCATGGAAATATTCTTCTAAGCATTCTTGAATTTTACTCCACAAAGCAGTATCATGTTGACAATTTGGACGTTATTGGTTCCTGGATAAATTAATTTATAAATCTTTAAAATTTATTCTTGAACTTTTTTTATTGAATTGTCATCATCCTCATGCTTATATTATGTTGAAAGTCATCTGTGACCTGTAGTGCATAGATGGACTTGGTATGATTATGACCAGGGATTATTCGGTATAATCATGACCGTAATGTTACAAATGATGTGGAAAAAGTCCTCATTGGCCCGTAGTGCATTGATGGACATTTTTTGGTATGATTATGGCTATGGATTCTGTTCAGCCAAGGGTGCAAAGATGAATTGTTTTATGGCATGATCAGGACCGTTGATGAAAACACGATTATCTTTGGCCCGTAGTGCATGGATAATTCGTGGTCGTGATACTAAAGAATATCCTTGGCCTGTAGTGCAGGGATGATTTGATGATGTGGATTATTTATTAAGAGTCTCAAATAAAAAAATTATGAAAAAACCTTTTAATTCATAAAAGATAGTAGATTTTATTCTCTACTTGACTCTTCTAATGGATTGCTTATTCCGCTGCAGTTGTTGATCTAAAACTTGTTGTCCATTATATTCTATCAGTTGTATACTGTTGAAGGCTAAGGATAATTTATTCTGCATTATCTTAGTCATAATATTTCTTACTGGGCTAGTTGAGCTCACCCTTTTGCTTTCATTGTTCTCTTCAGGAAATGAGAACGTAGCAGGGACTAGTCGGGGAACGGAGTAGCGGTCCAGATGATAACATTAGTAGTCTTCACTATTCTATGAAGTAGTGTGATAATAAATGTACTAAGGACTTATTTTGAGTTTGAATACTGTCTAGAAGATAATATTTGTATTAAAACTCACAGCTCATGTTGTATAATTAAGTTGTATTTGTATTCTGTACCATGTATTTGGCGACTCAGAATAGGTGATGTATACCTATTTTGGGGCCGTCATAGTTGGTATCAAAGTTTAGGGATATGATCCCTCGCTGAGATGTGAGACAAGAACTAGGAGGGGAGAGACGGGGAATTCCTTCGCTAGTATGACCTACCTAAGTTTATTTGGTATTTAATTGGTCGGTCAGAGTATAGGGATAATATGTGATATGTTAATTAACCCTTGTTTTGTGACAGTGTTTGAAAATGGCATCTGAAAATTTTGAGATCAGCAATGGAGCACATGAGACCGTTGGGTCACCAACGATCAATACCCAGGATAATGTGCAACAGGAAGACAATAATCCTCAGGTGGAAATAATGGCAACCCACGGTCGGTCACCGCTAAGCAGTTCAAGGAGCCGGGACCACCAAGTTTTGGGAAAGCGAGAACCACTTAAAAAGTGCGAGATGTGGATAAAGTAGATCACCAAGATATTTGATGTCTTGGAATGTTCAGAGGAGCAAAAGGTTCCATTCGCCACCTTTATGTTGCGTGAAGAAGCAGATCATTGGTGGGAATCTATAAAACGTACCCAGTCTGACGCACTCAAGATGTCTTGGGAGAAGTTTCAAGAATTGTTCAACGATAAGTACTTTCCTGAAAGTATTCGTCACATGAAGGAGGTAGAATTCATCAAGCTAGAGCAAAAAAATATGACCGTGTCGCAATACGAGGCTAAGTTTGCAGAGTTATCCCGGTTTGCATCCCATTTGGTCGATAATGAGGAGAGAATAACGCGAATGTTTCTACGTGGTTTGAAACCCAAAATAAGTCAATACCTCATTTTTTACAAACTTTGTTTATATTCAGATATTGTGAATAGGGCTCAGTTATTAGAGCGTGATAATGAGTCAGCACAACCAAAAGGCAACGACCAACAACACGATAATAATCGTACTGGTGGCAACGGCCATCAGAACAATGATAACCATCGTGGGGAAATTATCATGCCAAGAATGGTAACCACTTCGGTGGTAATCATGGCCAAGATAATAGAAGTGGAAATTTCAAGAAGAGAAGGTTCAATAATGATGGCAAGACAGCAGCACCAGCACCCGTTTCAAAGGAAGAAGAATGACCACCGGTCGTATATTTCAAATGTGGACAGGAGGGACACATCCGTCCAAATTGTACGCAGCAATCCAAAGCATGTTTCAATTGCAGAAGAAAAGGTCACCTAGCTCGATTTTATCATGTAGTGAAGTCAAGTCCAGCTGGGATAGTGATGCCAAAGGATGTCTCAGACAAGTCAAAGCCGGTAGTTTAAGTGAGAGCGTTTGTCGAGGAACTCGAATGAAGTTGTCACGGGTAAGTTAATCATAAATTCTTGTGAAGTCTATACCTTATTAGATACCGGTTCTACCCAATCTTTTATCTATATTGTTTGCACTCAACGTTTAATTTGACTCCTGAGAAATTAGACTTTGACTTATCTATTGAAACTCCGTTAGGAGAAACCTTCGTTACCTTCACTGTTTATAAATCTTGTTTGATTCATATCGATACACTCACGTTACCTGTCGATCTTATCTCTTTGAAAATACTTTCCCTTGATGTGATTTTAGGAATCGATTGGTTAACTACTCATCGTGCTAAAATTGATTATTTTTGTAAGGTTGTTAGCTTTTATATTCCTAACCAACCTGTTATATGAATTCAAGCAACCAAACCACTAAAGTCAATCATTGTCATATCAAGCCATAAATAAAGAGCCCCGAACCTTTCGTTTGTGACTTCCTAATGTGGAATGCACCTAAGCCAGACTTTCCGTAGGAGACATCGTGAATAACGGTGGCAAGTTGATAGGTATCAATGTGACGTGCTATCCAAGTCTTGGATGAGGGTCACAGTTTTGAATGATATTTCTATCGTTAATAAATTTCTTGACGTATTCCTGAAGACTTCTTGGCCTACCCTAGAGCGTGAAATCGAATTTTGTATTGACCCCAATACAAAACACATTTCTAAAAATCCTTAAATATTTCTTCAACTAAAACGAACATAGAATGCGCTAAAGACGTTGGCTCGAGCTGTTGAAGATTATGATAATACCATTCAATACCATCGTGGAAAAGCGAACGTGGTAGCTGACGCGTTGAGTAGAAGATCGTATGTGTTTACGAGTGCGAATATACGAACCTACGTGAAGATAACGAATATATGATTAGAACTGACTTTAGTCGATAATGTTAAAGCTGCTAAAGCTACAGACCCAGAGTTGATGAATACGAAGAAGAAGGTTCAAGAGGGCGTTATTTTAAAAGCAAGAGTTGCTGAAGAGAGGAAATCTCAACCCTCGATTTAATTGGCCCATTTGAAATCCTCGATTGAGTAGGAACTGTGGCTTATAGACTCGTTTTACCGCCAAGTATGTCGCGTGTTCATAACATTTTTAACATATTGATGTTACGTAAATATGTAGACGACCTGAACACATTATTAATTTAGAACCGGATGAGATAGCGGATAATTTAACGTATGAAGATGTACCTGTTAAAATCTTGAAATATATTTTACGCTCAAAGGTTATACCTCAAGAGTTAGAATCTGACGAAGTGTCCTCATTTGTTCGGCATACCAGGTACGTACGTAAATTTCGAGGGAGAAATTTCATAAGGAGGGGAGATTGTAAAATCTCAAATTTTACGAATAAAGATTTAATTTTCTCGAAATATTTTTTTTTTCAAAATTATGGTGTGGATTTGAGATAATGTTATAGTTGTGGGCAATATTTATAAATTTTGAAAAGTATGCAAGTTGTTGTATAATATTCGATTGGTCGGGGAATATTCTTTTTGTCGGGGAATATCCGTACGATGGTACAATCATTGGTGGACCCCACAACAGAATTATTGTCGGATTGAGAAAACGACAAAAATATTTTATGAAAATAACGGCAGAAGTTTTACTGTTAAAACTGTTGAACTACTCGGTAGTAAAAGTACGATGTCTACGCTGCGTGGTTGAATAAGAGCATACTGGTATTGATTATTGATGCTTTAGTGAGAAGTCACTCAGTTTTGTTCAATTATTGCTTGCGATAATTGCTTTGCATAGTATCTCACATTATTTGATTCAATTATTGTCAATATTTTATATATTATTAAATCAATAATTGAGACGACAAAGTTATTAATATTATTATTTTCAATATTAACGATGTCTAGAAGTTCTGTCAAGGAGAGGTTTGGTCACCTAATTGGGCGCCAATAGGGAGAAATCCTTAATGGAAAGCGCCCTCTTTCCTGGGAACGACCTGATCGATTAATATTGTGAATTATAATAAATGTGATAAATGTTGTTAAAATTATTAAGGTAATTTTTATGAAGTTTTGCTTATTTTATGGACTCCCATTTACCCATTTTTCAAAATTATCGATAGAAATTTCTTAAAAAGGTGGGCCCACATGTAGGGCCCATGAAAAAAAAAATGGGGGAATCGAAGTCACTAAGTTTATATATATATTATATATATAAATTTTGTTTTATTATTATTATAAATGTAATAAAATAGAAAACTTTTTATATAAAACAGAATACTTTTTATAAAGTTTTGTTTTATTTGATTATAAATAGAATATATTATATTTTATTATGCATAGTATTTGCATAGTGCTCGCATAGTGTTTGCATAGTAAATTTTTTTTATATAAAATAGAATACTTTTATAAAGTTATTTGTTTTATTAGATTTGAAATAATATATATATATATATAAATTTTATTTTATTATTATAAATAGAATATATTATATTTTATTGCATAGTATCCTTTCCATTCTCTTATAAATAGGATGCTTAGTTAGAATTGAAAAACACAGCAGAAATTCAGAGAATTCTTCTTCTATAATCTTGAGCGTATTTCTTTAGAGTTTAAGAAATCTTTGAGCGTAAAAAATAGTGCAAGTTTTCTTCAAGTATATCCCCGCCCTACCCGTCGGAGTACACTTCTTTATAAGGTAAGGGGTATTATTTCTTTCGTATTTATGAAGAGAATTATTTTCTTTCAATACTCGTAAGGGGTATTATTTCTTTCGTATTCATGAAGAGAGCTATTGTTATTCCATTCTTTATTATTATGTTGGAATAACCTGTCTATGTGAAGTATCGCATACATGGTGAAATTCTTCTGTTATTCCATTCTTTATTATTCTGTTGGAATAACCTGTTTGTGTGGTCTATCGCATGCTTGGTGAATTCTGTTGTTATTCCATTCTTTATTATTCTGTTGGAACATCCTTTCTGTGTGGATTACGCATGACCTAGTTCCATTCTTTATTATTCTGTTCGAACATCCTGTATGTGCGGATAATGAATGACCTAGTTCCATTCTTTATTATTATGTTGGAATATCCTGTCTGTGCAGATTACGCATGACCTGGTAACCTGTCTATGTGGATTACCGCATACATGGTGAATGATCCTTTGTATTCATTCCTTATTAACTTGTGGAAATGATCCATCTACGTGGATTACCGCATGGCGGACAAAAATCCATTTGCAGTTTCATATATTCTATTATACTCAGTTGGTTAAAGTTTTGGCTTCTATACTCCATGAAATTAGTAGAATATCCTGGATATTTGCGCTTCATCCAGTATCTTTTCATTGAAATATTCTTCTGAGCATTATTGAATTTTACTCCACAAAGCAGTATCATGTTGACAATTTGGACGTTATTGGTTCCTGGATAAATTAATTTATAAATCTTTAAAATTTATTCTTGAACTTGTTTTATTGAATTGTTATCATCCTCATGCTTATATTATGTTGAAAGTCATATGTGAACTGTAGTGCATAGATGGACTTAGTATGATTATGACCAGGGATTATTCGGTATAATCATGACTGTAATGTTACAAATGATGTGGAAAAAGTCCTCATTGGCCGTAGTGCATTGATGGACGCTTTTTGGTATGATTATGGCTATGGATTCTCTTGACCAAGGGTGAAAAGATGAATTGTTTTATGGCATGATCGGGACTGGTTGATGAAAACACGATTATCTTTGGCCCGTAGTGCATGTATAATTTAATGGTCGTGATACTAAAGAATATCCTTGATCCAGTAGTGCGGGATGATTTGATGATGTGGATTATTTATTAAAAATTTAGTCTCAAATGATAAAATTTATGAAAACCTTTTAAATCATAGAAGATAGTAGATTTTATTCTCTACTTGACTCTTCCAATGGATTGATTATTCCGCTGTAGTTGTTGATCTAAAACTTGTTGTCCATTATATTCTATCAGTTGTATACTGTTGAAGGCTAAGGATAATTTATTCTACATTATCTTAGTCATAATATTTCTTACTGGGCTAGTTGAGCTCACCCTTTTTCTTTCATTGTTTTCTTCAGGAAATGAGAACGTAGCAGGGACTAGTCGGGGAACAGAGTGACGGTCCAGATGATAGCATTAGTAGTCCTCACTATTCTATGAAGTAGTGTGATAATAAATGTATTGAGGACTTATTTTGAGTCTGAATACTGTCTAGAAGACAATATTTGTATTAAAACTCATAGCTCATGTTGTATAATTAAGTTATATTTGTATTCTGTACCATGTATTTGGCGACTCAGAATAGGTGATGTATACCTATTTTGGGGGCGTCACACCGAGCCTATAAATATCAGCCCCCACCAGCCATTTGATATGAGAGAAGAGAGAGAAAAGGGCCCAGAAGAGAGAAATTTTCCTCCTGTAGTGTCAAACAGCTCAAATCTTGCTTCTAAACATGTAAATCTCATATGTAAACCCTCATATACATATAAACTTTGTCATATCAAGTTTAAACTAGTGAAAATTGAGTTTAAAGGCACCAAAAGCCGTTTGATAGCCCATCCCATGCAAGGCTTTAAGATTTCTTCTGATCTATGTCTTTTTCTTGTTTTAATATATATATATATATAAGTGTCGTTTATATATATATATATATATATATATATATATATATATATATATATATTGGCTCGTATTTCATAAATGTAGCTTTTTAACTAATCATTTTGTGTAATAGTCAATATTGGCGTTGTATTGACTTTATCTATGCTAGATCGAGCCAGATCTAGCTTTTAACCGGTTCAAAAGTTGTAAAACTTGAACCTGGAAGCTAGAATGGCTAAGATCTATATAGATCTAGTTTACTTTCTACTTTGTAAATATTTGGCAACCACGTGACCCTAATTCTGTATCTACAGAAAATGGGAACCTCTGTTTAGCAAAATTTTCAATTAAATGTACATATTATGTTTAAATATATGTTTGGTAAGCTTTTAAATCACGTTATGTGAGCCTAAGAACCCCATGGTTGATGATTCAAACAATGAATCTAAATCGGATTCCGTTGATGGACTCGTTTAAGTTGTAAAATCAGCTTGCAATCCCTTGTATGTGTAACCTCGGGCCTTAAAGCGGGGATACAGATTTAAGGCCCTGATATAGTGAAATCATGGTTTATAGTGTTCGGGTTTACTTCGATGGCTTTCATGTCCATAAGAGGCCCCACACTTATATATATATAATATTTATATATACTGTCAAAGATGTTTCACATCTTAAATAAAATCAAATCATGCCAAATAAAGAATATAAGGAAGTATCAAATGCCTCAATTCCTATACGAGTGAAAGGGTTTGAAAATAGCTTTTCAAAGCTTCACTTTCATATGCCTGTTTAAAATGAATTTTTTAATAAGTCAAACCCCTTTGTATATAGGTCCAAAGAGGAATAACACTACTTTCAAAGCACTTCAAGTATATTTATATGCATCACACACACACACACACTTCACATGCTTAGGGAATGAAAAAGCAGCAGTAATTGTGTTTCACGAAAATCGGGGGTGCCTAACACCTTCTGCTCACTTAAGGAAGCCCCCGGACTCTATAAATCTCGGGTTCCAGACCAATTAAATAGAGTCACATATTGGGCCATATTGCGAAAAACTTTTCAAAATCCGATTGATTTGGTACAACCATTTAAACTCATACTAACTGGCTGCTCTATTAAAATCAATCTTTTCAAATCGTCGACATTATATGTCGGTCTTTCCAAAAATCTCACCCTTTAAGAAAGAATAAAATCAACATAGTAACATCTAAAGGGTAGAGAACGTGATAGAAAAAATTCTCAGTGTCAACAAGTGGAGACTCTACTAGGGACAGTAGAGGGCTTAAACCGCATTTTAGTCTTTTCAATTCCTTTTTTTTGCATGTGTGTGAATGTTGTCTTTACATTGAATGGATGTGAATGAATTTCTCTTTATAAAGCTTTATATTAGTGCTTCGCATAATGTCATCATATTGCATGCGGTGAGACACGATGAATGTATATTGTGTGATTCCTCCACCAAGAGGTGAACCCGTCGGTGGCTGATTACTAGACTCAAGGGGAGTTTAATCCCGCGAGGCTCAGGAAAGGCGCCACTCAAATTTGCTCCAATTGAAAGATCAGATTAACTTCCGATATAGTAGATTACGATGATCTGGGAACCTTCATGCCAAAAAGCCCATGAGAGTAACCCTAAGATAGGTCAACCTCTGATAAACCAAACGCAAAGGAAAGTCTCTTCATGCCTTTCCTTTCCCTTTCAATTCAATGTAAATTTCAATTCCATTCCTCGTCAATTCCATTATTGTATAGATATCAAATCCTATCATGCTAACCTGTCTCAAAACAACTGAAGTTTGTTTTGCAGGAAAACATTATAAAACCCTAAAACTGACACATTGCATGGCATGCATACTATTAGTTTTGGTTAGGACTAAACTACATAATCTTTTTGTACGAAAAAATTGGTCCTACTACCAGATCAAAGTCCAAAAAGGCACTATGCCCATTTTCAGATATGGCTTTAAGTGACCAACTTGAATCTACTCCTGTATCTCGAGAAGAGTTTGAGGGACTTAGAAATTAGATAACAGAGTTGGCTATCCTATTGATAGAATACAATAAAAGCACTCAGGGTCAACAGATACACACTCAACCAGAGTCCTCTGCACAAGGTGGCAGTCATGGTACTAACAAAAAGAAAGAAAAAGATACCTGAACCTCATTCCAAAGAAGGAACAAAACCCCCCCCTGAAATCACCAATCTTAAAAATGATCGACAAAACAGTGACATTTGAAAGAAAGTTCAATAAATGGAAGAAACCATCTGGTTAATCAAAGGGACTAACACTTATGGGAGTGTAAATTACTCAAATCTCTGTATATTTCTAGGGGCTCGCTATCCAGACAAGTTCCAAGTCCCAAATTTTGAAAAGTACAATGGGTTAGGAGATACTTATACTAATTTGAAAGTGTATGTCAGAGAACTAGGGTCATATGCAGAGGATGAGAAGCTCCGAATGTAGCTATTCCAAAAGAGTCTAACTAGAGAAGCCAGAGCATGGTATGCTCGACTTGACAACTCCAAGATCCACAGTTAGGAAGAGCTGGCCCACATTTTCTTCAAGCAATACATTTTCTAGTCTCAGATGGCTCCGGACAGATATCAAGTGACCAAAGTTAAAAAATAGAACACTAAGTCTTTCCGTGAGTATGGCCAAAGGTGGAGACGGATGGCGGCACAAGTCACCCCACCTATGACGGAGACTGAAATGGTAATGACTTTCATCGACATTCAAGAGGCTCCATATTATGAAAGAGTCCTAGCTAGAATAGAAAAAACATTCTTTGAAATGATTAAACATGGAGAAATAGCTGAAATGGAGTTGAAACTGGGAATTACGGGAGTAACCCTAGGAGGACCCATAAGAAAAAGGAAGAAGATGTATCCATAATACTCTAAGGTCAAACTCGGCGAGGAAGTCAGAACCCGCCCATATAAAGATAAAACAACTATTCCCCATTCCAAACATCTATAAATCTTACAAATTCGTGATCCCAGAAAGTTGGAGAAGTTAGGCGCAAGAGAATAGTCACACCCTTGGGGAATTCACTTGAAAATATCTTCAAGCTTTTGACAATATAGATGAAAATCACTCAGCTCCTTCCCCCTATAAATCCAAATAGAAAAAACTTTGACCCCAATAAAAAGTGTGCTTACCATTATGGTTCCCCTAGTCATGATGCACAAGAATGTTAGTCTCTAAAACATAAAATCCAAGATATGATAGATAGTGGTGAGATTGTAGTGATAACACCAGAGCAATCCCATATCCAGGAAAATTCTCTGCCTCAACACAATGAGGATGGAATAAACATGATCAGTGGTGGAAGGGGAGAAAGTTCTAAGTACCTTTAATACATTAGAGAAACATTATAAATAGATGAAGGAATACCCGAAGTTGGGTTATTTCGAAGGATGGTCTTCAATTAAGCATGAACTGAAATCCATTAAGGAGTAGATTGATCAGTTAGCGGAGTTGGAGGTATATCAACACCAAGTAACTCGACAGCTGATAAGCCAGATCAGTCAAGGGCAAATAAATCTTCTCCCTATTGCAACAAGGGACCAACACCGATTCCAAGAAATGAAATGTGGGAAGATAAAGTTACAAGGAAAGTTAAATCCCAGGCTTGTCGAGAGTATGCAGATAAAAGAAAGTTCACTCCTTTAGGTCAACTGATGGATGAAATTTTACTGATGTTGATTAATGAAAGGAAGATTACAGAACTGTTACCCCCAATTAACTCCCATTTAAAGAGGTTTGATGCTACCAGGATATGTAAATACCATTCCAACATTCTTGGCCATGACACAGAAAGTTGTTGGACACTTCGTCACCTAATCCGAATATGATTGACAATGATGAGCTACAAATGGTAAACAACGGTAATACCTTCCCTGAAGAAGAGGAGATATTTCCACCTGGAACACAAAAATAGAGGGAAGTTATAGCAGTCATATCCTCTGAAGGAGACATGTATTCAACACCTTTAGTAATTCAAGGAATGATGGATAAAAGATGAAAAAATCCTATAAATATAGCTTTACTAGAGTCACTGATGTTGCCATATCTACCCTAATATTCAATTACCAACTTGAGGAAAGTCTTGTGGAATTATGGAAATATTGAGGGATCAACCTCATACTACACTGCTATTCTTCCTAAGGATAACCCGTTATTCTTACCTAAGAGGGTAATGAAGCCAGCTAACAAAGCCTTGGGGAAAGTACGTGAGAAGAAGATCGAAGAGTTCCTCCGAAAGATGGGACATAATGAAACAAAAGTGGTGCAGCATCTAAAAGGAGCACCTAAACAAATCTCCACCTTAGATTTGATATTATCCTTGGAAGATCACTGTAAAATCCTGGTTCAAGTCCTGGAAGAGGCTCATCTACTGAAAAAGGCAAAAACAGAAAAATTCCATCACCTGGTAGATTACATCCTTAATAACAATGTCATATCCTTAACTGATGATGACATACTAGCAGAAGGAACATTCTATCATAAGTTGCTACATATAGCAATAGTGTATTGATAGATGGAGGGTCTTCCTTGAACATTTGTCCTTATGATACTCTAGAGAGAATGAAAATGAACCCAAATAGAATCCAGAGTAGTCATGTCGTCATAAGAGCCTTTGATGGATCTCGACGGGATACTATAGAAGAAATTGAGCGTCCAGTGGAGATTGACCCACATACATTCCATATCTCATTTCAAGTATTAAACATCACTACTGTATACAATTTACTGTTGGGAAGACCTTGGATTCATATGGAAGTAACTATCCCATCCACACTTCACTAGCAAGTGAAATACATCATCAATGGTAACCTGGTGACTGTTAATGCCAAACCAGAATATCCAATCCATATTCAAGGTGAAATACCTTTAATCAGTCTCAATGAAGGAGTTAAGCCTACCAATTTTCAAGCATTCGAAGTGAGCAACACTCACTATCGACCTATTGGGGCACCAACCTTAAAGCCAAAAATCTCTTCTAAAGTAATGTCTGTCGGTCAAGAGATGGTATCCTTGGGATTCTAGCCTAGTAAGGGGCTAAGGAAAAATCAACAAGGAATCAAAAGTTCAATTTAGATGCCTAGCCAACTAGGGAAGACTAAATTAGGATATTCCTCTAGATCAAATCCCAGAAACCCGTATAAACATCTGCCGATTTATCTCTCCATCATTTTGTTGCCCAATTTCACAGAAGCAGGCTTTAGGAAACCTATAAGGAAGATTTACACCTCCTTGTCCAACATGCTGATACCAAAGGTCAATTCAGTTAAAGACAAAAGAGAAGCGCCCCTTCCCGATAAGGAAGAAAAGATACAAAATGAACACTTCCTCTTGGAAGTTTAAACTCAATTTGTAGGAATGTTCTGCCTAGCACCTACTAAGGGTGAAGTTACCTGTGTCAAAGAAAGTGACTAGTTAGGAGACCATCTTTCTCTCCCTTTCATAAACTGGGCCTATGTGGATGTTCCAAGGAAAGACGCTGACCCTAACATGGATTCAGTCCTGACTATCATTGAGGAGGAGGACAATAGTAACCCCTTTATCACAGCTGTCAATAAGGACCTGACTCTGGAAAATTAGATTAGTGCTCCTTGCATCACTCGAAAAGGGTAAAAGGGCAAAAAGTCCATCTGCCCTAAGGTGTAGATATTATTAAACTGCTTATTTTATTGCTTAGTGCTAACAATCTACTTTTGTTACGCTTTTATGAATGCTTTGTATTGTCAAACAATTTCATATATTAATGTTAAAACATTTTATTTCCAGGACTCCAAAGTTAGATTTGTTTAGCCTTGCTGATGAATCGCCAAATCTCAACAGTGACTATGACTTTGATGTAGAACTGGACTTTGATTTGATGGGGATTGAGCAAGAGGAGATAGATGACTATGAGGTACTAGAGGATATCAAAGGATGGGTCGAAGATAAACCCAAACCAAACCTCAAACGAACCACCATTGTCAATATTGGAACCTCAGAGAATCCTAAAGAGATCCAAATAGGGAATGACCTGACCCAAAGCCAAAAGAAAGACTTGATTAGACTCCTCACCCAGTTCAAGGATGTGTTCACATGGTCACATGATGACATTATCGGATTGTCCACTGATATAGTCATTTAGCGACTGCCCATCAAAGAGGGGTTCAAGCCAATCAAACAAAAACTAAGAAGACTAAAGCTTGAGTGGAGTCTGAAAGTTAAAGATGAAATTATCAAGTAATTCAAAGCAGGCATTATCATGGTATCAACTTACCCTAAATGGCTGTCCAATGTGGTTCCAATACCCAAGCCCAGAGGGAAGGTACGAGTTTGTGTGGATTACCAGGACCTAAACAAGGCTAGTCTCAAAGATGACTTCCCAGTACCTTTCATCCACATTCTGATAGACAATATGACACAATTCAGCATGTACTCATTTGCTGACTGTTTTGCCAAATACCATTAAATCATGGTTGCTGAGGAGGATAGGGAGAAAATAACCTTTATCACACCTAGGAAACTTTTTGCTATCGAAGGTTGGCTTTTGGCCTTACCAATATCATGCCACATATTAGAGAGCCATGATGGCCATATTCCATGACATGATGCATATGGAGATAGAGGTTTACGTGGATGATATCCTCGTCAAATCCAGAAAGGAAGATGACCAAACCGACCATCTTAAAAAGCTATTAAATGGGCTTCGCAAATATAACTTGAATCTGAACCCTACCAAGTGTGCTTTCGATGTCAAGTTCAAAAAATTGTTGGGAGTTCAAATAGGCCACATAGGTATTGAACTAGATCCAACCAAGATTAAAGCCATCATCGAAATGCCTATACCTCAGACAGAAAAAGAGATACGATGATTTCTAGGGAGGATTAATTTTATCAGT
Organism: Panax ginseng; assembly: GCA_020205605.1. Lineage (NCBI taxonomy): Eukaryota > Viridiplantae > Streptophyta > Magnoliopsida > Apiales > Araliaceae > Panax > Panax ginseng. The sequence goes on from CM035137.1 coordinate 60,988,164, forward strand.
AGATTCATCTCCCAACTCACTACAACTTGTGAGCCAATCTTCAAACTATTGAGGATAAATTTCTCAAAAAAGTGGAATGAGGAATGTCAAAAAGCTTTCCTTACCATTAAGAAACAATTGTTTGAAGCTCCTATTTTTGTGCCTCCAAGGGACAAGGTTCTTTTGTTCATATACATATCAATCAATTCTAAAGCCATAGGCTGCATGCTGGGGTAGAAAGACGATAAAGGCAAAGAAAGAGCCATTTATTACAGCAGCAAAAGGTTCAACAACTGTGAATAGAGGTACACTTTGATTGAAAAGACTTGTTGCGTATTAGCATGGGCCGCCATGAGGTTACAACACTACCTCTATGGGTACACCACTTATCTTATATCCCGTATGGATCCTCTAAAATACATCTTCAGCAAGCTCATGTTGAATTTTCGATTGTCAAAGTGGCAATTAACCTTGGAAATTAATCCTCTAATAATTTGACATCGTCTACGTGACTCAAAAGTCCATCGAAGCTCAAGGAATTGCAGATCAATTGACTGAAGTACCATCAAGGGACTTTGAACCATTGGAAACTTATTTTTTGGATGATGAGATAATGATAATTTAGTAGAACCATCGCGAGGATGAAGGCCAATTCTAGAAACTTTACTTCGACGAGGCTGTAAACATGGAAGGTGCAGAAGCAGGGGGCATTCCTTGTATCCATCACCGGGGAACAATATCCCACGGCCACCAAGCTACAATTTGTTAATACCAACAACACAACCGAGTATGAAGGCTGTATAATAAGATTAAATTTGGCCCAATCAATGGGTATCAAGTGTTTAGCGGTCTTTGGGGATTTCGAGTTGGTCATTGATGAGTGGGTTTTATACCTACAAATCAGCTTCTGATATGGACTTAAACAATGTTGATCCTGTCTATTTATGTATAGTTTTATTGCTTTTTTTGTTTTGTTTATGTTTAGGTTGTATTACATGGCGTTCATGGCATAATAATGGCGTTGTTTAGACAAAGTGGCACAAAATGAGCAAAAATCAACATCTACAATAGTACCCCCCGCTGGGGTGGCCTTATTAGTGAAACAAACCCCCGTCGAGGCGGGGGTACATAAGCCATCTACAGAAGCACCCCCCGTCAAGGCGGGGGTATGGGAAGAGAGAAAAAGGTTTCTATTATGACTAGATCTCTACAGTTGGTGGATGGAAGACTTTGGCATGGATTGGGACTACTATTGATGTCGTTTATGAACTAATACATGAGATATACATCAGATAACACAACATAATAGGGAGATCAATTACAATAATCAATCAATTATACTTGGAGCCCTAATTTCTGAAGAACATTGGAGGAACAAATTTGAAGGTCAAGATCATGAAAATTGCATATTTGAGCGAGGACAAGGGTGGTGTAATTCTGTTCTTTGTCTTTCAATTTGAATTTTGTTATTGGGAAGATGAATTTCTCTATATTTTTAGTTTTTAATTCATTGACGATGAACTAAATTTCTTGTTAGGCTTGCAATGGATCTTTAGTGTTGAATAATGATTGTCATGCCTTAATTTTAGTTTAATAATACTATCAATTCAGTTTATCTATTATGATTTGTAATTTAATTTATGAATTGCTTGATCACCAATTCTATGTGGGTTTGTATGGACTCGATAGATGATGTATGAATCTAGACCTAATCACTTTAGCACGTGTTCTTGATTTCTGCACTTTGATGGATTTCTTAATGAATGCTTAGGATAGAGATATACCTAATATCGCATGTAATCGATAAAGAACTTGGAATTTAAACTTATTTAATTTTAATTCACATAGAGATATAGTGAATTAGTTAATTAGGGTGTTTGGCTTAATTCTATCAAATTGTGGATTTAAGTTAATACGGTGTTAGTTCATCGAGAGATGACTAATTCTACTTAAGTGTTCTTGATTAATAAATTGAGATAGTAAATTAAATTGGAAAAAGGTGTGATAATCAGAGTGAAACTTAAAGTGAAGTTGTAAGCCTAGTTCTCCATTATCTGCTTGAAATTTACAATTACTTAATGTGTTAAGTGGTTTGGGATTTTTAGTTTTTTATTGTTTTTAATCAATTATAATCATTAATTTGAGTAGTTTAATAAAATTGAAATAATATAAAACTGGTAATTAATAGATTAAATTTCACACTAGTCTCTATGGGAACGATACTCTTCTTATCATTATATTACTTATTGACCACGTATACTTGCGTGTGAGAGTATTTAGAATTTACACCAACAAGTTTTTGGCGCCGTTGACGGGAACTAGTTTTGATTTTAGTATTTTTCAATATCAGTTCAATTAGTTCAGTTTCAGTTAAACAAATTTTCTTTTTGTTCTGCTCTTTCTTGTTTCAGGTTTTTTGACTTAGTGTATGCAAACTCGGTCTAAGAAGCCAAACTTTCTTCCTTTCAAGGACGACATCGAGAAAAGGATTCAAAGGCTTAGTAAGTGGATCAAGGACACTAAGGAAAATCTTGATAAGGAAGAAACAATGGATGCAGAGGATCAGAAAGCGCTAAGGGATTATGCTACTCCCAGGATGACCGAGCTTCAGTTAAGCATTACCAGGCCTGCAATTGTTGCAAATAATTTTGAGATCAAGCCTGGGACCATACAAATAATACAGAACTTAGTGCAGTTTGGGGGATTAGTGTGACGTCCCCAAATCCGGGTCCCTTCGAACCTCGGATCCAGTTCGCCACGATACTACTATCGTCAAACTATTTATATCTTTTATTCATAACTTAATGAATGTAACTTTGCTTATTATAATTTAGAATATAAATTCTTTCCATTTCTAGGATCTATATAATGACCCCAAACTTTTATAAGTTTCAAAATCTTGGTTATTTACCATTCCTGTCTTACATCATATTCAATGTTATAAAAATATGCAAAATAATTTAAACTTTTTCAATCTCCTTTGAAAAATCTTTTATTGATTTCCTAACTTGAATCGATTACAAATCCTTGAATCAAATTATGCTATGATTAATTCTATTTAATTACTGTATAAATTTTTACATCTCAATTCAAATTCCTCTATGTACGATATAGTACAACTTTATAACTTAACATGTATTACACATCGTAAACTACTATCATGTACATCTCCTAGAACCTAAACATGGTTCAAGAGCATATATTTAAATAAATAGATCAATCTCCTTCGATACTACTGAACTCTATCAATCAAGTGTCACGTAACTTTACCGTGAGTCCTTAACCTGTAAAAGTGGTTATTTGCAAGGGTGAGCTCGACAGCCCAACAATTCTAATAGTTTTCATGCAACACATAACATATAATAACATACTCAGGTCATGCATTCATAATCCATTAATAATTACTATGCATGTTACTTCTCATGTAATAGGCATATAGGTTTACTTCGCAAGCATATCATCAAAGATCAACTTTCAAATTTTATACATAACTCATATGCATTTCATATATATACATCAACATTCTCATAGCATAATATAACTCAACTAACAGTTATTGAATTTATATATCAAATTGGAACTGAAAGACTTGCCTGATTCGTAGTTTATCAACTACGACTTAACTGCTTAAAGCTTATCTGCACTTCATGTATTCCTACACAGTTATATAATCATGGATTCATATCCATCAGTCGTACATTCATACATTCTTAATGTAATAATAATGTTACATTATTCTCTATCTTGGTTTCTAAAACCTTCCCTTTGCTTTCTTAGTAAACTCTTAGAATAGCTATGTATATATATTACACCTTAGCTACACATGCTTAATATCAACATTCATAAATCTTTATCACACACTTGACTAACTATGTGTTCGATACACATTTAAAGTTTATAGATGTGTGATCTACATCGTTTTTACATTTTGTAAACCTTAACAAATCTGGGTTTTTATATAACCATTACCTCCTCATATACTTAAAACATCAAGTATTATAACTTAAGACATTCATACACACATGTTTTAAGGTTCTGATTACCATTAAGACAGGTTTAACATCGTCGCCTGTCATTATCTCAACAGCTGATTTAACTAGGATGGCGCAGATGCGCCATCCCTTAACCGCACTGACATTTAGGCTCTTCATTGCCCAATATAATTTCTAGCATAACATGTATTCTGATACGTACTGTAAACATACATCAAGTAGGTTGTGATGTATTTTCAAGTTCATATTCAAACTACTTAGCTCCATAATGATTTATTTCAATCAATAAGGCTTAACAAATTTCTTTAACAAGATTCGATGTTATAATCTTTTAAACCATATATTGGTACTAATAAGCCTCTAATAGCATGCTCACATGTATATATCTTATTTACATAGACATAACATAGTTCATTATTTGAAAACTTATTTCAACCCATACTTAAAAGGTCCAATTCATGCTTAGCTAGATGATGAACATATTCGTCATGTCTAGAGGCATAAGGCATCTTAGTATACGTGCTAGAAAGGTCAAAGTATACTTTACACAATATTTGAAACTATTAGTTATCAAAACTTCTAATTTTTCTTTCAAAACATTTTAAACCAAACTATATCAATCTAGTGTATGAAAGGTAACTTTAAAACTACATTTCATGCACGTTGATATGCATACATAAGGTCCAAGGTTAGAACTCAAAGGACACCAAATTCATCAACTTCTGTTTCTCAAAAACTTTAAGTTTTCTTTTAGAAAATCATGTTAAAGTATTCCATTATTAGTAAAGTAATCTTAGTAATATGGCATATCTATTATCATGCATATTTAGGTTTTATCGGTTAGAATAACATATTCCATCGTCGGGAGCACTACACTTGCGTATGTGCACTTTCGACGCCCTCTGGTTGCCTTCGAATATGTAACAGTCACCAAGATGGACATTTTTACCCCTCGTAACGACTTCAAATTGAAAAACTTAAACAATGAAAGTTGTAGGTCTACTCGTTATCTTTCTGAATCATCCTGAATTGCCTCAATCGGAGTTCGTATGAAGAAGTTATGTCTAATTTATTACAGTAGGTCAAAATAGTCCTACCAATCCTTTGTGTTCGACGTTCTTTGTGCCCCAAATGGCCTTGGGGCGGTCTTGTTGTGCCCAAAATGACCTTGGGGCTGCTGGCTCGTGCCCCTATGATGCGAAGGTGCCTACAAAACTTGATCTTCGCGATTTTGCAGACCATTTCACCTTCCGATCATCATAACGTGAGTTATACTTATCCAAATTAGTCCGTTTTTTATTCTATGGATTCCTAACTCATAAAACTATAACATAACAAAGAATCAATAATTAACATAAACATTAACTAACCCAAATATTAATCCAAAACTTATGTTCATACTAAATTTTCATATTTTGACAAATTTAGCGAATTCATTCACTACGAATTCGTTTATAAACCAAATTGGTCCGTTCAACTTCTGTTGTTTTCGTATTTAATTGTATTAAAAGTATCTAGCAAAAAATCATGGATTACAACAATCCTTAGCCATTAATTTTATGACTCAAAAGTAAGTATTTTTTTTAACATTACTAAGGAATTTTAAACTTAGGAAATCAAGAGCATATATATTAGAATCATTACCTCTTGATTGCTCTAATTTTCTATCTATAGCTCTCCAAACCTCGGATTGCTCTCAATACTACTGACCTTCCATAACCAAATTCTCAGACCACTCAACAAACGTGAATGAGAAGGAGAAGTCTCTATTTATAGAGAAAGTGTTGTCCATACAATGGTTTTGTCCAACAATTTAAACCAAGAGAAAGAAGAAGAAGCCAGTAAATTGAGAAGGGTTGATAACCAACTCTATTTCCCCCATCCTTCTAGCCATCATCAGAACTACTACTTAGTGAAGAAGGAATAGGATAGGCCAATGGCCTATTCATACGATAGTTATAATGATAGACACTGATATTGGGACAATTACATTACTCCTCTAACTTATCAGTAAAATGGTCTACAATCTAATAAAGTTAATTCCTTTTGGGCTTATTAAATCAATTATAATGACTTAACATTACTACATTAAATTAAGTTATGGGTACATATACACACATATATATGTACCTACCCACATGTAGGAATTATACTTATATACTCCAATATATAATCCTATATCCCATGTACATTTGGGATAGTCCAAATAATATTTTAATTGGGCTAAATATAATCCAGTTGGGACTTTCAACCCATTATTTTCTATCACAACGATTAATTAATATTAATCATTTCTTCTCTTTTCAATTATTCCAGTTAAATCTTTTAGTCTGGTTTAACTTTAATACTCATGCCACACAAGGCTCATTTATCCCAATTACTAGAGTTATATAACTTAAGCTCATTATCTCTACAATAAAATAGTAGGGGTCTAGGCCACATTTGGATTTTCCCCAATTTTGTTTTATTCAATATCCATTTAATGTAAAGCTTAGGTGTCACACTTTACATTAACATTTAATTACCTTAAATGATTATATACTATGAACTTATACTCATAACATCTTTATCCAAATAGCCATTTCCTCACAAGAATTAGTATGTACTACACTAATTAATATAATATAATTCTTTCATTTCATTTCTTCCATAAATTGTTCCAAAACAATTTTCTTTAACCACCACATTAACTTAATGCATCAATCTCTAACCAATTATTACTTATAACTATATTGGTTCTCTTCCTTTATTAATCATTTATCTTTCAAATATTAACCCTTTTATATATTACAATATTAAGTAATATAATTATAATATTAAATTAACATATTCCTTTCATCTTCTTATGTAAAACACATATATTAATTCTCCGTCTTATGTAAGTGAATCAACTTTTTCTATTCAATTTAATATCATGCCACTACCACGCAAAGCTTTATAATGTAATATTCTATAATATCACTTAATTAACCAATATTTATTCCGGGTTAATTAATTAACTCTTATTCAAATCCTGTTTTGCTAACTTAATCCATTCATGGACAACTTAATCACCATTTATGACCTTTATATGAGTCCCTAGTATTCATTTCTTGAAATTTAAATTCCACAAACCTACTAAGAACTTCCTACTGCACTGCCAAGTAATCATACTGGTCATAAACTTGAAATGGCGCAATTGACTACGCCATACCAAGTTCAAACACAACAAGTTTCTGTTTTAGCAGAAATAGACTCTAGATTCCTAAATACCTTGCACATCCTTCTTAAGTGTTAACTCGTCTAACATCAATCTCCTCTTTGATTTCACATCATCAGTTACTACTTTCCTTAACAATTTAAGGATCACACTTCAAGTTTTAAAACTCTATTTTTCTTTAATAGTTTAACCAACTATAAAGATCTCATATATATATATATATATATATATATATATATATATATCTAATTTATTTCCATAATTCAAGATATATAACACATACATACATTCCTTTAATCTTCACTTCTCGCAGTGTATCAAATTACTTAATAATTCTCTAACCAATTTTTATTTAAAGGTATATCAATTTTCTTCTCTCGTCAACAACATACATATATACAAGTCTAAACCTAGCACACATCGAGTCTTTAATAGTATTCAATATAGTACACTGAGTGGTTTCCCACAAACAACCAACAAATTAGTGTATGTGTCGTCTACACTGTTTTCACAGTGAGTTAGATCAGTTACTAATTCGTATATACCTCCGCTATCTGAAGGAATCATTTAGCCCAGCTCCTATACATCCACCATTAAAGGTACAACTGCACTGACTTAGACTTGATACTTACTCGTACATATACTCAAGAAAATGGTGATTATCAAAGATATTTAATGTCACCAACTTATTATAATAAAATAATTTCACATAAATTATTTAATATCGATAGATAAATTTTTATCCATCTTCTTTACTTCAAATAACTCAATCCTTCAATAAATAACAAATATATAATAATAATATATTTATTAAACATAATCACTTATTGCATAGTTTATATTACCCCATGCAACACCATACCACATACCTCACAATGCATATATATATTCTTATTCAAACCCTTCTCATGCCTTAAGAATTTTATTTACTAAATTCTTATTTTAATATTTTCTGAAAATTCGGGTTCTTACAATTAGCCAACGACAATCCAAATGAGCACTTAGTCAGCTTTCTGGAAATTTGTGACATTTTCAGATACAATGGGGTGTCGGATGATGCTGTTAGACTTCACTTGTTTCCGTTCACATTGCGACAAGGAGAAAAGTTGGTTACACTCTCTATTACTACATGGGACGACCTTGCTCAGAAGTTCTTGGCCAAGTTTCTCCCACCGGTAAAGACTGCGAAGATAAGGAATGAGATTACTATGTCTGAGCAGCAGCATGGGGAGTCGTTGTACGAAGCTTGGGAGAGGTACAAGGAACTACTTAGGAAGTGCCCACATCACAGACTACCCAAATGGCTATAGATGAACACGTTTTACAATGGGTTGAGTGGTAATCTTTGGACCAGTATTAATGCAACTTTTGAGGGAGCTTTTATGGCTAAGAGTTATGAGGAAGCATACGATCTGATAGAGATAATGGCGGCTAACAACTACTAGTGGCCCACAACCAGAATGACACAGCCAAAGGCAGCTAGGATGTTAGAGGTAAATGGGGTAACAGTGTTAGCGGCACAGATTTCAGCTTTGTCAAAGAAGATGGATGCTCTTATAGGTACACAGACTCAGTAGGTTGCTTATGTTTGCGAATTATGTGCGGGGCAACATCCTACAGAATAGTGTGCCATTAACCCAATAGCGGTACAGTTTGTGGGCAACTACAATAGAATTCCGCATAATGTGTATCAGAATGCCTACAATCCGGGGAATAGGAATCATCCTAATTTTTCATGGACAAACAACCAAAATCTGCAGGCTCCACGACCATCTTATCCCCCAGGATTTCAAAATCAGCATCAACAAGCGGTTCCACAGTAAGAAAAAAAGACAAATTTGGAAGAGCTGTTGTTGAAGTACATATTAGGAAACGAGGCGGCAATGAAATCACAAGCAGTGGCCATCAAGAACTTAGAAAATCAGATGGGACAACTTGCTTTAGCACTTAATATCAGGTCTCAAGGGACTCTACCTAGTGACACAGAAAAAAATCCAAAGCGGAATCATGAACAGTGTCAAGCAATCACTTTGAGGAGTGGAAAGCATCTTGAGGGATATAATGCAGAAAATTCAGTAAAGAAAGATGTTAAACAAGGTGAAGACAAAGTGGCTGAAGGGAAATATGGTGAGGAAAAGCAAGTGGACAAGAGTAAGACAGATGTTGAGCCAGTTATTTATCCTCCTCCACCGTTTCAACAGAGAGTTCAGAAACAGAAATTGGATAAGCAGTTTTTGAAGTTTTTGGAAGTTTTCAAGAAACTTCAGATCAACATTCCTTTCACAGAAGCCCTAGAGCAAATGTCGAGTTATGCCAAATTTATGAAGGGGATTCTATTAAGGAAAAGAAGTTAGAGGATTACGAGACTGTGGCTTTAACCGAGGAATGCAGTGTAGTTTTGCAGATAAAGTTACCTTCGAAGTTGAAGGATCTGGGGAGTTTCACTATTCCTTGCACAATCGGTAACATGGCCTTCAACAAGTGTTTGTGTGATTTGGGGGCGAGTGTGAACCTCATGCCTTTATCAGTATATACTTAGTTGGGTTCGCCAGCTTCTAAGCCTACAAACATATCACTGCAGTTAGCGGATAGATCGGTGACTTATCCGAGAGGGATTGTGGAAGACATTTTAGTTAAGGTGGATAAGTTTATTTTTCAGGCAGATTTTATAATTTTAGATTCTGAAGAGGACTAAAATATCCCAATCATCTTTGGCTACGGGTAGGACTCTCATTGACGTTCAGAAAGGGGAATTAACCATGAGGGTTCAAGACCAAGAAATTAAATTCAATGTGTTCAAAGCCATGAGGTTCCCTACAGATGAGGAAAAGTGTTTTTGGTTGGATGTGATCAACATGATAGTAAATGAAGTCTTGGTTAAAGGTTTGGTCAGGGATCCATTGGAAAACACTCTACTGGAGGATGAGGACTTGGATGATCCCAAGTTCGTAGACTATTTGCATATGCTAGATTCTTTCCCTAGAGTTAGTAGGTTCAAGGTACCATTCGAGCCACTACATACTAAAGAAAAAGCTTCAGCATGGATAAAACCTTCACTGGAGGAGCCACCTACCCTTGAGCTTAAACCTCTTCCTAAACACCTCAGGTATGCTTATTTGGGTAATTCTAATACTTTACCTATTATTATTGCATCTGCGCTTAACAAACTACAGGAAAGTAAGTTGTTGAGGGTGCTTAGAGAGTACAAGTCGGCTATAGGATGGATAATCACTGATATCACGGGAATAAGCCCTTCCTTCTGTCTGCATAAGATTTTCTTGGAAGAGGACGTAAAGCCAACAACGGAACAACAGAGACGACTAAATTCGATCATGAAAGAAATGGTAAATAAGGAAATTTTGAAGTGGTTGGATGCGGGAATAATTTACCCGATTTCAGACAGTATATGGGTAAGTCTAGTTCAATGTATTCCAAAAAAGGGTGGAATGATAATAGTGACGAATGACAACAATGAACTGATTCCAACGAGGATAATGACCGGATGGAGGGTTTGTATGGACTATAGAAAGCTAAATAAGGCAACCTAGAAGGACCACTTTCCTCAACCCTTTATTGATCAGATGTTAGACCAGTTGGCTGGGCATGAATATAACTGCTTACTGGACAGATATTTGGGGTACAACCAGATAGTCATAGGTCCTGAGGATTAAGAAAAGACCACCTTCACGTGCCTATACGACCCTTTTGCATTCAGAAGGATGTCCTTTGGGTTATCTAACGCACCAACGACTTTCTAAAGATGTATGATGGCTATCTTTTTGGACATGGTGGAGAGGAATGTGGAAGTTTTCATGGACAACTTCTATATCTCTGGAAACATTTTTGATATGTGTCTTAAAAATCTGGTCATGGTTTTAAAATGATGTATGGAAACCAACTTGGTGCTAAACTGGGAGAAGTGCCACTTTATGGTTGACGAAGGAATTATTCTAGGGCACAAAGTCTCTATAAATGGCTTAGAGGTTGATAAGGAAAAGATGGACACGATCAAGAATCTTCCATCGCCGAATTCAGTTAAGGGAATCCGCAGTTTTCTTGGACACGCCGGATTCTACCACAGGTTCATCAAGGATTTCTCTAAGATTGCAAAACAATTATGCAGTCTTTTAGAGAAAGATGTTGTTTTCAGTTTTGATGAAGAATGCATGTCAACGTTTGAGCAGTTGAAAAAGAAATTAACTACAGCTCCAGTGATCGTAGCACCAGATTGGACAATGCCTTTTGAGTTAATGTGCGATGCTAGAGACTACATGGTAGGGGCTATTTTGGGTCAATGCTAAGAGAAGATATTCCATGCCATATACTACACAAGTAAAACCCTTACAGATGCCCAATTGAACTATACAACCTTCGGGAAGGAATTACTTGCAGTAATATATGCCTTTGACAAATTTAAAGCTTATTTGATAGGAACAAAGGTGGTGGTATACACGGATCACTCGGTGATTCGTTATCCAATTTTGAAGAAGGATGCTAAGCTAAGACTCATCAGATGGATTCTACTCCTTCAGGAATTTGATTCGAAGATAAAGGATAGGAAGGGGACAAAAAATCAAGTGGTGGATCATCTTTCAAGACTGGAAAATCCGGATAAGAATGAGATGCCACTCAACATGATCATGGAAGTCGAGGTTTTTGATGTATGGGGGATGGACTTCTTGGGACCTTTTCCTCCTTCATTCAACAACTTTTACATCTTGCTAGCTGTGGGTTACGTGTCAAAGTGGGTTAAAGCTACAACACTCCCTACAAATGATGCGAAGGTGGTTCTAAAGTTTCTATAGAAGAACATCTTCACAAGGTTTGGCACGCCAAGAGCAATCATAAGTGACGAGGGAAGTCACTTCTGTAATAGGTCATTTACAACTCTCTTGGCAAAGTACGGGGTCAATAATAGGGTTGCAACAACGTATCACCCCCAAACGAGTGGTTAAGCTAAGGTTTCCAACAAAGAGGTGAAGAAAATCTTAGATAAGGTGGTGAATTCGAGTAGAAAAGATTGGTCTCTAAAGTTAGATGACGCATTATGGGCTTACAGGACAACATACAAGACACCAATAGGGATGTCACCATATTAGTTGGTCTATGGGAAAGCATGTCACCTCCCAATGGAATTACAAAACAAGGCGTACTGGGCCATTCAAAAATTTAACTTTAATCAAACAGCTGTAGGTAAGAAGAGATTACTCCAATTGAATGAACTCGATGAATTTCGACTACAAGCCTATGAGAACTCAAAATTGTACAAAGAAAAGGTTAAGAAATGGCACGACCAGAAAATTTTGTAGAGAAGGTTTGAACCGGGACAATCTGTATTATTGTCCAACTCATGACTGAGATTATTCCCCGGAAAGCTCAAATCCTAATGGTCGGGACCATTTACGATCAAGACTGTTTTCCCTCATGGTGCCGTTGAACTGTACAACAGTAATCCACTTGAGACCTTCAAAGTCGACAGTCAGCGGTTAAAACATTACTGGGGTAGCGACATCGACAATGAAGCCACTGCAATCACACTTGTCGATGCTCCATGAACAAGGAGTAGTCAGACTAAAAGACTAAAAAACAAGCACTTATTGGGAGGCAACCCAATTTTAGTATCAATTATAGTATTTTTATGTTATGTTATTCAATTTATAGTTTAGTTCATAAATTTTAGTATCACTTAGTTTAATTTTGTGTAATTCATAGTAGTAGTTATTAATTTTTAGTTTTGTTCATCATTCGTGTGCATACTCCATTCTTTTATCTCATGTTTGTGATTGTAATGGATTTCAGGTACTTAGTATGCTATTGGACATGTGTACGGGGAAAAGAAACTCAAAAATTAATGTTGTGCAAAAAAGGGACCCCGATCGTGAACCCTTTTAGTAGAAATACCCCTTCTTGGAATACGGAAATCTGAATTTTTTAGATGATTTTGCACTTGGCCTTCCTACTTCTCCACTTCACATCTCTTCTAACCGAACCTTTCACTCCATCATCCCACGAAATCCCCTAAACTCCCCACTTCTCATCTCCTACCCCTTGATTTCGCACACAACATCACTCTATATAAACCCACTCCCTAATTCCTTTAACTCCACACCAAATTTTGAAATTCAATCACCCAAAACCTAGGGTTTGTAACTATTTGTGGCTGCAGAAGGAAAGCAAAGGGGAAAACCTCAAATTGGCATCACCTACTGCAAATACATAATTTAATTGGGTCAATACACTGTGGGTAAGCATTTACCATTAAGCATTTACTAGCAAGTTTTCATCAGTTTGGCACCATAGTTGAAATTTAGTTATCAAGATTGGGGTTTTATGAGTTGTTCACACCACTTGTTCGAGTTTTTGTCAAAACAAGTTTTGAGGGATTTTGTGACTATAATTGAGAAGAATGGCACCAAAGACACCATCGAAGTGCCAAAGGGGCGAGGGTTTAGGTTCTTCACCACCCACTCGTGCCTTCGACAGACGAAAGTTCATAAGTGCCAACGCCGCTGACAAATACCACTACTTAGTGCCTAAAGCACTAACTTCTGAGTGGAGATTGGCACCAGATTCTTTTGATAGGCAGATGTGTCAACAAATCCATGTGCAGGGCTGGGAGATACTTACAGATGATACTGACCTAGATATAGTAAATGTCGTGAAAGAATTCTATGCCAATGCTGAGGATAGGGTGCCATACAGGGCATTTATGAGGGGTAAATAGGTTCCATTTAGTCCATACACCATAAATGAATACTACAATCTGTGAAACCCTACTTTATGCCAGCATGCTCAGTTACGCGAAAGCAATTCCGACTATGACCAGATTTTGATTGAGATATCTAAACCGGGCACAGTTTGGGTTAAGGGAAGAAAGAGTGGCACTATCTTCTTGATTAAGGACTTGAGCCGTTATGGAAAGATATAATATGCGTTTATGTGCACGAAGTTATTCCCTTCGATGTATACCAGTGAGGTAACAAGGGAGAAAGTGCTAGTGTTGTACGCAATTGTGCAAGATTTCGATATCGACATCGGCTCCATCATTAGTTTCTCTATACGGCGATGCTTGAGAGGACCATTCTCTAGCGGACTGCCACACCCATCCCTTATATGTGGGTTATGCAGGCAGGCAAGCATTCGATGGTTAGGGGATGAGCCTGTACAGCAACCTCTCCAGCTATTAGACTCCAGAATGATTGCACGATATACTGTCTGGGCTGGAGCGAAGTCACATCCACGAGGAGTCGGTTTTGTATTCTCTAAGGCTTCTGAAGAAGAAGATGCTGAGGACACCTCGGAGGATGATGAGTTCTGAGCCGATGAGATGGCCGAAGAGGATGAGACTGCGGGGAGTAGCAGGATGGGAAAGTATATGTTTAGCACTCAGTTCCGCAGTCTTCAGCGACAAATGGATAAAAGAGATAAAGATGGGAATAGAAAGATGATCTGACTGGCGACACGAAAAGACCACATGTTCAATGCTATAAACAATTCCTTCGCTTCATTGAACGCGTCCTTATAAAGTCTAAACCCTGCCACTGCCTCTTAGTTCTAGTTTTAGATGCCAGAGCTCATGCCACAATATCGACCATCCGATTCAGATACTGAGGAGCGCTGTGACACCCCCAAATTCAGACCACACTTGTCTCAAAATTTGGTTGTCACATACTAACTATACTAAATTCACAACAGAATAATAGAATAAATTACATTGTTATAATAGAATTATTCTCGTCCCAAGGGTTCGTAACTTAAACATCTCTTACATTCCTTAGACATAATTAAACATAATTTAGATATAACTAGTACATAGTACAACTTATGCCATTACATGAATATAATAATCTCCACTAAATATAGACTACTCAGTAGCTTTTCCCTTGCCCTTATCAATGCCTGAGGGTTCGCCTTGCTCTGCCTTAACTGAAATGATTTTAGGGAAAGTAAGAATGAGCAACAAGTTTGTCTAGCAAATAATATAGTAATAAGGGTGCTCGATATAGTTTTAGCTTCTTAAGGGTACACCAATAATGATAATTCAAAGATAGTATGAAGTATCAATAGTGTTCAACAATAGTTGCTAAGGACAAAAAATATCAATAAGATTCAATGATTAATTAATTCAAGATTTCAAAGTAATGACTACTGAGCAGTCACTAAGGACGATGAATTTGTCCTAGAATTAACAGTAATAAACTGATAATTCTACAAAATGAGTACAATAGGTGATCAACCTAAAGTACCCTATATCATGCATAATATTTAATCATACTCATATGCTAACGTCGGTTTCCCGACAATATATAATTCCCCTACCAAGAGGGTTTTTCATCTCAGTTATAAGAGTCCACACCAAGTTAATTTGGTTTGGATAGCTTTCGATCATATATCAATAGTCTAGCCGAATCAATGGCTTAAACAACTTTCTTTTAAAGTATATACATGAACAATTATCGTTCAAAATCAAGGATTGAAAACAATTTCATTTCTAAGCTACGAAGTATTAAGTCATGAGATAAGAATCATACTTTCAAGTATTTACTTGTACACACAATAATAGTACAAGCTCAAGTAATGCTCAATAAAGAGTAAGGTTTGAGTACTTGCACAATATTCAAAGTTATGTGAGTTAGGAAACTTGCCTCAAGTGTAGTTTACCAAAGTATAACTTATCAACGCTCTTTGAATCCTAACATAATACAGTTAAGCGTATAGGATATTCATTAGTTATGTATACTTATACATGACATGTAAGTTTAAACGCATGCATAACGTCTAACTTAGTTGTATACAAGTGCACATGGTCAACAAGTAATATAATGATAAGTCGAGTATCGTTCCCACTGAGATTTAGTATGAAATTAATCCTAACAATTACCAGCTTTATATTAATCCAAATTTTATTAAACTATCCAATACAATGATTATAACTATAAAAACTAAAAATAATAAAAATATTAAAAATACCAAACAATCAACAAACTTAAAAACTATAATTTCAAGCAAATATTGGAGAATTACACTTACAACTTCACTCTAAGTATCACCCTGATTATTACACTTTATTCTAGTTTAATTCATTGTCCCAGTTTATTAATCAAGAACACTCAAGTAGAACTAGCCATCTCTCGATGCACTAATACCATATTAACTTCAATCCATAAATTAGATAGAATTAAGCTAAACACCTTAATTAACTAATTCACTATATCTCTATGTGAATTACAATCAAAGAAGGTTTAAGTTCAAGTTCTCTATTTGATTACATGTGATGCTACATATTTCTACCCTAACATTCATTAAGATTCCATTCAAACATAGAATTCAAGAACACAAGCTATAATAACTAGGTCTAGACTCATATTTCCTCTCTCGAATCCATACAAATCCACATAGAATTGGTGATCAAGCAATTCATAAATTCAAGCACAAATCAATATAGATAAACTGAAAGATAGATTATTAAACTGAAAATCAACGCTACATAATCATCGTTCAACCCAAAGATCCGTCATAAGCCTAACAAGTAAATTAGTTCATCATAATTGAAATAAAAACTAAAATAATCAAAGTAAACATCATCCCAATTACAATTATTTAACTAAAGAAAAAGAATGAATCCAGAACCACCCTTCTCTTTAGCTTCAATATGCAATTATCATGAATTCCCCTTCAAATCCTTCCTCCAATGCTTTTGCTCAATTTGTCGTTTCAAATTGCCAAATTGATTGTTCGTTGTAATCTCCCTTATTGTTTTTGTTACTAACCAGCCTAGGACATATATTCTTCTCATAATTCAACATACATTACAATTCCAAACCATGCCAACCTCTATCCCTCACGCATCTGTAGCAATACAGTTCATATAGGAGACTTGCTTTTCCCGTACCCCCGCCCTAGCGGGGGTTTTTCTTCCATAATAAGCCCGCCCCGATGGACATTGCTTCTGTCTTTCGATTAGGTACCCATTTCCTACGGTATTATTAATATAATATGTCCGCCCCAAATGGGGTCTATTCTATTTATGATTCAATTTTAGCTCTTTTTCTCGCCAAGTTTTTCCACGAAACCACCATGTAAGTCCAAATGCTATGGCACCACACCTAAACATAAAACAACACTAAACACGTAAAATTAATCATAAAAATAAAGAATTAACACAATTTAAGCTTGAATTATAGGCCGATTCGTAGGTATAAAACCCACTCATCAAACTCCCCCAAACTTAAACTTGTGCTAGTCCTCGATCACAAAACAAAACAAAAGTACTATACAATGCAATGCAATGAAATGTAATGCATCTAATCTATATTTCTACGAATCCAGTAGTAGTGATAGAAACTAGTCTGTTCAACCGGCCTCAGAGAAATCAAGCAAACATGACAACACTTCATATTAGAACCAATTAATAATTCCTATCAATCATCAAATCTTAAACTGTATTACTGGTATAGTGTGTGTGCTCAACATCCATGCTAACTGATATAATGTTAAATATAACACATAATATATCTCTTTAAAGGCATCATACAGTGTAAACTCACAAAATTCACGAACAAGCTAGATCCAACTAAAGTCAAACATCCAGCACGTTCAAGAGTCCAATCCGGGATACATATGCTTTACTTATCATTACGGGGTATTTTTGCTCTTTTCCCATTTTATTATTATTTTTATATTTTTTTTAACCATGACTGTGCAATGTCTCATTCCCTTAGGCTAACAGTGCCACCCCTTAGCGAGCTTTCGACCAACGACTCCTAGACTATACAGACCTTAGGGCGCTAGGTGTAGAGACAATCCCCTCGAGCGTACTTTCTCAAGTAACAAAGGCCCCAAAACAAGACTAGCCACGGTATTTTATTCATTTTTCTCTTTTTTATAAGCTTATATATCCCAAAGTTTTTCCCCAAACTTAAGTTTTTGTCTAAATTTAGCCATCTCCGCCTATTCATGTCTTTCATTCATTCAAACTAGTATTATCCTTAAGAAGTCCATTATGTGCCAATTTAAACTTAATCAGTTAACATAGTTGTCTCTAACGTGCTAACCTTATTATACCAGTTTCAAACATGAAAAGATTCAATTCATAATAGAAAATCACTTCAAAGTTCTAATAGTCAGTACAATACTCGTCTACTCAATCCCATTCTCATCATTGGCCAAAATAGACTGAACTATAACAAAGCACTGGACTTATGAAAAATAACACAATACTTAACTAAAATATATATATATATATATATATATATATATATTTTATAAACTAGAATAACATGGAATAACATAACAGAATTAAAACTATTAAAACCTATACTACTATGCACTATTACCCTACATGCATGCAAACATTTAATGAACCTAAACTAAACATGAAACTAAACTAACATATGCAAAACTAACTAAATAAATTAAATATGCAACATAACAAAATTAAACTAACTCCCCCAAACTTTAACAATTACAATGTCCTCATTGTAAAGATAAACAATAAGTGTATGACGACTTCCCTGTAATTGCCTAAGCTTGAGGTGGTGGTAGCTGTTGCTCTTCATTTTCTGAATCAGAGGGTGGGAATCATGGCATTGGGGCAGGTTGCTGGTATGGAAATTGAGCATTTGGGTTGAAACTTTGGAGCGTCACATTTAAGGAGGCGAATGACATATTCATAGCCTCAAACACATGGTCCTGCCTGGCCACGAGTCTCCTCATCTGTCTTCTGGCATCTTTGTTATACTCATCCACTTGTCTCTAGAGGCTCTAAAATTGAGGGCTAAACGTATCTCTGCCAGTTTGTTTCATCTCCTTAGTTCCTTGCTCTCCCATCATCTCATCCACCTGGAACTCGTCGTCGTCAGAGGTGTCCTCAACATCAGCCTCATCCTCCGAGGTTGGTGGAAATATGAACCCGATTCCTCTTGGGTGCAACTCACCCCTGGGCCATACTGAATATCGTGCGATCATTCTTGTGTCCAAAGTCTGTAGCGGCATCTGGGTGGTCTCATCGCTGGACCACCTAACTCCCGCCTGCCTGTACAACCCACATATGAGAGATGGGTGTGGCAAGCCGCCAAAAAATGGTCCTCATAGGCATCTTCGGATAGAAAAACTTATAATGGCACCCACGTTGGTGAGAAAGTCTTGGACGATGACATATAAGAGCAGTATTTTCTCCTTAGTCACCTTTGTCGTATGTGTGGATGGAAATAGCTTAGCGCACATGAACACGTACCATATTTTGCCATACCGACTCAGATCCTTGATATGGAAGATGAGCCCCCTTTGCATCCCTTGACCCATGTGGTGCCCGACTTTGTTATTTCAGTTAAAATGGCCTCATAGTCGGGATCATGGTCACGCAAGTAGGCATACTGACACTCTCTAGGAACTCGCAATTGGTAGTACTCGTTAATGGCGTCAGCACTGAAAGGAACTTGCTTGCCCCTCACAAATGCTATGAATGGGGCCCTATCCTCTGCATTAGCATATAATTCCTTCACCACATTGACGACTGCAGGCTCTGGCTCGTCAGTGAATCTATCCCATCCTTTTTTGTATATTTGTCTTTTTATTTCACCATCTACGTTGTCAGGTGCCAAGCCGCGTTCTGGGGTTAGTGCTTTGGTCATTAAATAGTTATAACGATAGGCGGCAATGGCATTTATGAACTTTCTTCTATCAAAGGCCCGATTCAGTGGTGTGAACCTGGAACTCCCGCCTCGTTGTCGCTTTGCTGCTGGTTTTGGTGCCATGGTACTGGAATGGATGACTCAAGCCAATTTCTCCCCCAAACTTCACTTGAACGAATCGTCGAACACTTGGTGTGCACGACTCACAATTCCCCTAACTTAGTAATTAGACTCCTAATGTGGTGATGTATGATGAGAAATTGCAAGAAATAACTTTTTACTTTCAGTGTATTGACAATTGGTTACTTATCCCCTTAGTTCTTGCTGCCCAAACTCTCACTTAAAGAACCCTAATTCGTGTGTGACTGAAACTGAATGAATGGAGATGAATTTGTTGTGTAGTTAGGGTTAAATTTATAGAGGGAGAGATAGTGGACAGATGTGGTGGGTTGAAGTAGTGGGTAATTGGGGATTTAGTGAGATAATGGGTGAGAGATAATGTAATCGTGGGTTTAGTGTGGGATAGATTGTGTATTAGTTGTGGTTAGAGGAAGTGGAAGTGGAAGAAGATGGGATATCATCTTCAGAATCGACTTAATTTCGCTTAACCTCACAGACTTCGCCCACTGACGAAGGTTATAAGTATGAGCGCCATGGGGGGGGGGCTCACTATTTCAGGTTAAGACCCATACAATGAAGGTTTCTTCATAAAATGTCCGCCCTAGCAGGGGGGTACACTGCAGCTGAACTTGGTTTTTCCAATTCCTTACATCCAACGCATATCCATGCTCTTCCTAAGTACTTGAAACACCATAACATTATAAGTTTAAGATAACAACATGAGCATTGAACATTGAAAGTTGAATTTACTAGAATGTATGACTCGACTAACTACTTACTAAATTGAACTAAATTTATACTTTAAACTATGGATTAATTAGCATGCTTAAAAAAAATACTGAAAATAACAATAAATTTGGGTTGCCTCCCAATTAGCGCTTGATTTAAGTCTTTCAGCCTAACTACTCCCTATTCATGGCACGTCAACAAGTGTGATTGAGGTGCCTTTATTGTTGATGTCTCCACCCCATTAATGCTTTAGCCGATGACCGTTGACTTTAAACGTCTCTAATGGATTCTTACTGTATAACTCAACGGCTCCATGTGGGAAAACTCTTTTGATTGTTAATGGCCCCGACTATCTCAATTTAAGCTTTCCTGGGAACAATCTCAGTCGTGAATTGAACAGTAATACTGATTGTCCCGGTTCAAACTTCCTATGCATGATCTTTTGGTCGTGCCAGTTCTTAACCTTTTCCTTGTACAACTTTGAATTCTTGTATGCTTATAGTCGAAACTCATCTAGTTCATTCAATTGGAGCAATCTTTTCTCTCCTGCAGCTGCTTGGTCAAAATTATGTTTTTGAATGGCCCAATAAGCTTTATACTGTAATTCTACCAGGAGGTGACACACTTTTCCATAGACTAATTGGTTCAGAGACATCCCAATTGGTGTTTTGTATGCTATTCTATATGCCCATAGTGCGTCATCCAATTTTGGAGACCAATCTTTTCTGCTTGGATTTACTACTTTCTCTAAAATCTTCTTTACCTCTCTGTTTGAAACCTCAGCTTGCCCACTTGTTTGGGGGTGATATGTCGTAGCCACTCGATGATTGACCCCATATTTTGCCAAAAGAGATGTAAACGATCTGTTGCAGAAGTGACTACTCTCATCACTTATTATAGCTCTTGGCGTGTCAAATCTTGTAAAAATATTCTTATGCAAGAACTTGAGAATCACTTTGGCATCGTTTGTGGGGGAGTGCTATGGCTTCAACCCATTTTGACATATAATCAACCGCAAGCAGGATGTATTGATTATTGAAAGATGGAGAAAATGGCCCCATAAAATCCATTCCCCATACGTCAAAAATTTCTACTTCCATGATAGTTTGTAGTGGCATCTCATTCCATTTGTATATGTTACCCACCCTTTGACATCTATCGCAAGTTTTCACAAACTGGTGGGCATCCTTGAACTTTGTAGGCCAATAGAATCCTGCTTGGAATACCTTGGCTGCTGTCTGCTCACTACCATAATGTCCCCCATATGCAGATGCATGACACTTGTGTAGGATATTCTTCACTTCACTGTATGGCACACACCTTCGAATCATCTTGTCGGCGCACTATCTGAATAGGTATGGCTCATCCCACATGTACCACTTAACGTCATGTAGGAATTTCTTTTTTTACTGTCTCGTTAGATCAGGGGAAAGGATGTTGCTCACCAAATAGTTAGCAAAATCCGCATACCACAGAAATTCTGAATTAACTCCAAAAAGCTACTCATCCTGGAATAACTCATTGATCACACACTTATCCGCTTCATCTTTATCTGGATTTTCCAACCTCGATAGATGGTCTACTACTTGTTTTTTGTCCCTTTTCTATAATTTATTTCCAAGTCAAATTCATGAAAGAGACTGATCCATCTAATAAGTCTAGGTTTAGCATCCTTCTTCGAAATCAAATAGCGAATTGCCGAGTGATCCGTGTAAACCACCACCTTTGTCCTAATCAAATATGTCCTGAATTTGTCAAAGGTATATACTACTACAAGTAACTCCTTTTCTGTAGTTGTGTAGTTCAATTGGGAATCCGTAATGGTTTTACTTTGCATAGTATAAGGCGTGGAATATTTTCTCTCGGCGTTGACCCAAAACAGCTCCTACCGCATAGTCGCTAGCATCGCACATTAATTCAAATGGCATAGTCCAGTCCGGCGCGACGATCACTAAGGCTGTGGTCAACTTCATTTTCAACTGCTCAAATGCTGTTTTACACTCCTCATCAAATATGAATATCACATCTTTCTCTAAAAGACTGCACAATGGCTTAGCAATCTTAGAGAAATCCTTTATAAGTCCAAGAAAACTGCGGATTCCCTTTACTAAATTCGGTTGTGGAAGATTCTCGATCATGTCCAACTTTGCCTTGTCAACCTCTAAACCTTTAGCAGAAACTTTATGCCCAAGAATTATCCCTTCTTTAACCATAAAATGGCACTTCTCCCAGTTGAGTACCAAATTTGTTCCCACACACCACTTTAAGAACATGACCAAATTTTCTAAACATTTATCAAAAGTGTTTCCATAGACTGAATAGTCATCCATGAAAACTTCTACCTCTTTTTCCACCATGTCTGAGAAGATAGCCATCATGCATCTTTGGAATGTCGTTGGTGCATTACATAGCCCAAATGACATCCTTCTAAATGTAAAGGTGCCATATGAGCATGTAAAAGTGGTCTTCTCTTGATCCTCGAGAGCTATGACAATTTGGTTGTAGCCTGATTATCCATCAAGTAGGCAATAGTACTCATGTCCGGCCAATCGATCCAACATCTGATCAATGAATGGTAGAGGAAAATGATCCTTCCGGTTTGCCTTTTTCAGCTTTCTGTAGTCCATGCACACCCTCCATCCGATCACTGTCCTCGTCGGAATCAGCTCATTGTCTTCATTCTTAACCACTATCATTCTGCCCTTTTTCGGAACACACTATACCGGACTGACCCATGCACTGTCTGAAATCGGGTAAATAATTCCTGCATCCAATTACTTTAGTATTTCATTCTTCACCACTTCTTTCATAATTAGATTTAGCCTTCTCTACTGCTCCACTATTGGCTTTGCATCCTCTTTCATTAGAATCTTGTGCATGCAAAAGGAGGGGCTGATCCCCTTAATATCGACAATGGTCCAGGTTATTGCAAACTTGTATTCTCTAAAAATTCTCAGCAACTTACTTTCCTGCAATTCGTTAAGTGCAGATGCAATAATAACATGTAAAGTATTTAAATCACCTAAATATGCATACCTGAGGTGTTTAGGAAGTGGTTTGAGCTCAAGATTGGATGGCTCCTCAAGTGAAGGTTTCATTCGAGCTGCAGCTGTTTCCTCTGTGTGTAATGGCTCGAATGGAACTTTGAATCTACTGACTCTAGGCAAAGCATCCAATATGTACAAATAATCCACGAACTCTAGATCATCTAAATCTTCATCCCCTAATAGTTTAGTTTCCAATGGATCATTGACCAAACTTTTTACCATATCATCATTCACTATCCGGTCAATAATAACCACGTAGAAACATTCCTCTTCATCCGTAGGGAACTTCATAGCTCTAAAAACATTAAATATGACTTCTTGATCTTGGACCGTCATAGTTAATTCTCCTTTTTGTACATCGATGAAAGTCCTACCCGTAGCCAAAAATGGTCTCCCTAAGATGATGGGGATGTTCTTGTCTTCTTCATAATCCAAAAGTATAAAGTCTGCTGGAAATATGAACTTATCCACCTTGACCAAAATATCCTCCACAATGCCTCTCGGATAAGTTACCTATCTATTTGCTAACTGCAACGATATGTTCGTAGGCTTTGGCGCTGGTAAACCCAATTCAGTATAAACGGATAATGGCATGAGGTTTACACTTGCCCCCAAATCACATAAGCACTTATTGAAGGCCATGTGAAAGTAGTATGCACACAAGCTAATCATGTTTGATGATAAATCATATACTTTGTAACAATCTTATTCATTTATTAATAAAAAGTATTAATTTATTAAAGGCTTTTAAATTATTTACATGATGCTATTTTATAATATGTGATAATACAAGAATGTATGCTAAAATGTTGTTAATTACAAATTCATTTACAGAATTTTACAATGTCTAAATTACTATCACTGCGAAGCATATTAGATGCTATTTAATTGGATCGAATTAAACAGATTGGTTAAGGAATTTGAGAATAGTTCTCTTGGCTAAAAAGCTATCTTATGACCTTAATACACCTATCCCTGCAATGGTTGCAGATAATGCCTCTGAAGAAGAGATTGCTATTTTTAGAAAGTGACAAGATGATGCACAGTTGGCTCAATGCATCATGCTCGCATCCATGAGTAACGAGCTTCAGCGTCAGCATGAAACTATGGATGCTCTTACTATATTCCTGCATATTAAGTAGTTGATGGTGAGAAAAGTAGGACTGATAGATATCAGATATCTAAGGAGCTCTTCCGATCTAGAATGACAGATGACACTACAGTACAGATAAAAGTCCTTAACATTATCAATTTGATTGATAAATTAGGACAATAGGTTTTGTCATGGATGGAGAGTTAAGCCAAGATTTGATCTTGCCATCACTCCCGGACTCCTTTCACAATTGTTGTGAATTTTTTATATGAACAAGCTAGATATCAGCTTCGCTAATTTGCTTAACATGTTGAAAAATGTTGAGAGTCACTTTTCAACCAAGAAAGACCAAGTCTTACTGGTAGGGGCCAAAGGATCTTCTAAAAGAAGAATTATTCTAAGAAGGTAAATAGAAAGGGCATAAACAAATGATAATAAGAATAAAACTGATACAGATAGCAAAGGAGTTTGCTTCCACTACAATAAGTCTGGACACTGGAAAGAAACTGCAAGAAGCATCTTACAGATGCTAACCAGAAGAAGCTTAGTGAAGTTTCGGTTACAAATATTATTTTGTTCATGATTTAAAATAAATTTTTCTTTAAGTCAAGGTTCTACCTGGGTATTGGATACCGACTTTGGTTATTATAAATATAGATTTATGAAGGGACCAAGCAGAAGTAGAAAGCTAAACAAAGATAAGTAATCTTATGTGTGGGAAATGAAGCAAAGATTTCTGCATTAACCATAAAAACTTATAGTTTAGCATTGCCTACGGGCAAATCTATTAAGTCAATAAGTTGTTATTGTTTTCCACTTCTCGTTAGAAATATTATTTCCATTTTGTTGTTGGACAATAAAATCTTTGGTATTATATTTAAGAACAGTTGTTGTTCTATTTATAATAATAATGTTTTGTATAGAACTGGAATATTACTTAATGGATTTTGTATACTTGACTTACGTGAAAATAATTTTGCATATTGAACAAATTAGTTTAAGAAAAGGAGATGATCTTTCAAAGAGTTGAATGTGTGTATTTGCTGAAATACAAGTATGAATTATTTGAAAGGTTCAAAGAATTCAGAAGTGAAATAAATTGGCAAAGTATTAAGATTCTTTGATTATATCAAGAAATAAATACTTGTGCAATAAGTTTCTAGATAATCTCAAATGGTTTTCTCATAATGGACTCCTCCCGATACACAATAATTGATTGATGTATCTGAAAGGAAAAATCGTACGTTATTGGACATGGTGCGGTCCATAATGATTTTACCGACATTCTAGTATCCTTCTGGGGTAATGTCCTAGAAATGGCTGCTATCTACGAAAAAGGTAACCTCAAAATCCGACCACAAGACTCCATAAAAGTTATGGACAGAAAGTATTCCTAATTTTAAGTAAGTTAAGATAAGGGGTTGTCCAGCTTATGTGAAAAGGTTTCAAAGGATAAGCTTTGGACAAGATTTGACAAGTATAGATTTGTGGGACATCCTAAAGTAAGTTTAGGGTATATGTTCTATAATCTTACTTAGCAAAAGGTGTTTGTTGTGAAACACGCTACCTTCTAAGATAAATGTGTTTATCATTAAAGGTGCTAGTGGGAGGATAATAGATCTTGAAGAGTTCAAGAACCACAAAACATTATAAGTCAAATAAGAGGAACTTGTAGATAGACCTATTGTACCACAACCGAATCGTAAATCTGGAATAGTATCGAAGATACCTGGGAGGTATGGATTCATCATAGATGATGATGATGAGGTACGCATCATAGATTATGATGATCTAGTTAGATACGATGAGGGAAGAGTTGTAGACACTCAGAGAAATCGATTGAAGCAAGCTTCTCAAAAATGGAACATTCGTTTTGATGAGACAATCAAAAGAGTTTGATTTTATCAAAAATATGGATGAACCTAGTGTGTACAAAAAGGGTCAGTAGGAGCGTCATGACATTCCTAATATTATATGTTGATATACTACGGATAAGGAATGACATACTAATGCTGCAATCAGTAAAGATAAAGTTGTCTAAATATTTCTCCATGAATGATTTGGGAAGAGTATCTTAATTGGGGATACAAATCTATATAGATAGATTTAAGAGGATGCTTGACTTAACCCAAGAAACATATATTCATTTGATGCTAAAGTTGTTTAGCATGGCAAACTCCATGGGATGTCTCATGTTGATGAGCCTTGGAGTGAATATCTCTTAATAGTCCCCATAGACTCATACAAGAGAGATCGCATGAGTAACTATCATGTATGAAATGAAATGTACGAGACCTGATGTTGATCAGTCATATTTTAGAGAAGTTCTCTGTGAGACAGTGAAAAACATCTTAAAGTACTTAACCGATACAAAGGATGTGATTAAAATTTATGGTGGGTCTAAATTAAAACTAGAGGGATTAACAGACTCATGTTTTTTAGACAGACCAAGACGAAAAAAAAATCCACTTTAAGGTAAAGCGTTACCTTGAACGGTGGTGTAGTGAAATTGGAAAGGTTCCAAATAGTAAAGAGTTGTTGGTTTAGTAATAAAGACAAAGTATATAGCTATAAATGAAGCTGCAAGTTGATTGTTTAGATGAAAAGTTCATTACAGAACTAGGAATAGTTCTTAAGTCTCATCTTGGATCTAAACATTTGTTGTGGCACTTTTATTTGATTATAGGAATCATTGAAAGATAGGAAATCACTATAGAGATAGTGGACTCTCAAGAACAACATTACATATCCATTAACTAAAACTTATCCAACAACAGGATAATCGTCACTTAGAGAAGAAGAGTATGAGATACCATGACGATTGGTTTTAGTGCAAGTGGGAGATTGAAAGTAGTATGCACACAAGCCAATCATGTTTGATGATAAAGCATATACTTTGTAACAATCTTATTCATTTATTAATAAAAAATATTAATTTATTAAAGGCTTTTAAATTATTTACATGATGCTATTTTATAATATGTGATAAACCCATAGTTTTAAGCAATGCTTTTAGAATAATGATGATGATCATTCTAATGAGATCTAAATTCTTAGAAAGCTTAAAACTAAAATAGTTCCCAATCGTTGGATTACTAAATTGGGGATTAGTGAATCCGGATAGATTGGTACATACGTTCTTTGCTCATTGGATGAGGATGATTGATCTCATGATCATTTGTGTGGAGACACTAAAAGCAAGTATGTAGGTGCTTATTAGAGAATAAGTTCATTGAACGCATTGGCTCGCTAAGGAATACCTAATGGAGTTTTACTTGCCTGTCAATAGGAATTCCTGTAGTGATAGTAGTACAAGTGATCCTTGGACTTGAGATCATCATAGCATCTTGTGTATGATGAGTTATACTTTGACTTATTCCTTAAGACCCTTAGGGTATATCAAAGGGTATGCTTGGGTATAATAAGTTGTACATGGAGATAATGTATGATCAATAAAGAATCTACCACTTCTAGTAAAAGAAGAGAAATGTCCTATGTGATTCGATAAATGACAACCCAGTAGTCCTTGGCCAAGGCATAATGAAATTAGAAAAGAGTTTCTAATTTGCATTATTTGGAGTTGTGTATTTAAGAGTCAAAATACATATAATTAAATAAAATAAGACTTGACAGTAATTCCATGTCTTATATTTAATTGGGACATTGTATGGTGGAAGGATTGAATTGTACGGTAACTATTTACTCAAAGGTTCTTTTATGATTAATTTTGAAATCTATATTATCTGAAAAGTTGTTGATTGCTAGGGAGACTTATCCCCATTGTAGAATAAATATTATTTATTTAAATAAATTAATAATTTAATTTATTTATTTAAATAAGATTAGAATTATTCTAATTGATTTATTCACAACCGGTTTAATATGGAGAACTTAAAGGGTCACACCATAAAAGGAAGAATAATTATTTAAAAAGTAAATGGCATAATCATAATAATAAGTTAAGTATATTTAATTTAATCTATGGTGATAGAATAAATTAAATAGCTTAATATTTATTATTTAATATTTTGGAAATATTAAATATAAATAAATAAGAGGAGTCTTATTATTATTTAATTCCTAAAGGAGTTTGTGAATTAATTAATAAAAGTACTCTCATTTATTCCTAATAAGATTAGGAGGCTAATTAATTGAAAGTTTAATTAATTATTCCTAATAAGATTAGGAGCCTAATTAATTAAAGAATTTAATTAATTAAATAAAACTCAATTCCTTAATTGTTTAGGAGGGTTGCCTATATCTATAAATAAGAGGAGTCTTATTATGGGTGAGGTGGTTGACACTTTCACAAAACACGTGAATACGTAATTCCAATAGTTGGGAGAGTACACCCCTTTTCTATGAGAGATAGAAAAACTAGGGTTTTGCCAAATACCCATTTTCTTGAATCCTTCTTCTTCCTTGGTGGATCACCTCTAGAGGCCAAACACTTGGGTGGCTAACGTTGATCAAAGGAAGGAACCAAACCCGGTAGATTCAAGTTGAACGCGAAAAGGATTGGAGGTGAACTTGTACCTGAGGAAGCTCGAATCTTTAATGGTATGATTCTTGTTCATCATATTTTCGTTTAATTAATAATTGCGTATAAAGGATGATTCGAGTATATTGTTTGTAAAATTTTAAAACTCTGATTTTCCACATTTCCGCTTATTTTGTGCAATTTGATTGCGTTCATGAATATTAGAAACTTAAAACCATGTTACCGATCTCGAAAGGTATAGTAAAACTCCCAGACCCTTCAACTTTGGAGGTAACTTTCGCTATAAAACTGCACTGCATTCCCCCATCAACGCCACAGTTTCATAATCTTCTAACTTTTTCTTCCTAGACAAAATACCTTTCATAAATTTGGCATAACTCGACATTTGCTCTAAGGCTTCTGCGAATAGAATATTAATTTGAAGTTTCTTAAAAACTTCTAAAAATTTAGCAAATTGCTTGTATAATTTCTATTTTTGGACCCTCTACTGAAACGGTGGTGGAGGATACACAACTGGCTTGTCATTTGACTTTGTCTATTCAACTGGCTTTTCCTCACTCTGTTTCTGTTCAACCACTTTATTTTCATTATCTTTGACATCCTTTTGACTGAATTTTCTGTAATTTCCCCATCAAGGTGCTTTCCGCTCCTTAAAGTGATTGCTTGACACTGTTTATGACTTCCCTTCGGATTCTTTTCTGTGTCACTAGGTAGAGTTCCTTGCAGTCTATTATTCAATGCTAAGGCCAACTGTCCCATCTGATTTTCTAAGTTTTTGATGGCCACTACTTGTGATTTCATTGCTGCTTCGTTTCCTGATATGTATTTTAACAAAAGCTCTTCTAAATCAGTTTTCTTTTCTTGATGTGGAGCTACTTATTGATGCTGATTTTGGAACCCCGGGGGATAAGAAGGTCATGGAGCCTGCTGATTTTGATTGTTGCTCCATGAGAAATTGGGCTGGATCCTATTCCCCCTAGTTATAGGCATTTTGATACATGTTTTGTAGAATTCTATTGTAGCTACCCACAAACTTCACCGATGTTGGGTTGATGGCACACTGCTCTGTAGGATGTTCTCCTGCACATAGCTCACAAATATATGCCACTTGTTATGGTTGTGCACTAGTCAAAGCATCCATTTTCTTCGATAAGGCTGAAATCTGTGTCGCCACCGCTGTTACTCCATCTACCTCTAATACCCCAACTACTTTAGGTTGTGTCATTCTTGATCTAGGCCACTGGTAGTTATTAGCTGCCATAGTTTCAATCAAATCATATGCTTCCTCATAGCTCTTGGCCATAAATTCTCCACTTGAGGCTGCATCGATACTTGTCCTGAGATTCCCACTTAACCCGCTATAAAACGTATAAATCTGCAGCAATTTTGGTAGTCCATTATGAGGGCACTTCCTGAGTAGTTCCTTGTACCGTTCCCATGCCTCATATAAAGACTCTCCATGCTGCTGCTCAAACATGGTGATCTCATTCCTCATCTTTGCAGTTCTGGCTGGTGGAAAGAATTTAGCCAAAAAATTTTGAGCAAGATCTTCCCACGTAGTGATCGATCCCGGCGATAGAGAATGTAACTAACTCTTCGCCTTGTCCCGCAGGGTAAATGGGAACAAGCAAAGTATGTATGCGTTATCTGACACCCCATTGTATCTAAAAGTGTCACATATCTCCAAAAAGCTGACCAAGTGTTCATTCGGATCGTCGTTTTTAAGTCCCCAAAACTGAACCGAGTTTTGGATCATCTGAATAGTCCCAGACTTGATTTCAAACATATTTGCAAAGAATCACTTACCTGGTGATACTCGATCAAGCTTCGATCCACCTTAGGAGTAAAGAAAGTCCCGTGACGCTTTCTGGTCTTCGGCAGCCATTATTTCTTCTTCTTTCTCTGAATTCTCAAAGTTTTCCCTTGTGTCTTTAATAAACTTACTTAGCCTTTGAAACCATTTCTCGATATCGTCCTCAAAAGGAAGCAAGTCTAGGTTTTTGGACCGAGTTTACATAAACCACTTCAAGAACCTGAAATAGAAAGAGCAAAACAAAAGAAAAAGTGTTTAAGTAAAATTGGACTAATTAAACTGATATTGCAAATTATTAAAATCTATACTAATCCCCGACAATGTTGCCAAAAACTTGTTGGTCGAAATCTAATTACGCTCACACGCAAGTACACGTGGTCAACAAGTAATATAATAATAAGTCGAGTATCGTTCCCACAGAGAATTAGTATGAATTAATCCTAAAAATTACCAACTTTATATTAATCCAAATTTTATTAAACTATCAAATACAATGATTATAACTATAAAAACAAAAAAGATTAAAAATACTAAAAATACCAAATAATCAACAAACTTAAAAACTATAATTTCAAGCAAATATTGGAGAATTAGGCTTACAACTTCACTCTAAGTATCACCCTGATTATTACACCTTATTTCAGTTTAATTCATTATCCCAGTTTATTAATCAAGAACACTCAACTAGAACTAGCCATCTCTCGATGCACTAATACCATATTAACTTCAATCCACAAATTAGATAGAATTAAGCTAAACACCTTAATTAACTAATTCACTATATCTCTGTCTGAATTAAAATCAAAGAAGGTTTAAGTTCAAGTTCTCTATCCGATTACATGCGATGCGAGGCATATCTCTACCCTAACATTCATTAAGATTCCATTAAAACACATAATTCAAGAATACAAACTATAATGACTAGGTCTAGACTCATATTTCCTCTCTGGAATCCATACAAATCCACATAGAATTGGTGATTAATCAATTCATAAATTCAAGCACAAATCAATATAGATAAACTGAAAAATAGATTATTAAAATGAAAATCAACGCTACATAATCATAATTCAACCCAAAGATCCGTCATAAGCCTAACAAGTAAATTAGTTCATCATAATTGAAATAAAAACTAAAATAATCAAAGTAAACATCATCCCAATTACAATTATTGAACTAAAGAAAAAGAATGAATCCAGAACCACCCTTCTCTCTAGCTTCAATCTGCAATTATCGTGAATTCCCCTTCAAATCCTTCCTCTAATGCTTTTGCTCAAATTATCACTTCAAATTGCCAAATTGATTGTTCGTTGTAATATCCCTTGTTGTTTTTTCTACTAACCAGCCTAGGACATATATTCTGCTCATAATTCAACGTATATTATAGTTCCAAACCATGCCAACCTCTATCCCTCACGATCCAGTAATGTCTGATTTTAGATAAGAGACTTGCTTTTTCTTGTACCCCTTCCTACGGAAATGGTTTTGTATGTAACATGTCTACCCCAGTGGGGGTCTATTCTACTGCAGTTCAGTTTTAGCTCTTTTTCTTGCCAAGTTTCGCCACGAAACCACCATGTAAGTCCAAATGCTATGCCACCACACCTAAACATAAAACAACACTAAACAAGTAATACTAATCATAAAAATGAAGAATTAACATAATTTAAGCTCAAATTAGAGGCCGATTTGTAGGTATAAAACCCACTCATCAACTCTTCACATACTTCATCACATACCTTGCGTACGTATAGCACAAAATCAGTTTATAAGACACCATGAAGTCAAATAACATAGTTTTTAATCATTGATTTTTAGCTTGGAAACATCTTTTGGACTTAATATTTGAAAGTTTATAAACACTGAACATTAAACATTCAATTCTATAATTGGGCATGCTTCTTAACACATTGGATAGTATACTGGTCATATAATACAGGTTAAGATAACAACATAAGCATGCAAACACCTTCAAATTAACAACAAAAAACTGATCCTACTGCAGGGTGGTGCGACTGCGCTTGATTTATACTAAGGAGTGGCGCGGTCGCGCTGCACTTGGTGCAAACCAAGACATGGCTGCTTCTGCAGAAGGTCAGTTTATACCCATCTTGCACATATATAAATAATCATGCAAAACACACATGTTAGTATGTGGATAACTAAGTTTGACCTTATATCATAACATTAACATAGATCATCATCTATTCTCATTTAATCAAGACTTTAAGTGTTCAATTCATAATTTTCTTACATTTAATTATTAAACACATGCTATGTGGTCCATAGGTCTCAACTACACATAATATTAGATTAGTCATGTATGTCAAATTTTTATAACTCTACTTCATTTAGACTTGATCTAACAATTCCCAACTACTTTATAATGCATGCGATTAGCTAGCATGCTTGTCAATCATATCTACATGCATGATACACCTAATCATGATGTCTAGTGCTAGAATACTTGTAATGCAGTTATTGACAACACTAGTTTTCAAGGTTTCTTGTGAAAATCTCATGTTAAGCCACCAAGTATGCAAAGTCACTTCAATTATTATACATCATGCTCTCACATATACATATTAGAACATATAAGCATGCTCGCAAGTTCCCATATAGTTTATTAAGTTTGCATTTGAAACTTTAAGTGTCCCTTAGTAAAACTTATTCAAGTATGCAAGATAAGTCCACATATCTATAGCATGCTTTCGTAATCACACAATAGATCACATGAGCATGTTTTGAAGTTTAAAACTTAGTGTATGCATAGTTCATGTTCACATAGCTAGTATAGTCTTTCACATGAAATTTCCTTAAAATCATACTTGAATATATTATACTATCTCCAACAATAATAACTAGTATATTGGTCACATATCAGAACTTAACATGTTGGGGCTTAAGGTCAGATCATATATTACTTCATTTTCATAAATTTTAGTTCCCAATTTGTTAAGTTTTCTTTGAATACATACTAAACCAAGCTAAAATAACTTAATATGTTCATAGCAACATCTATTCATGTGGTAATTCATTTATATACATATTCAAACTTAAGTACCATGCTCATGACATCTTAAGAAACCAACAGCAGTAACTGTGATAGGCATCCCGCGTGGTGAAGGACTAGGGAATTGGCACGGCCGCGCCACTTCGTCCAGAGGCAAAAATATGGCTCTGCTTCTGTAGAGCCTCAATCACAAACATTGTTAAACATCTTCTGCTGTAACTCAAACTACTTCTAATACTTTTAAGCATGCATACAAACTTAAACAACACATTCTCATTCCAATTCATACCAATTGATAAAGAATTCTAGCAATTATAAGAATTTTAACAAAACTCAAATTTAAGAACACAAAATCAGAATTTATACCTCTTGAAGCTTAAATTGAACTCAATCACTCTCTGATTATACTCCCTCAATGCTCAACAACTCAGACTCTCTAATGCACTTATCAGTGAAATTCTATCAACTAAGAATGAGATGAAGAAGGTGTTTTATATAGAGAATTTTTTGCCCAGTTTCTAGCTTTGCATCCAAGTTTGATTCAGTGGAGAATGGAAGAAGACAATGGTTATTCAGAAGTTGGCCAACTTCCCACTTCTTAGCCATCATCACTGTTAATTCTAGCCTTCAATTGCCAACTCATGTTTTCGTATATAGAGTGAAGCTACTATTTATGTACTGTGATGGTCACTAATTTTGGGACACAATTTTAAATCATAACACTTAGTTATAAAATGCTTAGTTTGGTTCCTTAAACTTCCAAAATGTAATTTTAATGTGCTAATGCTACTACACAATGGAAACTTAAGGATTATTTATGTATCCACATCATATAATCCATGTACATTAGTCCAGTCTAGTTAATATTTGTAACATGTATGGACTCAATATAATTGGTCACTAATAATTTAATATCTCTTTAAAACTTTATTATTCCAACTAGACCCACTAAATGAAATAATTTGTAATTCTTTGATAAAGTACATCTTTAATGTTCCCACACATACTTATTGTCACATAAGCATTATTTACATAACTTATAACTCATTCAATTTTAAGATATAGTTTTATATATTATAAAGTCACATTAAAGTGTCACACTACACTTTCTTTTTAATGTAAATACTATATACTATCACACATCTTACACACATCAATTAAATGAGTAAGTATAATTCTAATTATGTAAATTACTTTACTCACAATAAAAATTAATTAATCCTTCACTTCATAATTTATTCATCTCTTAATTAAATTAACCCACTTAACTTCCATTCTCATGCCACACAAGGCATTCCACAAATCTTATCACAACTCCATATTTTTCTCAATTCTTATAAATTCAATTTATATTAATTGAATTACTCATCTCACAACACATCACTTTTTATATTTAAATAAATATTCATTTTCTTATTATATAAAAAAATTATTTATTCATGAAATTCATGGTTCTTACAAGAGTAGAGTATTTGTGCCACGACCACCGTCGCCACCATCACCACCATCACCTCATGCTTAGCTCATTACAAGGAAGTCCTCTTGTGCTTATTGCTATATTCTTACAATGAGGTCATTGTAACTGCTAAAGTTTGGGGGAGTTAGTTAGTTTCACGTTTATGTTATATGTTTAATTTGCATATGTTTTCATGTTTAGTTTAGGTTAATTATGTTGCATTCATATAAGTAGTTTTGCATAGTAGTATAATATTGTGAATAATTTATTGTATTCAATTTCTTGTTCTGTTATTCTAAAAAAAATAGTAGTTAGTTTATTATGTTTACATTGCATTTAGTTTATACTTGCATGATTCCAGCTGTTAGATAGTAAAAATCTATTTTGGCTAATGATGAGATTGGAATTGAGTAGACAAGTATGTTATTGACTATTAAGGCTTTGATGTGATTTCCTGTTATGAATTGAATCTTTTGCTGTTTGAAATTGGTATAATAAGGATAGCACAGTAAAAATAGCGTTGTTGACTGATTGAGTCTAAATTGATACATAATGGAACTCTAAAGGATAATGCTAGTTTGAATGAAAGGAACTCATGAATAGGCAGTGATGGCTGAAATTAGACAAGGACCTAAGTTTGGGGGAAAATTTGGGGTATATAAGCTGAAAAATTAATCATGGATAAACACCGTGGCTAGTCTATATTTGTGGTCTTTGCTACTTGAGTAAGTAAGCCCGAGGGGATGTCTTTACACCTAGCGCCCTAAGGCCTTAATGATTTGGGAGTCGTTGGTCGAAAGCTCGTTAAGGTAGCATTGAAAATCCTAAGGGAATAAGGCATTGCACAACCATGAGTATAAAAAAAAGAAAAAAAAGGTTTATAAAACGGGAAAAAGAGCATAAAGCCTCCGTAAGTAAAAAATAAAGCATAAGTATCCCATCTTGACCTTTGAATTTGGTAAATGTTTGATTTTAGCCGGATCTAGACTATTTTTGGATTCCTTGAGTTTACATTGTTTGAGTCCTTCAAAGAGACCTATTATGTGTTATATTTGACTTTATATCAGTTAGCAAGGTTGTTGAGCGCACACACACACACACACACTATATCAGTTAGAATAGTTTAAGATTTGATGATTGACTGGGAAGTTATTGGTTTGCATTGATATGATATACTGTCATGTTTAATTAATTTCTATGAGGCTAGTTGGATGGAATTTAGTCTATTTTACTGCTGGATTCGTAGGCATGTAGATTAGTTGCATTGCATTACGTATTGTGTTGTGCTCGAGAATTAGCACGGTTTAAGTTTGGGGGAGTTTGATGACTGGGTTTTATACCTATGGATCAGCTTGTGATATGACTTAAAAAGTGTTGATCCTGTCTATTTATGTACAATTTTACTTGTTTTTTCTATTTTGTTTATGTTTAGGTTGCATTACGTGGCGTTCGTGACATAATGATGGCGTTGTTTAGAGAAAGTGCCACAAAATGAGCAAAAATCAGCATCTGCAATAGTACCCCCCGCCAGGGTGAGCTTATTAGTGAAGAAACCCCGTAGGAAAGGGGTACATGAGCCATCTCTGAGCACCTTCCGCCTCAAGGCAGGCCCTTTCATATATAAAGCCCTCTCAAGGGCGGGGTGAGGAGAGAGAAAAAGGTTTCTATTATGACTAGAACTCTGCAGCTGGTGGATGGAAGACTTTGGCATGGATTTGGACTACTATTGGGTGTCATTTATGAACTCATACATGAGATATACATCAGATAACACAACATAATAGGGAGATCAATTACAAAAATCAATCAATCATACTTGGAGCCCTAATTTCTGAAGAACATTGGAGGAACAGATTTGAAGGTCAAGATCATAAAAATTGCAGATTTGAGTGAGGACAAGGGTGGTGTAATTCTGTTCTTAGTCTTTCAATTTGAATTTTGTAATTAGGATGATGAGTTTCTCTATCTTTTCAGTTTTTAATTCATTGATGATGAACTAAATTACTTGTTAGGCTTGCAATGGATCTTTAGTGTTGAACAAAATTTTCATGCCTTAATTTTAGTTTAATAATACTATCAATTCAGTTTATCTATTGTGATTTGTGCTTTAATTTATGAATTGCTTGATCACCAATTCTATGTGGGTTTGTATGGACTCGAGAAATGATATATGAATCTAGACCTAATCACTTTAGCATGTGTTCTTGATTTCTATACTTTGATGGATTTCTTGATGAATGCATAGGATAGAGATATACCTAACATCGCATGCAATCGGTAAAGAACTTGGAATTTAAACCTTATTTGATTTTAATTCACATAGAAATATAGTGAATTAGTTAATTAGGGTGTTTGACTTAATTCTATCAAATTATGGATATAAGTTAATACGGTGTTAGTGCATCGAGAGATGGTTAATTCTACTTGAGTGTTCTTGATTAATAAACTGAGATAGTAAATTAAACTGGAAAAAGGTGTCATAATCAGAGTGAAACTTATAGTTAAGTTGTAAGTCTAATTCTCCATTATCTGCTTGAAATTTATGGTTACTTAGTGTGTTGAGTGGTTTGGGATTTTTATTTTTTCCAGTTTTTAGTTAATTATAATCATTAATTTGAGTAGTTTAATAAAATTGAAATAATATAAAATTGGTAATTGATAGATTAAATTTCACACTAGTCTCTGTGGGAATGATACTTTTCTTATCATTATATTACTTGTTGACCACATATACTTGCGTGTGAGCATATTTAGAATTTATATCAACAATCATTAAGCAAACCACCGGGGTATATCACACCAAAGAGTTACAATTGCTGCCTTATCATAGGCAGGTTATCAAGATGGCTATTGAATTTGAAGATATAGCCTTTATCCACATTCCTCGGAATCAAAATGATTTTGCAAATGCATTAGCAACCATGACTTCCTTGATTAGTATTTCCCCAAAGAGGGGAATCCTGGATGTCAAATTCACAAGCTAGATTGTACCAGCCTATGCAAATTACATTGGAGAAGTATTTGATGAACTACCTCCCATCAAACACCCCTAGTATTAGGATATCAAAGAATATCTACGGGATGGATCTTCACCCACTGGGGCAAGTCAAGCTGAAAGAAAGCGGATCCATAAAATTGCCATGAAATTCTATCTAAGTAGAGATGACCTCTACAAAAGAGATGTAGGAATGGGACTCCTACGGTGTCTGGATAAAAATCAAGCCCAGAGGCTTGTAGATGAAGTGCATGGTGGAGTATGTGGGCCACACATAAGCAGTCCCTTACTTACCAAAAAGATACTAAGAACAGGGCATTATTGGATTTCTCTCAAAGTTGACTATGATGATTATGTCAAGAGATGTTATCAATGCCAAGTCCATGGAAAAGCTATCCATACACCTCCAAACAAACTACACTGTATGAGTTAGTCGTGGCCCTTTGCTATGTGGGGAATGAACGTGATCAGGTCGATAGAACCCAAAGCCAGCAATGATCATAGGTTTATCTTCACTATAATTGATTAATTTACCAAGTGGGTGGAAGCTGCCTCTTTTCCCAAAGTCACAAAAGAGGTGTAATCTGTCGATACGGACAACCAGAGGTGATCGTATCCGAAAATGCCAAGAATTTGAACAACCAGATGATGAAGGAATTATGCAGCCAATTCCACATCAAACATCTTAATTCCATCATCAATCATCCCAAGATGAATGGCACTGTTGAAGCAACCAACAAAAACATCAAAAAGTTTATGTAAAAGATGGCTGCTAATCACAAAGGATGACCAGACTTATTTCCTTTGACTCTGTTAGCTTACAAAATGTCAATACACAATTCTACTGGGGCCACCCCCTATTCACTGGTCTATGACATGGAAGTTATCCTCCCTATAGAAGTAGAAATGGCGTCGTTAAGAGTGTTAATAGACGCTCAAATGGAAGAAGTTCAGTGGTTACAAGAGTGATATATGTAGTTATCTTTGATAGATGAAAAAAGGGTTGCAACCATATTCCATGGTCACATATATCAACAAAGGATGGCTCGGTTCTACAACAAGAAGGTCCGATCTCGGCAGTTCAAAAAAAATGACCTAGTGCTAAAAAAGGTCATCTCTAATCAGGATGCAACTAAAGGAAAATTCACCCCAAATTGGGAAGGTCCCTTTATTGTCAAGGAGGTGTTATCCAGAGGAGCCCTTAGATTGCAAGAAATGGGCAGCGAAGAATTTCCCTAGCTTATCAATTCAAACTCTATCAAAAGATACTATATCTGAATACCCTGTAACGACACATCCTTGTCCTGTGAAAAAAAATAATCATCAAATCAAGTCATTGAGGTCTTTACAGCCAAGCCTGAACTACATAAGACTTGATCTCCTCGTCAACGAGAGTATGTAGGCATCCAACTATGGTGCAGTTAAACCCTCAAAAGGAACATCTAAACCCAAAAATAAACCCAAATACTAGTCTCAAAACTCCAAATTAAACCTGAAAAGCTTACACCCAAGAAAAACCCTCAAGGTCGACGACCCTAGTTAAGAAGATACAATGACACCTCAATGTCGTTCCATCAAATCCGCAGCAAGTCTCGAAAGGAAGATGTAGTGATACATTAAGAGAGCCAATCCCATTGATGAAATAACATTTATCCTAAGATGCAAACCTTCATCAACTCATCACTCCTGAAGTCCAAGAAGACTTGATCTCCTTTGACCTACAGAAGCACATAGGCTACCATCATGGAAAAGTCTATCTCATACCCGATGACATATTCCCTGAGAAAAAGGCCACAGATTAAACCTCATAGATCAAACCAAATCCAGTTAAATCATCATATCACCAACCAAACTGAGATCTTAGGTCTAATTCAGTGGAGTCCGAAGGCCTCTTAACATCATTTATTAAAGTTGAAACAACAACAAGGCAATATATCAAGCATGATCATCAACAAGGACCTTTGAAGAGCTGACACCTTCATTCTGAAACCTTCATCAAATTAGAAGAAGAAAATCATCAAATCTAATTACGCCTACAAGTCAAAACGAGGATTGGGGCAAACCAAATGTCAAAGCTTTATTACCTGTTCACCATGCGGGTCATGAGGTAAAAGACTCTTGCAATCTTGGAATCTTGTCAGCCCATCTATCAAACATACAACAAAGCAATTACCCCATATGATAAGTGTAAGACCCTGAATTTTATGAAATGAAAGTATTCAATTTTCTTATAATTATTATGTTATTTGGTAAATGGTTAAATTGATAAAAGTTAAAGTTAAGGGTGATATTTGAAAATTTTGTAAAATAA
This sequence comes from Panax ginseng, assembly GCA_020205605.1. Classification (NCBI taxonomy): domain Eukaryota; kingdom Viridiplantae; phylum Streptophyta; class Magnoliopsida; order Apiales; family Araliaceae; genus Panax; species Panax ginseng. The sequence goes on from CM035137.1 coordinate 61,029,044, forward strand.
ACAAGTTGATATAAAATATTCGTTGTGTCGGGGAATATTTGATTGGTCGGGGAATATTCATTTTAACAGGGAATATCCGTACGACGACACAATCATTGGTGGACTCCATAACGGAAGTATTGTCGTAGTTAGAAAATGACAAAAATATCTTTTTATAAAAATAACGGCAAAGGTTTTACCATTAAACTGTTGAAATACCTGGTGGTAAAAGTACAGTAATACGCGTGGTTGCATAGTAGCACACGGTATTAATTATTGATGCTTACGTGAGAAGTCACTCAGTTATACTCAATTATTGCTACAGTAATGTCTGCATAGTATCTCATATTATTTGATTTAATTATTGTCACAATATCATCTGCATAATATTTTATATTATTCAATCAATAATTGAGACGAGAAAGTTATTCATATTATTATTTGCATTATTGACGATGTCTAGAAAGTTCTATCGAGGAAAGGGGTTTGGTCACCTAATTGCGCGTCAATAGGGAGAAATCCTTATCGGAAAGCCCCCTCTTTCTTGGGAATGATCTGGTTGTTAAATATTCTGAGTTATAATATTAATGATGAATAATTATTAATAGATTAAAAATGTGTTTATTAAAGAGAAGTGATTTGTGGTAAATATTTATTCAATTTTTGATATTAATAGAGGGGTTTGTTATGAGGTGTTTGTTATAAGTTTGGCTTATTATTCCATGATGAGATGTGATAATTTTTAAGACCGTTGGATGAAGTTATAATAGTAAATCAATATGGATCGTTGGTTGAGTTATAATAGTAAATCAATATGGACCGTTGGTTGAAGTTATAATAGTAAATCAATATGGATCGTTGGTTGAAGATATAATAGTAAATCAATATGGACCGCTGGTGGAAAGTTATAATAGTAAATCAATATGGATCGCTGGTTTAAAGTAAATCAGTATGGACCATTGCTTTATGTTTTAATAGTAAATCAATATGGATCACCGATTTAAAAGTAAATTAATCTGGGCCGTTCATGAATTAGTTACTATTCAGTCCTTGTTTCTTTAAATAGAAGCTTATTCTTTCATTATTTCTTACAAATTCACTGAAACTCTAGAGAGAGAAACTATAGAGAACAAGAAGAAGAGTATTCTGCTACTTCACTATTGCAGTATCTAGTCTTCTACTAAGGTAAGGGGTATTATTTATTTCATATTCGCTTACGATATTATTTTTTGTATTCGTAAGAATATTATTTGGTTTAATATTCGTAAGGGATATTGTTTCTTTCGTATTTATGAAGAGAGTTATTTTCTTTCAATACTCGTAAGGGTTGTTATTCCATTCTTTATTATTCTGTTGGAATAACCTCTCTATGCGGACTACCGCATACATGGTGAAATCCTTTTGTTATTCTATTTTTTATCATTCTGTTGGAATAATCTGTCTATGCGGACTACCGCATGCATGATGAAATCCTTTTGTTATTCCATTCCTTATTATTTTGTGGAAATGATCTGTCTACGCGGACTACCGCATGACATGTGAAAATCCATTTGTAGTTTCATATGTTATTTCTTTTCATATTCTGAAATCTAAACTTACTATGGTAAGTATTGCTTCTATAATCCCTAAAATTAGTGGAATATTTTTAAGTTTTGCGCTTCATCCAGTATCGTTTCATTGGAATATTGATATGAACTTTCTTATTAAATATAATTATTTTCACCTGGGGTACTATTCACGAGTTACTATTCACTCGGGTATTATTCACTCGGGGATTCGGGGTACTTTTCATGCCAGGGTGCTATTCACGAAGTATTATTCATGGGGTACTATTCACCCGAAAATTTTATTTCTTTTCTGTCCAAATATTTTTGATACATGAATATAATTCTTGAATTTTACTCCACAAAGTAGTATCAGGTTGATAATTTGGACATTATTAAATTTTGGATAAATTAAATTATAAATCTTTAAAATTTAACCTTTGCTTTCTATTAATTGAATTCTTATATCATTGTCATCATCCTCATGCTTATATTGTGATAAAAGTCATCTTTGGCTTACGTGCATAGATGGACTATTGATTGGTATGATTATGACCAGGGATCATTCGATATAATCATGACCATTGGAGAAAACACGAATATCCTTGGCCCGTAATGCATGGATAATTCGTGGTCGTGATACTAATGAATATCCTTAGCCGTAGTGCAAGGATGATTTGCTGATGTGAATTATTTATTAAGCTATGTCTCAGCGATAAAAAATGATGATAAACTTTTTAACTCATAGAAGATAGTAGATATCATGCTCTACTTGACTCTTCTAATGGATTGCTTGTTCCGTTGTAGTTATTGATCTAAAACTTGTTGTCTATTATATTCTATCAGTTGTTATATTGTTGAAGGCTAACGATAATTTATTCTGCATTATCTTAGTCATAATATTTCTTACTAGGCTAGTTGAGCTCACCTTTTTGCTTTCATTGTTCTCTTCAGGAAATGAAAATGTAGCTGGGACTAGTCGGGGAATGGAGTGATGGTCCGAGATGGTGTTATAGTAGTCCTCACTATTCTATAAAATAGTGTGACAATAAATATAATGAGGACTCCATTTGAGTTTGAATATTGTCTAGAAGACAATATTCTTGTTTAAAACTCTCAGCTCATGTTGTATAATTAAGTTTATATTTGTATACAGTACCATGTATTTGGTGACCCAAGTTTTTGGGGGCATCACAGTTGGTATCAAAGCTTAGGGATATGATCCCTGGCTGATATGTGAGAATATAACTAGGAAGGGAGAGACGGGTAAATCCTTCGCTAGTATGACCTACCTAAGCTTATTTGTTATTTAATTGGTCGGTCAGAATATAGGGGTATTATTTGGTATGTCAATTAACCCTTGTATTGTGATAGTGTTTGAGATTGGCATCTGAAAATGTTGAGATAAGCAATGAAGCACATGAGACCGTTGAGTCACTGACGATCAATAACCAGGATAATGTGCATCAGAAAGGCAATAATCCTCATGTAAACAACAACACCAACCAAATGACAAACGATGGTATGTTTAGGAACTTTTTAGAATTTATACAAAACTAAACGAGAGAGATTCCTCTTCAAAATGCAGGTGTAAACACTAGCAACTCACGGCTGGTCACCGCTAAGCTGTTCAAGGAGCTGGGATCGCCGAAGTTTTTTGGAAAGCCAGAACCACTTAAGGCGGAGACGTGGATAAATCAAATCACCAAGATATTTGATGTCTTAGAATGCTCAAATGTGATGCTCCCAAATTCGGGTTACCTGACCCTCGAGTTTGGTGCTCACAATCTACAATATAATAACATCTAACTACACATTCATTGATGAATATAAACTTACATAACATTAATTAATAGGTTAACAACATCATCCCATGTCATCTAACCTTAACATTGCAAACTTACCCTTTAGATATACAAAAAGGGTTTACAAAACAACATAGTAAACATGCTTAACATAAAACTACTCCAGCACTATGCCTTTGCCTTTGTTTTTCTTAGCACCGCTGGCCTCATCGTTCCTAGCTAAAAAGTTTTATTTAGCAAGGGTGAGCAACAAATTTGCCCCACAAGTTAAGACATACAAGGAATGTATAAAAATCAATAATAATAGACTATCTATTTTGATAAAATGACACCAAAGTTCGGGGAACTTTAAAAAGCTGAACAATTCGTTAATCAATAACAAGTCTTTTTGCATTCTATGCAACACAATAATTTGATAATGAAAGAGTATAACGCTTTCAAAGTTTCTACGATATTCAATTGAATAACAAGATGGAAATATTCTCTAGAGTTTATGCTGAGTGATCCCTAAGGATCTTGAACTTCTCTTCTCAAGTATTATCAAAGATATACATTGATATACCCAGGTGTATCAGATAACCATAAAGATTAAATCATACCCCTCTGCAAGTACTTAGAGCGGCCAACTCCTTGTACCCTGTATTATGCATAATACTTACACGCGCGCAAAGGCCGAATATACAACCAAAAATGTTCCCTTTATATCAAAAGGTTGTTCTTTTCAGTCTTAGAATCAAAATTTGATTTAACAACGAAATACAATGATTTTAATATTTAATCACTTTCTCGATCTAGCCGAAATAATTGCCATCGATCTGTCAATATTAATTGAATTCTCTTCTCGAACCTATCAAGTTCTAACAATTGTTCGTCTAGCCAGAATAATTAGCTAAGACATATCTCGACACAATTCGACAATATACATGAATTATCTTTACTGTCAATAATAGCTTCTACGAATGTAAGTATCCAACAACAGTTATTCTCCAAGTATATTTTCAGAATCACTAATTCAATTTGAATTAATAAATATGCACTAACTATGAATAATCAACAATAATTCTCAAATGTGGTCCAATTAACAATAATTAACCACCATAATAATTGAATGAATATAAATCAAGGTTGAGTTAAGGAAACTTTCCTTTCTCGTTGATTACTGCTACACCATATACTTATCTGCTTTTGAAAGACCTATAACCAATAATATCGGTCTCACAATTAGCACAATAATTTATAACACATAAAACTGTAATTCACAGGTAATCTTTCTCCTAGACACATTACCACATAGCCACATCAGTGTTTATAACTTATATAAATACTCATTATGTGAGACCCCGAATTTTATGAAATAAAAGTATTCAATTTTTCTATTTTGGTAAATAGTTAAATTGATAAAAGTTTAAAATTAAGGGTCATATTTGAAAATTTTTCAAAGTAAGCAAGTTGTCATAAAATAATCGGTGGTAAAATACGTGTGGTTGCATAGTAACACACAATATTGATTATTGATGCTTATGTGAAAAGTCACTCAGTTATACTCAATTATTGCTACAATAATTGTTGCATCATATCTCTCGTATTATTGATAAAATTATTATCACAGTATCATCTGCATAATATTTTATATATTATTAAATCAATAATTGAGATGACAAAGTTATTCATATTATTAAATTGAAATATTTACAATGTCTAGAAGTTCTGTCAAGGAGAGGTTTGGTCACCTAATTGTGCGCCAATAGGGAGAAATCCTTATTGAAAAGCCCCATCTTTCCTGGTAACAAACTGGTTGTTAAATATTATGAGTTATAATATTAATGATGAATAAGTTCGTGTTGATTAAAGATGAAATTGATAGTTCCATTGTGTTGGAATTATTAGTGTTAGTAAAAATTGACATTTATTTCGATAATAATTGATGTCTGGAGGTTATATTATTCGATCGGGTATTCGTGGCACTTTTTGTGTTGGAATACTATTCACGGGTTACTATTCACAGGTTACTATTCACCCGATTACTATTCACTCTAGTATTATTCACTCGGGTATTTGAGACACTTTTTGTGTCGGAGTACTATTCACGAGTTACTATTTATGGGTTACTATTCACCCAAATTACTATACACTCTAGTATTATTCACTCGGGTGTTTGGAACACTTTTTGTGTAGGAGTACTATTCCCGAAGTATTATTCATGGGATACTATTCATCCGAAAAATATATTTCTTTTCGGTCCAAATCATTTTTGGGTACAATATTATTCCATGAGGAGATGTGCTAATTTTTCAGACCGTTGGTTGAAATTATAATAGTAAATCAATTTGTTTCGTTGGTTTAAAGTTTTAATAGTAAATCAACATGGATCGTTGGTTTAAAGTTTTAATAATGAATCAGTATGGATCGCTGGTTTAAATTTTTAATAGTGAATCAGTATGGACCGTTGCTTTAAGTTTTACTAGTAAATCAATACGAACCGTCCATTTAAAAGTAAATCAATCTGGACCGTTCATGAATTAGTTACTATTCAGTCCATTCTCCTATAAATAAAAGCTCATTCCTTCATTATTTCTTACGAATTCACTGAAACTCTAGAGAGAGAAATTATAGAGAGAAAGAAGAAGAGAAGTCTGCTACCTCACTATTCCGGTATCCAGTTTTCTTCTAAGGTAAGGGATATTATTATTATTATAGTAAGGGGTATTACTTCTTTCGTATTCATGAAGAGAGCTATTGTTATTCTATTCCTTATTATTATGTTGGAATAACCTGTCTATGCGAAGTACTGCATACATGGTGAAATTCTTCTATTATTCCATTCTTTATTATTCTGTCGGAATATCCCGTCTGTGCGTTTAAGCATGACCTGGTTCCATTATTTATTATTCTGTTGGAATAACTTGTCTGTGCGGTCTATCTTATGCATGGTGATTTCTGTTGTTATTCCATTCTTTATCATTCTGTTGGAATATCTTGTCGGTGTGTATTACGCCTGACCTGGTTCCATTAATTATTATTATGTTGAAATAACCTGCCAGTGCTGTTTATCGCATGCATGGTGATTTCTGTTGTTATTCCAATTTTTATCATTCTGTTGGAATATCCTATCGGTGCGTATTACGCCTGACCTGGTTCCATTAATTATTATTCTGTTGGAATAACCTGTCTGTGCGGTCTATCGCATGCATGGTGATTTTTGTTGTTATTCCATTATTTATTATTCTGTTGGAATATCCTGTCGGTGCAAATTTTGCCTGACCTAGTTCTGTTATTTATTATTCTGTCAGAATATCTTGTTTGTGCATTTACGCATGACCTGGTTCTATTATTTCTTATTCTGTTGGGAATAACCTGTCTATGCGAAGTACCGCATGCATGGTGAATTCTTCAATTATTCCATTCTTTATTATTCTGTTGGGAATAACCTGTCTATGCGAAATACCGCATGCATGGTGAATTCTTCAGTTATTCCATTCTTTATTATTCTGTTGGAATAACCTATCTATGTGGATTACCACATGCATGGTGAATGATCCTTTGTATTCATTCCTTATTAAACTGTGAAAATGATCTGTTTACGTGGATTATGATGAAAGTCATAATATTGGATTGTTGATTATGATGAAAGTCATAATAAAAGCATCGGACTGATGAAAATCATGGATATATGTAGTATTAGTAAGTGTTATGATGAGTTATGTTGGTTATAATGTGAAAACATGAAAGTTTCTTAGAAATCACAAAGGGTTGAAAATCAGATTTTGGTGAAAATAGAACATGAAATTCAATTGACCATATCTCCTATTATATTTCAAATTTTTGGGTCTGGTCAAGTTCTAGAGTTAGATCTATGAGTTTTCTAACTTATCCAAGTTGAATCACTAGAAAAAGTGTTGTAGATTTTCGTATAGACTGATTTTAGCAAAGGAGTCAAAAACTACAAAGTACCAATAAGCTACTGTCCAGAAATTTAAAAGGGCATTTTTGGCCACTTAATTTGTGACAAAAATTCAGGCCTTTTGGGACATAGAAATATAGGGTATAAAGTAACTCCTATCCAAAAATGAGCTCATTCCGACTTAAAATGAGCAAGTTATGACTATTTCAATATTTAGGTTTTTCCGACGAAAAATGCTATAACCGGAGTTCTAACTCCGATGACGATGAAATTTAAACTGGAAGCTCACGTTAACATGTGTAAGATCCTGCCAAGATTTGAGAATTTCTGGAGTTAAACTTTAGGTATCTAATTTCTTAAGGAATTAATTAGAAATTAAATTTTGAAAAATACTTAAGGGAGTTGAAAAATTATAAAAAAATACTTGTTGTGTATGAAATATATGTATATATGTTTGGACAGAGGATAGAAAAATAATAAGTTGATTTGGTAATTTTTCATGAAAATGGTTTAGTTACGAACATATGAGTTAAATATGTTATGTGAAGTTGAAAAATTGGTTTTACAGTTGTATATCTTTGGCTTACGTGCATAGATGGACTGTTGATTTTTGGCTTTACAGTTGTATATCTTTGGCTTACGTGCATAGATGGACTATTGATTATTGGTTTTACAGTTTTATATCTTTGGCTTACGTGCAAAGATGAACTGTTGATTATTGATTTTACAGTTGTATATCTTTGGCTTACATGCAAAGATGAACTATTGATTGATGAGTATCTTTGGCTTATGTGCATAGACGAACTTTTTATTGGTATGATTATGACCAGGGATCATTCTGTGTAATCATGACCTGTAATGTTATAGATGATGTGGTAAAAGTCCTCATTGGCCCGTAGTGCATTGATGGACAATTATTGGTATGATTATAACAAGGGATTATTCGGTATAATCATAACCATTGATGATTATATGAATATCCTTGGCCGTAGTTGTGACGCCCCCAAAATAGGTATACATCACCCATTTTGAGTCGTCAATAACATGGTACAGAAACAACTACAACTTTATTAATACAACATATAAACTGTGAGTTTAAATACAAATATTTCCATCTAGACAATATTCACACCCAAATAAGTCCTCATTACAATTATTGGTACATTATTTTACAAAAAAGGTGAGTAGTGCCTTCTTACGTAAGAATCAATAATTGGTGCAATACCGTGTGCTACTGTGTTTTAACCATCGGGTATTCCAACAATGATAATACTTGAATAACAACTTCCGTTATTTATAAACAACTTATACTTGTCGTTTTCTTCATCCAATCGCTTTCCGTTATGGGGCCCACACAAAGCTGCGCCGTCGTACGAATATTCTCAGACAGTAAGAATATTCCACGACCAAACTAATATTCCCCGACAACAATGAATATTTTATAACCACTTGCTTATTTGAAATATTTGTGCATTTTACCCATAACTAACCACATTAATCAAATCAACCCTTACTATTTCAAAATAATAAATAGAGGAAATTCAATTTCATTAATAATAAGTTGGGGTCTTATAGTAGTGCATGGATGATTCGATGATGTGAATTATTTATTAAGCTGAGTCTCAGCAATAAAGTATTGATTATACACTTTTAATTCGTAAAAGATAATAGATATCATGCTCTACTTGACTCTTTTAAAATACAGTTGTATGTCTTTGGCCTATAGTGCAAATGTGAATTGTTAATGAATATCTTGGCCGTAGTGCAAAGATGAATATATTAGTATGATTATGAGTAGGAATTGTGATTTGCTATAACCATGATTTTTTGATGTTTCAGGTGAAGATAGGTGATGAAAATTTTCTTCATCCTGGGTGCGAAGAGGAATTTAGAATCGCAATTATGATTATGAGTTATTCATATGATTATGGACAGGAATTGTTGATTGATGTTACAGGGATAAAACATTATTGGTGGACTTTTAAAATGGAGAATATAATAGACCTGATGGTCTATTTGACTCTTCTAATGGATTGCTCGTTCCGCTGCAACTATGGTTGAAAAGTTTTATCATCTTCCATATGTTTTAAATCTCTGATTTATTACTGATGAAGGATATTGATAATTTAATTATCTTTAGTCGTGATATTCTTTCTCATAGTTGTGCTCACCCTTTTTTGCTTCACAATTCTTTTCTGTAATAAGAGTGTAGGTAGTCGATTGCGATGATAACGTGAAATAATGAGATGGTCCGAAACTGTTGAAGTTTCTCAATACATTATAAAATGGCATGACATGCAATATATAATTGCATTGAGGACCTAAGAAGTGTGTGTCGTATTTTATACGTCACTTAATAATTGATTTTGGTGAACAACAATAGGGTGATGAGAACCCGACCTTGAAAGCGTCAAAAGTGCACCGCATTAAAATGAAGAGAACAGAAATCTTCTCGTGTCCCTTTGGAGACTTGAAATATTTGCTGTTGTACTCTATATAGAATGTAATAATTTGAGTATGAATATTGTCGTATACGTTACAATATTTGTATTGAAACTCATAGTATATATGTCGTCGTATTTTGCACGACAGTTGTATAAATGACGTTTATAATTAATTTCTGTAGTGTGGTATTTGGCGACTCAGAATGGGTAATGTATACCTATTTTGGGGGCGTCACAGTTGGTATCAAAGCTTAGGGATATGATCCCTGGCTGAGATGTGAGACAAGAACTAGGAGGGGAGAGACGGGGAATTCCTTCGCTAGTATGACCTACCTAAGTTTATTTGGTATTTAATTGGTCGGGCAGAGTATATGGATAATATGTGGTATGTTAATTAACCTTTGTTTTGAAGGTATATTTTAGAATGATATCTGAAATACAGGAGATGAGCAATGGGAAAATTATGATACAGAGGATATAACCGGGATGGTACAATCCAAAAAAAGCAAGGTATTCTCATCTCTTCGAACTACCAGGTACGTAAATTTCGAGGGCAAAATTTCATAAGGAGGGGAGATTGTGAGACCTCGAATTTTATGAAATAAAAGTATTCAATTTTTCTATTTTGGTAAATAGTTAAATTTATAAAAGTTTAAAGTTAAGGGTCATATTTGAAAATTTTTCAAAGTAAACAAGTTGTCATAAAATAATCGGTGGTAAAATACGCGTGGTTGCATAGTAGCACACGGTATTGATTATTGATGCTTATGTGAGAAGTCACTCAGTTATACTCAATTATTGCTACAATAATTGCTGCATCATATCTCTCATATTATTGATTCAATTATTGTCACAAAGATCATCTCGCATAATATTTTATATATTATTAAATCAATAATTGAGACGACAAAGTTATTCATATTATTAAATTGCAATATTTACAATGTCTAGAAGTTCTATCAAAGAGAGGTTTGGTCACCTAATTGCGCGCCAATATGGAGAAATCCTTATTGGAAAGCCCCCTCTTTCCTGGGAATGAACTGGTTGTTAAATATTGTGAGTTATAATATTAATGATGAATAAGTTCGTGTTGATTAAAGATGAAATTGATAGTTCCATTGTGTTGGAATTATTAGTGTTAGTGGAAATCGACATTTATTTCGATAATAATTGATGTCTGGAGGTTATATTATTCGATCGGGTATTCGGGGCACTTTTTTATGTCGGAGTACTATTCACGAGTTACTATTCACCTGATTACTATTCACTCTAGTAATATTCACTCGGGTATTTGGGACACTTTTTATGTCGGGCTACTATTCAAGAGTTACTATTCATAGGTTACTATTCACTCTAGTATTATTCACTCGGGTATTTGAGACACTTTTTGTGTCGGAGTACTATTCTCGAAGTACTATTCACAGGTTACTATTCACCTGAAAAATATATTTCTTTTCGGTCCAAATCATTTTTGGGTACAATATTATTCTATGAGGAGATGTGCTAATTTTTCAGACCGTTGGTTGAAATTATAATAGTAAATTAATTTCTTTCGTTGGATTAAAGTTTTAATAGTAAATCAACATGGATCACTGGTTTAAAGTTTTAATAGTGAATCAGTATGGATCGCTGGTTTAAAGTTTTAATAGTGAATTATTATGGACCGTTGCTTTAAGTTTTAATAGTAAATCAATATGGACCGTCCATTTAAAAGTAAATCAATCTGGACCGTTCATGAATTAGTTACTATTTAGTCCACTCTCCTATAAATAGAAGCTCATTCCTTCATTATTTCTTACGAATTCACTGAAACTCTAGAGAGAGAAATTATAGAGAGAAAGAAGAAGAGAAGTCTGCTACCTCACTATTCCAGTATCCAGTTTTCTTCTAAGGTAAGGGATATTATTATTATAGTAAGGGGTATTATTTCTTTCGTATTCATGAAGAGAGCTATTGTTATTCTATTCCTTATTATTATGTTGGAATAACTTTGTCTATGCAAGTCTTCGTATACATGGTGAAATTCTTCTATTATTCCATTCTTTATTATTCTGTCGGAATATCCTGTCTGTGCGTTTACGCATGACCTGGTTCCATTATTTATTATTCTGTTGGAATAACCTGTCTGTGCGGTCTATCGTATGCATGGTATTTTTGTTGTTATTCCATTCTTTATCATTCTGTTGGAATATCCTGTCGGTGCGTATTACGCCTAACCTGGTTCCATTAATTATTATTCTGTTGGAATAACCTGCCTGTGCGGTCTATCGCATACATGGTGATTTCTGTTGTTATTCCATTTTTATCATTCATTGAATATCCTGTTGAATGCGTATTACTTTGAATCGTTCCATTAATTATTATTCATTGGAATAACTCGTCTCACGTAAGGCCTATCGCTCAGATGGTGATTTCGTTGTTATTCCATTCTTTATTATTCATTGAATATCCCGCTTGGGTGTAATTTCGCTTTGACCGTTCTCGTTCTTTATTATTCGCCGTAATATCCTATCTGTAACGTTTACGCATAACTTGGTTCCATTATTTATTATTCATTGGGAATAACTTTGCTCATATCATCTACCGCATGCATGGTGAATTCTTCAGTTATTCCATTCTTTATTATTTTGTTGGGAATAACCTATCTATGCGAAGTACCGCATGCATGGTGAATTCTTCAGTCATTCCATTCTTTATTATTCTGTTGGAATAACTTGTCTATGTGGATTACCACATGCATGGTGAATGATCCTTTGTATTCATTCTTTATTAAATTGTGAAAATGATCTGTTTACGTGGATTATAATAAAAGCCATAATATACGCATTGGACTGTTGATTATGATAAAAGTCATAATAAAAGCATCGGACTGATGAAAATCATGGATATATGTAGTATTATTAAGTGTTATGATGAGTTATGTTGGTTATTATGTGAAAACATGAAAGTTTCTTAGAAATCACAAAGGGTTGAAAATCAGATTTTGGTGAAAATAGAACATGAAATTCAATTGACCATATCTCTTATTATATTCCAAATTTTTGAGTGTGGTCAAGTTCTAGAGTTAGATATATGAGTTTTCTAACTTATCCAAGTTGAATCACTAGAAAAGGTGTTATAGATTTTCGTATGGACTGATTTTAGCAAAGGAGTCAAAAACTGCAAAGTACCAAAAAACTACTGTCCAAAAATTTAAAAGGGCATTTTCGGCCACTTAATTTGTGAGAAAAATTCTGGCCTTTTGGGACATGAAAATTTAGGGTATAAAGTACCTCCTGTCCAAAAATGAGTTCATTCCGACTTAAAATGAGCAAGTTATGACTATTTCAATATTTAGGTTTTTCCGATGAAAAATGCTATAACCGGAGTTCTATAACTCCGATGACCATGAAATTTAAACTAAAAGCTCACGTTAACATGTGTAAGATCCTGCCAAGATTTGGGAATTTCTGGAGTTAAACTTGAGGTAGCTAATTTCTTAAGGAATTAATTAGAAATTGATTTTTGAAAAATACTTAAGGGAGTTGAAAAATTATAAAAAAAAAATACTTGTTGTGTATGAAATATATGTATATATGTTTGGACAAAGGATAGAAAAATAATAAGTTGATTTGGTAATTTTTCATGAAAATGGTTTAGTTACGAACATATGAGTTAAATATGTTATGTGAAGTTGAAAAATTAGTTTTACAGTTGTATATCTTTGGCTTACGTGCATAGATGGACTGTTGATTATTGGCTTTACAGTTGTATATCTTTTTCTTACGTGCATAGATGGACTGTTGATTATTGGTTTTATAGTTGTATATCTTTGGCTTACGTGCAAAGATGAACTGTTGATTATTGGTTTTACAGTTGTATATCTTTGGCTTACATGCAAAGAAGAACTATTGATTGATGAGTATCTTTGGCTTATGTGCATAGATGAACTGTTTATTGGTATGATTATGACCAGGGATCATTCGGTATAATCATGACCCGTAATGTTATAGATGATGTGGTAAAAGTCCTCATTGGCCCGTAGTGCATTGATGGGCGGATTATTGTATGATTATAACAATGGATTATTCTAAGATAATCATGACCATTGATGATTATATGAATATCGTTGGCCGTAGTGCAGGGATGATTCGATGATGTGGATTATTTATTAAGCTGAGTCTCAGCGATAAAGTATTGATTATACAATTTTAATTCGTAAAAGATAGTAGATATCATGCTCTACTTGACTCTTTTAAAATACAGTTGTATGTCTTTGGCCTGTAGTGCAAAGATGAATCGTTAATGAATATCTTGGCCGTAGTGCAAAGATGAATTTATTAGTATGATTATGAGCAGGAATTGTGATTCGCTATAACCATGATTTTTTGATGTTTCAGTTGAAGATAGGTGATGAAAATTTTCTTCATCCTGGGTGCGAAGAGGAATTTAGAATCACAATTATGATTATGAGTTATTCATATGATTGAGGACAAGAATTGTTGATTGATGTTACAGGGGTAAAACATTATTGGTGGACTTTTAAAATGGAGAATATAATAGACTTGATGGTCTATTTGACTCTTCTAATGGATTGCTCGTTCCGCTGCAACTATGATTGAAAAGTTTTATCATCTACCATATGTTTTAAATCTCTGATTTATTACTGATGAAGGCTATTGATAATTTAATTATCTTTAGTCATGATATTCTTTACTGGGCTAGTTGTGCTCACCCTTTTTGCTTCACAATTCCTTTCAGGTAATAAGAGTGTAACTGGGTCGAGCGGGGATAACAGGGAAATAATGAGATGGTCCGAGACTATTGAAGGTTCTCAATACATTATAAAACGGCATGACATGCAATATATAATTGCATTGAGGACCTAAGAAGTGTGTGTCGTATTTTATACGTCACTTAATAATTGATTTTGGTGAACAACAATAGGGTGATGAGAACCCGACCTTGAAAGCGTCAAAAGTGCACCGCATTAAAATGAAGAGAACATAAATCTTCTCGTGTCCCTTTGGAGACTTGCAATATTTGTTGCTATACTTTATATGGAATGTAATAATTTGAGTATGAATATTGTCATATTATATACGTTACAATATTTGTATTGAAACTCATAGTATATATGTCGTCGTATTTTGCACGACAGTTGTATAAATGAAGTTTATAATTGATTTCTGTAGTGTTGTATTTGGCGACTCAGAATGGGTGATGTATACCTATTTTGGGGGCGTCACATATTAAGTCTAACTAGTTCGACCTGCTTGGACCTCGGTCTATTCTCGGTGTTCTGGTCACCCTATCTGATAATTTACACATTTATTGTCAATTAAACTCGGTCTCTAGGCTTCAATATTATTTTAGATAAGTTAAATATCGTTTATAATAATTTTTCAAACACTGGAATAATTTTAAAATAATTTAATTATCAAATAATCTTATCATCATTAATATTTAATAATATAAAAATATTAATGACATACTTGTCAAAATATTAAAGTTATTATTAATAACTTAAAATATTTTTAAATCATCAATATTCTACTTAAATAATTTTTAAAATAATTAAAATCATTTTGAAACCATCACCATTAATATTTAAATATTAATGAATTTATCATAAAAATATTAAAAGTCATTAATTATAACTTCAAATATTTTCAAATCATTTTTCTCATTTTTAAATGATTTTTACATTAATAAAAATCATTTTCTATCATTTATTTAATTTAATAATTAAATAAATCTAATATCATTAATATTAATTTATTAATGAGAATTCTCCAAAAATATTGAAAATTATATTTTATAATTCAAAATATTTTAAACACTTTATTCTTATTTAAAATAATTTTTATAATATTAAAATCATTTTTAACTCATTTATTTAATATAATAATTAAATAAATCTAATATTATTAATATTAAATTATTAATGAAAATTCTCCAAAAATATTAAAAGTTACATTTTATAACTCAAAATATTTTAAATAATTTATTCTTATTTAAAATAATTTTTATAATATTAAAAATCATTTTCTCCCATTCATTTAATACACTAATTAAATAAATTAAATATCATTAATATTCAAATAATTATAAATATTAATGAAAAACACCCCAATTTGTCAATTTTTATTTTTCACAATTTAAAATAATTTTAAAACCATTTTTGTAATTTTTTTAGAATTTATTTTCTATTTTTAATTATTTTTTGAAAAATTAGAAATTAAAAATAATTAAAACTGTCGCTAGCGACAGTAACCGTTGCTGTTGGTGTTCTTGAGCTCAAGAACACTGACAACCCAGTTATCAAGGGTCTCGGTTTGACCAACTGTGATTCTCAGCTCAGGCATGTTCTGTGCTAGCTAAGACACTGTTTTGGTAGTGTGTATATAACACTACAATTATCAACTAACATCTTGGTTATACAACATCCAAGCTAGTAGATCCAGCCTCTCAAAGTCACTGTCAGATCAAATTTGGGTTTTTTGGGTAACCCAGAAACCCATACAGTGTCGACTAGACACTTTCAAGGTGAATTAATTTTATGTTCCAGTCATTGTATTGGTGTTATTGAGGTTCAGAACTATATTACTCATCTCAAGGAACATTTATATACCATGATCTCTGTAGACACTCGAAATTTTCTTTTCTTGTTACTAACTATGCAGGAGGGCAAAAGCGTCTTTTTCACTCCAGAGATAACCCTGGAGGACCACAACATCAATTCCAAACTCAGAGATAACCCTGGGGATATTCAGAGTCAACAGCATGACAACCTCAAAGATAACCCTGCGAAAGGACGGCTACAAATGTGTGAAAACCAGAGAACCCCAGGAGGGGTAAAATGGTCATTTTGCCAACTCAACTTCACTTCAAACCAAATACACTCATTTCAACCCAAATTGTTTCAATAGAAGTCCCACAAGACCCATATTGTAAGACCCCAACTTTTATGAATAAAAATGAATTTTCTATAATTATCATTTTTGAATATTATGGAATGAATTTGATATAATGTTATAGTTGTGGGTAATATTTATAAATTTTGCAAAGTACGCAAGTTGTTATATAATATTCGATTGGTCGGGGAATATTCGTTTTAACAGGAAATATTCGTACGACGGCACAATCATTGGTGGACCCCACAACATAATTATTGTCGGATTGAGAAAACGACAAAAATATTTTATTGATAATAACTGTGGAAGTTTTACCGTTGATACTGTTGAACTACTCGGTAGTAAAAGTACAGTAATACGCGTGGTTGCATAGTAGCACACGGTATTGATTATTGATGCTTACGTGAGAAGTCACTCATTTTTGTTTAATTATTGCTACAATAATTGATGCATAGTATCTCATGTTATTTGATTCAATTATTGTCGATATTTTATATATTATTAAATCAATAATTGAGACAACGAAGTTATTAATATTATTATTTACAATATTAACGATGTCTAGAAGTTCTGCCAAGGAGATGTTTGGTCACCTAATTGCGCGCCAATAAGAAGAAATCCTTATTGGAAAGCCCCCTCTTTCCTGGGAACGACCTGGTCGATTAATATTTTGAATTATAATAATGATGATAAATGTTGTTAAAATATTGAGGCGATTTTTATGAAGTAGTTGTTATAAATTTTACTTATTATTTGGACCTCCACTTACCCATTTTTCTAAACAGTCGGAGAAAGTTATCACAGTTTAGTTTTTATTACTTATATATATACATATATATATATATATATATATATATATATATATATATATATATATATATATAAAAAAAAAAGGTGGGAATGGTGGGTCTGGGTTTTGTGTGCGTGTGTGGGAGGGAATATAAGGGTTAGTATAATATTTATATAATTAATGAATGTATTGCATGTGGTGGAGTATTGAAATGGGTGGAGACTAATTGTCATCATTCTACAAAGTTGGTGGAATATTGAAAATGGGGGAGAAGGGAATCACGGGTGTATTCCGTGATTATAAAGTTAAGCATGTTATATAAATGTATAATATATATATAATATATATTATATTTAAAAGTTTTCGTTTTATTAGAATATTTTATTAAATCAATATTGACCGTCCGATTAAAAGTAAATCAATCTGGACCATTCATGAGTTAGTTACTATGTAGTCCATTCTTCTATAAATAGAAGCTCATTCCTTCATTATTTCTTAAGAATTCACTGAAACTCTAGAGAGAGAAATTATAGAGAGAAAGAAGAAAAGTATTCTGCTACTTCACTACTCCTATATCCAGTACTCTTCTTCTTAAGGTAAGGGATATTATTTTTTTTGTATTCATGAAGAGAACTTCTGTTATTCCATTCTTATTATTCTGTTGGAATAACCTGTATACACGGGCTACCCTATACTTGGTGAAATTCTTCAGTTATTCCATTCTTTAATATTACATTGGAATATCATGTTCATAACGTTTACTGCCTGGACACGTTCCGCTCTTTATCATTCCTTATTATTCTGCTGGAACATCCGATTACAGGCATTTACGCCTTTGACCGGTTCCGCTCTTTATTCATTGGAATATCCTATCATATGCGTTCTGCCGGACCTGGTTCCGCTTTATTATTCCTTATTATTCATTTGGAACATCCTCTTGTCAAGAATTTCTTTGACTTCGTTCCGTTATTTATTATTCGATGGAATAACTTTGCCTATCAAGCAACCGCATGTATGGTGATTTCTTTTGTTATTCCATTCTTTATTATACTCAGGTTGGTTAAAGTTTTGACTTCTATACTCCATGAAATTAGTGGAATATCCTTGATATTTGCGCTTCATCCAAAGATCTTTTCATGAAAATATTCTTCCGAGCATTCTTGAATTTTACTTTACAAAGAAGTATCATGTTGACAATTTGGACGTTATTAGTTCTGAATAAATTAATTCTTGAACTTGTTTTATTGAATTCTTATATCATTGTCATCATCTTCATGTTTATATTTTTTGAAAGTCATCTACGACTGTTGTGGTGCATAGATGGACTTGGTATGATTATGACCGAGGATTATTCGGTGTAATCACGACCCTAATGTTACAAATGATGTGGTAAAAGTCCTCATTGGCCCGTAGTGCATTGATGGACGAGTTGTTGGCATGATCATGACCATTGATGAATACACGAATATCCTTGGCCCGTGAATGTGCATGGATAATTTGTGGTTGTGATACTAATGAATATCCTTGGTAGTAGTGCGGGGATGATGTGGATTATTTACTAAGTTTAGAGTCCCAAATGATAAAAGTGATGAAAAACCTTTAAATGATAAAAGATAGTAGATTTTATTCTCTACTTGACTCTTTTAATGGATTGCTTGTTCCATCTAGCTTAAACTTGATGTCTATTGTATTTTATCGCTTAAACATCGCTGAGGACTAATGATAATTTATTCTACATTATCTTAGTCATAATATTTCTTCTTTGGGCTAGTTGAGCTCACCCTTTCTTTCACTTTTCTCTTCTGTGAAATGAGAACGTAGTGGGACTAGTCGAGGGAACGGAGTGACGGTCCGAGATGGTGTCTTAGTAGTCCTCACTATTCTATAAAATAGTGTGATAATAAATGTAATGAGGACTTATTACGAGAGTGGATATTATGCAGAAGACAATATTGGTATTAAAACTCACAAAGATGTATTTTGTAGTATTTTACACGAATCGTTGTATAATTAAGTTGTATTTTAATTTTGTACCATGTATTTGGCGACTCAAGATGGGTGATGTATACCTATTTTGGGGGCGTCACACATATCTTAACTTCAGAGCGCAAACTACGCAAAACAGCTCACCGGATTGCCTAACGAAAACCCGGAAATGCTATTTCGGTCATGGACCCATCTTCCCAAAAACAAAAAAGGGCAAATCCTATGTCATTGTGTAGCTCTCGGAAAGACCTTTTTGGAATGGTATGGCACGCTTCCATCGAACTCCCGGATTGAAAGTTATGAACGACCGAGCGAATAACGTGTTATCCGAGTGTATGTACTGCGACACGGCGGGACCCACAGTGCCCTAGGCAGCCCAGGCAGCCGTAGGTAGACCTGCGGCACCCCCTCTATATATATGGGGCTTGGGGTGGCCTTATTTAGGAGAGAAACAGCGAGGAAACCCTGTCTAATTGGCTTTGTACACACCATAAACTGAGTGCTTTCTTATTTCAAACACTTTTGAGCTTATATTCTGTCATATTTTTACCGGCGGGAGCCGAGTACTCATCCATTTAAAGTTGTTGGAGTCTTCTTTGGTAGTCCACTGTAAGCCTTCTTACACACTTTAAAGCCTTTCTCTTCATCTTTGCACACACTATTCTACACATTGAGAGTCGTGTTGTGTGCGTATGCCCAAACTTCGGTCCGTGGTTTTCATTTCTGTCTGTATATATATACTTATATACTTATGTATTTATATATGGACTAACATTATCTAGTTATGCCTCGATTGAGCCTGAATTTTACATCCGGAGCGTTTACTTGCTTATATATATATATATATATACTTCTATACTTATATATATAATTGTTGTCAGACATATTTGATGAGCCTAAATTTTATATCCAAGTATGTTTACTTGCTTATATATATATATATATATATATATATATATATATATATATATATATATATATATATATATATATAACTATTGTCAAACATATCTCAAGTGCCCGGATTTTACATTCGAGCGCTTACTTGCTTTTATATATATATATATATATATATATATATATATATATTGTTGTTCGGACATATCCGATGAGCCCGGATTTTATATCCGATGTGTTTACCGCTTATATATATATATTTACATTTCACAGCTTCGGAGTTTACTTGAGGCTTTTTACTTGCTTTATTTACATTTAGTCCCACACGAGTTTACTTACGTGGCGGTTGATCGCATTCTTGCTTTATTTACTTTTCTTTTCTCGATCCCCATGGAGTTGCTTCGTGGTGGTTGATCATGTCTCATATATATATATATATATATAAATTTTTATGACTTTTATATATATCTTTCTTATCGCTTTTCATATAAACTGCAGGTATCATGTGAGCTTAGGAATCATGTGATCACAGATTCGATCTCATCAATCCAGATTCGATTCCGTGATGGACATTTTCAAATTGTAAGCAACTTGTACATTATTTACGGTGCTCAATTTCCTTGGATGGTCATCATGCCCATAAGGAGTTCTAAGATCGTGATATTATTTTCTCGAAGATGCCTCGCATCTCGAAAATAAAAGCAAACAAGCCGAACATTTACTAATAAAATGGAAGTATGAAAATGTCTCAATTCCTATTGAGCACATGGTTTGAAAAACCTCTTTTACAAAACCTCGTTGCTATATCTTGCTTAAAACTGAATTTTTCTATAAAATTCAAACCCTTTGTATATAGGTGCGAACGAGGCCTCGCACTACTTTTAAATAATTGCACATTGATCCACACACACACACACATTCATATAACAGTTTCTTGAAAAGTGGCGGTCACCGTGGAAACACGGATGTCGGGGGGGTGCCTAACACCTTCCCTTCGCATAATCAAGCCCCCGAAACCAAATGAATCTTGGTTTCACAGACCCTTTTAGCAGTGTCATATCACTGGGTCAATGTGCAAAACTTTTTCGGTTGCGTTGGTGCAACCAGTTAAAAACACCAACTGGCGACTCTTAAAGTCAAATCGTCAACATTACACATGTCGGACCTTTTTCACTTGTTTTTTCAAACAAATCTCACATTAACATGAGAACACCAAAGAACAAGTAACGAAAAGGGACAAATAAAAATCCCGACGTTGACAGGTGGCGACTCTGCTGGGGACTCCAGTAAGAGGGCTTAAGCCGCCATTACAAGCTTTTCAAAACTGTTATATGCTTGTGTGTGAATGTTGCATTTACATTAATGATGAATGTGTACGGATGCATTTTACTTACTGCACTACAAAATATCTATCTGTGATATTAGTGCTTCGCACATGTCATCATTTTCATAAACGGTGAGACAAGTTGTATGTGAATGTATGTTGTGTGGTTCCTCTAATAGGAGGCTATCCTGTCGGTGTTTGATTACCGGACTCGTAGGGAGACTAATTCGAACGGGGCTCAGGAAAGGCACCACCCTGATTCGCTCCAGTTGAAAGACCGGATTAACTTCCCTTCAAGTAGATTGTGATGATCTGGGGACCTTCATGCCAAAATGCTGCGAGAGTAACCCTAAGATAAGTCAACCTTTGATAAAATAAACGCGGAGGAAAGTCTCTTCATGCTTTCCATTTTAAATTACTTGTAAAAGCATTTACTTGTAATTTTATTCCATGTGCATCTTTATGTAATGGAAAATATGAAGAATATTTGTGCATACATGTTATCAAATAACACCCATTTTTGCAGGAAAATATTCCTAAAATGGGCACATTATCATAGCATTTACATTATCCCTAAGACTAAACTACATAAGTTTTTTGTAGGGAAGCAATTGATCCAGTTTTCCGCTTAAAATCCAAAAAGGCCACGAGCCTACAGGCAATCATGTCTTCATCTGACCAGTCTAATCCTGTTTCTCGCGAGGGGTTCGAAAGATTAAGCTATCAAATTACAGAGTTGGCTTTTATGCTCAAAGAACTACACCAATCTACTCAGGGTCCAGAAATACCCATCCACACAGAATCTTCTGCACATGGAGGAATCCAAGGCCAAACAATGCCCACTCAACCAGAGTTATCCATACTAGGGGGAGTCAGGGTATTGGCAAAAAGATGGAAACCCAGATACCTAAACCTCATTCCAATAAAGAAATCACAAATCTCAGGGATGATCGAGAAACTGGGGATATAAGAAAGAAAGTCCAACAAATGGAGGAGACTGTCCGGTCAATCAAAGGGACTGGAAACTATGGGAGTGTCACATATTCAGATCTTTGCATATTACCAGGGGCTCGCTATCCTGTCAAATTCAAAGTCCCAGAATTTGAAAAGTACAATGAGGAAGGCGATCCCTATACGCACCTGAAAGTGTACATTGGCGAACTGGGATCTTATCTCAAGATGAAAGCCTCGTAATGCAAATTTTTTCAAAAGAGTCTCACTTTGGAGAGGCTAAAGCCCAATATACGCCCGACTTGACAATGCTAAAATTCAGCGGGAAGAATTGGCCCACGCCTTTCTAAATCAAGATGAGTTTTCATCCTAAATGGCACCGGATTGATACCAAGTGACTAAAGTCAAAAAGCAAAGTACTGAATCTTTCCCAGAATATGCCCAAAGGTGGAGACATCTAGCAGCGCAAGTCGTTCCATCAATGACAGAAAGTGAGATGGTAATGACGTTTATTGATATCCATGAAGCTCCGTATTACAAAAGGATCCTAGCAGGTATAGGAAAGCTATTCTCGAAAATGATCAAACACGGCGAAATGGCAAAGATGGGCCTGAAGGCAGGCAAGATTAAAGACTTCACTGCCTTGGAAGCAGTCGCCAAGAATATACAGACTGACAAGTATGCGATCGATCCCAAGGGTGTACCCGATAAAGGCAATGAAGATGTATCCCTTGTTGTACAAGGGAAAGCTAGGAGACCAACCTACAGTCCCCCCATTTGGAAAATGCAAGACAATCTGCCATCTCAACAACAGGCTGCGTTCAACCAATACCCAGATAGGAAAAGAAAATTTGAAAGAACAGAAAATCGGGTGTTCACTCCACTAGGCGATTCCCTTGAAAATGTGTTGGTGATATTAATGGATCACAAGAATATTACCTAACTGGCTCCACCTCTGGAACCAGGGAGCAAAAGATACAATCCAAACTAGAGATGTTCTTACCACTCGGGGTCTCCAGGACACGATACACAAGATTGTTGGTCTTTAAAGCATAAAATTCAAAATCTAATCGAAAGTGGTAGTATTATGGTCCAACAACCTGATCAACAAAATGTCAACACCAACCTTCCGTTACAGCATGATACAGGGGAAGTAAACATGATCGGGTCAGGAAGCGCTGAAATATATCCAATTTGTAAGTGCATACGAAGGATAGAGGACTACCCCCAAAGGCATAGAACAAATGTCCTAAAGTGGGAAAACTCGGAGGAGGGTATAATAGTAATGCAAAAATTAGAGACGATCCAGAATCAAGTAAATCGCTAGCTGTCGATAAAGTGCGACAACATCGTGGATACGAGGCAGTTTTTCACTCAACTATCAGAAGGCCAAGAAAAGGGGGATGATAAAATTGTTAGAAGATTTCACCAACGGAAAAATCGCTTGGTGTAATGCAAATTTTCAAAGAAGAAAGATCAAAAAACCTCCACAAGAGTCCGAAAATTCACCCCTCTAAACAAATCCAATGAAGAAATGCTACACTTTCTGATAAGCGAAGGACAGATTACTAAGCTGTTGCCTCCTATAAATCCCAAGATAACGAGTTATGAATCCACCAAGATATGTCTCTACCATTCTAACTCACTTGTACATACGACTGAGGAATGCTGGTCTTTGCGATATAAAATCTAGGATCTAATTGAAAATGGAGAGCTGGAGATAGAATTTCCCATGACCAAAAAAGGCAAAAAGGAAATAAAAAGCTTAAAATGTCCACTTGAGACAGGTAGCTCAAATGAGGTGAAGGCTATGAGCGATGATCCTGGCAGACCCTAAGATGGAATGATCCTAATGCAGGACATGACAGAGGAGACAAGGGAATCCCCAAAAGAGATTCCTCTGCCAACATCCAACATCCTGTGGTCCAAAGATGACAACCACATTCCAGATCTTATAACATTGGATGATGCGGAGGAAATACTGATCCTTTCCAACGAAGAAAAAGCAAAAAAGGAAAGTTCCTTGCAAAAAATGCGACAACAGTTCAAGGGAGATTTCATGGTCGAATCCTCTCAAGCCCTTGAAAAGCGTGAGGGAATAGATGAAGCAGAAGGTGGTGAGGTTGTCGGGGAAACCAACCCATCAAAGAATCAAGAGTTCATACCTTTTTGTGATGGGTCCAGCTCAACCATCCTTGAGGAATGTATTGAACTGGGAAGCGATCAAGTTATGGCCATAAGTGAAGACATTCAAAACCAAGAAGTAACTTCTGTCGCGAGCCTTGAAGGTAACACAACCATTGACAACTGGACCACCAGGCCTCAACTAGCCAAAAAGATGTAGATCCAGGGGATAAAGTTGCGAGTTCCAGAAGATATTGGAACAATATCAATTTCTTCGTAGTATGCCTTTTATTTTCCATGCGTGTAAATATTGAAAAAAAATAAGAGAGAAAAAAAACAAAAAAAGTGAAACAAAGCAAAAAAAAAGAGAAAAGAAAAAAAAGAGAAGAAAAAAAAAAGAGAAAAAGAAAAAAGAAAAAAAAGAAAAATCAAAAAATCAAAAATTAAGTCATTCAGGTTTCAGCTCATCAAGCCTGAACTACGAAAGACCTGATCTCCTCTCCAATAGGAGTACGTAGGCTTATGGTGCGGTCAAACAAAAAAAAACTCAAAAAAAAAGAAACCCAAACAAACACTTCTCAAACCGTTTATCTTATCAAGCGGGAACTACGCAGACCTGATCTCCCTCACATACAGGAGTATGTAGGCAACCACCAGTGGTGCGGTCTGTCCCTCAAAAGAAATATCCAAACCCAAAAAACCCTCCAAGTCAGCAACCCATGTGGAGAAGACCCAACAACACTTCAATATCATTCCATCAAATCTGGCACAAATCCCAAAAAAGAAGAAACAACGATACGCCAAGACAACCAGCATAGAGGACCTTCAAAGAGCCGACACCCTCAATCAACAAGTCTTCATAAAACCATCAAAGCCGATTGCGAGAATAAGTCAGGAACAATAATTGAGGACATCCAAGCCTAAATCCACTACCTGCTCACCATCTGGTACGGAGGTAAAAGCCTCTTACGAGATCGGTATCTTATCAGCCCATCTGTCAAAGCAACTATCCCAGACAACAAGCAAGGCTGGGGAAATTTCAAAATCAGTGAAAACTTGATATTGGGACCCTTACAACAAGATTGGGGCAATCTCAGAAATAGCGACAACTCAACATTGGGGCATTTATCAACCATCTTAAGGAGGAAAATGCACCAGTCAACACCATCAACATGGTCCATCATCATCGGAGCTTCCCTCATATTATCTCACTGGCAGTCAGATATTGTTCACTCGCGATTTGGTCAACAAAGAGACTTTCTCGTATGAATCCCCGACAACAACATACGAAAGGACTGGGGTATTTTTCTGATTCCAGGAAAGCGAAGGATTTTAAGGCAGGATCAGGACTCTCATCAAAAGAAAGAAAACTCCTGAAAGAAATCATGGCGACATAAGCGTGCCCCTACGAAAGGAGGGGAAAATTCTCAAAAAGTTCTTAACTCAAGGCCAACGACAAAAGGTCTGGTGAATGAAATCTACACCGTAAAACGTGTTAATTTGTGTTAAATCCTCATAAATTGAGGCCTCTATACTGAAGTTCAAAAGTTCGACAGTGAAAGAACGAGCTGCACCCTCCAGGGATATCAGCGACATTCAGGTCATCAGTTCAGCCAGATTGCGAAGAAAATGTTCAAGGAAATGGGGCACAAGCACTCAACAGCGAAAGGAAACTACAAATCACCTCAAAAAGGGTGAGGCGCTACATCAACGTACATCTCTATCCAGTGTAACATCAGGCAAAGTCTAGCAAAGAAAACCTTTAAATATTACTTCAGCGAAGGTATCGGGAGATCCGGTATTCAAAACCATTGGCATCAATTTAGCGCAACATCAAGACAGTTCAACGATGAAAGCTTTGTATACCACCGTTCGAGTGGGAACCGAAACAGTTGGGCGATGTCAGCGTATTCAACTACCAGCAGGGTAGGATCTGTTGTCAAACTACCATCAGGGTAGGCACCATTGTAAATTACCAGTGTATGCATTGGCGACATCTCCATTTCTCTTCATCAAATAGCCATTAGCGACATCGATCCAAACTGTTGTAGTCAACACCAGCATAGGCATCAGCAATCCCCGGTAAAGGTAAAGCGATTTGAGAAAACATTTTAAACATGCATCATGACATTCATTACATTCCGATTTGCGATTTGTGATATGCGATATGCAAAATTCGATGTGCGAGTTATGAAGTGCGATTGGCCAAAAGCGAAATACGAAGTGCGAAATGCGATGTGCAATTTGCGAACTGCGATTTACGAAAACATTCATCATCACATTCACTACATTTTGCATCATTAAAAATACCTTGTCATATTTCAAGTGTCTACTAATCTTTATCATGTCCATTCCATTGCATTGCATGAACATGATAAAGAGGGGCATCTGTAAACACTCGAAATTTTCTTTTCCTGTTACTAACTATGCAGGAGGACAAAAGCATCTTTTTCACTCCAAAGATAACCATGGAGGACCACAACATCAATTCCAAACTCAGAGATAACCCTGGGGATATTCAGAGTCAACAACATGACAACCTCAAAGATAACCTGTGAAAAGACGGCTACATATGTGTGAAAACCGAAGATAACCCCGGGAGGGGCAAAATGGTCATTTTGCCAGCTCAACTTCACTTCAAACCAAATACACTCATTTCAATCCAAATTACTTCAATAGAAGTCCCACAAGACCCATATCTTAACTTTGGAGCGCAAACTATGCAAAATAGCTCACCGAATTGCTTGACGGAAACCTGGAAATGCTATTTCGATCTTGGACCCATCTTCCTGAATCAAAAAAGGGAAAATCCTATGTCATTGTGTAGCTCTCGGAAAGAGCTTTCCGGAATCGTATGGCACGCTTCTATCGGACTCCCGGATTGAAAGTTATGAACGACCGAGTGAACAGTGTGTTATCTGAGTGTACATATCATGGCTACGGTGGGACCCATGAAGCCTTGGGCAGCCCGGCAGTAGTGGAGAGTACCTGCAGGCACCCCTCTATATATATATGGGTCTTGGGGTGGCCTTATTTGGGAGAGTAAGAATGAGAAAACCCTGTCCAATTGGCTTTGTACACACCATAAACTAAGTGCTTTCTTATTTCAAACACTTTTGAGCTTATATTATGTCATATTTTTACCAGCGGGAGCCAAATACTCATCTATTTAAAGTTATTGGAGTCTTCTTTGGTAGTCCACTGTAAGCCTTCTTACACACTTTAAAGCCTTTCTCTTCATCTTTGCACACACTATTCTACACATTGAGAGTCGTGTTGTGTGCAAATACCCGAACTTCGGTCCGTGGTTTTCATTTCTGTCTGTATATATATATACTTATATACTTATATATATTAATATATGGACTAACATTATCGAGTTATGCCTCGATTGAGCCTGGATTTTACATCCGGAGCGTTTACTTGCTTTTATATATATATATATATATATATATATATATATATATATATATATATACCGCCCCGTTCAGGGACATCCACCTTAAAGAGTATTACGTTGCTTAAAGAGCATTCCTTTTAAAAAATCGGCTTTTTTATATCTCTCTCCTCACTACACTACACAAAGACTGAGCTCTCTACTCGCCAAAGACTGAACTGGGGCTATACAAAGACTAAACTCTCAAGCTTGAAGCCGTTAATATAAGGCTCTCTACTCGTCATTGATCTCCTCCAGAAGAGAGCCCCTTGAAATCTCGACGTGCCCTAGAATCGCGATCTCCTTTATCTCATCAGTTCGAATCGGTAAGGGCTTGCGATTCTAAATTCGGTAATTATTGCTAGTTTACAATTTACAGTGATTCAAGTAGGAAATTGTTTACTTCCTCCGTTTCAAAATATGAAATTCAAGTAAAATGTGATATTTTGGAGTCCAAAAGTTTTATAGCAAAGGTTTGTCTTGTTGAAGAACCTAACAAAGAAAATGCCCATGAAATTAATTCGAATATGATTGTAGTTAGAAAAGACCCAATACGCTGTCACTTGTTGAAGGTCTTTAAAAATGAAAATCATAGCACTATATTCTAAATTGAGGACATACCAGTAAACTATTGTGACTGAGAAGGAAGTCGAACTATAATCAAGTGGATCACTCGTTGATAGAATCCTAATCAGTTTGATTTAATAAGATTATGTTGATATAATCCTAATCAGTTTGTTCCAGTTTGTTTGATGACATATTCAGTTTCCATAAATATATGGCAAAATAACATATATGGTTAGTCCATTTCATATAGTACAAACCTGCTTATTCAAAAAAACAACTCCACAGAAAACATATTGTAATAATTAAAATCAAAAATACATAAATTAACATATCTTAGTAACATTTTTCTTCCTTTTTTATATTTAATTTTGTTTTCTTTGCATTTCTTCCTCTTTGTTTTCCAAGTTAAATTAAGTGGAATTCTTGGTTACCTTTCTCTATATCTGTTTGAATGAATAAAAAGAGCTTTTGAATTTTAGCATAATTGCAGTCCTTTTATATTTTTCTTTTCAAATCATGTTATGATCTTTTTTTTATGATACCAGTAAACTATTGTGACTGAGAAGGAGGTAGAACTAGAGATATTAATAGGAGACTTCAATAATCTAATAAAGTTATCAAGTGGGAGGGAGAACTAGAATTCCTGATAAAATAAGACTTCCATAATCTAATAAAGTTATCTTCTTGGGGAGCTTTGATGCCCCATTGAGGTTCAGTAATTTTGTTGGCCCGACTATCCTGGTTAGTCCCTTACATGATAGAAGGCGATATTTATAATATGGTATATTTCATTTATTTGAATGTGGAGTGTTTCATCTCTTTTTCTGTCTTTCGCCGATTATCAAGAAGGATAACATTATGCCATCTTCAATACTGATTCATTGTAATAATACTTACTGGATTTTTCACTTGCAGATTTTTTACTTTATTGGATTTGGATTTTTTGCCCTTGAATCATTGATCAGCATCTGGGTTATTCAGATAGAGGATTTTGACTATTTAGTTTGTTCATGTTTTTATCCCCTGCTCTTCCTTTGTGTTTCTAGTTTTTTTATGAGCCTGTTTGTTCTTCCTGTGGTGTGCAACAAGTTTATATGTATTTTCGAGGGAGTGACAAAGCAGCTAAGATGAAGCGGGGTAATGTATGATTTGGTTAAAGGGTTATCATGCAGCTGGAGTGGTACTAAGGTGAGTGAATAAAAGGCTGAAGAAAAAAAGAAATGTGGATCCTTTTTTTCTTATGTGACTGATGTGTACTGAACGTAATACTGATCTAGCATGTAATACAAGGAAGTTTTGTTTCTAATTAATCATTTGTACAGTTGAGTTTTTCTTGTTGTAAATGGATGTGAAATTGCACAAGTTGGTTCTGAGTTGATAACATTTTGTTTCCTGCAAGAAAGTTGACATGACAGGAAATTAGGAACTTCCTAGCCGTTGTTTCTAGCTATTGTGGATGTACATATAGTACAACACATAAATAAGCTCTAAAACACATAAAAAGGACCCAATAACCCTGAAGAATCCAAATATTACTCAAAAATAACAAACATATGTTTTCTTATGAAAGAGGTACATTGTAATCATGGAACTTGTTAACTTTACAAAATAACACCATAAATTGCAGCAAAATTAAAGGGAAAAAAACTTCAAAACCAACAGATATCATACTATAATGTGATATAGTGCCTAATACTTTGGTCACAACATTTTATCATTCACTTGAGCAAGATACAAAAAAAAACCGGAGAAGATTTGTTTGGCATCCTTTCTTTAGCATTGCTGCAAGGTGTATACGTAAATATGCTTTAGCCATTTAAGGATCCAACTCAATCGCTCTGCTTGCATCAGCAACATCTTCTGCTCATATAAATCAGATTAATTAAATAATAGAAACTTGGAAAATTGCATAGATATCAACAAAAAATGAAATTGATATAAGACATAAGAAATTGCCCATATAGAAATTGCTCATTCTTTCTCTACTCAAAGACATAAGACATAAGCAAACATGCCCATATGAATTACTACTCATACTTTCTCAACTTAAAGACATAAGCAAACATGCAAATTTCAGCCTAACTTTCATGCCCATATAGAAATTGATCAAATTGATCCCAGTAAAAAAGTAGTAATGGGCCAAATGAACAAACAATTCCTAATTTCATGAACAGTTTTTTTTTTTGAAAAATTTCATGAACAGTTAATCATGTTTGATCTAATAATATTTCATGCCCATATAGAGCAACCAATCAAGCCAAAACCAACAATCTCCACAAAAAGCAAGTACTTTTTGACAATTATAATAACAAGGACAATGTAGGTTCCGTATAGCAATATATCTATCTAAATAGCAAGTACTTTTTGACAGACTTTGGGAAAGTATAAAAAGTGCTTGTAGAAATATGAATTCTTAAAAGAATAAAATTTTCAATCACAAATCCACCAAATAGGAGTTAAGAAATTTGGAGAAGTTTTGCTTCAATTTTGCTATTGCTCGATTTCAAGGGCTTCGATTTTGATGGAGGGCTTCGAGATTTCAGTCACAAATTCACTATGTAAAACACATTCATGATTTAGGAAATGAACATAATTTTATGTTTTGATTAGAACAATCTAATGTAAAACACATTCACTGTAAATTGTAAACTAGCAATTACCGAATTTAGAATCGCAAGACCTTACCGATTCGAACTAATGAGATGAAGGAGATCGTTATTCTAGGGAACGTCGAGATTTCAAGGGGCTCTCTCTTCTGAAGACTATAAGGCTCAACCTAGATCACGATTCGGCACGTCGAGATGAAGGAGATTGCCATTCGAACTGATGAGATGAAATGACTGAGATTTCTAGGGCTTTTCTAGCGTCAATCTTTGTATTATGAGTGTAGCGAGGAGAGAGCCTTAGATTAACATCATTCTGGGCTTTGATTTTCTGGAGGAGATCAATGACGAGTAGAGAGCCTTATATTAACGGCTTCAAGCTTGAGAGTTCAGTCTTTGTATAGCCCCAGTTCAGTCTTTGGCGAGTAGAGAGCTCAGTCTTTGTGTAGTGTAGTGAGGAGAGAGATATAAAAAAGCCGGCTTTTTAAAAGGAATGCTCTTTAAGCAACGTAATACTCTTTAAGATGGATGCCCCTGAACGGGGTCATATATATATATAATTGTTGTCGGACATATCTGATGAGCCTGGATTTTATATTCGATGCATTTACTTGCTTTTCTATATATATATATATATATATATATAACTGTTGTCAGACATATCTGATGAGCCTGGATTTTACAACCGGAGTGTTTAATTGCTTATATATATATATATATATATATACTTATACATATAATTGTTGTCGAACATATCCGATGAGCCTGGGTTTTATATCCAAAGTCGTTTATCGCTTTTATATATATATATATATATATATATATATATATATATATTTACATTTCTATCGTGCCCGGAGTTTACTTGAGGCTTTTTACTACTTTATTTACATTTAGTCCCTTCGAGTTTACTTCGTATATTTGATCGATTTATCGCTTTTATTTACTTTTCTGATCCCCCATGGAGTTGTTTCGTGGTGGTTGATCATGTCCTTATATATATATATATATATATATATATTTATCGCTTTTATATATTTACATTTCCGATCTCCCATGGAGTTGCTTCGTGGTGGTTGATCATGTCTGTATATATATATTTACAACTTTTTATATATAACTGCTTACTGCTTTTCATATAAACTGCGGTATTATGTGAGTCTAGGAATCATGTGATCACAGATTCAGTCTACTAAATCTAGATTCGGTTCCCGTGATGGACATTTTCAGCTGTAAGCAACTTGTACATTATTTACGGTGTATGAATTTCCTTGGATGGCTGTCATGCCCATGAGGAGTTCGGCACTGCTGTATATTATTTTCTTGAAGATGCCTTGCATCTCGAAAATAAAAGCAAACAAGCCGAACATTTACTAATAAAATGGAAGAATGAAAAGGTCTCAATTCCTATTGAGCACAAGGTTTGAAAAACCTCTTTTACAAAACTTCGTTGCTATATCTTGCTTAAAACTGAATTTTTCTATAAAATTCAAACCCTTTGTATATAGGTACGAATGAGGCCTCGCACTACTTTCAAATAATTGCACATTGATCCACACACACACACATTCATATAACAGTTTCTTGAAAAGTGGCGGTCACCGTATAACAACGGATGCTCAAGTGCCTAACACCTTCCCTCCGCATAATCAAGCCCCCGAACCGAAATGAATCTTAGTTTCACAGACCCATTTAGCAGTGTCATAACACTGGGTCAATGTGTAAACCTTTTTCGGTTGCGTTGGTTCAACCAGTTAAAAACACCAACTGGAGACTCTTAAAGTCAAATCGTCGACATTACACATGTCGGACCTTTTTCACTTGTTTTTTCAAACAAATCTCACATTAACATGAGAACACCAAAGAAAAAGTAAAGAAAAGGGACAAATAAAATCCCGACGTCGAAAATTTCAGTCCAACTACATCATAAACTCCAGATTCAATCTGGTCAAAGTCTGTCAGAACACAAGTTCATCCGATTTCTAGGTTTTCCAAAAACGCTAAATCAGTGCGAGTGGCCTACTTTGACCACCTTTTACTTACAATCGGTTGATTGTTTACATGATCTAAGGCCATAAATACTATAAACTGGATACAAACACATTATCAAATCACTTATGACTGACAGATCTGGGGCTAACAAAAACATGTCAGACGCCGGTTTAGGATTTCTGGGTTACCCAGAAATCACCCGGTCAATCTCGGTCAACGAGTTTTGACCGTTAATAACTTACGATCTAGACATAGAATGGCTGTGATTCCACCTCTAGATCAAAGAACACATGACAAGCTACAAATTACAACTTTAAAACAACAAAAATCATAAAAAGAAAAGAATCTAGAGCCACTGACATTAGCTTGTCAGGCTACATTTCGTGTTCTAGAATAGTTTTTGTAAAACTCCATTTTAAAGCCTCTTGATGATATAGATCTATGATGTCATAGATCATTATATAACATCCTCTAGCACGAATCTAAACACATAAACTCAAATATTTTCTTAGCATACAAGATCTAGGTTGAGTATAGGGTTATACCTTCTCTTGCTAAATCTTTGATCCTTGTTCTACAAATCTGATTTAGGTGTTCTAAGAGGTTAAAGAGTGATTGAAACACTTGTATAAATTCGGAGGTTGAGTGAGAGAGAGAGAGAGAGAGAGTTGTTGAGAGCTTAGATAGAAAATAAGCCAAATAAATGCACCTTCTCTCTCTTAGATCTCTTATATAATATGATATAATGCACATGGCTGATAACTTTGCTAGATTTATCGGAGATTTTGGGTCATGCAAGTCAAATTAGTTGGTGAACCACTAAAGGTGTTGTCAAATTTTACAAGTTACTAATTAAAGTAATGCAAAAAGGGCATTTTGGTCAATGTATATGCAATTTTAATGGCAAACTAGACATTTGTCCAACACTTAGGGTTTAATCCTAAGGTTCTAACCATTAGATTTTCCAACTTTAATTTCTAGGATTTTTAAATTAGGGTTTTAAAAATAGAAAATTAAGATAACTTAAATATAATTAGGATTTCCTAATTATATTAAAGGTTATCAAACACATTAGGGCTTACTAATTAGGATTAGGGTTTCCTAATTAGGGTTTAAGATTCCTGAATTTTAAATTAGGGTTTCTCGATATACAATTAGGGTTCCTAACTGGGCATTAGGGTTTCTAAACCTGAGATTAGGGTTTCTAATCCCTTATTAGGGTTTACAAATTATAAACCTTATCCGATCAATCATTGATCAAAATTTCTCTATAGTACAAACACGTACTCATCAATATAATTATTTTAATTATATTTTCTATCGAATCCCCATCTGTAACTAGGGTTAGGGTTTTTATTCTTTGTTAAACACAACTCTACTCTAATTTTCTCAGTCAATACACAAATTGACCATATCTCGAGACTCGTATCACAGATACACATCACAATCTTGATAATCAATATCAACATTAAATAAAAAAAATTTATTCAAAAAATTCAGATTATTCAAAATCCCAGTTTATCACATCAGAGGATCAAAAGGTTCCCTTCGCCTCCTTCATGTTGCGAGAAGAGGCAGATCATTGGTTGGAATCTATAAAACACACTAAACCTGCCGCACTAAAGATATCTTGGGAGAAGTTTCAAGAATTGTTCAACGACAAGTACTTTCCCGATAGTATTTGTCATATGAAGGAGGTGGAATTCATCAAGTCGGAGCAAATAATATGACTGTGTCGCAATACGAGGCTAAATTTGTGGAGTTATCCCGGTTTGCATCCCATTTGGTAGATATTGAGGAGAGAATGACGCGAATGTTTCAGCGAGGTTTGAAACCCGAAATACGTCAATACCTTATTTCTCATAAACTTTGTTTATATTCAGATATTGCGAATAGGGCTTAGTTATTAGAACACGATTATGAGTCAGCTCAACCAAAAGACAACGACCAACAACACAATAATAATCATACCGGTGGCAACGACCATCGGAATAATGATAACCATCGTGGGGGAAATTATCATATCAAGAATGGTAACCACTTTAGTGGTAATCATGGCCAAGATAATAGAAGTGGAAATTTCAAGAAGAGAAGGTTCAATAATGATGGAAAGACAGCAACACCAGTGTAAGACTCCAACTTTTATGAATAAAGAATAATTTTCTTGAAATATATTTTTGAATATTATGGTGTGGATTTGATATAATGTTATAGTTGTGGGTAATATTTATAAATTTTGCAAAGTAAGCAAGTGGTCATATAATATTCGATTGGTCGGGGAATATTCGTTATATTCGTACGACGACACAATCATTGGTGGACCCCACAACGGAAGTCTTGTCGTAGTAAGAAAATGACATAATTATATTTTTATAAAAATAACGGCGGAAGTATTACCGTTAAAACTGTTGAACTACTCGGTAGTAAAAGTATAGTAATACGCGTGGTTACATAGTAGCACACGGTATTGGCTATTGATGCTTACGTGAGAAGTCACTCAGTTATACTCAATTATTGCTACAGTAATTGCTGCATCATATCTCTCATATTATTGATTCGATTATTGTCACAGTATCATCTGCATAATATGATATATTATTAAATCAATAATTGAGACGACAAAGTTATTCATATTATTATTTGCAATAGTGACAATGTCTAGAAGTTCTGTCAAGGAGAGGTTTAATCACCTAATTGCGCGCCAATAAGGAGAAATCCTTATCGGAAAGCCCCCTCTTTCCTGGGAATGACCTGGTTGTTAAATATTGTTAATTATAATATTAATGATGAATAAGTTTGTGTTGATTAAAGATGAAATTGATAGTTCCATTGTGTTGGAATTATTAGTGTTAGTGAAAATCGAAATTTATTTCGATAATAATGGATGCCTGGAGGTTATATTGACCAATCGGGTAATTAATCAGATAAATGAGGAATTAATTGCTATTAATTCACATGATTATAACTATTTATTCACATGTGTGTACTATTGATTCACATTCTTGTACTATTAGGGGAGGTGGTGCAAGATTGATAATACTTGCATGATTAAGTTAAAAATGGAGGTATAGATGGAGGTACTATACTGTAATTCGTATTTTCAAATGTCTAGAACTATTGATTCACATGATTTACTATTGATTCACATGATTTACTATTATGGGAGGTGGTGCAAGTTTGATAATACTTGCAGGACTAAAATAAAAATAAAGGAAAAGAGGAAGGTATTATTCTGTAATATTTTGAGCCCCAAAATGTGCAATTATCGAAACTATATTTTCCTATAAATAGAAGCTCATTCTTCCTTCATTTCTCACCAATTCACTAAAGCCATAGAGCAATTATTATAGAGAGAAATTATAGAGAGAAAGAAAAAGAGAAGTTTGCTACCTCACTATTCCAGTATCCAGTTTTTTCTAAGGTAAGGGGTATTATTCTTTCGTATTGATGAAGAGAGTTATTTTCTTTCAATACTTGTAAGGGTTGTTATTCCATTCTTTATTATTATGTTGAATAACTTTCGCTCATCCTATGGGCACCGCATACATGGTGAAATTCTTCTGTTATTCCATTCTTTATTATTCTGTTGGAATATCCTGTCTATGCGGATTATGCATGACCTCATTCCATTCTTTATTATTCTGTTGGAATATCCCGTCTGTGCGGATTACGCATGACATTGTTCCATTCTTTATTATTTTGTTGGGAATAACCTGTCTGTGCGGTCTATCGCATGCATGGTGAATTCTTCTGTTATTCCATTCTTTATTATTCTGTTGGAATAACCTGTCTATGTGGATTATCGCATGCATGGTGAATGATCCTTTGTATTCATTCCTTATTAAATTGTGGAAATGATCTGCCTACGTGGATTACCGTATGGCGGGCGAAAATCCATTTGCAGTTTCATATATTCTATTATACTCAGTTGGTTAAAGTTTTGGCTTCGATACTCCGTGAAATTAGTAGAATATCCTGGATATTTGCACTTCATCCAGTATCTTTTCATGGAAACATTCTTCTGAGCATTTTTGAATTTTACTCCACAAAGCAGTATCATGTTGACAATTTGGACGTTATTGGTTCCTGGATAAATTAATTTATAAATCTTTAAAATTTATCCTTGAACTTGTTTTATTGAATTATTATGTCATTGTCATCATCCTCATGCTTATATTGTGATGAAAGTCATCTTTGGCTTATGTGCATAGATGAACTTGGTATGATTATGACCAGGGATTATTCGGTATAATCATGACCATAATGTGATGAATGATGTGGTGAAAGTCCTCATTGGCCTGTAGTTCATTGATGGACAGTTGTTGGTATGATTATGACCAGGGATTATTCGGTATAATCATGACCATTGATGATTACATGAATATCCTTGGCCGTGGTGCAGGGATGATTTGATTTTATTTATTAAGCTGAGTCTCAGTGATAAAGTTGATGAAAAACTTTTTAAATCATAGAAGATAGTAGGTTTTATGCTCTACTTGACTCTTCTAATGGATTGCTTATTCCGCTGTAGTTGTTAATCTAAAACTTGTTGTCTATTATATTCTATCAGTTGTTATACTGTTGAAGGCTAAAGATAATTTATTTTGCATTATCTTAGTCATAATATTTCTTACTGGGCTAGTTGAGCTCACCATTTCTTTCACTATTCTCTTCAGGAAATGAGAATGCGAAGGGGAGGGACACATCAGTCCAAAATGTACGATGCAGTCCAAAGCGTGTTACAATTGCAGAAGAGAAGGTCATCTAGCTCGATTTTTTTATGTAGTGAAGTCAAGTCCAGCTGGGATGGTGACACCAAAGGATGTCCCAGAAAAGTCAAAGCCAGTTGTTTAAGTGAGAGAGTTTGTCGAGGAACCCGAATGAAGTTATCACGGTTAAGTTAATCATAAACACCTACGAAGTCTATACCTTATTCAATACGGTTTTACCCATTCTTTTATTTCACCTAGTTATGTTCAACGTATGAACTTGACTATTGAGAAATTAGACTTTGACTTGTCTGTTGAAACTCTGTTAGGAGAAACCTTTGTTGCATCCACTATTTATAAATCTTGTTTGATTCAAATTGGCACCTTCACGTTACCTGTCGATCTCATCTCTTTAAAAATACTTGCCTTTGATGTGATTTTAGGAATCGTCTGGTTAACTATTCATCATGCTAAAATTTATTTTTTTCGTAAGGTTGTTAGTTTTTATATTCCTAATCAACCTGTTATGCGAATTCAACCAACCCAACCACTAAAGTCAATCACTGTCATATCAAGCCATAAGTAAAGAGCCCCGAACCTTTCGCTTGTGACTTCCTTGTGTGGGATGCACCGAAGCCAAACTTTCCATAGGGGATGCCGTGAAAATGGTGGCAAGTTGATAGGTATTAATGTGAAATGATATCTAAGTCTTGGATGAGAGTCACAGTTTTGAATGATATTTTTATCCCTAATAAATTTTCTGACGTATTCCCTAAAGACTTCCTGGCCTACCCCAGAGCGTGAAATCGAATTTTGTATTGACCCCAGTATAAAACCCATTTCTAAAACCCTCAAATATTTCTTCACCCAGAATGAATGTAATATGTGCTGAAGACGTTGGATCGAGCTGTTGAAGATTACGACCATACCATTCAATACCATCCTAGAAAAGCAAACGTGGTAGTTGACGCGTTGAGTAGAAGATCGTATGCGGTTACGAGTGCAATGTTGTTAACACAAAGACCCATTTCATACGACTTATAAAAGATGGAGATAGAGTTAAAGACTCCAAGAACCCACGTGAAGATAGCGAATATACGATTAGAATTAACTTTAATCGATAAAGTTAAAGCCGCTCAAGCTACAGACTCAGAGATGATGAATATGAAGAAGAAGATGCAAGAAGGCGTTATTCTAGAAGTAAGAATCGACAAAGAGAGGAAATCTCAACCTTTGATTTTATTGGTCTATTTGAAATCCTCGATCGAGTAGGAACTTTGGCATATAGACTCGTTTTACCGCCAAGTATGTTGCATGTTCATAACGTTTTTCATGTATCGGTGTTACGTAAATATGTGGATGACCCGAACCACATTATTGAATTAGAACTAGATGAGATAGCAGAAGATTTAACGTATGAGGAGATACCTATTAAAATGTTGGATAAGAAGGAATATATTCTATGCTCAAAGGTTTTACCTCAAGAGTTAGAATCTGACGAGGTATCCTCATCTCTTCGGCATACCAGGTACGTACGTAAATTTTGAGGGCGAAATTTCATAAGGAGGGGAGATTGTAAGACCCCGAATTTTATGAAATGAAAGTATTCAATTTTTTTTATAATTATTATGTTATTTAGTACATGGTTAAATTGATAAAGGTTAAAGTTAAGGGTGATATTTAAAAATTTTGCAAAGTAAGCAAGTTGATATAAAATATTCGTTGTGTCGGGGAATATTCGATTGGTCGTAGAATATTCGTTTTAATAGGGAATATCCATACGACAGCACAATCATTGGTGGACCCTATAAAGGAAGTATTGTTGTAGTTAGAAAATGACAGAAATATCTTTTTATAAAAATAACGGTGAAAGTTTTATCGTTAAACTGTTGAAATACCCAGTGGTAAAAGTACAGTAATATGCGTGGTTGCATAGTAGCACACAATATTGATTATTGATGCTTACGTGAGAAGTCACTCAGTTATACTCAATTATTGCTATAGTAATTGCTGCATAGTATCTAATGTTATTTAATTCAATTATTGTCACAGTATCATCTGTATAATGTGTTATATTATTAAATAAATAATTGAGATGACAAAGTTATTTATATTATTATTTGCAATATTGACAATGTCTAGAAGTTTTGTCAAGGAGAGGTTAGATAATCTAATTGCGCGCCAATAGGGAGAAATCCTTATCAGAAAGCCACCTCTTTCCTGGGAATGATCTGATTGTTAAATATTGTGAGTAATAATATTAATGATGAATAATTTTTAGTAGATTAAGAATATGTTTATTAAAGATAAGTGATTTGTGGTAAATATTTATTCAATTTTTGATATAAATAGAGGGGTTTGTTATGAGGTGTTTGTTATAAGTTTGGCTTATTATTCCATGATGAGATGTGCTAATTTTTCAGACCGTTGGTTAAAGTTATAATAATAAATCAATATGGATCGTTGGTTGAAGATATAATAGTAAATCAATATGGACCGCTGGTGGAAAGTTATAATAGTAAATCAATATGGATCGCTGGTTTAATGTAAATTAGTATGGACTGTTGCTTTAAGTTTTAATAGTAAATCAATATGAATCGCTCGTTTAAAAGTAAATTAATCTGGGCCATTCATGAATTAGTTACTATTCAATCCTTTTTCCTATAAATAGAAGCTCATTCCTTCATTATTTCTTACGAATTCACTAAAACTCTAGAGAGAGAAACTATAGAGAGCAAGAAGAAGAGTATTCTGCTACTTCACTATTGCAGTATCCAGTCTTCTACTAAGGTAAGGGGTATTATTTATTTCATATTCGCTTACGATATTATTTTTCGTATTCGTAAGAATATTATTTCGTTTAATATTCGTAAGGGATATTATTTCTTTCGTATTCATGAAGAGAGTTATTTTCTTTCAATACTCGTAAGGGTTGTTATTCCATTCTTTATTATTCTATTGGAATAACCTGTCTACGCGACTACCGCAGGCATGGTGAAATCCTTTTGTTATTCCATTTTTTTTATCATTCTATTGGAATAATCTGTCTACGCGGACTACCGCATGCATGGTGAAATCCTTTTGTTATTCCATTCCTTATTATTTTGTGGAAATGATCTATCTACGCGGACTACTGCATGAAATGTGAAAATCTATTTGCAGTTTCGTATGCTATTTTTTTTTCATATTCTTAAGTCTGAACTTACTATGGTAAGTATTACTTCTATAATCCCTGAAATTAGTGGAATATCTTTGAGTTTTGTGCTTCATCCAATATCGTTTCATTAGAATATTGATATGAACTTTCTTATTAAATATCAATATTTTCACCCGGGATACTATTCGTGGGTACTATTCACTTAGTTACTATTCACTCGAGTATTATTCACTCGGGGATTCGGGGTAATTTTCATTCTGGGGTACTATTCACCTGGGTACTATTCACGCGAAAAAATTTATTTCTTTTCTGTCCAAATATTTTTAATACATGGATATTATTCTTGAATTTTACTCCACAAAGCAGTATCAGGTTGACAATTTGGACATTATTGAATTCAAGATAAATTAAATTATAAATCTTTAAAATTTATCCTTTGCTTTCTAGTAATTGAATTCTTATATCATTGTCATCATCCTCATTCTTATATTGTGATAAAAGTCATCTTTGGCTTACGTGCATAGATAGACTGTTGATTGGTATGATTATGACCAGAGATCATTCGGTATAATCATGACCATTGGTGAAAACACGAATATCCTTGGCCCGTAATGCATGGATAATTCGTGGTCGTGATACTAATGAATATCCATAGCCATAGTGCAAGGATGATTCGCTGATGTGAATTATTTATTAAGCTAAGTCTCAGCGATAAAAATTGATGATAAACTTTTTAAATCATAGAAGATAGTAGATATCATGCTCTACTTGACTCTTCTAATGGATTGCTTGTTCCGCTGCAGTTGTTGATCTAAACTTGTTATCTATTATATTTTATCAGTTGTTATACTATTGAAGGCTAACGATAATTTATTCTGCATTATCTTAGTCATGATATTTCTTACTGGGCTAGTTGAGCTCACCCTTTTGTTTTCATTGTTCTCTTCAAGAAATGAGAACGTAGCCGAGACTAGTGGGGGAACGGAGTGATGGCCCGAGATGGTGTTATAGTAGTCCTCACTATTCTATAAAATAGTGTGATAATAAATGTAATGAGGACCCCATTTGAGTTTGGATATTGTCTAGAAGACAATATTCTTGTTTAAAACTCTCAGCTTATGTTGTATAATTAAGTTTGTATTTATATTCAGTACCATGTATTTGGCAACCCAAGATGGGTGATGTATACCTATTTTTGGGGCATCACAACAAGCAAGACTGGGGCAGTTTCAAAATCGGCAACAACCCGTTATTGGGACCCTTACAAAAATATTGGGGTAATTTCAGAAACAGCGATAACTCAGTATTGGGTTATTCATCAAACATCCTAAGAAGGAAAATGCACCAGTCAGCACCATCAGCATGGTCTGTCATCATCAGAGCTTTCTTCATATCATTTCACTAGCGATCCGTTACGATCATTCGGTCTTTTCCAATCATAATTTTCTTAGAATACAACGCTCTATATATGAGGTACGACTCTTTCATCACTTTATGTGCTTTCAGTCTCCATTTACATGCATTAGCGATAATATACATGTTAAGTATTCTTAAAAAAAGGTTTTAGAAGAGAAGATTTTGTTTAAATTGGATTAATTCTAATAAGCATCCGTGGAACAAGAATCA
This sequence comes from Panax ginseng, assembly GCA_020205605.1. Taxonomy (NCBI): domain Eukaryota; kingdom Viridiplantae; phylum Streptophyta; class Magnoliopsida; order Apiales; family Araliaceae; genus Panax; species Panax ginseng. Next base: position 61,071,775 of record CM035137.1, read on the forward strand.
CGGGAATGATTAGAGAATTAAGTCTATTCAACATTTTGATTAGACATAACATCCTAGTTCAAAGTGTTTTTTTGAGCAGACTTGACCTCATAAACATGTCTGCACTTTGCGATTGACCTGACTCTTAGTTGTGGGGTATGAGCTATGGCGACAACAATAATAATTAATGAGAAGATAAGTAGCCAGCTTAATTTCTCGAATCGAGGCCTGGGTTACTCGAGTTATTAAGCCTGGGGGGTGTATTTACACCTGGTGCCCTAAAGCCATATCATTTGGGAGTCACCGGCCAAACGCTAGTTACATGAGTAACTTAGTGCCTAAAAAAATGAGCATTACGAGGAAAAAGAAGGTGAGACCTGAGCAAATCTGAATCGTGGACTAGGTTACTTGAGTAATTAAGCCCGAGGGGTGTCTTTACACCTGGTGCCCTAAAGCCGTCTGGTTTGGGCGTCTTCGGCCCAATGCTCGCTACATGGGTAATTTAAGCCTAAGTAAACAAACCTTGCACAAGCTCAGGCGAGGAGAAAATATGTTAGATCTCTTAACTTGTATTGAAGTGTGGCCTTTGTTACTTAAGTAACTAAACCTGAAGGGGTGTCTTTACACCTAATGCCCTAAAGCCATTCGGTTTGGGAGTCATTGGTCAAAAACTCGTTAAATGGGTAACTCTGAATAACTTAAGAAAACAAAACAAGTTAAGCGAGAGGAAAAAATAAATAAAATTTATAATCTTAAAAGTCATGGAAATGAAACCCCTGCTAAGAGTTGCGTCACTCATAGTGCATGTGTCATATGAAATCAATTCTGTGAAGAAGAACGTCTAGAGCGAAGATGAAGTATCTCTAATAAAGGGAGATAAGTCTTTGAAATCTAATCCCACCCATGAACAATGACCATGGATGCTTAAAAATTTTCTTGCGATTTCATAACTCATTCAATTTAATAAACTTTAACTTTAAAGCCTCATTCACGAGATTATACTAATTCTGACAGCTTAAGCCGTCAAGATTTTACGCATTCTGTTATTCGTTTGATGTGCATGATATTGTTCACTCTTGACTTGGTCAACTAAGAGAGTTTCTTATATGAATCTCCTGTTGTAAGGACCAAAAATTTTAAATGATTATATTTTACGAATAATTTTTTTTTTTCTATCAATATTGTTATCATTATTATTTTGAGCATGCGTGACATGAATTTAGCAAGTTAGTTAACATATTTATTGACTAAGAATGGTAAATGAAGCCAAGATGAATAGTTGATTAAAACCCTAATTTGAATAGGGGTTTGATTATTAATACAGTTATTAGTATAATTATATTTTAGATTTTGTGTATTATGTGATTAAGGATTAAGTATTGATCAAATAAGATATAATATTAAAAACCCTAATGTTAAGCTTAGAAACCCTAATGATCCGTTAGGAAACCCTAATGTTAGTTTAGAAACCCTAATTCTAGATTTGGAAACCCTAAACCCTAATAGAACCCTAAACCCTAATTAGTAGACCCTAATAGTGATTTGCAAACCCTAATACTAATTAACAAAACCTAAGGGTTAATGTTGCCTCCTTTTTGGTTTAACAAAGTGGACTCTAACTCATGCAAGTATACACGGGTCAACAAGTAGTACATAGTAAGAAAGTGTCGATCCCACAGAGAAAAGTGAATAAATCTAATCTATCATGCAACAACCTAATCACTATTTCTGTATGCTCAAATGATCAATCAATAAATAAATTGATATTTAAACTAATTATCAACACAAAAATAAGAATTACAAAAAGTAGGTAATCAAGTTGGAGAAATATGGGATTCTAATATCATCTAATGCTTCATCCTAAATGCATGCCTTCTATTTTGCCTAATTATTTAACATGGAAAGCTAGTCAAGAGCACAAAAGTGGAACATAACCATCTTTCAATGAACTATGTCCAATTTACACAAAATCCACAATTGATAGAAAGCATGTAAGCATCACAATTACCAAACTCACTATATGTCTATGTGAATTTACAACAATACTAATTTTAGGCACAAGCTCTCTTAATGACTACACATGGTGAACTGATATATGTCTATCCGGGTCACGAATCACAAAACCTAATACAAATAAGCCTCATGAACATATGCCAACATGGTCTAATCTATACTTATATTTCATTTTCCAAATCCATACAAGTAATTAGCGTGAATGGTGATCAAGCATTCAATCATTTAGCACAACCATATGAGCAATCCGTTGTTAAATATGCAACATCACAATCAGGCATACATGTTTAGACTACACATTAAAATCCATTAGAATCCCATAATGGAAATTAGTTCATTTCTCAACCAACAACCATTATCGGATTGAAGCAAAATATGGAAATAAGAAATACAAACAAGAGTTATGAGAGAAATGAGAGATCAAATCGTTTAATTCTTGCCGCAAAGTCTGTTTCCATGCTTGTTCAAATCTACAAATGTCTCCAAAATGTAAACTAATATTATTTTTGCAATCATCTAAAGAGAGAAACTCAAAGTATTAAGGAAATGCTTCAAACCCTCCTTAGAAAAGACTAAACCTAATAATAGTAAAATAAAACTTAAAATCACATCTCTGATAACCAACCATATAGTCTCCAAACAGCAAATACACACTCATTTCAAATTATAAAAATCAAAGATTTTTAAAATAACTATGGCCCGGCCAAGTAGCCATTGCACATGATGATATATCTTGTGAATCGAGCGCTGCGCGCCTGAGGATTCTCTATCGTGTGCTTAGCGCAGGCGCGCCATGTTCCTTTGTTAATGGAGCGCGATCGCGCGGTATGCATTTCTACCTCAGTATTTCCTCTGGCGCGGGCGCATCATGAATAAGCTATATGGCAGCGCGGCCGCGCTGCTGCTGCTTCTTGTCTATTGTGTTTGCTGCTACTTTCTGCTACTTGCTTACTCTTCATTTCTTTTCTTTTTCACTTCACCACTTCATTGATCGTCTAAGTGTTCTCCTCATTTTCTGTAGTCCAGCTGCTCTTCATTCTAGCTCAAGTCCACCATGCCATGTTAATGTTATTTTCGTGCTATTTCATGCCATTCCATGCCCTAGGTTGCTATAGGAGTTCCAGCTATACATACTGCAAAATAAACATAAAAAGCAAATAAAAACATACCAAACATACTTGAGCTGATAAAAATTCCAGTGAGTTGGAACCCAATAAGTAGGTATAAAACCTACATATCAAATACCCTCAAACTTGAACTATTGCTTACCCTCAAGCAATGCACACAAAAATAAAATCAACAATGCAACTACATGCTATGCAAACTACACTATGATGCAAGTGAGTCCCAAGATTTCTAGCCATACTAGAATTCCAATCAAGTGTACCTCAGAGAATTATCAAGATTTAATCATAAAGTATCAAACCAAGCTATAGACATAACATTATACAATCAAATAATCCAAACTCGTTATAAAGATGATGTGTATGTGTGATGTGTTCACAGATAAGCTTGAAAAAAGCAAAGATTACACATGTTATACTGCTTAAGAAAGAAAATTACAGTTCAAATCAAGAACAATTCATACTAATGAGACAAAAACTATTCCAACACATTAATACAAACTAAGGTTCAACATGGGTTTATTTTGCTTTATTTTTACTCACGAGGGCGATTTTTGCACTTTCCCGCAGTGTTTATTATTTCTTTTCTTTTTCCCATGACTGTGCAATGCCTTATTCCATTAGGCTAACAGTGCTACCCCTTAGCGAGCTTTCAACCAACGACTCCCAGGCCATATAAGACCTTAGGGCGCTAGGTGTAAAGACAATCCCCTCGGGCATACTTGCTCAAGTAACAAAGGCACCAAAACAAGACTAGCCAAGGTAATTTTATATTTTTCTCTTTTTCTTTTCTTTTCTTTTTTTATATAGAAAACATACCCATGTGTTCCCAAAAATTTGAATATCAATGTTTTCCTAGTCTATGTTCACTTTCTACACAAATCTATCTTTAAAATTAACATTTTCTACTCAGCAAGTAAACAAGTTATTCTTTTACCAACAAGCAAATTTGAACACTTATGTGCTAACCGATAGCATCTAAACAACAAGTATGAATCAAATCATGTATAACATTATAACTAAGCTCAAGTATTAACTAAATTCAAGAATCTATCAAATTTCTAAATTCATCATTAGCTAAACTAGAATTCCACTAACTAGATACTTGGGATATACAATTAAACATACAACTAAAACAGATAAAAAACACTAAAATGCCAAAAATTTCTGTATAATTAAACTAAACACATAAACATGCAAAAATTATACTAAATATGCATAAAATGATGCAAAATAACTACATGATCTACACTTCTAAACACCCAATACCCCCAAACTTATAATATTCATGGTCCCCAATGAATGAAGGTAAAGGGTTACGAGAACTCCCCTAATTATCAGTTGTACCACCCTCTTCGGGTGGTGAGTCTGGCGGTGAAAAAGGTACGACTGTCCCGAACTAAGGCCATCCTAACATTGTTCCTTGTTGCGCAAAAGCTTCGGCTAAGGACCTCGATAATCCATTGGCAAACGCCGATAAATTGTCGTACATGGCATCTACTTTTCTCTCCAACCTTCGAAGGCGACGATCGTCATGTTCAGCAGTGGCATGGGCTTAAGTTCATACTTCATATAGTTGTGTGGGTTATGGAGATGGCACCAATGATGTGGCTGGAAGAATAAAGCCCTTTCCCCTTGGGTGCAATGTACATCTTGCCCAATCCTTAAATTTGGCAATAGTAGCATGAGTGATATCTTGGCTAGGATACTATATTTGTTCATTGGCCCAAGTGACTCATGCTCGTACATATAAGTGAGCGATAACTGATGCATGTGGAATACTTTCTGTGGTGCTTCCCCTCATGTAGCGTAACATATTTTGGTGTATGAGGTGGACCACGTCTATATATTTGCCTGTAACTATTTCCCCACAAAATAATAGAACACTCGGTTATGATATCATGTTGATGTGATTATGGCATCAACTTTGCACAGATAAATAAATTCCAAGCTTTGGCGTATCGGTTAAGAGCTGAGGCCAAAAAATTTGTAGGCTGGTTTGTGCCAGGCTTGTAGTGCCATTGTGTCTTCGGCACGCACAAATCAGCGATAAACCTGTCTAGATTGTTCTCGAACCGTGCAGCCTCTACCCAGTTGGCACATCCAGTCGGTGGGTCAGGTAAGTTGCATGCCTCTTATCTCCTGTGGACGATAATCCACTTGAAAACCTCTAACAAAAGATAGCCCACTCATTGTTTCTTTGGCATTGGCATAAAACTCACGAACAACACCCATGGGCGCAGGCATGGGGGTCGTTACAACTCTAATCCAGCATCTTTCCTATATCATGTCCTTAAGTTGCCCATCTTGTGGGTCAGGTTTGAACCCACACTACTTCACAAAGGTTTTGGCTACTATCCTATAATACTCCATTTGAGCATCTAGGTTGACAAATTTGGTGAGGTCAACTATGTCCTCACTCTGGCTGCTTGAAGATGATGATTCTGGAGTGCGGGAACGTGCTCTTTTTGGCCCCATAGCAATTGATGAAGAAAAACCCTCGATTGAAGAACTAAACTGATGATAAAACTCTCTGTATACGCTAGGGATAACCCCCAAACTTCTTATTTTCCACACTCTGAAGAAGCCCTAATTATATGAACGAGAATATGTGTGAGAGGTTGAATGTGGGAAGGAAACCGAAGGCGTATAAATTGGTGGGGCGAGGAATTAATAATTTGAAAAGAAACTAGATGCATGGCCTCCCATGTATGAAGGCTTCCTTGAGCATATTCCAAAGATTTTAATTCCTAAAATAGTTATCGACTGTACCTTTATGCAAAGTATCATTAGTTTGGAGTGTGAGTACTGTTATTTATATTAAAACTCACAGCTTATGTGTTGTCGTATTTTGCACGATAGTTGTATTAATGAAGTTTGTATTTGGATTCTATACCATGTATTTAGCGACTCAAAATAGGTTGTATGGACCTATTTTGGGGGCATCACAAAATCAATCACCTTGCCCATAACACCTGATATGAAGCCAATGACTACCCAAATAAGCAAAGAAGTCAACTCACTTTTTCTTAAGCAATTCGCCGGACACTTGGTGTGTACAGCTAAGAACTAGAGTTTATAGAACTAAATTAGATGCTTGCTGACCATAATTATCTCAAATAATGACTCAAAATAGTGTCAGTAGCAAACCAAAGCAATTAACAACCAAGACCAAGCAATAGCAGTATTAACTTTTACAAAAGTCCAATTTCATAAGATAAACTTAAAAACCTTAGTACCCAATTACCTCAGAGTGAATGGAGATGAAGAACTTGTGAGGATCCTCAACAATTGATGTAATTAAAGCTTAATTCAACTGACGATGGGCTAGGGCAAGTGGTAATGTAGTATTGCTAATTTGCTAAAGAGCTTGGGGGAAAATACTATCAAGAGTTTAGGGAGGAATGGCAAAAGACCCCGACACTAGCCCTTCTTAATCAACTGAAATGCACTACTGGCGCTGCAGCGCTAAGATTCCTTCGTGAAGAGGCGCTGCATCACTGGTGTTTAATACTGAATTTTAAAGTAGCGCTGAAGTACTTGACACAGGTAAAATGAAGGTTTTGCAGCGTGTATTTCCAGTATGTTGGCCTTTATTGTGGCATTGAATCGCTAGTTTCTAAGTTATTTCAAGTGTTGTAGCTTTGCCTTACAAAACTGAACTTTACAACAGGCACTGCAACACCAATCCAAGGATAAACACAGGCGTTTGCAACGCCGTCCCTACATTAGCCCAAGAAAGAATGATCATCTGCACAAGCCAAGCCAACAGTCAGCTATCACAACTACAAAGCAACAAAACACTATTAAAACCTGCATAATTAACTAGTCTAACTCATAATACTGCAGACACGAAAATATTATATACAAACTAATGTATTACTCATATGAAACCTAAAATAAAGAATACTAACACAAGAACAACTACATTAACATGCAATTCACCATACGTGCTTTGACTTAATCAAAATCATACCAAAAATAAGAATATGACAACATACAGACCAGTTAGGCAATACCTAATAAATGAACCACTACTAGCAACAAACATACTGAAATCAATGCTAACAAAATACATAGACAAGATCACTATAAAATAAGATAGAAGCAAAGAGAAATAGAGAATTTGATATTGAGATGGGGTTGCCTCCCCACTAAGCGCTCTTACACTGGGTCACCCAGTGTAATGGAAGTGTTTTGACGATCGACCTCGCCGCCCTAGTAGTGTTTAAGGCATTGCCCATTCACCTTGAAAGTTTTGTCAGAGTTTGGGTCTTCAACCTCAATTGCACCATGAGGATATACCTTAGCTATTTTGAACGGCCCCAACCATCGGGACTTCAATTTCCTGGGAAACAGTTTCAATCGGGAGTTGAAGAGAAGCACTTTCTGTACCGGTTCAAAATCTCATTCCACTATCTTTTTTTCATGTCACCTATTTGTCTTCTCTTTGTACAACTTTGCATTTTCATACGCTTAGAGCCGAAATTCATCTAATTCGTTTAGTTGTAACAATCTTTTCTCACCCACTGCATCCAAATCAAAGTTGAACTTTTGAATCTCCCAATAATCATTGTGCTCCAATTTGACCAGGAGATGTCATGCCTTACCATAAATAAGCCTATATAGAGACATTCTGATAGACATTTTGTAGGCAGTGCGATATGTCCACAAGGCATCATCCAGCTTTTTAGACCAATCCTTCCTGTTAGGGTTCACAATCTTCTCTAGAATGCACTTGACTTCCCTATTTGATACCTCTTCTTGTCCACTTGTTTGCGGATGATAGACGATGGTAATTTTATGGGATACCCCATATTTAGCAAGAAGGGCTTCAAAGTACTTATTGCACAAATGTGAGCCCTCGTCACTAATAATTGCCCGAGGTGTGCCAAATCAGGTAAAGAAATTCTTTCTCAAGAAATTAAGCATGACCTTGGCATCGTTAGTAGGCAAGGCAACGGCTTCCACCCACTTAGATACATACTCCACAACAACTAATATATAGAGATTATTATACGAGAACGAAAATGGGTCCATGAAGTCTATGCCCCAAACATCAAACAGTTCTACCTCCATAATATTTGTAGAGGCATTCATGCCTTTTTGAAATGGTTCCTACTCTCTGGAAATTATCTCATCGTGATATATATAGATGAGCATCCTTAAACATAGTTGGCCAGCAAAAACCAGATTGGAGCACCTTTGCTGCTGTTCTTTTCCCACCAAAATGCCCTCAATAGTTAGAGGAATGACAATGATGGAGCACGCCCTCAATTTCTTCCTCAGGTAGACATCTTCACAGAATTTTGTCTGCACATTGTTTGAACAGGAATGGCTCGTCCCCTAGATAATGTTTCGCATCATTTAGGAATTTCTTCCTCTGTTGATAGCTCATGTTAAGGGGTAGTACATTACAAGTGACAAAATTTGCAAAGTATGCATACTACGGTGCTACACTTTGAACAACATACAACTGCTCATCTAGGAAGAAGTCATTGATATCTGTCTCACCATCCCCCGAGTGAGTTGGGTTTTCCAATCTCGATAAGTGATCCGCAGCTTAGTTTTCAGTTTCTTTTTTATTGTGAATCTCCAAATCAAATTATTGGAGGAAGAGGACCCATCTAACTATCCTTGGTCTAACATCTTTCTTAGAGATTAGATATTTGACTGTCGAATGGTCAGTATACACGATAACTTTGGTTCCAATAAAATATGAGCAGAACTTATCAAAGGCATATATTACTGCCAGAAGCTCTTTCTCAGTAGTGGTGTAGTTAAGCTGAGCATCTTTCAAGGTTTTACTGGCGTAGTATATTGTGTGAAACACCTTGTCCCTCTGTTGTCCCAACACTGCTCCAATAACAAAATCACTGGCATCACACATAAGTTTAAACGGGAAGGTCCATTCAGGAGCCACTACTATAGGAGCTGAGATGAGTCTTTCCTTTAACAGTTTAAATGCTCCTAGGTAGGCTTCGTCAAACTTGAAAGACACGTCCTTTTCTAATAAGCTACAGAGCGGCTTGGTAATTTTTGAGAAATCTTGGATGAACCATCTGTAAGACCCTGCGTCTCCCAGAAAACTCCTTACCCCTTTCACTGATGATGGCGGTGGAAGATTATCGATAACATTGATTTCTGCTCTGTCTACTTCAATTCCGCAAGCAAACACCCTATGCCCCAAAATAATCCCCTCTCTCACCATGAAGTGGCATTTCTCCCAATTCAACACTAGGTTTGTCTCTAAAAATCTTTTCAGAACGACATTCAAATTTTGTAGACAGCCTTTGAAAGAACTCCCAAAAATAGAAAAATCATCCATACAAACCTTGAGGGTCTGTTCCACCATATCAGAAAAGATGGACATCATGCAATACTGAAATGTTGCATAAGCATTACATAGCCCAAAAGACATTTTTTGGAAGGCAAAGGTCCCATATGGATATGTAAATTTATTTTTTTCCTGATCTTTGGGTGCTATAGCAATTTAATTGTAACCCGAGTATCTGTCAAGAAGACAATGGAATTAGTACCTGGCGAGTCTATCGAGCATTTGGTCAATGAAAGGTAGAGGGAAGTGATCCTTGCGAGTGGACTTGTTCAGCTTCCTATAGTCCATACATACCCTCCATCTAGTCACCGTCTGTGTGGGAATAAACTCATTATTCTCGTTTGACACTACTGTCATGCCGCCCTTCTTTGGCACACATTGAATCAAACTAACCAATGGACTGTTAGAAATATTGTAGATAATGCCCGCATCCAGTAACTTGATTATTTCTTTTCGGACCACCTCCTTCATAATGGGGTTCAACCGCCTCTGATGTTCAATAGAATGCTTAGACCCCTCCTCGAGTAGGATTTTGTGCATGCAGAAAGATGGAATGATACCCTTTATATCTGCGATAGACCACCCCAAGGCTGTTTTATACTGTTTGAGAACTTGAAGTAGCTTCTCTTCCTGAGCCTTATCTAAAGATGCATAAATAATAACTGGCAAGGTGGATGATTCCCTTAGATAGGCATGCCACAAATGGCTCGGCAAGGGCTTGAGATCAAGGATATGCAGTTTTATTATTGAGGGCTGTGACTTGGAAGTAGATGCTTCTTGATTATTCAGAGATTAAACTGTTACTGGAACTATTTCAATCTCTAGGGTTCATCCAACCACTTAGAACACTCAAGATGAGTAGGTTATTCCATATTACTAGCACCAATTAAAGTAGCCTCAAGTGTCAGACATGCAGTTTTTAGAGAATACTTCCCGCACAGATTTGTCAATCACATTGATTCGGAAGTAATCTTCAGAGGCACTGGGCTACTTCATAGACATGAAGACATTGAATGTTACCTCCTGGTCTTGTACTCTGATTATTAGTTCCCCCTTTTGAACATCTATCACTGTCTTATTCGTTGCCAGAAATGGTCTGCCTAGGATAATAAGGACCTCCCTATCCTCCTCGAAGTCCAGGACAATAAAATTAGTAAGGAAGATGAAATTTTCCACCTTGACAAGCACATCTTCCACAATCACCTTCAAGTAGGTGATAGATCTATCGGCTAGTTACAGGGTCACACTTGTAGGCTTGGCCTCATTTAATCCCAACTTCTTGTAGATAGACAGGGGCATCAGATCAATACTAGCACCTAAATCACACAGGACTTTTTTGATGAACTGATCCCCTATAGGGCATAATATAGTGAAACTCCCAGGATCTTTCTACTTTGGTGGAAGCTTATTCTATAAAATTGCACTACATTCCTCCGTAAGTGCCACTGTCTCATAGTCCCCCATTTTCCTCTTCTTGGACAAGATGTCCTTTATAAATTTCACATAGCTTGGCATTTGTTCTAACACCTCTGCAAACGGGATATTGATATGAAGCTTCTTAAAAACTTTTAAGAACTTTGAAAATTATTTATCGAGCTTTTGTTTCTCAAGGCGTTGGGGAAATGGTAACTATTGGATAACAGGACTAGACTTGCTAACAGTTGGGGTTGGTTTTGTAGGTTTATCCCGTACATTTTCTTCTCCCCCAGACTTATCATAAATTGGCTTCACATTGCATTCCTCTACAACCACTTCATGTTGCGCTGTTGAGGTCTCTCCACTAGTTTCATTTACTATCCTACCACTCTGGAGTATGATTGCTTTGCACTGCTCCTTGCCATCCCGTTTTGGGTTGACATCTGTGTCACTTGGAAACGTGCCTGGAGGACGATTATTTAAAGCGGTTGCCAATTATCCCATTTGAACTTCTAAGTTTCGGATGGATGCCTCTTGATTATTAGTCATTGTTTCATTCTAAGCAATGTATCTTGAAAGGAGATCTTCCAAACTAGGATTTCTGTCCTGTGGAGGTGGGGGTTGGTAAGAACTTTATGGATGTTGTTGGTAAGAGCAGCAACCTGAGCAGATAGTGCCATGATTGAATCAACCTCATACACCCCTACCACTAGTAATTGTTGACAGCCATGGTCTCCACCAAGTCATACCCTTCATCATGATGTTTTGACATGAAGGCCCCACTAGATGTGGTATCTATACTCGAACGAGTAGACCCAGATAAGCCATTATAAAAGGTCTAAATTGGAAGCTACTTTGGCAATCCATGGTGTTGACATCATCTCAGTAAATTCTTGAATTGCTCCCACGAGTTGTAGAGAGATTCAGATTCAAATAGCTTGAAGGATGTGATATCATGTCTGAGCCTGACTATTTTTGCGTGAGGAAAGAACTTCGCAATGAATTTCTGAGCCAAGTTAGCCCATATGGTAATGGAGCTCAGTGAAAGTGAATGCAACCAACTCTTAGCTTTTTCCTGAAGAGTAAATGGGAACAGTTTGAGTCTGATAGCATCATCGAACACTCCATTGCATTTAAAGGTATCATAAATTTTTGAGAAATTAATCAAATGATCGTTTGGGTCATCATTCGGCAAACCTCTGAATTGAACATTGTTTTGTATCATTTGAATGGTTCCTGACTTGATCACAAAGTTGTTAACTTGAATCGCAGACCTTAGAATGCTCGCTTGTAAATCTGCGATATGGGGCATGGCATACTCCCGTAAAGATTTTTGAATTTCCTCGACCATTATAACTGGAGTAGGTATGTCCCGAGCTCTTTCTCTTTTTAGTCGTCTATAAGTTCTATCTACCTCGGGATCAAGAGGTATTATATTCCGATTCCTGAGAGGTGGCATACACTGTCAAGAGTACCTGAAAAGTAGATTAAACAAATATATCAGTTTAAATTAAAATTTTATTGAATTAGTATTAATATTGATAAATAAATAATACTAAGTCCCCGACAACGACGCCAAAAACTTGTTGGTCAGATTACTGATCACTAAACACGCGCAAGTATACGCGGTCTAACAATTTATATAGTGATAGGATGAGTGTCGTGCCCACGAGGACAAAGTGTTAAAGCAAATTAAATACTAAAATGGAAATAATACGGTCTTATCTAAACAAGTGATTAAAGATGGTGTGTTAAAATTTATATGCTTAAAATAGTAAATTAAGAGATCGAGTTGCAACAAGTAAGTCAAGTTAGGATTACAACTCCCCTAATTCTTCGCCTAATCTCTTAACTCTCCACTTTACTAAATAATCATAAGAATGGCTAACCGAGAACAGTAAGTACACATAAGCCTCTTTCGACGGTCAAATGCACATCCCTTAGCTAGATGAATCACAATATTCCTATGGTGAAAATAACTAGACTAAGGGTCATTAAGCTTAATCTCAAGGGTTACAAAAGGCAAATAGAAATATGTCTATTCTATTATGCAATATATGCTCTCATTCCCATAGGCATGGTCATAACAAGTGTTATTATATTTTAGGGTTATGCATTAGCATCCATTTTCCAATTTCCATTAATACCTATAAACATCCTTTGTCAAGCAACCAATATATAAGCATGAAATACAACAACCCATTCCAAAATGATTCATTATAATAAATATGAGAGAAATTTAATTAAGCTAATCATTAGGTTACATTGCAATCCTAGAAATATAATTAGTTCATAACTATGGGACTAATTAAAATTTTTAAAGTGTTCAACATGCTCAAATACACAAATGAACTAAAGATTTGGATAAATAAAACTCCTTTTGTGAAGTTTTCTGGCTCCAAGTCTTCTCTTCTCCATGTAAAGTCTGAGCAATGAAGGATGCAATGAGCTTGGAGTGCTTGAAGACCAACTTCTTTCTCTTCTAAGCTAAGAAGCTTCAAAATCTACTCCTAATGTATCTCCACTAATGTTGGAGACTTCCTCTCATTCATGATAATAAATTCCTTAGCATTTAGGTTATTAAGACCTAATTTCTGCCTGGGCATTGAAGGTGGCACTGCAGCACCAAGTTTTAACCTTGGAACGGCGTTGCAGCGCTGAGTCAACACATTTGGTCAATAAGTGGCGTTGTAGCGCGGTTTGTAAGAAAAACTAGAAACTACTGCAATACAATGCAATGATGTCACCATTGGCGGTGAAGGGCGTTAACGCCAGTTTTAAGCCTGACATAAATGTTGCAGCACCGATATAAGAAATTTGACCTTTTTGCCCCTGAAAGCTGGAAATGACCTTATAAGCCTTGCAACACAAGGAGTTCTTAAGCAATAAAGGATCCGATTCGCTGGTATAAATCCCACTCATCAATGGCTCTCATGCCCACAAGGAGTTTGGCACTGCTATGTATCTTATTTTCTCGAAGATGCCTCACATCTCGAAAACAAAAGCAATCAAGCCGAATAAAGAATAAAATGGAAGTATCAAAGGCCTTAATTACTATTGAGCATAAGGGTTTGAAAACCTGTTCTCCAAAACATCACTGCTATATCCTGTTAAAATTAAACTTTTATATACAAATCAAACCCTTTGTATATAGGTTCAAACAAGGCATAGCACTACTTCCAGATAATTTCATATAGGCCCAACACACACACACACACATGCAGATAAAAAAGTTAATTAAAAAGTGGCAGTAACCATATTTCACGAAAGTCGGGGGTGCCTAACACCTTCCCCCTGCTTAATCAATCCCCTAAATATGACACCTCCAAATTCAAGTACTTGAAACCCAAACTCGGTGCTTCACGATACCATTTCTATGAGCAAAATAATACTAATAATAATTACAATAATATAGATACCAAACTTAATTTACATATCAGAGTTTTCTAATCCCAAGTACGCAACCTTTAAACATTCATTACAATACATGATAGTTAATATATATATTATTCTTATCTTAATAAAGTCAAACTATTACATAGTATATCACCAACTTATTCTGCAACCTTCTCTTTCCCTTTGTTCTTAGCCGAGCCTTCTGGTTGTTCACACTTAGCTGAAAACATTTTAAATTAAGCAAGGATGAGAATTTGGGTTCCTAACAAGTAATATAAATTATATATATTAGCTGAAAGGATTAAATATTTTCTTTGTACGACACTTCTACAACGAATCAATAGTTGTGAAGTAAGCTGAACCAATAATAACAATATATTAATTCTATATTAAATTTTTGAAACTACGTACTGACTATAACTGGCGATTAGTCGACAGACTGAACATTGTTTTCTATTTTCGAAAAGGTTAAACAGAACTTTATCTGCAAACCGTCATAACTTACATGCACGGGGGTGATCAACCTGTTATGCCCTGTATTGATCAATACTACATTCAAGAACGATATTATCGTTCATCTGATCCGCCTTTGGCGCATAAAAGTTTTCCCATTTACGGGATGTTCAAACTTAGTCGGGAATCCGAACCAAAACAATTTGGTCGGATAATAATATAGTTCTATCTTGTTCAACAATATTTTTAAGTTTGTGTCTAGCCGGATCAAATAACTTAGACATATACATAATGGAAATTAATAAGTATGTATCAACATGTGGTTAAATACAATGATTATCCAAGTGAGGACACTTGCATAACCATATTTAGAAATTAACGAACAGAATAAATATCTGAATTATAATATAGTACTATGTTGACAAACAATGATCGGATACATAATCGATAGCAATAAAGTTAATAATCTGGCACAATGATAATATAATTCTTAAACTTTCTTACTTATGTCTATTGCATAAAGTAAATGCAAAGGTAGGATACTTGCCTGATCTGCTGCTTACAATACGTAACTTAGTTTTATCTTTTATATAACAGCCTATCATTAATAAGATCATTCGTTCAATTAGAATATTATATCATAACATATAGTATTGCTATTTGCAGTCAGCACATTACCTAATCACATTGTCACACATGTTTAACAATCATTGGATCACAAACAGACACGTATCTAGTCAAATTATCTAAGTCAAGATCAATTTCTGAAATATATCGGTGTACCGACGGCTTTATCGGGTAATTATCAAGTCTAAGACTCTATCCTGTAGTTCAATAACTGAAAATATCAGTCATATTATTTTTAATTGACTTATAATAATTTTTAAATAATTATTATAATCTATCATGATTTTTCAAACACCTGAATCATTATTAAATGATTTAAATATTAAATAATTTATTATCATTAATATTTCATTAATATTAAACTATTAATAAAACCATTGCCAAAATATTAAAGTTATTTATAATAACTCAAAATATTTTAAAAAGTACTAATATTACCCTTAAATAATTTTTAAAAGAATTAAAATCATTTTAAATAATTACCATTAATATTTAAATATTAATACATTATTTATCAAAATATTAAAAGTCATTAATTATAACATAAATATTTTTAATTCATTTATATCCTTTTAAATGATTTTTAAATTAATAAACAATTTTAAACTATTCTTTTAATATAATTGTTAAATAAGTTTAATATCATTAATATTAAATTATTAATGAAATTATTCTTTAAATATTAAAAGTTATATTTTATAACTTAAAATATTTTTAAACACTTTATTTTCATTTAAAATGATTTTTCTAATATTAAAATCATTTTTAAATTAATTTATTTAATATATTTATTAAATAAATCTAATATCATTAATATTAAATAATTAATGAAATTTGCTTTAAAATATTAAAAGTTATATTTTATAACTTAAAATATTTTTAAATACCTTATTATCATTTTAATGATTTTTAATATAATAAAATCATTTTAATTAATTTATTTAATGTATTTATTAAATATCAATAATATTTAAATAAATACTAATATTTATGAAAAATATGTCAAATTATTAAAAGTTAATTTTTATAACTTAAAAATAATTTTTATAATTTTTAGAAATTAATTTCTATTTTTAAATGATTTTTGGAAATTAATTAATTAAAATTAACTAAGTCTGTCACTAAAGCCTTTGGCGATAGAAAGTGTTGCCTTAGGTGTTCTTGAGAAACCCAGACCTTCAAAGTCAGTTTTCGAGTGACCATGTTTGACCAGGTTTAATTTCCAACATATGATATTTCTGGACATTCTAAAGCTTTGATCTTGTAGTACTGATGTAGAACTACAAGAATCAACAATAAACAGGGTCAAACAACATCACAATAGCAAGTTATAAGCCAGCAAACTAACAATCAGATGTGTTCATTGTGTTTTTGTGCTGCCCAGAAAAATCTGGTCATGGACGGTCAACGACCTTGGTGGCCTTAAATCTATCGATCTATTCATGTATTAGGTAGTTTAGACGTCAGGCTTTGTAGAGTAACTAGCAGGGTACATGAATCAAGCATTTATAAGGTCTAAACATCATCAAGCTTCATGATCTAAGGCATTAAAAAGATTGTCAAAGTTGTTCTTCATTTTTGGGTTACTCAAAAATGAAGAACAGTTCATGCAAGCATATTTGGGCTTCCACAACTTATGATCTAGGTGATGATTTCGCGTGTCGACGTAGGGATTTTTATTTGTCCCTTTTCGTTACTTGTTCTTTGGTGTTCTCATGTTAATGTGAGATTTGTTTGAAAAAACAAGTGAAAAAGGTCCGACATGTGTAATGTCGACGATTTGACTTTAAGAGTCGCCAGTTGGTGTATTTAACTGGTTGCACCAACGCAACCGAAAAGGTTTGCACATTGACCCAGTGATGTGACACTGCTAAACGGGTCTGTGAAATCGAGATTCATTTGGGTTCGGGGGCTTGATTATGCGGAGGGAAGGTGTTAGGCACCCTCTGACATCCGTATTGCCACGGTAACCGCCACTTTTCAAAGAAACTATTATATGAATGTGTGTGTGTGTGTGTGTGGATCAATGTGCAATTATTTGAAAGTAGTGCGAGGCCTCATTTGCACCTATATACACAGGGTTTGAATTTATAGAAAATTTCAGTTTTAACCAGGTATAGTAATGAAGTTTTGTAAAAGAGGTTTTTAAACCCTGTGCTCAATAGGAATTGAGACCTTTTCATACTTCCATTTTAGTATTAAAATGTTCGGCTTGTTTGCTTTTATTTTCGAGATGCGAAGCATCTTGAAAAATAATATCTGAATCTTAGAACTTCTCATGGGCAATGACAAACCATCTAAGGAAATTCAGCCTGATATATAATGTACAGTACTTACAAATTGAAAAATGTCCATCACGAATCGAATCTAGATTGATTGAAATTTGAATCTGTGATCACATGATTCCTAGGCTCACATGATACTGAAGTTTGTATGGAAAGAAGTAAGCAGTTATATATATAAAAGCTATAAATATATATATACAGACATGATCAACCACCACGAAGCAACTCCATGGGGGATCGGAAATGTAAATATATAAAAGCGATAAATATATATATATATATATATATATATATATATATATATATATACGGACATGATCAACCATCACGAAGCAACTCCATGGGGATCGAGAAAGTAAATAAAGCAATAAATCGATCAACCGCCATGAAGTAAACTCCAAAGGAACGAAATGTAAATAAAGCGATAAAAGGCCACGTAGTAAACTCCGTGCTTGATAGAAATGTATATATATATATATATATATATATATATATATATATATATATATAGATGTAATTCCGTGCTCATCGGATATGTCCAACAACAATTATATATATATATATATATATATATATATATATATATATATATATATATATATATATAAGCAAGTAAACACTCTGGACATAAGTCTAGGCTCAATCGAGGCATAACTCAATTATGTTAGTCCATATATAAAATATATACATATATAAGTATATATATACGAGATGAAATGAAAACCACAGAATTGATCAAGTCCGCATACGCACACAACACGACTCTCAATGTGTGTAACAGTGTGTGCAAATATGAAAGGAAAGGCTTTATAAAGTGTGAGAAGGCTTACAGTGGGCTGCCAATGTAGTCTTCTATGACTCTATATGGATAAAAACTCAGCTCCCGCTGGATAAAAATATAGCTATATGTGAGCTAACAGATGTTTAAAATAAGGAAACACTCAATATGGGTGTGTACAGAGAAAATTGGACAGGGCTTCCTCGCCTTTTCTCTCTTTAAAATGGCTAGCCCAAGCTCTACATTTATAGAACAGATGGCCTCAGTGTACTGCTGGCAACCAGCAGATGCACTGCAGAGTCCTTGATGCACTGCGGCTTCTGGGCACTTTCGAGGTTCCATGGTCCGTCGTCTCGAAGTACATGCACTCGTGCACTGTAAAGTCCGCTCGAACTTGCAGAACTTCAATTCGAGCATCCGAACGAGGTATATACGACCTTCTTCGGACCACTTGTGTTGAGAGTTACACAATGACATGGATTAGAGGTTGTACGAAGTCAGGAAGAGGGGACCACGCCCATAGTCTTCAAGCTTCAAATTCTATCTGGTGTGCTGCCACGCGTAATAGTCACTCGGGATTGTAATTCCTCGGTTCTTGTGGGACATTTTTGTATGTATGTATGTATGTATGAAATGTTGAGACGACGCGCAGGTGTTGAGGTGGCAAGATAACGTTTGACTCTTCACCAGGGTTATCACCGGTTTGAGTTGAAAGCAGACGTTACTCAGGGTTACATATGAGATTGGACTGCTGCAAGTGTTTGAATGCCGCAAGGTCATCTGTGAGAATGCCTGTCTGTCCGGTGTTAGCTCTGGGTCTGAGGTATGAGTGCCTCGGTAGGAGGTCTGAGATTGAAGCTGATAGCATGCATTTGAAACAAGCATTTTCGGAGTTATCGCCAGAACTGCAACAACATTCCTTGGTGTTATCGCCAAGGATGAAACTCGGGGTTATCTCCGAGGTTGGAAATGATCCTTCCTGTGTGTGTTTCGGGGTTGGAAATGAGGTTCCCGATGTGTGTTCTGGTTTTGGGACTAAAATTCTGGTAGTATCCAGAATGGATGTGAGCTGTCTTCCAGGGTTATCTCCAAAAGATAAATTTGCCCTCCTGCAATGTCAGTAACAGGCGTGCAAAAAATTTCGAGTGTCTACAGATGTCCCTCTTTATCATATTTATAAAATGCAAGGCATGGATAGGATAAAGAATCCTAGACACTTGAAATGCAAGTGAGATAAACATGATGCTATGTGCAGCAACATGATGCAAATGTATGATGTATGATGGAAATGATTATCGGTTCCCTGCTAATCCTGCCAGGATGACAATCAGTGATGGCTTGGACATGCGATCCAAGTCTTCAAGGATGTTGACGTTGGGGCTATCACCAAAGTCTCGAATCCTAGACACTGACTTCTACTCACTAGAGGTACTTCTTGTGTACAAGAGATCTGTAGGGAGAAAGATTTGTCTGTTTGAGGATGTGTATAACATATTCCCTCATCACCGCTTGATTCTTGCATGACGATCTGTCATTGCTGGGGTTACGACCTTGATGTGTGTGTATCACCGGATAGATCCCTGTTTGGTGCATTGTCAAGGTTGTTTGACCTCCATTGATGTATGTGTCAATGGTTGCATTACATTGTCACCCCCTCCAGGGATAATTGTATAAGTTGCTTCAATGGGTTTACTTGCCATCGGCAGGCATGACGTCAAGGCTGCTTGACCCTCATTGATGTGTGTATCAATGGTTGAGAATGCGTTGTAACTCCTGCTGGGGATACGTGGATGTTTGAAAGATTTGCGTTGTGACCCCCGCCGGGGATACTTAATCAGTTCATAACTTCGGCGTTGTAACCCCCACCGGGGATACATTAGCATTTTGTGACTTCGGCGTTGTAACCCCCGCCGGGGAAGGTTTAGGGTTGTGACACTGCAATGACGGCATCGGACCTTTGTGGGGTATTGCCAAGCATGATTTATGAAAGCTGAGCTCATTGGTATAGTATAGCCTGCATTCAGGTGAATACCAATGAGATGACGGGAGTTTAATTCTGACCCGTAAAAACCAGGATTCCAGGCTATTTCACTCAATCACGTAGCATTTTTATTCCTGATTTGGCCTTTTCAGCTTGTGAGACCTCCTTTGTAACTCTAACTGGTGCGAGTCAGAGGTGTGGGACCCACATAGGAGTGCCGCAGGTACACCTGCGGCCAACCGTGGCTATGTAAAGCCCAAATGTTGTCTTCATAAGTCATTTTTCAAGCTGCATTGCGAAGGAAATCTGAGAGCTCTTCTTCAGATCTGCTGAGTTTGGACAACTTTCTGCATATTCTGCCACCATACAAGCGTTCTTCACTGTCTTGGTATCACATGCATGTATTTTTTTCCAGTTTCTATCCGTTGGAAAATGACTTATCACATGAAATGCATTTAGACACATAGTAGTGAATATGCATGCTGACATGACTTGATAAAAAATATTCAACATAGCAAATGTTAGTATTAAACCATGCTGAACATAATGATGTGAAAAAATTTGAATTTTGAAACAGTTAAATTGGCACCTTTTACTGTCGTTTCTTATCCTATCTGAGGACAAATGAGTAAAGGTAGAAAAGCAAAATAATCCTGGTAATTAGACTACACTTACGAATTTTTTACTGTGATGTAATTAATGCATGTAGGATGTATATGACTGTGTATAGGTGGGCTACTTAATGGCCACCTAGTCATGCCTATGTGCATGTGGATAGTCCCATTTACAAAGGGGCTATGGCAAAATTTTCCCAAAATGTAGGCATTAGGAAGTCATGTATTTTTAACTCTACCGTAGATGCATGTTAAAACAATGCATGCATGCATGTAATCATACGAAGAATTTTGAAAAGCTCCCGGTAAGAATTTACCACACCCTTTCTGAGGTGATTTGGAGACTTGTTGTCCAGATATTATGGATCTAGATCAGCCGAGTAGTTCCCGCAGGACCACTTCTGGTGTATGGAGGAGGGCTTTCAAAGTACCTCGACCCCGTTCTGTTAGACAACCTCATCGTTTGGTGGAGGCGGTGATACGTCCTATCCGGGTTGAAGTGTCGGATTTCGAGGACAAGGAGGAGGATGTACTGATTAAGGTTCCTGCTCCTGCTGCACGTGTTCCCTGTAGGGATTTTCCAGGTATTCAAGTGGCGAACCTAGATCTTCTGGGTGACTTGAGTAGGCATCCTTCAGTCTACCTACACGCAAACGAGGTATGAAGTTAGATCTTTAATCTTCCTTATTTCTTATTGATGAAGAGCAAAGGGTTCTGATGTTGATCTGCATTTGATGTAGGTTCCCGGATTTACACAGCCTCGAGGGAACTGGTTCAGCATCTACTCTATGTATCAGGCTTTTCATGATGACTATAGAGAGATTGTACATGGCTGGGGATTTGGGACATTCTTCTCCATTCTTTCCCGTCGCTGTCACTGGGGTTACCTCAGGGCATTGTCTGAGTGCTAGTTTCACCGGACTCAGTCACTCCATTTGCTGGACTGTGAGGTGATGATGACGCTGATGGATTGGTGATTTATCATAGGTATGGAGTTTGAAGGGGATCTAGTACCTTGCACGGCGGATATTACCCCTACTGCCGTCAGATCCTTGTTGGGAGTTCCGGCGGAGGCGTTCAAGGGAAGGACTATTCGTAAAGGTCCTTTGAGCGTAGATGCTATGAGCGGGCTTTTGAGTGAGCCTATATCCGATGATGTGAGAGTCAGGGATCTCATTCTCCGACGATTATTCCTGATGATCATTAGGGGCTGCTTCATAGCAGATAACATTTCTACGGTGTCCTTTGCTTTGATCAGCGCCACTTGACATGTGGACCTTATAGGAGACTATGATTGGGGTTCCTACACCTTTGCCTACTTCCTTAGGGGAATGCGCATGCGATCGCAGGGCTTGACTGAGGCGTGGTTAGGATTCTACCCGTTTCTACTGGTGAGTGTTTCTCTTGTCTTTTCCATGTACAAGTTAAGAGTGTTAAGTGACATCAGATGTTTGCCTTTATATTGGCAGTTTTGGGCCTACAAGAGGCTTCCATGTTTGCGTCCTGTGAGCGTGTTAGGTTTAGACACCTATCCACGAGGACAGAGATGGCATCATTCCATACTGGCGGAGGTCCATGTAGCTGAGGGTTTCACCCATTGCCGCTTACAGCTGGAGTTGTTGACAGCGGATGTCATCACATGGGTTCCCTACTCTGGGGAGCATTTGAGCATTGGATTTGAGGATGGGTACCCGACTGGAGTTGAGTACGTCATTTCCACCTGCAAGATTCCTCTATTCACAGATGGAGGATGGAAGCTCTACTTAGGAGAGCGTGCTATCAGGAGCACTATAGGAGAGATTCGCATGTCGATCTTGCCTCCTACCAGGCGTTATTGGCCTGTTTCACAGTCACCCGTCATTGACATCCCGTTGTTGGGGATTGACGGTTTTACATTGTTAGAGGGCCCCTGCACTCAGGAGATGTTCCAGCATTGGTGGTTCCCTCGTACCATTGGAGCTTAGACCCGCGCCACACAGTTTATGAGGGATATGGTTCCAGGATCCGTGATGATGATGGATTGGCTAGCTTGTGTCAGAGATCCGACTCATGTGACACAGATTGACAGATTGACCCGGCAGCTGGACCGGACACATCTTTTCATCTGGCATTTGGGCAGAGATCCTTCAGAGGTGGATACTTTTGATCCTTCCAGCTCTGGCGCTGGCCCCTTAGGTGACCCATGTGGCTTTGCCGATGCAGATCCTCCCTTGTATAGGCCTGACATCCCTGTAGATAGAGATTAAGTGACTCAGGAGCAGTTACATCAGGTGGACAGGATCGATGATGTAGACATCGACACCATTGACTTCGTCTGATATATATTTCTCGTTATCTCTTTTGATAGGCCTCTGTTAGCTGTTGGATGGCTTCGCCCCATTCTCGCTATATCTTTTGATAGGCCTCTGTTAGATGTTGGGTAGCTTATGAATTTCCAGATTTTTAAAGTTGTGAGAGATGTATTAAATGATGATATACTTAGGAATGTATGTACAGTTTTCCATTCCCTACACCATATTGACATCTATTGTATCATGCATTTATTTATGTTATGCATATATATGTATGTCCAGAGATATTTAGCATTGACCCCTGGATGGTCTTATGACACGGGCCGTACAGATGTCTTCTTCGAAAGTTAGCCGTATTGATCATACCTCACCATTTTTGGTGGCATCTGGTATGCGCTCATGGTATGATAGTATGTCACCATCAGACATGGTGATTGTAGATGATTTTCTGCAACATACTATGACCCTGTTGATGTTTTAGGTTCCCACAGGATTTGTAGAGAGTATGTTAGAGCACTGGGTATCGAAGAGACAGGTTTTCTAATTTGGGACCCAGGAGTTGACTCCTACTTTGGAGGAGTATACACGGTTGACGATGCTGCCGCTGGACAGACCTTGCGTGCATATGGCTATCAGAGACATGACTAGACAGTTCATGACCCTCACCGGATTAAGACGTAGAGTTGATATTCCAACATTTTCTATTTTATAGATTTGGCTTTGAGGATAGTTATGCACAACATTCCGGGGATTTCAGCACACCAGAGGATCATTGGCGTTCAGCCAGAGTGGATGTACTATTGTTGTGCGTATTGTCATACGTCTACATGCCACGATACATGGATGAGTTTGATATCAGCGTCATTATGGCAGTGAGAGCTCTCAAGGAGGGTCATACCATTATACCAAAGATCATTGCAGAGACTTTGAGGTCAGCCACATACTGCTGCTCTTATCCGGCAGGAGTGTTTATAGGTAGCTCGGTCATGTTGTACGTGTGGTTTATGTCACACTTGAGACCGATTGGCACATCCAGATGGCAGGGATATTGTTTCACCCATGATATAGCCATGTCATACTCCTTTCAGCCAGCGGAGTGCACATATGTTGCGTCTTGGTCAGCTTTCCTAGCAAGGATCGGAGGTCCGTTTGCTATATTGCCGTGTTCAGGGCTTATCTCACCGTACAGCTTCATTACTCATGCTCCGGGTATGGATTATAAACCTTTAGCCGGTTTGAGAGGGATGGTCACTTACCACCCACTGACCGTGATATGTCAGTTTGACCAGTTTCAGGATTTTCATCCTTATGAGGGGCGATTAGTCGGTATTTGCTTCACACCGTTTATCGGCGGAGAGGATGATCCGGGTTGTATGCGATTGGGATCGTGAGAGAGTCATTGAGTTTTCTGTTAGTCATCTAGGTTATTCTGCAGAGTATTCAGCATGGATGGAGACAGAGACTGCATCGACTATGGTAGTATCCATAGTGCAGGATGTTGATTCTGATGATGAGGAGCCTATAGAAGAGGCTGACATTCCCATCGATGGGGACTTGACTGCTGGGCTGCCAGCATTTGTAATGGATTCTCCCACCCCGAGTGCCACTATTACTCAGTATTCAGCACAACATTTGGAGTAGAGCCTACATCTGATGACCTATGATAGAGATTAGGCTAGGGCCGCGATGTTGATAGCTCTTGATGGGAGAGATGCCACTCTGTTAGAGAGTGATGAGGCTAGATCAGCTAGGGATGCATTGATTGTAGAGCGGGATGTCGCCCTATCTGCTAGGGATGTGGCTATTGCAGACAGTACTTCAGTGAGATCCCAGATGACTGTCACTCTTGCCGACATGAGTGCTTACATTGATGTGCATTATGTCACCATGCAGTTAGCCTCTGATCTGCTAGCTCATGTAGATACCATTGGGCATGAGCTTGTAGCGTTACCTCAGTCTTCAGAGAGGGATGCCATGCTAGATCTGATAGTCTTCATACATACAGATCTGTAGATAGCTTTATATTTTCCTGCACAGACTAGCTTAGCCATTTTGTCATGTACATCACATATGTATATATCAAACAGTATTATGTATGGCAGGGAAATATATTTTGATTCACTTCCCTTTTAGTTACGCCTTGATACTTGCTTGATATTTGCCTGTTTCTTTAAGGCCTTGTGATCTTGATGCATTCTGAACTTATCCTTGATAGGTGGACATTGAGACGTCGCAAGATCTCTCAGAACGAATCATTGATCTATATGTATCCCTACCATCTTTGGTGTCTTGGGACTGGTTTCTGTATGGAAATGTGGAGAGGAGGGTGGTTTTTCCTCTTTGAGATTGACCACACCACAGATGGTCGCCAGTACTTCTATTTGTGAGAAGCCTAGTTAATTCCATCTCTTATGGATTGGTGTTGCTCTTTGAAGCACAACCGCAACTTAGATGGTCATCGAATCTTCTATTTGTGAGAAGAGGTTGGGTAATTCCATCCCTTTGGTTTGAAACCAATGAAATGTGGTGGATTGAAGGGTGATCCCATCTCTGCAGTGACAAGTATTTTTTGTTACGGTAGGGGTTATCTTGAACCATGAATGGTACGCCTAAGTACTCCTATTGAAGAGGAGATCAAGTCTGCGTAGTTCGAACCTGGTGTAAGAGGTTCAACGCTGAATGTGAAAGGCAGATAGGTGTAGACATTTTTTTGTGGTTTTTATTTTTGTAGAGAAATGGTAGAAATGTTTTTGTTGTTTTTTGTTTATTGCAACCAGGCCATATAGAATATTATTGCCTACGTATTCCCGGGTATTAGGGAGATCAGGTCAATGTAGTTCGCCCCTCAGGAAGAATCGCAATCAAAGAGAAGTGTGAATCCCATGTGCAGGCTATACTGCGGGGAGAAGAAAGTTTGATCCCACAATGGGGATAAACTAAATGTGTGGAAAAAGTTTAATCCCGTCTTCAGGACAAACTGCAAGCGTAGAAAAGTTTAATCCCGTCTTCAGGATAAACTACAAGCGAGAAAGGTTCAATCCTGTCTTCAGGATAACCAAAATTATATGAAAGGTTTGAAATGAGGTGAAACCAGGCTGCTAGTTTAAAGTGTATGTTTCCCTGAGGGGCAGAAGAGTTTGTAAAAAGGGTTAGAAACCGGAATGACTGGTGATTTGATGATCAAAACCAGGATGCTTGTTTGATGGTAACTTCAGACATAGTACCGTTTCACGGTGTCTGAGTTGATAAGCTGTGGAAATTCATCGCCATCCATTTCCTGCCATCTGAGAGCACCTCCTGTCAATACCTCCTTGATAACAAATGGGCCCTCCCATTTAGGAGCGAATTTTCCCTTAGATTCAACCAATGATCTTCTTTAAAACCAAGTCATGTTGTTTGAAATGCCGTAGCCGGACTTTTCTGTTGTAGGATCGTGCGATCCTTTGCTGATATAACTGACCATGGAAGATAGCCGCGGTTCACCTTTCGTCTATTAGAGACAATTGGTGATACCTGTCTTGTACCCATTGGTCTTCATCCAAATGAGCATCCATCAAAACTTTGAGTGATTCCATTTCCACCTCTATGGGGAGCACTGCTTCAATCCCATAGGCTAATGAGTAGGGGGTTGCCCTAGTGGAAGTACACATGGAAGTTCTGTAGGCTAATAAAGAGGCATGAGGTCAGGCCATCCTTTATGATTGGCGGACATTTACTGCATGATATTTTTGATTTTTTTATTAGCCGCTTCAACACCACCATTCATCTTTGGACGGTAGATGACAAAGTTAAGGTGTTTGATATGGAATTTACTGCATAACTCTTCCATCATTCTATTGTTGAGGTTCGTAGCATTGTCTGACACAATGATCTCTGGTTGTCCATATTGACAGACGACATTGTTTCTGATGAAAGTAATAATGACTTCTTTAGTAACCCTGGGGAAGGAAGCTGCTTCTACCCATTTGGTGAAGTAGTCGATCATGGTGAATATGAATCAATGTCCATTACTGGCTTTGGGCTCGATGGGCCCGATCACGTCCATTCCCCACATTGAGAAGGGCCATGGAGAAATCATATTGTGGAGTTCCCTTGGAGGGGCGTGGATAGCATTCCCATGAATTTGGCATTGATAGCATCTCTTGACGTGATCATCACAGTCAGCTTTGAGTGTAAGCCAAAAATGCCCTATTTTGAGGATCTTCTTGACAAGTAAGGGTCCGCTCATGTGAGGGCCACATACTCCACCATGGATCTCATCCATGAGCCTCTGAGCTTTGTCTTTATCCAGAAATCTGAGGAGACCTAATCCTACATCTCTTTTATAGAGTGCATCTCCGCTCAGGTAGAATTTCATAGCAAGTCGATGAATCTACCTCATCTCAGTTAGGCTCGCCTCAGCGGGTGCAGATCCATCTCGTAGATACTCCTTGATGTGTTGATACCAAGGGTTGTGGATGGGAGGTAGCTCATCAGATACTTCTCCAACATAGTTCCCATAGACTGGGGCCTTTTGCAGTGTAAATGTAATGCTTGGCATGTTTTCCTTGTCATGTATGTGAATCAAGGAGGCCAACGTAGCTAGTGCATCTGCAAAATCATTCCTATTACGAGGAATGTGTAGAAAGAAGATTTCTTCAAACTCCAAAGCCATCTGTAGAACTTGCCGATGGTATGACAGCAAATGTAATTCTTTGGTTTGATACATTCCAGTGGATTGTCGGATTACCAACTCTGAATCTCCAAAGATAGTTAATCGCCTGATGCCCATTGAATGGGCAAGTTTTAGCCCCATGAGACAACCTTCATACTCAGCTATGTTGTTGGTGCTGACAAACTACAATTTGACGGGGACATGATATTGCTCCCCCGTACCGCATACTAGAACTACTCCAGCTCCAGAACTTCTGTGTTAACAGCTCCATCAAAATACATTTTCCATGTACGACGTGTATCGTACTGATGTTGTTGCTGAACTGTCATTACCCTTTCATCGGGGAAGTATATTTCTAAGGGTTTGTAGTCCCCTGCAGGTGCGGCGGCCAGTTGATCCGTAATTCCTTGACCTTGGACAGACTATTGCGTCACGTAGACGATTTCAAATTGCTGTAGGATCAACTGCCATCTAGACAGTTGACAATTCAGTATGGGCTTGCTGAACACATACTTGAGAGGATCCACGTGGGATATGAGATGGGTTGTGTGACCATGGAGGTAATGTTGTAACCTCATGGAAGCCCATGCTAAAGCACAACAAGTTTTCTTAATCAGAGTGTACTTGTGTTCACTGATGTTGAATCTTTTGCTGAGATAATAGATAGCTCGTTCTTGGCCTCTATCGTCTTTTTGCCCCATCATACAGCCCATGACATTGTCATTTATGGACAGGTACATGAATAGGGGAACATCATCCATGGGTGGTACCAAAATAGGAGCGTTAACCAGTTGCTCTTAAATGGTAAGGAAGGCTTTCTGACACTCATCGTTCCATTTCATGGAGGAGTTCTTCCTTAACAGCTTGAAGATGGGCTCACGGGTTGATGTGAGTTGAGAAATGAACCTGCTAATAAAGTTGATTCTTCCTAAAAATCCCCGTATTTCCTTCTCTATCTGAGGAATGGGCAATTCCTTGATGGTCTGGATTTTGGTAGGATCCAGTTCAATCCCTTTGTGGCTGACTAGGAAACCTAGCAACTTTCCAGACTTGACGCCAAAGGTGCACTTAGCTGGATTCAACTTCAAGTTATACTTGCGTAACCTGTTGACAAGCTTTCTGAGATGGTCTAAGTGGTCTTCTTCCTTTTGGGGTTTGACAATGATGTCATCCACATAGATCTCTATCTCTTTGTGCATTAAATCGTGGAAAAGAGCCTTCATAGCTCGCTGATAGGTTGCCCCGGCATTGATGAGGCCTAATAACAATCGTCTGTAGCAAAAAGTCCCCCAAGGCGTGATGAAAGCAGTTTTTCATGATCCTCCTTAGCGACCATAATTTGATGGTACCCCGCAAAGCAATCAGCAAAGGAGTACATGCCGTATTGGGCAGTGTTGTCAATAAGAATGTGGATAAAGGGCATGGGAAAGCTATCTTTAAGGCAAGCTTTGTTCAAATCCCGGTAATCCACACAGACTCGCACCTTTCCTCCTGGTTTAGGCACGGGAACAATGTTGGATATCCACTCCGGATATGTAGACACCATGATAATGCCAGCTTGAAATTGTTTCACAATTTCTTCTTTAACCTTTAAACTCCACTCAGGTTTCAATCGCCTGAGTTTTTGTCTAACTGGCTTGAATCCTTTTTTAATGGGAAGGCGATGAAGAACAATGACAGTGGACAAACCCACCATGTCTTCATGAGACCATGAAAACACATTCTAGAATTGGGTTAATAGTGCAACCATGTCATTCCGCTGATTTGTGGTAAGGTCTGAACCAATTTGGATTAACTTAGGGTTTCTAAGGTTCCAAGACTAGAAGAAGTGGTTTGGTCAAGGATGGGTTTAGGTTTGTCTGGGACCCATTCATTAATCTCCTGAGGTGTCTCAATGTCCTCTTGTATGTCCATCAAGTCTGAGTCCAACTTTGCATCAAAGTTACTGCCCTTGTGGAGAGAAGGCACCTCATCATCAAGTACATGCACATCTAAATTCAGAGTCCTGAAACAAAGTATGCTTTCACTTGATATATGAAACTGTTTGATCATACAAAAGTGTTAGCATGTACTTGATAAAATAACTACTAATACTGTAAAGAAAAGCAAGTAAGTAAAGTTATCTACAGGGCAGAGGGATTTTCTGCCCATTTTACCCTCGTCGACCAATGCATGGAGTGCTGCTCCAATTGTCGAGGGCAAAGTCCTGATAGACTGCAGTGATGGAGGGATCTTCAGTGTCCTCCTTCTCCCGAATGATAACCATAACATCTGGGAAATCATCGTTTGGGGTATATCTGTTTGTATGTTCATCATGAACAATGATGCATATGCGTGACATCATCAAGGCGAAGTCATGTTTACATTTCTGTTCCTTTTCTTCCACTTCGGGATCAGGAATCAGCACCTCTTTTACTTTAATTGGCACTGGTTTAGGAAACAGCATGGCCACAACATGGGCTGATACCTTTACTGGAGATTGTATCAACTAATGAGGTAAAGGTAGAAAAAATCGCCGTGAGGCGGAAGCCTGAGTAATCTGCTTGTGCTTATGAGGATTCATGTGACTGGAATTGGCAGAATAGCCTAGTCCGGCTATTCCAATTTGACTGGACACTTGAATAGGGTGCTTAATACCCTGCTGATTTTTACCAAGCCCTTGTCCAGGCTGATGACCCAATGGCATCATTTCTTGGGTATAGGAAGCGGTGCTCCAATAGGATGGTATTGTGTGTTACTCACTTCCAAGGTATGAAAACTGGCTGGCTCAACTTCTGAGTTGAAGCTGATGATTGATAGATCTCCTTGTTCAGGACATTCCGGCTCAGCGTTAATAGTGACTAGAGTGTTGTTGATAATGTATTCGAGTTGCTGATGTAGTGTGGAGGGAAAAACTCCAGCCATGTGTATCCATGGTCTCCCTAATAGCAGGTTGTATCCTGAATCTATCCTGAGGACGTGGAAGGATACATTGAATGTATTTGGACCAATCTCAAATGGCAACTCAATCTTTTTGACGGAATTTCGTCGGGATCCATCAAAAGCTTTGATAACCGTATGACTGCTTTGGATCCATTTGAGATTGACATTCATTTTCACCAAGGTGGCATAAGGACAGATATTTAGAGACGAACCTCCATCTATCAATACTCCAACTAGCATATACCCTAAAGACAAAACTGCAATGTGCAATGGCTTGCAATGACCGGTCCCTTCGGGCGGTATGTCGTCATCAGTGAAGGATATCACATTATTGTTGAAAATGTGATCAACCAAATGTTGAAAATTTTCTATATCCACTGATTTTGGCAAGTATGCTTCTTCCAAAACCTTTAATAAAACCTTCCGGTGATCCTAAGAAAAGAAAAGCAAGTCCAGTATTGATATCTGATGTGGACTCGTAAGCTTAAAACCACCTTGGCTTCATTATGGCCCATAGTGCAGAGGAATTTTTCAATCTTCTCCATGGGAATTTACCCCTTTGCTTTTCAAGTAGGCTTCACAATCCGTTGAGGAAGATACAGTGGATTTTCCTTCGACACTGTAGCAGTAGTATGAGACGTGGATCCTTCAGCTTCATCATAATTCCATGGAACTTTATGTAAGCTGACAACAGGATATTGTGGTCTGAAAGGTAAAGAAATTGGCTCTGGTGCAGCCATTTTCAAAGGATTGTCAGCTCCTTTGAGTTGAATTGCTTGTATGGGAAATGCTTTGATAGTTTCATAATCTTCGTCGGATATAACTACTATCCCTTCCATTTGGTAGGACATGTATTCCCACCCTCAAGTTACACAGTGTCATCGTCTGCCATTTGCAGGACACTGCTATCAATAAGATTTTGAATGAGATGGCGGAGTGCCCAGCATTCGTCTTTTTTGTGACCGCGAGAATAAGAATGATACTGACACACTCCATTGGCGTTAAACCGTCCTACACGGGGATTGATTGGAGGTAGAAGGGATGTAATTCTTCCTTCATTGGTTAACATTTGAAATATTTCCTCTATAGATTGGCCCATATAGGTAAACTCCCTCTGATTGGCAAAAATCCTGACGGGCTTTAGCATTTGCTCTCTTTGCAACCTTATCCTCCGTAGCTTAGCTTTCTGAAGGTGATGGTGGAGCATTCATAACAAATGGAAGGAGATAGGCATGCTCCTGTCTGATTAATTGGCGTGTAACTTGATGTTGGTGGGTCACCAATTCTACCAATTGCTCAATTTGTTTGCAAAGATCTTTCATCTTTCGTTCCATAGTAAATTGGAACTTTGTATAATCCCATCTGTCAACACCGTCTTTGATGGTCGGGGATGATTCACTGTTAAAATTGGAACTCTGTCCAGTGCCCCAACTGATCATGTTGACCTATTCTTCTCTTTGTTGAGGAAGAGGGTTGTCTTGCACATGAGGTTGATCTGGTTTGGTGACCATGATCTCACCGTTGTCTATTAAATCTTGGATCTTATGTTTCAAGGCCCAACAATCTTGAGTATCATGTCCAGGTGCTCCGGCATGATAAGCACGCTTCCGAGTAGCATTAAAACCTCTCCCATTAGGGTTGGCTAGTGGAAGAAGATGTGTGATTTTCTTCTGAGTAGTCAGAACAACAAGAATATTCTCGAGCGAGTCCCCTAAGGGTGTGAACATTCGAGGATGCTTTACTTCTCCACTTTTAGGCAATGGAGGGTTTGAAGATTGTGCTTGAAAAGGGGAGTAGTTTCTCCTCTGTATAGGTATGTTTTGACTGCCTTTCTGTCGTTGTAGTATCAAGGAAACATCCTCCTCTTTCTTTTTATGGACCCTTCGGGGGTTGTACCCATAAGATCCAGATTGGATGTGCTCAATAACTGCTTTAAGAGCGGCTAGGTCTTGAATTTTTTTGGACTTCAATCCCATCTCAGCCATTTCTCCGTGTTTGGTCATTTCAGAAAATGGTTTGCCAATATCAGCTAAAACTCTCTCATAGAAAGGAGCTTCCTGTACATCTATGAATGTCATGACCATTTCTGATTCCGTCATGGAAGGAATAACTTGAGCAGCAAGGCACCTCCACCTTTAAGCATACTCTCCGAATGACTCATTAGGCATCAAGCTTGACCTTGATAATTTGGTACCGGTCAGAGCCATCATACGAGATTGAAAATCATATTGAGTGAGGAAGACGTGAGCTAGTTCTTCCCAGCTATGGATCTTGGAGTTGTCTAATCTGGTATACCATGAACGAGCTTCTCCAGTCAAAATCTTCTGGAACAGCTGCATTCTGAGCTTTTAATTTTTCGCGTAAGATCCAATTTCTCCAATGAACACCTTTAAATGTGTATAAGGATCCTCTAATCCGTCATACTTTTAAAAATCAAGGGTTTTGAATTTCTCTAGATAATGAACCCCAAGAAATATGCAAAGGTCAGCATATGAAACACTTCCATGTGTTCCAATCCCTTTGAGAACACGGATAGTTTCCTCCATTTGGAGAACCTTCTTCCAGATGTCACCGGTGTCTGGATCTCCTTTGAGATTGGTGTTTTCAGGGTCTTTGTTGGTTGTATCCAACTGAGGTTCTAAAATTGTTTTTTCCAAACCTTCAGCTCCTCCTTGTGAAGAGGATTATGTATGTGTAGGCATCTTCGTACCCTGAGTGGATTAATGCAATTCTTTAAGCAAAACAACCAAATTTGTGATTTTCTGATTTATTCGTCAAATTCTTCATGAGAAACATGATTAGACTGGTCAGACGAAGACATGATTGGCTGTAGGCTCGTGGCCTTTTTGGATTTTGAGCGGGTAATAGGCCCAATGATTTCCGTACAAAAGTATTGTGTAGTTTAGTCTTAGGGATAATGTAAATGTTATCATAATGTATCCGTTTTAAGAATATTGTCCTGCAAAAATGGGTGTTAATTGATAACATGTATGCACAAATAATCTTCATATTTTCAATTACATAAAGATGAACATGGAATAAAATTACAAGTAAATGCTTTTACAAGTAATTTAAAATGGAAAACATGAAGAGACTTTCCTTCGCGTTTGGTTTATCAGAGGTTGACCTATCTTAGGGTTACTCTCGTGGCTTTTTGGCATGAAGGTTCCCAGATCATCGCAATCTACTTGACGGGAAGTTAATCCGGTCTTTCAACTGGAGAGAATCTGGGTGGTGCCTTTCCTGAGCCTCATTGGAATTATTCTTCCTACAAGTCCAAAGAATCAAACAAGCGTGGATAGCCTCTGGTGGAGGAACCACACAACATACATTCACATACAACGTGTCTCACCGTTCATGAAAATGATGACATGTGTGAAGCACTAATATCACAGATAGATATATTGCAGTGCAGTAAGTAAAATGTATTCGTACACATTCATCATAAATGTAAATGCAACATTCACACACAAGCATATAACAGTTTTGAAAAACTTGTAATAGCGGCTTAAGCCCTCTTATTGGAGTCCCTAGCAGAGTTGCCACCTGTCGACGTTGGGATTTTTATTTGTCCCTTTTCGTTACTTGTTCTTTGGTGTTCTCATGTTAATGTGAGATTTGTTTGAAAAAACAAGTGAAAAAGGTCTGACATGTGTAATGTCGACGATTTGACTTTAAGAGTCGCCAGTTGGTGTATTTAACTTGTTGCACCAATGCAACCAAGAAGGTTTGCACATTGACCCAATGATGTAACACTGCTAAACGGGTTTGTAAAACCGAGATTCATTTGGGTTCGGGGGCTTGATTATGCAGAGGGAAGGTGTTAGGCACCCCCCGACATCCGTATTGCCACAGTGACCGCCACTTTTCAAAGAAACTGTTATATGAATGTGTGTGTTTGTGTGCGTGAATCAATGTACAATTATTTAAAAGTAGTGTGAGGCCTCGTTCGCACCTATATACACAGGGTTTGAATTTACAAAAAAATTCAGTTTTAACCAGGTATAGCAATGAAGTTTTGTAAAAGAGGTTTTTTAAACCCTATGCTCAATAAAAATTGAGACCTTTTTATACTTCCATTTTATTATTAAAATGTTCGGCTTGTTTGCTTTTATTTTTGAGATGCGAAACATCTTCGAGAAAATAATATCTGATGATCTAAAAAACTCCTCATGGGCATGATGACCATCTAAGGAAATTCGAGACATTTGTAAGTAATGTACAAAATACATACAATTTGAAAAATGTCCATCACGGAACTGAATCTAGATTCGATGTAAATTTGAATGCAGTGATCACATGATTCCTAGGCTCACATGATCTGCGGTTTGTATGGAAAAGCGATGGCGATTATATATATTAAAGTCAGAAATAAATAAATAAATAAATATATAGAGACATAATCAACCACCACGATGCAACTCCATGGGGGATCGGAAATGTAAATATATAAAAGCGATAAATATATATATGGAAATGATCAACCACCACGAAGCAACTCCATGGGGATCGAGAAAAGTAAATAAAGCAATAAATCGATCAACCGCCATGAAGTAAACTCCAAAGTGACGAAATGTAAATAAAAGCAATAAAAGCAATCAATCGCCATGAAGTAAACTCCAAAGTGGGACGAAATGTAAATAAAAGCGAAGAAAAGGCCACGAAGTAAACTCCGAACTCGACGGAAATGTATATATATATATATATATATATATATATATATATATATATATAAAGCGAGAAAACGCATTGAGATGTAATTCCGTGCTCATCGGATATGTCCGACAACAATTATATATATATATATATATATATATATATATATATATATATATATATATATATATATATGTAGACACTCAAAATTTTCTCGCACTCCTATTACTAACATTGCGGGAAGGTAGATTAAGTCTTTTGGAGAAAACCATGAAAGACAGTTTACATCCATTTCGGATACCACCGGAAGTTTAGTTCCAACCCGGAACACAAACCGGGAACGTCATGTCAACCCGGACCACAAACCGGGAATTTCATTTCTAATTTCGGAGATAACCCCGAGATATGCAGATCAAAAGACCGGCAACAACACCGGAGAAGACAGTTCTGTCTCAGAGATAACACCGCGATGCTCAGTTCCAGTCCCAGAGACAACACTGTGAGTAGAAACCCCATCCTTGGTGATAGCCCCAAGGGATGCCATTGCAGTTCCGGCAATTACCCCAGAAATTCTTGTTTCAAACATGTGCGATCAGCTTCAATCCAGATGACAGTGAGGCATACAAACAAGTTGCCCAATCTCAGATGTAACCCTGAGCAACGTCTGCTTTCTACTTAAACCGGCGATAACCCCGGTGAGTAGTCACAACGTCATCTGCCTACGTCAACAAGATAATATCGCGGCATACCAACAAGTAGTCCAATCTCAGCTATAACCCTGAGCAACGTCTACTTTTAACTCAAACCGGTGATAACCCCGGCAAGGAGTCAAACGTCATCTTGTTACTTCAACAAGGGCACGTTGCCTCAACACTACATACATACATCCAACAATGTCCCACAAGAACCAAGGAATGACAATCCCAAGTGATTATTACGTGTGGCAGTACTTTGGATAGAATTTGAAGCTTGAAGACCATGGGCATAGACCCATCTTCCTCACTTCGTACAACCTCTAATCCATGTCATTGCGTAACTCTCGACACCAGTGGTTCGAAGAAGGTCAGATATACCTCGTTCGGATGCTCGGATTGAAGTTCTACAAGTTCGAGCAGACATTACAGTGCATGAGTGCACGTACTATGAGACGACAGGACTCGCGAGGCTCATATCCACCACGACCATTGCAGCAGTACAAGCTGCGGGTCATCATCGCAAATGTACCTATGACCATCGATCTATAAATATAGGTTTGGGGGTCACGACATTTGAATAGAGGAGAGAAGGAAAAAAGCGAGGAAGCCCTGTCCATTTTACTCTGCATACACATCTTTTGAGTGTTTCATCTTCTTTAAACACTAGTTAGCTCACATATAGCTATCTTTTATCCGTGAGAATGAGTGTTTATCCATTTAAAGTCATAGAAGCCTACTTTGGCATTCACTTTGTAAGCCTTCTTACATTTTATAAAGCCTTCTTCTCATATAGCACACAACTTTTATATACACATTGAGAGTCGTGTTTGTGTGTATTTGCCCTGACTTGATCAAGTGGTTTTTCATTACATACTGTATATATATACTAATATATGTATATATTTCATATATATGGACTAACATTATCGAGTTATGCCTCGATTGAGCCTGAGACTTTGGTGCAGAGCGTTTAATTACTTATATATATATATATATATATATATATATACTATATATAAATCGTGGTCGGACTACATTCGATGAGCCCAGATTTATATCACCGTGCGTTTAATTGCTTTTATATATATATACTTATATATATAATTATTGTCGGACATATCCGATGAGCACAGATTCACATCCTAATGCGTTCTTGCTTATATATATATATATATATATATATATATATATATTAAATATATATATATATTTATATTTACATCAAGCTCAGAGCTCCCTCCGTGGCTTTTTACAGCTTTTTACATTTCATCTTGCACGAGTTCACTTCGTGGCGATTGATCGCTTTTACTGACTTTATTTACATTTTGTCTGCGCCGGAGTTTACTTAAGTGGCGATTGATAGCATTCTTCGCTTTATTTACATATCTGATCCCCCATGGAGTTGCTTTGTGGTGGTTGATCATGCACATATATACATATATTTATAGCTTTTATACATAAAATTTCTTACTTCTTTCCATACAAATTGCAGTATCATGTGAGCCTAGGAATCATGTGATCACAGGTTCAGTTTACTGAATCTAGATTCGGTTCCCATGATGGACTTTTTTCTACTGTAAGCAGCCTGTACATTATTTTATAGTGTCTGAATTTCCTTGGATGGCTGTCATGCCCATGAGGAGTTTGACACTGCTGTATATTATTTTTTCGAGAATGTTTTGCATCTCGAAAATAAAAGCAAACAAGCCGGACATTTAACAATAAAATGGAAGTATGAAAAGGTCTCAATTCCTATTGAGCACAGGGTTTGAAAAAACCTCTTCTATAAAACATCATTGCCACATCTTGGTTAAAACTGAATTTTTCTATAAAATTCAAACCTTGTGTATATAGGTACGAACGAGGCCTCACACTACTTTCAAATAATTGCACATTGATCCACACACACACACATATTCATATAACAATTTCTTTGAAAAGTGGCGGTCACCGTGG
Source organism: Panax ginseng (assembly GCA_020205605.1). Taxonomy (NCBI): domain Eukaryota; kingdom Viridiplantae; phylum Streptophyta; class Magnoliopsida; order Apiales; family Araliaceae; genus Panax; species Panax ginseng. The sequence continues at coordinate 61,109,952 of CM035137.1, forward strand.
TAACACGGATGTCGGGGGGTGCCTAACACCTTCCCTCCGCATAATCAAGCTCCCGGACCCAAAATGAATCTCGGTTTCACATACCCGTTTAGCAATGTCAAAACACTGGGTCAATGTGCAAGCCTTTTTCGATTCGTTAGTGCAACCCGATTAAATACACCAACCGATTTACTCTTAAAGTCCAATCGTTGACATTATACATGTCGGACCTTTTTCACTTGTTTTTTCAAACAAATCTCACATTAACATGAAAACACCAAAGAACAAGTAACGAAAAGGGACACTCAAAAATCCCGACGTCGACAGGTGACGACTCTGCTGGGGACTCCAGTAAGAGGGCTTAAGCCGCTATTACAAGCTTTTCAAAATTGTTATATGCTTGTGTGTGAATGTTGCATTTACATTTCTGATAAATGTGTATGAATGCATTTTTAATACTGCACTACTAAATATCTATCTGTGATATTAGTGCTTCGCATATGTCATCATTTTGCATAAACGGTGAGACACATTGTATGTGAATGTATGTTGTGTGGTCCCTCCACCAGGAGGCTATCCTATTGGTGTTTGATTATTGGACTCGTTGGAAGAATAATTCCCCGGGGCTCAGGAAAGGAACCACCCAGATTCGCTCCAGTTGAATGACCGGATTAACTTCCCGTCAAGTAGATTGCGATGATCTGGGAACCTTCATGCCAAAAAGCCGCGAGAGAAACCCTAGGATAGGTCAACATCTGATAAACCAAACGCGGAGGAAAGTTTCTTCATGCTTTCCATTTTCAATTACTTGTAAAAGCATTTACTTGTAATTTTATTCCATGTTCATTCATATGTAATGGAAAATATGAAGAATATCTGTGCATGCATGACATGTTATCAATTAACAACCGGTTTTGCAGGACAAATTCCTAAATCGGACATGTTATGATAACATTTATATTACCCTAAGACTAAACTACGTAAGTCTTTTGTAGGGAAGCAATTGGGCCTGTTACCCGGTCAAAATCCAAAAAGGCCACAGGCCTACAGCCAATCATGTCCTCTTCCGAACAGTCTAATCCTGTTTCTCGAGAAGAATTTGACGGATTGAGTAAACAACTCATAAACTTGGGCGTTTTACTGAAAGAATTCCACCAGTCTACTCAGGGTACGAAGTTACCTATACATACAGAATCCTCTACACAAGAGGGAGTTCAAGGTCTGGAAAAAACAATTCCAGAACAACAGTTGGATACAACCAACCCAGACCCTGAAGGAACCCATCTCAAAAGAGATCCAGACACGGGTGACATCAGGAAGAAGGTCCTTCAAATGGAGGAAACCATTCGCATTCTCAAAGGGATTGGAACATATAGCCGAGTTTCATATACAGACCTTTGCATATTCCCTGCTGTTTAATATCCAGAGAAATTTAAGACCCCTGATTTTGAGAAATATGATGGATTAGGGGATCCTTACACACATTTAAAGGTATTTATTGGAGAACTTGGGTCTTACGCAGAAAATGAAAGGCTCGAATCACTTTGCTTTGAAGAGTCTGACTGGAGAAGCCCGTTCATGGTATACCAGACTATATAACTCTAAGATCCATAGCTGGGAAGAGCTGGCTCATGCATTCCTCACTCAATACAGTTTCTAATCTCAGATGGCTCCTAACCGGTACCAAATCACCAAGGTCAAGAAACAGTCAAATGAGTCATTTAGAGAGTATGCTCAAAGGTGGAGGCGCCTTGCTGCTCAAGTTATTCCTTCCATGACAGAATCAGAAATGGTCATGACCTTCATAGATGTACAGGAAGCTCCTTTCTATGAAAGAGTTCTAGCTGGTATTGGCAAACCATTTTTTGAAATGATCAAACATGACGAGATGGCTGAAATCGAATTGAAGTCTGGTAAAATTCAAGACCTAGTCGCTCTTAAAGCTGTTGATGAGCACATCCAGTCCGGATCTTATGGAAACAACCTCCGGAGGGTCCATAAAAAGAAAGAGGATGATGTTTCCTTGATACTACAAGGACAAAAGACAATCCAAGCATGCCTATACAGAGGAGAAACTACTCCCCTTTTCCAGCACAACCTTTAAACCCTCCATTGCCTAAAAGTGGAGAAGTAAAGCGACCTCAAACATTAACACCCTTAGGGGATTCGTTCGAGAACATTCTTGCTCTTCTGACCGCTCAGAAGAAAATTACACATCTTCTTCCACCAGCCAACCCTAATTGGAGGGGTTTTAATGCTACTCGGAAGTGTGCTTATCATGCCGGGGCACCTGGACATGATACTCAAGATTGTTGGGCCTTTAAACATAAGATTCAAGATCTAATAGACAACGGTGAGATCGTGGTCACTAAACCAGATCAACCTCATGTGAAAGACAACCCTCTTCCTCAACACAAAGAAGAAGAGGTCAACATGATCAGTTGGAGCACTGTACAATGTTCCAATTCTAATAGCGAATCATCCCAACCCATCAAAGATGGTGTTAACAAATGGGATTATGAAAAGTTCCAATTTACCATGGAACGAAAGATGAAAGCTCTTTGCAAACAAATTGAGCAATTGGCAGAACTAGTGACCCACCAGCGTCAAATCACACTCCAATTAATTAGGCAGGAGCATGCTTATCTCCTTCCATTTATTATAAATGCTCCATCAACACCTTTAGAAAGCGAAGCTATGGTGGATAAGGTTGCAAAGCGAGCAAGTGCTAAAGCCCGTCGGGATTTTGCCAATTAAAGGGAATTCACCTATCTGGGCCAGTCTATGGAGGAGATACTTCAAATGTTGATCAATGAAGGAAGAATCACATTCCTTCTCCCCCCAATCAATCCCCACTCAGGGCGGTTCAATCCTAATGAAATGTGTCAATATCATTAACATTCTCGCGGTCACAGCACAGAAGAATGCTGGGCACTCCGCCATCTTATTCAGAATCTTATTGATAGCGGTGTCCTACAAATAGCCGATGATTACACTATACAACTCAAGGGTGGGAATGCATGCCCTACCCAATGGAAGGGATCAGTTGCAGTTATCTCTGAAGTGGATGGTGAAACTGTCAAAGTATTTCCCATACAACCAATTCAACTCAAAGGAGCTGACAATCCTTTGAAAGTGGCCGCATCAGAGCCAATTCCTTTACCTTGCAGACCACAACATCCTGTTGTCAACTTGCATAAAGTTCCATGGAATTATGGAGAAGCTGAAGGATCCACGTCTCATACTACTGCTACAGTGTTGAAAGAAAATCCACTATACCTTCCTCAACGGGTTATTAAACCTACTTGCGAAGCAAAGGGGAAATTGCCCATGGAGAAAATTGAAAAATTCCTCCGTACTATGGGTCATAATGAAGCCAAAGTGGTTTTAAGCTTGCGAGAAGCTCCACACCAGATTTCGATACTGGATTTGGTTTTCTCTTTCGAGGATCATCGGAAGATCTTGTTGAAAGTTTTAGAAGAAGCCTATTTGCCAAAATCAGTGGATGTGGAAAAATTTTAACATTTGGTTTATCACATTTTCAATAACAATGTGATATCCTTCACTGATGATGACATACCTCCCGAAGGGACCGGTCATTGCAAGTCATTGCACATCGCAGTGTTGTCTTCCGGGTACATGCTAGCAGGAGTATTGACAGATGGACGCTCATTTCTGAATATCTGTCCTTATGCCACCTTGCTAAAGATGAATATCAATCTCAAGCGGATCCAAAGCAGCCATACGGTCATCCGAGTTTTTGATGGATCCCGACGAAATGTCATCGGAAAGATTGAAATGCCAATTGAGATGGGTCCAAATACATTCCATGTATCTTTCCACGTCCTCAAGATCGACTCAGGATACAACCTGTTATTGGGGAGACCATGGATACACATGGTTGGAGCTGTTCCCTCCACGCCACATCAACAACTCAAATACATCATCAATAACAGTCTAGTTATTGTCAATGCTGAGCCGGATTGTCCTCAACAAGGAATTCTACCAGTTATCAGTTTCAATTCAGAAGTTAAACCAACTAGTTTCCATACTTTGGAACTGAGTAACATGTAATACCATTCTATTGGAGCACCACTTCCTGTACCCAAAATTTCTGTCGAGGTTTTGTCAGCCACTCAAGAAATGATGTTATTGGGTCATCAACCTGGACAAGGGCTTGGTAAGGATCAACAGGGTATTAAGCACACTAACCAACTGTCCAGTCAAATTGGAACAGTCGGGCTAGGCTATTCTTCTAGTTCTAGATCGAGAATCCTCATAAGCACGGCGGAGTTCCTCAAGCTTTTCATGCGCGTGGCGATTTTCTATGCTCTTTACCTCATGAGCTAATGCAATCTCCAAGAAGGTGCCACCCATCTTTATGGCTATGCTATTTCAAAACCAATCTGAATCTAAGCTAAAGAGGTGCTGATTCTTAATCCCGAAGTGGAAGAAAAGGAACAAAAATGTAAACATGACCTTGCCTTGATGATGGCAAGGTAAAATGGGCAGAAAATCCCTCTGCCCTGTAGATAACTTTAATTTCCTGCTTTTCTTTACAGCACTAGCAGTTATTTTATCACGTACATGCTAACACTTTTGTATGATCGAACAGTTGCATATATTAAGTGAAAGCATCTTTTGTTTCAGGACTCTGAATTTAGATGTGTTTGTCTTTGCTGATGACATGCCTTCTCTCCACAAAGGCTGTAACTTGGATGTAAAGTTGGACTCAAACTTGATGGACATCCAAGAGGACATTGAAACACCTCAAGAGATTAAGGAATGGGTCGCAGAGAAGCCCAAACCCAATCTTGATCAAACCACTCCTTTCAATCTTGGAACCTTAGACAACCCTAATGTAAGACCCCAACTTTTATGAATAAAAATGAATTTTCTATAATTATCATTTTTGAATATTATGGAATGAATTTGATATAATGTTATAGTTGTGGGTAATATTTATAAATTTTGCAAAGTACGCAAGTTGTTATATAATATTCGATTGGTCGGGGAATATTCGTTTTAACAGAAAATATTCGTACGACGGCACAATCATTGGTGGACCCCACAACAAAATTATTATCGGATTGAGAAAATGACAAAAATATTTTATTGATAATAACGGCGAAAGTTTTACCATTGATACTGTTGAACTACTCGGTAGTAAAAGTACAGTAATACACGTGGTTGCATAGTAGCATACGGTATTGATTATTGATGCTTACGTGAGAAGTCACTCATTTTTGTTTAATTATTGCTACAGTAATTGCTGCATAGTATCTCACGTTATTTGATTCAATTATTGTCGATATTTTATATATTATTAAATCAATAATTGAGACAACGAAGTTATTAATATTATTATTTATAATATTAACGATGTCTAGAAGTTCTGCAAATGAGAGGTTTGGTCACCTAATTGCGCGCCAATAGGGAGACATCCTTATTGGAAAGCCCCCTCTTTCCTAGGAACGACCTGGTCGATTAATATTGTGAATTATAATAATGATGATAAATGTTGTTAAAATATTGAGGCAATTTTTATGAAGTAGTTGTTATAAATTTTACTTATTATTTGGACCTCCACTTACCCATTTTTCTAAACAGTCGGAGAAAGTTATCACAGTTTGGTTTTATTTATTTATATATATATATATATATATATATATATATATATAGATGGTGGGAATGGTGGGTGGGGGTTTGTGCGTGTGTGTGGGAGGGAATATAAGGGTTAGTATAATATTTATATATTTAATGAATGTATTACATGTGGTGGAGTATTGAAATGGGTGGAGACTAATTGTCAACATTCTACAAAGTTGGTGGAATATTGAAAATGGGGGAAAAGGGAATCACGGGTGTATTCCGTGATTATAAAGTTAAGCATGTTATATAAATGTATAATATATATATATATATATATAATATATATTATATTTAAAAGTTTTCGTTTTATTAGAATATTTTATTAACTCAGTATGGACCGTCCGATTAAAAATAAATCAATCTGGACCGTTCATGAGTTAGTTACTATGCAGTCCATTCTTCTATAAATAGAAGCTCATTCCTTCATTATTTCTTATGAATTCACTGAAAATCTAGAGAGAGAAATTATAGAGAGAAAGAAGAAAAGTACTCTGCTACTTCACTACTCCTATATCCAATACTTTTCTTCTTAAGGTAAGGGGTATTTTTTCTTTTGTATTCATGAAGAGAACTTCTGTTATTCCATTCTTATTATTCTGTTGGAATAACCTGTATACACGGGCTACCCTATACTTGGTGAAATTCTTCTATTATTCCATTCTTTAATATTACATTGGAATATCCTCATGCAAGGTTTATTTACAAAACCCGGTTTCGTCTTTTATTATTCCTTATTATTCTGTTGGACCATCCTGTCTGTGCGTTTACGCCAGACCTGGTTCCGTCTTTATTATTCTGTTGGAATATCTTATCTATGCGTTTACACCGGACCTGGTTCTGTCTTTATTATTCCTTATTATTCTGTTGGAACATCCTGTCGGTGCGAATTTTGCCTGACCTGGTCCCGTTATTTATTATTCTGATGGAATAACCTGTCTATGCGAAGTACCGCATACATGGTGATTTCTTTTGTTATTCCATTCTTTATTATACTTAGTTGGTTAAAGTTTTGACTTCTATACTCCATGAAATTAGTGGAATATCCTTGATATTTGCGCTTCATCCAGTATCTTTTCATGGAAATATTCTTCTCGAGCATTCTTGAATTTTACTTTACAAAGAAGTATCATGTTGACAATTTGGGCGTTATTAGTTCCCTAATAAATTAATTCTTGAACTTGTTTTATTGAATTCTTATATCATTGTCATCATCTTCATGTTTATATTTTTTGAAAGTCATCTCGTATTCATGGTGCATGCATAGATGGACTTGGTATGATTATGACCAGGGATTATTCAATGTAATCATGACCGTAATGTTACAAATGATGTTGTAAAAGTCCTCATTGGCCCGTAGTGCATTGACCATTGATGAATACACGAATATCCTTGGCCCGTAGTGCATGGATAATTTGTGGTTGTGATACTAATGAAGATCCTTGGCCGTAGTGCAGGGATGATGTGGATTATTTACTAAGCTGAGTCCCAGCGATAAAAGTGATGAAAAACCTTTTAAATCATAAAAGATAGTAGATTTTATTCTCTAATTGACTCTTTTAATGGATTGCTTGTTCCACTACAGTTAAATTTGATGTCTATTGTATTTTATCAGTTAAACACTGTTGAGGACTAATGATAATTTATTATGCATTATCTTAGTCATAATATTTCTTACTGGGCTAGTTGAGCTCACCCTTTCTTTCACTGTTCTCTTCAGGAAATGAGAACGTAGCCGAGACTAGTCGGAGAATGGAGTGACGGTCCGAGATGGTGTCTTAGTAGTCCTCACTATTCTATAAAATAGTGTGATAATAAATGTAATGAGGACTTATTCTGAGAGTGGATATTGTCTAGAAGATAATATTTGTATTAAAACTCACAACATGTATTTTGTAGTATTTTACACGACTGTTGTATAATTAAATTGTATTTGAATTTTGTACCATGTATTTGGCGACTCAAGATGGGTGATGTATACCTATTTTGGGGGCATCACAGTTGGTATCAAAGCTTAGGGATATGATCCCTTTCTGAGATGTGAGATAAGAACTAGGAGGGAGAGATGGGAATTCTTCTTCGCTAGTATGACCTACCTAAGTTTATTTGGTATTTAATTGGTCAGTCAGAGTATAGGGATAATATGTGATATGTTAATTAACCCTTATTTTGTGGCAGTGTTTGAAAATGGCATCCAAGAATGTTGAGAACATGAACATCAATGGAGCATAGGAGATCGTTGAGTCTCCACAGATCAATAACCAGGACAATGTGCATCAGGAAGGCGACAATCCTCATGAAAACAAGAACACTGACCAAATGATGAACGATGGAATGTTCCGAGGCTTCATGCAACATCAGGCGAGAGCTGCTCCTGTCCAAAATGCAGGTGGAAACACTGGCAACTCTCGGATGGTCACCGCCAAACAGTTTAAGGAGCTGGGACCACCAGAGTTTTTTGGAGAGCCAAAGCCACTTAAGGTGGAGACGTGGATAAAGCAGATCTGCAAGATATTTGATGTCTTGGGATGCTCCGAGGAGCAAAAGGTTCCCTTTGCCACCTTCATGTTGCGTGCAGAGGTAGATTACTGGTGGGAATCTATAAAACGTACTCAACCTAACGCACTGAAGATGACTTCGGAGAAGTTCTAAGAATTGTTCAACGACAAGTAGTTTCTCGAAAGTATTCGTCACATAAAAGAGGTAGAGTTCATTAAGATGGAGCAAAACAACATGACCGTGTCACAGTATGAAGCTAAGTTTGCCGAGTTGTCCCGGTTTGCGTCCCATTTGGTTGATAATGAGGAAAGAATGACGTGAATGTTTCTAAGAGGTTTGAAACCAGAGATACATCAATATCTTATCTCTCATAAAATGTGTTTGTATTCAGATGTTGTTAATAGGGCTCAGTTATTGGAGCACGATAATGAGTCAACCCAACCAAAGGAGAGCAACTGGCAAAATGATAATACCAGTGATAACAGTCATCAAAGCGGTGACAATAAACGTGGAGGGAATCAACATACCAGAAATGGTAACAACTTTGGTGGTAATCATGGCCAAAATAATAAGAATGGACATTTCAAGAAAAGAAGATTTAACAATGATGGAAAGATGTCAGCATCAGCACCTGTCGTTAAGGAAGGAGAACGACCACCTATCATATGCTTCAAATGTGGAGGGGAGGGACACATCAGTCCAAACTGTGCGATACCGTCCAAAGCATGTTATAATTGTGGAAGAGAAGGTCACCTAGACCAATTTTGTCGTTCACCGAAGACAAGTTTAGCTAGGACGGAGGCACCAAAGGACACCCTAGAAAAGTCAAAACCAGTAGTGCAAGGGAGAGCGTTTGTCGTGACCTCCCAGAAAGCAAGGAACCCGAATGAGGTCATTACGGGTAAGCTTATCATAAAATCTAGCGAAGTATATACCTTATTTGATACTGGTTCTACCCATTCTTTTATTTCTCCTACTTGCGCTCAACGTTTAAATTTGACTCCGGAGAAATTAGACTTTGACTTATCTGTTGAAACTCCGTTGGGAGGAACCTTCATTACATCCACTGTTTATAAGTCTTGTTTGGTTCAAATCGGTACCCTCCCATTACCTGTCGATCTTATTTCATTGAAAATACTTGCATTTGACGTAATTCTAGGAATTAATTGGTTAACTACTCATCATGCAAAAATTGATTATTTTCGTAAGGTTGTTAGCTTTCATATTCCTAATCAACCTATTATGCGAATTCAAGCAACCAAACCATTAAAATCCATCACTGTCATCTCAAGCCATAAAGCTATTCGTTTATTAAAAAACGGATGTCAAGCTTTCTTAGCTCATGTCACGGATCTAAACAAAATACGTCGCTTTTTGAATGATATTTCTATTGTTAATGAATTTCCTAACGTATTCCTGAAGAACTTCTGCCTACCCCAAAGCATGAAATTGAATTTTGTATCGACCTTGAACCCAAAGACAAAACCTATTTCCAAATCCCCATATCGAATGGCTCTATTGAACTTCGTGAGTTAAAGACCCAACTGCAGGAATTGTTAGACATTGGCTTTATTCGTCCTAGTACTTCTCCTTGGGGTGCTCCTGTTCTATTCATGAAGAAGAAAGATGGGAGTATGCGACTTTGTATTGATTATCAGGAGTTAAATCATGTCACCATCAAAAATAGGTACCCATTGCCACGTATTGATGACCTGTTTGACCAGTTACAAGGCACCAAATTCTTTTCAAAGATTGATCTTTGTTCCAGATATCACCAATTAAAGATTAGAACCAATGACATTCCAAAGAAGGCTTTCAGAACTCGGTACGGGCATTATGAATTCCTAGTCATGTCTTTTGGATTTACTAATGCTCCTTCTGCCTTCATGGATATGATGAACCGAGTATTAAAGGAATATTTGGATCACTTTGTGGTCGTCTTTATTGATGACATCCTTATTTATTCCAAAAGTCGTGAAGATCATGAGCAACACTTGAGGCTGATACTTCAAAAGCTTCGTGAATATAAGCTTTATGCCAAGTTGAAGAAATGCGAGTTCTGGCTTGAGGAAGTAGCATTCCTTGGGCACGTGGTATCAAGTCATGGAATATCTGTTGACCCGACAAAGATTGAATCCATTCAAAGTTGGGAACAACCTTAATCAGTGACCGAAGTACGTAGCTTTCTTGGCTTAGCTGCTTATTATCGGAGATTCGTAGAAGGGTTTTCTCGAATCGCTACTCCATTAACTCAGCGGACTCGGGAAGATACAAAATTCGGTGGAACGAGGAATGTGAGAAGAGTTTTCAAGAACTCAAGAGAAGACAGCTGACGCATTGAGTAGAAGATCATATGCGGGTATGAGTGCGATATTGTCAACGCAAAGGCCCATTTTGTATGACTTGCAAAGGATGGAGATAGAGATAAAGACTCCAGGGACCCATGTGATGACGGCGAATATACAAGTAGAATCGACTTTAATCAATAAAGTTAAAGCTGCTCAAGCTACAGACCTGGAGTTGATGCATATGAGGAAGAAAGTGCAAGAAGGTTCTATGTCGGAAACAAGAATCGATGAAGAAGGAATACTTCGAGTTAACTCCAGACTTTGTGTTCCTAACGACCCTGATTTAAAGTATAAAATCATGATGGAGGCGCACAACACACCGTTTGCAATCCATCTTGGGAGTACCAAAATGTATCATGATCTTTGACATACATTTTAGTTGGGCAATATGAAGAGAGAGATAGCGCTATTTATCTCAAGGTGTTTAACTTGTCAATGAGACAAGGCAGAGCATCAAGTACCAAAAGGTCCATTGCAACCACTTAAAATTCTAGAATGGAAGTGGGAGCACATCATTATGGATTTCGTTACTGGTCTTCCCAAGGTTTCTCAAGGCATAAATGCAATATGGGTCATTGTTGATAGATTGACCAAGTCTGCTCATTTCTTGCCAATACGAGAAACTTATACACTTGAACGTCTTGCTCGTATGTACATAAACGAGATTGTAAGACTGCATGGTATGCCAGTATCCATAGTTTCTGATCGAGACCCAAGATTCACGTCACGATTTTGGGTTAGTTTGCAAAAAGCTATGGGCATGGATTTTACGATTTAGTTCGGCATATCATCCTCAAACGGACGGACAATCAGAGAGGACTATTCAAACTCTTGAAGATTTATTAAGACTTTGTGTCCTTGACTTCAAGGGAAGTTGGGACAAGTTCTTACCATTGGTGGAGTTTTCCTACAACAACAGTTATCAAACAAGTATTGGCATGGCTCCATTCGAGGCGTTGTATGGAAAAAAGTGTCGTTCTCCAGTATGCTGAGATGAGGTGGGTGAAGCAATGTTGTTGGGACCGGAATTGGTATGTATGACTACAGAAAAGATTCAAACGATCCGATAATGTATAAAAACCTCACAAGATCGACAAAAGAGTTATGCTGATCTTCATCGAAAAGACGTAGAATTCGATATTGGAGATCATGTGTTGTTACGTGTTGCTCCATGGAAAGGAGTTACGAGATTTGGAAAGAGAGGAAAGCTCAATCCTCGATTCATTGGCCCATTTTTAATCCTCGATCGAGTAGGGATCAGAGCCTATAGACTTCGCTTTCACCAAGTATGTCTCGTGTTCATAACGTTTTTCATATATCCATGTTACGTAAATATGTGAAAGACCCGAACCACATTATTGAGTTAGAACCGGACGAAATAGCGGAAGATTTAACGTATGAAGAGGTTCATGTTCAAATCTTGGATAAGAAGGAACATATTCTACGCTCCAAGGTTATACCTCAAGTCAAAGTTTTATGGAGGAACCACGATGTTAAGGAAATGACCTGGGAGTTAGAATCTGAAATGAAATCAAGGTATCCTTACCTCTTCGACATACCAGGTACGTATCCTAATTTCGATGGGGAAATTTCATAAGAAGGAGAGATTGTAAGACCCCAACTTTTATGAATAAAAATGAATTTTCTATAATTATCATTTTTGAATATTATGGAATGAATTTGATATAATGTTATAGTTGTGGGTAATATTTATAAATTTTGCAAAGTACGCAAGTTGTTATATAATATTCGATTGGTCGGGGAATATTCGTTTTAATCTGGGGAATATTCGTATGCGACTGCACAATCATTAGTGGACCCCACAATGTAATTATTATCGGATTGAGAAAACGACAAAAATATTTTATTGATAATAATCATGGAAGTTTTACTGTTGATCTTTGTTGAACTACTCGGTAGTAAAAGTATAGTAATACGCCTGGTTTCATAGTAGCACACAGTATTGATTATTGATGCTTATGTGAGAAGTTACTCATTTTTGTTTAATTATTGCTACAATAATTGCTGCATAGTATCTCATGTTATTTGATTCAATTATTGTCGATATTTTATATATTATTAAATCAATAATTGAGATAACGAAGTTATTAATATTATTATTTACAATATTAACGATGTCTAGAAGTTCTGCCAAGGAGAGGTTTGGTCACCTAATTGTGCGCCAATAGAGAGAAATCCTTATTGGAAAGCCCCCTCTTTCCTGGGAACGACCTGGTCGATTAATATTGTGAATTATAATAATGATGATAAATGTTGTTAAAATATTGAGGCGATTTTTATGAAGTAGTTGTTATAAATTTTACTTATTATTTGGACCTCCACTTACCCATTTTTCTAAACAGTCGGAGAAAGTTATCACAGTTTGGTTTTATTACTTATATATATATATATATATATATATAAAAGATGGTGGGAATGGTGGGTGGGGGTTTGTGTGCGTGTGTGGGAGGGAATATAAGGGTTAGTATAATATTTATATAATTAATGAATGTATTGCATGTGGTGGAGTATTGAAATGGGTGGAGACTAATTGTCAGCATTCTACAAAGTTGGTGGAATATTAAAAATGGGGGAGAAGGGAATCACGGGTGTATTCCGTGATTATAAAGTTAAGCATGTTATATAAATGTATAATATATATATAATATATATTACATTTAAAAGTTTTCATTTTATTAGAATATTTTATTAAATCAATATGGACCGTCCGATTAAAAGTAAATCAATCTGGACCGTTCATGAGTTAGTTACTATGCAGTCCATTCTTCTATAAATAGAAGCTCATTCCTTCATTATTTCTTACGAATTCACTGAAAATCTAGAGAGAGAAATTATAGAGAGAAGGAAGAAAAGTATTCTGCTACTTCACTACTCCTATATCCAGTACTCTTCTTCTTAAGGTAAGGGGTATTATTTCTTTTGTATTCATGAAGAGAACTTCTGTTATTCCAATCCTATTATTCTGTTGGAATAACTTGTATACACGGGCTACCCTATACTTGGTGAAATTCTTCAGTTATTCCATTCTTTAATATTCTGTTGGAATATCACATGCATGCGCTTCGCGTGGGACCGGTTCCGCTCTTTATTATTCCTTATTATTACTTTGAACATCCTCGTCATGCATGCGTTTACGCCGGACTTGGTTCAGTCTTTATTATTATGTTAGAATATCCTGTCTGTGCATTTATGCCGGACCTAGTTCAGTCTTTATTATTTCTTATTATTCTGTTGGAACATCCTGTCGGTGCGAATTTCGCCTGACCTAGTTCCGTTATTTATTATTCTGATGGAATAACCTGTCTATGCGAAGTACCGCATACATGGTGATTTCTTTTGTTATTCCATTCTTTATTATACTCAATTGGTTAAAGTTTTGACTTCTATACTCCATGAAATTAGTGGAATATCCTTGATATTTGCGCTTCATCCAGTATCTTTTCATGGAAATATTCTTTTGAGCATTCTTGAATTTTACTTTACAAAGAAGTATCATGTTGACAATTTGGACGTTATTAGTTCCTGAATAAATTAATTCTTGAACTTGTTTTATTGAATTCTTATATCATTGTCATCATCTTCATGTTTATATTTTTTTGAAAGTCATCTGTGGCCTGTAGTGCATAGATGGACTTGGTATGATTATGACCAGGGATTATTCAGTGTAATAATGACAGTAATGTTACAAATGATGTGGTAAAAGTCCTCATTGGCCCATAGTGAATTGATGGACAGTTGTTGGCATGATCATGACCATTGATGAATACACAAATATCCTTGGCCCGTAGTGCATGGATAATTTGTGGTTGTGATACTAATGAAGATCCTTGGTCGTAGTTCAGGGATGATGTGGATTATTTACTAAGTTGAGTCCCAGCGATAAAAGTGATGAGAAACCTTTTAAATCATAAAAGATAATAGATTTTATTCTCTACTTGACTCTTTTAATGGATTGCTTGTTCCGCTGCAGTTAAACTTGATGTCTATTGTATTTTATCAGTTAAACACTGTTGAGGACTAATGATAATTTATTCTGCATTATCTTAGTCATAATATTTCTTACTGGGCTAGTTGAGCTCACCCTTTCTTTCACTGTTCTCTTCAGGAAATGAGAACGTAGCCGGGACTAGTCGGGGAACGGAGTGACGGTCCGAGATGGTGTCTTAGTAGTCCTCACTATTCTATAAAATAGTGTGATAATAAATGTAATGAGGACTTATTCTGAGAGTGGATATTGTCTAGAAGACAATATTTGTATAAAAACTCACAGCATATATTTTGTAGTATTTTACATGACTGTTGTATAATTAAGTTGTATTTGAATTTTGTACCATGTATTTGGCGACTCAAGATGGGTGATTTATACCTATTTTGGGGGCGTAACACCTAAGCTAATCCAGATTGGTTCAGACCTTACCACAAATCAGCGGAATGACATGGTTGCACTATTAACCCAATTTCAGGATGTGTTTGCATGGTCTCATGAAGACATGGTGGGTTTGTCCACTGACATTGTTCTTCATCGCCTTCCCATTAAAGAAGGATTCAAGCCAGTTAGGCAAAAACTCAGGCGATTGAAACTTGAGTGGAGTTTAAAAGTCAAAGAGGAAATTGTGAAACAATTTCAAGCTGGCATCATCATGGTGTCTACATAGCCGGAGTGGATATACAACATTGTTCCCGTGCCTAAACTAGGGAGAAAGATGCTAGTCTGCGTGGATTACAGGGATTTGAACAAAGCTTGCCTTAAAGATAGCTTTCCCGTTCCTTTTATCCACATTCGTATTGACAATACTGCTCAATAGGACATGTACTCCTTTGCTGATTGCTTTGCGGGGTACCATCAAATTATGGTCGTTGGGGAAGATCGTGAGAAAACTGCTTTCATCACGCCTTGGGGAACTTTTTGCTATAGATGGTTGTCATTCGGCCTCATCAATGTCGGGGCAACCTATCAGCGAGCTATGATGGCTCTTTTCCACGATTTAATACACAAGGAGATAGAGATCTATGTGGATGACATCATTGTCAAATCCTAGAAGGAGGATGACCACTTAGACCATCTCACAAAGCTATTCAACAGGTTGCGTAAGTACAACTTGAAGTTGAATCCCGCCAAGTGCACCTTTGGTGTTAAGTCAGGCAAGTTGATAGGCTTCCTAGTCAGCCACAAAGGGATTGAACTGGATCCTACCAAAATCCAGGCCATCAAGGAAATGCCCATCCCTCAGACAGAGAAGGAAATACGGGGATTTTTGGGAAGGATCAACTTCATTAGCAGATTTATTTCTTAACTCACAACAACCTGTGAACCTATCTTCAAATTGTTAAGGAGGAACTCATCCATGAAATGGAACGATTAGTGTCCGAAAGCCTTCCTTACCTTTAAAGAGCAACTGATTAACGCTCCTGTTTTGGTACCTCCCAGGGATGATGTTCCACTGTTCATGTACCTGTCCATAAATGATAATGCTATGGGTTGCATGCTGGGGCTAAAAGACAATAGAGGCTGAGAACAAGCTATCTATTACCTCAGCAAAAGATTCAGTATCAGTGAACACAAGTACACTCTGATTGAGAAGACTTGTTGTGCTTTAGCATGGGCTTCCATAAGGTTACAGTATTACCTCCATGGTCACACAACCCATCTCATATCCCGCGTGGATCCTCTCAAATATGTATTCAGTAAACCCATACTGAATTGTCGACTGTCCAGATGGCAGTTGATCCTACAGCAATTTGACATCGTCTACGTGACGCAAAATCCTGTCAAAGTTCAAGGAATTGCGGATCAACTGGCCGCCGCACCTGCAGGGGATTACAAATCCTTAGAAACGTACTTTCCCGATGAAGGGGTAATGATAGTTCGATTCACAACATCGATGACGATACATCTTTGTGAGTGGAAAATGTATTTTGATGGGGTCATTAATTGAAGGCTCGAGTCTGGAGCTATCTTACTATCAGTGCACGGGGAGCGGATCCGTCGCCATCAAATTGCAGTTTGTCAGTACTAACAACACAGCTGAGTATGAAGGCTGTATCATGGGGATAAAACTTGTCCGTTCAATGGGCATCAGGCGATTAACTGTCTTTGGGGATTCCGAATTGGTAATAAAGCAATCCACAGGAATCTATCAAACTAAAGAATTACATTTGCTGCCTTACCATCGGCAAGTTCTACAGATGGCTTTGGAGTTCGAAGAAATCCCCTTTCTACACATTCCTTGTAATAGGAATGATTTTGCAGACGCATTAGCAACATTGGTCTCCTTGGTTTACATACCAGACAAGGAAAACATGCCATGCATCACGTTTTCTCTGCAAAAAGCCCCAATCTATAGGAATTACGTTGGAGAAGTATCGGATGAGTTACCTCCCATCCATAACCCTTGGCATCAGCATATCAAGGAGTATCTACGAGATGAATCTACACCCTCTGAGGCGAGCCTAACTGAGAAGAGGCGAATTCATCGACTTGCTATGAAATTCTAACTGAGTGGAGATGCACTCTACAAAAGAGATACAAGATTAGGTCTCCTCAGATGTCTAGACAAAGACCAAGCTCAGAGACTCATGGATGAGATCCATGGTGGAGTATGTGGCCCACACATGAGCGGACTCCTACTTGTCAAGAAGATCCTCAAAACGGGGCATTATTCGCTTACAATCAAAGCTGACTGTGATGATCACGTCAAGAGATGCTATCAATGCCAGATTCATGGGAATGCTATCCATGCCCCTCCAAGGGAACTCCACAATATAAATTCGCCATGGCCCTTCTCAATGTGGGGAATGGACGTGATCGGGCCTATCGAGCCCAAAGCCAGTAATGGACATCGATTCATATTCACCATGATCGACTACTTCACCAAATGGGTAGAAGCAGCTTCCTTCCCCAAAGTTACTAAACAAGTTATCATTGCTTTCATCAGAAACAATGTCACCTGTCGATATGGACAACCAGAGGTCATTGTGTCAAACAATGCTAAGAACCTCAACAATAAAATGATGGAGGATTTATGCAGAAAATTCCACATCAAACATCTCAACTCTGTCATCTACCATCCAAAGATGAATGGTGCTGTTGAAGCGACTAATAAAAACATCAAAAAGATAATGCAGAAAATGTCCGCCAACCACAAAGGATGGCCTGCCCTCTTGCCTCTGACTTTATTAGCCTACAGAACTTCCATGTGAACTTCCACTGGGGTAACCCCCTACTCATTAGTCTATGGGATGGAAGTAGTGCTCCCCATAGAAGTGGAAATGGAATCCCTTAGAGTATTGATGGATGCTCAATTGGAATCACCAATTGTCTTTGATAGACGAAAGACGAACCGCAAAAATCTTCTATGGTCAGTTATATCAGCAAAGGATCGCATGATCCTACAACAGAAAAGTCCGACTACGGAAATTCAAACAACATGACTTGGGTTTGAAGAAGATCATTGACAACCAAAATTAATCTAAGGGAAAATTCACTCCTAACTGGGAAGGCCCATTTGTTGTCAAGGAAGTATTGACAAGAGGTGCTCTCAGATTGCAGGAAATGGATGGCGATGAATTTCTATAGCTTATTAACTCGGACACCGTGAAACAGTACTATGTCTGAAGTTACCATCAAACAAACATCATTGTTTTGATCCTCAAATCACCAGTCATTCTCATTTTGAACCCTTTCTACATACTTTTCTGCCCCTCAGGGAAACATACACTTCAAACCAGCAACCTGGTTTCACTTCATTTCAAACCTTTCATTCAATCTCGATTATCCTGAAGACGAGATTTAACCTTTCATAATTTCAGTTATCCTGAAGATGGGATTTAACCTTTCATACCTTTAGTTTGTCCTGAAGACGGGATCAAACTTTTTACCCACTTGCAGTTTGTCCCCATTATGGGATTAAACTTTCCTATCCCCATAGTATAGCTTGCACATGGGATTTACACTTTTCTTCGCCTTTAATTCGTCCTGAGGGGCGAACTACGTTGACCTGATCTCCCTGATACCCGGGGGTACGTAGGCAACCATATGCACGCAAGGTCTGTACAAAAACATTTCTACCTTTTCTCTACAAAACAACAAAAAACAAGAAAAATACTTCTACACCCTTCTTTCTTTCACATTCAGCGTTGAACCTCCTACACTAGGTTCGAATTACCCAACCACTTCTCACAAATAGAAGTTTCGGTGACCATCTAAGCTGCGATCGTGCCTCAAAGAGCAATACCAACCCATAAGAGATGGAATTAACTAGGCTTATTACAAATAGAAGTAATGGTGACCATCTGTGGTGTGGTCAATCTCAGAGAGGAAGAAACCATCCTCCTCTCAAATTTTCCATACAGATACCAGTCCCAAGACACCAAAGATGGTAGGGATATACAGAAATCAACGATCCGTTCTGAGAGACCTTGCGACGTCTCAATGTCAATCTATCAAGGATAAGTTCAGAATGCATCAAGATCACAAGGCCCTGGAGAAACATGCAAACATCAAGAAAGTATCAAGGCATAACTAAAAGGGAAGTGAATCAAAATATATTTCCCTGCCATATATAATACTGTTTGATATATACATCTGTGTTGTACACGACAAAATGGCTAAGCTAGTCTGTGTAAGAAAATATAAAGCTATCTACAGATCTGTATACATGCGAACTATCAAATCTAACATAGCATCCCACTCTGAAGACGGAGGAAGCACTGCAAGCTCCTGCCCAAGGGTATCTACACGAGCTAGCAGATCAGAGGCTAACTGCATGGTGGCAAAATGCTCATCAATGTAAGCACTCATGTCGGCTAGACAGACGGTCATCTGGGATCTAATAGAAGTGCTATCTGCAATGGCCACATCCCTAGCAGATAAGGCGGCATCCCGCTCTCTAATCAATACATCCCTGGCCGATCTAGCCTCATCCCTCTCTAACAGAGTAGTATCTCTCTCATCAAGAGCTGTCAACATCGCGGCCCTAGCCTGATCTCTATCATAGGTCATCAGATGTAAGCTCTGCTCCAAATGTTGTGCCAATCTTTGAGTAACAATGGCACTTCGGGGTGGGAGAATCCATCAAAAATGCTTTGGCGACCAATGATCAAATCATCGGTGGGAATAACAGCCTCCTCTATAGGCTCCTCATCGTCAGAATCAATCCCCTACACTATGGATACTACCACAGCCGATGCGGATCTCGTCCCCCATCCATGCGAAATACTCAGAACAACTCGGATAATCGACAAAAAACTTCGGCCACTCTCGTTTGATCCCAACAGGCATACAACCTGGATCTGTCCTCCGCTGACAAACGATGTGACATAAAGCGCTGACTCACTACCCCCTCATACGGGTGAAAATCCTAGAACTGGTCAAACTGACACATCACGGCCAGTGGGTGGTAAGTAATCATGCCCCTCAATCCAGCAAGAGGGAGATAATCCATGCCCGGAGCATGAGTAATGAAGTTGTAGGGTGAACTAAGCCCTGAACATGGAAATATGGCAAAAGGATCTCTAATCCCTGCCAGAAAAAGATGACCACAATGCAGGATCTATACACTCCGCAGGCTTAAAGGAGTATGACATGGCTATATCATGGGTGAAACAAAACCCCTGCCATCTAAATGTGCCAATCGGTCTCAAGTGTGACATAAACCACACATACAGCATGACCGAGCTACCTGTAAACACTCATGCCGGATAAGTGCAGCAATATGTAGCTGACCTCAAGGTCTCTGCGATGATCATCGGTACAATGGTATGACCTTCCCTGAGAGCTCTCACTGCCATAATGACGTCGATATCTAGCCCATCCATGTACCGCGGCATGAAGACGTATGACAATACGCATAGAAGCAGTACATCTACTCTGGCTGAATGCCAATGGTCCTCTGGTGTGGTGAAATCCCGTAATGCCATGCAAAGTCGTCTCGAGCCAAACTCACAAACAGAAACGCTGGGATATAACATGGCCGGATGTAATCTCATACTGGACCACTTTGCGCCTCAATCCGGTGAGGGTCATGAACTGTCTGCTCATGTCTCCAATAGCCATATGCACGCAAGGCCTGTCCAGCGGCAGCATCGTCAACCATGCATACTCCTCCAAAGTAGGAGTCAACTCCTGGGTCCCAAATCAGAAAACATGTCTCTTCGATACCCAGTGCTCTAGCATGCCCTCTACAAATCCTGTGGGAACCTGAAACATCAACAGGGTCATAGTATGCTGCAGCAAATCATTTACGATCACCATATCTGATGGTGATATACTATCATACCATGATTGCATACCAGCTACCACCACAAATGGTGGGGTATGATCGATACGGCTAACTGTCGAAGAAGACATCTGTACGGGCCGTGTCATAAGACCATCCTGGGGTCAATGCTAAATATCTCTGGACATACATACATATGCATAACATAATAACATGCATGATACAATAGATGGCAATATGATATAGGGAATGGAAAACTGTACATACATTCCTAAGTATATCATCATCTAATATATCTATATACAGCTAAAATACAGGGAAATGGGGCGTAGCTACCCAACATACAACAGAGGCATATCAAAAGAAATAGCAAGAAACACATCAGAAAAAGTCAAAAGTGTCGATGTCTACATCATCGATACTGTCCACCTGAAGTAACTCCTCCTGAGTCACTGGATCTCTATCTACAGGGATGTCAGGCCGATACAAAGGAGGATCTACGCCGGCAAAACCATATGGGTCACCTGAGGGATCAGTGCCAGAGATGGAAGGATTAAAAGTATCTACCTCTGCAGGATATCTGCCCAAATGCCGAATAAAAAGATGTGACCGGTCCAGCTACCGAGTCAGTCAATCAATCTGTGTCACATGAGTCAGATCTCTGACACAGGCTAGCCAATCCGTCATCATCACGGATCTTGGAACCATATCCCCCATAAACTGTATGGCGCAGGTCTGAGCTTCAATCGTATGAGGGATCCACCAATGCTGGAACATCTCCTGAGAACAGGGGCCCTCTAACAATGTAAAGCCGTCAATCCCCATCAATGGGATGTCAATAACGGGTGACTGTAAAACAGGCCAATAATGCCTGGCAAGAGGCAAGATCGGTATACGGATCTCTCCTATAATGCTCCTGATAGCACGCTCTCCTAAATAGAGCTCCCATCCTCCATCTGTAAAGAGAGGAATCCTGCGGGTGGAAATGATGTACTCTACTCCAGTCGGGTACCCATCCTCAAATCCAACTCCCAAATGCTCTATAGAGTAGGGAATCCATATGATGACATCAGCTGTCAATAGCTCTAGCTGTAGGCGACAATGAGTGAAACCCTCAGCAACAGGGACCTCCGCCAGTGTGGAATGATGCCATCTCTTTCCTCGTGGATAGGTGTCTAAATCTAACATGCTCACAGGACGCAAACAAGGAAGCCTCTCATAGGCCCAAAACTACCAACACAAAGGCAAACATCTGCTGTCAGTCAACACACTTAACCCATACATGGGAAAAGACAAGAGAAACACTCACCAGCAGAAATGGGTAGAATCCTAACCACGCCTCGGTCAAGCCCTGTGATCTCATGCGCATTCCCCTGAGGAAATAGGCAAAGGTGTAGGAACCCCAATCATATTCTCATATACGGTCCACGTGTCAAGTGGCACTGATCAAAGTGAAAGACACTATTGAGGAATTATCTGCTATAAAGCAGCCCCTAATGATCATCAGAAACAATTGCCGAAGAATGCGGTCCCTGACTCTCACATCATCGGGTATGGGCTCACTCAACAGCCCGCTCATAGCATCTATGCTCAAAGGACCTGTACTAATAGTCCTACCCTTGAGTGCCTTCGCCGGAACTCCCAACAAGGATCTGACAGCAGTAGGGGTGATATCCACCGTGCAAGGCTCCCCTCCAAACTCCATACCTGTGATAAACTGTTAATCCATCGGTGTCATCATCACCCCGCAGTCCAGCAAATGGAGTGATCGAGTCTGGTGAAACCACTACTCAGACAATGCCCTGAGGTAACCCCAGGGACAATGACGAGGTAGAATGGAGAAGAACCTCCCGAATCCCCAGCCATGGACGATCGCTCTGCAGTCATCATGCAAAGCCTGATACATAGAGTGGATGCTAAATGTAAGACCCCAAATTTTTATAAATAAAAATCGAATTTCCTCTAATTATTATTCTTGATTAATAAAGTGGTAATTTGATATAATGCTTTGGTTATGGGTGAAATGTGCAAAGTTTACAAAATAAGCAAGTGGTTATAAAATATTCATTATTGTCGGGGAATATTCGTTTGGTCGTGGAATATTCTTTTTGTTGGGAATATCCGTACGACGGCGCAGTCATTTGTGGGCCCCATAACAGAATAACTGTCGGATGAGGAAAACGACAAGTATGTGTTTTTATAAATAACGACGTAGTTATTACTGAATTAACACTTGTTGGATTACACGGTGGTTAAAATACGAATATGCGTGGTTGCACAAGAGCCGATGGCACACCAGTATTGCATGATTGTTGTTGAATTATTGATTCGTATATACGAGAAAGGCGCTTACTCAATAATGGTTACGATAATTACTATTCAGTATTTTATTTTATTGATTCAATAATTGCTGCGTTGATATTTTATATTGTTGTTGTTTCAATAATTGTCATTACACAATATTTTTCATTATCGAAGCAATAATTCATATTATTTGAATAATATTATCGATAACATTATTGGCAATGTCTAGAAAGTTCATACTAAGGAGACGTTTGGTCACCTAATTGCGCCGCCAAGATGGAGAAATCCTTATTGGAAAGCCCCCTCTTTCCTGGAACCTGCCTGGTTGTCAATATTGTGATACAGTAATATTATTTGTGAATAATTAATTATTGATTTATATGATGAGAAAAATATTGATTTTATATGGATATAGATGGAGAAAATTTTTTAATGTGATAATTGTTGAAAATTAATATTTTATCTTTTTCTGATAAAATAATTCATTTAAATATATTATTTTAATAATATATTAACGATGATATTTTTACAATGAATGTGGGATATATGAGTATATGAGGAGGTAGAGTATTTTGTGGCATTAAATGTTTAACACATGTTTTGTGTGTCGGTGGACACAATTCTTGACCGAAAATTTATTATAGACTATAAAATCACCAGTTTATGGATTTTGGTCAATTTCTGTTTGGAATTTGGAAACACTTTCTTCTACAAAGTTGTAGAGAATGGAATTTCCCATGGAAAATCGCGAGTTTTGAATTTTTCTGATAACCGAGCTATTTTCTACGAATTATTGAAGTTTCGAAAAATAAAATGATTTTTATTAAATTATGGGTGGGACCCACTTTTATTCTAACACATGTGGGCTGCTAATTTGAGTCAAGGATGGCTAGTGGCTGAATTTGTAGGTAAGCATGCGTAGGAAATGTGTTTAATAAATAATATTAATTTATTATTTAGTCTCCTTTTTAGCGTTCTAACATTTTCTTATAAATAGAGGCTAAGTTAGAATTGAAAATCACACCGAAACTAAGTTTTCTCTCTTCTCTCTCTATATTATTATCGAGCGTATTCTTGTGAGTATACTTTGAGTGTTGCTATACTGGTGCGAGTTTCACAAGACTATACCGAAAATACAAATGTAATCTACGGTTATTTTGAGGTAAGGATGTTATTTCTTTCATGAAATGATATTATTTTCTTCAATATCATTATGCCAAAATATTGTTGAACTTTTTATCAAATTTGGAACTTGTTGTGTCGGGTTTACTATTCACGTATCGACACTTATTCACGATATCTGACACTATTCATGAATACTGGCACTATTCAATCAGAAAAATAAAAAAATTTCTTTTTGCCCAAAATATCTATTCTGGATACTAGCTTTGATTGTATCCATGTTTTGATCTTTCTTGAATTTTACACCAATATGATTATTTTCGAGGTATTTTTGGACATGGGTAAAACAAAGTACGAATCCTTAATCCTTGTCATTTTGTTACACTGGATTCGTTTCTTTAAAAATATTTTTCATCATCCTCAGTCTTAAATGATGATATAAATGAATATCTTTGGCTCAGTAGTGCAAAGATGAACGATTAATCGATGAATATATTTGGCCCAGTAGTGCAAAGATGAACAGTGTTTGAGATGAACATGACCAATCGGTGATTTAAATGAATATCTTTGGCTGTAGTGCAAAGATGAATATTGATTGTTGTTCTGAGGATAAAATATTGATGATGGACTTTTAAACCTTAGAAGATAGTAGAATTATTTCTCTACGTGACTCTTCTAATGGATTGTTGTTTCCTCTGCATTTGTTGATCTAAAACTTGTTGTCTATTGTATTCTATTAGATTTTTCCTGTTGAAGACTAACGATAATTTGTTGTATATTATCTTAGTCATAATATTCTTCTTTGGGCTAGTTGAGCTCACCCTTTTCCTTGTTGTTCCATTTTCTTCTCGGGGAGGTGAGAACATAGCAGGATCGAGTCGGGGTATGGAATGAAGGTTCTAGAGAGAGTTGTTTAGTAGTCCTCACCATTTTTGTAAAATAATGTATCAATAATTATGATGGGGATTTATTTACGTGTGGATATTGTCTAGACGGCAATATCTGTATTTAAACTCACAGTATGTATTGTCGTATTTCACACGACATTTGTATTATTGAAGTTGTAGTTATTTCTGTACCATGTATTTGGCGACTCAGAATGGGTTGGGTGGAATGGACCTGTTTTAGGGGCGTCACACTAAACCAGTTCCCTCGAGGCTGTGTGAAGCCGGGAACCTACATCAAATGCAGATCAACATCAGACTCCTTGACTCCTCATCAATAGAAAATAAGGAAGATTAAAGATCTAAACTTCATACCTCGTTTGCATGCAGGTATACTGAAGGATGCCTACTCAAGTCACCTAGAAGATCTGGGTTCACCACTTGAATACCTGGCAATTCCTTACGGGGAACACATACAGCAGGAGTAGGAACCTCGATCAGTGTATCCTCCTCCTCGTCCTTGACATTCGGCACTTCCACCCGAATAAGACGTACCACCGCCTCCGCCAAGCTTGACGAAGGTCATCTATGAATCTGCACCGAGGCTCTTCAAAAGCCCTCCTCCGTACACCAGAAGTGGTCCTGCGGGAACTACTAGGCTGATCCGGATCCATGATATCTGGACAGCAAGTCTCCAAATCACCTCAGAAAGGGTGTGGTAATTTCTTACCTGGAGTCTTTTCAAAATGCATTCTATGATTACATGCATGCATGCATTAATTTAACATACATCTATAGTAGAGTTAAAATGCATGACTACCCAATACCTACATTTTGGTAAAATTTTTCCATAGCCCCTTTGCAAATGGGACTATCCATATGCACATAGGCATGACTAGGTGGCCATTCAGTAGCACACCTATACACAGTCATATACATCCTATATGCATCAATACATTGCAGTAAAAAATTCGTAAGTGTAGTATAATTACTAGGATTATTTTGCTTGTCTACCATTACTCATTTGTCCTCATATAAGATAAGAAATGACAGTAAAAGGTGCCAATTTGACTGTTCCAAAAGTTAAATTTTTTCACATCATTATATTCAGCATGGTTTAATACTAACATTTGCTATGTTGAATATTTTTATTAAGTCATATCAGCATGCATATTCACTACTATGTGTCTAAATGCATTTCATGCGATAAGTCATTATCCAACGGACAGAAAATGGAAAAAAATACATGCATGTGTTACCAGGACAGTGAAGAACGCTTGTACGGTGACGAGAATATGCGAAAAGTTGCTCAATTGATGAGATCCGAAGAAGAGCTCTCGATTTCCTTCATTGCAAGAACTTAAAAATGACTTATGAAAGCGACCACACCACCTATACATATGCACGGTGGCCGGCCACAAAGCTAACCTCGGCTCCTCAGAGGGTACACCTGTAGCCCCCCCACATGGGTCCCACACCTCCTACCTCACTCCGATTAGAGTTGCAAAGGAGGTCTCACAAGCTAAAAAGGCTAAATCAGAATAAAATGCTACGATGATTGAGCGGATTAACTGAAATCTCGGTTTCTTGTCGGTTGAGTTAAACTCCCGTCGCCTCAACGGTATTCACCTAAATGTAGGGTATACTATACCAATGATCTCAGCTTTTACAAACCATGCTTGGCAATACCCCACAAAGGTCCGATGCCGTCATTTGCAGGGTCACAACCCTAAACAATCCCCGGCGGGGGTTACAACGCGAAAAACCATGAAATATCAAACCTCCCCGGTGGGGGTTACAACGCCGAAGTTATCAACATCTACGCATCCCCGGCGGGGATCACAGCGCATATCTTTCAAACATCTACGTATCCCCGACGGGGGTCACAACACATATCTTTCAAATTTCTACGTGTCCCCGGCGGGGGTTACAACGCAATGTAACCATTGATACACATATTAATGAAGGTCAAGCATCCTTGACGTCATATCAGCCGATGGTAAGTAAACCCATCGAAGCAACTTTGCCCAGCAAATGTTACAACATAATGCTACCATTGACACATACATCAATGAAGGTCAAACAACCTTGACAACACACCCAGCAGGGATCTATCCGGTGATACACACATCAACGAAGATCAGGCAACCTTGATAACTACAAACTGTTGGCAGTAACTCCAATAGTATGAGGGAATATGTTATACACATCCTCAAACAGACAAAGCCTTATCCCCAAAGATCTCTTCCATACAAGAGGTACCTCTATGGAGTATAAGCCAGTGTCTAGGATTCAAGACTTTGGTGGTAGTCCCAACATCAACATCCTTGGAAACTTGGATTGCATGTCCAAGTCATCACTGATTGTCATCCCAGCAGGATTACATGACAATCATTCATGCATTATACATATACATCATGTTGCTGCACATAGCATCATGTTTATCTTACTTGCATTTCAAGTGTCTAGGATTCTTTATCCTATCCATGCCTTGCATTGCATGAATATGATAAAGAGAGGCATCTGTAGACACTTGAAATTTTTTGCACTCCTATTGCTAATATTGTAGGAGGGTAGATTTGTCTTTTGGAGAAAACCCTGAAAGATAGCTTAAATCCATTCCGGATACCACCAGAAGTTCAATTCCAACCCGGAACACAAACTGGGAATGTCATGTCAACCCGGAACACAAACCGGGAATGTCATTTCCAATTTCAAAGATAACCCCGAGATATGCAGATCAAAAGACCGACAACAACACCAGAGAGGACAGTTCTGTCTTGGCGATAACACCGTGACGCTCAGTTCCAGTCCCAAAGATAACACTGGGAGTAGCAACCCCATCCTTGGTGATAGCCCCAAGGGTTGCCATTGCAGTTCCAGCAATAACGCTGAAAATGCTTATTTCAAACATCTGCAATCAGCTTAAATCCAGATGATAGTGAGGCATACAAACAAGTAGCCCAATCTCAGATGTAACCCTGAGCAACGTCTGCTTTCTGCTTAAATCGGCGATAACCCCGGTGAAGAGTCACAACGTCATCTGTCCACGTCAACAAGATGATATCGTGGCATACCAACAAGTAGTCCAATCTCAGTTGTAACCCTGAGTAGTGTCTACTTTCAACTCAAACCGGCGATAACCAAGGCAAGGAGTCAAGCGTCATCTTGTTCCTTCAACAATGGCACGTCGCCTCAACACTACATACATACATCCAACAATGTCCCACAAGAACTGAGGAATGACAATCCCGAGTGACTATTACGTGTGGCAGTACTTTGGATAAAATTTGAAGCTTGAACACCATGGGCATAGACCCCTCTCCCTGACTTCGTACAACCTCAAATCCATGTCATTGCGTAACTCTCGACACCAGCGGTTTGAAGAAGGTCAGATATACCTCGTTCGGATGCTTGGATTGAAGTTCTGCAAGTTCGAGCAGACATTACAGTGCATGAGTGCACGTACTACGAGATGACGGGACCCGCGAGGCTCGGATCCACCACGATCGTACCGCAGTACAACTATGGTCGGCAGCAGTGTGTACTGCAATACCATCGATCTATAAATATAGGTGAAATCACCATTTGAAGAGAGGGAGAGAAGGAAAAAGGCAAGGAAGCCTTGTCCATTTTACTCTGCATACACATCTTTTGAGTGTTTCCTCTTCTTTAAACACTAGTTAGCTCACATATAGCTATCCTTTATCCTGCGGGAGCTGTGTGTTTATCCATTTAAAGTCATAGAAGTCTACTTTGGCAGCCCACTATAAGCCTTCTTACATTTTATAAAGCCTTCTTCTCATATAGCACACACTGTTATACACATTGAGAGTCGTGTTGTGTACGTTTGCCCAGACTTCGGTCTGTGGTTTTCATTCTTATCTGTATATATATACTAATATATGTATATATTTCATATATATGAACTAACATTATCGAGTTATGCCTCGATTGAGCCTAGACTTCGGTCTGGAGCATTTAATTGCTTTTATATATATATACTTATATAAATAAACTGTGGTCAGACTCTGTCTGATGAGCCTGGATTTATATCTGGTGCGTTTAATTGCTTTTATATGTATATACTTATATATATAATTGTTGTCGGACATATCCGATGAGCCTGGATTCACATCCGGTGCATTTACTACTTATATATATATATTTGTACATATATATATATATATATATATATTTACATTCCTGTCAAGCTTGGAGCTCCCTCTGTGGCTTTTTATAGCTTTTTACATTTCGTCCTGCCTAGAGTTCACTTCGTGGCAGTTGATCGCTTTTTACAGCTTTATTTACATTTTATCCAGCCTGGAGTTTACTTCGTAGCAGTTGATAGCATTTACTGCTTTATTTACATTTCTGATCCCCCATGGAGTTGCTTTATGGTGGTTGATCATGCACACACACGTACACACACACACGTATATATATATATATATATATATATATATATATATATATATATATATAATCGCTTCTCGCTTTCCATACAAATTGTAGTATCATGTGAGCCTAGGAATCATGTGATCATAGGTTCAGTTTACTGAATCTAGATTCGGTTCCCATGATGGACCTTTTTTCAAATTGTAAGTGACTGTATACATTATTTTACAAAGGTCTAATTTCCTTGGATGGTCATCATGCCCATGAGGAGTTCGGCAAGATCACAGATATTATTTTCTCGAGAATGCTTTGCATCTCGAAAATAAAAGCAAACAAGCCGGACATTTAACAATAAAATGGAAGTATGAAAAGGTCTCAATTCCTATTGAGCACAGGGTTTGAAAAAACCTCTTTTACAAAACATCATTGCCATATCTTGGTTAAAACTGAATTTTTCTATAAAATTCAAACCTTGTGTATATAGGTGCGAACGAGGCCTCACACTAATTTTAAATAATTGCACATTGATCCACACACACACATACACACATATTCATATAACAATTTCTTTAAAAAGTGGCGGTCACCGTGGTAACACGGATGTCGGGGGTGCCTAACACCTTCCCTTCGCATAATCAAGCTCCCGGACCCAAAATGAATCTCGTTTTCACAGACCCGTTTAGCAGTGTCAAAACACTGGGTCAATGTGCAAGCCTTTTCGATTGCGTTGGTGCAACCTGTTAAATACACCAACTGGCGACTTTTAAAGTCCAATCGTCGACATTATACATGTCGGACCTTTTTCACTTGTTTTTTCAAACAAATCTCACATTAACATGAGAACACCAAAGAACAAGTAACGAAAAGGGACACTCAAAAATCCCGACGTCGACAATATATATATATATATATATATATATATATATATATATATATATATATATAAGCAAGTAAATGCTCCAGACATAAGTCTAGGCTCAATCGAGGCATAACTCGATAATGTTAGTCCATAAATAAAATGTATACATATATAAGTATATATATAAAAATAGAAATTAAAACCACGGATCGAAGTCCGGGCATACACACACAACACGACTCTTAATGTTTATAACAGTGTCTACAAATATGAAAGGAAAGGCTTTATTGAGTGTGAGAAGGCTTATAGTGGGCTGCCAATGTAGGCTTCTATGACTCTATATGGATAAACACTCAGCTCCCGTCGGATAAAAATATAGCTATATGTGAGCTAACAGATGTTTAAAATGAGGAAACACTCAATATGGGTGTGTACAAAGCAAATTCGACAGGTCTTCCTCGCCTTTTATCTCTTTAAAATGGCTAGCCCAAGCTCTATATTTATAGAATTGATGGTTGCAGGTGTACTTGCGGCGTTATGCATGCATGCACTGGTACGCCCGGTCTCTCGCGGTCCCGTCGTCTCGAAGTACGTACACTCGTGCACTATAATGTTCGCTCAAACTTGCAGAAGTTCAATCCGAGCATCCGAACAAGGTATATATGACCTTCTACAGATCGCTTGTGTCGAGAGTTATGCAATGACATGGATTAGAGGTTGTATGCAGTCAGGAAGAGGGGATCATGCCCATAGTCTTCAAGCTACAAATTCTACTTGGTGTGCTGCCACGCGTAATAGTAACTCGGGATTGTAACTCATCGGTTCTTGTGGGACATTATTGTATGTATGTATGAAATGTTGAGATGACGTGACGGTGTTGAGGTGGCAAGATGACGTTTGACTCTTCACTGGGGTTATCACCGGTTTGAGTTGAAAGCAGACGTTGATCAGGGTTACATCTGAGATTGGACTGCTGCAAGTGTTTGAATGTCACAAGGTCATCTGTAAGAATGCCTGTCTGCCCGGTGTTAGCTCCGGGTCTGAGGTATGAGTGCCTCGGAAGGAGGTCTGAGATTGAAGCTGATAGCATGCATTTGAAACAAGCATTTTTGGAGTTATCGCCGGAACTGCAACAACATTCCTTGGTGTAATCACCAAGGATAAAACTCGGGGTTATCTCCGAGGTTGCAAATGATCCTTCTGGTGTGTGTTCTGGGGTTGGAAATGAGGTTCCCGGTGTGTGTTCTGGTTTTGGGACTGAAATTCTGGTAGTATCCGGAATGGATGTCAGCTGTCATCCAGGGTTATCTGCGAAAGACGAATCTACCCTCCTGCAATGTCAGTAACAGGCGTGCAGAAAATTTTGAGTGTCTACATCGTGATCTAAGGATTCCAGGTTGTAGAAGACATGTAAGACTACAGATCCATTACATAAAACCAATAAAGTAACAACACAACAAGAAGATCTAGTCCAGTCAAAGCCTGTCAGAGATAGCATTCATCTATTTTCTGGGTTACCCAAAAACAGAAAACGTGATCGTTTTACCTACTTTGACCAGACACTATATTCACTCAGTTTGATGATTAGGAGATTTTAAGGTATAATAATGTAGTACATATACCAAACTACAACTTAGATTCAAGAACCATAACAAAACATCAAAACACAGTCAGATTAGAGCCCATGAAGATCTTGTCAGAGCCTTATGGGCACGATCTGGGTTTTCCAGAAATTGAAAGTCATGGTCGGTCAACGATGTTTAACCAGCCATAACTTTAATCTATACATGGTATGACATTGATTCAAGTTTCAGATTAAAGTCCTAACATCATACTACAAGTTGAAACCTTTAAATAACAAAAACACATAACATACAAAGATTTATAGGGTCTGACATTTGATTGTCAGACACAAAAAAAAATCTAGAATTTTGAAATCTTCAAATTTGAGCACTTAGATGTTATGGATCTAGAAGATACCAACCCAGATCATCAACATATACTACATATAACATGTTTTAACATAAATATCTAACATCTAACATAGGGTTCAAGATCATATTTGGTTTAGGGTTTTGACCTTTCTATGAATAAACTTGTGATTCTTGGCTACTGATCTGTTAATGGAATTCGTGGGACTTGATTTTGGGACTGGTATACTACTATATTCCGTAGGTTAGAGAGAGATAGGGTCTTGGACGAGTGTGATGATCAAATGAGCTAACAAATGATTTTTTTCTCTCTCTAATCTATATATATAATGGTGTTACAATGAACTTGGCTGATAAAGGACTGATGTGCTGGAGATTTGAGCATGTGATATTATCTAGAGTGGGTGACTTGCCAATATATGGCAAGATTTGCAAGCAAGCAATCCAAGAATGTGATATAAAGGGCATTTAAGTTATTAGCCTTACAGTTTTAATGGCATTATGGTTATTTGACAAATCCTTAGCGTTTAACCCTTAGGTTTTGACACAAAGATTTTTTTTGTAGGATTTCTAGGATTTTGCAATTATGGTTAAAATGAAAATTTTAGTTTCTTAAAATTGTAATTAAGGTTTCTTAATTAATTTAGGTTTTCTAATACTTAAAAATTAAAGATTAAGTTTAACAATTTTCTAATTATAATTAAGCTTGATAATTTAGAGATTAGGGTTTACAATTAGTAATTAGGGTTTCTAGTTTAGTAATTAGAATTTCTAATTACTAAATTAGGGTTCTATTCATTAGGGTTTTTAATTACTAATTAGGGTTTCCCTAATTAGCAATAAAATCTACTATACTTGATATTAATCACATAACCCAGCATCTTAGCTAAGCTTAAAGTCATAATTGACTTTCGAATTAGGGTTTAACAAAAGTAATATTAAAGTTTACTGTTAAACCATAATTTCACCAACCATTATTAATACGTACATACAGTACATATTTATAGCACTGAAATATAAATAATATTATATATATTATTATTCTCATTCATTGACCAAAGTCCATAATTAGGATTTGGATTCCATATCTGATTTATCTACCATATACATACCATTATTAATTAAGTTATAGTAATTAACTTAATTAATCAAATAAATTTATATAAAAAATAAAATAATTATTATAATTATTCTATAATCATTTTATATATTATTTAAATAATATATAATCATATCTTTATGAAAATAATTAATAAAAACATTTATACTATGAAATTAATTATTATAAGAATATAGTTTATAATGATCAATAATTCTAACATAAAATTATTTGTAATTATCCATGTAATAAATATATTTTTATTTATTACATAAATACATACGCATTGACTTATACATATTCCCCACATTTATTTTAATAAGTAAAAAAATTTTATATGCAAAAATTTCTGATTTATTTATATAGAAAATATCGGTTTATTACATTCACCCTCCCTTATAAAGATTCCGTCCCCAGAATCACCATTTTAAAAGTTATACATATAAGGGTACATAACATACACAATCATTTCAAGTAGATCTCGATCATACTTGATCGAACTGATCTTTAACTATTCAGCATAACACTTGTCTATCTCATTAAACAGAAAAATTTGATTTCTAAAAGAACTCAAATTCCTCCTTCAAAATTTTTTTATAAATTAATTTATTATATATAGGAAAATCATGTATACGAAAATAAAAGTTATACGAATAATACCTGTAGTTCCCACACCAGCTGCTGTGGTATCCTGGACCGTCATGTTTAAGACTCTCGCGGTTCATTTTGTCTTGCTTGATGACATTGGTCCTGTGATCGCCAGAGTCCCGCTGCCTTTCCTAGTAGTCACACTCCCTGCCTCCATTCTCCTTTCGGACAATCCTTCACCTTGTGCTCTATTGACCCGCATATAAAACAACCAGTATTCATTCTAGGATTGGGGCAGTTGGGAGAGATATGTCCCTCCTGCCCACACCTGTAGCATACAAACTTTCCCTTCAAACATTCACTAGAATGGTTCTTTCCACAGTTTCCACACTGCATAGCTTGCTTCTTAACACCTTCCTGCTTGACCTGAACATTCCCAAAAGTGCTCCCCTTCCTCTTGCCATTACCACTCCTACTTCCACTATTAATATCCACCTTCCCAGCTCCCACGACCTTGCCTTTGTTCTTCTTCTCCTTGTTGTAAAGGCTCATGGCCTCACTCCCCTCTTCAGCTATTATAGCCTTTTCTAAAAGTGCTGTAAATGTAGAGATCTGTAACATCGCCACCTTGTTGTAGAGCTAGGGTTTTAAGCCCAGCTCAAACCTTCTCGCCTTCCTAGCCTCCGTATTAAATTGATGCGGAGCAAACCTAGCCAACTCATTAAATTTTGCGGCGTATTCTGACACCTTCATGTTCTCTTGCTTTAATTCCAGAAACTTCACCTCCATCCTAGCTTGCATACAATATAAAAAGTAATTTTCAAAAAACAAAGTCTTAAACCTAGCCCAAGTAACTACTACTTCTCCTGCCCTCGCCTAATTCTCTTCCCACCAAAAAATTGCCTCCCCTTTCATCATATAAATGGCAAAAGTGTTCTTCTGCCCATTAGCTAGCCTAGCTATTATAAATGCTTTTTCTATCTCCTTAACCCAGGTTTGGGCTTCTACATGGTCAGTTGTACCTCTAAATTCTGGCGGTCCTACAGCCTTAAAATCTTTGAAGTTTGCCAAGCAATTTTCTGTCTGGTTTTCCGCGGCTGGTATTCCTTGTTACATAGCCTGAGCTACCATGTTCGCAAATTTTTACATCGGGTCTTGTTGTTGTCCTTTAACGTTTTTGACAAATTCTTCTGCCCTCTGATTTTGAGTTTGACATCTTGGCGGTATTATCTGGTTAAATAAGACCTTAAATTATTCTTTACATTCTAAACCTTATTATATAAGTTTAATATATTAAACTTATTTCATTACTCAATCATAGATTCATATTCATTTAGCAAATATTTTATATAGCATATCACATACTGCTTTAAACATCAGCTATCCCTTTGTGACTACAAAAGTTAGGATTCGCTACTACTACTTATACAAAAGTTAAGAATATTACATTACACAGACATAATGATCATATATATTACATTAAACACACCTACTTAAACAGTACCTATACTACCTATTCACTACGCCTTTTTCTTGATCTTGCACAATCTTTCGCCTGATGACCTTCTATCCCACAAATAAA
Organism: Panax ginseng; assembly: GCA_020205605.1. Taxonomy (NCBI): domain Eukaryota; kingdom Viridiplantae; phylum Streptophyta; class Magnoliopsida; order Apiales; family Araliaceae; genus Panax; species Panax ginseng. Next base: position 61,145,432 of record CM035137.1, read on the forward strand.
ACATGCAACTTGCTTATAATCGGGACAATAAAAAGAGGTATGTCCCTCATAGCCGTAAATGTAACATATCTTTTTCCCTTTCCTGCATACACCATTTTTCTTGTCACAGTTTGAACACTTTTCTATTTGGTTAAGGTTCCCTTGGTTGTTATCGGAGATTCCTATATCGCGGTCTTTTATTTTTCTTTTCCCCTTCTTGCTCGGAGCTGCACACGATTTGTTACTTTTGGCTCCCATTTGATCAATTTGGATTTTAAGCTTATCTTGTTCTTCCATTGTTTCTATTAACTCTTATCGCAATTGACTATTTAACAGCTTTTCCAGAGAAGAAACCTTGTTCCTCAAATTCTGCGCCTTCGTTGATGCTTGATCAGCTCCAACTTCAGTGTCCGAATCACTATCTTTTAGTTCCACCATTTCCAGATCTGGTACTACGTTTTCCAAAATAACCACCTCATCCGAGTTGGTTTCATTGTGAGCCTCTATTTCAGCTATTGGCTTCGATATTAGCTCGGGTGTATGGATTTGATCCTTCTTCATGCTATAAGCATATAATAAGCCTTTTCCACCTGACATCTACACACATAAATTATCCTGATTAGCGTATAGTATATACACACAACAAATAATAATTTAATATAAGTTATCTTTTATTTTGTTTGACAATGAATTTATTCAATTCATCTCTTTTTAAACTCTATATGAGTTATAAGTATTTTCAGTGTTTCCCTCTGTTCTAAGGTTATAGCCTAAGGTCTATCCCACATAAGGTTTCTAACCCTAAAGCTCTGATACCATGTTGTGACGCCCCCAAATTCAGGTACTTGAAACCCAAACTTAGTGCTTCACGATACCATTTCTATGAGCGGAATAATACTAATAATAATTACAATACTATAGATACCAAACTTAATTTACATATCAGAGTTTTCTAATCCCAAATACGCAACCTTTAAACATTCATTACAATACATGATACTTAATATATATATATATATATATATATATATATATATATATATATATATATCATTCTTATCTTAATAAAGTCAAACTATTACATAGTATATCACCAACTTATTCTACAACCTTCACTTTCCCTTTGTTCTTAGCCGAGCCTTCTGGTTGCTCACACTTAGCTGAAAACATTTTAAATTAAGCAAGGATGAGCATTTGGGTGCCCAGCAAGTAATAGCAATTATAAATATTAGCTGAAAGGATTAAATATTTTCTTTGTCCAACACTTCTACAACGAATCAATAGTTGTGAAGTAAGCTGAACCAATAATAAAAATATATTAATTCTATATCAAATTTTTGAAACTACGTACTGACTATAACTGGAGATTAGTCGACAAACTATGAACATTTTTTTCTATTTTTGAAAAGGTTAAACAGAACTTCATCTGCAAACCATCATAACTTATAGGCACGGGGGTGATCAGCCCGTTATGCCCTGTATTGATCAATACTACATGCAAGAACGATATTATCGTTCATCTGATCTGCCTTTGGCGCATAAAGTTTTCTCATTTACGGGATGTTCATACTTAGTCGGGAATCCGAACCAAAATAATTTGGTCGAATAATAATATAATTCTATCTTGTTCAATAATATTTTTAAGTTTGTCTCTAACCGGATCAAATAGCTTAGATGTATACATAATGGAAATTAATAAGTATGTATCAACATGTGATTAAATACAATGATTATCCAAGTGAGGACACTTGTATAACAATATTTAAAAATTAACGAACAGAATAAATATCTGAATTATAATATAGTACTGTGTTGACAAATAATGATCGGATACATAATCGATAGCAATAGAGTTAATAATATGACACAATGATAATATAATTTTGAAAATTTCTTACTTATGTCCATTACATAAAGTAAATGCAAAGGTAGTATACTTGCCTGGTCTGTTGCTTACAATACGCAACTTAGTTTTATCTTTTATATAGCAACCTATCATTAATAAGATCATTCGTTCGATTAGAATATTATATAATAACACATAAATCTCGCTTATTTCTTTGTTAAGACATTACCTAATCACATTGTCACACATGTTTAATGATACGTATCGATCACAAACATGCATTAATGTATTTAGTCAAATTATCTAAGTCCGGATCAATTAAAACATGCCGATTGTAAAAAACGGCTTTTATCAGTAATTATCGAGTCTAAGACTCTATCCTCAGTAGTTCAATAACCTGAAAATATCACCATATTATTTTTAATTGACTTATAATAATTTTAAATAATTATTATAATTTATCATAATTTTTAAACAATCAAATTATTATTAAATGATTTAAATATTAAATATTTCTATTATCATTAATATTTAATTAATATTAAACTATTAATGAAACCATTGCCAAAATATTAAAGTTATTTATAATAACTCAAAATATTTTAAAAGTACTAATATTACCCTTAAATGATTTTTAAAAGAATTAAAATTATTTTTAAATAATTACAATTAATATTTAAATATTAATGCATTATTTATCAAAATATTAAAAGTCATTAATTATAACTTAAAATATTTTTAATTCATTTATATCCTTTTAAAATGATTTTTAAATTAATAAAATTATTTTTAAACTATTCATTTAATATAATTATTAAATAAGTTTAATATCATTAATATTAAATTATTAATGAAATTATTCTTTAAATATTAAAAGTTATATTTTATAACTTAAAATATTTTTAAATACTTTATTTTCATTTAAAATGATTTTTCTAATATTAAAATCATTTTTTAATTAATTTATTTAATATATTTATTAAATAAATCTAATATCATTAATATTAAATAATTAATGAAATTTGCTTTAAAATATTAAAAGTTATATTTTATAACTTAAATTATTTTAAATACCTTGTTATCATTTAAAATGATTTTTAATATAATAAAATCATTTTTAATTAATTTATTTAATGAATTTATTAAATAAATTAAATATCAATAATATTTAAATAAATACTAATATTTATGACAAATATATCAAATTATTAAAAGTTAATTTTTATAACTTAAAAATAATTTTTATAATTTTCAGAAATTAATTTCTATTTTAAATGATTTTTGGAAATTAATTAATTAAAATTAACTAAGTTTGTCACTAAAGCCTTTGGCAACAGAAAGTGTCGCTTTAGGTGTTCTTGAGAAACCCAGACCTTCAAAGTCAGTTTTCGAGTGACCATGTTTGACCAGGTTTAATTTCCAACCTATGATATTTCTAGGCATTCTAAAGCTTTGATCTTGTAGTACTGATGTAGAATTACAAGAATCAACAATAAACAAGGTCAAACAACATCACAATAGCAAGTTATAAGCCAGCAAACTAACGGTCAGACATGTTCATCATGTTTCTGTGCTGCCCAAAAAAATATGGTCATGGTCGGTCAACGACCTTGGTGGCCTTAAATCTATCGATCTATTCATGTATTCGGTAGTTTAGACGTCGGGCTTTGTAGAGTAACTAGCAGGGTACATGAATCAAGAACTTATAAGGTCAAAACATCATCAAGCTTCAAGATCTAAGGCATTAAAAAGGTTGTCAGAGCTGTTCTTCATTTCTGGGTTACCTAGAAATGAAGAACAGTTCGTACAAACATATTTGGGCTTCTACAACTTATGATCTAGGTGATGATTTTGTGATCTAAGGATTCCAGGTTGTAGAAAGTATATAAGACTACAGATCCATTACATAAAACCAATAAAACAACAACACAACAAGAAGATCTAGTCCGGTCAAAGCCTGTCAGAGACAGCGTTCATCTGTTTTCTGGGTTAACTAGAAACAGAAAACGTGATCGTTTTACCTACTTTGACCAAACACTATATTCACTCAGTTTGATGATTAGGAGATTTTAAAGCATAATAATGTAGTACATATACCAAACTACAACTTAGATTCAAGAACCATAGCAAAACATCAAAACACTGTCAGATCCGAGCCCATGAAGATCTTGTCAGAGCCTTATGGGCACGATCTGGGTTTTCCAGAAATTTAAAGTCATGGTCGGTTAACGATGTTTGATTAGCTATAACATTCAATCTGTACATGGTATGACCTTGATTCAAGTTTCAGATTAAAGTCCTAACATCATACTACAAGTTGAAACCTTTAAATAACAAAAACACATAACATACAAAGATTTACAAGGTCTGACATTTGATTGTCAGACACAAAAAAAATTCCAGAATTTTGAAATCTTCAAATTCGAGCACTTAGATGTTATGGATCTACAAGATACCAACCCAGATCATCAACATATACTACATATAACATGTTTTAACATAAAAATCTAACATCTAACATAGGGTTCAAGATCAGATTTGGTTTAGGGTTTATACCTTTCTATGAACAAACTTGTGATTCTTGGCTAATGATCTGTTAATGGAATTCGTGGGGCTTGATTTTGGCACTGGTATACTACTATATTTCGTAGGTTAGAGAAAGATGGTCTTGAATGAGTGTGATGATCAAATGAGCTAACAAATGATATTTTTCTCTCTCCAATCTATATAGATAATGGTGTTACAATGAACTTGGCTGATAAAGGACTGATGTGCTGGAGATTTGAGCATGTGATATTATCTAGAGTGGGTGACTTGCCAATATATGGCAAGATTTGCAAGAAAGCAATCCAAGAATGTGACAAAAAGGGCATTTAGGTCATTAGCCTTGAAATTTTAATAGCATTATAGTAATTGGACAAACCCTTAGGGTTTGACCCTTAGGGTTTAACCTTAAGGTTTTGACACAAAGATTTTTTGTAGGATTTCTAGGATTTTGCAAATATGGTAAAAATGAAAATTTTAGTTTCTTAAAAGTGTAATTAAGGTTTCTTAATTAATGTAGGTTTTCTAATACTTAGAAATTAAACATTAAGTTTATCAATTTACTAATTATAATTAAGCTTGATAATTTAGCAATTAGGGTTTATAATTAGTAATTAGGGTTTTTAGTTCAGTAATTAGGATTTCTAATTACTAAAGTAGGGTTCTAGTCATTAGGGTTTTTAATTACTAATTAGGGTTTCCCTAATTAGCAATAAAATCAACTATACTTGATATTAATCACATAACCCCGCATATTAGCTAAGCTTAAAGTCATAATTGACTTCCGAATTAGGGTTTAACAAAAGTAATATTAAAGTTTTACTGTTAAACCATAATTTGACTAACCATAATTTGACTAACCATTATTAATACGTACATGAAGTACATATTTATAGCATTGAAATATAAATAATATTATATTATTATTCTCATTCATTGACCAAAGTCTAGAATTAGGGTTTGACTTCCATATCTGATCTATCTGCCATATACATACCATTATTAATTAAGTTATAGTAATTAACTTAATTAATCTGAAATAAATTTATATAACAAAATAAAATAATTATTATAATTATTCTATAATCATTTCATATATTATTTAAATAATATATAATCATATCTTTATGAAAAATAATTAATAAAAACATTTCTACTATGAAATTAATTATTATAAGAATATAGTTTATAATGATCAATAATTCTAACATAAAATTATTTGTAATTATCCTTGTAATAAATATATTTTTATTTATCACATAAATACATACGCATTGACTTATACATATTCCCCAAATTTATTTTAATAAATAAAAAAAAATTTATACGCAAAAATTTCTGATTTATTTATATAGAAAATATCAGTTTATTATATTCACCCTCCCTTATAAAGATTCCGTCCCCGGAATCACCGTTTTAAAAGTTATACATATAAGGGTACATAACATACACAATCATTTCAAGTAGATCTCGATCATACTTGATCGAACTGATCTTTAACTATTCAGCATAACGCTTGTCTATCTGATTAAACGGAAAATTTTGATTTCTAAAAGAACTTGTCTCTTCATACCTTCCCCTTTCAATTCCATGTCAATCTTAATCTAATGGAAAATATGAAGGAGAATGTAAATATGCATTCCTTTTTCATATCAAGACCTATCATGCTATCTGTCGACGTCGGGATCTTTATTGTCCCTTTTCAGTTCTTGTCTTTTGGTGTTCTCGTGTTAGGTGGGATTTGTTTGAAAAAACAAGTTGTGAAAAGGTTCGACATGTATATGTCGACGATTGGACTATAAGAGTCGCCAGTTGGTATTTTTAAATGGTTGCATCAACTCAACTGAGAAAAGGTTTGCACATTGACCCAGTGATATGACATTGCTTAACAGGTATGTGAAACCGAGATTCGTTAGGCCGGGGGCTTGATTATGCGCAGGGAAGGTGTTAGGCACCCCCCCTACATCCGTGTTACCACGGTGATTGCCACTTTTCAATTAAATTATTATATGAATGTGTGTGTGTGTGTGTGTGTGTATGTGTGTAAATGTACAATTATCTGGAAGTAATGCTATGCCTTGTTTGCACCTATATACAAAGGGTTTAAATTTTGTATAAAAGTTTAGTTTTAACAAGATATAGCAGTGACATTTTATAAAAAAAGTTTTTCAAACCCCTATGCTCAATAGTAATTGTGGCCTTTGATAATTCCATTTTATTATATGTTTGGCTTGATTGCTTTTATTTTCGAGATGCGAGACATCTTCGAGAAAATAATATACATAGCAGTGCCGAATTCCTTGTGGGCATGAGAGTCGTATAAGGAAATTAAAACACCGTGAATAATGTACAAGCTGATTATAGTCGAAAATGTCCATCACGGGAACCAAATCTAGATTCAGGAGACTGAATATATGATCACATGATTCCTAGGCTCACATGATGTAGCAGTTTGTATGAAAGCTGTAAGCAGTTATATATATAAAAGTTGTAAATATATATATATATATATAGGATCAACCGCTATGAAGTAAACTCTAGGCAGGACGAAATGTAAATAAAGCAGTAAAAGCGATCAATCGCCATGAAGTAAACTCCAGGCAGGACTAAATGTAAAGAAAGCAGTAAAAGGCCACGAAGTAAACTCCAGGCATGACCGAAATGTGTGTGTATATATATATATATATATATATATATATATATATATATATATATATATATATATAAACGCAGCAGATATAAAATCCAGACTCAATCAAATAGAGTTTGATGGTAATAATATATATGTAAGTATTTATATATATATATATATATAAAAGTAGTAAACGCTCCGGATATAAAATCCAGGCTCATCGAACAGAGTTCGACAACAGTTTATATATAAATATATATAAAAGCAATAAACGCTCCGAATGTAAATCCTGGCTCAATCGAGGCATAACTCGATAATGTTAGTACAAATATATATATATATATATATATATATATAAGTATATATATACAAAAGAAATAAAAAGCCACAGACCAAAGTTCGGGCATACGCACGCAACACGACTCTCAACATGAATAACTATGTGTGCACAGTAATGGAGAAAGGCTTTAAGAAATGTAAGAAGGCTTACAGTGGACTGCCAAAGAAGACTTCAATAGTTTTAAATGGATGAACACTCAGTTTCCACTGGTAAAATATACCAAAATGTAAGCTCACAAGTGTTTAAAATGAGAAAGCACTCAGTTTATAGTTTGTACAGAGCAAATTAGACAGGGCTTCCTCGCCTTTTCTTTATGCAAAATGGCCACCCCAAGCCTTCTATTTATAAAGGGGGGAGCCTCATGTGTACCTGCGGCTGCCCGGGGTGGCCCAGGCTCTGCAGGTCCCGTCGTCTTGAAGTACGTGCACGCATGTAACGCAATGTCTGCTCAAACTTTTAGAAATTCAATCTGGGCATCTGATTGAGGTGTATAAGACCTTTTTCGGAATGCTGCTGTCGAGAGTTACATGAATAACATGGGATTAGAGGTTGTACGAAGTCAGGAAGATGGGACTATACTCAGGTCTTCAGGCTTCAAATTTTATCCGGTGTGCTGTCTTGTGTAATAGTCACTTAGGATTAGAGTTTTGGTTCTTATAGGACACTTCTGTGTGTAATGTATGTTGAAATGTTGTTGAGACGATGCAATGTGGGATCAAGGTGGCAAAATGATGATTTTACCCCTCACCGGGGTTATCTCTGGTTTGGGCTGAGGTAGCAGTTGTTGCTCAGGGTTATCTCTGAGATTAGGGTGATGTGAGTACTGAAGGTCCTCATGGGGTTATCTCTAAGGTGTGCCTGATATCCCGGGGCTATCTCTGGCATTGGAACTGAGTACTTTGGGGTTATCTCTAGGGTTGAAGCTGACTGCAAGGGTTAAAATGAGCTTTTCCGGGGTTATCTCCGGAACTGCAACTGCACTTCTCGGGGTTATCTCCGAGGTTGGATCTGGAAGGTGGATAGGATTGATGATGTAGACATTGACACCATTGTCTTCTTCTGATATGTATTCTTGTTATATATTTTGATAGGCCTATGATGCCCCCAAATTGGGGTATCTTCCAACCCGACAGATGGTGCTACACGGTGCTACAGTTCACACATACATTCAATTAAAATAACTCAAAAGAGTGAATATGTCTTCTATATATTCAAAAACAATATTCTCTTTCCCAGGTTCTTTATAACCATTACATATGTTCTTGGTCATAATATCAAATATTTACAACGTTCAAACTATACTATTACATAGACAGCTTATTTGTCTGCCTTAGCCTTCCCTTTATCCTTAATGGATCCTTCAGGTCGTTCGGTCTTAGCTGCATTCATATGGTTCAAGCAAGTGTTAGCATAACTAGCTTAGCAAATATGATAATTTCATTTAAATAAAATGCTTGAATCATATAAATCGTATATCTTCTATAACTGAAGCAATAGTTATGAAGTAGTATCGATAATTAAAAATATCACTTCTCTTTTCTTTAAAAACGTTTAATAATGAACAACATTCGTTAAACATCAATTTTGGTCCAAGACCTTGAGCATTTCATTCTTTCTATGAAAAGGACAACCCGGGACAAAGTCCGTAAGTCTGGTATATCTTACGAGCACGTCTAGATGATCAGCCTATAGTAATCTATGTTGTGCTCTATGTTGTACAACACTCTATGTTGGCAACTTCACGTGCCTTTCAATTGACGATAAAACATTTGTTTATTCATACTCAGTCTTTATTGTTTTCCTTATCAAATTAGTCAACAGAGTAGCTATCTTAGAAAAATCTTGGATAAATCTTCGATAGTATCCAACTAACCCCAAGAAACTCCGTACCTCAGTCGGCGTTTTCGGTTGTTCCCAATTAATCAGTGCTTCAACCTTCGCTAGATCTACTGAAATTCCATCCCGGTTGATAACATGTCCTAAAAAATGTACCATTTCTAGCCAAAATTCACACTTAGTGAATTTCACATATAACTTCTCCTTCCTTAGTGTCTCCAACACTAATCTTAGGTGTTCAGCATGATCTTCCGGTATCTTAGAATAGACTAGAATATCATCGATAAACACTACGACAAACTTGTCCAAATATTGTTTGAACACTGTGTTCATCATATCCATAAATGTAGCTGGTGCATTCGTTAACCCAAATGACATCACCAGAAACTCGTAATGGCCGTAACGAGTTCTGAATGTTATCTTAGGTACATCTTCCTTCCTAACCTTCAAATGATGATACCCCATTCGTAAATCTATATTAGAAATATACTTTGCCCCTTTTAACTGATCAAAGAGATCATCTTTCCTGGGCAATGGGTATTTATTCTTTATTGTTAACTTGTTCAACTCTCGGTTGTCGATACAAATCCTTAACGATCTGTACTTCCTCTTCACAAACAATATCGGTGCTCCCCACGGCGAAACACTCGGTTGAATGTACTTTCTATCCAATAGTTCTGGTAATTGAACCATCAACTCCTTCATCTCTACTGGTGCTATGCGATACGGTGCCTTCAAAACTGGTGCCGCTCCTGGCACAATATCTATTACAAATTCGATCTCCCTATCTGGCGGAAGAACTAGTAATTCGCATGGAAATATATCCACAAATTCTTTGACTATAGGTATTTGTTGCATCATTGCTCCCACTCTCTGAGTATCAACAACATGACACAAATAACCCATATATCCCTTCCTCAACAATTTCCAAGTTTGTGTCATGGTAAAACAAAACAAACATCCCAGTGATTTATTACTGTCAAACACATCATGAGGTTGTCTCAACATTCTAATATTTACGCACTTCTTTTGGCAATTTATAATTTCACCATCATTAAACAACCAATCCATCCCGAGAATTACATCGAATTCTCCAAACTTTATCGGTATCAAATCTACCGATAATTTATAACATCGTATTTCTACACAACAACCCATATGAATGTTTTCAAAAGGAATTATTTCTTCATTTGATATCTTAATATTCAAACGTATAGGCAAACTTTCAGGAAGTAATTTTAATCGTTTAGCAAAATCACATGCTATAAAAGAACAAGTAGCACCCGAATCAAACAACACATAAACATTTATATCATTGATCATGATAATACCTGCAACTACATCCCTTGATGCAACTGCATCTTTGACCGTCATGTTGAAGGTACAGGCCATCGGCCTAATTGTCTGAGCTGGACCACTAATAGCTAACTTACTAATATTAGTGCCCTTATTCCCGTCTGTCCCCTTCTTCGGGCAATTCTTCGCTATGTGATTAGTTGATCCACATACAAAGCATCCATGGTTCTTCTTCGAACTTGGACAGTTAGGCAAAATATGCCCCTTATGTCCACAGTTGTAGCATATTGACTTTCTTGAGACAGACTCCTAAGTGAGTCTGCCCACAGTTCTTGCATGCCTCCATCCTCTTCTTAGGATCTCCTTGCTTTACTCTGGTATTCCTAGAGTTAAAACCCTTCCTCTTTTGCCCATTGCCACTACCACCGACTATCATATCTTGGCTGATAGTATGTCGGGTCTGCCCTGCCTCCACAGGATACTCAGCCACTTGCCGCTGAAAATCCCTGTGAGAACTCCTATGTATGTAAGACATTCTACTAACCTTCTACTTCTTAGTCTTTAGCTCCTGCCTGAGCTCAAAGACCTCGTGTTTCAGCTCATGGACCTTGTCCACGGCTAACACCTTCTCGTCGTGCCCTTCTTTCCACATCGTCTCCATGTTTTTCTTGTCCTCCAACATATCAACGTTCTCCTCCTTCACATACTGGATATTTCTATCCAATACTGTTATGAACAACGCCTTCATTGACTCCCCCAGAGTTATCTCTTCTACAGGTGCTATCGTGCTGAACGATACAACCTCCACCTCCTCCTCTGACATGACATCAAACAAAGACATGAAGTCTAAGTTTTTCGAGTCTTCTAACTCAATCATCACTACTTCCGGCAACTCAGCTACAGGTGTCGGTAAGATATCTACTTGATTTATAGACCCCTTACTAACCACATGTATATCCCTATACATCACATTATCTCTTGACATATACAACAAAATAATTTAGTTTGATTAGTAAACATCATTAGAATAATAAAAACACATATCACATATAATGCATTTTTAAGGTTATCTTCATCTTTTACTTCTTTAACTATTCTTAAGGTTATGACTTAAGGTTCTTTTTCCCCCCTTAAGTTTTATAACCTACAGCTTTGATACCAACCTTTGACACCCCCAAATTCGGGTATCTTCCAACCCGACAGATGGTACTACACGGTGCTACAGTTCACACACACATTCAATTGAAATAACTCAAAAGAGTGAATATGTCTTCTATATATTCCAAAATAATATTCCCTTTCCCAGGTTCTTTATAACCATTACATATGTTCTTGGTCATAATTACAACGTTCAAACTATACTATTACATAGAGAGCTTAATTGTCTGTCTTAGCCTTTCCTTTCTCCTTAATGGATCCTTCAGGTTGTTCAGTCTTAGCTGCATTCATATGGTTCAAGTAAGAGTGAGCATAACTAGCTCAGCAAGTATGAAAATTTCATTTAAACAACATGCTTGAATCATATAAATCGTATATCTTATATAATTGAAGCAATAGTTATGAAGTACTACCGATAATTCAAAATAACACTTCTCTTTTCTTTAAAAATATTTAACAATGAACAACATTCATTAAACATAAATTTTGGTCCAAGACCTTAAGCATTTCATTCTTTTTAGGAAAAGGACAACCCGGGACAAAGTCCGTAAGTCTGGTATATCTTACGAGCACGTCTAGGTGATCAGCCTATAGTACTCTATGTTGTACAACACTCTATGTTGGCAACCTCACGTGCCTTTCAATTGACGACAAAACATTTGTTTATTCATACTCAGTCTTCATTGTCTTCCTTATCAAATTAGTCAACAGAGTAGTTATCTTAGAAAAATCTTGGATAAATCTTCGATAGTATCCCGCTAACCCCAAGAAACTCCGTACCTCAGTCGGCGTTTTCGGTTGTTCCCAATTAATCAGTGCTTCAACCTTCGCTAGATCTACTGAAACTCCATCCTGGTGGATAACATGTCCTAAAAAATGTACCATTTCTAGCAAAAATTCACACTTAGTGAATTTCGTATATAACTTCTCCTTCTTTAGTGTCTCCAACACTAATCTTAGGTGTTCAGCGTGATCTTCCGACGTCTTAGAATAGACTAGAATATCATCAATAAACACTACGACAAACTTGTCCAAATATTGTTTGAACACTCTGTTCATCATATCCATAAATGTAGCTGGTGCATTCGTTAACCCAAATGACATCACCAGAAACTCGTAATGGCCGTAACAAGTTCTGAAATTTATCTTAGGTACATCTTCCTTCCTAACCTTCAACTGATGATACCCCATTCGTAAATCTATATTAGAAAAATACTTTGCCCCTTTTAATTGATCAAAGAGATCATCGATCCTGGGCAATGGGTATTTATTCTTTATCGTTAACTTGTTCAACTCTCGGTAGTCGATACAATGCCTTAACGATCTGTCCTTCTTCTTCAAAAACAATATCGGTACTCCCCACGGCGAAACACTCGGTTGAATGTACTTTCTATCCAATAGTTCTGGTAATTGAACCATCAACTCCTTCATCTCTACTGGTGCTATGAGATACGGTGCCCTCAAAATTGGTGTCTCTCCTGGCACAATATCTATTACGAATTCAATCTCCCTATCTGGCGAAAGACCTAGTAATTCGCATGGAAATATATCCACAAATTCTGTGAATATAGGTATTTGTTGCATCATTGCTCCCACTCTCTGGGTATCAACAACATGACACAAATAACCCACATATCCCTTTCTCAACAGTTTCCAAGTTTGTGTCATAGTAAGACAACACGAACGTCCCAGTGATTTATTACCGTAAAACACATTATGAGGTTGTCTCAACGTTCTAATATTTACGCACTTCTTTTGTCAATTTATAATTTCACCATCATTAAACAACCAATCCATCCCGAGAATTACATTGAATTCTCCAAACTTTATCGGTTTCAAATCTACCGATAATTTATAACATCGTATTTCTACACAACAACCCATATGAATGTTTTCAAAAGGAATTATTTATTCATTTGATATCTTAATATTCAAACGTATAGGCAATCTTTCAGGAAGTAATTTTATTCGTTTAGCAAAATCATATGCTATAAAAGAACAAGTAGCACCCAAATCAAACAACACATAATCATTTATATCATTGATCATGATAATACCTGCAACTACATCCCTTGATGCAACTGCATCTTGGACCATCATGTTAAAGGTACAGGCCATCGGCCTACTCGTCTGATCTGGACCACTATTAGCTAACTTACCACTATTAGTGCCCTTATTCCCGTCCGACCCCATCTTCGGGCAATTCTTCGCTATGTGATCAATTGATCCACATACGAAGCATCCATGGTTCTTCTTCGAACTTAGACAGTTAGGCGAAATATACCCCTCATGTCCACAGTTGTAGCATATTTACTTTCTCTTGAGACAGACTCCTGAGTGAGTCTGCCCACAGTTCTTGCATGCCTCCATCCTCTTCTTAGGATCTCCTTGCTTTACTATGGTATTCCTAGAGTTAAAACCCTTCCTCTTTTGCCCATTGCCACTACCACAAGCTCCCTCGATTTTTACTCCCTCATCTACCTTATTCTTACGAGCACGTCTAGGTGATCAGCCTATAGTACTCTATGTTGTACAACACTCTATGTTGGCAACCTCACGTGCCTTTCGATTGACGACAAAACATTTGTTTATTCATACTCAGTCTTCATTGTCTTCCTTATCAAATTAGTCAACAGAGTAGCTATCTTAGAAAAATCTTGGATAAATCTCCGATAGTATCCCGCTAACCCCAAGAAACTCCGTACCTCAGTCAGTGTTTTCGGTTGTTCCCAATTAATCAGTGCTTCAACATTCTCTAGATCTACTGAAATTCCATCCCGGTCGATAACATGTCCTAAAAAATGTACCATTTCTAGCCAAAATTCACACTTAGTGAATTTCGTATATAACTTCTCCTTCCTTAGTGTCTCCAACACTAATTTTAGGTGTTCAGCGTGATCTTCCGACGTCTTAGAATAGACTAGAATATCATCAATAAACACTACGACAAACTTGTCCAAATATTGTTTGAACACTCTGTTCATCATATCCATAAATGTAGCTGGTGCATTCGTTAACCCAAATGACATCACCAGAAACTCGTAATGGCCGTAACAAGCTCTGAATGTTATCTTAGGTACATCTTCCTTTGTAACCTTCAACTGATGATACCCCATTCGTAAATCTATATTAGAAAAATACTTTGCCCCTTTTAACTGATCAAAGAGATCATCGATCCTGCGCAATGGGTATTTATTCTTTATCGTTAACTTTTTCAACTCTCGGTAGTCGATACAAAGCCTTAACGATCTGTCCTTCTTCTTCAAAAACAATATCGGTACTCCCCACGGTGAAACACTCGGTTGAATGTACTTTCTATCCAATAGTTCTGGTAATTGAACCATCAACTCCTTCATCTCTACTGGTGCTATGAGATACGGTGCCCTCAAAACTGGTGTCGCTCCTAGCACAATATCTATTACGAATTCGATCTCCCTATCTGGCAGAAGACCTAGTAATTCGTATGGAAATATATCCACAAATTCATTGACTATAGGTATTTGTTGCATCATTGCTCCCACTCTCTGGGTATCAACAACATGACACAAATAACCCACATATCCCTTCCTCAACAGTTTCTAAGTTTGTGTCATGGTAAGACAACACGAACGTCCCAGTGATTTATTACCGTAAAACACATCATGAGGTTGTCTCAACGTTCTAATATTTACGAACTTCTTTTGGCAATTTATAATTTCACCATCATTAAACAACCAATCCATCCGAGAATTACATCGAATTCTCCAAACTTTATCGGTATCAAATCTACTGATAATTTATAACATCGTATTTCTACACAACAACCCATATGAATGTTTTCAAAAGGAATTATTTCTTCATTTGATATCTTAATATTCAAACGTATAGGCAATCTTTCAGGAAGTAATTTTAATCATTTAGCAAAATCACATGCTATAAAAGAACAAGTAGCACCTGAATCAAACAACACATAAGCATTTATATCATTGATCATGATAATACCTGCAACTACATCCCCTGATGCAACTGCATCTTGGACCATCATGTTAAAGGTACAGGCCATCAGCCTACTCGTCTGATCTGGACCACTATTAGCTAACTTACCACTATTAGTGCCCTTATTCCCGTCCGTCCCCTTCTTCGGGCAATTCTTCGCTATGTGATCAGTTGATCCACATACGAAGCATCCATGGTTCTTCTTCGGACTTGGACAGTTAGGCAAAATATGCCCCTCATGTCCACAATTCTAGCATATTGACTTTCTCTTGAGACAGATTCCTAAGTGAGTCTGCCCACAGTTCTTGCATGCCTCCATCCTCTTCTTAGGATCTCCTTTCTTTACTCTGGTATTCCCAGAGTTAAAACCCTTCCTCTTTTTCCCATTGCCACTACCACCGGCTCCCTCGATTTTCACTCCCCCATCTACCGTATTCTTATTTTTCTTCTCTCTGTGGTATTAGCTTAAAGCCTCATTACCACCCTCGACAATTATTGCCTTCTCCAGAATGGTTCCAAAGGAAGTACTTTGAAACACTGATATCCGGCTATAAATCCAGGTTTTCAAGCCCTGCTCGAACATTCTCGCCTTTCTTACCTTTGTATCCACCTAGTGTGGAACTGATGAATGGGTAGTATACCCATAATTCGGATATATTTAGACTTAAATTATTGCATTCTTAAGTTATTTAGTAGCATTTTTATTGTGTTTATATCTTATTTGGCGATTTGGAAGTTTGGAAGGGCAATTATGGAATTTCAAGCATTGAATGGCAAAAGCTGTAATTTCAATGAAGTCCAATAGCAATAGGCTGAAATTACACTATCCTCGGTAATGGGCGCTGAGCCTCGGCAGGCGTTGACCGAATTAGCGCGTTTGACTTCTGGTTGCCTATTAAGGGTTAATAATAAAACCTAATTGAAGGAGGATTGTGGGGGACTATAAAAAGAAACTAATTCTTTGAATTAAAAGGAACCAGATTGATTTGGCGAGAGGGTATTGAAGGAGCTTTTCCATTGAAGATTACGGAGATTACTTGGAGCTTCAAGATTGGCTACAGAGTTTCTTCTTTTTCTCCTTATTTTTTATTTGTAATTCTTTAAGGATGATTTATCAACAAATAATGATTCTTATTTCCGTGATGAACTAATTCTTTAATTAAGATTTCAATTGAACCTTTTATGATTATGAATTAGTTATTACATCATTATAATTATCTATGTTGAAGTGGATTGTTTATCATGTTTTGATTTTAGTGATTAATTATTTGGCCAATAATTAGTGTGTTACTCTGAAGGAATTGGGAGAGGAATTCTAGGGTTAGAACTGAGACATGATGACATGTGACTCGATTATTTACACTAAAATAATTAGGTTTGTGAATTGAATGGAAATATCTGCTCACCGCATGTAACATATAAGGAATTGGGACTGAAAGAGTTTAATCCAATTGCTTTGCATAGGAATATAGCAAGGTTAATCTGGGTTAAATAAAAGTCAATTGATCACTTGGAAGAGGGCTTTTGGCATTTGAAAATTCCTGTTAACAATCCATGAGACATAGTAATTGGGATGATTAGAGAACTGATTTATAATTCATAATTGGGGATATTGAAGTCTTAATATTTACCTACCGGAAGTCATTCACTCAAGTAATAGCTTAGTTAATTGTTTATCTTAGTGCAGTATCTTTAAGTGTTTAATTTTGAGTTAATAATTCAGAAAATCGCAATTTCTCATTGTTTGAATAAAACTGAATTGATATAGTATTAGTAGTTGAAATTTATTAATTAGAATTCCCTGTGGGAACGATACTCAACTTATCACTTTATTACTTGTTGACCACGTATACTTGCGTGCTGTGTGTAATTAGATTTTACTCAACAAGTTTTTGGCGCCAATTCTTAGAAATTTCTTTTATTAATATTAATTTCATATTAGTTATAATCAATTCGATTTTAATTTGAACACTACTTAATCTCTCTTCTTGGATTGGCGAGAATTGTGTATGCACACTAGATCGAAAGCTAGAAAGGAACTTCTTACGATATGAGACAACCTTGAGAAGGAGTTCGAGGTCATAGCAGTTGAATAGTGAGGTGATACATTTGGAAGAAGAACCGACAACCCAAGATTTACTCGTGAACATGGCGGAGAACGAATGTAAATCGCTTAGGATTACATACGCCAAATGTTACAGATTTACAAATAAGTATTAAGAGACCCAAGCAATCAATGCTAATAGCTTTTGAGATAAAAACGGGATCAATTCGTATCTTCTGAGATACATGCCAGCTTTTGGGGTAATTCGATGACGATCCTAATGAACATATCTTGAGTTTCTTGGAAGTTTGCGATACCTTCAAATTTAACAATGTATCTAAGACGCTATAAGGTTGAGGATGTTCCGCTTACTTTAAAAGATAAAAAGCACGAAGTCGGCTACACTCCTTGCCTCTGGTTCAATCACCACATGGGGATGACTTAGCTCAAAAATTTTTAGCTAAGTTCTTTCCACCAAATAAGTCGGCAAAACTACGAACGACATTCATACTTTCGCACAACTTGAGTCGAATCGTTATATGAGGCGTGGGAAAGGTTTAAGGATATGCTCTGTAAGTGCCCTCATCATGGAATTCCGCATGATGGATGCAATTAGGGATATTTTGTGATGGTTTGCACGCATCCACGAGGTCTAGTATTGATGCAAAGAATGGAGGAGCGATTATGTCCAAAAATTTTGATGAGGCATATCAATTGTTAGAAACAATGGCCACCAACAACTATCGGTGGCCCATGATGAGGACCAACCACCCAAAAGCATCGAGAAAATATGAAGTGGACGCATTAATGCGATTAACAAAGACAAGTGATCGCAATAGCTAAGCATATAGAAACATGGCATCCACAGCCACACAAGCAGTAGCGATGGTTTGTGAGTTGTGTCTTTGGGGTCATGCTACGGATCAATGTGCTATAAATTCGGAATCAAAGACAGCTAAGTAGGAAATTATAATCGTTCAACCCAACCGTATCCTACCCAAAATGCTTATAATCCGAGTTGGAAGAATCATCCGAGGTTCTCATGGAGTAACAATCAAGTCGCACTTTCAACCACCTGACAACAACACACCTCCGGATTCCAAAATCAACCTCAACAACCGAAAAGGGTATCAAGTTGGGAAGCGACCTTGGAAAAGTTTATTAGAGCCTCGACAAAAAAAAACGAGGAACAAGACAAGAAATTGAATCAAGTAGATATGACGTTGCAAAGCCATGGGGCATCGTTAAAGAATCTGGAAAATCAATTGGGACAAATAGCACATGCATTGAATACCCGTCCACTAGGAACACTTCCGAGTGATACAGAAATAAATCCGGGCAGAAATGAGCACTGCAAAGCAGTAATCTTACGAAGTGGGAAGGAGCTACAAACGATTAAGGATAAGGACAAGGGGATAACGCAACAACCAAAGCGAAGAGGTTGTGGAAACCGGAAAGATAAAGAGGAAATAGGAGAGGAAAATGCACAGGGTCATCTCTACAACAATGCCACCCATACCATATCCGCAGAGATTTCGAAATCCAAGTTAGATAAGCGCTTTTAAGATTTTTGGATATTTTAAAAATTGCATATCAACATCCCATTCGCCAAGCTTTAGAACACATGCCGAAGTTACGCTAAGTTCATGAAGGATGTGCTATCAAAGAAAAGGAAATCGGGGATTTTGAAGCAATTGGCGCTTAATCAAGAATGTAGCGCAATTATTCGAAATGTTACCTCCTAAGTTGAAAGATCCGGTAGCTTTTCTATTCCATGCAACATTGGTAATCGCCGGGAAAGCGGCAGTGTGATTTGGGGGCGATGATAATTTGATGCCATTATCGGTCTCATCATCAATTCGGACTCCAAGCACCTAAACCGATAAATATCGGTTTCTTCGTTAGCGAGCCGATCGATTACATATCCACGAGGTATCGTTGAAGACGTATTAGTAAGGGTGGATAAATTCATCTTTCCAACGAGACTTCGTTATCTTGGATTGTGAAGCGGATACGGACTGGCCCATCATTCTCGGACGACCATTCTTAGCACCATGGAGAACGTTAATCGCCGTGCAAAAGGAGAATTAACGATGAGAGTTGACGATCAACGTGTCACTTTCAATGTGTTCAAAGCAATGTCGTATCCAAAGGAAAAAGGTGAGTGTTTGCGGGTGGATGTGATGGAGGAGATGGTGAATCACAAGATTCGCTGCAATTACTCAGAGGATCCGATAGAATCCATGATGGTTAGAAATGATGACAATGATAGGGAGGATGCGAGATAATGAGCGGTCAAATGGCTAGACACACCATCATTCTACCGAAAAATAATCAACCATTCGACACCCTTGAAAGGCCTAAAACGGAAGAAAAAAGTGCAAACCCTCGATAGAAGTGCCACCAAGGTTGGAATTAAAGCCACTCCCTCTCATCTTGAATATGCTTACTTAGGGAAAGACTAAACTCTACCGGTTATTGTTTCGACAACGTTAATCGACACCCAAAAAGAAAAATTTCTACGAGTCTTTCAAAGTTTCAAACAAATGATTGGGTGGACTATAGCGGACATTCGAGGTATTAGCCCTCTTTACAGTATGCACAAGATTTTAATGGAAGAGGGATCAAAACCAACCATTGAGATGCAACAAAGGTTAAATCCCATTATGAAAGAGGTGGTGAAGAAGGAAGTTATAAAATGGTTGGATGCTCAGACATCTACCCAATCTCGCATAGCTTCATGGGTAAGTCACATGCGATTGTGTACCAAAAAAAAGGGGCATAATCGTGGTAAAAATGAAGCGCATGAGCTTATCCCGACTAGACACATTACAGGTGGGAGAGTATGTATGGATTACCGCAAGTTGAATAAAGCCACACGCAAGGATCACTTTCCTTGCCGCTCATTGATCGAGATGTTGGACGAAAGTTAGCGGGACATCAATTCTATTATCTGTTAGATGGATATTCGGGTACAATCAAATTGCCAAGACCGTAAGATCAAGAAAAGACCACGTTCACTTGTCCATACTGATGACGCTTGCATTCCGCGTATGTCCTTTGGTTTATGTAATGCTTGTGGCGACCTTTCAACGTTGTATGATGGCAATCTTTTCCGATATGGTCGAGCGGAATTTAGAGGTGTTCATGGATGATTTCTCCGTGTTCTACGATAGTTTTGACTCGTGTTTGAATAATCTGATCTTGGTGTTAAAAAGATGTGTGGAGACTAACTTGGTACTTAATTGGGAAAAATGTCATTTTATGGTACAAGAAGGGGTGATTCTGGGACATAACTAGCTCCCTCTCCCCCCACATACGTCAGGTACAAAAACAAAAAGGCGGTAGTTAAAATAAACCAAAAGTCATAAGGCCTTGTTTGGCTACACACAATTCTCACAATCCAATTTATTTTGATAATATTATATTATATAGTTTTTATTTGTCACACCTGTAGCCAATTTATATAACTTACAATAATAATTATAATTTTTATTATAATTATTCTGATGATTAATAAATAATTATATATCTAATTTAATTAATAAATTAGACTTAAACATCGCTTTATTTAATTTACTTATTTTCTTTAATATTAAAAATTCATTTAATTTAATTATTCCATTAAATTAAATCTTTCAAATAAAATTACCATTATTCAATTTCATTACTAAATTAATGCACCACAATTCATCAATTAATTAGTTTTCTCAATAAATAAATTATTTAAAAATATTTATTTAATTCAATAAATATTAAATTAATTACAAAAATTTCTCTATCGTTACATACACCTTTCCAAATGGATTTCTTCCATTAACACAACATATATTATCTTAACTTACAAATGATGGTTTTAAACTTGTCCATCAACAACAAAATTATAACTCTTCAATGTTCTTCATTAGTTCATAACTTTTATGATTATGAATTACTTACAACATGGTTTATTAGGGTTTAAGTCCTCTAATAACCATCCTTATCACTCCTTATCATACATGTTCCACCAATACTCACTTCTCTATCAAACTATAATTGAAGAAAAGGAGATTAATGGTTAGGGATTCATTACCTTTGAAGTTCTTATCTTGGTTGTTCTTTTTTCTTCTTGAATTATCAAAACTCTTCTCACAGTTCTCTCAATATGAATACTCTACGATGTTGGTGGAATTTGAACAAGCAACAAATGAACCAACACCCCTTCTATTTATAGGATTTGCCAAGTGAGGGTATAAGGGTCATTTAGGCCCTCCCACCTCCTTAACTTCCACCTCCTTACTATGCTTATCTTGGTCACCAAGTAAATCACTTTACTTATTCACCAAGATGGCTGGCCATGTGCTTCATGGAGCCCACATAGGTTGCCCCATAGGTTTTTCTTACTCAATAACCCATTGGTTCGATCCATGGATCCGGTTCATGGTTCGGGCTTAGGTTTTAATAACTTTGGGCCTAACATTTTGGCTTGCATTTCATATCATTGGGCTTTAACAAGTTTGCACTTGGGCTTGCCCAATTCCTACACAAATCTTACAAGTCCATTATAATTGGTTTAAAGCTTACACCGTATAGTCTACGTATTCTTCTCGTATACTAAGTTGTATAATCATTCATCATATACGATATACCATCTTTCATACATACTCATATAATACTTCGTATCATACTTGTATTCTTTGCTTCTTATAATACTTGTGGATCATACGATCATCATTTATTCAATCTTCACTTTCCCTAACATTCTCGAACTTAGTACGCAGGCAAAAACTACGTTTGTCATACTTGAATTATTATTACATAATCCATCCTTCCTTGTTATTCTATCATTACGTATTTTCCGAAAGTTCAAAAATAATTCCCGAGAAGATATTGATGAATAGTGTTTTTTGGAAAAATTTCTAGGAAAGTTTTTTTTTTCGTCTTGGAAATTCAAACACTTTAATTCTTTCACGTAGCCAAAATACTATGACACTCCGAAATTTTTAGGTTATAGAACAACCTTCATCTTATTAACTCATTATAATAACATATAATATAATTTTATTCTTTATTTAATCAAATAAAATTATTTTACAATTAATTCGATTTTCTCGGTCGTTACATTCACCCCCCTTATAAGGATTATGTCTCCAGAATCTCGCTATAAATTAGACAAACAACTGAGGCTAATTCTTCCCCATATTTTCTTCAAGTTCCCACCTTGCTTCTTCGGTATCGTGATTCTTCCATAACACCTTTACTGAATGTATAACTATAT
Source organism: Panax ginseng (assembly GCA_020205605.1). Lineage (NCBI taxonomy): Eukaryota > Viridiplantae > Streptophyta > Magnoliopsida > Apiales > Araliaceae > Panax > Panax ginseng. The sequence continues at coordinate 61,168,339 of CM035137.1, forward strand.
TCCTCAGAACTTGCTCTTTTCTATCAATGATTTGAATAGGCATTTCTTCATACGTCAAGTCCTTCTCAATATGAATAGGCTCATAATCTATTACGTGCTTATAATCTGGCTTATAAGGACGTAACACAGATACATGAAACATATTATGTATTCATTCTAAGTCTGGAGGTAATGCTATTATGTAAGCTACCTCTCCTACCCTTTTTAATATCTCAAAAGGTCCTATAAACCTTGGACTTAACTTTCCCTTCTTTTCAAAGCGTATCTTTCCTTTCCAGGGAGATACCTTTAGAAATATATACGAGCCTACTTCAAACTCTCTGTTTACTCGATGTAAATCCATAAACTTCTTTTGTCTATCTTGAGCTACTACTAATTGCATTCGTATTATTTTAACTATATCCGCTGTTTGTTGCACCAATTCAGGTCCTAGCATTCGGCGTTCTCCTACTTCATCCCAACACAATGGTGTTCTGCACTTCCTTCCGTATAAAGCTTCGTAAGGTGGCATGCCTATGCTCGCATGATAACTGTTGTTATACGCAAACTCTACTAACGGTAGATGATCATCCCAACTACCCTTGAAATCCATAACGCACGATCTCAACATATCTTCTAGCGTCTGAATTGTCTTTTTGCTCTACCCATCGGTTTGTGGATGATACGTTATACTTAACTTCAACTGCGTTCCCAACTGTTCTTGTAGACTTCTCCAAAAGTTTGATGTGAATCGTGGATCACGATCTGACAATCAAAACTGGTACTACATGTCTGGAAATAATTTCCTTAACATAAAGTTTAGCTAACAGATCTAAGTTATACTTGACTCTTATTGGCAAAATGTGAGCCGACTTTGTCAACCAGTCCACTATTACCCAAATAACGTCATACCCTTTCTGTGTAATTGGAAGTCCCACCATAAAATCCATCGTGATATGCTCCCACATCCATTCTGGAATCTCCAATAACTGTAACAAGCCACTTGGTCGTTGATGTCCGGCCTCAACTTTTTGACAAGTTAAGCACCTACTCACATATTTTGCTATTTCTCTCTTCATGTTCGGCCACTAAAAACTCTGTCAAAGGTCTTGATACATCTTAGTACTACTAGGATGAATCGAGTACCTCGAACTATAAGCCTCTTATAATACTTCCTCCTTTAATTCCATCTCATTTGGAACCTAAATTCTTCCTTCAAATCTTAATAATCCCTTATTATCAAGACTATACTTTATATCTTTTTCATTTGCTAGCCGCTTCTTCATCTGATCACACTCATCATTTTTGAGTTGTACCTCCTTAATTGTCTCTACAATAGTAGATCGAATCTCCTATGTAAACAATCTTTGTCTCGATTCACTTGGTAACTTCAGCTCCAACTCCATTTTAGCCATCTCTGTTATTAACTCAGTTTGAGCCATTAACATAGACAACTTTTCCCGACCCTTCCTTGGCTTTTCTGGGGTGATACAAGATATCGTAGTCGTAATCCTTTATCAACTCCAGCCATCTCCTTTTTATCATATTTAAATCCTTTTGTGTGAAGATATATTTTAGACTCTTATGGTCAGTGTATATTTCAAATTTCTCTCCATATAAGTAATGCCTCCATATCTTTAAGGTAAATACCACTGCGGCCAGTTCCAGATCATGAATAGAATAAACTTTCTCATAATCCTTTAACTACCGTGATGTATACGCAATGACCTTGCCATGCTGCATGAGAACGCAACCAAGTCCTCTTATGCGAAGCATCACTATAAATTATAAAATTTCCTATATCATCGGGTAAAGATAATACAGGTGCTTCACTCAACCTTTTCTTCAGTTCATGAAAATTGTCTTCACACTTCTCGGTCCACACGTACTTCACTGTCTTCCTTGTCAAATTAGTCAATGGAGTAGCTATCTTAGAAAAATCTTGGATAAATCTCTGATAGTATCCTGCTAACCCCAAGAATTACATCGAGAATTACATCGAATTTTCCCAACTTTATCGGTATCAAATCTACCGATAATTTATAACATCGTATTTCTACACAACAACCCCTATAAATGTTTTCAAAAGGAATTATTTCTTTATTTGCTACCTTAATATTCAAAGGTATAGGCAATCTTTCAGGAAGTAATTCTAATCGTCTAGAAAAATCACATGCTATAAAAAAACAAGTAGCACCCGAATCAAACAACACATAAGCATTTATATCGTTGATCGGGATAATACCTTCAACTACATCCCCTGATGCAACTGCATCTTGGACCGTCATGTTAAAGGTGCTGGCCATCGGCCTACTAGTATGAGCTGGACCACTAATAGCTAACTTACTACTATTAGTGCCCTTATTCTCGTCCATCCCCTTCTTCGGGCAATTCTTCGCTATGTGATCAGTTGATCCACATATGAAGCATCCATGGTTCTTCTTCGGACTTGGACAGTTAGGCGAAATATGCCCCTCCTGTCCACAGTTGTAGCATACTGACTATCCCTTGAGACAGACTCCTAAGTGAGTCTTCCCACAGTTCTTTCATGCCTCCATCCTCTTCTTAGGATCTCCCTTACTTTACTCTTGTATTCCCAGAGTTAAAACCCTTCCTTTTTTGCCTGTTGCCACTACCACTGGCTCCCTCGATTTTCACTCCCCATCTACCTTATTCTTATTTTTCTTCTCTATGTGGTATTGGCTTAAAGCCTCCTTACCACCCTCGACAATTATTTCCTTCTCTAGAATGGTTACAAAGGAAGTACTTTGAAACACTGATATCCAGCTATAGAGCTAGGGTTTCAAGCCCTGCTTGAATCTTCTTGCCTTTCTCGCCTCCGTATCCACCTGGTGTGGAGAAAACCTCGCCAGTTCATTAAACTTGGCAGCATATTGGGGAACAATCATTTCCATTCGTTTCAACACTAGAAACCTCATCTCCATCCTCCCTTGCATACTCATGGGAAAGTAGTTCTCAAAGAAAATCTCCTTGAACTGTGTCCACATTAAGTTATCTATCTCAGCCCTAGCCTGGTTTCCCTCCCACCAGAAGTTAGCCTCTCCCTTTATCATATAAGTAGGAAAAGCAACCTTTTGCCCTTCTTCGACATTTGCAATAACAAATGCCTTCTCTATCTCTTTCACCCAAGTCTGGGCTTATATAAGGTATGTAATTCCTTTGAACTCTAGCGGACCTACACTCTTAAAATCTTTAAACATAGTAGAACGTACTACCGCAGGATTTATGGTTATATTTGCCCTATTTTGGTTAAAAGCAGCCGTTAATAAATTAACGAACTCTTGCATCGAGTTAACCGGTCCTCCTTCCGGTTGATTCACATTTGTTCCTTGATTTCGTTGTCTTCTTCTTGGCGGCATCTTTCTGTTAAAATAAATAACACTTCATTATTACTTCTTTCTTGTTAATTAGTTATTATTCATTATTAAACAATAACTCATACTCATTGCACAACATGTTCAATAAAAGGTTTATATTGATTTGCTTCTTCCTTGTAGTATAATACTACATCATTCATCATTACACAGCCTTAGCTGATTACATTACATTCCCACTATTGCTTTCAAAAATTGGGATTTACAAAAGACTACCCTTTAATATACAAAAGAGGGTTTTACGTCACTAGATAGATACGACATATTTATATATCTAACTATACTCTAATTAGTAACTAGATTACATCTGCCTTATGGCATTCTTATAATCTACATTGGCAAGACTGGCTATCACATCTCGGCTGATATTATGTCGAGTCTGCCCTGCCTCCACAGGATACTCAACCATTTGCCGCTAAAAATACCAGTGAGAACTCCTAAGTATGTAGGACATTTTAATAACCTTCTTCTTACTGGTCTTTAGCTTCTGCCTGAGCTCAAAGACCTCGTGTTTCAACTCATGGACCTTGTCCTTGGCTAACACCTTCTCATCGTGCTCTTCTTCCCACATCGTCTCCATGCTTTTCTTGTCCTCCAAGATATCATGGATCTCCTCCTTCAACTCTTTCACCTCCTTCACATACTTGATATTTCTATCCAATACTGTTATGAACAACACCTTCATTGACTCCCCTGGAGTCATCTCTTCTGCAGGTGCTACCATGTTAAACTATACCACCTCCACTTCCTCCTGTGACATGCCATCAAACAAAGACATGAAGTCTAAGTTTTTCGAGTCTTCTGACTCAATCATCACTACTTCCGACAACTCAGCTACAGGCGTCGGTAAGATCTCTACTTGATTTACAGACCCCTCACTAACCACATGTATATCTGTATGCATCACGTTATCTCCTGACATCTACAACAAAATAATTTAGTTTGATTAGTAAATATCATTAGAATAATAAAAACACATATCACATATAATGCATTTTTAAGGTTAACTTCATCTTTTACTTATTTAACTCTTCTTAAGGTTATGACTTAAGGTTCTTTTTCCCCCTTAAGTTTTATAACCTACAGCTTTGATACCAACCTATGATGCCCCCAAATCTGGGTCTTCTAACCCGACAGATGGTGCTACACGGTGCTACAGTTCACACATATATTCAATTTAAATAACTCAAAAGTGTGAATATGTCTTCTATATATTCCAAAACAATATTCCCTTTCCCAAGTTCTTTATAACCATTACATATGTTCTTGGTCATAATATCAAATAATTACAACATTCAAACTATACTATTACATAGACAACTTATTTGTCTGCCTTACCCATCCCTTTATCCTTAATGGATCCTTCAGGTCGTTCGATCTTAGCTGCATTCATATGGTTTAAGCAAGAGTGAGCATAACAAGCTCAGCAAGTATGACAATTTCATTTAAACAACATGCTTGAATCATATAAATCTTATATCTTCTATAACCGGAGCAATAGTATTGAAGTGCTATCGATAATTCAAAATAGCACTTCTTTTTTCTTTAAAAACGTTTAAAAATGAAAAACATTCGTTAAACATCAATTTTGGTCCAAGACCTTGAGAATTTCATTCTTTCTTTGAAAAAGACAACCCGACACCAAGACCGTATGTCTGGTATATCTTACGAGCACATCTAGGTGATCAGCCTATAGTACTCTATGTTGTACAACACTTATTCTTTAAACGTATTTACGTTTAAGTTTTGGCAACCTCACGTGCGTGTTGATTGACGACAACACGTTTGTTTATTAATACTCAGTCTTTCTTTGAAATCCATACCAAAATAGTTGGACAAAAGATAACAACATTGATAACATTATATTAGATTATGAGGAAATCTACAAAATACACATTGATAACAGTTTACTTTAGGTTCATTAAGTTAATAATTCACCATTAATCAACTGACATTTCTTTTTATATTCAAAAGCATTCTTTACTATCTCCTTCCTAGTCTTTGGTCTTGCTTGGCCATGACTTCCTATACACATCTCGCCTCATGGGTAAGAACTTCACAAAAGATATGAGATCCTATCGTGACAAGCAAGACTTTGCTCAATACTACTGGACGTGCTACGGTGCCACTCTTCAGTTGGTTGGGGGCTTTCTTTGGTGCTGCCATGCCAACTATTAAGCCTTGGGTCGCGCTGCAGCACCGGCCCTGAGCCTCAGATGGCTTTCACAGTTTTCTTCTTCTGAGAGCTTTCTGGGCTTATAACTTGATCATTATAAGTTCGAATTGGCTCGTTCAAAATCCGTTAGCTCATATATCACCTGTTTTACGCTTCCATTCAAGAATTTTATATATTTGAATCTATTAACATGTAATTCACCATTTAAGTTCTTTATTACGGGAACGATAAACGTTTGTGAACGTTCATAGCTTGTTTCTTTGTTCTAACTCGAAATTTTACCATTTTCGAGTCCGAAACTCAAAAATGAAAACTTAGACTATTCTCCATAAAAAACCAACATTTCTGAGTTCAGTGGTGACTTTTGACTTTCATTCTGAGAATTTAACGATTCGACGATTATCGTCTAATCTCGTCAATTTCACCATAACTTTGTTACTTAAGATTTTTACACCGTTCCAAATCGATTTCTTCAATTAACACAACATATATTATCTTAACTTACAAATGATAGTTTTAAACTTGTCCATCAATAACAAAATTATAACTCTTCAATGTTCTTTATTAGTTCATAACTTTTATGATTATGAATTACTTACAACATGGTTTATTAAGGTTCAAGTCCTCTAATAACCATCCTTATCACTCCTTATCATACATGCTCCACCAATACTCACTTCTCTATCAAACTATAATTAAAGAGATGGATATTAATGTTTAGGGATTCATTTCCTTTGAAGTTCTTAGCTTGGTTCTTCTTCTTTCTTCTTGAATTATCAAAACTCGTCAAACTTTTCTCTCAATATGAATACTCTAAGATGTTGGTGGAATTTGAACAAGCAACAAATGAACCAACACCCCTTCTATTTATAGGATTTTCCAAGCAAGGGTATAAGGGCCATTTAGGCCCTCCCACCTCCTTAACTTCCACCTCCTTACTATTCTTATCTTGGTCACCAAGTAAATCACTTTACTTGGTCGCCAAGATGGCTGGCCATGTGCTTTATGGGGCCCAATGGGTTTCCCCATGGGTTTTTCTTACCTGATAACCCATTGGTTCAATCCAAGGATCCAGTTCATGGTTTGAGCTTTGGTTTTAATAACTTTGGGCCTAACATTTTGTCTTGCATTTTATATCATTAGAGTTTAACAAGTTTGCACTTGAGCTTGCCCAATTCCGACACAAATTCTACAAGTCCATTACAATTGGTTTAAAGCTTACAATGTATAGTCCACGTATTCTTCTAATATACTAAGTCGTATAATCATTCATCATATACGATATACCATCTTTCATACATACTCGTATAATACTTCGTATCATACTCATATTCTTTGCTTCTTATAATACTTGCGCATCAAACGATCATTGTTTATTCATTCTTCACTTTCCCTAACATTCTCGAACTTAGTACGTAGGCAAAAACTGCGTTTGTCATACTTTAATTATTATTACATAATCCATCCTTCCTTGTTATTCCATCGTTATGTATTTCTCGAAAGTTCAAAAATAATTCCCGAGCATATATTGATGAATAATGTTTTTCAAAAAATTTCTTGGAAAGCTTTTATTTTCGTCTTAGAAATTCAAAAACTTTAATTCCTTCACGTAGCCAAAATACGACGACACTCCGACATTTTTAGGTTATAGAACAACCTTCATCTTATTAACTCATTATAATAACATATAATATAATTTTATTCATTATTTAATCAAATAAAATTATTTTACAATTAATCCAATTTTCTTGGTCGTTACAAGGCCTCTGTTAGATACTGAGTGGCTGTGCCCCATTCTCGTTATATTTTTTGATAGGACTCTATTAATTGTTGGGCGTCTGTGCCCCATTTCCCTGTATTTTTAGCTGTACAGAGATGATGTATTAGATGATGATGTACTTAGGAATGTATGTATTATTTTTCATTCCCTACATCATATTGCCATCTATTATTGATCATGCATATTTTATGTTATGCATATATATGTCCAGAGATATTCAGTATTGACCCCTGGATGGTCTTATGATATGGCCCACATAGATGTTTTCTTCGACAGTTAGCCACATTGATCACGCCCCACTAGTATTGGTAGCCTCCAATGTAAGACCCCAACTTTTATGAATAAAGAATAATTTTCTCGAAATATATTTTTGAATACTATGGTGTGGATTTGATATAATGTTATAGTTGTGGGTAATATTTACAAATTTTGCAAAGTAAACAAGTGGTTATATAATATTCAATTGGTCAGGGAATATTCGTTTTAACAGGGAATATTTGTACGACGACACAATCATTGGTGGACCCCACAACGGAAGTATTATCGTAGTAAGAAAACGGCCATGTAATTATCTTTTATAAAAATAACGGCGGAAGTGTTACCGTTAAAACCTGTTGAACTACTCGGTAGTAAAAAAGTCGATGTCTGGCGTGGTTGCATAGTAGCACACGGTATTGATTATTGATGTTTACGTGAGAAGTCACTCAGTTATACTCAATTATTGCTCACGATGAATTGATGCATCATATCTCTCATATTATTGATTCGATTATTGTCACAGTATCATCTGCATAATATGATATATTATTAAATCAATAATTGAGACAATAATGTTATTCATATTATTAAATTGCAATATTTACAATGTCTAGAAGTTTGATCATCTAATTACGCGCCAATAAGGAGAAATCCTTATCTAAAGCCCCTCTTTCACAGGAGAACGACACGGTTGTTAAATATTATGAGTTATAATATTAATGATGAATAAGTTCGTGTTGATTAAAGATGATATTAATAGTTCCATTGTGTTAGAATTATTAGTGTTAGTGGAAATCGACATTTATTTTGATATTAATTGATGTCTGGAAGTTATACTGACCAGTCGGGTAATTAATCGGATAAATGAGCAATTAATTGCTATTAATTCACATGATTATAACTATTTGTTCACATGTGTGTACTATTGATTCACATTCTTGTCTATTAGGGGAGTTGGTGCAAGATTGATAATACTTGCATGACTAAGTTAAAAATGGAGGTATAGATGGATGTACTATACTGTAATTTGTATTTTCACATGATTATAACTATTGATTCACATGATTGAATTATTGATTCACATTATTTACTATTAGAGGAGGTGATGCAAGTTTGATAATACTTTCAGGACTAAATTAAAAATGAAGAAAAAGAGGGAGGTATTATACTGTAATATTTCGAGCACCAAAATGTGCAATTATTAAAACTATATTTTCCTATAAATAGAAGCTCATTCTTCCTTCATTTCTCACCAATTCTCTAAAGCTATAGAGCAATTATTATAGAGAGAAAGAAGAAGAGAAGTCTACTACCTCACTATTCCAGTATCCGATTTTTTCTAAGGTAAGGGGTATTATTCTTTCGTATTCATGAAGAGAGTTATTTTCTTTCAATACTCCTACGGGTTGTTATTCCATTCTTTATTATAATGTTGGAATAACTTTGTCTGCCTGTAATCCGCATACATAGTGAAATTCTTCCATTATTCCATTCTTTATTATTACTTTGGAATAACTTTTATGCATCTTGATCTATCGCATGCCAGTGAATTCTGTTGTTATTCCATTCTTTATTATTCTGTTAGAATATCATGTCTATGCGGATTTTGCATGACCTGGTTCCATTCTTTATTATTCGGTTGGAATATCCTTTCTGTACAGATTACGCATGACCTGGTTCCCTTCTTTATTATTCTGTTGGAAATAACCTGTCTGTGCGGTTTATCGCATGCATGGTAAATTTTTCTGTTATTCCATTCTTTATTATTCTGTTGGAATAACCTGTCTATGTGGATTACCGCATGCATGGTGAATGATCCTTTGTATTCATTCCTTATTAAATTGTGGAAATGATCTGCCTACGTGGATTACTGCATGGCGAGCAAAAATCCATTTGAAGTTTCATATATTCTATTATACTCAGTTGGTTAAAGTTTTGGCTTCTATACTCCATGAAATGAGTAGAATATCCTGGATATTTGCGCTTCATCCAGTAGTTTTTCATGGAAACATTCTTCTGAGCATTCTTGAATTTTACTCCACAAAGCATTATCATGTTGACAATTTGGACGTTATTGGTTCCTGGATAAATTAATTTATAAATCTTTAAAATTAATCCTTAAACTTGTTTTATTGAATTATTATGTCATTGTCGTCATCCTCATGCTTATATTGTGATGAAAGTCATCTTTGGCTTACGTGCATAGATGGACTTGGTATGATTATGACCATGGATTATTCAGTATAATCATGACTGTAATGTGACGAATGATGTGGTGAAAGTCCTCATTGGCCTGTAGTTTATTGATGGACAGTTGTTGGTATGATTATGACCAGGGATTATTCGGTATAATCATGACCCTTGATGATTACATGAATATCCTTGGCCTTGGGGCAGGGATTATTTGATTTGATTTATTAAGCTAAGTCTCAGTGATAAAGTTGATGAAAAACTTTTTAAATCATAGAAGATAGTAGATTTTATGCTGTACTTGACTCTTCTAATGGATTGTTTATTCTGCTGCAGTTGTTGATCTAAAATTTATTGTCTATTATATTCTACCAGTTGTTATACTATTGAAGGCTAAGGATAATTTATTCTGCATTATCTTAGTCATAATATTTCTTACTGGGCTAGTTAAGCTCACCCTTTCTTTTATCGTTCTCTTCAGGAAATGAGAACATAGCTGGGACGAGTCGGGGAACGGAGTGAAGGTCCAGATGATAGCATTAGTAGTCCTTACTATTCTGTTAAATAGTGTGACAATAAATGTAATGAGGACTCCATTGAGTGTGGATATTGTCTAGATGACAATATTCTTATTAAAACTCTCAGTTTATGTTTTGTCATATTTTACACGATAGTTGTTTTATTAAGTTGTATTTGAATTTTGTACCATGTATTTGGCGACTCAAGATGGGTGATGTATACCTGTTTTGGGGCGTCACATTTGGTATCAAAGCTTAGGGATATGATCCCTGGCTGAGATGTGAGACAAGAACTAGGAGGGGGGAGACGGGGAATTCCTATGCTAGTATGACCTACCTAAGTTTATTTGGTATTTAATTGATCGCTCAGAGTATAGGAATAATATGAGATATGTTAATTAACCTTTGTTTTGTGGCAGTACTTAAAAATGGCATCCGAAAATGTTGAGATAAGCAATGAAGCACATGAGACCGTTGAGTCACCAACGATCAATACCCAGGGTAATGTTCAACAGGAAGACAATAATTGTGAGATCCTGAATTTTATGAAATAAAAGTATTCAATTTTTCTATTTTGGTAAGTAGTTAAATTGATAAAAGTTTAAAGTTAAGGGTCATTTTTCAAAGTAAGCAAGTTGTCATAAAATAACCGGTAGTAAAAAACAAGATGTCTGGCGTGGTTGCATAGTAGCACACTGTATTGATTATTGATGCTTATGTGAGAAGTCACTCAGTTATACTCAATTATTGCTACAATAATTGATGCATCATATCTCTCATATTATTGATTTAATTATTGTCACAGTATCATCTGCATAATATGTTATATATTATTAAATCAATAATTGAGACGACAAAGTTATTCAAATTATTATTTGTAATATTGACAATATCTAGAAGTTCTGTCAAGGAGAGGTTTCGTCACCTGATTGTGTGCCAATAAGGAGAAATCCTTATCGGAAAGCCCCCTCTTTCCTGGGAACGATCTGGTTGTTAAATATTGTGGGTTATAATATTAATGATGAATGTTATTAAAAATCGAATTTGAGTTCGGAGTTGAATTTGGAGACGCGGACGTGATATTTGAGTCCGAAATGATGAAATTAGTAGAAATAGACTATAAACACAAAATTTGTCAAGGTTGACTTTTTGGTCAAAAAAGTCAATAGTTGACTTTTTCAGAAAAATCAAACTTTAAAATTTCAAAAATGAAATTTTTGAGAAAAATATTTCCATTGTGTTGGGATTGTTAGTGTTAGTGGAAATCGACATTTATTTTGATAATAATTGATGTCTGGAGGTTATATTGACCAATCGGGTAATTAATTGAATAAATAAGCAATTAATTGCTATTAATTCACATGATTATAACTATTTTTTTACATGTGTGTACTATTGATTCACATTCATGTACTATTAGGGGAGGTGGTGCAAGATTGATAATACTTGCATGACTAAGTTAAAAATGGAGGTATAGATGGAGGTACTATACTATAATTCGTATTTTCACATTATTATAACTATTAATTCACATGATTGAACTATTGATTCACATTATTTACTATTAGAGGAGGTGGTGCAAATTTGATAATACTTCCAGGACTAAATTAAAAATGAAAGAAAAGTTGAAGGTATTGTATTGTAATATTTCGAGCCCCAAAACGTGAAATTATCGAAACTATATTTTCATATAAATAGAAGCTCATTCTTCTTTCATTTCTCACCAATTCACTAACCTATAGAGCAATTATTATAGAGAGAAATTATATAGAGAAAGAAGAAGAGAAGTCTGCTACCTCACTATTCCAGTAACCAGTCTTCTTTTGAGGTAAGGGGTATTATTTCTTTCGTATTCATGAAGAGAGCTATTGTTATTCCATTCCTTATTATTATGTTGGAATAACTTTGTCTGCATCTTAATCGCATACATGGTAAAATTCTTCTATTATTCCATTCTTTATTATTACATTGGAATATCACATGCATGCGCGGATTACGCATGACTTCGGTTCCGCTTCTTTATTATTCTGTTGGAATATCCTGTCTCTGCGGATTACGCATGACCTGGTTTCATTCTTTATTATTCTGTTGGAATAACCTATCTGTGCGATTTATCGCATTCCTGGTGAATTCTTTTGTTATTCCATTCTTTATTATTCTGTTGTAATATCCTGTCTATGCGGATTACGCGTGACTGGTTCCATTCTTTATTATTACATTGGGAATAACTTTTATGCATGCGGTCTATCGCATGCATGGTGAATTCTTCCGTTATTCCATTCTTTATTATTCTGTTGGAATAACCTGTCTATGTGGATTACCGCATGCATGGTGAATGATCCTTTGTATTCATTCCTTATTAAATTGTTGAAATGATCTGTCTACGTGGATTACTGCATGGTGGGTGAAAATCCATTTGCAGTTTAGTAATTTTTCTGACCCTCAAAAATTTTGGAAAAATTTGAAATGATAATTTGATGAGTTTTCTATATTGTGTCCAAAGATAGCGATTTTTGGATGTATAGATTAAGAGTTATGGATTTTATGGGAAAAGACTATTTTAAATGTAAACCCTTACAACTCTTTGTGGTTAACTCCAAAATTGGTAAAATTGTTATTGGGAGTACATGTATATAACATGAGTATACCCTGTAAATTTTGGAATTTTTGGACAAAAGTACAAATTATGATAAATGTCTAAATATTAAGTGATTTTGGCCATATGAAAATAGTAAATGAATTTTAAAATTTTGAGAAAAATATATGTTCAATATGGGACTATATTACGCTAAATCCCGTAAAAAAATATTTTTGGGACTGATTTGGTATTTTTCATGAAAATAAACTAGTTATGAGTAAATGAATTAAATATGTTATGTGAAGTAACAAAATTGGAAAATAGAATTTTATGGCTTGGGAATCCTATATAAGGTATATGCAGATTTTTGATGAGGGATTTGATCATTGGTGATGAAATCTTATGAGTATGACATTTTTGAATGATTAAATGCATTATTTGGTAAAGTGTAAACAATTAAAATAAATTGTTTACAAGTTTAAGAAGTGATTAAAATATTGTTATAAAATTAATAATATTAGATTATAAGTTTATTAAGTGATTAATAATATTTGGATAAATTTAAAGTCTTTAATATTTATCCTTGTTTTCGTTTGATTATTGCTTATATCATTGTCATCATCCTCATGCTTATATTGTGATGAAAGTCATCTTTGGCTTACGTGCAAAGATGGACTGTTGATTATTGATTTTACAATTGTATATCTTTGGCTTACGTGCAAAGATGGACTGTTGATTATTGGTTTTATAGTTGTATATCTTTGGCTTACTTGCAAAGATGGACTGTTGATTATTGGTTTTATAGTTATATATCTTTGGCTTACATGCATTGATGGACAGTTGTTGGTATGATTATAACAAGGGATTATTCAGTATAATCATGACCATTGTTGAAAACATGAATATCTTTGGCCCGTAGTACATGGATAATTCGTGGTCGTAATACTAGTGAATATCCTTGGCTGTAGTTCAGAGATGATTCAATGATGTGGATTATTTATTAAGCTGAGTCTCAGCGATAACATTATTATAATACACTTTTAATTCGTAGAAGATAGTATATATCATGCTCTACTTGACTCTTCTATAATACAGTTGTATGTCTTTGGCCTGTAGTGCAAAGATGAATTGTTAATGAATATATTTGGCCCGTAGTGCAAAGATGAATTTATTAGTATGATTATGAACAAGAATTGTGATTTGGTATAACCATGATTTTTGATATTTCAGGTAAAGACAGGTGATGAAAATTATCTTCGTCCTGGGTACGAAGAGGAAATTTAAAATCACAATTATGATTATGAGTTATTCACATGATTGTGGACAGGAATTGTTGATTGATGTTACAGGGATTTGATTCTTCTAATGGATTGCTCATTCTGCTGCAACTATAGTTGAGAAGTTTTATCATCTACCATATGTTCTAAATCTCTGATTTATTTCTGATGAAGTTTATTGATAATTTAACTATCTTTAGTCATGATATTATTTACTGGGCTAGTTGTGCTCACCCTTTTTGCTTCACAATTCCTTTCAGGTAATAAGAGTGTAGTTGGGTCGAGCGGGGGTAACAGGAGAATAGAACGGTGGTCTATAGCTGTTGAGGTTCTCCCTAAATAGTTTGGAAATAATTTTATTGAGAACTTTAGATAAGTGTGTCGTATTGTATATATCATTTGATATTTAATTTTGGTGAACCGAATAGGGTGAGGTGAACCCAACTTTGGAAGGGTGTTTTGACACTATCATACAAGATGTCTAATGACATACAACCTCGTGTTATCATAAGACAGGGTTGTGCACATCCACTTGCTGAGTATATCTACGAGCACTACCTATATAATCTTTTGAGTTTATTTGAAATATAATTCTCATTTGGAGACAACAGAGATAATTATATGTCAAGAGAAAACTCACCATTGGAAAGAAGATGATAGCAATCTTCTTATTTTTCTTTGGGGACTATTGGGCCAACCAAGGATAATTCCGTGGACATATGATATCTATCATAACCTAGACGCATGGTCTCCCATGTACGAAGGTTTCCTTGAGCACTTCCCAAAGATTTTAATTTCTAAAACAGTTATTGACTGTACTTTTATGTAAGGTACCATTGTAAGGTTGTGGTCAAGGAACCATGAGAGTTACATACACTTGTATTAAAAATCACGGTTTAACTGTGGTTGTATTTTGTACGATAGTACAACAGTTGTATAAATGAAGTTTGTATTTGATTTTTATAGTATGATATCTGGCGACTCAGAATGGGTCGTGTGGATCTAATTTGGGGGCGTCACAATAATCCTCATTTAAACAATAACACCGATGAAATGGTAAACGATGTGATGTTCAGAGGCTTTATGCAATTCATGAAACATCAGGCGAGAGCGGCTCCTGTTCAAAATGCAGGTGGAAACACTAACAACTCTCGGACAATCACCGCTAAGCAGTTCAAGGAGTTGGGACCACTAGAGTTTTTTGGAGAGCCAAAACCACTTCAGGCGGAGACTTGGATAAAGCAGATCAACAAGATATTTGATTTCTTGGGATGCTCCGAGGAGCAAAAGGTTCCATTTGACACCTTCATGTTGCGAGCAGAGGCAGATTATTGGTGGGAATCTATAAAGTGTACTTAACCTGCCGCACTCGAAATGTCTTGGGAGAAGTTCCAAGAGCTGTTCAACGACAAGTACTTTCCTGAAAGTATTCGTCACATGAAGGAGGTAGAGTTCATCAAGCTTGAGCAAAACAATATGACAGTGGCGTAGTACGAAGCTAAGTTTACCGAGTTGTCTTGGTTTGCGTCCCACTTGGTTGATAATGAGGAGAGAATGACGCGGATGTTTCTAAGAGGTTTAAAACCTGAGATACGTCAATACCTAATTTCTCACAAACTGTGTTTATATTCAGATGTTGTGAATAGGGCTCAGTTATTTGAGCGCGATAATGAGTCAACCCAACCAAGAGAGAGCAGTTGACAAGTCGATAACACCAGCGGTAGCAGTCATCGAAGTGGTGACAACAAGCGTGGAGGGAATAAACATGCCAGAAATGGTAATCACTTTAGAGGTAATCATGGCCATGACAATAAAAGTGGACATTTCAAGAAGAGAAGATTCAAAAATGATGGAAAGATGTCAGCACCAACACCTGTTGTTAAGGAAGGAACGAACGCTAGTCGATCGTATTATATTACAAATGTGGAGGGGAAGGACACATCGGTCAAACCGCATGCGATGCGATCCCAAAGCATGTTACAATTGTGGAAAAGAATGTCACCTAGCCCGATTTTGTCATGCACCAAAGTTAAGTCCATCTGGGATGGAGGCATCAAAGGGTGTCACAAACAAGACAAAACCGGTAGTTCAAGGGAGAGCATTTGTCGTAACCTCCCAAAAAGCGAGGAATCCAACCGAGGTGATCACGGGTAAGCTAATCATAAACTCTGGCGAAGTTTATACTTTATTTGATACCGGTTCTACCCATTCCTTTATTTCTCCTACTTGCGCTCAACGTTTAAATTTGACTCGGGAGAAATTAGACTTTGACTTATCTGTTGAAACTCCGTTGGGAGAAACCTTCATAACATCCACTGTTTATAAGTCTTGTTTGATTCAAATCGGTAACCGCACGTTACCTGTCGATCTTATTTCCTTGAAAATACTTGCATTTGATGTGATTTTAGGGATTGATTAGTTAACTACTCATCATGCTAAAATTGATTATTTTCGTAAGGTTGTTAGCTTTCATATTCCTAACCAACCTATTATGCGAATTCAAGCAACCAAACCACTAAAATCAATCACTGTCATATAAAGCCATAAAGCTATTCGTTTATTGAAAAACGAATGTCAAGCTTTCTTAGCCCATGTCACGGATTTAAATAAAAATACGTCAGATTTGAATGATATTTCTATTATTAATAAATTTCCGGACGTATTCCCTGAAGAACTTCCTGGCCTACCCCTAGAGCGTGAAATTGAATTTTGTATCGACCTTGAATCCGGTACAAAACCCATTTCCAAAGCCCCATATCGAATGGCTCCTATTGAACTTCAGGAGTTAAAAACCCAACTACAGGAATTGTTATACATCGGTTTCATTCGTCCTAGTATGTCTCCTTGGGGTGCTCCTGTTCTATTCGTGAAGAAGAAAGATGGAAGTATGCGACTTTGTATTGATTATCGGGAGTTGAATCATGTCACCATCAAAAATAGGTACCCATTGCCTCACATTGATGACCTATTTGACCAGTTGCAAGGAGCCAAATTCTTTTCAAAGATTGATCTTCGTTCTGGATATCATCAGTTGAAGATTAAAACTGATGACATTCCAAAGACCTTTCCGTAACTCCCCAGACGGGCATTATGAATTACTAGTCATATCTTTTGGATTGACTAATGCTCCTGCTGCCTTCATGGACATGATGAACCGAGTATTCAAGGAATATTTGGATCACTTTGTGGTCGTCTTTATTGATGACATCCTCATATACTCCAAAAGCCGTGAAGACCATGAGCAACACTTTAGGATGATACTTCAAAAGCTTCGTGAAAACAAGCTTTATGCCAAGTTGAAAAAATGTGAGTTCTGGCTAGAGGAAGTTGCATTCCTTGGGCACGTGATATCAAAACATAGAATATCTCTTGACCCGGCAAAGATTGAAACAATTCAAAGCTGGGAGCAACCTAAGTCAGTGACCGAAGTACGTAGCTTTCTTGGCTTGGCTGGTTATTATCGGAGATTCGCAGAAGGGTTTTCTCGAATCGCTACTCCATTAACTCAGCTGACTTGAAAAGATACAAAATTTGGTTGGAGCGAGGAATGTGAAAAGAGTTTTCAAGAACTCAAGAGGAGACTCATTTCTGCACCTGTTCTGCCAATACATATAAGACCCCAAATTTTATGAAATGAAAGTATTCAATTTTCTTATAACTATTATGTTTAGTAAATGGTTAAACTAAGAAAAGGTTAAAGTTAAGGGTGATATGTGAAAATTTTTCAAAGTAAGCAAGTTGTCATAAAATAATCGGTGGTAAAAGTACTGTAATACGTGTGGTTGCATAGTAGCACACGGTATTGATTATTAATACTTATGTGAGAAGTCACTCAGTTTTATTCAATTATTGTCACAATATTTTATATTATTAAATCAATAATTGAGACGACAAAGTTATTCATATTATTATTTGCAATATTGACAATGTCTAGAAGTTTTGTCAAGGAGAGGTTTGGCCATCTAACTGCGCGCCAATAAGGAGAAATCCTTATCGGAAAGCCCCATCTTTCCTGGGAACGACCTGGTTGTTAAATATTGCGAATTATAATAATAATGAATAAATGTTATTAAAAATTGAATTTGAGTTCGGAGTTGAATTTGGAGATGCGGACATGATATTTGAGTCCGAAACGATGAAATTAGTAAAAATAGACTGTAAACACAAAATTTCCCGGGGTTGACTTTTTGGTCAAAAAGTAAACAGTTGACTTTTTTAAAAAAAGTCAAACTTCGAAATTTCAAAAAAAAATTTGATAAAAATAGTTCCATTTTGTGGGAATTATTAGTGTTAGTGAAAATCAACATTTATTTCGATAATAATTGATGTCTTGAGGTTATATCGACCAATCGGGTAAATAATCGGATAAATGAGCAATTAATTGTTATTAATTCACATGCTTATAACTATGTGTTCACATGTGTGTACTATTGATTCACATGATTTACTATTATGGGAGTTGGTGCAAGATTGATAATACTTGCATGACTAAGTTAAAAATGGAGGTATAGTTGAAGGTACTATACTATATTTAATTTTTTCACATGTTTAGAACTATTGAGTCACATGATTTACTATTGATTCATATTATTTACTATTAGGGGAGGTGGTGCAAGTATGATAATACTTGCATGACTAAATTAAAAATGAATGAAAAGATGAGGGTATTATACTGTAATATTTTGAGCCCCAAAATGTGCAATTATGGAAACTATATTTTCCTATAAATAGAAGTTTATTCCTTCATTATTTCTCACCAATTCACTAAGTCTCAGAAGAGCAATTATTATAGAGAAATTATAGAGAGAGAAGCTATAGAGAGAAAGAAGAAGTGAAGTCTGCTACTTCACTATTCCAGTATCCAGTCTTCTTCTGAGGTAAGGGATATTATTATTATAGTAAGGGATATTAGTATTATAGTAAGGGGTATTATTCTTTTGTATTCATGAAGAGAGTTATTTTCTTTCAGTACTCGTAAGGGTTGTTATTCCATTCTTTATTATAATGTTGGAATAACTTTGTCTGTCGCTAATCTGCATACATGGTAAAATTCTTACATTATTCCATTCTTTATTATTTTGTTGGAATAACTTTTCTGCATGCTTGATCATCGCATGCCCGTGAATTTGTTGTTATTCCATTCTTTATTATTACATTTGGAATATCCTCGTCATCTGGATTACGCATGACCGGGTTCCATTCTTTATTATTCTCGTTGGAATATCCTCGCATGCGGATTCGCATGACCGGTTCCATTCTTTATTATTATGTTGGGAATAACTCATGCTATGCGGTCTATTGCATGCATGGTGAATTCTTCTGTTATTCCATTCTTTATTATTCTGTTGGAATAACCTGTCTATGTGGATTACCACATGCATGGTGAATGATCTTTTGTATTCATTCCTTATTAAATTGTGGAAATGATCTGTTTACGTGGATTACCGCATGGCGGGTGAAAATCCATTTGCAGTTTCATAATTTTTCTGACCCTCAAAAATTCTAGAAAAATTTGAAATGATGTTTTGTTGAGTTTTCTAGATTGTGTCCAAAAATGGCGATTTTTTGATGTATAGATTAAGAGTTATGGATTTTATGGAAAAAGACTATTTTAAAAGTAAACCCTTATAACTCCTTGTGGTTAACTCCAAAATTGGTGAAATTTTTATTGGGAGTACATGTATATAACAGGAGTATACCCTGTAAATTTTGGAATTTTTGGACAAAAGTATAATTTATGATAAATATCTAAATATTCGGCAGTTTTGGCCATATGAAAAATAGTAAATGAATTTTAAAAATTCTGAGAAAAATATATGTTCAATAAAGGACTATATTCTGCTAAATCCTAGAAATGAATAATTTTGGGACTGATTTGGTATTTTTCATGAAAATGGTTTAGTTACGAACATATGAATTAAACATGTTATGTGAAGTTGAAAAATTGGTAAATAGGAGTTTACGGCTTGGAAATCGTATATAAGGTATATGCAGATTTTTGATGAGTGATTTGATCATTAGTGATGAAATCTTATGAGTATGGTATTTTTGAATGATTAAATGCATTATTTGGTAAAGTGTAAACAATTAAAATAAATTGTTTATAAGTTTAAGAAGTTATTAAAATATTATTATAATATTATTAATATTAGATTATGAGTTTATTAAATGATTGATAATATTTGGATAAATTTAAAGTCTTTAATATTTATCCTTGATTTCGTTTGATTAATGTTTATATCATTATCATCATCCTCATGTTTATATTGTGATGAAAGTCATCTTTGGCTTACGTGCATAGATGGACTATTGAGTATTAGTTTTACAGTTGTATATCTTTGGCTTACGTGCAAAGATGGACTGTTGATTATTGGTTTTACAGTTGTATATCTTTGGCTCACGTGCAAAGATGGACTGTGGATTATTGGTTTTACAGTTGTATATCTTTGGCTTACTAGCAAAGATGAACTATTGATTGATGAGTATCTTTGGCTTATGTGTATAGATGAACTGTTTATTGGTATGATTATGACCAGGGATCATTCGGTATAATCATGACCTGTAATGTTATAGATGATGTCGTAAAAGTCCTCATTGGCCCGTAGTGCATTGATGGACAATTATTGGTATGATTATAACCAGGGATGATTCGGTATAATCATGACCATTGATGATTACATGAATATCCTAGGCCGTAGTGCAGGGATGATTCGATGATGTGGATTATTTATTAAGCTGAGTCTCAGCGATAAAATATTGATTATACACTTTTAATTCGTAAAAGATAGTAGATATCATGCTCTACTTGACTCTTCTAAAATACAGTTGTATGTCTTTGGCCTATAGTGCAAAGATAAATTTATTAGTATGATTATGAGCAGGAATCGTGATTTGGTATAACCATGATTTTTGATGTTTAAGGTGAAATAGGTGATGAAAATTATCTTCGTCCTAGGTGCGAAAAGGAATTTAGAACCACAATTATGATTACGAGTTATTCATATGATTGTGGACAGGAACTGTTGATTGGTGTTACAGGGATAAAACATTGTTGGTGGACTTTTAACATGGAGAAGATAATAGACCTTATGGTTTATTTGACTCTTTTAATGGATTGCTCATTCCGCTGCAACTATGGTTGAAAAGTTTTATCATTTACCATATATTCTAAATCTCTGATTTATTATTGACGAAAGCTATTGATAATTTAATTATCTTTAGTCATGATATTCTTTACTGGGCTAGTTGTGCTCACCCTTTTGCTTCACAATTCCTTTCGGTGTAATAAGAGTATTCCGAGTCTCGAGCGGGATAACGGGGAATAGAATGGTGGTCTATAGTCGTTGAGGTTCTCCTAAATAGTATGGAAATAATTTTATTGAGAACTTTAGATAAGAGTGTCGTATTGTATACGTCATTTGATATTTAATTTTGGTGAACCGAATAGGGTGAGGTGAACCCAACTTTGGAAGGGCGTTTTTGCCATTATCATACAAGATGTCTAATGACAGACGACTTCGTGTTATCATAAGATAGGGTTGTGCACATCCACTTGCTGAGTATATCTACGAGCACTACCTATATAATCTTGGAGTTTATTTGAAATATAATTCTCACTTGGAGACAACGGAGATAATTATATGTCAAGAGAAGACTCACCATTGGAAAGAAGATGATATCAATCTTCTTGTTTTTCTTTGGGGACTATTGGGTCAACCAAGAAAAATTCTATGGACATATGATATCTATCATAACCTAGACGCATGGCCTCCCATGTACGAAGGTTTCCTTGAGCAATTCCCAAAGATTTTAATTTCTAAAACAATTTTTGACTGTACTTTTATATAAAGTACCATTGTAAGGTTGTGGTCAAGGCACCATGAGAGTTACATACATTTGTATTAAAACTCACAGTTTAACTGTGGTCGTATTCTGCACGACAATTCAATAGTTATATAAATGAAGTTTGTATTTAATTTTTATAGTATGATATCTGGCGACTCAGAATGGGTCGTTTGGACCTATTTTGGGGACGTCACAATACCAACTGGCTCGGAGGGATTTGTCATCTACAGTGATGCTTCAGGCAAAGGGTTAAGATGTGTTCTCATGCAACATGGGAAAGTCATAACCTATGCCTCGCGATAGCTCAAAGAATATGAGAGGAATTATCCTACTCATGATCAAGAGTTGGCAGCAGTCATTTTTGCACTTAAGATTTGGAGGCATTACCTGTATGGAGAGACGGTGGAGATCTATACGGATCATAAAAGCCTCAAATATTTCTTCACTCAAAAGGAACTCAACATGCGGCAACGACGATGGCTTGAGTTGTTGAAAGATTATGATCATAGCATCCAATACCAATCTGGAAAAGCGAATGTAGTAGCTGACGCACTGAGTAGAAGATCATATGCGGGTACAAGTGCAAAATTGTCAACGCAAAGGCCCATTTTGTATGACTTGGAAAGGAAGGAAATAGAGTTAAAGACTCCAAGGACTCATGTGATGATAGAGAATATACGAGTAGAACCGACTTTAATTAATAAAGTTAAAGCTGCTCAACTTACGGACCTGGAGCCGATGCGTATGAAGAAGAAAGTACAAGAAGGTGTTATTTCGGAAGCAAGAATCGATGAAGAAGGAATACTTTGAGTCAACTCCACACTTTGTGTTCCTAACGATTCTGACTTGAAGTATAAAATCATGATGGAGGCGTACAACACACCGTTTGCAATCCATCTTGGGAGTACCAAAATGTATCGTGATCTTCGACATACATTTTGGTGGAGCAATATGAAGAGATAGATAGCGGGGTTTATCTCAAGGTGTCTAACTTGTCAGGGAGTCAAGGCGGAGCGTCAAGTGCCAAAAGGTCCATTGCAACCACTTAAAATTCTCGAATAGAAGTGGGAGCACATTACCATGGATTTTGTTACTGGTCTTCCCAAGGTTTCTCAAGGCATAGATGCAATTTGGGTCATTGTTGATAGATTGACCAAGTTTGCTCATTTCTTACTGATATGAGAAACTTATACACTTGAACGTCTTGCTAGTATGTACATAAACGAGATTATAAGATTGCATGGTATGCCAGTATCCATAGTTTCTGATCGAGACCCAAGATTCACTTCAAGATTTTGGGTTAATTTGAAAAAAGCTATGGGCACGAATTTACGATTTAGTTCGGTATATCATCCTCAAATGGATGGGCAGTCGGAAAGGACTATTCAAACTCTTGAAGATTTATTAAGACTCTGTGTCCTTAACTTCAAGGGAAGTTGGGACAAGTTCTTACCATTGGTGGAGTTTTCCTACAATAATAGTTATCAAGCAAGTATTGGCATGGCTCCATTTGAGGCGTTGTATGGAAGAAAATGTCGTTCTCCAGTATGTTGGGATGAGGTGGGTGAAGCGACGTTGTTGGGACCGGATTTGGTACGTATGACTATGGAAAAGATTCAAACGATCTGACAATGTATAAAAACCTCACAATATTGTCAAAAGAGTTATGCTGATCTTCATCAAAAGGACGTGGAATTCAATATTGGAGATCATGTGTTGTTACGTGTTGCTCCATGGAAAGGAGTTACAAAATTTGGAAAGAGAGGAAAGCTCAATCCTCGATTCATTGGCCCAATTTTAATCCTCGATCGAGTAGGAACTGTGGCCTATAGACTCGCCTTACCGCCAAGTATGTCTCGTGTTCATAACATTTTTCACATATCTATGTTACGTAAATATGTGAAAGACCCGAACCACATTATTGAATTAGAACCAGACAAGATAGAGGAATATTTAACATATAAAGATGTACCTGTTAAAATCTTGGATAAGAAGGATCATATTCTACGCTCCAAGGTTATACCTCAAGTCAAAGTTTTGTGGAGAAACCATGATGTGGAATAAATGACCTGGGAGTTAGAATCTGAGATGAAGTCAAGGTATCCTCACCTTTTCGATATACCAGGTACGTACCCTAATTTTGAGGACGAAATTTCATAAGAAGGGGAGGTTGTAAGACCCCAACTTTTATGAATAAAGAATAATTTTTTTGAAATATATTTTTGAATATTATGGTGTGGATTTGATATAATGTTATAGTTGTGGGTAATATTTACAAATTTTGCAAAGTAAGCAAGTGGTTATATAATATTCGATTGGTCAGGGAATATTCGTTTTAACAGGGAATATTCGTACGATGGCACAATCATTAGTGGACCCCACAACGAAAGTATTGTCGTAGTAAGAAAACGATAGAATTATCTTTTTATAAAAATAATGGCGGAAGTGTTACCGTTAAAACTGTTGAACTACCCGGTAGTAAAAGTACAGTAATACGCGTGGTTGCATAGTAGCACACAATATTGGTTATTGATGCTTACGTGAGAAGTCACTAAGTTATACTCAATTATTACTACAATAATTGCTGCATCATATCTCTCATATTATTGATTCGATTATTGTCACAGTATCATCTGCATAATATGATATATTATTAAATCAATAATTGAGACAATAATGTTATTCATATTATTAAATTACAATATTTATAATGTCTAGAAGTTCTGTCAAGGAGAGGTTTGATCATCTAATTGCGCGCCAATAAGGAGAAATCCTTATCGGAAAGCCGCCTCTTTCCTGGGAACGATCTGGTTGTTAAATATTTTTAATTATAATATTAATGATGAATAAGTTCGTGTTGATTAAAGATGAAATTGATAGTTCCATTGTGTTGGAATTATTAGTGTTAGTGAAAATCGACATTTATTTCGATAATAATTGATGTCTAGAGGTTATATTGACCAATCGGGTAATTAATCGGATAAATGAGGAATTAATTGTTATTAATTCACATGATTATAAATATTTGTTCACATGTGTGTACTATTGATTCACATTCTTGTACTATTAGGGGAGTTGGTGCAAGATTGATAATACTTGCATGACTAAGTTAAAAATGGAGGTATAGATGGAGGTACTATACTATAATTCGTATTTTAACATGATTATAACTATTGATTCTCATGATTGAACTATTGATTCACATTATTTACTATTAGAGGAGGTGATGCAAGTTTGATAATACTTACAGGACTAAATTAAAAATGAAGAAAAAGAGGGAGGTATTATACTGTAATATTTCGAGCTCCAAAATGTGTAATTATTAAAGCTATATTTTCCTATAAATAGAAGCTCATTCTTCCTTCATTTCTCACCAATTCACTAAAGCTATAGAGCAATTATTATAGAGAGAAATTATAGAGAGAAAAAAGAAGATAAGTCTGCTACCTCACTATTCCAGTATCCAGTTTTTTCTAAGGTAAGGGGTATTATTCTTTCGTATTCATGAAGAGAGTTATTTTCTTTCAATACTCGTAAAGGTTGTTATTCCATTCTTTATTATTATGTTAGAATAACATGTCTATGCGAAGTACCGCATACATGGTGAAATCTTTCTGTTATTCCATTCTTTATTATTCTGTTGGAATAACCTATTTTTGCAGTCTATCGCATGCCTGGTGAATTTTGTTGTTATTCCATCCTTTATTATTTTGTTGGAATATCCTGTCTGTGTGGATTACGTATGACCTGGTTCCATTCTTTATTATTCAATAAGAATTTCCTGTCTGTGCGGATTACGCATAACCTGGTTTCAATCTTTATTATTCTGTTGGGAATAACCTGTCTCTGCGGTCTATCACATGCATGGTGAATTCTTCTGTTATTCCATTCTTTATTATTTTGTTGGAATAACTTGTCTTTGTGGATTACCGCATTCATGGTGAATGATCCTTTGTATTCATTCCTTATTAAATTGTGGAAATGATCTGCCTACGTGGATTATCGCATAGCGGGCGAAAATCAATTTGCAGTTTCATATATTCTATTATACTCAGTTGGTTAAAGTTTTGGCTTCTATACTCCATGGAATTAGTAGAATATCCTGGATATTTGCGCTTCATCCAGTATCTTTTCACGGAAACATTCTTCTGAGCATTCTTGAATTTTACTCCACAAAACAATATTATGTTGACAATTTGGACGTTATTGGTTCCTAGATAAATTAATTTATAAATCTTTAAAATTTATCCTTGAACTTATTTTATTGAATTATTATGTCATTGTCATCATCCTCATATTTATATTATGATGAAAGTCATCTTTGACTTACGTGCATAGATGGACTTGGTATGATTATGACCATGGATTATTCGGTATAATTATGACCGTAATGTGATGAATGATGTGGTGAATGTCCTCATTGACCTATAGTTCATTGATGGACAATTGTTGGTATAATTATAACCAGGGATTATTCGGTATAATCATGACCATTGATGATTACATGAATATCCTTGGTCGTGGTGCAGGGATGATTTGATTTTATTTATTAAGCTGAGTCTCAGTGATAAATTTGATGAAAAACTTTTTAAATCATAGAAGATAATAGATTTTATGCTCTACTTGACTCTTCTAATGGATTGTTTATTCTGCTGCAGTTGTTGATCTAAAACTTGTTGTCTATTATATTCTATCAGTTGTTATACTGTTAAAGGCTAAGGATAATTTATTCTCGCATTATCTTAGTCATAATATTTCTTCTTGGGCTAGTTGAGCTCACCCTTTCTTTCAATGTTCTCTTGAGAAAATGAGAACATAGGCTTTGGGACGAAGCCGAGGGAGCGGGAGTGACGGTCCGGATGATAGGATTAGTAGTCCTCACTATTCTGTTAAATATTGTGACAATAAATGTAATGAGGACTCCATTGAGTGTGGATATTGTCTAGATGACAATATTCTTCTTAAAACTCTCAGTTTATGTTTTATCGTATTTTACACGACAGTTTTTTTATTAAGTTGTATTTGAATTTTGTAACATGTATTTGGTGACTCAAGATGGGTGATGTATACCTGTTTTGGGGGCGTCACATCCTGTCTGAGGTCGTGGCATGATAGTTTGTCACCTCCAGATCGGGTGACAGAAGATCAATTATTGCAGCATTCCATGACCCTCTTGATGTTCCAGGTTCCTGTGGGCTGTGTGGATGGTATGCTAGAGCATTGGGTACCGAAGAAGCAAGTTTTCCAATTTGGGACCCAGGAGTTGACTCTCACCTTAGAGGAGTATATGCGGTTGACGACACTACACTGGACAGACCTTGCGAGCGGATGGCTATCAGCGATATGAGCTGGCAGTTTATAACCCTCACCGGGCTGAGGCATAGAGTAGTACAGGATGAGATTACATTCGGCCATATGGTGTCCCAGCATTTTTTGATAGACAGATTTGGCTCAGTGGACAACTATGCTCGGCACTCCGGGGATTTCACCACATCAGAGGATCAGTGGCGTACAGCCAGGGTAGACGTATTTATGATGTGCGTAGTGGTTTATGTGTACATTCCACTGTATATGGATGAGCTGGACAACAGTGTTGTCATGGCAGTGAGAGCTTTTAGGGAGGGTCATACCATTATGCTGATGAAATTGACAGAGACATTGAGATCCGCCACGTATTGTTATACATATCCTACAAGGGTATTCATTGGCAGTTTGGTCATTTTGTATGTGTGGTTCATGTCACATTTGAGACCGATTGGCACCTTCCGACGGCATGGGTACTACTTTTCCCATGAGATAGCCATGTCTTACTCCTTTCAGCTAGCGGAGTGTACAGATGCTACATCTTGGTCGGTGTTCTTGGCAGGGATCGGAGATTTGTTTGACATTTTGCCATGTACAGGGCTTAGTTCACCTTACAACTTCATTACTCATGCACCTGGCATAGATTATCTCCCTCTGGCTTATTTGAGGGGCATGACTACGTACCACCCACTGGATATGATGTCACAGTTCGACCAGTTTCAGGACGTCCATCTTTTTGAGGGACATTGGGTCAGCGTTTGGCTTCTCATCATTTGTTAATAGAGGACAGATCCAAGGTATATGCCTGTTGGGATCAGCGTGAACTAGCTGAGTTTTTTGTTAGCCATCCGAGTTGTTCGGCAGAGTATTCTGTATGGATGGAGGCAGAGACTGCATCGACTGCGGTTGTATCCACAGTGCTAGGGATTGATTCTGATGGTGGAGAGCCTATAGAGGACGTTGATTCTCCAGCCGAGGATGAGCTGTTTGCTGGGTTGCCAGTAGCTGTGATGGATTCTCCCAGTAAGACTACTACTGTGACCCCGCATTCAGTAGAGTATTTAGAGCAGAGTCTTCATCTGATGACTTTTGAGAGAGATCAGGATAGGGCCTTGATGTTGACAACTTTTGCTGGGAAAGATGTCATTTTATTGGAGAGAGATGATTCTTTAGCTCATAGAGACACCGCTATTGCTGAGCGGGATGAGGCTAGATCATCCAGAGATGCTTTGATTGTTGAACGTGATGGTGCCATATCTGCCCGGGACGTAGCCGTTACTGATAGTACTGCAGTGAGATCTCTTACCACTGGCATTATTGCTGAGATGAGCGTATATATTGATGAACACCATGTCACCATGTAGTTAGCTATGGATCTGTTGGCTCGTGTAGATACCCTTGGGCAGGAGCTCACAGCGTTACCTACTTCTTCGGAGAGAGATGCCATGTTGGACTTGATAGCTCGTATATACACTGATTTATAGATGGGATTGTATTTTCCTGCACATATTAGCTTAGCTATTTTTTCATATATAGTACGTATTGTATATATCAAACAACATTATATATGGAAGGGAAATATATTTTGATTCACTTCCCTTTTAGTTGTGCATTGTTACTTGCTTAATATTTGCCTGTTTCTTCAGGAATTGTGATCTTGAAGTATTAATAACTCATCCTTGATGGGTGGACATTTAGATGTCCCATGATCTTTCAGAATGGATCGTTGATCTGTGTGTATCCCTACCCTTTGGTGTCTTGGGACTGGTTTCTATATGTAAATATGGAGAGGAATGTGGCTTTCCTCTCTGGTTTCTGTATGTAGATGGTCGTCGGTACTCCTTTTTATGGGGGAGCCCAAGTAGTTCCATCTCTTATGGATTGGTGTTTCTCTTTGAGGACTCAACTGCAGCTTAGATGGTCGCCAATTCTCCCATTTGTGTGGGGAGATTAGTTAGTTCCATCCCTTTGGTTTGAAGTCGATGAAATGTGGTGGATTGAAGTTTGATCCCAGTACCATGTGACAAGTTTTTATGTTTTGGTAGGGGGTAGGACCGAACCATAAATGTTTGCCTACGTACTCCTATTGAAGAGGAGATCAGGTCTGCGTAGTTCGAACCTGGTGTAAGAGGTTCAACGTTGTATGTGAAAGGGTGTAGAAGTGTTGTTTTTGTTTTGTTTTTTTTATTTGGTGCGACCAGACCATAAAAATGGTTGCCTACGTACTCCCGTGTATTGGGGAGATTAGGTCGACGTAGTTCGCCCCATGCGCAGGACAGATTACAACAAAAAAGTTTGATCCCATGTTCAGGACAAACTGCAGGTGAAAAGTTTGATCCCATGTACAGAACAAACTGCAGGTGAAAAGTTTGATCCCATGTACATGACAAACTGCAGGTGTGAAAAGTTTTATCCCTGGTGTGACAAAACTGTAGGTGTGAAGGTTCAATCCCTGGTGGGATAACCTGAAAGGTTTGAAATGAAGTGGAGTAAAAGATTTGATGATCAGAAAACCAGGCTGCTAGTTTAAAAAGTGTGTTTGTCCTTAATGGGGTTAATGGGTATGAAGAAAGATTGTATGTAGTGAAGGGTTAGAAAACCTGAAGTGACTGGGGATCTGGTGATCCAAAACCAGGATATTTATTTGATGGTAACCTCAGACATAGTACCATTTCATGGTGTCCAAGTTGATGAGTTATGGAAATTCATCACTGTCCATTTCCTGTAATCTGAGAGCACCTACTGTCAATACCTCCTTGACAACAAACGGGCCTTCCCAGTTTGGGGCAAAATTTCCCTTGGATTTATCTTGGTTGTCAATGATCTTCTTCAAAACTAAGTCATGTTGTTTAAACTGTCGTAGATGGACTTTTTTGTTGTAGGATCTGGTGATCCTTTGTTGGTATAACTGACCATGGAAAATAGCACTAGCTCGCCTTTCGTCTATTAGAGACAATTGGTGATACCTATCTTATAACCATTGGTCTTCATCCAGCTGAGCATCTATCAACACTTTGAGGGATTCCATTTCCACCTCTATGGGGAGCACTGATTCCATCCCATAGGTTAATGAGTAGGGGGTTGCCCCAGTGGAAGTACGCATTGAAGTTTTGTAGGCTAATAGAGTCAGAGGAAAGAGGTCAGGCCATCCTTTGTGATTGGCAGACATCTTTTGCATGATCTTCTTGATGTTCTTATTAGCCGCTTCAACAACACCATTCATCTTTGGATGATAGATGACAGAGTTGAGATGTTTGATGTGGAATTGTATGCATAACTCCTCCATCATTTTATTGTTGAGGTTCTTAGAATTGAATGAAACAATTACCTCTGGTTGTCCATATCGACAAATGATATTGTTTATGATGAAACCAATGATGACTTTTTTGGTAACCCTAGGGAAGGAGGCTGCTTCTACCCACTTGGTGAAGTAGTCGATCATGGTGAAGATGAACTGATGCCCATTACTGGCATTGGGCTCGATGGGCCCGATTACGTCCATTCCCGACATTAAGAAGGGTTAGGATGAACTCATATTGTGGAGCTCCCTTGGAGGGGCGGGGATAACATTCCCAGGAATTTGGCATTGATAACATCTCTTGACGTGATCATTACAGTCAGCCTTGATAGAGAGCCAGTAATGCCCTGTTCTGAGAACCTTTTTGATAAGTAGAGAGCCGCTCATGTGTGGGCCACATACTCCACCATGGATTTTATCCATGAGCCTCTAAGCTTGTTCCTTGTCCAGACATATGAGGAGACCTAGTCCTGCATCTCCTTTGTAGAGTGCATCTCTGCTCAGGTAGAATTTTATAGCCATTCGATGGATCCGATTTTTCTCAGCAGGACTAACCTCAGCAGGTATAGATCCATCTCGTAGATGCTCCTTGATGTGTTGATACCAAGGGTGATGGATGAGAGGTAGCTCATCCGATACTTCTCCAATGAAATTCCCATAAGCTGAAGCCTTTTGCGGGGAAAATGTGATGCTTTGCGTGTTTTACTTGTCAGGGAGGCCAAAGTTGCTAGCACATCTGCAAAGTCATTCCTAGTCCAAGGAATATGGAGGATGGTTATTTCTTCAAAATCCAAAGCCATCTGGATAACCTGCCGATGGTAAGGTAGCAAATGTAGTTCTTTGGTGTGATAGATCCGAGTGGTTTGTCTGATTACCAATTCGGAATCCCTAAAGATAGTTAACCGCCTGATGCCCATTGATTGGGAAAGTTTTAGTCCCATGATACAGCCTTCATACTCAGTTGTGTTGTTGGTGCTGACAAACTATAATTTGACGGCGACAGAATACTGCTCCCCCGTAATGGCTACTAGAACTACTCCAGCCCTAGAACTTTCTATATTTATAGATCAATCAGAATACATTTTCCATAATTGGTGTGTATCGTACTGATGGTGTTGCTGAACTGTCATTACCCCTTCATCGGGGAAGTATGTTTCCAAGGGTTTGAAATCCTCTAAAGGTGCGGCGGCCAGTTGATCCGCAATTCCTTGACATTTGATAGACTTTTGTGTCACGTAGACGATGTCAAATTGCTGTAGGATCAACTGCCATCTTGACAACAGGCAATTTAACGTGGGTTTACTGAACACGTACTTGAGAGGATCCATGCGGGATATGAGATGGGTTGTGCGACCATTGAGGTAATGATGTAACCTCATGGAAGCCCACACTAAAGCACAATAAATCCTCTCAATCAGAGTGTACTGGTGTTCACTGCTGTCGAATCTTTTGCTAAAGTAGTAGATAGCTTGCTCTTAGCCTCTATCGTCTTTCTGTCCCAGCATACAACCCATGGCATTGTCATTAATGGACAGGTACATGAATAGGGGAACACCATCCCTAGGAGGTACCAAAATAGGAGCTCTGACTAGCAGCTCTTTGATTGTAAGGAAGGCTTTCTGACACTCATTGTTCCATTTCATGGAGGAGTTCTTCCTTAACAACTTGAAGATAGGCTCACAGGTTGCTGTGAGTTGGGAGATGAATCGGCTGATGAAGTTGATCCTTCCCAAAAATCCCCATATTTTCTTCTCTATTTGAGGAATGGGCATTCCCGTGATGGCCTGGATTTTGGTGGGATTCAGCTTAATCCCTTTATGGCTAACTAGGAAACCTAGCAACTTGCCTAATTTAATGCCAAAGGCGCACTTGGCTGGATTCAACTTCAAGTTATACTTACGCAACCTGTTGAAGAGCTTTTTGAGATGGTCTAGGTGGTCTTCTTCTCTTCGGGATTTGATAATGATGTCATCCACATAGATCTCTATCTCTTTGTGCATTAAGTTATGAAAAAGAGCCATCATGGCCCGTTAGTAGGTAGCTCTGGCATTGACGAGGCCGGATGACAACTGTCGGTAGTAAAAGGTTCCCCAAGGCGTGATGAATGCAGTTTTCTCACGATCCTCTTTAACAACCATGATTTGATGGTACCCCGCAAAACAATCAGCAAAGGAGTACATATCGTATTGAGCAGTATTGTCAATGAGGATGTGGATAAATGGAACAGAAAAGCTATCTTTAAGGCAAGCTTTATTCAGAACCTTGTAATCCACGTAAACTCGCACCTTTCCTCCCGGTTTAGGCACAAGGACTGTGTTGGATAGCCATTCAGGTTATGTTGACACCATGACGATGCCAGCTTGAAATTATTTCACAATTTCTTCTTTATCCTTTGAACTCCACTCAGGTTTTAATCGCCTAGCTTCTGCCTGACTGGATTGAATCCCTCTTTGATGGGGGAGGCGATGAATGACAATGTCAGTGGAAAAAACCCACCATGTCTTAATGAGACCATGCAAACACATCCTGGAATTGGGTTAATAGAGTAACCATGTCATTCCCTTAGTTTGGAGTAAGGTCCGTACCGATCTGGATTAGTTTGGGGTTTTTGATCAGTGGGTTTTATACCCACGAATTGGTTCCTAATTCAAACTTAATCGGTAATTCATTAATTTTATTATTTGTTTTTACTTATTTATTGTTATTTTGTGTGTAGGTTTGGTGGTGTGGTGTGGCAATTGATCAAAAAGGGTGAATTGTGGCAAAAACTTGGCAAGTTTGGAGCTTATGATGACCAGCTAACAGAAGCCATGCCCGCCGGGGCGGGGGGTCTTGAACTCAGAACTCAGAGAGCATGCCCACCGGGGCGGGCTATTTTCAAAGCAACACCCCCGACGGGGCGGGGGTCCGAGGTAAAACAGTTGTTTAGTTGATTTCAAATGCTGCAAGAACGTAAGTTTAAGTAATTGGAATGGTTTGGGACTCATATTGGCTTGGAATTTCATTCAGAATGCATGTCTTAGTGTTATATCTAACATCAAATAACAAGATTGGGGGAGATATACGACAACAAGGCAATAACAATGAAAGAAGATAGATTTTTGGAGCAAGCATTGGAGTGAAGATAATTGAAGAATTTTTGTATCAATTGCGAATTGGGTTGAAGAAAAGGGTGGTTCTGGATTTATTCTTTTCTTTTAGTTTATATTTGTAATTGGAAGGATGATATCTTTGATTTATTCAGTTTTTATTTCGTTTATGATGAACTAAATCACTTTTTAGGCTTATGGCGGATCTTTAAGTGAAACGATGATTATGTAATCTTTGATTTTCAGTTTAATAAGCTATTCCTCAGTTTATCTATATTAATTTATGCTTGAATTTATGAATTGACTGATCAAAAATTCTTTGTGGACTTGTATGGATTCGAGAGAGGAATTATAAGTCTAGACTTAGTTAATATAGCATGTGTTCTTGAATTTTGTGAATGAGTAGAATCTTGATGAATGTTAGGGTAGAGATATGCTTAACATTGCATGTAATCAAAAAGAGAACTTGAAATTAAACCTTCTTTTATTGTAATTCACATAGAGATATAGTGAGTTAGTTAATTAAGGTGTTTAACCTAATTCTATCTAAATTGTGGATTTAAGTTTATATGGTGTTAGTGTATCGAGAGGTGGCTAATTCTACTTTAGTGTTCTTGATTAATAAATTGGGATAGTAAATTAAACTGGAATAAAGGATAATAATCAGAGTGAAGCTTAGGGTGAAGTTGTAAGCCTAATTCTCCAATAATTGTTTAAAAATTCAGTTTTTATATTTGTTGATTGTTTGGTATTTTTAATAATTTTAGTTTTTATAATTTCAATCATTAAATTGGATAGTTTAATAAAATCAGGATAAATAGGAAACTGGTAATTGTGAGGTTTAAATTCATACTAATTTCTATGTGGGAACGATACTCTACTTACTATTATATTACTTGTTGACCACGTATACTTGCGTGTTGTGTATATAGATTTTACCCAACAACTTTTTGGCGCCGTTGTCGGGGATTATTAGTATAGATTTTAATATTTTGTGATATCAATTTAATTAGTCCAGTTTTACTTAAACATTTTTCTTTTTGTTTTGTTCGTTCTTGTTTCAGGTTTTTGAAGTTGGTTTATGCAAACTCGGTCCAAAAATCCAGACTTGCTTCCTTTTGAGGATGACATTGAGAGATAGTTTCAAAGGCTAAGTAAGTGAATTAAGGAGACAAGGGAAGACTTCAAAAATTATGAAAAAGAATAAGCAATGGTTGCTAAAGACCAGAAAGCGTTGAAGGACTTTGTTACACCCAAGGTGACTGAGCTTCAGTCGAGTATCACCAGGCCTGTTATAGCTGCGAATACATTTGAGATTAAGCCTGGGACTATTCAGATGATTCAAAATTCGGTTCAGTTTGGGGGTTTGGCAAATGATGATCCGAATGAACACCTAGTCAGCTTCTTGGAGATTTGTGACACCTTCATATATAATGGTGTGTCGGATGATGCAGTTAGACTTCGTTTGTTCCCATTCACTTTACGGGACAAGGCGAAGAGTTGGTTAAACTCTCTACCGCCGGGATCAATAACTACATAGGAAGACCTCGCTCAAAAATTTCTAGCAAAATTTTTCCCACCAGCGAAAATTGCAAAAATGAGGAATGAGATAACTACGTTTGAATAGCAGTATGGGGAATCTCTGTATGAGGTATGGGAAAGATACAAGGAATTGCTCAGAAAGTGCCCGCATCATGGATTGCCTAAGTCGTTGTAAATGAACACATTTTATAATAGATTGCATAGGAATCTCAGGACTAGTATAGATGCAGCTTTGGGTGGGGATTTTATGGTGAAGAGTTATGAGGAAGCATATAAATTGATAGAGACAATGACAGCTAACAACTACCAGTGGCCCACGATAAGAATGACACAAGCGAAGGTAGCTGGAGTGTTAGAGGTAGATAGAGTGACAGCATTAGCAGCTCAGATTTCAGCGTTATCGAAAAAAGTGGATGCTTTGTCGGGGGTACAGACTCAGCAGGTTGTAGTTATTTATGAATTATGCGTGGGTGAACATCCTACAGATCAATGTGCAACCAACCCGGAGTCAGTACAATTTATGGGAAGCTACAACAGAATTTCACAGAACATGTACCAGAATGCATACAATCCGGGGAATAGGAATCATCCTAATTTTTCATGGAGCAATAATCAGCATCGACAAGCTCCACGACCATCTTATCCCCCAGGATTTCAGAATCAACATCAACAACCAGCCCAACATCAAGAGAGGAAAATAGATTTAGAGGAGTTGTTGTCAAGGTATATAACAAACAACGAATCAGCCATGAAATCACAAGCAGTAGCCATCAAGAATTTAGAAAATCAGATGGGACAAATTTCCTTAGCATTGAACAATAGACCGCAAGGGACTCTACCTAGTGACACCGAAAGAAATCCGAAGGGAAATCATGAGCAGTGTTAGGCAATTATATTGAGAAGCGAAAAATAGCTTGAGGGTCAAAAAACAAAAAATTTAGCTGCAAAAGATGATGATAAAGAAAGTGAAAATAAAGTGGTTGAGGACAGACAAAGGGAAGAAAAGCAGGTGGAAAAGAACAAGACAGTTAACGAACCGGTTGTTTATCCTCCACCGTTGTTTCAGCAGAGAGTCCAAAAGCAGAAATTAGATAAACAATTCGTAAAATTTTTGGAAGTTTTTAAGAAACTTCAGATTAACATCCCTTTCGCAGAAGCCTTAGAGCATATTCCAAGTTATGCAAAATTTATGAAGGGTATTCTGTCTAGGAAAAAGAAGTTGGAAGATTTTGAAACTGTGGCACTAACAGAGGAGTGTAGTGCAGTTTTACGGCGAAAATTGCCACCAAAGTTGAAAGATCCAGGGAGTTTTACCATTCCGTACACAATTGGGAACACGGTGTTCAACAAGTGTTTATGTGATTTGGGAGAAAGTGTAAACCTTATGCCATTATCATTTTATATAGAATTAGGTCTACCCGTTCCAAAGCCTTTGAACATCTCATTGTAGTTGGCGGATAGGTCAGTCACGTACCTAAGAGGCATTGTGGACTACATTTTGGTCAAGGTTGACAAATTTATATTCCCCGCAGACTTCATAATTCTAGATTTTGACGAAGATAAGAACATCCCAATTATCCTAGGGAGACCGTTCGTGGCTACGGGAAGGACTCTCATTGATGTGAAAAAAGGTGAAGTAACTATGAGAGTCCAAGATCAGGAAGTAAAGTTCAATGTTTTCAAGGCTATGAAATTCCCTACAGATGAAGATGAGTGTTTCAGGATGGATATCATCGATCAAATAATCAACGAAGACATGGGTAAAAGTTTGGCTAACGATCCATTGGAAATGACATTATTGGGAGATGAAGATTTAGATGATCCAGAGTTTGTGGATTACTTGAAGATGTTAGACTCCTTGCCACGAGTTAGTAGATTTAAAGCACCATTTAAACCAATGCACATGGAGGAAAGAGCCACAACAAGGATGAAACCTTCATTGGAGGAGGCATCTGCTCTTGAGCTAAAGCCACTCCCTAAACACCTCAGGTATGCATATTTAGGCAATTCTAATACTTTACCTGTTATTATTTCTGTCGCGCTTAGCAAATTACAAGAAAGTAAGTTACTGAGAGTGCTTAGAGAACATAAATCAGCTATAGGATGGACAATTGCAGATATCAAAGGAATCAACCCATCCTTTTACATGCACAAAATTCTAATGGAAGAGGATGAAAAGCCAACATTGGAGCAACAGAGATGGCTCAACCCAATTATGAAGGAAGTTGTGAAGAAAGAAATCCTGAAATGGTTGGACGCGGGTATTATCTACCCAATTTCAGACAGCAAGTGGGTCAGCCTGGTTCAATGTGTACCAAAAAAAGGAGGAATAACTATGGTACAAAATGATGACAATGAGATAATTCCAACGAGGATAGTGACTAGCTTGAGGGTTTGCATAGATTAAAGGAAGTTGAATAAAGCAACTCGCAAAGACCATTTTCCTCTACCTTTTATTGATCAGATGTTGAAAAGATTGGCGGGCCACAAATTTTACTGCTTATTGGATGGTTATTCAGGATATAATCATATAGTCATTGCTCCCGAAGATCAAGAAAAGACCACTTTCACGTGCCCTTATGGCACATTTGCATTCAGGAGAATGTCTTTCGGCTTGTGTAATGCTCCCACTACCTTCCAATGATGTATGATGGCCATCTTCTTGGACATGGTGGAGAAAAATGTGGAAGTCTTCATGGACGATTTTTGTGTCTATGGGGATGATTTTGATGCATGTTTGGAGAACTTGGTGATGGTTTTAAAGAGATGCACATAAACAAATTTGGTTCTTACCTAGGAAAAGTATTTCATGGTTGAGGAAGGAATAATTTTGGGTCACAAGGTTTCAGCGAAAGGATTAGAGGTTGATAAAGTAAAGCTAGAAACGATTGAAAAGCTTCCACCACTAACTTCAGTTAATGGAATCCGCAGCTTTTTGGGACATGCCGAGTTCTATAGGAGATTTATAAAAGATTTCTCTAAGATTGCAAAGCCGCTATGCAGTCTTTTAGAAAAAGATTCAATTTTTAAGTTTGATGAGGACTATAAGTTGGCATTCGATCTATTGAAGAAGAAATTGACTACAGCTCCAGTTATCGTCGCACTTAATTGGAATACGCCTTTTGAGTTAATGTGCGATTCAAGCGACTATGCAGTTGAGACTGTCTTGGGTCAATGCCGAGAGAAGGTATTTCATGCCATATATTATGCAAGTAAGACACTTACGGAGACCCAAATGAATTACACAACTACGAAAAAGGAATTACTTGCAGTAGTATATGCCTTTGATAAATTCTGGGCATATTTGATCGGAACAAAGGTGGTAGTTTATACAGATCACTCGGCTATTCGGTACTTAATTTTGAAAAAAGATGCTAAGCCACGCCTTATCAGATGGATTCTCCTTCTACAGGAATTTGATTTGGAAATAAAAGATAGAAAGGGGATGGAGAATCAAGTTGCAGATCATTTATCGAGGCTGGAAAATTAGGGTAAAGATGAAGAGGATAAGTGTGTAATCAATGAGTCATTTCTAGATGAGCAACTGTTTGGAGTTAATGCGGAATTTCCATAGTACGCGGATTTGCTAATTATCTAGTGAACAACATCCTTCCCCCTGATCTTACACATCAGTAGAAAAAGAAATGCATACATGATGTCAAGTGGTATATGTGGGATGAGCCATACCTATTTGAACAGTGCGCCAACAAGATGATTAGAAGGTGTGTGCCATATAGCGAGATAAACAATATATTGCATGAATGTCAATCGTCTACATACTGGGGACATTACGAAAGTGAGAGAACAGCAACAAAAGTTCTTTAAGTCGGGTTCTATTGGCCTACATTATTTAAAGATACCCGCCATTTTATAAAAAGTTGTGATAGATGTCAAAGTGTGGGCAACATATCGAAAAGGAATGAGATACCACTACAAACAATAATATATGGGGCATGGATTTGATGGGGTCATTCCCTTCCTCGTTCAATAATCAGTACATCTTGCTTGCAATTGACTATGTATCAAAATGGATTGAAGTCGTAGCACTCCCAATGAATGATGCAAAGTTGGTTCTTAAGTTTTTGCACAAGAATATTTTTACAAGATTTTGCACACCAAGAGCTATTATAAGTGATGAAGGTAGTCACTTCTGCAACAGATCGTTTATAGCTCATTTGGAAAAATATGGGGTCAACCATAAAGTGGCGACGGCATATCATCCCCAAAAAAATGGGCAAGCTGAAGTTTCAAATAGGGAGGTGAAGAGAATCTTAGAAAAGGTGGTAAACCCGAATAAAAAGGACTGGTCTCTCAAATTGGACGATGCACTATGGGCTTATAGGACTGTGTACAAAACGCCAATTGGTATGTCCCCATATCAATTGGTCTACGGGAAAACATGTCACCTGCCTGTGGAGTTACAACACAAAGCCTACTGGGCAATTCAGAAAATTAACTTTGATCAAGCAGCTATGGGCGAAAAGAGACTACTTCAGTTAAATGAGCTCGATGAATTCTGACTTCAAGCTTACGAGAACTCTAAGTTATACAAAGAAAAGGTCAAGAAATGGCACTACTAGAAAATTATGCAAAGAACATTTGAACCAGGGCAATCAGTATTATTGTTCAACTCAAAGTTGAGGTTGTTCCCAGGGAAGCTAAAATCAAGATGGTCGGGTCCATTTACCATCAAAAGAGTTTTCTCACATGGCATCGCTGAACTCTATAGTAGGAATCCATTGGAAACGTTTAAGGTCAACGGTCAAAGGCTGAAGCATTATTAGGCTGGCGATTCCAATACGGATGTCATCGCAATCACACTAGCTGATGTACCGTAAACAGGGAGTAGTCAGGCTGAACGACTTAAAATCAAGCGCTAATTGGGAGGCAGCCCAATTTTATTTTCGTTCTAAGTAACTTTATCCATACTAGTTAGATTATAGTTTAGAATAATAATTAGGATATAATAAGTTCATTACGTAGTTATTTAGTTGTATTGCTCTGAATAATCTAATCTCTAATGTTTAATTTGCACAAGATCTAATGTTTTCATAATGAGCAGGTACTTAAGGAGCTAATAGATGCATTAAGGAAGTAAGAAACAAGAAAAACAGAGTCCAATTGCAGAACACTAGCCCATCGGGGTGGGCCCCTACAAGCCTATTACCCGTTAAGCTGGGTTTCCACATCCGTTAACAGATTGCATGCCACGGGCGGGTCTCTAAAGCTCAATACCCTACGGTAGGGGGGGTCTCAAGTCTGAAAATAGTGTACATGCCCAATCGGTGGGATTATAAAACCTGATTTCACGGGCTGGGGTCCTGAATATGAACAACCAAGATTCGGCAGTTACATCACGTTTACACTTCTTCTACTTCTTCCCCAACTGAAACACCACTCCTATACTTCTTCAATACACTCTCTACCCACGTTTTGGCAAGTTAATAGCCATTAACCCACTTCATTAACATAATTGCCCATTACTTTACCCCATAACCTTGCACCATCTCTCATCTCTATAAAAGCTTTCACTCACAACCCAAGAAAACCAAATATACTTCAACCAAATCAGAGAGCCAAGGATTAGGGTTATTATTGGACCAACTTATACAACATTTGATAGTGAGAAAGTTGTCTTCCAATTCCTCACTTTTTATCACCATAGTTGATGCAAAATCATTAAGTTTGGGGGGGATTGAACATCTTGCACACCACGTGTTCGACAGATTGCATAAGTAAAGTTTGGGTGGGAATTTGTTGTTAAAGCTTATTGATTTCAATTTAATGACATCTAAACCCACATCAAAGAGGTAACGTGGAGAGAGTTCCGGAACCACATCACCAAAATGAACCTTCGACCGGCGCAAATTCATAAGTGTCACCGCTGCCGACCGTTACGATTACATAGTGTCAAAAACTCTCACCAGAGTGGGGGTTGGCACCAGACCATGTCGACGGTGAAATGATGCAACAGATATATCAGAAAGGGTGGAATAAGTTCACGGAAGAACCCGAGGCCATAGTTGTAAGTGTGGTCAAAGAATTTTACGCTAAGGCCAAGGATAAGGCTCTTTTCAACGCTTTTGTATGGGGAAGATTAGTTCCTTTTAGTGCCGATGCCATCAACACATACTACCGGTTATGAGTTCCTAGACATTGCCAGTATGCTCACTTATGTGACCATAATCCTGATTATGAGGTTATTATGAAGGAAATGACAAAATTGGGTACCACATGGATTAAAGGTCACAAAGGAGGTATTGTTTTTTACAGCAAGGATCTCAGCAGGTATGATAAGATATGGTACGCATTCTTATGCACCAAGTTGTTTCCATCCACACACACGTCGGATGTGACCAAGGAGAAGGC
Organism: Panax ginseng; assembly: GCA_020205605.1. NCBI lineage: Eukaryota > Viridiplantae > Streptophyta > Magnoliopsida > Apiales > Araliaceae > Panax > Panax ginseng. The sequence goes on from CM035137.1 coordinate 61,209,937, forward strand.
ATTACTCTTGTATGTCATTGTACAAGATTGCATCATCGACATAGGGGCTATAATCAGTTTTTCAATCCAACGATGCTTACGAGGACCATTCTCGGGCGGCTTGCTGCACCCATCACTCATTTGTGGGTTATATAAGCAAGCAAGAGTTAGATGGTCCGATAATGAGATCCCCTAGATGCCGCTTCAGACACTAGATTCAAGAATGATTGCATGGTTTGCAGTATGGCCCAAAGGTGAGTCGCATCCTAGAGGATTAGGCTTTATATTTCCATTAGCCTTGGAGGATGAGGCTGACGCTTCCGACAGCTTGGATAAGGAAGAGTTCTAGGGGGCTGCACCAATGGAAGAGCAAGGAATAGAGGCAACACCACAGCCTGAGGCCATATTTAGCCCTCAATTTCTCAACTTTCAACGACAAGTGGACGAGCATAACAAGGAAACATGAAGAGAGATGCGGTGACTCGTAGCGAGGTAGGACCACATGTTTGAAGCCATGAATCTATCATTTGCCTCATTGAATGCGACGCTCCAGAGCTTTAATCCCAATGCAAAATTCTCATACCAGCAGCCCTCCTCAATGATAAAGTTTCCACTAAGTGACTCCGATGAAGAAGAACACCCACCACCACCCCAGGCTTAAGTGATTACAAGGAAGTCCTCATATATTTATTGTTATATCTATACAATGAGGGCATTGTAATTCTTAAGTTTGGGGGATTTAGTTTCATGTTTGGATATTTAATTTCATTAGCTAGGTTTGCATATATTATGTTCATTTTTTAGTTTTAGGATTATTAAATGTTACATTCATGTAATCATGTATTTCCATAGTAGCTTAGGATTGTAAATAGTTTTTATTTATTTTTGTAATCATGTTATGTTTACCATATATATCTTAAAAAAATTAGTGAAGTATTGTGTTATTTTGCATATGTCCAGCAGTTGTTGTAGTTCATTTTATCCTGGCCAATGATGAGATTGGGATTAAGTAGACAAGTACAGTGCTGATTATTAGAACCTTGATGTAGTTTCTGTTATGAATTGGATCTTGTGCTTGATTGAAACTGGTATAAAAAGGGTAGCACGTTAATAACACATTTGTCAACTGATTAGTTCAAATTGATACATAAAGAGATTCTAAAGGATAATGTTAGTGTAAATAAGAAAATGACAAGGATAGGCAGTGAAGACGAAGAATTAGACAAAAACTTAAGTTTGGGGGGGGGGGGGGAATGTGGGGTACGTAAGATTTATATTAATAATAATAAAAAGATCGTGGCTAGTCTTGTTTCGTGGCCTTTGTTACTTGAGCAAGTACACCCGAGGTGATTGTCTTTACACCTAGCGCCCTAAGGTCTTATATGGTCTGGGAGTTGTTGGTTGAAAGCTCACTAAGGAGTAGCACTGTTACCCTAATAGAATGAGACATTGCACAGTCATGGAAAATATTTAATAATAAAAAAAAGAGAATAAATTGGGAAATAAGTGCAAAAAGTCCCCGTGATGAAAAATAAAGCATAAGTACCCTATGTGATCCCTTAATAGTGGTAATTGCTTAGTTTTAGTTGGAAATCGTCTGTTGTTGACATTCTTGAAGTTATGTTGCATGATGCCTTATAAGAAACTTTGTATGTATTAAATTTAAATTTGTATCAGTTAGCATGGATGTTAAGCACACACACACTGTACCAGTAATAACAGTGTAAGATTCAATGATTAGTGAGGGATTATTGATTAGTTTTGATATGACGTGTCGTCGTGTTTGCTTGATTTCTCTTAGGCCAGTTAAATAATTTGATTCTAGGATGACTGCTAGATGCGTAGGCATATAGGTTGCATTTTATAACATTGCATTGCATTACATAATATGTTAGTTGTTTTATGCTCGAGGACTAGCACAGTTTAAGTTTGGGGGATTTTGATAAGTGGGTTTTATACCCACAAATCAGTTCCTAATTCAAACTTAATCGGTGTTAATTCATTAATTTTATTGTTTGTTTTTACTTGTTTATTATTATTTTGTGTGTAGGTTTGGTGGTGTGGCGATTGATTAAAAAGGGTGAAATTGTGGCAAAAACTTGGCAAGTTTGGAGATTATGATGACCACTTATTGAAGCCATGCCCGCCGAAATGAAACCTTTTATGTTTTACACACCACGTAATGGGTTCTCGGGGCAAAAAAGTTATTTAGTTGGTTTCAAATGCTGCAAGAACATAAGTTTAATTAATTGGAATGGTTTAGGACTCATATTAGCTTGGAATTTCAATCAAAATGCATGTTTTAGTGTTATATCTGACATCAAATAACAAGATTGGGGGAGATATACGACAACAAGGCAATAAAAATGAAAGAAGATAGATTTTTGGAGCAAGCATTGGAGTGAAGATAATTGAAGAATTTTTGTATCAATTGCGAATTGGGTTGAAGAAAAGGATGGTTCTGGATTTATTCTTTTCTTTTAGTTTATATTTGTAATTGGAAGGATGATATCTTTGATTTATTCAGTTTTTATTTCGTTTTTGATGAACTAAATCACTTTTTAGGCTTCTGACAAATCTTTAAGTGAAACGATGATTATGTAATCTTTGATTTTTAGTTTAATAAGCTATTCCTCAGTTTATCTATATTAATTTATGCTTGAATTTATGAATTGACTGATCAAAAATTCTTTGTGGACTTGTTTGGATTCGAGAGAGGAATTATAAGTCTAGACTTAGTTAATATAGCATGTGTTCTTGAATTTTGTGAATGAGTAGAATCTTGATGAATGTTAGGGTAGAGATATGCTTAACATCGCATGTAATCGAAAAGAGAACTTGAAATTAAACCTTCTTTGATTTTAATTCACATACAGATATAGTGAGTTAGTTAATTAAGGTGTTTAACTTAATTCTATCTAAATTGTGGATTTAAGTTAATTTGGTGTTAGTGCATCGAGAGGTGGCTAATTCTACTTTAGTGTTCTTGATTAATAAACTGGGATAGTAAATTAAACTAGAATAAAGGATAATAATCAGAGTGAAGCTTAGGGTGAAGTTGTAAGCCTAATTCTCCAATAATTGTTTAAAAATTCAGTTTTTATATTTGTTGATTGTTTGGTATTTTTAATAATTTTAGTTTTTATAATTTTAATCATTAAATTGAAAAGTTTTTTAAAATTAGGATTAATAGGAAACTGGTAATTGTGAGGTTTAAATCATACTAATTTCTCTGTGGGAACGATACTCTACTTACTATTATATTACTTGTTGACCACGTATACTTGTGTGTTGTGCATATATAGATTTTATCCAACAGTTTTCTAAGGTTTCGAGGTTAAAAGAGGAGGTTTGATCAAGATTTAGCTTGGGTTTTTCTTCAAATTATTTAATCTCCTGAGGTTTCTCATAGTCCTCTTGTATTTCCATCAAGTCTAAGTCTAACTTTACATCAAAGTTATAGTCCTTGTGGAGAATAGGCACCTCATCAGCAGGTTTAGGAACATCTAAATTCAAAGTCCTGAAAAAAAATATGCTTTCACTTAATATATGAAATTGTTCAATCATACAGAGTGTTAGTATGCTATGACAAAATAACTGCTAATTTTGTATAGAAAAGTAAGTAGTTATTGTTATTTACAGGGCAGAGGGAGTTTCTTCCCATTTTACTCTTGTCGGTAAACGCATGGAATGCTGCTCCAATTGCCAAGGGTGAAGTCCTATTGGACAGCAATGATGAAGGGGTTGTCATTGTCCTCCTTCTCCCAAATGATGACCATGATATTTGGACAATCATCATCTGGGATGTCTCTATTCATGCCCCCAGTATGGACAACGATGCGTATATTTGACAACCGCATGGCAATGTCTTGTTTACGTCTCCATTCCCTTTCGTCCACTTCGAGATCTAGAATCAGGACCTCTTTTCCTTTTACCGGTATCGGTTTAGGAAACAACATAGCCATTATATGGGTAGGCACCTTTATCGAAGATCGTACAGGCTCAGGATCTATAGGTTGAGATAATCGTCGTGTGGCTAAAATTGAAGGAACCCGTTTATGTTTGTGTGGATTCCTGTTACTGGAACTAGCAGAATTGCTTAGTCCGGCTGTCCCGGTTTAACTGGGAATTTGAATTGGGCCCTTAATGTCCTGATGATCTTTGCCTAACCCTTGTTCAGGTTGATAACCAAATGATATCATCTCTTGAGTTACCGACATTACCTCGTCAGAAATTTTGGATATGAGAGCTAGCGCCCCTATGGGATGATAGTGAGTGTTGCTCACCTCTAGGGCATGGAAACTAACCAGCTCAACTTCTGATTTGAAGCTGATGAGTGGTATGTCACCTTGTTCAAGACATTCTGGCTCAACATTAATAGTGACTAGGCTATTGTTAATGATGTATTTAAGTTGCTGGTGAAGGGTGGAAGGGACAGCTCCAGCCATGTGAATCCACGGTCTTCCCAATACTAGATTGTATCATGTGGCTATTTTGAGCACGTTAAAGGATACGCATAATGTATGTGGACCAATCTCCACAGGCAGTTCAATCTCTCTGACAACATTTCGTCGGGATCCATCAAAAGCTTTGATAACCATATGGTTGCTTTTGATCCTATTGAGTTGATATTCATCTTCTCCAAAGTGGCATAAGGGCAGATATTTAAAGATGATCCTCCATCTATCAAAACTCCTCCCACTATATATCTAGAGGATAGAACCGCTATGTGCAACGGTTTGTAATGATCAGTCCCTTCGGGAGGTATGTCGTCATCAAGGAAAGATATCACCTTATTGTTAAAAATGTGATCAACCAGATGCTGGAATTTTTCGACATCCACTTATTTTGGCAAGTGGGCTTCTTCCAAAACCTTTAGCAAGACCTTCTTGTGATCTTCGAAAGAGAAAACCAAGTCGAGTATGGAAATTTTTTGTGGAGCCACTAGTACAAAACAGTAAATAGACAACACTTAGACAACAACATTTTTATAAAAAATGTTGTGGTATTTTTTTTCACAACATTTTTTAACAAAACATTGTAGATACATATGAAAAAACGTTATCTATTTATAAGGGCAATTTTTGGTTTTGAATAGATAACTTTTTTAAAAAAAAAATGTTATCTATGTCAAAAACACGGAGCTTAAAATAAATCGCGCGGAAGTGAAAACTTGAAATTAAAAACCCTCCCCTTGTCTCCCAGCCTTCCAACAACTGAAGCAACTCTCCCAAATCCCAACCTACACCCTCCCCTATCTCTCACTCATCTTCACTCTCTCACCTCAATCAGATCAAAAAATAACATGGTAGGCTTTAAAATCGGCGTCGTCCCCTTCAACCCCGATGGCTGGGGACCGGTTGAACCCTTCGTCGGAACCAACACTTCTCTCCTCCCCAACCACCCCGTCAACGTTCCCTTTGCTCCCTTTTCTCAGTTCGACAAGCTAGGTCAGATCGCCGACTTCACTCACAACAACCTTAATTCCAATAACCCTAGAAGCGCGCATGATAGAACCATGCCGACTCATATTTCGACTTCATCGACGTATTTCCTCCTTCACCGGTAATGCAGACGATGATGCCTCCTTCCGCCTCGTCGATGGAAAACTACCTCCCTGCCCCAAATTTGGACCCAAGTGGCGCTTCAATCAGCACTACCACAACAATCGTAATCAACTTCCCTAGCGCCGTAACGAAGAAGTTGAAGCTCGTAAGCGTGAGGCCGAGCGTGACCGTGCCCATCATGATCGACTCTACAACCTCAATCGGTCCGATGGACATAACACATGCCGAAAAGCCGTTGTCTTCAAATCATCCGTCGATATTCAACCGGAATGGAACATGCTAGATCAAATCCCCTTTTCCACCTTCACTAATTCTCCTTTTTTGTACCCGAACCTAAAGACCTTCTCATATGAGGTGCCCTTGAATTCTACGACCACTCTTATGATAGAATTACTCCAAAAAACAAGCACCACCTCGAGAGATTTAAGAATAGGAACTTTTTTAAGGTCACAACTACTGTTAACCTTGTTATTCGCCATCTTGTAAATAACGATAAAGCTACAGTCTTTACAACGGATTTGATTCTCTCTACGCTAATGTGTGCTCCCAAGTCAGTTTATTCGTGGGATATTGTGATTTAGCGAGTTGGGAATAAGTTGTTTTTTGATAAACATGATGGGTCTCAATTAGATTTGCTTGCGATTCATGAAACTTCCCATGAGTCATTGCTTGAGGCAAAGGATGATATCAATTCTTCTTATTCTTTGAGTGTGGAGGCAGCCTATATTAAGCAAAATTTCTCATAGCAGGTTTTTGGTTAGGGATGGGAATAAGGTGACTTTTGAGAAGTCGAATCTGTTTGCCAATGAGGGTGAAGAGGTGGCTTCTGTTGGATATAGGTATAGGAGATGGAAGTTGGATAATTATATGTACTTAGTGGCAAGGTGTGAGGTGCAGAGTGTTGTTGAGGTTAATAATACAAGGTCCTTTTTAACATTGAATGCTCTTAATGAGTTTGATCCCAAGTATTCGGGTGTTGAATGGAGACGAAAATTAGAGACGCAGTGGGGTGCTATTTTGGATACTGAGTTGAAGAATAATGCGAATAAGTTGGCAAAATGGACTGCACAATCACTTTTGGCTAGTTCAGATTTGATGAAATTAGGGTATGTTTCGAGGGTTCATTCAAGGTATCATTTTAACCATGTTATATTGGTTGTGGTTGGATATAAGCCCAGGGAATTTGCGATGCAGATAAATTAAAATGTGTCAAATATGTGGGGGATAGTTAAGTCTATTATTGATTTGTGTATGAAGTTGAATGAGGGGAAGTATGTACTTGTAAAGGATCCTTCAAAGCCACAGGTGAGGATTTATGAGGTTCTAGCTGATGCTTTTGAGAATGATTACGTGGAGGAGCCATTACCAGAAGACGAACAGGTGCAGCCTCCTGCGGAGAATGAAGTTGGTGGGGAGACAACTGTAGCAGCTACAAATGATGTGGATGACAAGGAGATTAAGGCTGAAGCTTAAAATGGGTAATCATTTTTTGCCTCCATATTAAATCAGAGGAATATTTATAATTGTGGTGTTGTCTAGGGATTTGGTGTATCTTCTTTGAACTATTTTGAGTGTATGAATCAACTAGTTTATTATGCCTAGATATTAAGTTTGTGCATAATTTTGATTCTAAAGCTTTAGTTAGCAGACCAGGGGATGATGTAGTATTAGGTCTGAAATTAAAAATATACTTTGGGACAAACAACATTTATTTATTCCAGAAGATATACTTTAATTGTAAGCGTGAAGATATTTTCTTATTTTTTACAAGTTCAATAACTGAAAGGTAGTTATGATTATATATTCTTGAATAGTATTGAAGTAATTCATATTTGGTTCTTTGTTAAATTTCTCTTCACGTATTGAAATGAATAAAATAACTGTTCAAATGCAGTGAGGTTGCCGTTGTCTGTTTTTAGTCTTACTATGTATAAGGTTCCTAGTTTTTATTTTCCTTGCAAAAGAAATTTTTGGGTTACTAACTAAGCACTCATCCTAGTTTTACCCTTTTTCTGCATTACCTGAGCAGATAACAAAACTATAACGTAGACTACTTTTGGTTTGATTTAAATTCTTGCAAGTTGGGGCTTGCTAATTTCACCACCACCAATACCTTAAACACATTTCCCTGCTTGTTACGCAGTATGATCTAAGAATCATCCAAGTGGAATATAGAAAGGGATTTCATGCCACCTACTTTTAATTTTATGTGTAATTTGGCTGGGTCCTTTCTTTAGGTGCTTTTCATTCAACAATCGAGATACTTAATACTCCCTCCGTTATAAAAAGAGTCCCGTTTGCAATCTATCTTTATTTTGGCCTAATTCCTACAAATGATTGGAGAGCCGATAGCTATTATTGATGCTTAATTGTCAAAATAAAGTTCATGTACCAGTTTTTGTCTTCTTGATCTTGTAATTAGGTACTTATTCTTGTTGTGCTATATAAGCTATATTTCATTGTTCAACAGAATTGAGGACTTTTATGATATGCATCATTTAAAACAAGTGAATCTTTTGAAAATGCTTTCTTCTGTTAGATAAAATAACATTAATGTCCAGTTAAATAAAGTATATGACTTTACATTACATGCTCCTACAGGTGTCCAAAAAGATGTGAGAAGAAGATCCTTTAGCATTATGTACTCTTTCGAGCATAATGAGAAGCAATATGTTTTGAATGACAAAAGGTAACCAACATACCAGTTCTATGCTTGTAATCATTCTATACTTTTGATGAAGTTCCTTTAATTCTTTCTAAAAGCCATAATGTGCCAGCGGGAACTCATCTAATCGAAGTGGCTGCGATTGGTTATTTCTTTTCTATAGTGAGACTATTTATACTTGCATATTTTCTGTTGATACAATTTTTAGTTGACTATAAATCAACCTTTTCAAAATTTTGCACCACTTTCTTATGTGCAGGTAAATATAACAAGATAATTATTATTCCTACCGAGATTTTGCATCTCCTGATGAAATTTCATTTGCATTAACTGAATACTAGCTCTTGTAGTAGAAAATATCTTTATCACAATTATCTTGTTATAACCTTTTTTTTCCTTAAAAATAATCTGACAGTTGAATTAGAAAATGCACAAGTTACTTTGGATGCTAGTCAAACTGGAAAATGAGGGATTCGTTACATGAGTCTAAATCAAGTTCAAGCAGATACATGTTTGTATTTAATGATAATTCATTAAATTCCTAACTTTTCTATTTTGTCCAGTATAATGTTCTTAATCTCTCTTGTTCTTCTTTGTAGGTGCAAGCCGGATACAAGGCATATTTTATGGATAGTTTAATTAGGTAGTAGTTTAATTTTATGGATAGTTTGGTATATTTTGTGGATGTAGTCAAATTCACAATTCAATATAGTAGTAATTATATTGAAAAGTGAATTTAAGATGTATGGATAGTATGGTATTATTGGGATGTAAGCGTATTGTATGGTATTAATATTCTTTGTAATTGGTATATTTTGAATTTGAGATATATGGATAGTAATATATTTGTAATTGGTATATTTTGAATGTTTGATACATTTTGGCTTTAAATAGATGACTCCTTCTAAACGTTGTATAAATGTGTTTAAACGTTGTTTGTTGTTGCTTGCTAAGGTAGAGATCTAAAAACAGTTGTTATATGCATGTATTATAACATTTTTAAGTCAAACTACAACGTTTTAAAAATGTTTTACAAAGGGTGTCAAATAGATGACACCTTCTAAACGTTGTATAAATGTGTCTAAACATTGTCCGACGTATCAAATTATAACATTTTAAGCCAGAAAACATTGTGGAATCATACCATCTACAACGTTTTCAAGCATCCAATGATTTCTAGAAAATAAATATACAAAGTTTGTAAAGAAAAAAACGTTGTAAATGTGACGAACCACAACATTTTAAAAACATTGTATAAAGGGTGTCAAATAGATGAGTCCCTTAACCACGACGTTTCTGGGATACAAACCACAACATTTTTTATGCGTTATCTATTTACTGTTTTGTAGTAGTGAGCTTCTCTCAAGCTTAAAACCACCTTGGCTTCATTATTGCCCATAGTACAGAGGAACTCTTCAATCTTCTCCATGGGAACTTTCCCCTTTGATCTGATGGTAGGCTTCATCATCCGGTGGGGAAGATACAGTGGATTCTCCTTCAACACTGCATCAGTTATATGGGATGTGGATCCTTCAGCCTCTCCATAATTCCATGGCACTTTTTTTAGGCTGACAATAGGATACTGTGGTCTGTATGGAAATGTAATTGGCTTTGGTGCAGCCACTTTCAAAGGATTGTTAACACCTTTGAGTTGAATTGCTTGTATTGTGGGTGGTCTAGCAGCCAAATCATCCTCAGCGGATATAACTGCTACGACTTCCTTACATTTTGTAGGAAATATGTCCCCACTCTCGAGTAACACAGTGTCATTATCTACAAACTACAGGACACCACTGTCAATTATGTTCTGAATAAGATGACGGAATGCCCAGCATTATTCAGTGTTGTGTCCGCGAGAGTGGGAGTGATATTGACATACTCCATTAGAATTGAACCATCTTGAATGGGGATTAATTGGAGGTAGCAGAGCTGTGATTCTTCTTTCATTTATCAGCATCTGAAAGATCACCTCCACCGGTTGGCCTTGCTAGGTAAATTCCCTCTTGTTGGCAAAATCCTGACGGGCTTTGGCACTTTCTCTTTTTACAATTTTATCCTCCAGTGTTTCACTTTCTGGAGTCAATGATGGAGTATTCATAACAAGAGGAAGGAGACTAGCATGCTCATGGCTAACTAATTGGCGTGTGACTTGGTGTTGATGGATCACCAGTTCAACCAATTGGTTAACTTGCTCACAAAGAGACTTCATTTTTCATTCCATCATAAACTGGAATTGTGCATAATCTCATTTATCAGTATTATCCTTGTTGGTTTAGGAGGATTCAACACCGTGATTGGAACTCTATCCACTGCTCCAATTAATCATATTAACCTCCTCTTCTTTGTGTTGGGGAAGAGGGTTGTCTTGCACCTAAGGTTGGTCGGGTTTGGTCACCACGATCTCACAGTTATCAATTAAATCTCGGATCTTGTGTTTCAAGGCCCAACAATCCTGAGTATCATATCCTGGAGCTCCAACATGATAAGCACACTTCCTGTTAGCATTGAAACCCTTTCCATTCGGGTTGGCCGGTGGAATAAGATGGGTAATTTTCTTCTGAGTTGTCAGAAGGTTGAGATTGTTCTCGAGTGAGTCCCCTAAGGGTGTGAACACTCTACTGAGTCTGACTTCTCCACTTTTTTTTGCAATGGAGAGTTTGAAGACTGTGCTTGAAAGGGGGAGTAGTTTCTCCTCTTGATAGGCATGTTCTAATTGCCTTTATGTCCTTGTAGTATTAGGGAAACATCCTCCTCTTTCTTCTTATGGACCCTCTGGGGGTTGTTTCCATAACTTCCAGACTGGATGTGCTCAGCAACAGCTTTTAGAGTGGCTAGGTCTTGAATCTTTCCTAATTTCAATCCCATCTCAGCATTCTCTCCATGTTTAATTATTTCAAAAAATGGCTTGCCAATGCTAGCTAAGACTCTCTCATAAAAGGGAGCTTCTTATATGTCTATAAAGGTCATCGCCATTTTAAACTCAGTCATAGAGGGAACAACTTGAGCAGCAAGGCGCCTCCACCTTTGAGCATACTCTCTATGAAGGTCATCACCATTTCAAACTCAGTCATAGAGGGAACAACTTGTTTCTTGACGTTGGTAATTTGGTATCGGTCTGGAGGCATTTGAGACTGGAAACTGTACTGACTGAGGAAGGCATGAGCCAGCTCCCAGCTATGAATTTTGGAATTTTCTAATCTTGTGTACCACGATCGAGCTTTTCCAATCAGATTTTTCTGGAACAGCTGCATTTTGAGCTTCTCTTGGCATAAGATCTGAGTTCTCCAATGAAAACCTTTAAATGTGTGTAAGGATCTCCCAACCCATCATACTTTTCAAAGTCAGGTGTCTTGAACTTCTCTAGATAATGAAGACTAGGAAATATACACAGGTCAGCATATGAAACACTCCCGTGTTCTCTAATCCCATTGATAGACATAATGGTCTCTTCAATTTGAAGGACTTTCTTTCTGATATCATCGGTGTCTGGATCTTCTTTGAGATGGATAATTTCAGGGGTTTTGTTAGTTTTGTCCAACTGAGACTCAGGTACGGGAGCTTCTTTGTCCGGACCCTGGGATCCTCCATGTGCAGAGGATTCTGTATATATGGGCCCTAAGTAGACTGATGTAATTCTTTAAGTAGAACAACCAAATTGGCTGAATCCTTCAAACTCCTCACGAGAGACAGGAGTAGGAATAGACCGGTCAGATAAAGCCATAATTGGCTGTAGGCTTGTTGTCTTTTTGGACTTTGAACGGGTAACATACCCAATTTTTTCCCTACAAAAAACTTATGTAGTTTAGTCTTAGGGAATGTATAAATGTAGCATGCTATATGATGTGTCCATTTTAGGAGTATTATCCTGCAAATCGGATGTTAGCTGTTTGTAAGATAGCACGTCAGATTTTGATATAAAGGGAATGCATGTACACATATTCCTTCATATTTTCCATTACAATGATATTGACATGGAATGCAATTATAAGTAATTGAATTTATAAGTAATTGAAATTGGAAAGTATGAAGAGACTTCCCTCCACATTTGGTTTGTCAAAGGCTGACCTATCTTAGGTTACTCTCGTGGTTTTTTGGCATGAAGGTCCCCAGATTATCGCAATTTACTCGACGGGAATTTAATCTGGTGTTTCAACTGGAGTGAATCTGGGTGGTGCCTTTCCTGATCCTTGTTGGAATTAGTCTTCCTACGAGTCCAGTAATCAAACACTGACAAGATAGCCTCCTGATGGAGGTACCACACAACATACATTCACATACAATGTGTCTCACCATTATGGAAATGATGACATGTGCAAAGCACTTTAATATCACAAGTAGATATAGTGCGAAGCACTAAGTGCAGTAAGTAAATGCATTCGTAAACATTCGTATAAATGTAAATGCAACATCCACACACAAGTATATAACAGTTTTGAAAAGCTTGTAGTAGGGGCTTAAGCCCTCTTACTGGATGTCCCCAGCAGAGTCGCCACCTGTCGACGTCAGGATTTTTATTGTGCCTTTTCTGTTCTTGTCTTTTGGTGTTCTCATGTTAGGTGAGATTTGTTTGAAAAAACAAGTTGTGAAAAGGTCTGACATGTATATGTCGACGATTGGACTATAAGAGTCGTTAGTTGGTATTTTTAAATGGTTGCACCAACTCAACCGAGAAAAGTTTTGCACATTGACCCAGTGATATGACACTGCTTAACAGGTCTGTGAAACCAAGATTCATTAGGGTCCGGGGGCTTGATTATATGGAGGGAAGGTGTTAGGCACCCCCAACATCTATGTTACCACGGTGACTGCCACTTTTCAATTAAACTATTATATGAATGTGAGTGGGGCAGGTCAATGTGCAATTATCTGGAAGTAGTGTTATGCCTCGTTTGCACCTATACACAAAAGGGTTTGAATTTTGTATAAAAGTTCAGTTTTAACAAGATATGGCAGTGAAGTTTTATAAAAAAGGTTTTTCAAACCCTTATGCTCAATAGTAATTGAGGCCTTTGATAATTCCATTTTATTATATGTTCGGCTTGATTGCTTTTATTTTCTAGATGCGAGGCATCTTTGAGAAAATAATATACATAGCAGTGCCGAATTACTTGTAGGCATAAGAGCTATCTAAGGAAATTCGAACACCGTGAATAATGTATAAGCTGATTATAGCCGAAAATGTCCATCACGGGAACCGAATCTAGATTCAGGAGACTGAATCTATGATCACATGATTCCTAGGCTCACATGATGTAGCAGTTTGTATGAAAGTTATAAGTAGTTATATATATAAAAGTTGTATATATATATATATATAAATGATCAACCACCACGAAGAAACTCTATGGGGGATTGGAAATGTAAATATATAAAAGCTGTAAATATATATATATAGAAAGACAATCAACAGCCAAAAAGTAAACTCCAGGCGGGACGAAATATAAATAAAGCAGTAAAAGCAATCAACCACCAAGAAGTAAACTCCAGGCCTGACAGAAATGTATATATATATATATATATAAGTAATAAACGCTCCAGATGTAAATCTAGGCTCAATCGAGGCATAACTCGATAATGTTAGTACAAATATATATATATATATAAGTATATATATATAAAAGAAATAAAAAGCCACGGACCGAAGTACGGGCATACGCACGCAACACGACTCTCAACGTGAATAATTGTATGTGCACAGTAATGGAGAAAGGCTTTAAGAAATGTAAGAAAGCTTACGGTGGACTGCCAAAGAAGACTTCAATAGCTTTAAATGGATGAACACTCAGTTCCCACCGGTAAAATATAGCAAAATGTAAGCTCACAAGTGTTTAAAATAAGAAAGCACTCAGTTTATAGTTTGAATAGAGCAAATTAGACAGGGCTTCCTCGCCTTTTTTCTATGGAAAATGGCCACCCAAGCCCTCTATTTATAGAGGGGGGAGCCATGGTAGTACCTGCAGCGATCATGAATGCACTGCTTCTTTGCTTTCGCCGGGTGCCCTGGCTCATAAATGCGTGCATGCATGCAACGTAATGTCCACTCAAACTTTCAGAACTTCAATCTGGGCATCCGATTGAGGTGTATAAGACCTTTTTCGGAATGTTGTTGTTGAGAGTTACACGAATGACATGATATTAGAGGTTGTACGAAGTCAAGAAGATGGGACCATGCCCAGGTTTTCAGGCTTTAAATTCTATCCGGTGTGCTGTCTTGTGTAATAGTCACTCGGGATTGGGGCTCTGGTTCTTGTAGGACACTTCTGTGTGTAATGTATGTTGAAATGTTGTTGAGATGACGTAATGTGGATTTGAGGTGCCAAACTGACAATTTTGCCCCTCTTCGGGGTTATCTCCGGTTTGGGCTGATGTAGTAGTCGTTGCTCAAGGTTATCTCTGAGATTGGGCTGTTGTGAGTACTGAAGGTCCTCAGGATTGTCTCTGAGGTGTGCATGACCTCCCGGGGCTATCTCCTAGGTTGGAACTGAGTGCCTCGGGGTTATCTCCGAGGTTGAAGCTGACTGCAAGGGTTGAAATGAGCTTTTCCGGGGTTATCTTCGGAACTACAACTGCACTCCTCGGGGTTGTCTCCAAGGTTGGAATTGGAACTCTCGGGGTTGTCTCTGGGACTGAGTATCTCGGGGTTATCTCAGAGATAGAAAACTTATAATTCTGGGGTTGTCTCCGGAACTGGAACAGCATTCCTCGGGGTTGTCTTCGAGGTTGAAACTGAAACTCCCGGGGTTGTCTTCGAGACTTGAACTGAGTATCTCGGGGTTGTCTCTAAGATGGTAAGACTGATAATTCTGGGGTTTTCACTGGAATTGGATATGCATTGTCCTCCAGGGTTATCTTTGAAAGACAATTCTTCCCTTCTATAATGTTAGTAACAGGAATGCAAAATTTTGAGTGTCTACACTATCCTGTCATCCAAATAACTGACATCTATGTTGCAGGAGAACATTAAAACACTCTTAAAAATAGACACATTTCATAGCATACAACATCTCCACGGTTTCCCAGACTAAACCACGCAGTATTTTGTAGGGAAATGATTGGTCCCGTTACCCATTCAAAGTCCAAAAAGGCATTAAACCCACTGTCAGACATGGCTACAAATGCCCAGCCTAATCTTACTCTGGTTTCCCGTGAAGAGTTCGAAGGATTAAGGAATCAAATAACAGAGTTGGTTGTTCTTCTAAAAGAACTAAACAAATCAAATCAGGGTCCACGAATACCCATCCAATCCGAATCCTCTGCATAGGGAGGAATCCAGGGTCCGAACAGAGAAGTCCCAATATCTGAGACCATTCGATCAATCAAAGGAACTGGAACGTACTAAAGTATTACCTATTCAGACCTTTGTATCTTCCCTGGGGTTCATTATACTGAAAAATTCAAGGCTACCAACTTCGAGAAATATGATGGGCTGGGAGATCCCTACACTCACTTAAAAGTATTTATTGGAGAACTCGGATCCTACGCCGAGAATGAAAAACTGAGAATGCAATTGTTTCAAAAGAGTCTAACTAGAGAAGCCAGAGCATGGTATGCCAGGTTGGATAACTCCAAAATCCATAGCTGGGAGGAATTAGCCCATGCTTTCCTCAATCAATACAGCTTTCAAACTCAAATGGCTCCAAACAGGTATCGGATTACCAAAGTCAAGAAGCAATTTAATGAGTCATTCAGAAAGTATGCCCAAATATGGAGGCGTCTGGCTGCTCAATTAATCCCATCCATGACAGAGACTGAGATGGTGATGACCTTCATAGATATTCAAGAAGCTTTATTTTATGATAGAGTCCTAGCAAGAATAAGAAAACCATTCTCAGAAATGATCAAACACGGAGAAATAGCAGAGATGGGGTTAAAATCTAGGAAGATTCAAGACCTCGCCGCTTTAAAAGTCATAGCTGAAAGTTATGGGAACAACCCCCGTAGGGTCCATAAAAAGAAAGAAGAGGATGTCTCCTTGATAATGCAAGGAAAAACTCAAAAAGGCAATCAAAACTATCCTATTCAAAAGAGAAACTATTCTCCTTTTCAAGCACAATCCTCAAACCCTCCCTTGCCAAAAAGTGGAGAAGGAAGACATCCAAGAGTGTTCACACCCTTAGGGAACTCATTGGAAGACATTTTTAAACTTCTGACAGCTCAGAAGAAAATTACTCATCTCCTTCCACTAGCCAATCAAAGTGGAAAGGACTTCAATACAAGCAAGAAGTCTTCTTACCATTCTGAAGCTCCAGGCCACAACACCCAAGATTGTTGGGCCCTCAAGCATAAGATCCAAGACTTAATAGATAGTTGTGAGATCGCGGTGACAAAGCCCGAGCAACCACATGTTCAAGATAACCCTCTCCCTCAGCACAAGGAAGAGGATGTTAACATGATCAACAGAGGCAGTTGAGAGAGTTCCAATTACCTCAAATACGTGGGTGGTTCTCCCCAAACCAGCAAAGATAATTCATATAACTGGGATTATTCAGAGTTTTAGTTCATGATAGAACGAGAGTTAAAGTCTATCGATGAACATGTCAATTAACTAGCAGAACTGGTGATACATCATCACCAAGTCACACGGCAGTTTTTCAGTCAGGAACAAGCAAGTCTCCTCTCCCTGAATCCATCACAGGCCCAGGAGAATGAAACCTTGGAGGAAAAGCTTGTAAGAAAAGACAGAGCCCAAGCCCATTGTGACTTTGCCAAAAAAAGGGAGTTCAACCATTTGGGCCTACCGATGGAAGAAATCTTGCAGATGTTGATCAATGAGGGAAAAATTATAGCACTGCTACCCCCAGTCAATCCACGTTAAAAAAGATTTGACGCTACCGGGGTCTGTCAATACCACTCCAATACTCATGGTCATAGTACTGAAGGCTGCTGAGCACTCTGTCATCTCCTCCAAAATACGATTGACAACGGTGACCTGCAAATGGCAGACGATGACACCATATTACCTGAGAGTGGGAAAACATTTCTTCCAGGAGTGCAAAGATGGAGGGAAGTTATAGCAGTCATATCCTTTGAGGGAGACCTAGCTGCAACATCCCTTATAATTCAAACAATTAAGCTCAAAAGAGTTGAAAACCCTTTGAAGGTGGTTACATCGGAACAACTAGTATTGCCATTCAGGTCGCAGTAACCTATCACTAGCCTGAAGAAAGTCCCATGGAACTATGGGGAGGTTGAAAGATCAATATCAAATACAACTGTTGTGTTATCCAAGGAAAACCCATTGTATCTCCCTCAACGAGTGATGAAGCCGGTCATCAGATCTAAGGAGAAAGTGTCCAACGATAAAATCAAAGAATTACTCCGCAAGATGTGACATAATGAAGCCAAGGTGGTGCAAAGCTTGAAAGAAATACCTCAACAGATCTCTATTCTGGACTTGGTATTCTCTTCTAAAGATCATCGGAAGGTCTTAATGAAGATATTGGAATAAGCCCACCTGCCAAAGACGATGGATGTTGAAAAGTTTCATCATCTGGTAGATCACATTTTCAACAGCAATGCGATCTCTTTCACTGATGATGACATACCTCCCGAAGGGACGGGTCATTACAAGCCACTGCACATAGCAGTGATATCTTTTGGATATGTGGTCGAAGGCGTGCTAATAGATGGAGGATCATCCCTAAACATCTTCCCCTATGCCACATTGAAAAGAATGAAGATCAATCCCAACTGAATCTGAAGTAGCCACACAATCATCAAAGCCTTCGATGGGTCTTGATGAGAAGCTATAGGAAAGGTTGAATTACCAGTGGAAATCGGTCCACATATCCTTTCAAATGCTCAAAATCACTACAGGATATAATTTATTGTTGGGAAGACCTTGGATCCACATGGCAAAAGCCGTCCCATCCACTCTTCATCAATAGCTCAAGTATATCATCAACAGTAATCTGGTCACTATCAATGTTGAACCAGAGTATCATGTTCAAAGGGATATGCCTTTAATCAGTTTCAATGAAGTAGTTGAGCCTGTCAACTTCCGATCCCTTAAGGTGAGAAACACCCACTATCAACCTATTGGGGCTCCAGCTTTGAATCCCAGAGTTTCTATCGAGGTAATGTCAGCCATTCAAGAGATGATATCCTTGGGTTTCTAACCAGGACAAGGGTTAGGAAAGAATCAGCAAGGAATCAAAAGCCCAATTCAAATTCCTAGCAAGACAAGGAAGGCCAGATTAGGATATTCATCTGGGTCAAGTTACAGGAACCCGCACAAGCATACACCAATTTTTTCATCTATAATTCTATTACCTAAACCTACAGATGCAGATTCCGTATAACCTTTAAGGAAAATTCTTGTCTCTGTGGCGGGTATGCTATTTCCCAAGCCCAGACCGGCTCATGGGAAAGAAATCCTAATTCCAGACCCAGACATTGCAAAAAAAAGTCAAAGGCACAAATAATACATAAAGAGAGGGTTATCAAAGATGTGCGTTCTGGTACATACAAAGGGTATGAACGATGATATCCCAGATGATGACTGCTCAGATGTCATGGTCATTATCCAAGAGGAGGATGATGATAACCACCCCTTCATCACAGTTGTCCATCAGGACTTGACCCTAGGCAATTGGAGCAGCACTCCTTACATTTGCCAAAAAGGGTAAAAAAGGCAGAAAATCCCTCTACCTTGTAGATAGCATTAACTGCTTGCTTTTGTTGCATAGTATTAGCAGTTATTTTTGTCACGCCATGCTAACACTTTGTATAATCAAACAGTTTCATATATTAAGTGAAAGCATTTTTCTTTCAGGACTCCAAAGTTAGATTTATCTAAACTTGATGATATTCGCCAATTATTTATAATGACTGCAACTTTGATGTAAAGTTGGACTCCGACTTGGGAGATTGAGCAAGAGGATTATGAGGTGCCTGAGGAGATCAAAGAATGGGTCAAAAAAAAGCCAAACCAAACCTTGATCAAACCGCCTCCTTCAACCTTAGAACCTAAGAAAACCCCAAACAAATCCAGATTGGCACGGTTGCTTTATTGACCCAATTCAAGGATGTGTTTGCATGGTCTCATGAAGACATGATCGATTTGTCAACTGATATCGTCATTCATCGCCTGTCTATTAAAGAGGGATTCAAGCCACTCAAACAAAAGATTATGCGATTGAAACCTGAGTGGAATTTGGAAGTCAAGGAAGAAATTGTGAAATAATTCAAAGCTGGCATCATCATGGTATCAACATACCCTGAGTGGCTATCCAACATAGTTCCCGTACCTAAACCTGGAGGGAAGGTGTGAGTATGCATGGATTATAGGGATCTGAACAAAGATTGTCTCAAAGATAACTTTCCAGTGCCATTTATCCACATACTCATAGATAATATGGCTCAGTATGGCATGTACTCTTTTGTTGACTGTTTTGTTGGGTACCACCAAATCATAGTTACTGAAGAGGACCAGGAGAAGACAGTATTCATCACTCCCTGGGGAACCTTTTGCTACAGACGGTCGTCATTAGGCCTCATCAATGCTACTACCACATATCAGCAAACCATGATGGCTTTTTTCTATATTTTAATACATAAAGAAATAGAAGTCTATGTGGATGACATCATTGTTAAATCCCGAAGGGAAGAAGACCACAGAGACCATCTCAAAAAGCTTTTCAACTTGTTGCGCTAGTATAACTTGAAGCTAAATCCATCCAAGTGCACCTTCAGCGTCAAGTCAGGTAAGTTGCTAGGATTTCTAGTAAGCCACAAAGGCATTAAATTGGATCCTGCTAAAATTCAAGCCATTACTGAGATGCCCATACCCAGACAGAGAGGGAAATATGGGGATTTCTGGGATGAATCAACTTCATTAGCCGATTCATCTCCCAACTCACAACAACTTGTGATTCCATCTTCAAGTTGTTAAGGAAGAACTCATCCAAGAAATGGAACGAAGAGTGTCAAAAAGCCTTCCTTTCCATCAAAGAGCAATTGGTCAAAGCTCCTATCTTGGTACCTCCCAAGGATAACGTTCCCCTATTTATGTACCTGTCAATCAATGACAATGCCATGGGCTGTTTGCTGGGACAGAAAGATGATGGAGGCAAAGAAAGATTTACCTGTTACCTCAGCAAGAGATTCAGCAGCAGTGAGCATAAGTACACCTTGATTAAAAAGACTTGTTGTGCATTAGCATGGGCCTCCATGTGATTACAACATTATCTTCATGGTCATACAACCCATCTAATATCCCTCATGGATCCTCTCAAGTACGTATTCAACAAACCCATATTGAATTATCAACTGTCCAAATGGCAGTTAATCCTCCAACAATTTGGCATAATCTACGTGACACAAAAGTCTATCAAAGGTTAATGAATTGCGGATCAACTGGCCGCAACACCATCAAGAGATTTCCAACCCTTGGAAACATATTTCCCCGATAAAGGGGTAATGATAATTCAGCAACACCATCAGGAAGATACAATGCAGTCATGGAAAATGTATTTTAATGGAGCTGTAAACATGGAATGTGCTGGAGTAGGAGAAGTTCTGGTGTCTACTCTGGGAGAGTAGTATCTGTTGCTATTGTAACGACCGAGAAATTCGGATCCTTTGTAAAATAATTTATTTAATAAAATAATACATAAAATAATATTATTTGTTATTATTATGTGTTAGTAAGATGAATGTCATTCTATAACCTAGAAACGTCGGAATATCGTAGTATTTTAACTACGTGAAGGAATTAAAGTGTTTGAATTTCCAAGACGAAAATAAAAGTTTTCCGAGAAATTTTCCGAAAAACATTATTTATCAATTTCTGCTCGGGAATTATTTTTGAACTTCCGAGAAATACGTAACGTTATAATATCAAGGTGAGATGGATTATGTAATAATAATCTAAGTATGGAAAACGTAATATTTTGCATGCGGACTTAAATTAAGAACGTTAAGGATTAAAGATAAAATGAATGGAATGGTGGATCTTGTAAGAAGTAAAAGTCCAATGAGAATTAAGGGACAAGCCCAAGATGTATTAATGATTAAGCCAAGTGTTGGTTTATGTGAAGCCCAAATTGAATTAATGCAAGCCCAAAATGAATAATCTAAGTTAATTAACTTAAGCCCAATGTAATAATCCAATGGGTAAAGCATGATCCATGGAGCAACCCATGTTGTTATAGGTGAACTTGGTGACCAAGTTATTAGTGTGGTGGCCAAGTAATATGAGTGGTTAGCAAGTTTACTTAGGAGTTAAGTAGTGAATAGTAAGGAGGTTAAGTTAAGGAGGTGGGATGAATAATGACCATAATGCCCTAACTTTGGCTTTCATATAAATAGGAGGCTAGGATTTTCATTTGTTGCTTGTTATTTTCAACCAACAACTTCCAATACAAAGAAACTTATTGGTTAGAGAGAATAAGCACTTATAAGTCAAACATCCATTGTTAGATTTCCAAGAAGAAGAAGTTAGTCATCAAAGGTAATGATCTTATGATCTTGTATCTTCTATCTCTATCATTGTAGGGTGATAAGAGAAGTGTAACTTATTGAACATGTATGCTAAGAACACTTAAGAAATGGATGATTAAGGGACTTAAGCCATATAAGTCATGAATAAGTAATTTAAACATAAATAAGTTATGAACTTATGAAGAATAATGATGAACTTGTCATATGATTACTTTAAGAAGCTATTATGATTGATAAGATCCAAGACTGTTGCTTAAAGGACTTAAATCAATAATAAGTCATAAGGAAATGAAATCTTGTATTGTATAAGTTGTTAAGTTATGAAATTATGAAGAATAAGTCAAAACTTGAAATGAAAATAAGTTGTTATAATATATAGGATGAGATGTCTAATTGATGGATTGAATCCATTTAGAATGATGATCAAAACCTAAGTAACGAAGTTTCGCTGGAATTCACACGATTGGACGATAATCGTCGAATTCGTGAAATTCTCGGAATGGAAGTCGGATTTTGTGTTTAAATTCGGAAACATTGGTTTTCGATGGAGACAAGTCATATTTGTCATTATAGAGTTATGGACTCAAAAATTACCGGATTCCGACTTAGAACAAAGAAACGAGCATTGAACGTTCACGAACGTTTATCGTTTTCATTAAAAATGAACCAATAGGTGAATTTTGAGTAAACGGAGTTAAAAATATAAAATTCTTGCATGAACACGTAGAGTATATAATTTGTGGACCGTAGACTCTTGAACGAGCCAATTCGGACTTATAACGAAGAATTTATGATACCGAGAAGTTCGCAAAGTAAAAAATCTGTCAAAGTTATATGGTGCACAGAGTTGGCGCCGCGGCACCAACCCAAGGTTTAATGGTGGTGCTGCAGCACCATATATAGTGCTCTCACATACTGCAGAGTAGCATTGCGGCGTGGATAAGAGGGTTAAGTGAAATACAGCCATGAAGGCCGGCTTTAGCTCTCGCTAACTCGCGCCACAACGCGAGATGAAAGGTAATGACCGGCGCCACAGCGCCAGTCCTAGGGTTTTGTCAGTAAAGAAGGTTTACAAACATGAAATGAATGGTAACTCATTAGTAATGAATTAAAGCTTGATTATAATATTGTTAAGACATGTTTAAACCTTAAGTATTATCGATTAAGGTTAAAGTAAGTCAATTGTATGTGAATGTAATAACGACGTAACAAAAAGACGAAACCAATAATAACAAATCTAAGTCGTAATTAGATTGAGAAGAAGGGTAAGATTCATTAGGAACCGTGTATGTTCATTCATGACCTAATGTGTTATGTGATGTTATCATGTATTTTAGAGACTTAAAGACTTAAAGTGTACGTGTTATAACTATAGCAGACGCTAAAGGCAAGTATTCTAACCCTTGTTTCAGTTCAATCTGGACAAGCTTTGTGGTTCATGTATTCTTACGCATGAATTGATGTGATAAAGTCAAACCAACTCTTTCGGCTAGACTTATATTATGTTTCTATCAAAGCATGGTCAATGTTTACAAAGTTATATTGGTGTGGTTTTCAAACGAAGACTGAGTATGCTAAAAATGTTTTGTCGTTAAACGACAGGCACGTGAGTTTGCCACAACTTAAACGTACATACGTTTAATGATTGTAGTGTTGATCAACATTGAGTATTATAGGCTGATCACCTAGACATGCTCATAAGAAATGCCGGACTTACGGACTTAGCGCTGGGATGTCCTTTTCAAAGAACTTATGAAATGCTCAAGGTCTTGGACCGGAATTGATGTTTTACTGAATATTGTTATTGTAAAATGTTTTGAATGAAAAGAAGTGCTATTTTGAATTATCAATAGTACTTCATAACTATTGTTTAGTTATTGAAGATATATGATTCCTATGTGTCAAGCATGTAGTTTATTAGAATTGTTGTACTTGCTAAGCTAGTCATGCTCTCTCTTGCTTGAACCATATGAACACAGCTAAGATCGAACGAACCGAAGGCTCCGGCAAGGATAAGGTCAAAGCGAAGACGAACCCGTAGAATACTTATGTAATAGTATAGGGTGAATGATTGTAATATATTTGATATTATGACAAGAACAATGTAATGGTTATAAAGAACCTAGGGAAATGTTAATATTATTTTGAATATATAGAAGACAAGACATATTCGTTCTATTGAGGCTTTTCAGTTGAATGTATATGTGAATGGTAGTACCGTGTAGCACCATCTGTCGGGTTGGAAGATACCCGGATTTGGGGGTGTCACAGGTTGGTATCAAAGCATTAGGTTATAAAACTTAAGGGGGATTAAAAACCTTAAGTTATAACCTTAAGAGAAGTCAAAGAAGTAAAAGAAGAAAATAACCTTATAAAAATGCATTATAAATATGTTATGTGTTTTTGTTATTCTACTGACGTGTACTAATCAACTTAATTGTTTTGAGTAGATGTCAGGTTTAAATGGAACGCAGTTAAATATACATGCAGTTACTGAAGAATTGCTTAACCAGATAGAGGTTATACCGAATCCCGGAGTAAAGGAACCAAAGATAGTAGTGATTGAGTCTGGAGACTCAGAGGATCCCGATCTCATGTCATTATTTGATGGCATGATGGAGGAAGAAGTGGAGGTAGTGTCCTTCAACCTAGTAGCAATAGCAGCAGAGATGGCTCCTGGGGAGTCAATGATGTAACTTTTTATGTCAGTGTTGGATAGAAATATCCAATACTATCAGGAGGTTGAGGAGTTGAAGGCAGAGCTCCAGGCGGTTATAGAGGATAAAACGGACGTGTAGTCCATGTGGGAACAGGAGCACGATGAGAGGATTTTGGCTAAGGACAAGGTCCATGAGCTAAAGCATGAGGTTTTTGAGCTCAAGGAGGAGCTAAAGACCAAAAAGCAGAAGATAGGGAGAATGTCCTATATCCATAGGAGTTCTCATGCAGACTTCCAGCAGCAGGTAGCTGGTTATCCAATAGAGGCAGGGAAGACGCGATATACTATCAGTCGTTATATTATTGCCGGTCTTGCCAAGGCAGATTTTGATAATGCCTTAAGGAAGATGTGATCTAGTAGTAGCTAGAGTAGTTTAGATATGTAAATATTTTATATCTAGTAGTGATGTAAAACCCTCTTTTGTATAACAAAGGGTAGTCTTTTCTAAATCCCAATTTTTGGAAAGCAATAGCGGGATAGTAATGTAATCAGCTTCGATTGTGTAATGTAACCGATGTAGTATTATACTACAATGAATGAATATAAGCCTTTTTATGGAACAACCGAGTAATGGATGTTGAAGTTATTGTTTAATATCAAATAATAACTAATAAAGAAGAAAGGAATAATAACGAAATGTGTTGTTTATTATATCAGCAAAATGCTGCCAAGAAGAGTGTAACGTAATCAAGGAGCTAATGCAAATCAATCGGAGGGAGGTCCGATTAACCCCATACAGGAGTTTGTTAATCTTTTAACAGCTGCATTTAATAGAAATGGGGCTAATATCCCCGTAAATCTAGGAGTAGCATGAGCTACTACCTTTGAGGATTTTAAGAGAGTTGGTCCGCCGGAGTTCAAAGGAACTACGGACCCTATCGAAGCCCAAACGTGGGTGAAAGATATCAAGAAGGCATTTGTGATAGCAAATGTCGATGAGGCCCAGAAGATTGCCTTTGCAACCTACATGATGAAAGGAGATGCGAACTTTTGGTGGGAAGCCAATCAGGCTAGGGCAGGGATCGAGAATCTAACATGGGTGAGGTTCAAGGAGATATTCTTTGAGAACTACTTTCCCACGAGCATGCAAAGGAGTATGGAGATGTGGTTTCTCGAATTGAAACAAGGGGACATGACGGTTTCCCAATATGCAACTGAGTTTAATGAACTGGCGAGGTTTGCTCCACAATAAGTGGATACCAAGGTTAGAAAGGCGCGACGGTTCGAGCAGGGCTTGAAACCCTGGCTCTATAACCGTATTTCTATGTTCCAAAGTACATCATTTGGGACCATTTAAGAAAAGACGATAATCGCCAAAGGTGGTAGCGAGGCGTTGAGCCAGTACCACAAAGATAAGAAGAACAAGGGGAAAGTGGATGGAGGAGCGAAGGTCGAGGGAGCTAGTGGGAGTGGCGAGGGGCAGAAGAGGAAAACGTTCAGCTCTGGGAATATCGGAAGAAGCTAGGAGACCTGAAGAGGATAATGGAGGCCTGCAAGACCTGTAGGAAGACTCATTTAGGAGTCTGTCTCAAGGGGAAGGCCGTATGCTACAATTGTGGACAGGAAGGGCATATCTCGCCTAACTGTCCAAGTCCGAAAAAGAACCACGGATGCTTTGTGTGTGGGTCAACTGACCACATGGAAAAGAATTGCCCAAAGAAGGGGACGGACGGGAACTGGGGCACTAATGGCGGTAAGTTAGCTATTAGTGGTCCAGCGCAGTCGGGTAGGCCGATGGGCCGTACCTTTAACATGACAGTCCAAGATGCGGTTGCATCAGGGGACGTCGTCGCATGTATTATTCCGATCAACAATATAAATGCTTACGTGCTGTTTGATTCGGGTGCTACTTGTTTGTTTATAACATGTGATTTTGCTAGACTATTAGGATTACTTCCCGAAAAGTTACCTATACCTTTAAATATTAAGGTAGCAAATGAAGAAATAATTCCTGTTGAAGATGTTCATAGGAGTTGTTGCGTAAATATACGAGGTTGTAAATTATCGGTAGATTTGATACCGATAAAATTAGGAGAATTCGATGTAATTCTCAGAATGGATTGGTTAGTAAACCATGGGGCAATTATAGATTGTCAAAAAAATGTGTAAATATTAGAACGTTAAAATAACCTCAAGTAGTATTTTACGGGAATAGATCGTCGGGACGTTCGTGTTGTTTTAACCATGACACAAATTAGGAAATTATTAAGGAAGGGATGTGTAGGTTACCTGTGTCATGTTGTTGATACCCAGAGAGTGGTAGCAACCATGGAACAAATACCTATAGTTAGAGAATTCGCCAATGTATTTCCGAGTGAATTACCGGGTCTTCTACCGGATAGGGAGACCAAGTTTGTAATAGACATTGTGCCAGGAGCGGCTCTAATTTCTAGGGAACCGTATCGCATGGCGCCAGTGGAAATGAAGGAGTTGATGGTGCAGTTACAAGAACTGTTGGACAGGAAGTACATACAACCAAGTGTTTCGCCATGAGAAGCACCGGTACTATTTGTCAAGAAAAAGGACGGATCGTTGAGATTTTATATCGACTATAGAGAGTTAAACAAGTTAACAATAAAGAATAAATACCCATTACCCATGATCGATGATCTTTTTGATCAGTTGAAAGGGGCTATGTATTTTTCTAAAATAGATTTAAGAATGGGGTATCACCAGTTGAAGGTTAGGAAGGAGGATGTACCAAAGACAGCATTCAGGACTCGTTATGGTCATTACGAGTTTCTTGTGATGTCATTTGGATTGACTAATACACCAGCTGCATTTATGGATATGATGAACAGAGTGTTCAAATAATATTTGGACAAGTTCGTCGTAGTGTTTATCGATGATATTCTAGTCTATTCTAAGACGCCAAAAGATCATGCTGAACACCTAAGATTAGTGTTGGAGACACTAAGGAAGGAGAATTTGT
Source organism: Panax ginseng (assembly GCA_020205605.1). Lineage (NCBI taxonomy): Eukaryota > Viridiplantae > Streptophyta > Magnoliopsida > Apiales > Araliaceae > Panax > Panax ginseng. The sequence continues at coordinate 61,237,242 of CM035137.1, forward strand.
ATGCGAAGTTCACTAAGTGTGAATTTGGGTAGGAAAAGGTATAGTTTTTAGGTCATGTCATTGACCATGAGGGGATTTTGGTAGATCCAGCGAAGGTGGAAGCTGTGATGATTTGGGAACAACCAAAAACGCCAATCGAGGTGCGAAGTTTACTAGGGTTAGCGGGATACTATCAGAGATTTATCTGGGATTTTTTGAAGATAGCTACCCCATTGACTAACTTAACAAGGAAGACGGTGAAATATGTATGGACCGATAAATGCGAGGACAGTTTTCAAGAACTGAAGAAGAGTTTGAGTGAAGCGCTTGTTTTGTCATTACCCGATGACACAGGAAATTTCATAGTTTATAGTGATGCTTCGCATAGAGGACTTGGTTGCATGCTCATGCAGTATGGCAAGGTCATTGCATATGCATCAAGGCAGTTGAAGGATTATGAGAAAGTTTACCCTAGTCATGATCTGGAACTTGCCGCAATAGTTTTTGCCTTAAAGATATGGAGACATTATCTTTACGGAGAAAAATGTGAGATATACACGGACCACAAGAGTCTAAAATATATCTTCACACAGAAGGAGTTGAATATAAGACAAAGGAGATGGCTAGAGTTGATAAAGGATTACAACTGTGAATTCCGGTATCTCCCTGGAAAAACTAATGTAGTTGCTGACGCCTTAAGTAGAAAGGGACGAGAGAAGTTGTCTATAATAACGGCTCAAACTGAGTTAATAACAGAGATGGCAAGGATGGAATTAGAAATGAAGTTGTCGAGTGAAGCGGAGCAGATATTGTTTGTGACAGAGATTCAATCTACCATCGTAGAAATAGTCAAGGAGGAGCAGCTCAAAACTAATGAACGTTACCAGATGAAGAAGAGGCTAACCAATGAAAAAGATACTAAGTGCAGTCTTGATGATGAGGGATTATTAAGATCTGAAAGAAGAATTTGGGTTCCGAATGAGACAGAATTAAAGGAGCAGGTATTACAAAAGGCTAATAGTTCGAGGTTTTCTATTCATCCTGGTAGTACTAAGATGTATCAAGACCTTCGACAGAGTTTTTGGTGGCCGAACATGAAGAGAGAAATAGCTGAGTATGTGAGTAGGTGCTTGACTTGTCAGAAAGTTAAGGCCGAACATCAATGACCAAGTGGCTTGCTACAGTCATTGGAGATTTTGGAGTGGAAGTGGGAGCATATCACGATGGACTTTGCGGTGGGACTTCTGACTACAACAAAAGGGTATGATGCAATTTGGGTAATAGTGGACCAGTTGACGAAGTCGGCTCACTTTTTGCCAATTAGGGTCAAGGATAACTTAAACCAGTTAGCTAGACTTTATATTAAGGAAATAATTTCCAGACATGGAGCACCAGTATCGATTGTGTCAGATCATGATCCACGATTCACATCGAACTTTTGGAGAAGTCTACAGGAGCAGTTGGGAATGCAGTTGAAGCTAAGTACGACGTATCATCCACAAACTGATGGACAGAGCGAGAGGATAATTCAGACGTTAGAAGATATGTTAAGATCTTGCGTGATGGATTTTAAGGGTAGTTGGGATGATCATCTACCGTTAGTAGAGTTTGCGTATAACAATAGTTATCATGCAAGCATAGGTATGCCGCTATACAAAGCTTTATACGGGAGGAAGTGCATAACACCATTGTATTGGGATGAAGTGGGAGAACGCCGAATGTTAGGGCCAGAATTGGTGCAGCAAATAGCGAATATGGTGAAGCTGATACAAATGCGTCTCATAGCAGCTCAAGATAGACAAAAGAAGTATGCGAACTTCCATCGAGAAAATAGGGAGTTTGAAGTAGGCTCTTACGTATTTCTAAAGGTATCTCCCTGAAAAGGAAAGATACGCTTTGGAAAGAAGGAAAAGTTAAGTCCAAGGTTTATAGGACCTTTTGAAGTGTTAAAACGAGTAGGTGAGGTAGCTTATATGATAGCATTACCTCCAGACCTAGAACGAATACATAACATGTTTCATGTATCGGTATTGTGTCCTTATAAGCCAGATTATAAGCACATAATAGAATATGAGCCTATTCATGTCAAGAAGGACTTAACATACAAAGAGACGCCAATTCAAATTGTCGATAGAAAAGAACAAGTTCTGCGGAATAAAGTTATACCTTCCGTGAAGGTGTTATGGAAGAACCACGATGCAAAAGAAGCAACATTGGAATTGGAAGAAAAGATAAGGAAGGATTACCCTCAGTTGTTTGAGTAATGAGAGACGAGATTCTGGGGACAAAATCTTTATAAGGGGGGAAGAATGTAACGACCGAGAAATTTGGATCCTTTGTAAAATAATTTATTTAATAAAATAATGAATAAAATAATATTATTTGTTATTATTATGTGTTAGTAAGATGAATGTCGTTCTATAACCTAGAAACGTCGGAATATCGTAGTATTTTAACTACGTGAAGGAATTAACGTGTTTGAATTTCCAAGACGAAAATAAAAGTTTTTTGAGAAATTTTCCGAAAAATACTATTCATCGATTTCCGCTCGGGAATTATTTTTGATCTTCCAAGAAATACGTAACGTTATAATATCAAGGTGAGATGGATTATGTAATAATAATCTAAGTATGGAAAACGTTATAATTTTGCATGCAGACTTAAATTAAGAACGTTAAGGATTAAAGACAAAATGAATGGAATGGTGGATCTTGTAGGAAGTACAAGTCCAATGAGAATTAAGGGACAAGCCCAAGATGTATTAATGATTATGCCAAGTGTTGGTTTATGTGAAGCCCAAAATGAATTAATACAAGCCCAAAATGAATAATCTAAGTTAATTAACTTAAGCCCAATGTAATAATCCAATGGGTAAAGCATGATCCATGGAGCAACCCATGTTGTTATGGGTGAACTTGGTGACCAAGATATTAGTGTGGTGGCCAAGTAATATGAGTGGTTAGCAAGTTTACTTAGGAGTTAAGTAGTGAATAGTAAGGAGGTTAAGTTAAGGAGGTGGGATGAATAATGACCATAATGCCCTAACTTTGGCTTTCCTATAAATAGAAGGCTAGGATTTTCATTTGTTGCTTGTTATTTTCAACCAACAACTTCTAATACAACGCAACTTATTTGTGACGCCCCCAAAACAGGTATACATCACCCATCTTGAGTCGCCAAATACATGGTACAAAATTCAAATATAACTTAATTATATAACAGTCATGTAAAATACGACAAAACATAATCTAAGAGTTTTAATATGAATATTGTCATCTAGACAATATCCACACTCAATGGAGTCCTCATTACATTTATTATCACACTATTTAACAGAATAATGAGGACTACTGATGCTATCATCTGGACCGTCACTCCGTTCCCCGACTAGTCCCAACTATATTCTCATTTTCTGAAAAGAACAACGAAAGCAAAGGGTGAGCTCAACTAGCCCAGTAAGAAATATTATGACTAAGATAATGCAGAATAAATTATCATTAGCCTTCAACAATGTTAAACTAATAAAATATAATAGACAACAAGTTTAACTGCAGTGGAACAAGCAATCCATTAGAAGAATCAAGTAGAGCATAAAATCTACTATCTTATATGATTTAAAAAGATTTTCATCAACTTTATTGCTGAGACTCAGCTTAATAAATAAACCACATTATCCCTGCACCACAGCCAAGGATATTCAGGTAATCATCAATGGTCATGATTATATCGAATAATTGATGGTCATAATCTTACCAACAACTGCCCATCAATGAACTACAGGACAATGAGGACTTTTACCACATCATTCGTCACATTACGGTCATGATTATACCGAATAATCCCTGGTTATAATCATACTAAGTTCATCTATGCACGTAAGCCGAAGATGACTTTAATCATAATATAAGCGTGAGGATGATGACAATGACATAATAATTCAATAAAACAAGTTCAAGGATAAATTTTAAAGATTTATAATTTAATTTATCCAGAAATCAATAACGTCCAAATTGTCAACATAATACTGCTTTGTAGAGTAAAATTCAAGAATGCTCAGAAGAATATTTCCATGAAAAGATACTGGATAAAGTGCAAATATCAAGGATATTCCACTAATTTCATGGAGTATAGAAGCCAAAGCTTAAACCAACTGAGTATAAGAGAATATATTAAACTGCAAATAGATTTTCGCCCGCCATGCGGTAATCCACGTAGACAGATCATTTCCATAATTTAATAAGGAATGAATACAAAGGATCATTCACCATACATGCGGTAATCCACATAGACAGGTTATTCCAACAGAATAATAAAGAATGGAATAACAGAAGAATTCACCATGCATGTTGTAATCCACATAGGCAGGTTATTCCAATAGAATAATAAAGAATGGAATAATAGAAGAATTCACCATACATGCGATAGATCAAGATGCATGTGTTATTCCAATGTAATAATAAAGAATGGAACTGTGTCATGCGTAATTCGCATGCATGTAACATTCCAATAGAATAATAAAGAACGGAACCAAGTCATGCGTAATACGCACAAATAGGATATTCCAACAGAATAATAAAAAATGGAATAACAGAAGAATTTCACTATGTATACAGTACTTTGCATAGACAGGTTATTCCAACATAATAATAAAGAATAGAATAATAGATGAATTTCACCATGAATGTTGTACTTCGCATAGACAAGTTATTCCAACATAATAATCAAGAATGGAATAACAGAAGCTCTCTTCATGAATACGAAAGAAATAATACCCCTTACCTTAGAAAAAATCGGATAATCGAGGAGTAGAGGTAGCAAACTTCTCTTCTTCTCTCTATAATAATTGCTCTATAGCTTTAGTGAATTGGTGAGAAATGAAGGAAGAATGAGCTTCTATTTATAGGAAAATATAGATTCAACAATTGCACATTTTGGGGCTCGAAATATTACAGTATAATACCTCCCTCTTTTTCTTCATTTTTAATTTAATCCTACAAGTATTATCAAACTTGCACCACTTCCTCTAATAGTAAATAATGTGAATCGATAGTTCAATCATGTGAATCAATAGTTATAATCATGTGAAAATATGAATTACAGTATAGTACCTCCATCTATACCTCCATTTTTAACTTAGTCATGCAGGTATTATCAATCTTGCACCAACTCCCCTAATAGTACAAGAATGTGAATCAATAGTACACACATGTGTACAAATAGTTATAATCATGTGAATTAATAGCAATTAATTGCTCATTTATTCGATTAATTACCCGACTGGTCAGTATAACTTCCAGACATCAATTAATATCGAAATAAATATCGATTTCAACTAACACTAATAATTCCAACACAATGGAACTATCAATATCATCTTTAATCAACACAAACTTATTCATCATTAATATTATAACTCACAATATTTAACAACCAGGTCGTTCCCAGGAAAGAGGGGGCTTTCCGATAAGGATTCCTCCTTATTGACGCGCAATTAGATGACCAAACCTCTCCTTGACAGAACTTCTAGACATTGTAAATATTTCAATTTAATAATATGAATAACTTTGTCATCTCAATTATTGATTTAATAATATATCATATTATGCAGATGATACTGTGACAATAATCGAATAAATAATATGAGAGATATGATGTATCAATTACTGTAGCCATAATTGAGTATAACTGAGTGACTTCTCACGTAAGCATCAATAATCAATACCGTGTGCTACTACGCAACCAACGCCAGACATTATACTTTTTACTACCGAGTAGCTCAACAGCTTTTAACGGTAACACTTCCGTTTATTTTTTTTATAAAAGATAATTCACTGCTTTCTTACTACGATAATACTTCCGCTTAGGGGTCCACCAATGAATGTGTCATCGCACAAATATTCCCCGTTAAAACGAATAATATTCCCCACCAATCAATATTATATAACCACTTGCTTACTTTGCAAAATTTGTAAATATTACCCACAACTATAACATTATATCAAATCCACACCATAATATTCAAAAATATATTTCAAGAAAATTATTCTTTATTCATAAAAGTTGGGGTCTTACAACCTCCCCTTCTTATGAAATTTTGTCCTCGAAATTAGGGTACGTACCTGGTATATCGAAGAGGTGAGGATACCTTGACTTCATCTCAGATTCTAACTCTCAGGTCATTTATTCCACATCATGGTTTCTCCACAAAACTTTGACTTGAGGTATAACCTTGGAGCGTAGAATATGATCCTTCTTATCCAAGATTTTAACAGGTAACTCTTCATATGTTAAATCTTCCTCTATCTGGTCTGGTTCTAGTTCAATAATATGGTTCGGGTCTTTCACATATTTACGTAACATAGATATGTGAAAAACGTTATGAACACAAGACATGGCAGTAAGGCGAGTCTATAGGCCACAGTTCCTATTCGATCGAGGATTAAAAATGGGCCAATGAATCGAGGATTGAGCTTTCCTCTCTTTCCAAATCTCGTAACTCCTTTCCATTGAGCAACACGTAACAACACATGATCTCCAATATTGAATTCCACGTCCTTTCGATGAAGATCAGCATAGCTTTTTTATCGATCTTGTGAGGTTTTTATACGTTGTCGGATCGTTTGAATCTTTTTCGTAGTCATACATACCAAATCCAGTCCATACAATGTTGCTTCACCCACCTCATCTCAGCATACTGGAGAACAAAACTTTCTTCCATACAACGCCTTAAATGGAGCCATGCCAATACTTGCTTGATAACTATTATTGTAGGAAAACTCCACCAATGGTAAGAACTTGTCCCAACTTCCCTTGAAGTCAAGGACACAGAGTCTTAATAAATCTTCAAGAGTTTGAATAGTCCTTTCCAACTACCCATCCGTTTAAGGATGATATGCCGAACTAAATCGTAAATTCGTGCCCATAGCTTTTTGCAAACTAACCCAAAATCGTGAAGTGAATCTTGGGTCTCGATCAGAAACTATAGATACTGGCATACCATGCAATCTTACAATCTCATTTTATGTACATACTAGCAAGACGTTCAAGTGTATAAGTTTCTCGTATCAGTAAGAAATGAGCAGACTTGGTCAATCTATCAATAATGACCCAAATCGCATATATACCTTAAGAAACCTTGGGAAGACCAGTAACGAGATCCATAGTAATGTGCTCCCACTTCCATTCTAAAATTTCAAGTGGTTACAATGGACCTTTTGGCACTTGATGCTCTGCCTTGACTCGTTGACAAGTTAGACACCTTGAGATAAACCCCACTATCTCTCTCTTCATATTGCTCCACCAAAATGTATGTCAAGATCACGATACATTTTGTACTCTCCTGTGATGGATTGCAAATGGTGTGTTGTGCGCCCATCATGATTTTATACTTCAAGTCGTAATCAAGAGAACACAAAGTCCGAGTTGACTCAAGTTCCTTCTTCATAGCACCTTCTTGTACTTTCTTCCTCATACGTATCAGCTCCAGGTCTATAGCTTGAGTAACTTTAACTTTATCGATTAAAGACGGTTCCACTCGTATATTCGCCATCATTATATGGGTCCCTGGAGTCTTTAACTCTATTTCCATCCTTTCCAAGTCATAAAAAATGGGCCTTTACGTTGACAATATTTAACTCGTGCCCACATATGATCTTCTACTTAATACGTCAGCTACTACGTTCGCTTTTCCAGGATGTTATTGGATGGTATGATCATAATCTTTCAACAGCTCAAGCCATCGTCATTGTCGCATGTTAAGTTCCTTTTGAATAAAGAAATATTTGAGGCTTTTATGATCCGTATAGATCTCCACCTTCTCTCCATACAGGTAATGCCTCCAAATCTTAAGCGCAAAAACAACTGCTGCCAACTCTAGATCATGAGTAGGATAATTCCTCTCATATTTTTTGAGTTGTCATGAGGCATAGGCTATGACTTTTCCATGTTACATGAGAACACATCCTAACCCTTTACCCGAAGCATCATCAGAGATGATAAATCCTCCGAGCCGAGATGGTATTGTCGTAACAAAATAAATGAGTCTCCTCTTGAGTTCTTGAAAACTCTTCTCACATTCCTCGCTCCAACCGAATTTTGTATCTTTTCGAGTCAGCTAAGTTAATGGAGTAGCGATTCGAGAAAATCCTTCCACGAATCTCCGATAATAACTAGCTAAGCCGAGAAAGCTACGTACTTTGATCACTGACTTTGGTTGCTCCCGGCTTTGAATTGCTTTAATCTTTTCCAGGTCAACAGATATTCCATAATTTGATATCACGTGCCCAAGGAATGCAACTTCCTCAAGCCAAAACTCACATTTCTTCAACTTGGCATAAAACTTGTTTTCACGAAGCTTTTGAAGTATCAACCTCAAATGTTGCTCATGGTCTTCACGGGTTTTGGAGTATATGAGGATGTCATCAATAAAGACGACCACAAAGTGATCCAAATATTCCTTGAATACTTGATTCATCATGTCCATGAAGGCATCAGGAGCATTAGTCAATCCAAAAGATATGACTAGGAATTCATAATGCTCGTACCGAGTTCTGAAAGTAGTCTTTGTAATGTCATCCATTTTAATCTTCAACTGATGATATCCAGAACGAAGATCAATCTTTGAAAAGAATTTGGCTCCTTGCAACTGGTCAAATAGGTCATCAATGCGAGGTAACGGGTACCTATTTTTGATGGTGACATGATTCAACTCCCGATAATCAATACAAAGTCGCATACTTCAATCTTTCTTCTTCACGAATAGAATAGAAGCACCCCAAGGAGACGTACTAGGATGAATGAAATCGATGTCTAACAATTCTTATAGTTGGGTTTTTAACTCCTGAAGTTCAATAGGAGCCATTCGATATGGGGTTTTGGAAATGGGTTTTGTACCGGATTCAAGGTCGATACAAAATTCAATTTCATGCTCTGGGGGTAGGCCAGAAAGTTCTTCAGAGAATACGTCAGGAAATTTATTAATAATAGAAATATCATTCAAATCTGACGTATTTTTATTTAAACTCAAGTAATATGGGCTAAGAAAGCTTGACATCCATTTTTCAATAAACGAATAGCTTTATGACTTGATATGACAAAGTTGATTGACTTTAGTGGTTTGGTTGTTTGAATTCAGATAATAGGTTGGTTAGGAATATGAAAGCTAACAACCTTATTTAAAATAATCGATTTTAGCATGATGAGTAGTTAACCAATCAATCCTTAAAATCACATCAAATGCAAGTATTTTCAAGGAAATAAGATCAACAGTAACGTGATTTGCTACCGATTTGAATCAAACAAGACTTATAAACCGTGGATGTAATGAAGGTTTCTCCCAACGGAGTTTCAACAGATAAGTCAAAGTCTAATTTCTCCTGAGTCAAATTTAAACGTTGAGCGCAAGTAGGAGAAATAAAAGAATGGGTAGAACCAGATCAAATAAAGTATAAACTTCGCTAGAGTTTATGATTAGCTTACACGTGATCACCTCATTCGGATTCCTCGCTTTTGGGAGGTTACGACAAACGCCTCCTTGAACTACCGGTTTTGTGTCTTTTCCGGGACACCTTTGATGCCTCCATCCCATTGGGCTTGACTTTGGTGCACGATAAAAAATCGGGCTAGGTGACCTTCTTTTCCACAATTATAACACGCTTTGGACTGCATCACGCAGTTTAGACTGATATGTCCCTCCCCTCCGCATTTGTAACATACGATCGGCGATCGTTCTCCTTCCTTAACAACAAAAAGTGCCGGTAATCGACGCCTTTCCATCCTTGTTGAATCTCCTCTTCTTGAAATGTCCACTTATTGTCATGGCCATGATTACCACCAAAGTGATTATCATTTCGCATGTTGATTCCTCCATGTTTGTTGTCACCGCTTTGATGATCTACTACCACCGGTATTATCGATTTTTCTGCTGCTTCTCTTGGTTGGGTTGACTCATTATCGCTACCCAATAATCTAAGCCATATTCACAACATCTCAATACAAACACAGTTTGTGAGAAATTAGGTATTGACGTATCTCTCGGTTTCTAACATCTTAGAAACATCCGCCATTCTCTCCTCATTATCAACCAAGTGGACGCGAAACCGAGACAACTCAAAGAAACTTAGCTTCAGATCGCACTACTACTGGCCATATTGTTTTGCTCAAGCTTGATAAACTCTACCTCCTTCTTGTGACGAATACTTTCGTGAAAGTACTTGTCGCTGAATGCCTTCTTGAACTTCTCCCAAGACATTTTGAGTGTGGCGAGTTGAGTACGCTTTACGATTTGCACCAAGAATCTCAGCTCTCGCCGTCAAATATGAAGGTGGCAAAGGGAACCTTTTGCTCCTCGTGAGCATCCCAAGACATCAAATATCTTGTTGATCTCGCTTTATCCACGCCTCCGCCTTTAAGTGGTTTTGGCTTTCCAAAAACTCCGGTGATCCCAGCCTCCTTGAATCGCTTAGCGTGACCATCCGAGAGTTGTCAGTGTTTCCACCTGCATTTTGGACAGGAGCCGCCCTCGCCTTATGTTGCATGAATTGCATAAAGCCTCTGAACATCCCATCGTTCATCATTTGATCATTGTTGTTTACCTAAGGATTATTGTCCTCCTGTTGCACATTATCCTGGGTATTAATCTGTGGTGACTCCACGGTCTCATGTGCATCATTGCTTATCTCTACATTTTCGGATGCCATTTTCAAATACTACCACAAAACAAGGGTTAATTGACATGTCACATATTATCCATATACTCTAACCAACCAATTAAATACCAAATAAACTTAGGTAGGTCATACTAGCGAAGGAATTCCTCGTCTCTCCCCTCCTAGTTCTTGTCTCACATCTCAGCCAGGGATCATATCCCTAAGCTCTGATACCAACTTTGATGCCCCTAAAACAGGTATACATCACCCATCTTGAGTCGCCAAATACATGGTATAAAATTCAAATACAACTTAATTATACAAAAGTAGTGTAAAATACGACAAAACATAATCTAAGAGTTTTAATAAGATTATTGTCATCTAGACAATATCCACACTCAATGGAGTCCTCATTACATTTATTATCACACTATTTAACAGAATAGTGAGGACTACTAATGCTATCATCTGGACCGTCACTCCGTTCCTCGACTAATCCCAGCTATATTCTCATTTCCTGAAAAGAACAACGAAAGCAAAGGGTGAGCTCAACTAGCCCAGTAAGAAATATTATGACTAAGATAATGTAGAATAAATTATCATTAGCCTTCAACAATGTTAAACTGATAGAATATAATAGACAACAAGTTTAACTGCAACGAAACAAGCAATCCATTAGAAGAGTTAAGTAGAGCATAAAATCTACTATCTTCTATGATTTAAAAAGATTTTCATCAACTTTATTGCTGAGACTCAGCTTAATAAATAAACCACATCATCCCTGCACCACGGCCAAGGATATTCATGTAATCATCAATGGTTATGATTATACCAAATAATCAATGGTCATAATCTTACCAACAACTGTCCATCAATGAACTACAGAACAATAAGGACTTTTACCACATCATTTGTCATAATACGGTCATGATTATACTGAATAATCCCTGGTTATAATCATACCAAGTTATCTATGCACGTAAGCCAAAGATGACTTTAATCATAATATAAGCGTGAGGATGATGACAATGACATAATAATTCAATAAAACAAGTTTAAGGATAAATTTTAAAGATTTATAATTTAATTTATCCAGAAATCAATAACGTCTAAATTGTCAACATGATACTGCTTTGTAGAGTAAAATTCAAGAATGCTCAGAAGAATATTTCCATGAAAAGATACTGGATGAAGCGCAAATATCAAGGATATTCCACTAATTTCATGGAGTATAGAAGCCAAAGCTTAAACTAACTGAGTATAAGAGAATATATGAAACTGTAAATGGATTTTTACCCGCCATGCGGTAATCCACGTAGACAGATCATTTCCACAATTTAATAAGGAATGAATACAAAGGATCATTCACCATACATGCGGTAATCCACATAGACAGGTTATTCCAACAGAATAATAAAGAATGGAATAACAGAAGAATTTACCATGCATGTGGTAATCCACATAGACAGGTTATTCTAATAGAATAATAAAGAATGGAATAATAGAAGAATTCCCCATACATGCGATAGACTGCATAGACAGGTTATTCCAACAGAATAATAAAGAATGGAATCAGGACATGCATAATCCGCACAAACAGGATATTCCAACAGAATAATAAAGAACGAAACCAGGTCATACGTAATCCGCGATGATGTGGATATTTCAAATGTAATAATAAAGAATGGAATAATGTATGAATTTCACCATGTATGCGGTAGTTTAGCATGACAAGTTATTCCAACATAATAATGAAGAATGGAATAATGTAAGAATTTCACCATGTATGCGGTAGATTTCATGATAGACAAAGTTATTCCAACATAATAATAAAGAATGGAATAACAGAAGCTCTCTTCATGAATACGAAAGAAATAATACCCCTTACCTTAGAAAGAAACTGGATACTGGAGTAGAGAGGTAGCAAACTTCTCTTCTTCTTTCTCTCTATAATAATTGCTCTATAGCTTTGGTGAATTGGTGAGAAATAAAGGAAGAATGAGCTTATATTTATAGGAAAATATAGATTCAACAATTGCACATTTTGGGGCTCGAAATATTACAGTATAATACCTCCCTCTTTTTCTTCATTTTTAATTTAGTCCTGCAAGTATTATCAAACTTGCACCACCTCCCCTAATAGTAAATAATGTGAATGAATAGTTCAATTATGTGAATCAATAGTTATAATCATGTGAAAATACGAATTACAAAGATAAGACTCCATCTATACCTCCATTTTTAACTTAGTCATGCAAGTATTATCAATCTTGCACCAACTCCCCTAATAGTACAAGAATGTGAATCAATAGTACACACATTTGAATAAATAGTTATAATCATGTGAATTAATAGCAATTAATTGCTCATTTATCCGATTAATTACCCGACTGCTGAGTATAACTTCCAGACATCAATTAATATCAAAATAAATGTCGATTTCCACTAACACTAATAATTCCAACACAATGGAACTATCAATATCATCTTTAATCAACACGAACTTATTCATCAATAATATTATAACTCATAATATTTAACAACCAGTCATTCTCGTGAAAGAGGGGCTTTCGATAAGGATTTCTCCTTATCAAGCGCAAATTAGATGACCAAACCTCTCCTCGATGTAACATCTAGACATTGTAAATATTGTAATTTAATAATATGAATAACTTTGTCATCTCAATTATTGATTTAATAATATATCATATTATGCAGATGATACTGTGACAATAATCGAATCAATAATATGAGAGATATGATGCATCAATTACTGTAGCAATAATTGAGTATAAATGAGTGACTTCTCACGTAAGCATCAATAATCAATACCGTAGCTACTATGCAACCACGCCAGACATCGATTTTACTACTACGAAAGTAGCTCAACAGCTTTTAATTCGGTAACACTTCAACAAGTTATTTTTATAAAAGATAATTCTCGCTGCTTTTCTTACTACGACAATACTTCCGCTAGGGGTCCACCAATGAATGTGTCATCGTACAAATATTCCCTGTTAAAACGAATATTCCCTGACCAATCGAATATTATATAACCACTTGCTTACTTTGCAAAATTTGTAAATATTACCCACAACTATAACATTATATCAAATCCACTTCATAATATTCAAAAATATATTTTGAGAAAATTATTCTTTATTCATAAAAGTTGGGGTCTTGCATTATTGGTTAGAGAGAATAAGCACTTATAAGTCCAACATCCATTGTTAGATTTCCAAGAAGAAGAAGTTAGTCATCAAAGGTAATGATCTTATGATCTTGTATCTTCTATCTCTATCATTGTAGGGTGATAAGAGAAGTGTAACTTAATGAACATGTATGCTAAGAACACATAAGAAATGGATGATTAAGGGACTTAAGCCATATAAGTCATGAATAAGTAATTTAAACATAAATAAGTTATGAACTTATGAAGAATAATGATGAACTTGTCATATGATTACCTTAAGAAGTTAGTATGATTGATAAGATGCAAGAATGTTGCTTAAAGGACTTAAATCAATAATAAGTCATAAGGAAATGAAATCTTGTATTGTATAAGTCGGATTTTGTGTTTAAACTCAGAAACGTTGGTGTTTTCGATGGAGACAAGTCATATTTGGCATTATAGAGTTACAGACTCAAAAATGACCGGATTCTGACTTAAACGAAGAAACGAGCATTGAACGTTCATGAACATTTATTATTTTCATTAAAAATGAACCAATAGGTAAATTTTGAGTAAACGAAGTCAAAAATATAAAATTCTTGCATGAACACATAGAGTATATAATTTATGAACCGTAGGCTCTTGAACGAGCCAATTCAGACTTATAATGAAGAAGTTACGAGTCTGGGAAGTTCGTAAAGTTAAAAATCTGTCAAAGTTATATGGTGCACAGAGTTGGCGCCGCAGCACCAACCCAAGGTTTAATGGTCGTGCTGCAGCACCATATATAGTTCTCTCACATACTGCAGAGTAGCATTGCGGCGTGGATAAGGGGGTTAAGTGTGGCACCGCAGCGCCAAGGCCGGGCTTTGGCTACTGCTAACTCGCGCCACAACGCGAGATGAAGTAATAATGATCAGCCACAGTATACACCAAATTCTAGGTTTTGTCAGTAAAGAAGGTTTATAAATATGAAATGAATGGTAACTCATTAGTAATGAATTAAAGCTTGATTATAATATTGTTAAGACATGTTTAAACCTTAAGTATTATCGATTAAGGTTAAAGTAAGTCAATTGTATGTGAATGTAATAACGACGTAACGAAAAGACGAAACCAATAATAACAAATCTAAGTCGTAATTAGATTGAGAAGAAGGGTAAGATTCATTAGGAACCGTGTATGTTCATTCATGACCTAATGTGTTATGTGATGTTATCATGTATTTTAGAGACTTAAAGACTTAAAGTGTACGTGTTATAACTATAGCAGACGCTAAAGGCAAGTATTCTAACCCTTGTTTCAGTTCAATCTAGACAAGCTTTGTGGTTCATGTATTCTTACGCATGAATTGATGTGATAAAGTCAAAGCCAACTCTTTCGGCTAGACTTATATTATGTTTCTATCAAAGCATGGTCAATGTTTACAAAGTTATATTGGTGTGGTTTTCAAACGAAGACTGAGTATGCTAAAAATGTTTTGTCGTCAAACGACAGGCACGTGAGGTTGCCACAACTTAAACGTACATACGTTTAATGAATGTAGTGTTGATCAACATTGAGTACTATAGGCTGATCACCTAGACATGCTCGTAAGAAATGTCGGACTTACAGACTTAGTGCCGGGATGTCCTTTTCAAAGAACTTATGAAATGCTCAAGGTCTTGGACCATAATTGATGTTTACTGAATATTGTTATTATAAAACGTTTTGAATGAAAAGAAGTGCTATTTTGAATTATCGATAGTACTTCATAACTATTGTTCAGTTATTGAAGATATATGATTCCTATGTGTTAAGCATGTTGTTTATTAGAATTGTTGTACTTGCTGAGCTAGTCATGCTCACTCTTGCTTGAACCATATGAACACAGCTAAGATCGAATGGACCGAAGGCTCCGACAAGGATAAGGGCAAAGTGAAGACGAACCCGTAGGATACTTATATAATAGTATAGGGTGAATGATTGTAATATATTTGATATTATGAAAAGAACAATGTAATGGTTATAAAGAACCTAGGGAAATGTTAATATTATTTTGAATATATAGAAGTCATATTCGTTCTATTGAGGCTTTTCAGTTGAATGTATATGTGAATGGTAGTACCGTGTAGCACCATATGTCGGGTTAGAAGATAGTCAGATTTGGGGGTGTCACAGCTATCAAATTACAATTTGTCAGCACCAACAACACAGCTGAGTATGAAGGTTGTATAATAGGTGTCAAATGCGTAACTGTCTTTGGAGATTTTGAGCTAGTAATCAAACAAACCACAAGGATCTATCACACAAAAGAATTGCATTTGCTACCTTACCATCAGCAATTTATTCATATGGCTTCGAAGTTTAAAGAAATATCTAACCTCCACATTCCTCAGAACAGTTATAACTTTACGGATGCGTTAACAACTTTTGCCTCCTTGATCAACATATCTGGAAAGGAGTATCTGCAAGATGGATCTACGTCCACTGGTGTGAGTCAAGCTGAAAGAAAGCGATTCCATAGAATGGCCATGAAATTCTATCTAAGTGGAGACGCACTCTATAAAATAGATGCAAGACTAGGCCTTCTAAGATGCCTAGACAAAGACCAAGCCTAGAGACTTATGAATGAAATCCATGGTAGAGTATGCGATCCACATATGAGTGGTCCTCTACTTGTCAAGAAGATCATAAGAACAGGACATTACTGGATCTCACTCAAAGCTGACTGTGATGATCACGTTAAGAAATGTTATCAATGTCAAATTCATGGAAATACTATCCACGCCCCTCCAAGGGAACTCCACAATATGAGTTCACCTTGGCCCTTGTGACGCCCCCAAATTCAGGTACTTGAAACCCAAACTCGGTGCTTCACGATACCATTTCTATGAGCAGAATAATACTAATAATAATAATAATAATAATATAAGTACCAAACTTAATTTACATAATTATCAGAGTCTAGTTCCCAAGTACATAACCTTTAAACATTCATTACATGATAATAATAATAATATATATCATCCTTATCATAATAAAGTCTAATTATTACATAGAATACCACAAATCTTATTCTGTTAGCTTTCCATTTCCTTTGTTTTAGCATGAGCCCTCTGGTCATTCACACTTAGCTGAAAACATTTAAATTAAGCAAGGATGACCATTTGAGTGCCCAACAAGTAATAGCAATAATAAATATTAGCTGAAAGGATTAAATATTTTCTTTAAATAACACTTCTACAACGAATCAATAGTTGTGAAGTAAGCTGAACCGACAATAATAACATAACAATTCTATCTCAAATTTTTGAAACTATGTACTGACTATAACTGGAGATTAGTCGACAATCTATAAACATTGTTTTCTATTTTCAAAAAGGTTAAACAGAACTTCATCTGCAAATCGTCCTAACTTACGGGTATGGGGGGTGATCAGCCCGTTATGCCATGTATTGATCAATACTACATGCAAGAACAAAATTATCATTCATCTTATCCGCCTTTGGCGCACAAAATTTTTCCATGTACGGGATGTTCATACTTAGTCGGGAATCTGAACCAAAATAATTTGATTGGATAATAAAAAGTTCTATCTTGTTCCACAATATTTCTAAGTTCGTGTCTAGCCAAAATAAATAGCTTAGACAGCTTTGAAGTCAACGTATACATACTAGAAATCAATAAGTATGTATCAATATGTGATTAAATACAATGATTATCCAAGTGAGGAGACTTGTCTAACCATATTTAGAAATTAATGAACAGAATAAATATCTGAATTATACAATAGTCCTGTATTGATAAACAAGGATCGGATAACTTAAGAACTTACAAAAGATTGGATACATAATCGATAATAATAGAGTTAATAATCTTGCACAATAATAGTATAATTTTGAAACTTCCTTACTCATGTGCATTGCATAAAGGAAATGCAAAGTTAAGATACTTGCATGAGCTGCTGCTTACTAGTATGCAACTTAATTTATCTTTTATATCACAACCTATCATTAATAAGATCATTAATATTAAATTATTAATAAAATCTACCTTTAAATATTAAAAGTTATATTTTATAACTTAAAATATTTTTATAATTCTTAAATAATTTTTATATTATTTTTAAATCATTAATTCTATTTTTTCATAATTTATTTAATATATTTATTAAATAAATTAATTACCATTAATATTAATTAATTAATGAAATTCATCACCTAATATTAAAAATTATTAAAAATAACTTAAAATATTTTCTTATACCATAATATATTTTTAAATGATTACAAGTTCATAACAGTTTCTGGGTCAGATCCTAACACATGATCAAGATCTAAGCCCTGGAAAACCTGTCAGACACTGTTCTTCAATTTCTGGGTTTTCCAGAATTAAAGAACAGTTCATGCTACCATTTTTGGGATTCCACAACTTGCTTTTCATGAAATGGTCTTGAGATATAAGACTTGCAGTGTGTAGACAACATGTAGGTGTACATATCTATTACATAACATCATCATAACAACAACACAACAAGAAGATATAAGTCGGTCAACCCTTGTCAGAAATAAGGTTCAAACGTTTTCTGGGTTACCTAGAAAACAGTCCTTATGATCTTTTTGCCTACTTTGTCCGGCCACTACAATCGACTCGTTTGATGTTAAGGAGAATTTAAGGCATAAATATGTAGTCCATATACCAGATTACAACCTTATTACATTAACCGGAACAAAGCAACTAACAACAGAAAGATCTGGGCCCATAAACTTGCTGTCAGAGCTTTCTGGGCAAGTTCATGGCTGCCCAGATTCCAAACGGTCAATGCCGGTCAACATGGTTTGACCACGAATAACGTGCAATCTAGACCGAATCTAAGCCTGATTCTTGATCCAGATCAAAGAGCACATATCAGACTACATATCTAAAACATAAAACAACAAAAAACATGATTATGCAAGAATCTAGAGCCACTAACATTCGTTGTCAAACCACAGTTTAAACTTTTTCCAGATTTTGAAAAACACTAGATCTGAGCCTATAGATGTTATGGATCTACATCTATCAACCCAGATCACTTAATAACACTATAGTAAACATGTTTTAAGACTTAAACACAACTTTTATCATAGCAATCAAGATCAGAATTTTGATTAGGGTTTCTACCTTTTATGAGAAAACTCTTGAATCTAAGCCTCTGATTTGTTAATGGAATTCGTGGGGCTTGATTTGGGAACTGGTCCACTATATTTTGTGGTTTTAGAGAGAGAGGGTCTTGGATGAGTATAAGTGTATGAATGAGCAAAAATGTGTACTTTTCTCTCTCTTAACCTATTTATATAACTTAGATGCATTGAATCTAACTTGCAAGGTGTCAAAGAGGATAAGATTATATGAGTTTTAGGGCATGTGCTATAATCTAGAGTGGTGACTTGACAAGATATGGCAAGATTTGCAAGCAAGCTTAATAAAGAATGTGCATGAGGGTATTTTGGTCATTTGCATTGAAATTTTAATGGTATTCTTGTCCATGACACTTGAATCTAGGTTTTAATCAATAGATTTTAAACCTTAAGGTTTCCCAAATAATTTCTAGAGTTTGAAACATTAAGTTTAAAGTTTAATAAAATTTTAATTAAAACTTACCAATTAAAATTATAGTTTTTAATAGAAAATTAGGGTTCTAAAAATACTTAGGGTTTCTTGATATTATTAGGATTCCCCAACTTATGAATTAGGGTTTCCTATTTAACATTGTAATTTACTAAAATAATAATTAGGATTATCATTTTAGCAATTAGGGTTTTAAATTGGAAATTAGGGTTTCTAGTTTACAATTAGGGTTTTAGACAAGAATTAGGGTTCACCTAATTAGCATATATAATAATTGTTATTACTCACGTACCTCAATGTCTTACCAATCGAAAACTCTGGTTTGAGTTTCAAGTTATGGTTTAATGAATTAATACTAGGGTTTTGACAGTATACACCATAATTGACCAACCATTATCAATACGTACATACAGTACATATTTATTGCACTGGAAATTTAAAATATAATTAATATTGTATTATTATTCTCATTCCTTGATAAAAATCCAAAATTAGGGTTTGGATTCCATATCTGATTTATCTTTCATATTTAACATTATTAATTAAGTTAAAATACTTAACTTAATTAATCTAGTATAAATTCATATAATAAAATAAATTAATTATTATAATAATTATAATAATCATTTCATATATTATTTAAATAATACAAAATCATATTTTCATTGAAAATAAATAATAAAAACATTTCTACTATAAAATTAATTATTATAAGAATATACTTTATAATGATCAACAATTCCAAAATAAAATTATTTGAAATTATTCATGTAATAAATAAATTTTATTTATCACAAAATACATACACATTACCTGACACATTCCCACCTTTAAAATAAATAAATAAATAATTTATATGCACAATTTCTTATTTATTTATATAGAAAATATCGGGTTCTTACAGCCCTTTTTAATGTGGAGAATGGACGTGATCGGGCCAATCGAGCCCAAAGCGAGCAATAGTCATCGATTTATCTTCACCATAATCGACTACTTCACTAAGTGGGTAGAAGAGGCCTCTTTTCCCAGAGTTATCAAAGAGGTGATCATTGGTTTCATCAGAAATAATGTCATTTGTTGATATAGACAACAAGAAGTGATTTTGTCAGACAATGCCAAAAACCTCAATAACCAAATAATGGAGGAATTATGCATCAAAATCGACATCATGTATCTCAACTCTGTCATCTATCGTCCAAAGATGAATGGTGTTGTTGAAGTAGCTAATAAGAACATCAAAAAGATCATACAAAAGATGTCCGTCAATCACAAAGGATGGCCTGACTTGTTGCCTCCGACTCTTTTAGCCTATAGAACGTCAATGTGCACTTCTACTGGGGCAACCACCTGCTCATTAACCTATGGCATGGAAGCGGTACTCCCCATAGATGTAGAAATGGAATCTTTGAGAGTGTTGATGCTCAAATAGAGGAAGATCAATGGTTACAAGATCGGTACCACCAATTATCTCTGACAAATGAAAGGAGGGTCACAACCATTTTTCATGGTCAACTATATCAACAGAGGATCGCTCAATCCTATAAGAAGAAAGTTCGGCTAGGAAGTTTAAAGAAAATGACATGGTCTTGAAAAAGGTCCTTGATAATCGAGATCAATCTAAAGGAAAATTTACCCCAAACTGGGAAGGCCATTTCATTGTCAAGGAGGTATTGACAGGAGGAGCCCTCAGATTGCAAGAAATGGATGGTGAAGAATTTTCCCAACTCATCAACTCAGACACCATAAAAAGGTATTATGCCTGAAGTTACCTACAAACCAGTATCCTGGTTCTGGATCATCAATCCATCAGTCAATTCAGGTTTTCAAAACCTTTCTAACCACATCAAGTCTCATCCCACATGGGACGAACTACGCAGACCTGATCTCTCCCATACACGGGAGTACGTAAGTAGCCATTTATGGTCTGGTCTAACCTTTGAAAATAAAAATAACAAAAAAATCCACACCCTTCAACTTTGTCAACCTTTTGAACCTTTTTACTCTAGGTTCAAACTATGCAGACCTGATCTCCCCTCATTAATGGGAGTACATAGGCAGCCATTCATAGTGCGGTCTCACCCCTACAAAAACACAAAACCATATCAAAGGTGTTGGGATCATCCTTCAACATTTCAAACCAAATCATAAGAGATGGAACTAACTGATTTCCCCATACACGGGAATACATCGGCGAACATCTGTGGTGCGGTTAAACAAAACCTCATCATCTTAGACCACAGAGATGGAACTACCTGGTCTCCCCTCACAAATGGGAGAAAAACTGGTGACCATGTATACTGCGGTTGAATCCTCAAAGAGAAACACCAATCCATAAGAGATGGAACTACCTGGTCTCCCCCATACACGGGAGTACCGGTGACCATCTGTGGTATGGTCAACCTCAGAGAGGAAAACCAAAATTCTCTCCACAATCACATTCAGAAACCAGTCCCAAGACACCAAAGAGATGGAAAATACAAAGATCGACGATCCATTCTTAAAGATTCTGAGACATCTCAATGTCCATCCACCAAGGAGGAGTTCAGAATACATCGAGATCGCAAGTCCTGGAGAAAAGGAAACTATCAAGCAAGTAACAAGGCATATCTAAAAGGGAAGTGAATCAAAACATATTTCCTTGCCATATAATATTGTTTAATGTATATAATTTGTCATGTAAATGACAAAAATGGCTAACCTAGTCTACGCAAGAAAATTAAAGCTAATCTACTAACCCATGGATAAGGGAGCCATCAAATCCAACATGGCATCCCTCTCAGTAGATGGAGGTAAATATATAAGGTACTGCCCCAGGGTGTCCACACGATCCAGGAGATCTACGACCATCTGCATGGTGCTATCATGTTCATCAATGAATGCACTTATCTATACAACAATATCCGCAGTATAAGATCTAAGTGCAGTTGTGACGCCCCCAAAATAGGTCCAATCCATCCAACCTATTCTGAGTCTCCAAATACATGGTACAGAAAACAACTACAACTTTATTACTACAATTGTCATGCAAAATACAACAACACATACACTGTGAGTTTTAATACCAACTTTGACTCATGTCCTAACTATGGACAGAACCTCACATTGATACATTACATAAACGTACACTCAATAACTGTTTTAGAAATTAAAATCTTTGGAAAGTGCTCAAGGAAACCTTCGTACATATGAGGCCATGAATCTAAGTTATGATAGATATCATATGTCCAAAGAATTATCCTTGGTTGATCCAATAGACCCCAAAGAAAAACGAGAAGATTACTATCATGTTCCTTCCAATGGTGAGTCTTCTCTTGACATATAACTATCTCCACAATCTGCGATTGAACATTATGTTTCAACCCAACTCCAAGATCATATAGGTAGTGCTCGTAGATATACTCAGCAAGTGGATGTACACAACCCTTTCTTATGATAACACGAGATTGTATGTCATTAGACATCTTGTATGATAGTGGCAAAACACCATTCCAAAGTTGGGTTCACCTCACCCTATTCGGTTCACCAAAATTAAATATCAAATGATGTATACAATACGACATACTTATCTAAAGTTCTTAATAAAATTATTTCCATACTATTTAGGGAGAACCTCAACAGCTATAGACCACCATTCTATTCCCCTATTATCCCCGCTCGACCCAGCTACACTCTTATTACATGAAAGGAATTGTGAAGCAAAAGGGTGAGCACAACTAGCTCAGTAAAGAATATCATGACTACCAGATAATTAAATTATCAATAGCCTTCATCAGTAATAAATCAGAGATTTAGAACATATGGTAGATGATAAAACTTTTTAACCATAGTTGTAGCGGAACGAGCAATCCATTAGAAGAGTCAAATAGACTATAAAGGCTATTATCTTCTCCACATTAAAAGTCCACCAACAATGTTTTAACCCTGTAACATCAATCAATAGATCATGTTCACAGTCATGTGAATAACTCATAATCATAATTGTAGTTCTAAATTCCTCTTCTCATCCAGGACGAAGATAATTTACATCACCTGTCTTTACCTAAAACATCAAAGATCATGGTTATACCAAATCACAGTTTATGTTCATAATCATACTAATAAGTTCATCTTTGCACTACGGGCCAAAGATATTCATCAACAGTTCATCTTTGCACTACATGCCAAAGATATTCAACAACAGGTCATCTTTACACTACAGGCCAAAGATATTCATTAACAGTTCATCTTTGCACTACAGACCAAAGATATTCAACAACAGGTCATCTTTCCACTACGGGCCAAAGATATTCATCAATAATTGATCTTTGCACTATAGGCCAAAGATATTCATATCTCAAAGAAACATACAATCATTTCAGAATTTATATAAACCATAACTATAATCATGTTGATCAATTCACCTTTGCACTTAAGCTAAAAATATTCAATTGTAAATTCAATGGTCATGATCATACTAGTCAACAATTCATCTTTGCACTACTGGCCAAAGAGAACCCATAGTCACGATCATACCAATAATCTACCCATCTTTACACTTAAGTGAAAGAGAAATTTCATCACCGGGATTATAAAAATGTTATATATGATAATAACAATATGATCAACAATTGCATTTAATTTCAAAAGTAAGATTCATAAATCAATGATTTCATAACACCTTAATCCAAATGTTATAAATCACTTAATAATCTCATAATTTAATACTATTAATATTACCACAATATCTTAATCATTTCTTAAACTTATAAATAATTTATTTTAATTGTTTATACTTTACTAATTAAAGCATTTAATCATCCTATAATGCCAAACTCATAAGATTTCAGCACCAATAACCAAAACCCTCATCAAAAATCTGCATATACCTTCTATAGGATTTCCAAGCCATAAAATCCTATTTTCCACTTTTCTTACTTCACATAAAATATTTAATTCATTTATTCATAACTAGTCCATTTTCATGAAAATACCAAATCAGTTCCAAAAATATTTCTTTTCTGGGATTTAGCAGAATATAGTCCCATATTGAATATATATTTTTCTCAGAATTTTTAAAATTCATTTACTATTTTTCATATGGCCAAAACTGCCAAATATTTAGACATTTATCATAAATTGTACTTTTGTCCAAAAATTCTAAAATTTACAGAATATACTGATGTTATATAGATGTACTCCTAATAAAAATTTCACCAATTTTGGAGTTAACCACAAGGAGTTATAAGGGTTTACTTTTAAAATAATCTTTTCTCATAAAATCCATAACTTCTAATCTATACATCCAAAAATTGCCATTTTTGGACACAATCAAGGAAACTCATCAAATTATCATTTCAAATTTTTCCAGAATTTTTGAAGGTCCGAAAAATTACGAAACATGAAAAACATAACAACCCTTAAAAATCCCTTACCTCAAAAGTGCAGTACTTCTGACTGGAATGTCGGATATAACACTGAAGGAACTTTCACCGTATAACAACACTCAAGATATCTAAATACTCACAAAATACGCTCGATAATATAGAGGGATAAAGAGAGAAAGCTTATGTTTCAGGTGTGATTTTCAATTCTAACTTAGCCCTATATTTATAGGAAAATGTTAGCACAATCGAAGCGCATTTCGACTTCGCTACTGATGGCTTTACCTGCTACTATTGCCACCCACCACATTTGAAATAAAATTCAGCACATTTATTCACCAACCACAGGTGGGGCCTACTCAATTCTAGAATTTTCCACCAAAATCATTTATAAACCTAATTTACGATCACCACCTCTTAAAATTCATAACAAATCATACGTTCATTTTTAACGGTTCAAAATTTGTGGACATATACTCAACTTATATATGTATAACATATCCAAAAATCACAATGATCCAACGGTCGGATTAAAAATTATAACTCACGCAATATATCATAAAAATACTGATTTGATTTTTAATACCTCCATTCCAACAAAAATACTGATAAAACACCTCAACATTAATTCCTTCATTTATAACCACATAAATAAATCCATCATTTATATCCGCATCAAATAAATATTTCCTTATCACATAAATCAATAATTAATTATTCACAAATAATATTACGTAATCACAATTATGACAACCAAAAGCCGCTCCTCGGAAAGAGGGGCTTTCAATAAGGATTTCTCTTCTTCATGTGAAATTAGATGACCAAACCTCTCCTTGACAGTAACTTTCTAGACATTGCCAATAATAATATCTAATAATATTATTATTCAATAATATGAATTATTGATCCGATAATGGGAAATATTGTGCGGTGATAATTATTTAAACAACAATAATATAAAATATCAACGCAGCAATTATTGAATCAATAAAATACAATATTGAACAGTAATTACTGTAACAATTATTGAGTAGTGCCTTCTTACCTAAGAATCAATAATTCAAAAATATTGTGCAATACCGTGTTCTACTATGCAACCACGCGTATTACTGTATTTTAACCACCAGGTATTCCAACAATGTTAACGTTAACAACTACGTCGTTATTTATAAAACTCAAACTTGTCATTTTCTTCATCCGACAATTATTCTGTTATGGGGCCCACAAATGGATGCGCCATCGTACGAATATTCTCCAATGACAAGAATATTCCACGACCAAACAAATATTCCCCAATAGAAATGAGTATTTTATAACCACTTGCGTATTTTGAAAATTTTATTTAAACTTTTATCAATTTAACCATTTACTGAATAATAATTTTAAGAAAAATTGAATAATTTTATTTCATAAAATCTGGGGTCTTACAGTAGTACTATCTGTAGTGGAAGCATCTCGGGTAGCCAAAGCTATATCCCGCTCAACAACAACTATATCCCTAGATGATCGAGCCATATCCGACTCAATAACAGCGGTATCCCTGCTAGCTAAAGCATCATCTCTCTCAATAAGAGTGACATCTCTATCAGAAAGAGTTTTCAACATCAAGGCCCTAGCCTGATCCCTCTCAAATGTCATCAGATATAACCTCTACTCTAAATACTTTGTAGAATATGGAGCCACAATAGTGGGAATACTGGGGGAATCAACAAGAGCTACTAGAAAAATAGTAAACAACTCATCCTCGATGGGAGAATCAGGGTACTCCATAGGCTCCCCATCATCAGAATCAATACCCGGCTCTAAGGATATAACCCTAGCCGATGCAATCTCTTTTGCCAACCATACAGAATACTCTGGAGAGCGACCCGGGTGGCTAGTTAAAAAGTCAGCCCTCTCTTGACAAGTCCAATAGTCCTAAATCCTGGACAAATCCTCCGCTAACAGAAGCCAAGATGACAATTGCTGACCCACTACCCCGTCAAAGGGATGAATATCCAAAAACTAGTCGAACTATGCCATAACAGCCAGTGGATGAAATGTGGTCACCCCCCACCCCCACTAAACCAGCCAGGGGAAGATAGTCCATGGCGACTGCATGAGTGATAAAGCTATAGGGAGAGCTGAGCCTTAAACATGGAAAAATATCAAATGAGTCCTCGATCCCTAATAAGAAAGCCAACCATGATGTTGCGCCTATACACTCAGTCGGCTGAAAGGAATATGACATGGATATCTCGTGGGAAAAATAATACACATACCATATGAAGGTTCCAATAGGTCTCAAGTGTGTTATAAACCACACGACAATAAGACCGTACTACCTATGAAAATCCCCACTGAATGGGTATGGAAAAATGTGACCGACTTCAAAGTCTCTGCCAAAATCATCGGTAAGATTGTATGACCCTCCCTGAGAGAACGGACTACCATAATCACGCCGACATCTAGATAGTCCATGTACAATGACATGTACAGATATGCCACAATGCACATCAAGAATATGTCTACATGGGCGACATGCCAATCACCCTCATAAATGGTGAAGCCCCCGAAGTATCGTAGATAGCTGTCCAATGACCCAAATCTATCAATCAAGAAACCATGGACACCACATGCCCCGAGGTAATCTCATCAAAGGTAACTCTGCGCCTCAAGCCTGTCAAGGTCATAAATTATCGGCTCATGTCACCGACAGCCATCCGAGCGCAAAATGGCAAGTCTGTAAGACGCTCATACTCCTCCAATGTAGGAGTCAACTCATGGGTATCAAATATGAACACCTATCTATCTGGTATCCATTGCTCAAGCATGCCCTCTATAAAGCCTGGCAGAACCTAAAATGTCAGGAAGGTCATAGAGTGCCTCAACAACTGGTCAACTATCACCCGATCTAGGGAAGATAAATTTTTATACCACGATCTCAAGGAAAAGGCCACCAACATAGGTGAGGTATGCTCAATCCGGCTAACAGTGGATGAAGACATCTGTAGAGCCGTATCATAAGACCATCCAAAGGTCAATGCTAAACTCATCTCTAGAAATGCATATCCATGACATAATGCATACATAATAAATGACAGATAACAATATGATGTAGGGAATAGAAAGCATTAGACATACATTTCTAAGTACATCATCATCTAAATACATCATCTATTTTTATAACTAAAAATACAGGGAAATGGGGCACAACTGCCCAACATCTAATAGAGGCCTATCAAAAGATATAACGAGAACTGGGGTACAGCCGCCCAATATTTAAATGAGGCCTATCAAAAGAAATAACAAGAAATGCATCAGAAGAAGTCAATGGTGTTGTGTTATGTAAAATCTATATACGCTCAACACGCAAGTGCACGTGGTCAACAGGTAATATAATAGTAAGAAAAGTATCGTTCCCACAAAGACTAGTATGAAATTAAACCTAACAATTACCAGTTTTATATTAATCCAATTTTATTAAAATATTCAAATTAATGATTATAATTAATAAAAACTAAAAAACTAAAAATCCTAACCAATCTACACAACTTAATAACCATAATTTCAAGAAAATAATGGAGAATTAGGCTTACAACTTCACTTTAAGTCTCACTCTAATTATCACACCTTATTCCAGTTCAATTCACTGTCTCAATTTATTAATCAAGAACACTTAAGTAGAATTAGCCATCTCTCGATGCACTAACACCGTATTAACTTAAATCCATAAATTTGATAGAACTAAGCCAAACACCCTAATTAACTAATTCACTATATCTTTGTGTGAATCAAAATTAATGAAGGTTTAAATTCCACGTTCTTTACCCGATTACATGCGATGTTAGGTATATCTTTATCCTAAACATTAATCAAGATTCCATTAAAACACTAAATTTAAGAACATGTGCTATAGTGATTAAGTCTAGATTCATATATCATCTCTCGAGTCCATATAAATCCACATAGAATAGGTGATCAAACAATTCATATATTAAAGTACAAATCACAATAGATAAACTTAATTGATAGATTATTAAACTGAAATTAAGGTATCACAATCATTATTCAACAATAAAGATCCATTATAAGCCTAAAAAGTAATTTAGTTCATCAAGGATAAATTAAAAACTGAAAAGATAGAGAAATGCATCATCCCAATGACAATATTTGAATTAAAAGACAAAGAATAGTTACAAAACCACTTTTATCCTCGCTCCAATTTGTAATCTTCATGATCTTGACCTTTAAATCCGTTCCTCCAATGTTCTTCTAAAATTAGGGGTCAAAGTTGCTAATTGATTGATTGATGAGCTTGATCTCTGTTATGTTATGTATTATCATGTAATAACTCCTATAATTAGTTCATAAACGACGCCCAACATAATCCCAATCCATGCCAAATTATTTCTTGTACACAGCTACAGAGTTCTAATTGA
This sequence comes from Panax ginseng, assembly GCA_020205605.1. Classification (NCBI taxonomy): domain Eukaryota; kingdom Viridiplantae; phylum Streptophyta; class Magnoliopsida; order Apiales; family Araliaceae; genus Panax; species Panax ginseng. The sequence continues at coordinate 61,266,412 of CM035137.1, forward strand.
ATAAAAACACTTTCTCTGTGACGCCCCCAAATTCGGGTCCCTTTAAACCTCGGATCCGGTCCGCCACGACACTATTATCATCAAACTATTTATATCTTTTATTCATAACTTAATGAATATAACTTTTCTTATTACAATTTAGAACATAAATTCTTTCCATTTCAAGGATCTGTACAATGACCCCAAACTTTTATAAGTTTCAAATCTTGGTTATTACTATTCCTGTCTTACATCATATTCGATGTTATAAAAATATGCAGAATAATTTAAACTTTTTCAATCTTCTTTGAAAAAACCTTTATTGATTTCTTAACTTGAATCAATTACAAATCCCTGAATCAAATTATGCTATGATTCACTCTATTCAATTACTGTATAAATTTTTATATCTCAATTCGAATTCCTCTATGTACCGCCTAGTACAACTTTATAACTTAACATGTATTACACATCGTAAACTACTATCATGTACATCTACTAGAACTTATACATGGTTCAAGAGCATCTATTTAAATAATAAATCAATCTCATTCGATACTATTGAACTTTATCAATCAAGTAAGACGTATCTTTACCATAGTCCTTATCCTTTGGTTATTTGCAAGGGTGAACTCGACAAATTTCAAAGAATTCTAATAGCTTTTTCATGCAAAAGACATAGCATATAATAAATATACTCAAAGACATGCATTCATAATCAATTAATATTTACTACGAATGTTATTTCTCATATAATGCATATAGGTTTACTTCACAAGTCAAAGATCAACTTTCAAATTTTATACATATCTTATATGCATTTCATATATATACATCAACATCCTCATAGCATAATATAGCTCATCTAACAGTTATAGAATATATCAAATAGAACTCGAAAGATTTCATTCGATTCAGTAGTTTATCAACTACGACTAACCGCTTATAGTTATATGTACTTCGTGTATTCCTACACAGCTTATATAATCACTTATTGGTGCTCACTTATCAAAAAATCTATTACATCTAACTACCCATAATAAAGGATAAAGACATAATTTAAATAACTTAAACAATAATCTTCCCATTAAAGGGTTACATCATCATCTCAAATTAAATCCTGTATAATCTAACCTTAAAATTATTACATCAGTTTATGGAATACATCATAAATTAAAACAAGTCTTTAAACATAAAATATTAAAATAAAATTCTCAAAAGTCTTCATCATTTGAACATCTTGCCTCTGCTTTTTTGCTAGTCCACTTACCATCAACTTTCTCCACTTTAGTCAGTGTGTTAATTGTAAGAGTGAGCAAACAAATGCTCACCGATATAGAAAGTAGCAATGATGATAATAACATGAGAGTGAACAACAAAAGTCGAACAATAAGGAACTTGTTCTACAAATCAAACTAGAAAACAAGTTCAACTTTAATTATCTCGAGGGTCTTAAGACCACTTAACTATGTCCCCAGTATTTAGGTATTATTACCCAACCTTAATAATATTTAGACTATACTTTTTTCTTCTTAACGCATTTAGGGGATCAACCTTTTGTACCATGTATTGTGCACAAACATCTAAACGTTACACGCATAAAATCCCCTATGTTAGGTTGTTCGTCTCTTATTTGATTTAGAATTTCCTCACTAAAGAAAGTTTAGTTTGAAACTAGCTTATCGTTGTTTCTAGAATTTTAGAACACTATTCAATATAGATTAATTCAATCAATAAAGGTTTGCTTACTACTTGAAGGTTTAATACAACGATAAAGCTTTGAACAAGGTTATCAAAGTCAAAGATTGAATAACAATAATATATAATTGAGTAAACATGATATACATGCAAAGCGCTATAGAAGAGTTAAAACAATCTCCCTTGAATCAATGTATTAGAACAATATATGCTTTGAATAATAATTAGGAAACTAAATCTCGCTCAATGTAACGAATTAGGTTACATAAGCTTGTACAAACATACGCAAGATAGGTTAAGCTTGCTCAACTTCATAAAGAATGTTAGAACTTGCACAATAATAATTTAGGAATGGGAACTTGCATTCAATACCGAAAAGAATGAAGTTAGAAAGCTTTGCTCAATGTAAAGAGTTAAGATTTAAGAACTTGCTCAATAATAACAAGGTAGAGTTAGAAAACTTGCCTTGCTTGTAAGCTACACAAAATGTAAAATAATCTCCAATTACCCTACACATATCATTGAAATCACAACAACAATTAATTGTATGAATATTATCTTTTAGGTTTAAACCATCATTTAGGTCATAACCCTAACTCTAGCACCTAACCACGCTTGGTTAACACCTTAACAATTCAATCCAATCACACTATAAACCTTATCATTTATATTTAACTTTTGAAAACATCACATTTGGTTCATTACATAACTTATTCAAGTAATCACTTAAATTCTTTTACACTTGGGTGTATATAACAACGCATGACAATCTTTTATTAGAGTTTATATTATGCCTCAACATCATTAACATGCATGCTAAACTAATATAAGTCCATTACACCTGATCCGCAAATAAGCTGCACTTTCACTGTCTCTCGCATGTCAGGTGTGGCGCAATGCCATACCACACTTAGGACCTAGAACTCAAGCTGCACTGCTACAATGCTTGCACTTTTTTTTTTGGCAACAAGGTCAAATGCTACTTGGGTGTTCGATGATACGCAGAGAAGGCTAATGAACAAAGAGCTTAACTTTTAGCCCAACAAACACAAATTTCACCCATCAAACTATGATAACAACATGTAAAATAAATATACAACTATCATAAACATGATTGCAAACATATTCAACCACTTCGCATAAATTTAACAACAACAACTAGAACTATTTTAATTTCTCAATTTTCATGTTTTTCATATAAAACTCCATTTTTGATAGTCTATCCCAAAAATCATCACTGTGAATTCATTATTTGGCCAAATCATTCCATTCAAATTACGTTATGCTCGATTCTTAATAAACTAACATTTACAAGCTTCAATTTACAGTTTCATACACAATTTGACCACTAAAAATTGGTACTTTCTAAGGCCATAACATATGAATATAAACACCGTATTTTCCTTTTCTTCCTACAACCAATTTCTCACGAATTTGATAACCGATACAACACGCATACAAGATATGACAAATGATTCTACAACATAATCCACACCATATACATAACGCTTGAACAACAAATCCACAAAACCAATTTACGAGAATAGAAAATCACAAGTCCGAGAATTAGAATTAGTTATACCTTAATCTTCTTGATTATAGACTAGACAAGATGGTGAGTCTCTTCCTTCTCTCGAAATCTCGAAAACTCACAAGATTATTCTCTCAATTCCTCACTCTCAATACTCTATAATTCTCTTCCTCACCTATCTAGCAAGCCTTAGAAAAATAATACGCCGTAGAAAAAATATAACCACCTCCCCACGCTCCCTTTACGCTAAAAAATAAAAAAGACTCAATACATTGAATAAGCCAAAGGCCACAAGGCCTTGTTTGGCTACCACATATTTTCCCTAAACTAATTTATTTTTATATTATTTATATTATATAGTTACACTTGTCACACATGCAACCATTAAGTAGCTTATATAATAATAATAATAATAATAATAATATTCTTATTATCATTATACTTATAATTAATAAATAATTTATATATCTAATTTAATTAATAAATTAGACACATCACTTATTTAATTTATTTATTTTATTAAATTAAACAATTCATTTAATTTAATTATTTTCTTAAATATTAAACAATTGATTTAATTTAATTATTTTCTTAAATTAAATCCTTCAAATAAAATTATCAATACTCAATTTAATTAATAATAATTAATTTATTACTCAATTAATTCACCACAATTCATCAATTATTTATTTTCTCAATAAATAAATTATTTTAAATATTTATTTAATTCCATAAATATTTAAATTAAATTATAAATTTCTCGATCGTTACATCCTTCCTCCTTAAAAGGATTCTCGTCTCGTAATCACAACTCAAAAATTTATTCGTTACATTCTTCCTCCTTAACAAGATTCTCGTCCTCGTAATCGCTATACAAAATCAAGCAAACAACCGAGGATAATTTTTCATCATAACGCTTTCAAGTTCCCACGTAGCTTCTTCAAAGATTGTGGTTCCTCCAGATTACCTTAATGTAAGGTATCACCTTATTCCTCAAGATTTGCTCTTTTCGTCAACAATTTGAATAGGACTTCTTCATATGACAAATCTTTCTCAAACCGTAAGGGCTCATATTCTATAACATGTTTATAATCAGCTTATATGGTCTCAATAATCAAACATGGAAAATATTATGAATATGCTCTAACTCCGAGGTAAAGCTACCTCAGACGCCACTTCACCAACTCGTCAAGCACTTCAAAAGGTCCTATAAATCTAGGGCTCAATTTCCCTTTCTTGCCAAATCGAATTTTCCTTCCAGGAGACACTTTCAGAAAACATAACTACCGACATCAAATTCCCGATTTTGTCGATGTTGATCGACATATTTCTTCCGCTCATCTTGTGAAACTATTAATCTTGCTCAATAACTTTGATTATTTCGATAAATTTGTTGTACCAATTCGACCCAATAGTCGACGCTCACCAACCTCGTCCCCAACATAATGGAGTTCTCATTTCGTCATAACGCTTCAGAAGGCGACATGCCAATACTCGCGTGATAACTATTATTATAGGCAAATTCTACTAATGGTAGATGGTCATCCCAATTTCCCTTGAAATCCATGATACATGCTCTGAGCATATCTTCTAGTGTTTGGATGGTTCTTTCACTCTGTCCGTCGGTCTGAGGATGGTTCTTGTGCTAATTCTCAGCTGTGTTCCCAAACACTCTTGTAATCGTTTCAAAAAATTAGATGTGAATCATGGATCTCTATTTGATACAATAGACACAGGTACACCGTGTCTTGACACAATCTCTTTCACGTACAATTTTGCTAACCGATCTAGGGTAAACCGAATCTTGATTAGCAAAAAGTGTACCGACTTCGTTAGTTGATCAGCAATCACCCAAATGGCATCAGAATCTTTGCTGAAGTCATTGAAGACCTACCACAAAATCCATCAGGATATGCTCCCATTTCCATTCTCGTATCTCCAACGGTTGTAACAATCCGCTTGGCCTTTGATGTTTAGCTTTGACTTTCTGACACGTTAAGTATTTCGCCACACACTCAGCCACATCCCTCTTCATATTCGGCCACCAAAGATGATGTTTAAGATCCTGGTACATCTTTGTACTCCCAGGGTGAATCGAATATCGTGAGTTGTGAGCTTCACTCAAAATTTCTTCTTTAACTTCTGGTACTTGCGGAACCCAAAGTCTCCCTTCAAATCAAAGTAATCCTTCCGAATCGATTTTGAATTTGTTTTCCTCACCTTCAGATATCTTCTGTTTTATCTTTTCACAGTCTTCATCCTAAAGTTGTGCATTCTTCACCACATCCATTAACGTTGAACTGTTTCCCATCTGGAATAACTTTTCATCGATTCTGTCTTTATATTTAATTTCCAACTCCATCTTAGCCATTTCTCGACACTAACTTTTCTTGATCGCTTAACATCATTAACTTCTCCCGCCCTTCCTACTTAAGGCATCAAGAATAACATTCGCTTTTCCGGATGATAGAAAATCTCGCAATCATAATCTTTGATCACTCCAACCATCTTCTTTGTCGATGTTCAAATCTTTTTGTGTAAAGATATACTTCGAGACTTTTTATGGTTCAGATATATCTCTCACCTCTCTCCATAAAGATAATGTCTCCAAATTTTCGTGGCAAACACCACCGCCGCTAACTCCAAGTCATGAGTCGATACCCTTTTCTCGTAATCTTTCAACTCGACGTGATGCATACGCAATAATTTATCATTCTCGCATAAGCACACAACCTAGTCCTTTATGCGATGCGCCACTATATACCACAAAATTCCTCAGATCATCGTGTAATGACAACACAAAAAGTAGACTCAACCTCTTCTTTAATTCTCAAAAACTTTCTCACACTTCTCTCGTCCAAACAAACTTAACCGCTTTTCTAGTTAAATTCGTCAACTGAGTCGCGATCTTGAAAAAGTCTTGAATAAAACGCCTATAATAACCCGCCAATCCTAAGAAACTCCTCACTTCGACTTTGTCTTCTACCGATCCCAGCTTTATTACAGCTTCCACCTTCATGGATCTACCAAAATTCCGTCCTTATCAATAACGTGTCCCAAGAAATTATACATCGCTCCAACCAAAATTCACACTTTGAGAACTTAGCGCATAACTTCTTTTCTCAACGCTCTCCAACGTCAATCTCAAATGTTCCACATGTTCCTCTTTGGTTTTGGAATATACCAATATATCATCAATAAACACCACCACAAATTTGTCTAAGAATGGTTTAAACACCATGTTCATCAAGTCCATGAACGCCGCAGTGCATTAGTTAAACTAAAAGACATAACCAAAACTCAGAATGACCATACCGAAGTTCTGAACGCTATTTTCTAAGACATCCTCCTACCACCTTCAACTCGATGATAACCACTTCTCAAGTCTATCTTCGAGAAATACCTCGCCCTTTCAACCGATCGAATAGGTCATCGATTCTAGGTAATGGATACTTTTTTTAATCGTGACCTTTATTCAATTCTCTATAATCAATGCAAAGTCAAGATCGATCCGCTCTTTTTTCTTAATAAACAACACCGTGCTTCTCACCATGCGTAAACACTCTCACCGAATATACTTTTTTTGTCAAGCAATTCTTGCAATTGCACCATCAACTCTTTCATTTCTACCGGGCCATTCTATACGGTGCTTTAGATATCAAGGTCGCTCCTCGGTAGTAAGTCAATCACGAAACTCGATTTGTCGATCCGGTGGAAGACCCGAAAATCGTCTCGAAATACGCTTGCAAAATCTCTTATAATCGGTATCTCTTCTAACTTCACTCTTTCTTCTCTAGTATCGACGATGTAGGCTAAGTATCCTACACATCCTTGTCTCAACAACTTCTTGGTTTGCATCACCGCTTTGACAACTTGCTTGTCGAGGTGACTTGTCGCCATAAAACACAACCTTTGATGGAGTCATAAGGTTAACACACTTTCTTTGGCAATCAATTAATCGCCTCCGTAATTGAATAACCAATCCATTCCCAAAGATAACATCGAATCACCAAGTCTAATTGGTATCAAATCTACCATCATCTCATGACCTTTATAAATCACTCTACAATTCCTATATATGAATTCTAACAGAATCACTTCCTTATTCGCAATCTCTATACTTAAGGGAAATTCTAATTCTTCCCGAGGCAAATCTAAGTTCGAGCAAATTCATCGATATAAATGAACAAGTAGCACCCTTAATCAAATAAGACATAAGCATTAATACCATTAATCGAATGATACCGACACCACATCCTTAGATCAGACATAAAGATCCTCGCACTTGGCCATATTGAAAGTCCTCGCAGTGGGTCGGCTTGATTGAGTTGGTCCAGTGATAGTCAATGCACCACCACCGTTGTTGTTTCCTTTTCCGCCACTTTCACTTCCCACTAGCTTCTTAGGGCAATCAGGAGCCATGTGATCTTTCGAACCGCAAGTAAAACATGCTCCTTTCTTTGGACTAAAACAATTCGGTGCAATGTGTCCCTCCTGACCACAGTTGAAACACACTCTTTTTCCCTTCAAACATACTCCAGTATAGTTCTTCCCGTAAGTTACGTAAGCCTCAAACTTTTTCTTCTGCTGATTTCCTTGTTGTCCTCCCGCAGTCGAATTCTCGTTCCACTTCCTTTTCTGACAATTACTTCCAACATTACTACCACCCGCCTTATTCTCATTCTCATTCTTCCTCTTCTTCTTCTTCGTTTTGTCAGATTGGTCAAAGCATCGCTTCCACCTTCCGCGATAATTTGCCTTTTCCAAAGACAAACAAGAAATGTGTTCAAATTGAACATTGAAACCTTGTCAGAAAAGCCGTGGCTTCAACTTGTTCAAATCTTCTTGCTTTGTGTTCATTAGTATTGACTTGATAAGTGGCAAACCTTGCCAACTCGTTAAACTTCGCAAAGATATTCCTAACCGCACATAGTTCTTGCTTCAACTCCAGAAATTGCACTTCCAATTGATTCCGAGAACTCACCGGAAAGTACATTTCAAAAACATTTCCTTAAATCTATCCCACGCTATCACCCTTGTCCTCCACTTAACCTTGTTTGCTTCCCACCATTAGCTAGCTTCGCACTTCAAAGATAAACGCTATGTAACGCAGCCTTTTTTCGATCTTCATTAACTCTAGCAACGCCGAACACCTTCTCCATTTCCATGATCCAGTTTGGGCTTCCACCGATTCATAGACCTTGAAATTTTCGGTCCAACCGCTTTGAATTCTCTTGAAGTCGTGACTTGAGCTTGCGGTTGATTCGCAAGTGCACCACAACAACAGCTACCAACCAACCGAACCGAATTAGCGCTGGGTCTCGCTTTTTATTATTAGTAGACCCTCTGAGGTGCTTGTTGACGTGGTTATCTTCTTCTAGAGGCATTTTCTTAAAATATACGCTTTATTAGCTCATTACTCAACTTCTTGGGTATTTAAAGTTTAACTTAAACATTCCAAGATTAAAGCTTTAACACATAACATTTCAAATAAACTTTAATATTTTATTCATTCATAAAGTTTTAAACATATGATCAAAATAGCATAACCATATAAACATTCACTTTCCTAAACTAAACAAGTTTCAGATTACATACTCATACTATCCCTTTATTTATCTCAAAATAAGGATTCACAATTTATTTATTCACATAATTTAACCGCATATTATTATCTATCTTATTCTATCTAGGCATATTAAGACGTCAGAAGGCTTCCCGACGCTTCCTCCTCCATGATACGATATGTCGCTCAACGATCCATCACGAAACCACTTACGAATTCTCAAACCGAGGTGGATAATAGTAGACTCGATCCTCGGCCCTATCAATCGCCAATTAAAAGCATAATCCATCTCTTTCATTTTGGCTTTCTTCACTTGAACCTTAGCCTCAAAGACGATCCGCACGCTGAGTCACCTTCATCCACGCATCCTCTCGCTTTGCACGCTTAGTTGATTCCTCCTTGAAATCATCTTTCAATTTCTCCATGTCGCCTTTCATCTTCTTCGCACCCGCCAACAAGTCTTCATGCTCACCCTTTGATGAACCAGATCCCACTCGTGTTTCCAAGTTTCAATCAAGTTCCTCAATCTCTCGCATCCTTTGCTCCATCGGGCGTGATGCATCTCAACCATTTCCTTCACCCCCTCGACCTCATCTTGTAATTCTACATTACTACCATACAAAGCATCATACATCTCCTCCCGATATGGAGTTTGGTGGAAACTCCTCAGATCCTCTTCCTCATCATCCTCCTCTACCTCCTCGTAACTATCCTCCACGGATCTGGTACAAGCTCATCCCTCCCGGATCAACTCTCCCCCCATACTACATGAATATCCCGGTTCATCATCTATAGGTATCCGAGGTATCACCTCTCTAGTCGGATCGGATCCTCCTTCGTTAGACATCCCGACAACAAAATGTTTTAAGTTTTACTTAATATTTTTGATACTCATGAAAGCACATAAGTTATTAACACATAGCACATAATGTCTTTTATTGTTTAGCTTCAATGGATACCTTAATCCATTCCTTAAAACTCGATAAGAGTTAAACACCTCTATGTTTTCTATTTCCTTAAAGGTTACTTCCTAAGGTTTCCCACCTAAGGTTCATAACCTAAAGCTTTGATACTAACTCAGTGACACCCCCAAATCCAGTACTTCATTCCCATAGGATTTGGTGCTCACTTATCAAAAACTATTACATCTAACTACCCATAATAAAGGATAAAGACATAATTTAAATAACTTAAACAATAATCTCCCCATTAAAGGGTTACATCATCATCTCAAATTAAATCCTGTGTAATCTAACCTTAAAATTATTACATCAGTTTCATGGAATACATCATATATTAAAAAAAGTCTTTAAACATAATTCATTAAAATAAAATTCTCAAAAGTCTTCATCATTTGACATCTTGCCCTTGCTTTCTAGTCGATTTTACATCAACTTTCTCCACTTTAGTCATAGTAGCAGAATTGCAAGAGTGAGCAAACAAATGCTCACCGATATAGAAAGTAGCAATGATGGTAACATGAGAGTGAACAATAAAAGTCGAATAATAAGGAACTTGTTCTACAAATCAAAATAGAAAACAAGTTCGAACTTTAATTATCTCGAGGGTCTTAAGACCACTTAACTATGTCCCCTGTACTTAGGTATTATTACCCAACCTTAATAAATATTTAGACTATACGCACCTTTCTTAACGCATTTTAGGGGATCAGCCCTTTGTACCATGTATTGTGCACAAACATCTAAACGTTACACGATAAAATCCCCTATGTTAGGGTTGTTCATCTCATTGATTTAGAATTTCCTCACTAAAGAAAGTTTAGTTTGAACTAGTTTATCGTTGTTTCTAGAATTTTAGAACACTATTCAAATATAGATTAATTCAATCAATAAAGGTTTGCTTACTACTTGAAGGTTTAATACAACGATAAAGCTTTAAACAAGGTTATCAAAGTCAAAGATTGAATAACAATAATATATAATTGAGTAAACATGATATACATGCAAAGCGCTATAGAAGAGTTAAAACAATCTCCCTCAATCAATGTATTAGAACAATATATGCTTTGAATAATAATTAGAAACTAAATCTCGCCAATGTAACTAATTAGGTTACATAAGCTTGTACAAACATACGCAAAGATAGGTTAAGCTTGCTCAACTTCATAAAGAATGTTAGAACTTGCACAATAATAATTTAGGAATGGGAACTTGCATTCTATACGAAAAGAATGAAGTTAGAAAGCTTTGCTCAATGTAAAGAGTTAAGATTTAAGAACTTGCTCAATAATAACAAGGTAGAGTTAGAAAACTTGCCTTACTTGTAAGCTACACAAATGTAAAATAATCTCCAATTACCCTACACATATCATTGAAATCACAACAACAATTAATTGTATGAATATTATCTTTTAGGGTTTAAACCATCATTTAGGTCATAAACCTAACATAGCACCTAACCACGCTGGTTAACACCTTAACAATTCAAAATCACACTATGAACCTTATCATTTATATTTAACTTTTGAAAACATCACATTTGGTTCATTACATAACTTATTCAAGTAATCACTTAAATTCTTTTACACTTTATATAACAACGCATGACAATCTGTTATTGTAGTTTATATTATGCCTCAACATCATTAACATGCATGCTAAACTAATATAAGTCCATTACACATGATCTCGCAAATAAGCGCACTTCATCGTCTCAGATCAGTATGGCAAGAACTGCCATACACTTTAAGTTCGACCACTCAAAGTAATGCTGCTTACTTTTTTTGGCCTTATAATAAGCAAGCCTGCACAGAGACGACGCAACGTAGAAGGCTAATGAACAACAAGAGCTCTACTTTTAGCCCAACAAACACAAATTTCACCCATCAAACTATGATAACAACAAGTAAAATAAATATACAACTATCATAAACATGATTACAACATATTCAACCACTTAGAACAATTTAACAACAACTAGAACTATTTTAATTTCTCAATTTTCATGTTTTTCATATAAAACTCCATTTTTGATAGTCTATCCCAAAAATCATCACTGTGAATTCATTATTTGGCCAAATCATTCCATTCAAATTACGTTATGCTTGATTCTTAATAAACTAACATTTACAAGCTTCAATTAACAATTTCATACACAAATTGACCACTAAAACTGGTACTTTCTAAGGCCATAACATATGAATATAAACACTGCTAATTCCTTTTCTTCCTACAACCAATTTCTCACGAATTTGATAACTCGATACAACACGCATACAAGATGATTAATGATTCTACAACATAATCCACACCATATACATAACGCTTGAACAACAAATCCACAAAACCAATTTACAAAGAATAGAAAATCACAAGTCCGAGAATTAGAATTAGTTATACCTTAATCTTCTTGATTATAGACTAGAAAAAGATGACAACAAGTCTCTTCCTTCTCTTCTCAAACTCTCTGAAAACTCTCGTATTCTCTCTCTCATTTCTCACTCTCAATACTCCTCTCGCAATTCTCTTCCTCTCTCATTCATCTAGCAAGCCTTAGAAAATAATACGTAGAAAAAATATAACCAATTCTCCCACGCCCCTTACGTTAGAAAAATAAAAGACTCATTATTGAATAAGCCAAAGGCCACAAGGCCTTGTTTGCTACCACATATTTTCCCTAAACTAATTTATTTTTATATTATTTATATTATATAGTTACACTTGTCACACATGCAACCATTAATAATAATAATTAATAATAATATTATAATTATAATTAATAATATATATCTAATTTAATTAATAATTATATTATAATTAATTTAGTTAAATAATTATATTTATTATAATTTAATTTTAATAAATTTTCTTAAATTAAATCCTTGATACATTTTATTTAATTTATTTATTTTTCTCAAAATTAAAATAATTTAATTTAATTTAATTAAATTATTTTCTCAATCGTTACATTAAAACCAATCATACTCTTAGAATAGCTAGGTATTTTTAACAACTTAAATCCATTCATAATTAAATCCTTGACTCATGTGTTAACATAAAAGTTTAATTAATCTATTAATCATACATTTTTGCATTTAATTACATAACCATTAATTCTTATGCTTAAAACATCATTTATTTCTATTATAGCTTTAATATTAATATGCCTTAATTCATCAAAGTTAAAATAAATATTTATTTTCCTTCATAAATATTTAAATTAAATTATTTACTAAGACATTAACAATTTTAAAACATGCTTAAACTCATACTTGGTCTACTACTGCTTATAACAAACACTTAAGAGCCATGTTTAGAGACATAATTATCATAACCATGTCATCATAAATCTTCAGAGTCTCTTTTCTCATACTTAATGCACTTGGTTTGAAAACATATTCAAGTTTTCTTTTGAAATCATTTTAAACTTGAACGATGCTATTTCAATACCTACAAGACAACTTTAAAGCTCTTATCATGTATAGTTAAGTCACGTTAACATCTTCACAGATTAGAACATATATTATGTAGCCTTCGTGTACATTAGCTTTGTTATTCCAAGCTTTTCTTTTAAATCATTTTCTAACACAAAGTTAACAAGTTTGATCATGGCAAGACACTATAAACTTCATATCATGCTCATTTACATCTGAAATCAACCATGTGTATAACATAGTAAGTCCAGAACTTGTAGACCATGTATTACTTCAAAGTTTGTTTTTAAACTTTAAGTTTTGATTACAAATCTCTCACTAACTTATGTTGATTACTTTATACTTCATAAAAAAGCTTTATGTCTCATATTATATCTCTTTTTAGATATATATTTAATTCATAACACCAATTCCACAACATATAGCATAACAGAATTCAATATCTGATTTTGGGGTACTTGGTAAAATTGCATCAAGACCCTAATATAAATAGTAAGCAATTGCTTACATGCATGAACCGTAAGCGATGATCGTGGTATGTTTTACAGAGCCTTATTCCACTTTAATTCTTTTTGATTTAAACCAGTTCAAATTCATCATTAAAAGTTTTATATGTGTACTCATACATCATAAACACATTATAACATGTTAATTCACATCAATTGACATGGAATTTTAAGAAATTCCTAAGAATTTAGCAAAACCCAATTCAAGAACATAAATAGAATTTATACCTCCTTAAGCTTGAATTAAATTCCTCACATACTGATTATAATATCCTAATGCTAAGCAGCTCTTAATCTCAAACCACACTTATCAGATAATTTTTACGCAACAAAAAATGAGAAGGAAAGGGTGCTTTATATAGAGAAATGTATAACCAGTTAGTGTTCTTCTACCATGGTTTGAATCAAATGAGAAAGGAAGAAAACATTGGACAAAGAAAAGTTGGCCAACGGCCCACCTCCATAGCCATCATCACTGCTAATTCTAGCTTCTAACCACTGACTAATTTTCATGGAATAGAGTTAGGCTACTGTTTATTGTATTGGTAAATGACACTTATTTTGGGACAAGGCTAATTCTCAGCACTAAAGCTTAGTCTAGTTACTTTAATTCCCAAAAATGTAATTTTTATGTGAACAATTGTTACTATAATATGAAAATTAGGGATCTAATATATTCTCATTTCATATAATCCATGTACATTTGGGCTAGTCCAAAGAATATTTTAAATGGGCTAAATATAATTTAGTTGAGTACTTTTAACCCATTATCACATTTTAATATCACAACGATTAATTAATATTAATCATTTATTTTCTTACAATAATTAGTATGTACTACACTAATTAATATAATTCTTTCATTTTATTTCTTCCATAAATTGTTCCAAAATAATTTTCTTTAGCCACCACATACAGTATTAACTTTATGCATCAATCTCTAACCAATAATTACTTATAACTATATTGGTTCTTTTATTTTATTAATCATTTATCTTTCAAATATCAACCCTTTTATATATTACAATATTATGTAATATATTAAAATATCAAATATTAATTAACATATTTCTTTCATCCTCTTATGCTAAACATATATGTTAATCCACCATCTTATACAAGTGAACTAACCCTTTTTATTTAATTTATTATCACGCCACTGCCACACAAGGATTATAATATAATATTCCATAATATCACTTAATTAACCAATATTTAATCTGGGTTAATTAATTAAATCTTTATTCAAGTCATGTTTTACTAACTAAATTCCTTCATGAACACTTAGTCACCATTTATGATCCTTATAAGAGTTATTAGTATACATGTCTTGAAATCAAATTTTCATAAACTTACTCAGAACTTTCTACAGATGAAAGCAATTGCAATTTAATTAGTCATAAGCTTGGAAATGGTAATTTGCTTACCATACCAAGTTTAGAGGCAGACAAGTTCTGCTTGAGAAGAACCTTAGCTTCAATGAATACTTCATACTTTTAAATTACTAACTTGTTATACCAATTAACTAACATCTACCACAACATTCTTCAATGAATTAGAGATTAACTTTAAGTTCAAACTCTATTTTCCTTAATAGTTAGTTAGCTATAAAGATCTCATATATATATATATATATATATATATATATATATATATATATATATATATATATATATATATATATATATAATTTCTTTCCATAATTCAAGATATATATAACACATACATGCATTCATTTTATCTTCATTTCTCGTCGTGTATCAAATTACTTAATAATTCTCTAACCAATATTTATCTAAAGATATATCAATTTTCTACTCTTGTCAACAACGTACATATATACAAGTCCAAACCTAGCACACATCGAGTCTTTAATGGTATTCAATATAGTACACTGAGTGGTTTCCCACAAACAACCAACAAATTAGTTTACGTCTCATCTACACTGTTTTCAGAGTGAGTTAGATCGTCTCCGCTCTCTGAAGGAATCGTTTAGCCCAACTCCTATACATCCACTATTAAAGGTACAGTTGCACTGTCTTAGACTTGATACTTACTCGTACATATACTCAATGAATTGGTGATTATCAAAGATATTTAATATCACCAACTTACTATGATAAAATAATTTCACATAAATTATTTAATATCGGTAGATAAATTTCTATCCATCTTATTTACTTCAAATAACTCCTCTCTTCAATAAATAAAAAATATATAATAATAATATACTTATTAAACACGTAATTCACTTATTGCATAGTTTATATTACTCTATACAACACCATACCACATACCTCACAACGCATATATATATATATATATATATATATATATATATATATATATTCTTATTTGAACCCTTCACATGCCTTAAGAATTTTATTTACTAAATTCTTATTTTAATATTTTCTGAAAATTCGGGTTCTTACATTCTCTCTCCCGCACTTTGGCCAAAGTGGGGTTTTGTATCTTTAGATAGGCCAAATTTTATTGCAGAGGTGCTATCAGAGTTGAGTCTTATACCCCATTTCAAATGGGTTTTTAGAAGACCCCAACTTATTATAAATAAAATTGAATTTTCTCTATTCATTATTCTAAATTAATAAGGTGTTAATTTGATATAATACTTTGGTTATGGGTGAAATGTGCAAATTTTGCAAAATAAGAAAGTGGTTATAAAATATTCATTTATGTCGGGGAATATTCGTTTGGTCGTGGAATATTCTTTTTGTCGGGAATATCCGTACGGCGGAGCAGTCACTTGTGGTCCCCATAACGGAATAACTGTCGGATGAAGAAAACGACAAAGTTTGAGTTTTTTTAAATAACGGCGTAGTTGTTACCATTAACACTGTTGGGTTACCTGGTGGTTAAAATACTGTAATACGCGTGGTGGCATAGTAGCACACGGTATTGCACAGTATGGTTGAATTATTGATTCGTACATAAGAAGGCATTACTCAATAATTGTTACAGTAGTTACTGTTCAATATTTTATTTTATTGATTCAATAATTGCTGCGTTGATAGTTTATATTATTGTTGTTTCAATAATTGTCATTGCACAGTATTTCCCATTATCTGATCAATAATTCATATTATTTGAATAATATTATTAGATAGCATTATTGGCAATGTCTAGAAAGTTTTATCAAGGAGAGGTTTGGTCACCTAATTGCGCGCCAATAAGGAGAAATCCTTATTGAAAGCCCCTTTTCTCTGGGCGGCTACCGTTGTCATAATTGTGATTCTGTAATATTATTTGTGAATAATTAATTATTGATTTATATGATAAGGAAATATTTATTTGATGTGGATATAAATGATGGATTTATTTATTTTATGTGATTATAAATAAAGGAATTAATGCTAAGATGTTTTATCAGTATTTTGTCAGAATGGTGGAATTAAAAATCAACCGTTTGTGGATTTTGAATATTTTCTGTGTAGAATTTGGAAAAACTCAAAGCTATAAAGTTGTAGAGAATTCGATTTCAGGTAGAATGGACATAAAATTCGTATTTCTCTGATAAACGGGCTATTTTCTATGAATTATTGAAGTTTCGGAAAATAAAATGATTTTTATTAAATTTATGGGTGGGACCCACTTTTGATTTTTCAAGCATGTGGGCTGCTATTATTTTTTCAGATTTGGCTGGCTTGGTTGGTTGTGCGTAGGAAGTTTGAAAAGAAATAATATTAATTTATTATTTTAGTCTCCTATGGCGTTCTAGCATTTTCCTATAAATAGACGCTTAGGTTAGAATTGAAAATCACACAAGAAACAAGTTTTCTTTCTCTCTAGATTATCGAGCGTATTTTTGTGAGTATTTTGATACTTTGAGAGTTGCTGTTCGGTACAAGTTTTCTTCGACTTTCTATTCGATATTCCGATCAGAAGTACCATTATTTTGAGGTAAGGGATGTTATTTTCTTCTTAAATGATATTATTTTCTTCAATATCATTATGCCAAAATATTGGTGAACTTTTTAATCAAATTTGGAACTTTTTGTGTCGGGATTACTATTCACGTATACGGCACTATTCACGTATACGGCACTATTCACGAATACGGCACTATTCACCGAAAAATGAAAATTTTTCTTTTGTGTCCAAGATGTCTATTATGGTTACTATCTTTGATTGTATCCCTGTTTTGATCGTTATTTTTTGAATTCTGCTTCACAATTGGTTATTATGAAGTATTATTGATCTTGGATAAATTGTTATATGAATCCCTAATATTTTTCCTTCTGTCTCACTGGATTCGTTTTCTTTAACATATTTTTCATCATCCTCAGTCTTAAATCATGATATTATTGAATATCTTTGGCATGTAGTGCAAAGATGAATGATTAATTGATGAATATCTTTGGTCCATAGTGCAAAGATGAACAGGTGTTGAGATGAACATGACCAACTGGTGATACAAATGAATATCTCTGGCCTGTAGTGCAAAGATGAATATTTGATTAAAGATATATGTTGATTGTTGTTACAGGGATAAAATATTGATGATGAACTTTTAAATCTTAGAAGATAGTAGAATTCATTCTCTACGTGACTCTTCTAATGGATTGTTGTTTCCGTTGCAGTTATTGATCTAAAACTTGTTGTCTATTATATTCTATCAGATTTTTCCCTGTTGAAAACTAATGATAATTTGTTGTATATTATCTTAGTCATAACATTCTTTACTGGGCTAGTTGAGCTCACCCTTTTCCTTTTTGTTCCATTTTTCTTCTCAGGAGGTGAGAACATAGCAGGATCGAGTCGGGGTATGGAGTGATGGTTCTAGAAAGATATTTTAGCAGTCCTCACTATTTTCTATAAAATAGTGTATGAATAATTGTAATGAGGACTTATTTGAGTGTGGATATTGTCTAGAAGACAATATTTGTATTTAAACTCACAGTTTATGTTGTCGTATTTTGCACGACAATTATATTATTGAAGTTGTAGTTTGCTTTCTGTACCATGTATTTGGCGACTCAGAATGGGTGTTGTATACCTATTTTGGGGGCGTCACAGGTTTCCTTCACAATAATGCCTGCCTCGGCGGGGGTGTATTTTGCAGTTCTGACTTTTGCTCCTCTTGTGCCACTTTCTCGCCATAACGCCACCAATATGCCACGAATGCTACGTAATGCAACCTAAACATAAAACAAAACAAAAACAAGTAAGACTGTACAGAAATAGACATAATTAATATTGTTTAAGTCCAAATTAAAATCCGATTCGTAAGTATAAAACCCACTCATCAAAATCTCTCAAACTTAAATTGTGCTAGTCCTCGAGCACAAAATAAAACATAATGCAATGGAATGGAATGCAGCTAATCGGCACGCCTACAAATCCAGCAGTAATGACAGAAACAAGTTTGTTCAACCGGCCTCAGAGAAATCAAGTAAACATGATAATACATCATATCAAAACAAATTAGTAATTTCCCAATCAATCATCAAATCTTAGACTGTTATCACTGATATAGTGCGTGTGTGCTTAACAACCATGCTAACTGATATAAAATCAAATTTAACACATAATAGGTCTCTTTGAAGGCATCATACAGTGTAAACTCAAGAAATCTAAAAACAGACAAGATCCTACTAACGTCAAACAGTTACCAATATCGAGGGTCAAAATGGGATACTTATGCTTTATTTTTCAATTACGGGGTCTTTTTGCTCTTTTTTCCCGTTTTATTCTCTGTCTTTTTTTTTATAATTCTCATGGACGTGCAATGTCTAATTCCCTTAGGTTATTCAATGCTACCTTAACTATCTTTCGACCAACGACTCCCAAACTATTAAGGCCTTAGGGCGCTATATGTAAAGATAATCCCCTCGGACTTACTAACTCAAGTAATAAAGGCCACGAAATTAAACTAGCCACAGTGTTTATTCATATACTTTTTTTCTTTTTTTTCTTATAGCTTATTTACCCCAAATTTCCCCCCAAACTTAGGTTCTTGTCTAACTTTAGCCATCACTACCTATTCTTGAGTTCCTTTCATTCAAACTAGCATTATCCTTTAGAGTTCCATTATGTGTCAATTTAGACTCAATCAATCAACAAAGCTATTTTTACTGTGCTAACCTTTTTATACCATTTTCAAACAGAAAAAGATTCAATTCATAACAGGAATTCACATCAAAGCTCTAATAGTAAGCACTACACTTATCTACTCAATTCAAATCTCATCATTGGTCAAAATAGACTGGAATCATGTAAGATGAACTTAAATTAAACAAAACATATTAAACTAATTATTATTTTTGCAATTTTTCAAATTTTTTCCATTTTTTTAGAAAAAACAAGAAACTCAATATAATGTTATTCAAACTACACTATTATGCAACTATACTACACTAATGCAAACCTAATGAACATGAACTAAACATGATAACATATGCAAATTAAACAATTAACATAACATAAACATAAAACTAAACATGCAATAAAGAACTATACTAAACTCCCCCAAACTTAGCAATTACAATGCCCTCATTGTAAAAATATAACAGTAAGCACAAGAGGACTTCCCTAAAATCAACTAAGGTTGAGGTTATGGTGGTGATGGTGGTCGTAGCACAAAGACTCGGCGCTCTTCAGTGTCTGAATCGGATGGTGGGTATAGTGGCATAGGCTCTGGCTTCTGGTATGGAAACTGCGTGACCGCGGCTAGATTTAGAGTCTGTAACGCCGCATTTAGAGAGGCAACGGACGTGTTCATGGCATTGAACATATGGTCCTGCCTGGCCAACAGTCGCTTCATCTGTCGGTTGGCTTCTTTATCTTTTTTATCAACAAGGCACTAGAGACTGCGGAATTGATTACCGAACATGAATTTACCCGACCTGCTACTCCCCCCAGTCTCCTGCTCTCCAGTCATCTCATCCACTTGGAACTCATCATCCTCAGATGTGACACCCCCAAATAGGTATTCATCAACCATTCTGAGTCGCCAAATACATGATATAAAATACAAATACAAACTTCATTAATACAATACGACGAAACGTAGCTGAGAGTTTTAACACGAATATTATCTTCTAGACAATATCCAAACTCAAATGGAGTCCTCATTTCAATTATTATCACATTATTTCACAGAATAGTGAGAACTACTAAAGCAACCATCTGGACCGTCACTCCATTCCCCAACTAGTCCCAACTATATTCTCATTTTTTGAAGAGAACAATGAAAGAAAAGGGTGAACTCAACTAGCCTAGTAAAGAATATTATGACTAAGATAATGTAGAATAAATTATCGTTAGCCTTCAACAGTATAACAACTGATAGAATACAATATACAACAAGTTTTAGATCAACAATGGCAGTTGAACAAACAATCCATTAGAAGAGTCAAGTAGAGCATGATATCTACTATCTTCTATAATTTAAAAGTTCATCATCAATTTTATCGCTGAGACTCAGATTAATAAATAACCAACATCACTGAATTATTCGTGCACTACGGGCCAAAGATATTCATTAGTATCACATCCACGAATTATCCATGCACTACGGGCCAAGGATATTCGTGTTATCACCAATGGTCATGATCATGCCAAACAACAATTCATCTTTGCACCCTTGGCCGAAGAGAACGCATGGTCATGATCATACCAACATCTGTCCATCAATGCACTACGGGCCAATAAGGACTTTTACCACATCATTTGTAACATTACAGGTCATGATTATACCGAATAATCCATGGTCATAATAATACCAATCAATAGTCCATCTATGCACTACAGGCCAAAGACGACTTTTATCATAATATAAACATGAGGATGATGACAATGATATAAGCATTAATCAAACGAAATCAAGGATAAATATTAAAGACTTTAAATTTATCTAGAGTTTAAAAATGTCCAAATTGTCAACATGATAACTGCTTTGTGGAGTAAAATTCAAGAATAATATTGTATCAAAAATGATTTGGACAAAAAAGAAATCAATTTTTATCATAAATAGTACCCCGGGTGAATAGTACCCGAGTGAATAGTATCCCATGAATAGTATTTCGTGAATTGTACCCGTACGTATGAATAGTACCGTACATATGAATAGTGTCATATGTATGAATAGTGTCGTATAAATAAATAGTACCCATGAATAGTACTCCAGCATGAAAAGCTTAAAAATGAACAAGAATGTTCAGAAAAATATTCGTGTGAAACGATACTAGATGAAGCGCAAATTTCAAAGATATTCTACTAATTTCAAGGAGTATAGAAGCAATACTTAACAAAATGAGTGTAGAATTCAGAATCTGAAATAAAATAATATTACTTATATACTACAAAGTATGAAAGAAAATATTATTTCTTACAAATATTGAACAAAACTAACATCCCTTACAATTGTTGAACGAAAATAATATTCCTTACGAATATTGAATGAAGATAATATTCCTTACGAATATTAAACGAAGATAATATTTCTTGTGAATATTGAACAAAATAAAATTTCTTACGAATACAAAAAATAATATCCTAAGAGAATATGAAATAAATAATACCATTTACCTCAAAAGAAGAGTATTTCTGACTAGTATAGCCGATATATTCTTGAAGAAAACTTTCACTATTTTCTTCACCCAAAGCTTCCTTAAACTCAAAAGAAATACGCTCAATATTATAGAAGAAGAATTTTCTTATTCTGGTGTGATTTTCTTTTCTAAACTGAGCATCCTATTTATAGGAGAGTGGAAGGATACTATTTGGATGCACAGTAAAGGAAAAATCACGGATTGCACAGTAAGAATCATGGGTTTTCTGACGAATTTTTTTATTTTACTATGCAAATACTATGTAGGCAATATGCAAATAATATGCAAACAATATGCATAATAAAATATAATATATTCTATTTTTCATAAAAAAACAAAATTTATTATAATATATAATAATAATATAATAGTCAATCCTCAGAATATATATTTCCCCACAGATTCCCCCCTTTTTTTTTTTTTATATATATATATATATATATATATATATATAAACAAAACTGAGATAACTTTCTACTGACAGTTTTGAAAAATGGGTAAGTGGGGGGTCCATATAATAAGTAAAATTTACAACAATTTTTTCACAAAAATCCCCTCTATTTATCTCAATTCACTAGGCTTCACAAAACACATTTTTAATAACATTTATTCATAATTATTATAACTCGCAATATTAATAACCAGATCATTTCCAGGAAAGAGGGGGCTTTCCGATAAATATTTCTCCTTATTACCGCGCAATTAGGTGACCAAACCCCTTTCCTCGACAGAACTTTCTAGACATTGTCAATAATGCAAATAATAATATGAATAATTTTGTTGTCTCAATTATTGATTTAACAATATAAAATATTGTGACAATAATTGAATCAATAACGTGAGATACTATGTAGCAATTATTGTGGCAATATTGAATAAAACTGAGTGACTTTTCACGTGAACATCAATAATCAATACAGTGTGCTACCATGCAACCACGCGTATTACTGTACTTTTATCACCTGGTATTTCAACAGTTAATGGTAAAATATTCGTCGTTATTTTTATAAAAAGATATTTCTGTTATTTTCTAACTCCGACAATAATTCTGTTGTGGGGTCCACCAATGATTGTGTCGTCGTACGAATATTCCCTGATAAAACAAATATTTCCCGACCAATCGAATATTTTATAACAACTTGCTTACTTTGTAAAATTTATAAATATTACCCACAACTATAACATTATATCAAATCCACGCCTTATTATTCAAAAAATAATAGTTCGGGAAATTAAATCTTTATTCATAAAATTTGGGGTCTTACAACCTCCCCTTCTTATGAAAATTCGTCCTCAAAATTGGGGTACGTACCTGGTATGCCGAAGAGGTGAGGATACCTTATTTTCATTTTAGATTCAAACTCTTGAGGTATAACCTTTGAGCGTAGAATATGTTTCTTCTTATCCAAGATTTTAACAGGTATCTCCTCATACGTTAAATCTTCTGCTATCTTGTCTAGTTCTAATTCAATAATGTGGTTTGGGTTGTCCACATATTTACGTAACATCAATACGTGAAAATGTTATTAACACGAGACATACTTGGCGGTAAGGTGAGTCTATAGGCCATAATTCCTACTCGATCGAGGATTTTAAATAGACTAATAAATCGAAGGTTTGAGCTTTCCTCACATCATCGATTCTCGCTTTTGGAATAACGACTTCTTGCACCTTCTTCTTCATATTCATCAGCTCCGGGTGTGTAGCTTGAGGGGCTTTAACTTTATCGATTAAAGTCAGTTTTAATTGTATATTTGCTATCTTCACGTAGGTTCTTGGATTCTTTAACTCTATCTCCATAATTTGTAAGTTATACGAAATGGGTCTTTGTGTTAATGATATCACACTTGTAACCGCATACAATCTTCTAATCAACGTGTCAGCTACCACGTTCGCTTTTTCCAGGATGGTATTGAATGGTATTATTGTAAGTTTTCAACAACTCGAGCCAATGTTTTTGGCGCATGTTACGTTCATTTTGGGTGAATAAATATTTGAGGGTTTTGTACTGGGTTCAAGGTCGATACAAAATTTGATTTCACGCTCTGGGGGTAGGCTAGGAAGTTCTTCGGGGAATACATTAGGAAATTTATTAACGATAGAAATATCATTCAAAACTGTGACTCTCATCCAAGACTTGGATAGCACCTCACATTGATACCTATCAACTTGCCAACGTTATTCACCACGTCCCCTACGGAAAGTCTTATTTCGGTGCATCCCATACAAGGAAGTCACCAACAAAAGGCTCGGGGCTTTTTACTTATGGCTTAATATGACAGTGATTAATTTTAGTTGTTTGGTTTCTTGAATTCGCATAACAGGTTGGTTAGGAATATAAAAACTAACAACCTTATGAAAACAATCAATTTTGGCATGATGAATAGTTAACCAGTTGATTTCTAAAATCACATCAAAGGCAAGTATTTTCACAGAGATAAGATCGACAAGTAACGTGAGGGTGCCGATTTGAATCAAACAAGATTTATAAACAGTGGATGTAACGAAGGTTTCTCCTAACGGAGTTTCAACAGATAAGTCAAAGTCTAATTTCTCTAGAGTCAAATTTAAACGTTGGGCGCAAGTAGGTGAAATAAAAGAGTGGGTAGACCCGGTATCGAATAAGGTATAGATTTCGCAAGAGTTTATAATTAAATTACCCATGATAACTTCGTTCGGGTTCCTCGATAAACACTCTCACTTGAACTACCGGCTTTGACTTATCTAGGACAGCCTTTGGTGTCACCATCCCAGCTGGACTTAACTTCTTTACACGATAAAATTGAGCTAGGTGACCTTCTCTTCCGCAATTAAAACACGTTTTGGGTTGTTGCGTACAGTTTGGACAGATGTATCCCTCATATCCGCATTTGAAACATACGACCGGTGGTCGTTTTCCTTTCTTGGAAACGGGTGTCGGTGCTGCTGTCGATGTTTTTTCGTCATTATTGAATCTTCTCTTCTTAAAGTTGTTCCCACTTAGTTCACCTTTCCTATTATCTAGGCCATAATTACCACTGAAGTGGTTACAATTTCTGGCATGATAATTTTCTCCACGATGGTTATCATTGTTTCGATGGTCGTTACCACCGGTATGATTATTATCGTGTTGTTGGTCATTACCGTTTGGTTGAGCTGACTCATTATCGCGCTCCACTAATTGAGCCCTATTCACAACATTTGAATATGAACAAAGTTTGTGAGAAATGAGGTATTGACGTATTTTGGGTTTCAAACCTCTTAGAAACATCCGCGTCATACGCTCCTCATTATCTACAAAATGGGATGCAAACCGGGACAACTCGACAAACTTAGCCTCGTACTGCGACACGATCATATTGTTTTGCTCCAACTTGATGAATTCTACCTCCTTCATATGACGAATACTTTTGGGAAAGTATTCATAATACACATATTCATATACTACAGGACTTACAATGTTATTTGCCTTCAATACTATTTATAATTTTAACTGTACAATAATCCATTCCTATAACTTGTCTTTGCCTTTGCCTGTGTCCGAAGTATTCGTCTTACTCTAAAATGTATATCATGATATAGCAAGGGTGAGAAACAAGTTTGCCCATCAAGTTTAAGTTTAAAGAAAGATATATCATGATTGAAAGAATAATAAGCTGACAAACTTTCAACAAAATAATAATTTTGAAAGAACATGAATCAATTTTCATAACTGAATGACCGATTCAATAATGATGAATGCCCAACAATGAACATGAACAAAGTTAACTAAACCAAATGGTAATGAAGGTGATCAGCCTTTCATACGTGATGAACATATACAACATGCACAACATGCGAATCAATAAATCATAGATGTGATATAATCAGCAATGATTAACCACGAGCATACTTTATAATAACAACTCGAGTTCGAACTAGAGAACTTGCACAATAAACGTATAGGAACTTGCTCAATAAAATAGTATAGTTCGAGAACTTGCCTGTACCGTCAACTAGTGATACATAAAGCTAATTTTAGCTTCATCTGAAAGACCTAATATTGATAATATCGATCTCTCAATTAGAATAATATCATCACATACACTACTGTTAATTATAGTCATAATATATCTTAAACACTTATCACATAATCAAATATTAGATTATTTCTTAAAACATAAATATTATTATCATCCTTTGATAATTCTTTAATCACTATATCATATACATTATGATTTAATACTTTAATATTATATACTATATGTTCTTCTTTAGAATCTAATAAGGTAAATACTAATCCACCAACCTGGATTATCCAAACATACCAATCCAGCAACCTAGATTGCAATCCAGCAAATCAGATTGCAATCCAGCAAACTGGATTCTAAATCCAGCAACTAGATGGCCAATCCAGCAAACCAAACTATAATCCAGCAAATTGGATTCCAAATCCAATAACCAAATTATAATCCAGCAAGCTAGATT
Source organism: Panax ginseng (assembly GCA_020205605.1). Lineage (NCBI taxonomy): Eukaryota > Viridiplantae > Streptophyta > Magnoliopsida > Apiales > Araliaceae > Panax > Panax ginseng. The sequence continues at coordinate 61,293,101 of CM035137.1, forward strand.
CAACAGATTTTTAATTTAGTAAACTGTTTTCCAATCCGGCAAACTGGATTCAACATATTTTTCAATCTAGCAAGCTGGATTCATTAATTTTTTAATCCAACAAGCTGGATTCATTATCTCTTCTCACGAAAATACCAACTCAAATTATTATTTTTTTATCTTTTGGCCAAACATATATACATATATTTCATATACAAAAAGTATTTTTCTGTAATTTTTCAACTTCCTTTAGTATTTTTCAAAAATCATTTTTAGTTCGTAGCTTAAGAAATTAGCCCTATCATGCTCAACTCCAGAAATTCCCATCTCTTGACATAATCTTATATGTGTTAACGTGAGCCTCCAGTTTAAATTTTGTGGCCATCGGAGTCATAGAACTCCGGTTATAATCATTTTCGTCAGAAAATCCTAAAAATTTAAATGGTCATAACTTAATCATTTTAAGTCGGAATGAGCTCCTTTTTGGACAGGAGCTACATTATACCATATATTTGATTTCATAAAAAGCCAGAATTTATTTCACAAATTAAGTGGCCAAAACAACACTTTGAATTTCTGGAACAGTAGCTTTTTTTTAAAAATGACTTTTTCATACTTTGTTAAAAATAGTCCATACAGAAATCTACAACTCCTTTTTTAGTGATTCCACTTGGAGATGTTAGAAAACTTATCATTTATCACCCCAAATATTTGCAGAATTTTTGAATATCAGAAAAATGATGAAATTACCCCTAGCATAAACTGACCCAAAATAGTGTTATTTCCTTTTTAAAAACGAAACTATTTTGGCTAAAACAGTCACTACGGATTGTGTACTCAACATTTTTGAGTGCTACCACTTGAGTTTAGTAGTTAACGTACATATCTAGCACCTCTCTTTTACGGATCGCAAAAAGAAGGTGTAGATCAAAAACGGTAGAAATCCAAAGTACATAAAAAATTTATGGTTTATAAACTAGAAAAATTACTTTTCTTTTCTTTTGATTTTCAAACAAAACAACACCCAAAATGGGTATATCTAAACATGAAACACTTATTAACATGTAAACCTAGACTTTTAAAGTTTGGAACCATAGATTCAAGTTTTGATTGAGAATAATCAGAATAAAATTACATAATCTAGTTAGATTTTATACATTTGCTTGTGAGCTTCCTTCTTCTTCTTCCTAAGTTTGATTATGGATCTTTGATAGTTTAAAAAACTCTCTCTCCTTTCCTTTAAGGGGCTGCCAAAGCCATCTTGGTTCTCTCTCTCTCCATCTTTAGTTCTCTGTTAGAAGAAAATGAAACAATAGATGCAAGAGAGAATAAGTTTTAATGTATTGTAAAGTATATAGTATATAGCCATACACATCACCTTTTTTTTCTTCTCCACCAACCGGTCAAGTGACCCTTATTCACCCACACTTTGGTTTCATTTTATTTCTTACTAATTTAATGGAGCGTGGTGGCTCCTCACAAGAGATGACACCTAGCTTATTTGGTCGATATCTTTTGTAAATGGGTGGCTTATAAAGTGATGATGTGCATCCATTATTTTCCTTTCATATTCTCTCCTTACATAACCGGCCATGTGGCCTTTTATTTCACCCATTTTGTTTTAATTTAATTGATTTTATTTTACTTAGCAAATAACCATAAAGTCCCTCCATACTTGGACCATAACTTGGGCTTTTAAATTAAGTATTTGGGCCAACACTTGGGCTTTTAATTTAGTTTCTTTGGGCCATAACAAAATAATATATTTCAATACTTTTAAATTTTATACTAACCTAATTATTTAATTAGGGTTTCTATTTCTTCAATTATAACTTAAATCCTTAGTCATGCACATTTAATTTCTTAACCCAATTAGATTTGCTATAATTACGTTATAAAATTAATTAATTAAGATGTATAAAATAAATATCTTGGAATTAGTATATATTTCCCATACCATATGTGACACCACCAAAAATAGGTATACTTCACCCATCTTGAGTCACCAAATACATGGTACAAAATTCAAATACAACTTAATTATACAACAGTCGTGCAAATACGACAAAACATAATCTAAGAGTTTTAATACGTATATTGTCATCTAGACAGTATACCAACTCAATGAAGTCCTCATTACATTTATTATCACATTATTTTATAGAATAGTGAGAACTACTATAACACCATCTCGGACCGTCACTCCATTCCCCGACTAGTCCTGGCTACGTTCTCATTTCCTAAAGAGAACAATGAAAGCAAAAGGGTGAGCTCAACTAGCCCAGTAAGAAATATTATGACTAAGATAATGCAGAATAAATTATCATTAGCCTTCAACAATGTTAAACTGATAAAATACAATAGACATCAAGTTTAACTGCAGTGGAATAAGCAATCCATTAGAAGAGTCAAGTATAGCGTGATATCTACTATCTTCTATGATTTAAAATGTTTTCATCAATTTTAATCACGAGACTCAAACAATAAATAAACCATATCATCGAATCTTCCCTGCACTACGGGCCAAGGATATTAAATCATCAATAGTCATGACTATACCGAATAATCTCTGGTCATAATCATACCAAAAACTATCCATCAATGCACTACAGGCCACTGAGGACATTCACCACATCATTCGTCACATTACGGTCATGATTATACCGAATAATCCCTGGTCATAATCATACCAAGTCCATCTATGCACGTAAGCCACAAATGACTTTCATCACAATATAAACATAAGGATGATGACAATAATAGGAGCATTAATCAAACGAAAACAAGGATAAATATTAAAGACTTTAAATTTATCCAAATATTATCAATCACTTAATAAAATCATAATCTAATATTATTAATATTATAACAATATTTTAATCACTTCTTAAACTTATAAACAATTTATTTCAATTGTTTACACTTTACCAAATAATGCATTTAATCATTCAAAAATGCCATACTCATAAGATTTCATCACCAATGATCAAATCCCTTATCAAAAATCTACATATACCCTATATAGGATTCTCAAGCCATAAAATCCTATTTTCCAATTTTGTTACTTCACATAACATATTTAACTCTTTTACTCATAACTAGATTATTTTCATGAAAAATACCAAATCAGTCCCAAAAATATTTCTTTTTTGGGATTTAGCAGAATATAGTCCCATATTGAACATATATTTTTCTCAGAATTTTTAAAATTCATTTACTATTTTTCAAAAATTAATTTCTAATTAATTCCTTAAGAAATTAGCTACCTCAAGTTTAACTCCAGAAATTCCCAAATCTTGGCAGGATCTTACACATGTTAACGTGAGCTTCCAATTTAAATTCCATGGTCATCGGAGTTATAGAACTCCGGTTATAGCATTTTTCGTCGGAAAAACCTAAATATTGAAATAGTCATAACTTGCTCATTTTAAGTCGGAATGAGCTCATTTTTGGATAGGAGGTACTTTATACCATATATTTCCATGTCCCACAAGGCTGGAATTTTCTCACAAATTAAGTGACCGAAAATGCCCTTTTAAATTTCTGGGCAGTAGCCTTTTTGGTTTTTTCTAGTTTTTGACTCCTTTGCTAAAATCAGTCCACACAAAAATCTACAACACCTTTTCTAGTGATTCCACTTGGATAAGTTAGAAAACTCATAGATCTAACTCTAAGACTTGACCACACTCAAAAATTCAAAATATAATAGGAGATATGGTCAATTGAATTTTATATTCCATTTTTACCAAAATCTGATTTTCAACCCTTTGTGATTTCTAAGAAACTTTCCTGTGTTCACATAATAACCAACATAACTCATCATGACAATGACATAATAATTCAATAAAACAAGTTCAAGAATTAATTTATCCAGAAATTAATAATGTCTAAATTGTCAACATGATACTTCTTTGTGGAGTAAAATTCAAGAATGCTCAGAAGAATATTTCCATGAAAAGATACTAGATGAAGCGCAAATATCAAGGATATTCCACTAATTTCATGGAGTATAGAAGCCAAAACTTTAACCAACTGAGTATAATAGAATATATAAAACTGCAAATGGATTTTCACCCGCCATGCGGTAATCCACGTATTCAGATCATTTCCACAATTTAATAAGGAATGAATACAAAGGATCATTCACCATGAATGTGGTAATCCACATAGTATGTTATATTCAAATGAATAATAAAGAATGGAATAAAGAAGGATTCACCATGCGTGCGATAGACTTCACATACGAAAGTTATTCCCAATGTAATAATAAATAATGGAATCAGTCCCACGTAACGCACGTATGTGATATTCGACGTAATAGTAAAGAATGGAATAACAACAAACAATCACCATGCATGTGATAGATCGCATGCATGTGTTATTCCAACGAATAATAAATAATGGAACCCGTGTCCCACAGAAGCGCATTTATGTGATATTCCAAATGTAATAATAAAGAATGGAATAACAACAGAAATCACCATGCATGCGATGAGATCGCACGCATGAGTTATTCCAATGAGAATAATAAATAATGGAACCAGTCCCGTAAAACGCACGAGACGGTGATATTTCGACAAAATAATAATGAACGGAATAATAGAAGAATTTCACCATGTATGCGGTACTTCGCATAAACAGGTTATTCCAACATAATAATAAAGAATGGAATAATAGAAGAATTTCACCATGTATGCGGTACTTCGCATAACAGTTTATTCCAACAGAATAATAAGGAATGGAATAACAGAAGAATTTCACCAAGTATAGGGTAGTTCCCGTATAAAGGTTATTCCAATAACATAATAAAGAATGGAATAACAGAAGTTCTCTTCATGAATACGAAAGAAATAATACCCCTTATGAGTACAACAAATAATATCCCTTACCTTAGAAGAACTGGATATTGGAAAAGTGAGGTAGTAGACTTCTCTTCTTCTTTTTCTCTATAATTTCTCTCTCTAGAGTTTCAGTGAATTCGTAAGAAATAATGAAGGAATGAGCTTCTATTTATAGAAGAATGGAATTAATAGTTACTAATTCATGAACTATCTAGATTGATTTACTTTTAAACGGACGGTCCATATTGATTTACTATTAAAACTTAAAGCAACGGTCCAGACTGATTTACTATTAAAACTTTCCACCAGCGGTCCATATTGATTCACTATTATAACTTTCCATCAGCAGTCCATATTGATTCACTATTATAACTTTCCACCAGCGGTCCATATTGATTCACTATTATAACTTCATCCAATTGTCTGAAAAATTAACACATCTCCTCATGGAATAATATTGTACCCAAAACTGATTTGGATTAAAAAGAAATATATTTTTTGGGTGAACAGTACCCCGTTAATAGTAACTTGTGAATAGTAACTCATAAATAGTAACTCGTGAATAGTACTTCGACACAAAAAGTGCCTCGAATACCCGATTGAACAATATAACCTCCAAACATCAATTATTATCGAAATAAATATCGATTTCCACTAACACTGATAATTCCAACACAATGGAACTATCAATTTCATCTTTAATCAACACGAACTTATTCATCATTAATATTATAACTCACAATATTTAACAACCAGGGTCGTTCCAGGAAAAGGGGGGCTTTCCAATAAGGATTTCTCCCTCACCATGCGCATGATTAGGTGACCATACATCTCCTCGATGTAACTTCTAGACATTGTAAATATTGCAATTTAATAATATGAATAACTTTGTCGTCTCAATTATTGATTTAATAATATATCATATTATGCAGATGGTACTGTGATAATAATCGAATCAATAATATGAGAGATATGATGCAGCAATTACTGTAGCAATAATTGAGTATAACTCGAGTGACTTCTTACGTAAGCATCAATAACCAATACCGTAATGCTACTATACAACCACGCCAGACATCGTACTTTTACTACCGAAAGTAGTTCAATAGTTTTAACGGTAAAACTTCCGCCGTTATTTTCATAAAAATATTTTTGTCGTTTTTCTCAATTCGACAATAATTTCGTTGTGGGGTCCACCAATGATTGTACCGTCTTACTGATATTCCCCGACAAAAAGAATATTCCCCGACCAATCGAATATTATACAACAACTTGCATACTTTTCAAAATTTATAAATATTACCCACAACTATAACATTATATCAAATCCACACCATAATATTCAAAAAAATATGTCGAGAAAATTAAATCTTTATTCGTAAAATTTGGGGTCTCACACCATAACCCTTAAGTTAATCAATTTTTCATTCCTAATACATAATTAGGTTACCTTAGTTTCTTTTATTTGTTTATAATAAGAAAATAAAAACAAACACATAATATTCATATTCATTTACTCACACATTCACACAAATTAATTCAATAAATTGAAATATGATCTACAAATCTCTTAGATTAGATCACTAGTATATAATTAAATACTAGGACCATTAAATAAAGATAACCATTTAGGTTATTTAATTCTAATACCTAATTTATAATTAGGTTATGTAACTTTCTATTTAATTTTTCTTTATGTAATAAATAAATAAATATACCTAATATATTTATTTATTTAATCACATACACACTTCACATAAGTCCTTCACAAAAATTTTAAATCCATACCTATTTCCAGTCTAGGTCTTATTATTCAACATTTATTCAATAATTTAAGATTTTATTAATCGTCTAAATTCTCGGGTTGTCACATTCACCCCTTCTTCTAAAAATTTCGTCCCCGAAATTACGGTCTACTACACTCTACTCCTTTCATTCACCAGAACTAGGTTTTCATAATAACATTTATTCAATCATATCAGATTCTACCCGTACGTTACAAGTTCATACTATTTCATACTCCTCATCTCATACTACCCAAAACATCACTCCAAAGAGTACAAATTTTCAAATCATGCTGAGGAGTCACATAAATTATGAACTTTCATTTTCAATTTTTGAAAATGTTTGTACAAAAATTCATCCGCAAACCGTCATGACTTACGGACACAGAGGGTGATCAGCCAATTATGCCCTGTACTGATCAGGTACTACATGCTGGAATGATATTTACGTTCATCATATCTGCCTTGGGCGTACAAAAGTTTCCTAATTTTGGGATGTTCACCTCAATCTTATCATAGGATTCCTAACCAAAACAATTTGGTTCGAGATAAATTTTCAAAGAATACTTGGAATTTTTAGAAATGTTGGTCTAGCCTAATCAAATAGCTTAGACTCATACCAATATTTCAATTTCAATCAAAACATGTATGGCCAAACCCCGTTGGCAATTAATTATCTTTGAAATTCTAAAAATAATTTTATGACATCATGATATCGCACTGTATTTACAGCACGTTTGAGGATTTCGTCATTGTGTGACTTTGTCATAATACATCATACCATAGTGGAATGACGGTTTTTAGATCGCATTCAACACTAAGTACTTCTGTATTTATAACCCCATCGTTTTTATAATTTTGCAGCAGGTTACATGATGCATTAATGATATAAAATACATTTTGATATTTTCAAATCATTTTTGTCAAACCGAAACAATTAGTATAGACTACTCTTTAAACAGTTCAAACCATTAAAAATCAATTTTAGTATTATCATACCTCAACAGGTAACGATGTGTCAGGGTCCCGAATCCACACATACACACTGGTCACCATGCGTTGAGAATAACAAAAAAAAAAAAATTAAAGGCACATCAGTGCGAATTTAGCTTAATGTCAAAAATTTCAAAGTCTAGCATAGCTAGAAGATTTGGAAAACCTATGGGTGCACTAATGATCCATTACTTAATAATTCTATCTATTCCTATTATCCTCAATACTTCATTCACATTTATATATACCCCAGTATATTCCATCAAACTTACTACACTTTGGAAGTTCAGGAACTTGCCACAATAATATGAGTTTAAAAACTTATCCTAGTCAGACCATAGGCGTCCATTTGCTAAGGGGTTCAAAAACATACCATATGATTATGAGTCACAAACTTACCATAAGTATGAGTTTTAAGAACTCGCACCTAACCTTATATCCTCTACCTATTTGTTATACACATGAGAAAAGAATCACCTTCTCATCACGTATATAACAAATAGCATGACACAAACATTTCAATAATTATCACTACTAGAAGCTAAGTGGTTGTCAAACTAAACTCGGCCACAAATCAATATAGGAAGCTAAGCGGTCGCTACACCAAGGACAATTCTCCACCCATATAAAGAATTATTCAACTTAACCACTATATCAAGTAGGAAGCTAAGTGATTCTAAAACCAAGTACAAATTCCCTACCCATACAAGGAATCATATAACTCAGCTGCTGACATGAGTCCTCAATTAAAATCTCACATAATCCTAGCTCCATACTTACTCCATACAAATTTGTTTAATCCGTATTGCATCACCCCCAACCCTTTTTCTGATTTGGCATAGTACCAATTCATAGTACAACTGGCACACAACAATTTTGCTGTAAACTTTTCAATCATTTGATTGATCCTTCTCTCTGCTATGACCTGATCAGATCATGGTGTGATCTCATCGTATATATTACGATTCATTTCTATATTACGATCGTTTTGTTTTACGATCTCCTTTCCCTGTACTTTTAGTCTTTTAGACTCTATCTATTCATCTTTATTATCAAAGTTAGGTAACTCCGTATCTTTATAACTTGTCGAGATTCATCTTTGAATCTTAATAACACACTAACTCTATTTGAGTTAGTCCTTATCCTCATCCCACTACGGTTTTTAGCCTAAGGTAACCCTACCTAAGGTTTATAACCTACAACTTTGAAACCAAGTGTGACGCTCATGGTACTTCTGACTCCTAGCACCTCATATTGATACATATCAATTTGCTACCGACTAGCTCGACGTCCCCTACGGAAAGTCTGGCTTCGGTGCCTTCCCTTATAGGGACGTCACCAGCAAAAGGCTCGGGGCTCTTCGCAACATTTGTGCTTATAGCTTTGATACCAACTGTAGCATCCCCAAATCCGGGTACTAATCACCACAAATCTGGTACATCATTTCTATAACTATTTTGGAAGATATAAACATAAATTATTTATATATTAACCTTTACACATAATCCCCAAGGTCGAAAACTTTAACTTAATACACATATTCATATACTACAGGACTTACAATGTTATTTGCCTTCAATACTATTTACAATTTTAACTGTACAATAATCCATTCCTGTAACTTGTCTTTGCCTTTGCCTGTGTCCGAAGTATTCGTCTTACTCTAAAATGTATATCATGATATAGCAAGGGTGAGAAACAAGTTTGCCCATCAAGTTTAAGTTTAAAGAAAGATATATCATGATTGAAAGAATAATAAGCTGACAAACTTTCAACAAAATAATAATTTTGAAAGAACATGAATCAATTTTCATAACTGAATGACCGATTCAATAATTATGAATACCCAACAATGAACATGAACAAAGTTAACTAAACCAAATGGTAATGAAGGTGATCAGCCTTTCATACGTGATGAACATATACAACATGCACAACATGCGAATCAATAAATCATAAATGTGATATAATCAGCAATGATTAACCACGAGCATACTTTATAATAACAACTCGAGTTCGAACTAGAGAACTTGCACAATAAAAGTATAGGAACTTGCTCAATAAAAGAGTATAGTTCGAGAACTTGCCTGTACCGTCAACTAGTGATACACAAAGCTAATTTTAGCTTCATCTGAAAGACCTAATATTGATAATATCGATCTCTCAATTAGAATAATATCATCGCATACACTACTGTTAATTATAGTCATAATATATCTTAAACACTTATCACATAATCAAATATTAGATTATTTCTTAAAACATAAATATTATTATCATCCTTTAATAATTCTTTAATCATTATATCATATACATTATGATTTAATACTTTAATATTATATACTATATGTTCTTCTTTAGAATCTAATAAGTCAAATACTAATCCACCAACCTGGATTATCCAAACATACTAATCCAACAACCCAGATTGCAATCCAGCAAACTGGATTAATTCAAAATCTAGTAAACTGGATTCCAAATCCAGCAAATTGGATTCCAAATCCAGCAAGCAGATGGCCAATCCAGCAAACCAAACTATAATCCAGCAAATTGGATTCCAAATCCAATAACCAAATTATAATCCAGCAAGCTAGATTCAACAGATTTTTAATTTAGTAAACTGTTTTCCAATCCAGCAAACTGGATTCAACATATTTTTCAATCTAGCAAGCTGGATTCATTAATTTTTCAATCCAACAAGCTAGATTCATTATCTCTTCTCACGAAAATACCAACTCAAATTATTATTTTTCTGTCTTTTGCCCAAACATATATACATATATTTCCTACACAAAAAGTATTTTTCCGTAATTTTTTAACTTCCTTTAGTAGTTTTCAAAACTCATTTTTAGTTAGTAGCTTAAGAAATTAGCCCTATCATTGTAAAACCATGAATTTTTTTAATAAAATGGAATTTTCTCTAAATTATTATTTTGAATAATAAGGTGTTAATTTGATATAATGCTTTAGTTATGGGTGAAATGTGTAAATTTTACAAAATAAGCAAGTGATTATAAAATATTCATTGTTGTCGGGGAATATTCGTTTGGTCATGGAATATTCCTGTTATCGGGGAATATTTATGCTGACAATTTACTTGCGATCATTTGTGGGCCCCAAAACAGAATAACTGTCGGATGAAGAAAATGACAAGTTTGAGTTTTTATAATGGCGTAATTGTTACCGTTAACACAGTTGGAATACCTGGTGGTTAAAGTATAGTAATACGCGTGGTTGCGCAGTAGCACACGGTATTGCATAGTATTGTTGGATTATTGATTCTTACGTAAGAAGGCACTACTCAATAATTGTTACAGTAATTATTATTCAATAATTTATTTTATTGATTCAATAATTGCTACGTTGATATTTATTTTATGTGGATATAAATGAAGGAATTAATGTTAAGGTATTTTATCAGTATTTTGTGGGAATGAGGTATTAAAAATCATCCGTATTTAGATTTCGGACATTTTCTGTTTGGAATTTAGAAAAACTTTCTTCTACAAAGTAATATAGAATTAAATTTTGTATGGAATGGACATAGATTTTGTATTTTCTGATAAAAGGGCTATTTATTATGAATTATTGATGTTTCAGAAATAAATGTTTTTATTAAAAAATGGGTGGGCCCCACTCTTGTTCTTTGTTGGTGAAATATGCTGAAATGTTTTTCAAAAGTGATGGGCTAAGTTTTCAAAGAAGGATGCGTAGGAAACCACCGGTAGCAGGTTGGTCTACTATGGCGTTCTGCCATTTTTCTATAAATAGGGTGCTTAGTTAGAATTGAAAATCATACCAGAATCAGAAAATTTTCTCTCTATAATATCGAGTGTATTTTTGTGATTATTTAGATACTTTAAGAGTTGATAAGAAGTGCAAGTTTTCTTCAGCATTATATCCGATATTTTATTTAGAAGTACTATTCTTTTGAGGTAAGGGATGTTATTTTCTTTATAAATGATGTTATTTCTTTCAATATCATTATACCGAAATATTATTATGAATTTTATTGTGACATTTTTACCTTTTTGTGTCGGGGTTACTATTCACATATACGGCACTATTCACGTATACGGCACTATTCACAAATATAACACTATTCACAAATGACACTATTCACCAAAAAATAAAATTTTCTCTTCTTTGTCCAAGATGTCTATTATGGTTATTATCTTTAATTGTATCCATGTTTTGATCTCATTTTTGAATTTTACTCCACTATAGTTTATTATGGAGTATTTTTGAACTTGAATTATTTAAAGTACAAATCTGTAATCTTTGTCCTTTTATCTCTCTGGATTCGTTCTTTAAAATCTTTTTCATCATCCTCAGTCTTTAATGGTTATACTTGATGAATATCTTTGGCTTGTAGTGCAAAGATGAATGATTACCTGATGAATTTCTTTGGGCTGTAGTGCAAAGATGGACAGGTGTTGAGATGAACATGACCAACTGGTGATACAAATGAATATCTTTGGCTCGTAAAGCAAAGATGAATATTTGGTTCAAGATGTATATTGATTGATGTTACAGGGATAAAATATTGATGATGGACTTTTAAATCATAGAAGATAGTAGATTTCATTCTCTACTTAACTCTTCTAATGAATTGTTATTTCCGCTGCGAATATTGATTTAAAACTTTTTGTCCATTATATTTTATATGATTTGTTGAAGGCTAACGATAATTTGTTGTCATTATCTTAGTCATAATATTCTTTACTGGGCTAGTTGTGCTCACTCTTTTCCTTTTGGTTCCATTTTTCTTCTCAGGAGGTGAGAATATAGCGGGATCTAGTCGGGGTATGGAATGATAGTTCTAGACAGTTGTTTTAGCAGTCCTCACTATTTTTGTAAAATAGTGTATCAATAATTGTAATGAGGACTTATTTGAGTGTGGATATTGTCTAGAAGATAATATTTGTATTTAAACTCACAGTATATGTGTTGTCGTATTTTGCACGACAATTATAATAATAAAGTTCTAGTTATTTTCTGTACCATGTATTTAGCGACCCAAGATGGGTGATGTATACCTATTTTGGGGGTGTAACAATTGGTATCAGAGCTTAGGGATATGGTCTCTGGCGGAGATCGGGGAATAGAACTAGGAGGGGAAAGACGAGTAAATCCTTCGCTAGTGTGTCCTACCTAAGCTTATTTGTTGGTCGGTCAGAATATAGGGTATTATGTGGTATGTCATTTTCTTTAATTAACCCTTGTTTTGTGGCAGTATTTGAGAATGGCAGCTAGAAATGTTAACAATGGAGTGAATGAGACCGTGGAGACACCTTTAATCACCAACCAAGAGAACGTGCAATAGGACGGCAATGTTCCTCATGTAAACAACATTACCGAACAAACGATGAATGATGGGATGTTTAGAGGCTTTTTGCAGTTCATGCAAAATCAGACGAGGGAGACTCGTGTACAAAATAGGGTGGAAATGATAGTAACGCGTGGCTTATCACAGCCAAGTAGTTCAAAGAGTTGGGACCACCAGAGTTTTTGGTAAAGCCGGATCCGATTAAGGCAGAAAAGTAGGTTAAGTAAATTACCAATATATTTGATGTCTTGGGATGCACGATAGAATAGAAGGTTTCATTCACCACCTTTATGTTCCGTGGTGAGGTAGATTACTGGTGGGAATTTGTGAATCGTACCCAGTCAGCCGCACTCAATATGTCTTGAGAAACATTTCAGAAACTGTTCAATGACAAGTACTTTGTTAAAAGTATTCGTCATATGAAGGAGGTAGAGTTTATTAGACTGGAATAGAACAACATGACGGTGTCCTAGTACGAGACTAAGTTCGCGGAGTTATCCAGGTTTGTGCCTCATTTTGTAAAGAATGAGGAACGTATGACGTAGATGTTTCTGAGAGGTCTAAAACCCAAAATTCTTCAATACCTTATCTCTCACAAAATTTCTCTATATTCAGATGTTGTGAACATGGCGCAATTATTAGAGCGAGATAATGAGTATGTTCAATTAAGGGACCACAACCAGGGTTATACTAGTGGCAGCAGTTATGGAAGCAATGATAACCAGTGGGGGGGAAATACGAACAAAAGTGGTAACCACTCTGGTGGTAATCGTGGCCATGATAGTAGAAGAAGCGAGTCAGGTGGAGACTTCAAAAAGAGAAGGTACAACAATGACAACATGAAGACGTCAGCACCAGCATCAACTATTTCTAGGGGAGGAGAACGACCACCGGTCGTATGTTATTAATGCGGGAAAGAGGACATATCAGCCCAAACTGCCCATAATAATTCAAGTTATGTTATAATTATGGAAAGGAATGTCATATAGCTCGAGATTATTTTATAGAGAAACCAAGTCCAGCAGGGACGATGACTCCAATGGATGTCCTGGATAAGTCAAAGCAGCGGTTCCTGGAAGAACGTTTGTCGTGACTGCCCAAAACACGAGGAACCCAAACAAGGTGATCATGGGTAAGCTAATTATAAACACTTGTGAAGTTTATACCTTATTAGATACTGATAAATAGATTTTATACCTACTAATCCAGTATTTGTTACTTGAATTAGTTGCTTAATCTCATGTTTCTTAGTTACTTTTCATGAATTTTGTGTTTGTTTTGTAGATTATATGCTTGGGAGCTGTGATTGCAAAGAATTGGTATGAAATCGTGAGGAAAAGCAATATAGACATCGCTTGGGCTTTCATGTTTTTTTATGTTTTTGGCTTGAAAATTGGATTATATTGTAGAGCTTCTCCTTAGCTTTACGGAATATCTTGAATCATTCCAATCGGAGTTCGGATGCATGAGTTATGACCTTTGTACCAACGGACGTTGAACTTCCTGTTTTGGGTGACTATTTACATAGCAGCCACTTCAGAGCAAATTTCAACATTGCTCCAATCCTTATTTCAAAACACTCAAAGAATTAAAGTTGTAGATCTATGTCTCCTCTATCCGGAACATCTTGAATCATCAAAATCAGAGTTCAGACGAAGACGTTATGGCCATTTTCCCAAAGGATGTCAGAGTATAAAAGGGACACCCGCTGGGGCGGGATTTCTCTTCAAAAAACCCCCGTCGGGGCAGGGGTACAAGTTTGCAAAGCAAGTAGGGGACCCCCACCGGTGGGCCTTTTAGTTTTATACCCCGTACCAAGGCGGGTGCTGTGAGAAAAAGTCATTTTTTGTTCGAATTTGAGTCCAAGAAGGATTGGTTCAATCTGATTGACTCAAGGACTTCCAAGAGGACTTAAAGACATATAAAGAGACATATAAAAGGAGGAGAATCACAGGATTAGGAGAGATAGAGAGAGGACTCCATTAGATTATATTAGAGTAAAATAGGAGAAAACACTAGTTCTTATGAGATTTGGAGATTGAAGTACTTGGAAGCCATTGGAGATCCAGATCAAGAGCAAGACGGAGGACGAATTTTCCGACAACAGATTCACTTCTTTTTCTTAATCTTATTTTTATCTTTTAATGTGTATTCAAGTGTGGATTATTAGTTTTAATTCAATGAACTAATTCCTTTTTTGAGATTACAATGGATCTTATTGTGTAGACTACTTTAATATGATTCGCTATCAATTATTATGTTCTATTGTGCGGATTGTCTATTGTGATTTGGACTTAATTGTTTAATTAATTGGCCATCAATTACTATGATAATCTATATGAACTCGAGAGATGAAGTTTAGATTTAGATCTGATCATGATAGCATGTGTTTTTAATTTCTGAATAGATGGAATTCATGATTTGTATTTAGGATAGAGATATGCCTTTACGCCATATGTAATCTTATAGAGAACTTGTGCTTTAAATCCTTTTTAATTGTAATTCACATAGAGATATAGTGAATTAGTTAATTATGGTGTCTTGCTTAATTCTATCATCTGTGGATTTAAGTGAGTATGGGTATTATGCATCGAGAGGTAGTTTTATCTGCTTTAGTGTTCTTGATTAACAATTCAGGATAAAAAATAATTGATGAGAAGTGTGTTAACTTAAATAAAGCAATAAGTGAAGTTGTGATCTTAAATCTCCATAATCTGATTTTTAATTAGTGGTAATTAGAATTAGTGTAATTAGATAATTTAATTTATTATCCTAAATTGTTTGTTTAAATAAAATTAGTTTGATTAAGAGTTAGTATTTGGTAATTTGTATTATTAATTCCTCGTGGGAATGATACTCTACTTTCACTTTATTACTTGTTGATCACGTATACTTGCGTGTTGTGCGTAATTAGATTTTACCCAACAAGTTTTTGGCGTCGTTGCCGAGGAATTAGTTTAATATTTTTTACCAATATTAATTTCAATCAAATTAGTCTTAATTTAAACATTTTTATTTTTATTTTTAATTCTCTTCCTATATTTCTCTCTTTTCGGGTACCATGGATGACTTTGCGTATCAATGGCTATACACGAACATGACTCAACCAAGGGAAACAGAGATTGATGGACTTAATACATTTTTTTGTGGAGTCAGTAGAAATTAAGGCAAATTCGAAGACGTTGGAGGTTATCGCAGCCCAACGGAGTCGAAGGATGGCAAACATGACTCAACGAAGGGAAACAGGGATTGATGGACTTAATGCGTTTTCTGCAATATCAACACAGATTGAAGAACTTATGAGGACGTTAGACGTTATTGCATTAAGCGAGTCGAAGGATGGCGGCGTGTGTGACTACTATTATCTTTGTAACCATCAAAGTCATCAATGCACCGTCAGTTTTGAACCGGTACAATATAGTGGTGATTACCTCAACAACTATGTTTATGCTAATTATCATCAAGTTTGGGGGTATCACCCGGATTTGTCATGGAGCTATACTTATGAAGACCAATACTACGCTCCAAATCCAACATACACACCAAAATTTTCATGTAAACCTCCATTGCCACAAGAAGAAAAGTCAAATTTAAAGGAATTACTGTCAAAGCTTATAGCAAACCAAGAGCAGAGGATGATGAGTCAAGAAATATCGTGCCACAATTTTCAACACCAAATGGAACAACTCATCACCACTTCAACCCATGGTCTTCAATACATGGATTCCAAAATTGAGACAGATAATTCAAGGCTGGAGGAATTGTTGTCCAAGTTCGTAGCATCAAAAGAGGAGAGGAGGATTAATCAAGAGCGGCCAATTCAGAATCAAGAGATATCAATTCAAAATCTGCAGAACCAGATGGATCAAATGCTCAAAGCCTTGAACAACTGTCCTCAAAACATTTGGTGTTATGACGAGGATTCCGAGATTGATGAAGTGCCCGAGCCAAATCTACAACTGGATGAGACACGAGATGTTGAAAAAGAGGAGACAAGTGGGGATAATGAAAAAAAGGTCAGTGAAGAACTAACTATGAGTACCAACGAGGATGAGACAATGTTATTACTGCCCCAAGTTCTTTCTCCGCCAAAGATCAAGGGTCCAGTTAGATTTGCAAAACCGTGCCCGCTTGGTAGTCATGTCGTCGGCAAGGCTCTTTATGACATGAGAGCTAGTACAAATGTAAATCCATGGTGGGATGAAGAGGAGAAGATGGAAGAAGAACTCATTGTTCTTGCCAAGCCTCAAAGCCCCAATCAAATCATAGGCTCAACAGATGAAAAAGCGCCTAGTTATTCAACATTCTCAATTGGGCACATATTTAAACAAAACATGCTAGGTGACTTTAATTCAATAGCCATCACAAATGGGAACCTACCAAAAGCTACATTATTTCCAATAGATGGAGGGTTCCTCAATTACCGAAGAGGAATTAGATAGTGTTTACCAAACAAAGTCAGGCTGAAAGATTGTAAATCAAGCGCTGACTGGGAGGCAACCCAGGAATTTTTTTTATATTTATATGCTTTCCCAGTTTATTTAGTAGATAAGAATCACGTTATATTCCAAAGTTCTATTCTAATCCATGTTGTCTCTCTTCATTGCAGGTATTGGAGGATCAATGGATAGGAAAATGATCGTCGCCATGCCGCTCCACCACCATCCTCATGCTTGGTGATTACATGGAAGTTCTCTTCTACTTACCGCTATATTCTTACAATGAGGACATTGTAATTGCTAAGTTTGGGGGGAGTTTAGTTTAGTTCTTTATTGCATGTTTAGTTTTATGTTTATGTTATGTTATTTTGCATATGTTGTTAATTTAGTTTAGGTTCATTATGTTTGCATTCATGTAGTACAACTGCATAAGTAGTTTCATAGTAGTATAGTTTTAATATCAGTATATTCATTTTCTTGTTAAAAAAAATCAAAAATTCAAAAATAATAGTTAGTTACTATGTTCATCTTGCATGAGTCTAGCTGTTTGATATTTACAATTTATTTTGGCCAATGATAAGATTGGAATTGGGTAGACAAATATAGTACTGACTATTAGAGCTTTGATGTGATTTCTTATTATGACTTGAGTTTTTCTTTTCTGTTTGAAACTGGTATAATAAGGATAGCACAGTAAAAACAACTTGTTGATTGATTAAGTTTAAATTGATACATAATGGGACTCTAAAGGATAATGCTAGTTTGAATGAAAGAATGACAAGAATAAGTAGTTATGGCTAAGATTAGACAAGAAACTAAGTTTGGGGGAATATTTGGGGTATATAAGCTATATAAAAAAAAGAGAAAAAAAGTATAAATAAACATCGTTAGGCGTGCTTGTCTAGTTCTCAGGCCTTTGTTACTTGAGTAAGTAAGCAGGGGATTGTCTTTACACCTAAGCGCTAAGGGTCTTAATGGTGCAGGAGTCGTTGGTCAAAAGCTCATTAAGGTAGCATTGAAAAGCCTAAGGAATAAGAAATTGCATAGCTATGTGTATATAAACCAAAAGAAAAAAAATGAATAAAGCGGAAATAAGAGCAAAAAAGCCCCGTAGATGAAAAATCTGACATAAGTATCCCATGTTGACCCTCGATATTGGTAATTATTTGATTTTAGTTGGATCTAGCTTGTTTTTGGATTTCTTGAGTTTACATTGTATGATGCCTTCGAAGAGACTTGTTATGTGTTAAATTTGATTTTATATTAATTAACATTGTTGTGGAGCACACATGCACTATATTAGTGATAACAGTCTAAGATTTGATGATTGATTGGGAAGTTACTGATGAGTTTTGATATGATGTATTATCATGTTTACTTGATTTCTCTAAGGTCGGTTGAATAGACTTGTTTCTGTCATTACTGTTGGGTTCGTATGCATGTAGATTAGTTGCATTGCATAGCATTGTTGTTTCATGTTTTTGCTTGAGGACAAGCAAAGGTTTAAGTTTGGGGGTATTTGATAAGTATATTTTATACCTACTTATCCGGTATCTGTTACTTGAATTAGTTGCTTAATCTCATGTTTCTTAGTTACTTTTCATGCATTTTGTGTTCGTTTTGTAGATTATATGCTTGGGAGCTGTGATTGCAAAGAATTGGTATGAAATTGCAAGGAAAAGCAATCTGGACATCATTTGGGCTTTCATATTTTTTTATGTTCTTGGCTTGAAACTTGGATTATATTGTAGAGCTTCTTCTTATCTTTTCGGAACATCTTGAATCATTCCAATCGGAGTTCGGATGCATGAGTTATGACCTTTGTACCAACGGACGTTGAACTTCACTATTTTGGGTGACCATTTACATAGCAGCCACTTTAGAGCAAATTTCAACATTTCTCCATTCCTTATTTCGAAATACTCAAAGAATGAAAGTCGTAGATCTATGTCTCCTCTTTCCAGAACATCTTGAATCATCTAAATCGGAGTTCAGACGAAGAAGTTATGATCATTTTACCAAAGAATGTCAGAGCAAAAAAGGGACCCCCGCCGGGGCGGGCTTTCTCTTCAAAAAACCCCTGCCAGGGCGGGGGTACAAACTTCAAAATAGTAGGGACCCCCACCGAGGCAGGCCCTTTTAGCCTTATACCCCCCGCCGGGGCGGGGGTATGCGCAGAAAAGTCATTTTTTGTCCGAATTTGAGTCCAACAAGGATTGGTTCGATCCGATTGACTCAAGGACTTCCAAGAAGACTTAAAGACATATAAAAAGACATATAAAAGGAGGAGAATCACCAGGATTATGAGAGATAGAGAGAGGATTCCATTAGATTAGATTGGAGTAGAATAGGAGAAAACACTAGTTCTTATGAGATTTGGAGATTGAAGCACTTGGAAGCCATTGGAGATCCAGATCAAGAGCGAGATGGAGGACGAATTTGCCAAAAACAGATTCACTTCTTTTCCTTAATCTTATTTTTATCTTTTAATGTGTATTCAAGTGTGGATTCTTAATTTTAATTCAATAAACTAATTCTTTGTTTGAGATTACAATGGATCTTATTGTGAAATTTATTTTAATATGATTCGCTATCAATTATTATGTTCTATTGTGAGGATTGTCTATTGTGATTTGGACTTAATTATTTAATTGATTGGCCATCAATTACCATGATAATCTATATGAACTCGAGAGATGAAGTTTAGATTTAGATCTGATCATGATAGCATGTGTTTTTGATTTCTGCATAGATGGAATTCATGATTCGTGTTTAGGATGGAGATATGTCTTTACTGAAAGTAGTATGCACACAAGCCAATCATGTTTGATGATAAAGCATATACTTTGTAACAATCTTATTCATTTATTAATAAAAAGTATTAATTTATTAAAGGCTTTTAATTATCTACATGATGTTATTTTATAATATGTGATAAACCCATAGTTTTAAGCAATGCTTTTAGAATAATGATGATCATTATAATGAGATCTAAAATTCTCAGAAAGCTTAAAACTAAAATAGTTCTCAATTCTTGTTCTTTATCTTTTCGTTTAATTAATAATTGCGCATAAAGGATGATCCGGGTCTATGGTTTGTAAAATTTTAAAACTCTAATTTTCACATTTTCGCTTATTTAATGCAATTTGATTGCATTCATGAATATTACAAACCTAACAGTGGCATCAGAGCCAAACCTTTATGCGAATTATTAATTGTTTTAATTTGATATGTATATTGATATGTGTTTAGAACAATTTAATTGGGCATAATTTTGTTGTATAAAATTTATTTATTTTTAAAAAAATGTAATTCGATTCGCGAATTATATTTCGTTTTTCCATTGCCCTGCATTACTGACTTCCACGACTTGGTTATATATATATAATAGTTATATTATATATATATATATATATATATATGTATCCATCCACGACAATCGGTTGTTGAGGCAACCCATTTATTGTACCGGTATTACAAGCTCTCTAGGCCTTGGACAATTTATTATTATTTTTTTATAAAGCCAGGTAGAGAGCTTGCGGTGGTGGCAAAATGGATTGCTCCCCAACAATCGGTTCTTTGTGGATGGAGACCCTATATATATATATATATATATATGTGTGTGTGTGTGTGTGTGTGTGTGTGTGTGTGTGATTCCTAACTAA
The DNA here is from genome assembly GCA_020205605.1 of Panax ginseng. Lineage (NCBI taxonomy): Eukaryota > Viridiplantae > Streptophyta > Magnoliopsida > Apiales > Araliaceae > Panax > Panax ginseng. The sequence continues at coordinate 61,314,131 of CM035137.1, forward strand.
GTAATCAGGATTCAGCAGATTCTTAGTGATTCACGTGAATCACTTATAAATATATACATTATATATAGGGAAATGGGTCAAAAAAGCCCCTGATGTTTACCCCGATTTCCCACTTGCACCCTAAACTAATTTTTTTTCCAAAAGTACCCTTAACGTTATATTTTTTGGGTTAAATGCGTGCCCTATAGTTAACGAGAATATAAGCGGTGTTAAAAATCGATGACGATAAGCGAGCTTAATTATAAAATATATTTTAAATAAAACAATATATATCATTTAATCAAAACAAAAATGCTAAAATTCAAAATAAAAAAAAGCATAACATATTTACAAAAAAATTTTAAAATGATTTGTTTAAAAAAATAGAATTTTTAAAAAATAGAATTTTTAAAAAACAAACTTTTAAAAAAAAGCGAAACTTTTTAAAAGCGGTTTTTAAAAAATATATAGAATTTTTTAAAAATAGCTTCTAAAAAAATGTAATTTTTTAAAAACAAATTATTTTTTAAAAAGCAGATTTTTTTAAAAATAGAATTTTTTAAAACAAACATTTTAAAAAAAAAGCGTAACTTTTTAAAAAGCGATTTTTTAAAAAACATTTTTTTTAAAAAAGGAACTCTTTTAAAAAAGCAGTTTTTTTTAAAAAAAAGAATTTTAGTATAATAGAATTTTAAAAAAAGTCTTTTTTAAAAAATAGAATTTTTAAAAAAGCAGAATGTTAGTATTTTAGTATTTTTTTAATTTGATTTTTTTAGTATTTTAGTATTTTTTTTTTAATTAGTATTTTAGTACTAAAATACTAATTAAAAAATAATTCTAAAATACTAATTAAAAATAATACTAAAATACTTAAAAATTCTATTTTTTTAAAAATTCTATTTTTTTTAAAAAAAGCTGCTTTTAAAAAGTTCCGTTTTTTTTAAAGTTTGTTTAAAAAAAAATCTTTTTTTTAAAAAAATACATTTTAGTTTTCTAAAAAGGTTGTTTTTAAGCAAATTCTATTTTTTTAAAAATTTGCTTTCATTTTTTTAAAAGTTTGTTTTTAAAAAATTATGTTTTTTTAAAAAATTGTTTTAAAAAATTCTATTTTTTTAAAAGCTAATTTTAAAAATTCTATATTTTTTTAAAAAATGCTTTTAAAAAGTTAGTTTTTAAAAAAAAAATCTATTTTTTAAAATTATGTTTTTTTAAACAAATCATTTTTAAAATTTTTTTTGTAAATATGTTATGCTTTTTTTTTTTTTGAATTTTAGCATTTTTTTTTTGATTAAATGATATATATTGTTTTATTTAAAATATATTTTATAATTAAGACTGCCACGTCATCGATTTTAACACCGTTTGTATTCATTAATGGCAAAATACAAGCTTACACAAAAATGTAACGTTAAGGGTACTTTTGAAAAAAAATAGTTTAGGGTGCAATCTTGGGGACATCGGGAAACATCGATCGCTTTTTTGACCCTTTTCCCTATATATATATATGAAATGATCAAGGATCCTTTATTTTATTAAAATGAGGACTTTTTTTTTTTTTTTTTGCTTTTTTTAAAAAAACAATTAAAAAAGTTTAATATTTTATGGGCCAAATTTTTTCATAATACAATGTTTTGGGCGTGTTTTGAATACCTATACCAAAAAGTGGTGATGCAGTCTGACTGGATATACATACATGTTTTGTTATCGTGCTCAAATCACACCCAAAACATTGTATTATGAAAAATTTCGATTAAAATATTAAACTTTTTTTAGTTGTTTTAAAAAAAGCAAAAAAAAAAATTCCTCATTTTAAGAAAATAAGGGATCACTTACTGATCTGACCTATATACAAAAATATAGTACACGGTTTGGTCCAAAAAGAATGTCCCATAACGAGTGACTCTTATTTTGCTGGCACACTTAAATCATACACATACTAGATCATTTAATGCCTGCACATTTTTGGTATATATATATATATATATATATATATATATATATATATATATATATATATAAAGTACATGCATTAATTGATCAACTCATCAATAATTCGGTCAAGAGTGAAAAAAAAAAAAAAGCCAGCTGACACGCATTTGTGGAATGCATGCATGTTGTTTATATATATATATATTGGAAAAGGGTCAAAAAAGCCCTCGATGTTTACCCCAATGTCCCACTTGCATCCTAAACTAATTTTTTTTTCAAAAGTACCCTTAACGTTATATTTTTGGGTTAAACATGCCCCTTATAGTTAACGAGAATACAAACGCGGTGTTAAAATCGATGACGCGTGGCGAGGCTTAATTATAAAATATATTTTAAATAAAACAATATATATCATTTAATCAAAACAAAAAATGCTAAAATTCAAAATAAAAAAAAGCATAACATATTTACAAAAAATTTTTAAAACAGATTTGTTTAAAAAAAACATAATTTTTAAAAAAATAGATTTTTTTTTAAAACGGAACTTTTTTAAAAGCATTTTTTTAAAAAAAAATATAGATTTTTTAAAAATAGCTTTTAAAAAAAAAAATTTTTAAAACAATTTTTTTTTTAAAAACATAATTTTTTAAAAATAGAATTTTTTCAAAACAAACTTTTTAAAAAATGAAAGCAATTTTTTTTTAAAAAATAGAATTTGCTTAAAACAACCTTTTTAGAAAACGAAAATTGATTTTTTTTAATAAAATAGATTTTTTTTAAAACAAACATTAAAAAAACGGAACTTTTTAAAAGCGCTTTTTAAAAAAATAAATTTTAAAAGCGACTTTTTTAAAAAAAAAAATTTTTTAGTATTTTTAGTATTATTTTTAAGTAGTATTTTAGAATTATTTTTTAATTAGTATTTTAGTACTAAAATACTAATTAAAAAATAACTAAAATACTAAAAAATCAAATTAAAAAATACTAACATTACATTTTTTAAAAATTCTATTTTTTTAAAAACTTTTTTAAAAATTCTATTATACTAAAATTACATTTTTTTTTAAAAAAAAGCTGCTTTTAAAGAGTTCCTTTTTTAAAAAAAAATGTTTTTTAAAAAAATCTAATTTTTTAAAAATCGATTTTAAAAAATTACGTTTTTTTTTAAAAAGTTTGTTTTAAAAAATTCTATTTTTTAAAAACTGCATTTTTAAAAATCTTTTTTAAAAATAATTTGTTTTAAAAATTACATTTTTTTTAAAAAGTCGTTTTTAAAATTCTATTTTTTTTAAAAAAATTGTTTTTAAAATAGTTTCGTTTTTTTAAAGTTTGTTTTAAAAAAATCATTTTTTTAAAAATCATTTTAGTTTTCTAAAAAAGGTTGTTTTTAAGCAAATTCTATTGTTTTTAAAAAATCTGCTTTCATTTTTTAAAAGAGTTTGTTTTAAAAAATCTATTTTTTTAAAAAAAATTGTTTTTAAAAAATTCTGTTTTTTTAAAAGCTATTTTAAAAAAATTCTATATTTTTTTAAAAAAACTTCTTTTAAAAAAGTTCCGTTTTTTTAAAAAGTTTGTTTTTTAAAAAATTCTATTTTTTTTAAACAAATCTGTTTTAAATTTTTTTTGTAAATATGTTATGCTTTTTTTTATTTTGAATTTTAGCATTTTTTGTTTTGATTAAATGATATATATTGTTTTATTTAAAATATATTTTATAATTAAGCCTGCCATGTCATCAGATTTTAACACCGTTTGTATTCTGTTAACGGCAGGGGCACAGGCGACCTAAAAATGTAACGTTAAGGGTACTTTTGGAAAAAAAATTAGTTTAGGGTGCAAATGGGACATCGGGGTAAATATCAGGGGCTTTTTTGACCCTTTTTCCTATATATATATATATATAAGATATACCATGCAGGCATGTATACATATTAAATGAAACAAATGTGTGTATTTAAGACACTTATTTTGACTTAAAAAAAACGCAAGTATGCTGGCATTTCTTTTTCTTCAAAACATGTGGTCAAATGGTGCATTAATGCAAAGTTGGTTGATTTCGGCCCAGGCAGAATTCCAAGTTCTTCCGCGTAAAAGATTGATCTCATCTGGACCGTTCATTTCAAAAATCTTTCATCCAAACTGTTCATTCAAAATCAAATTTTCAAAATTATCATTTTATCCCTGACTTCAAAAATCTATAAATAGGAGGCCTTTTTTTCATTTTCAATTTGTCAATTCACTTTAAAAAAAAACTTATTTTTCTCCCACATACACTCTCTAAAAAGCTTTCTCTATCTCTTCTTACAAAAGTTCTGATTATTTGAGAAGAGGAAATTGATCTAAGCATTTTGAGATAAGTTATTTGATTTATTTATTTGAATTATCTCTTGCTTATTTATATTTATAGATATACGAATATAAATTATTCTACACAATTTTATATATCTATATTTCATCTATTTATCGAATAAAAGGATACTTGGGCTCATGAAGCTCTGAGAGATAAACCTCTATGGAGAGGAATCCGACCGCATCTTATTCCTTATAGTCTTCAATAACCTTTTATTGATATTATTTATATAAATATCGTAAAAATAGATCGACACTTGATAGCTCAAAACAACAACCGAGATCTTGCTCCAAAAGAGTACTCATCCGAACCGGATTTGAGAATCGTAGTGATCTATTGAAAATATTTATATAAATATCAATTGTGAAAATTTTAAATTCTGTTATACTTGGGCGCCGCAAGACTACGGAGATAAACCTCTACGGAGAGGAATCCGACCGTATGATTCCTTATAGTACCAAGTGACACTATTTATAAAAGTTCACATAATAGATAAAATATTTTTATATATTGTTTAAGTTAAACAATAATATTTGTTATATCAAGTATTGCTTAACTGATTTATTTATTATACTTGATATCTGTCATCACAAGTATTTGTTCATAAATTTATTTATTCATAAAATACTTGTTGCATAATATAAAAGGTATTTAAACTTTTATTTCACAAACTTAAGTGAATATATCTGCTTAAATAGAAGAATATTTGATTCAAAGCTTAAAATAACTTATTTGCTTACTCAGAAGCTTTTTCATTCTAAAAGTTATTTAAACTTAAAGTGACTTTTTCTTTACTCATAAAGAATACATATTTCTTTATAAATTTTTATTAAATTATATATCTGCTTAAACAGAAGCATTTTCGAGTAAAAGCTAAAATTGACCTATTTGCTTATTCTAGAAGCACTTTTCACATAAAATATAAAAGTTATTTAAACTTTTATACCAGGGCATAATTTACATATTTGCTTACACAGAAGCATTATTTGATCTAAGCACAAATTGCTATCTGCTTACTAAAGAAGCATATTTTCTCAAGTATAAAAGTCTTTGAACTTTTATAAATACATTTGCTCTTTAATTGATATCTGTTTATTTGAGAAGCATCCATCTGTACTAAATTCTTATCTGCTTATTTGAGAAGCACATTGTTGTAAAATCATTTGTAAAAAGAGAAAAGGTCAGAGTTAGTTTATTTTATGTAGCTGTGAGAAAGATGAGTAATTCTTCGACCAAGACCATAGTCTTAGAGAGGTCAGCGGGAAGTTAGGTCTCTAGTGTACTTGTGAGGTGAGGAAGAGGCTGTTGTTTCAAGACCAGATCATAGAATAGAACTGAACTCAAAAGAAGTACAACTAAGCTTGAGGAGGGAGCTGGGAGCTTGCTGTCCAAGATAGATTAGTTGGGAACATTTGGAAGTTTGACTATAAAACTTTGTAAAGGCTTCTCCGCCTATTGAAGGAGTATTTATTACAGATAGTAATAGGATCTCAAGTCCTGGAGAGGAGCTTGAGACTGGACGTAGCAACATACCCGGGATGTATGTTGTGAACCAGACAAATCTATGTGCATTGTGTGATTGAATTTTTACTGTCTTGCATATTAATTTCTAACACTGCAAATTAATTATTCAAAAATTTAAAAAGGCCTTAGATAATTTTTAAATCTGTAATAATCTATTCAACCCCCCTTCTAGATTATTATTGAACTTTCAATTGGTATCAGACCAGTGCTCTTTAACTTGTTTGTTGAGTAAATACATGCATACCTAAGAGTAGATCCATCTATGGCCTACAATGCTACTAGTTGCGGAGAAGGACTATCAATTACCAGACCTCCACTATTTGATGGTACAAACTTTGCCACCTGGAAAAGCAGATTCAAAATCTATACCAAATCACAAGGAATCAAAGTTTGGCTTTCAATAGAACGAGGTGTAAAAGTTCTGACAAAAATCGTGGGAGAAAAGATCATTGAGAAAGATGTTGATAAATTCACTACTGATGATGAAAAGGCTATGAACATTGCATCCCTAGCTGAACAAGTGCTGACTAGTGCTCTCATTGAAAAAGAATACAAAAGAGTTAGCAATTGCAAGAATGCAAAAGAAATCTAGGAAAAATTGAATCTAACTTATGAAGGAACCAGTCATATCAAAGAAACTAGAAAAGATGCTCTAATCCAGGAGTATGAAAGTTTCAAGTTGGAAGAAGGTGAAAGATCATTGATATAGAAACACGTTTTTCCAGAATCATTGATGAACTGGAACATCTGGGGAAAGCATATACAACTAATGAGAAAAATAGAAGGATTCTCAAAGCCCTTCCATCCATCTGGAACATGAAGGTTATTGCTATTAAGGAAAGGCAAGACCTAACTACTTATCCTCTTGATAGCCTTATTGGAAATCTGCGTGCCCACGAAGTCGACATGTTAGTCGGCGGTGATTGAATCTGAGATATCAAAAAGAAAGGAATTGCTTTCAAAGATTTACTTATAAATCAAGAAGAAGTTGCTAAACAAACTGAGGAAATTGCAAATCTGTGCTTAATGGCAAACAATGAGTCATCACCAAGATCGGAGGTATATTTTGAACATCAATTATCTAGTATTTCATTTGTCATGCATACCTTAAATAATATAAATGAAAAACACCATAAATTACAAGAAGCTTATAATGGTTTATATGAAGATAATAAAATTATTAAAGAAGATTTTATTGAATTAAAAGTTTTATTAGAAAAATTAATTAAAATTAACAAAAATCTGGAAATGGAAAATGCAAACTTGATTATAACTAATGAAAGTTTAAATGAAGTAAACTTGACCAAGCAGAAGTAGAAAGCTAAACAAGAGATAAGTAATCCTATGTGTGAAAAATGAAGCAAAGGTTGCTACATTAGCCATAGAAACTTATAGTTTAGCAATGCCTATGGGCAAGTCTATTAAGCCAATAAGTTGTTATTGTATTCCAGTTCTCGTTGAAAACATTATTTCTATGTTATTGTTGGACAATGAAATCTTTGGTATTATATTTAAGAACAATTGTTGTTCTATTTATAATAATAATGTTTTGTATAGAACTGAAATATTACTTAATGAATTTTATATACTTGACTTACGTGAAAATAATTTTACAAATTGAACAAACTAGTATAAGAAAAGGAGATGATCATTCAAAAGGTTGAACGTGTGTATTTGCTAAAATACAATTGTGAATTATTTGAAAGGTTTAAAGAATTCAGAAATGAAACAAATTGGCAAAGTATTAGGATTCTTTGATCGGATCAAGGAAGGAATAATTGTATAATGAGTTTCTAGATCATCTCAAATGGTTTTCTCACAATGGACGCCTCCAGATACGTAATAATTGATTGATGTATCTGAAAGGAAAAATTGTATCTTGTTGGACATGGTGCGGTCTATAATGATTTTACCGACATTCCAGTATCCTTTTGGGGTAATGTCCTAGAAATGGCTGCATATCTACGAAAATGTAACCTCAAAATCCAGCCCCAAGACTCCATAAAAGTTATGGACATGGAGGATTACTAATCTTAAGTATGTTAAGATAAGGGGTTGTCCAACTTATGTGAAATGGTTTCAAAGGTTAAGCTTGGGACAAGATTTGACAAATACAGATTTGTGGAACATCCTAAAGTAAGTTTAGGGTATATGTTCTATAATCCTACTTAGTAAAAGGTGTTTGTTGTGAAACACGCTGCCTTCTAAGATAATGGTGTTTATCATTGAAGGGGCTAGTGGGAGGATAATACATCTTAAAGAGTTCAAGAACCATAAATCACTATAAGTCAAATAAGAGGAACCTATAGATAGACCTAATGTACTACAACCGAATCGTAAATCTGGAATAGTACCGAAGATACCTAGAAGGTATGGATTCATCATAGATTATGATGATGAGGTACACATCATAGAAGATGATAATCCAGTTACATACGATGAGGTAAGAGTTGTAGACACTCAGAGAAATGGATTGAAGCAGGCTTCTCAAATATGGAACATTCATTTTGATGAGACAATAAAAAGAGTTTGATTTTATCAAAAATAAGAATGAACCTAGTGTGTACAAAAGGGTCAGTGGGAGTGCCGTGACATTCCTAATATTATATGTTGATATACTATGAATAAAGAATGACATACTAATGCTACAATCAGTAAATATAAAGTTATCTAAATATTACTCCATGAATGATTTGGGAAGAGTATCTTAATTGGGGATACAAATCTATATAGATAGATTCAAGAGGATGCTCGACTTAACCCAATGAACGTATATTCATTTGTTGCTAAAGTTTTTTAGCATGGAAAACTCCAAGCGTTGTCTCATGTTGAGGAGCTATGGAGTGTATCTCTTTTAATAGTCCCCATAGACCCCTGAAAAGAGAGATCGCATGAGTGACAATCATGTATGCAATGAAATATACGAGACCTAATGTTGATCAGTCATATTCTGGAGAAGTTCACTATGAGTAAGTGAAAAACATCTTAAAGTACTTAACCGGCACTAAGGATGTGATCATATTCATGGTGGGTCTAAATTAAAACTAGAGGGCTTAACAGACTCAAGTTTTTTTAGACAGACCAAGACGACAGAAAATCCACTTTAAAGTAAAGCGTCACCTTGAATGGTGGTGTAGTGAATTGGAATAGTTTCAAACAGCAAAGAGTTGCTAGTTTAGTGATAAAGACAAAGTATATAGCTATAAATAAAGCTACAAGTTGATTGTTTGGAAGAAAAGTTCATTACAGAACTAGGAATAGTTCCTAAGTCTCATCTTGGATCTAAACATGTGTTGTGGCACTTTCATTTGATTATAAGAATCATTGAAAGATGAGAAATCACTATAGAGATAATAAACTCTCAAGAACAACATTACATATTCATTAACTAAAGCTTATCCAACAGCAGGATAATCATCACTTAGAGAAGAAGGGTATGGGATACAATGACGATTGACTTTAGTGCAAGTAGGAGATTGAAAGTAGTATGCACATAAGCCAATCATGTTTAATGATAAAGCATATACTTTGTAACAATCTTATTCATTTATTAATAAAAAGTATTAATTTATTAAAGGCTTTTAATTATCTACATGATGCTATTTTATAATATGTGATAAACCAATAGTTTTAAGCAATACTTTTAGAATAATGATGATGATCATTCTAATGAGATCTAAAATTCTCAAAAAGCTTAAAACTAAAATAGTTCCCAATCTTTGGATTACTAAATTGGGGATTAGTGAATTTGTATAGATTGGTACATACGTTGCTTGCTCATTGGATGAGGATGATTGATCTCATGATCATTTGTGTGGAGACACTAAAGCAAATATATAGGTGCTTATTAGAGAATAAGTTCACTGAACGTGGCTCGCTAATGAATACCTAATGGAGTTTTACTTGCCTGTCAATAGAAATTCCTATAGTGATAGTAGTACAAGTGATCCTTGGACTTGAGATCATCATAGTATCTTGTGTTTGATGAGTTATACCTTGACTTATTCCTTAATACCATTAGGGTATATCAAAGGGTATGCTTGAGTATAATAAGTTGTACATGGAGATAATGTATGATCAATAAAGAATCTACCACTTATAGTAAAAGAAGAGAAATGTCTTATGTGATTCGATAAATGACAACCCAGTAGTCCTTGGCCAAGGAAGAATGGAATTAGAAAGGAGTTTCTAATTTGCATTATTTGGAGTTGTGCATTTAGGAGTCGAAATACATATAATTAAATAAAATAAGACTAGACAGTAATTCCATGTCTTATATTTAATTGGGACATAGTATGGTGGAAGGATTGAATTGTACGGTAACTATTTACTCAAAGGTTCTTTTATGATTAATGTTGAAATCTATATTATCTGAAAAGTCGTTGATCGTTGGGTAGGCTTATCTCTATTGTAGAATAAATATTATTTATTTAAATAAATTAATAATTTAATTTATTTATTTAAATAAGATTAAAATTGTTCTAATTGATTTATTCACAACCGGTTTAATATGGAGAACCTAAATGGTCACACCATAAAAGGAAGAATAATTATTTAAGAAGTTAATGGTATAATCGTAATAATATGTTAAGTGTATTTAATTTAATCTATGGTGATAGAATAAATTAAATAGCTTAATATTTATTATTTAATATTTTGGAAATATTAAATATAAAAATTAATAAGAGGAGTCTTATTAATATTATTACAATTATTATTATTTTAATTTCTAAAGAGTTGGAAATTAATTTAATATTAGTACTCTCATTTATTCCTAATAAGATTAGGATGCTAATTAATTAAAGGATTTTAATTAATTAAAATAAAATCCAATTCCTTAATTGTTAAGGAGGGTTGCCCACATCTATAAATAAGAGGAGTCTTATTATGGGTGAGTTGTTGTTGATTTTTTCACCATAGACGTGATTCCAATTGTTGGAGAGTACGTTCTTTTCCTATAGAGATAGAAAACTACGGTTTAGCCAACCACCCTTCTTTTTGAATATTTCTTCTTCCTTGGTGGATAACCTCTAGAGGCCAAATACTTGAGTGGCTAACGTTGATTAAAGGAAGGAACTAAACCCGGTGGATTCCAGTTGAACGCGAAAAGGATTGGAGGTGAACTTGTACCTGAGGAAGCTCGAATCTTCAAGGGTATGATTCTTGTTCTTTATCTTTTCGTTTAATTAATAATTGCACATAAAGGATGATCCGGGTATATGGTTTATAAAATTTTAAAACTCTAATTTTCACGTTTCCGCTTATTTTATGCTATTTGATTGCATTCATGAATATTACAAACCTAACATTTACGCCATATGTAATCTTATAGAGAACTTGTGCTTTAAATCCTTTTTAATTGTAATTCACATAGAGATATAGTGGATTAGTTAATTAAGGAGTCTTGCTTAATTCTATCATTTGTGGATTTAAGTGAGTATGGGTATTATTCATCGAGAGGTGGTTTTATCTGCTATAGTGTTCTTGATTAACAATTCAGGATAGAAAATAGTTGATGAGAAGTGTGTTAACTTAAATGAAACAATAAGTGAAGTTGTGATCTTAAATCTCCATAATCTAATTTTTAATTAGTGGTAATTAGAATTAGTGTAATTAGATAATTTAATTTATAATCCTAAATTATTTGTTTAAATAAAATTAGTTTGATTAAGAGTTAGTATTTGGTCATTTGTATTAACAATTCCTCGTGAGAACGATACTCTACTTTCACTTTATTAATTGTTGACCACGTATACTTGTGTGTTGTGCGTAATTAGATTTTACCTAATAGATATCGATTCTATCCATTCTTTTATCTCTCCTCCTTGTGCTCAACGTTTGAACTTGACTCCGAAAAAAATTAGACTTTGACTTATTTGTTGTGACTCCGTTAGGAGAAACTTTCATTACATCCACTATTTATAAAGCTTGCTTGATCCAAGTTGGCACCATCACATTACCTGTTGATCTTATCTCTTTAAAGATACTTGCATTTGATGTAATTTTAGAGATTAATTGGTTAACCACTCATCATGCTAAAATTGATTATTTTCGTAAGGTTGTTAGTTTTCATATTCCTAACCAACCTGTTATGCGAATTCAAGCAACCAAACCACTAAAGTCAATTATGGTCATATCAAGCCATAAAGCCATTCGTTTATTAAAAAAATAGATGTCAAGCTTTCTTAGCCCATGTGTTATGGATTTGAACAAAAACACGTCAGATTTGAATAATATTTCTGTTGTTAGTGAATTTCCTGACGTATTTCCTAAAGAACTTCCCGGTCTACCCCCAGAATGTGAAGTTGAATTCTTTATTGACCTTGAACCTGGTACAAAACCCATTTCTAAAACCCCATATCGAATGTCTCCTATTGAACTTCAGGAGTTAAAGGTCCAACTACAGGAGTTGTTAGACATTGGTTTCATTCGTCCTAGTACATCTCCTTGGGGTGCTCCTGTTTTATTCGTAAAGAAGAAAGACGGGAGTATGCGACTTTGTATTGACTACCGGGAATTGAACCATGTCACCATCAAGAATAGGTATCCGTTACCTCGCATTGATGACCTATTCGACCAGTTGCATGGAGCACAATTCTTTTTAAAGATCTATCTTCGTTCTGGATATCATCAGCTGAAGATTAAAATTGAGGATATTCCGAAGACTGCTTTCAGAACTCGTTACGGGCATTATGAATTCTTAGTCATGTCTTTTGGATTAACTAATACTCATGTTGATTTCATGGATATGATAAACTGTGTGTTCAAGGAATATTTGGATCAGTTTGTTGTTGTCTTTATTGATGACATCCTCATCTATTCAAAAAGCCGTGAAGATCATGAGCACAATTTGAAGCTGGTACTTTAAAGGCTTCGTGATAACAAGCTATATGCATGCCAAACTGAAGAAATGTGAGTTTTGACTTGAGGAAGTAGCATTCCTTGGGCACGTGGTGTCAAAACATGGAGTATCTGTTGATTCGGTGAAGATTAAAGAAATACAAAGTTGGGAGCAACCGAAGTCGGTGACCGAAATACATAGCTTTCTAGGCTTAACTGGTTATTATCGGAGATTCGTGGAAGGATTTTCTCGAATTGCTACTCCATTAACTCAGATGACTCGAAAAGATACAAAATTCGTATGGAGTGAGGAATGCGAGAAGAGTTTCCAAAAGCTTAAGAGGAGACTCATTTCGGCACTTGTTTTGACAATATCATCTGGTTCAGATGGATTTGTTATCTACAGAGATGCTTCAGGCAAAGGGTTAGGATATGTTCTCATGCAACATGAGAAAGTCATAGCCTATACCTCGCGATAACTCAAAGAATATGAGAGGAATTATCCTACTCATGATCTGGAGTTGGCAGCAGTCGTTTTCGCATTGAAAATCTAGAGACACTACCTGTATGTGGAGAAAATGGAGATCTATACAGATTATAAAAGCCTTAAATATTTTTTCACTCAAAAGGAACTCAACATGCGAAAATGACGTTGGCTCGAGCTGTTGAAAGATTACGACCATACTATTCAATATCATCCCGAAAAAGTGAACGTGTGAGATCCTGAATTTTATGAAATAAAACTAATCAATTTTTCTATTTTAGTAAATAGTTAAATTGATAAAAGTTTAAAGATAAGGGTGATATTTGAAAATTTTCAAAGTAAGAAAGTTTTCATAAAATAATCGGTGATAAAAGTACAGTAATACGCGTGGTTGTATAGTAGTTCACGGTATTTTACAGTATTTTTGATTATTGATGCTTACGTGAGAAGACAATCAGTTATATTCAATTATTGCTACAATAATTACTGCATAATATCTCACGTTATTTGATTCAATTATTATCAATATTTTATATATTATTAAATCAATAATTGAGATGATAAGTTATTAATATTATTATTTGCATAATTAACAATGTCTAGAAGTTCTGTCAAGGAGAGGTTTGGTCACCTAATTACGCGTCAATAATTAGGATAAAAATATTTTGATATTTTTCATTGTGTTGGGATGATTAGTGTTGATGAAAATCGATAATAATTTCGATAATAATTGATGTCTGGAGGTTATATTGACCAATCGGGCAATTAATCGAATAAATGAGCAATTAATTGCTATTAATTCACATGATTATAACTATTTGTTCACATGTGTGTACTATTGATACACATTCTTGTACTATTAGGGGAGGTGGTGCAAGATTGATAATACTTGCATGACTAAGTTAAAAATGGAGGTATAGATGGAGGTACTATACTGTAATTCGTATTTTTACATGTTTAGAATTATTGAGTCACATGATTTACTATTGATTCACATTATTTACTATTAGGGGAGGTGGTGCAAGTTTGATAATACTTGCAGGACTAAATTAAAAATGAAGATAAAGAGGAAGGTATTATACTATAATATTTCGAGCCCCAAAACGTGCAATTATCAAAACTATATTTTCCTATAAATAGAAGCTCATTCCTTCATTATTTTTCACCAATTCACTAAAGCTATAGAGCAATTATTATAGAGAGAAAGAAGAAGAGAAGTCTGCTACCTCACTATTCCAGTATCCAGTTTTCTTCTAAGGTAAGGGGTATTATTCTTTCATATTCATTAAGAGAGTTATTTTCTTTCAGTACTCGTAAGGGTTGTTATTCCATTCTTTATTATTATGTTAGAATAACCTATCTATGCGAAGTACCGCATACATGGTGAAATTCTTTTGTTATTCCATTCTTTATTATTACATTGGAATAACACATTCATCATGGTCTATCGCATGCACGATGAATTATTTTGTTATTCCATTCTTTATTATTCTATTGGAATATCCTCATGCATACGGATTACACATGACACGGTTCCATTCTTTATTATTCTATTGAATATCACATGCATGCGTATTACGCATGACACAGTTCCATTATTTATTATTCTGCTGGAATAACTCGTTCGCATGCGGTCTATCGCATGCACGTGAATTCTTACATTATTCCATTCTTTATTATTACATTGGAATAACTTTGTCAATGTGGATTACCGCATGCATGATGAATGACCTTTCGTATTCATTCTTTATTAAATTGTGGAAATGATCTGTCTACGTGGATTACCGCATGGCGGGTGAAAATCCATTTGCAGTTTCGTATATTATATTATACTCGTATGAGATATCATTTCTTTTGTACTCGTCATGGATTATCATTTTCTTTGGTATTTTCTTTTACGAGTTACTATTCACGGGTTACTATTTACCTGATTACTATTCACTCTAGTATTATTCACTCGGGTATTCCGGGCACTTTTCGTGTCGGAGTACTATTCACGAGTTACTATTCATGGGTTACTATTCACCAAAATTATTATTCACCTAAATATTATTTACTCAGGTATTTGGGTACTTTTCATGTCGGGGTACTATTCACGAGGTACTATTCCCGAAGTACTATTCACGAGGTACTATTCACGATGAAAAATTGATTCTTTTCTATCCAAATTATTTTTGGTACATGAATATTATTCTTGAATTTTAATCTAAAAAGCAGAATCATGTTGACAATTTAGACGTTATTGATTTCTGGATAAATTAAATTATAAATCTTTAAAATTTATCCTTGAACTTGTTTTATTGAATTATTATGTCATTGTCATCATCCTCATGCTTATATTGTGATTAAAGTCATCTTTAGCTTACGTGCATAAATGGACTTGGTATGATTATGACCAGGGATTATTCGGTATAATCATGACCATAATGTAACGAATGATGTGGTAAAAGTCCTCATTGATCTGTAGTTCATTGATGGACAGTTGTTGGTATGATTATGACCAAGGATTATTCGGTATAATCATGACCATTGATGATTACAATATGAATATCCTTGGCCGTGGTGTAGGGATGATTCGATTTTATTTATTAAGCTGAGTCTCAGAGATAAAGTTGATGAAAAACTTTTTAAATCATAGAAGATAGTAGATTTTATGCTCTACTTGACTCTTCTAATGGATTGCTTATTCCGCTGCAGTTGTTGATCTAAAACTTGTTGTCTATTGTATTACATCGGTTGTTATCTTTGTTGAAGGCTAAGGATAATTTATTCTGCATTATCTTAGTCATAATATTTCTTACTAGGCTAGTTGAGCTCACCCTTTTCTTTCATTGTTCTCTTCAGGAAATGAGAATATAGTTGGGACGAGTCGGGGAATGGAGTGATGGTCCATGATAAGTGGCTTTAGTAGTCCTCACTATTCTATGAAATAGTGTGATAATAATTGTAATGAGGACTCCATTGAGAGTGGATATTGTCTAGAAGGCAATATTCTTATTTAAACTCTCAACTATGTTTTGTCGTATATTACCCGACAGTTGTATAATTTAGTTTGTATTTGATTTATGTACCATGTATCTGGCGACTCAGAATGGGTGATGTATACCTGTTTTGGGGGCGTCACAGTACGTGCTAACCTTTTTATACCAGTTTCAAACAGAAAAAGATTCAATTCATAACAGGAATTCACATCAAAGCTCTAATAGTAAGCACTACACTTATCTACTCAATTCCAATCTCATCATTAGCCAAAATAGACTGGAATCATGTAAGATGAACTTAAATGCAACAAAACATAGTAAACTAACTACTATTTTTGAAAATTTTCATATTTTTTTCATTTTTTTTAGATAAAACAAGAAACTAAATATAATGTTATTCAAACTACACTACTATGCAACTATACTACGCTAATGCAAACCTAATGAACATGAACTAAACATGACAACATATGCAAATTAAATAATTAACATAACATAAACATGCAATAAAGAACTATACTAAACTCCTCCAAACTTAGCAATTACAATGCCCTCATTGTATAAATATAACAGTAAGCACAAGAGCACTTCCCTGAAATCAGCTAAGGTTGAGGTGATGGTGGTGATGGTGGCCGTGGCACAAAGACTCGACGCTCTTCAGTGTTTGAATCGGATGGTGGGTATTGTGGCATAGGCTCTGGCGTTTGGTATGGAAACTGTGCGGCCGCGGCTGGATTTAGAGTCTGTAACGCCGCATTTAGAGAGGCAACAGACGTGTTCATGGCGTTGAACATATGGTCCTGCCTGACTGCCAGTCGCTTCATCTGTCGGTTGGCTTCTTTATCTCTTTTATCAACAAGGCACTGGAGACTGCGGAATTGATTACTAAACATGAATTTACCCGACTTGCTACTCCCCTCAGTCTCCTACTCTCCAGTCATCTCATCCGCTTGGAACTCATCATCCTCAAATGTTACGCCCCCACAATAGGTATTCATCACCCATTCTGAGTTGCCAAAGACATGGTATAGAATACAAATACAAACTTCATTAATACAATACGACGAAATGTAGCTGAGAGTTTTAACACGAATATTGTCTTCTAGACAATATCCAAACTCAAATGGAGTCCCCATTTCAATTATTATCACATTATTTCACAGAATAGTGAGGACTACTAAAGCAACCTTCTGGATCGTCACTCCATTCCCTGACTAGTCCCAGCTATATTCTCATTTCCTGAAGAGAACAATGAAAGATAAGGGTGAGCTCAACTAGCCCAATAAAGAATATTATGATTAAGATAATGTAGAATAAATTATCGTAAGCCTTCAATAGTATAACAACTGATAGAATACAATAGAAAACAAGTTTTAGATCAACAATGGCAGCAGAACAAGCAATCCATTAGAAGAGTCAAATAGAGCATGATATCTACTATCTTCTATGATTTAAAAGTTTATCATCAATTTTATCACTGAGACTCAGCTTAATAAATAATCAACATCACTGAATTATCTGTGCACTACAAGCCAAGGATATTCATTAGTATCACATCCAAGAATTATTCAGGCACTATGGACCAAGGATATTCGTGTTATCACCAATGGTCATGATCATGCCAAACAACAATTCATCTTTGCACCCTTGGCCGAAGAGAACGCATGGTCATGATCATACCAACATCTGTCCATCAATGCACTACAGGCCAATGAGGACTTTTACCACATTATTTGTAACATTACAGGTCATGATTATACCGAATAATCCATGGTCATAATCATACCAATCAACAGTCCATCTATGCACTACGGGCCAAAAATGATTTTTATCACAATATAAACATGAGGATGATGTCAATGATATAAGCATTAATCAAACAAAATCAAGGATAAATATTAAAGACTTTAAATTTATCTAGAGTTTAAAAATGTCTAAATTGTCAACATGATAACTGCTTTGTGACGTAAAATTCAAGAATAATATTTTATCAAAAATGATTTGGACATAAAAGAAATCAATTTTTGTTATGAATAGTACCCTGGGTGAATAGTACCTAAGTTAATAGTACCCCATGAATAGTACCCATATATATGAATAGTACCGTATGTATGAATAGTGCCGTATAAATGAATAGTACCCATGAATAGTACTACGGCATGAAAATCTTAAAAATGAACAAGAATATTCAGAAAAATATCCTTGTGAAATGATACTAGATGAAACACAAATTTTAAGGATATTCTACTAATTTCAAAGAGTATAGAAGCAATACTTAATATTTCTTACGAATATTGAACGAAGATAATATTCCTTATGAATATTAAACAAAGATAATATTTCTTGCGAAATTTGAACGAAATAAAATTTCTTACGAATACAAAAAATAATATCGTAAGCGAATATGAAATAAATAAGACATCTTACCTCAAAAGAAGAGTATTTCTGACTGGTATAACAGATATATTCTTGAAGAAAACTTTAATTATTTTCTTCACCCTGAAACTCAAAAGAAATACGCTCAATATTATAGAAGAAGAATTCTTTGATTTTGGTGTGATTTTCTTTTCTAAACTGAGCATTCTATTTATAAGAGAATGGAATGATACTATTTGGATGCACAGTAAAGGAAAAATCACGGATTACATAGTAAGAATCACTGGTTTTTTGACGAATTTTCTTATTTTACTATGCAAACACTATACAAATACTATGCATAATAAAATATAATATATTCTATTTTTCATAAAAAACAAAACTTATTATAATATAATAATAATAATAATAATAATAATAATAATAATAATAATAATAATAATAATAATAATAATAATAATAATAATAATAATAGTCACTCCCCGTGACTATATTCCCCCGCTTTTCTTTTTAATATATATATATATATATATATATATATATATATATATATATATATATATATATATATATATATAAAGAGATAATTTTCTCCGAAGCAGTTTTGAAAAATGGGTAAGTGGGGGGTCCATATAATAAGTAAAATTTACAACAAATACTTCATAAAAATCTCCTCTATTTATCTCAATTCACTAGGCTTCACAAAATACATTTTAATAACATTTATTCATCATTATTATAACTCACAATATAAACAACGGATCATTCCCAGGAAAGATGGGGCTTTTCGATTCTCCTTATTAGCGCGCAATTAGGTGACCAAACCCCTTTCCTCGACAGAACTTTCTAGACATTATCAATAATGCAAATAATAATATGAATAACTTTGTCATCTCAATTATTAATTTAATAATATAAAATATTATGACAATAATTGAATCAATAACGTGAGATACAATGCAACAATTACTGTGGCAATAATTGAATAAAACTAAGTGACTTCTCACGTAAACATTAATAATCAATATCGTGTGCTACTATGCAACCATGCGTATTACTGTACTTTTATCATTGTGTATTTTAACAGTTAACGGTAACACTTTTGCCGTTATTTTTATAAAAATATATTTCTGTTATTTTTTAACTCCGACAACAATTTCATTGTGGGGTCCACCAATGATTGTGTCATCGTACAAATATTTCCTGATAAAACGAATATTCCCCGACCAATCGAATATTTTATAACAACTTGCTTACTTTGCAAAATTTATAAATATTACCCACAACTATAATATTATATCAAATCCACACCTTATTATTCAAAAAAAATATTTCGAGAAATTAAATCTTTATTCATAAAATTTGGGGTCTTACATCAGAGGTGTCCTCAGCATCTTCCTTCTCCTCAGAAGCCTCTAGAAATATAAAATCGACACCTCTTGGATGAGTCTCCCCCCAGGCCGGACAGTGTATCGTGCAATCATTCAGGAGTCTAACAACTGGAGAGGCTGTTGTGAAGGCTCATCTCCTGACCATCGAACATCTGCCTGCCTACACAACTCACATATGAGGGATTGGTGTGGCAGACCGCCGGAGAATGGCCCTCGCAGGCATCGCCGTATAGAAAAACTGATAATGAAGCCTATGTTGATGTCAAAATCCTTCACGATCGCGTACAACAGTAGCACTTTCTCCTTTGTCACTTTGTTGGTATGCGTTGAAGGAAACAACTTTGCGCATAGAAACGCATACCAGATCTTACTATAAAGACTCAAGTCCTTGCTGAGGAAAATAGTGCCACCCTTCCTTCTTTTAACCTAAGTAGTGTTCGGCTTAGTTATCTCAGCCAAAATTTGACCATAATCGAGACAGCTATCGCGTAACTGAGTATATTGGCATATGGCAGGGGCTCGCAGGATGTAGTACTTGTTTATGGCCTCTAGACTGAATGACACCTGTTTAACCCGCACAAATGCTCTGAATGGCACCCTATCCTCAGCATTGGCATAAAATTCCTTCACCACTTTGACTATTGCTGGGTCGGGATCGTTTGTCAGCATCTCCCATCCATGTTCATGAATTTGCCTCCTCATTTTCCCATCAAAAGAATCTGGTGCCAAACCCCACTATGGAGTTAGTGCTTTAGGCACTAAGTAGTCGTATTTGTCGGCGGCGTTGGCACTTGAGAATTTTCGTCTGTTAAAAGCACGAGTGGGTGGTGAAGAACCGGGCCCTTCGCCCCTTTGTCGCTTGGATGGTGTTTTTGGCGCCATAATAGCCAATTCAATCACAAAATTCCCCCAAACTTGTTTTAAGCAATTCTCGGTTACCCACTATGTAGTGCCTCAATTGACTTATGATATTTCTGATTGTATGATTAATTTGTGTAGTTTTCCCCAAACCTCACTTTGGAAATAACAAAAACAAGTTGTGTGCAAACTATTGACAATGCCCAAGCTGACAATTGAACCTAAACTTTGAAGAAAAAAGATAACAATGGCTTACCCAAACTGAATTCTTTACTCGATGATGATTGAGCAGTGGTTGATTGAGCACCTTGTCGAATTCCCCTTTCTTCCTCAATTCAACCCAAAATTGTTGAAACCCTAGCTTATTTAGACTAAGATTGAGAGGATTAGTGAAGATGTTGTGTAAACTTGAGAGGATTTCTGTAACGAACGAGAATTTTAATGTAATTTAAAAATATTTATTGAATTTTAATGAATTTATTTATTGAGATAAATAAATAATTGATGAAATTATGGTGTAATAATTTAGTTAAAATGTGTTATAATAATTAAATTAATGAATGATAATTTTATGATTGGAAGATTTAATTTAATGAGATAATTAAATTAAATGAATTATTAATTAATTATGGTGTAGTTCTAATTTGATTTTATAATTAAATTAGAGATTTATTAGTTGTGGAATAAAATTATAATTTATAATGGAAATTATAATTATATGACAAATGCTAATTTGAATTATGAATTTAATTAAATTAGTTGTATAATGGGTGTGAAATAAGAACTATATAATATAAGTATTATAAAAATAAATTAAAAGGGGGAGTTTTATTGTGTAGCCAAACATGGTCTTGTAGCCTTTGACATTATAACTGATAAGCTTTTGGCTTTTTGTACATGATGTTTTAAGTTATGCGTAGTGGCTATATCAGTTTGTTTCTATACGTGTTATCCTAAGGCTAAGAAAGAACAGAAAAGGTAGAGAGAAAGAAACACAGAGAAAATTGAGAGAGAGCTGGAGAGAAAAAATTGAGAAAATAGAGAAAGAGGAGACATTGGAAATCAAGAGAAAAGCTTTGGAATCATCATCTTTGCTAATATAAATGAATTATTAAAGGTATAATCTATTCCTAATTCTAACTCTTGGTTTTGTAATATATATTCTCTGTGATTTGGAAATTTTGTTGGATTGTTGAATATATGTATGTATGGTCTTGCAAAATCTGATAATTATCATATATAACAAATATTTAGTGATCAAATTCGTGTAAATATGTTGAAGATGAGGAATTTGAGTTTTGGTTATAATATATGTGAATTATGGTTGTTTAAGAGTTAAAATTAGTTATGAATTCATGTTGTAAATTGAAGATTGATGATTTCTTATGGTTGAACTCTGTGATACGAAAATAATATAATTTGAACAAATCAAAATGGTTGAAAATCAAAGTTATGGTGACTGATTTTGCTATGTATGATTTAATATGAAAGTTAGTATGAATTTAGAATTTGAGTCCTTAAAATTGGTTGTTAAAGTGGTTTGTGATGTTAGAATTGTTTTATAAATATTTGGTTTTGAGTTTATAAAACTTATAAACATCTAGGTTTGGTTAATTTGGTGTTGGGTGAAGAAATTGGAATTTTTGTGTAGAATAGAGTCTGAGTTTGTGTTTCTGGAAAACTGAGACTGGGGTTGAGCACAGGCGCGCTGCTTTTGGGTGCAGACGCGCTGGGTCCAAAGGTAGTTAGGGTGCGGCCATGCCAGTGGTCAAGCAGACCCAGTAATGAACTGTTAACAATATGGCTGGGGGAATGTTAACCTAACTTATTTCAATGATTGTAGAGAAACCTAAAACATGTTATAAGACATAATAACATATTGTAATCACAAAGTTGAAACTATAGGTTATGAATTAATAAGTTGTGAAAGTCCGTAATGTGATGTCATGGGAATTGGTGTTATTTTTCAATCACCATGTCATGTACTATAACATAATTGGGAGTTCAGGTTCATGGTATGTGAATGATTGGGATAATCTGATCTTAAGTAAAGATTATAGACTTGACTAAAATAAAAAGTAAACCAATGAAGTTAGCGTTAATATAACTGATTGGTATTGTGGTTCTAATGGTATATGTAGGGTATTTGGCGAACGTTTATTATACTTGTGTAGCTTACACACGAGGCAAGTTCTCTAACCCTAATTTTCATTATGCAAGTTCCTAATCCTTATATTTATGTTAAGCAAGTTTATTAATTCCATCTTGTTTATGATTATGCAAGCTCTTGTATTCTAATTTCCTTACATTGAGCAAGTTTCACATTCCTAACTTGTAACAAATTGTTTTAGTCCGAAGAAGGGAGCCTGTTTCACTTGCGGGTCGAAGGATCATATGTCTCGTGATTTCCCTAAGAAGACAGGGAGGTGCAAGCGGAGGCAAGGGAAGCAACAGCGGTGGTACGTTAACTATCACTGGGCCAGTGCAATCAAGCTGACCTATTACTAGGACTTTCAATATGACTGTACAAGATGCTATGCAGTCAAAGGATGTGGTGTCAGGTATCATTCCAATCAATGGTATTAATGCTTATGTGTTATTTAACTCGGGTGCTACTTGTTCATTTATATCCGATGATTTTGATAAGAATTTAGATTTGCCTCAGGAAGAACTAGATTTTCCTTTAAGCATAGAGATTGCGAATAAGGAAGTGATTCCTATTAGGTTTATATACAAGAATTGTAGGGTGGATATAAAGGGTCAAGAGATGATGGTAGATTTGATACCAATTAAACTTGGGGAGTTTTGATGTTATTCTGGGAATGGGATGGTTATTCAATTATGGGGCAGTAATTGATTGCCAAAAGAAATGTGTTAACCTTATGACTCCATCAAATGTGGTGTATTATGACAACAAGTCACCTCGACAAGCAAGTTGTATGACGGTAATGCAAGCCAAGAAGTTACTGAGACAAGGTTGTGTAGGATACTTAGCCTATATAGTCGATATATAGAAGAAGAGTGAGAAGTTAGGAGATATACCGGTCATTAGAGATTTTGCAGATGTATTTCCAGATTATTTTCCTGGACTTCCGCCAGATTGAGAGATCGAGTTCGTGATTGATTTAACACCAGGAACAACTCCAATATCTAAAGCCCCGTATAGAATGGCCTCATTAGAGATGAAGGAGTTGATGGTACAGTTGAAAGAATTATTAGATAAGAAGTATATCCAGCCGAGTGTATCGTTATGGGGAACGTCGATATTGTTTATTAAGAAGAAATATGGATCGATGCAATTCTGCATTGATTACAGGGAATTGAATAAGGCCACAATTAAAAATAAATATCCGTTATCGAGAATCGATGACTTTTTCGATCAACTGAAGGGAGTAAGGTACTTTTCGAAAATAGATTTAAGAAGTGGATATCATCAGTTGAAGGTAAGAAAGAAGGATGTACCGAAAATGGCATTCAGAACTCGGTATGGTCATTTCGAGTTTCTGGTTATGTCATTTGGTTTAACTAATGCACCTGCAGCATTCATGGATTTGATGAACAGGGTGTTTAAACCATTCTTAGATAAATTTGTGGTGGTGTTTATTGACAATATATTGGTGTATTCTAAGACCAAGGAGGAATATGTTGAACACTTACGGGTGATGTTGGAGACATTAAGGAGGGAGAAGTTGTACACTAAATTCTTAAAATGTGAGTTTTAGCTAGAATGTGTGCAGTTTCTTGGGCACGTCATTGACAAGGACAGAATCTCGGTAGATCCATCGACAGTTGAAGCTATAATAAACTGGAATTAGCCGAAGACACCGTTAGAACTAAGAAGTTTCTTGGGTTTGGTAGGTTACTATTGGCGTTTCATTCAAGACTTTTCTAAGATCATAACTCCGTTGACAAATTTAACTAGGAAGACAGTTTAGTTTGTTTGGACGGAGAAGTGTGAGGAGAGTTTTCAAGAATTAAAGAAAAGATTGAGTTCAGCACCTGTGTTATCATTGCCTAATGATACAGGAAATTTTGTGGTGTATAGTGACGCATTGCATAAAGGACTAGGTTGTGTGCTTATGCAAAACGGCAGAGTTATTGCGTATGCATCGCATCAATTGAAAGATTACGAGAAAGGATATCCGACTCATGACTTGGAGTTGGTTGCGGTAGTGTTTGCTCTAAAGATTTGGAGACATTATCTTTATGGACAGAGGTATGAGATATATATACAGACAATAAAAGTCTGAAATATATTTTTACACAAAAGGATTTGAATATGCGATAAAGAAGATGGCTGGAATTGATTAAAGACTATGACTGCGAGATTCTTTATCATCCCGGAAAGGAGAATGTTGTTGTCGATGCCTTAATTAAAAAGGGACGGGAGAAATTAATGATGTTGATTACTCAGGAAAAGCTTGTAGTAGAAATGGCCAAGATGGAGTTGGAAATTAACTGTCCAGCCGAATCAGATGAAAAATTGTTCCAGATGGGGAGCAGTTCAATGTTGGTGGATAAGGTAAAGAATGTACAACTTCAGGATGAAAACTGTGAAAAGATAAGAATGAAAGTGTATAAAAGTGAGGAAGATAAATTTAAAGTTGATTCGGAAGAGTTACTTCGATTTGAAGGAAGAATTTGGGTTTCGCTAGTACCGGAAATTAAAGAGGAAATTTTGAGTGAGGCTCATAACTCACGATATTCGATTCACCCTGGAAGTACAAAAATGTATCAGGATCTCAGAAGTCATTTCTGGTGGTTGAATATGAAAAAGGATGTTGCTGAATGTGTGGCGAAATGCCTAACATGTCAGAAAGTTAAACCTAAACATCAAAGGCCAAGTGGATTGTTGCAATCATTAGAAATACCAGAATAGAAATGGGAGCATATCATAATGGATTTTGTGGTAGGTCTTCCAACGACTCAGCAAGGTTACGATGCAATCTGGGTGATTATCAATCGATTAACGAAGTCGGCACACTTTTTCCCAATCAAGATTAGATTTAACCTAGATCGGTTGGCAAAACTTTACATAAAGGAAATTGTATCAAGACACGGTGTCCCGGTGTGACGCCCCCAAAAATAGGTATACATCACCCATCTTGAGTCGCCAGATACATGGTACAAAATACAAATAAAACTTAATTATACAAACGTTGTGTAAAAAATACGACAAAACATAGCTGAGAGTTTTAATAAGAATATTTTCATCTAGACAATATCCACACCATAATATTCAAAAAAAATATTTCGAGAAATTTAAATCTTTATTCATAAAATTTGGGGTCTCACAATCTTCCCTCCTTCTAAAATTTCGTCCTCGAAATTTACGTATGTACCTTGTATAATGAGGATACCTTGACTTCATTTCATATTCTAACTCTTGAGGTATAACCTTTGAGTGTTGAATACGATTCTTCTTATCCAAGATTTTAACACGTATCTCCTCATACGTTAAATCTTCTGCTATCTCATCTAGTTCTAATTTAATAACGTGGTTCGGGTCATCCATATGTTTACGTAACATCGATACGTGAAAAATGTTATGAACATGCGACATACTTGGCTGTAAAACGAGTTTATAGGCCACAATTCCTACTCGATCAAGGATTTTAAATGGGCCAATAAAATCGAGAGTTGAGATTTCCTCTCTTCATCGATTCTTGTTTCTTGAATAACGCCCTCTTGAACCTTCTTCTTCATATTCATCAGCTCCGGGTCTGTAGCTTGAGCAACTTTAACTTTATCGATTAAAGTCGATTCTACTCGTATATTCGTTATCTTCACATGGGTCCCTAGAGTCTTTAACTCTATCTTCATCATTTGTAAGTTATACGAAATGGGTCTTTATGTTAACAACTTTGCACTCATAAACGCATACGATCTTCTACTCAACACGTCAGCTACTACGTTCGCTTTCCCATGATGTTATTGAATGGTACGATCGTAATCTTCAACAGCTTGAGCCAACGTCTTTGGCACACGTTACGTTCGTTTTGGGTGAAGAAAAATATTTGATGATTTTAGAAATGGGTTTTGTACTGGGGTCAATACAAAATTCGATTTCACGCTCTAAGTAGGCTAAGAAGTCTTCAATAATACGTCAGGAAATTTATTAACAATAGAAATATCATTCAAAACTGTGACTCTCATCCAAGACTTGGATAACACATATAATAAAGGTTTCTCCTAACGGAGCTTCAACCGATAAGTCAAAGTCTAACTTCTCTGGGGTCAAATTTAAACGTTGAACACAAGCAAGAGAGATAAAATAATGGGTAGAACCGGTATATAATAAGGTATAGACTTAGCAAAAATTTATAATTAACTAACCCGTGCTAACTTCGTTCGGGTTACTCGCTTTTTGAGAAGTCATGAAAAACGCTCTTCCCGAAAAACCAGAGCTTTGTTTTGTCCAGTATCCGCCTTTGGTGCCACCGTCCCACACTGGACTTGACTTTGGTGCCACGACAAAATCGGGCTAGGTGACCTTCTTTTCCACAATTGTAACATGCTTTGGATACGCATCACGCAGTTTGGACTAATATGTCCTCCCTCGCATTTAGTAACATCTGATAGGACCGATTGTTCTTCTCCTTTCTTAACAACAGTCTTTGGTCTTTACATATTTCCATCATTATTGAATCTCCTCTTCTTGAAATTTCCACTCCTATTATCTTGGCCATGATTACCACCGAAGTGGTTACCATTCTTGGCATGATAATTTCCCCCATGATGGTTATCATTGTTCCAATGGCCGTTGCCACCGGTACGATTATTATCGTTGCCTTTTGGTTGGGGTGGTTCATTATCGCGCTCCAATAACTGAGCTCTATTCACTGCACCTGAATATAAACAAAGTTTGTGAGAAATGAGGTATTGACTTATTTTGGGTTTCAAACCTCGCAGAAACATTCGCGTCATTCGCTCCTCATTATCGACCAAATGGGATGCAAATCGGGATAACTCCACAAATTTAGCCTCGTATTGCGACACGGTCATATTGTTTTCCTCCAACTTGATAAACTCCACCTCCTTCATGTGACGAATACTTTCGAAAAAGTACTTATCGTTGAACAGCTCTTGGAACTTCTCCCAAGACATCTTGAGTGCGTCAGGCTGGGTACGTTTTACAGATTCCCACTAGTAATATTCCTCTTCACGCAATATAAAGGTGGCGAAGGGAACCTTTTGCTCCTCCGAGCATCCCAAGACATCAAATAACTGGGTGATTTGCTTTAACCACGTCTCCGCCTTAAGTGGTTCTGACTTTTCCAAAAAACACCGGTGGTCCCAGCTCCTTGAATTGCTTAGCTGTGACCGACCGTGGATTACCATTATTTCCACCTATATTTTGAACATGAGTCTCTTTTAGCTGATGTTGTATGAATTGCATAAGGCTCTGAACATCCCATCGTTCATTATTTGATCGGTGTTGTTATTTGTAGCATCCCCGAATCCAGGTCCCAAATCACCTCGGATCCGGTACACTATTTCTATTACTAATTGCGAAAGATATAAACATAAATTGTTTATACATTACATTACACACTATTCCCCAAGGTCGAGTAACCTTAACTTATACACATTTCATAAACTATTTATTACATAACAATATTTATCACAATACGCTATTACAAACTAGTCAAGACTTTATAACCCAAGTGAACTTGGCTTTAATCGTTTCACAATGTCCGAATGCTTTAGTCTTATCTGCAATGTTTATCATGATATAGCAAGGTGAGCATGAAAGTTGCCCAAAGAAGTTTAAATACAACAATATAAGGATATATCATGATTGAAGAGTATGAATAATAAAATTGGCTATAATTCATCAATATAATTGAGAACTAGCAGGAACAAACTTTTGATGAACAAGTTTTAAACATGAACAAACATTTCACGAACCAACCGGTAATGAAGGTGATCGACCTTTCATACGACTTATACATGCAAGATGTACACAGTACAATTTTCATGGAAATCGAAAATGATGAACCATAAGCTTGAATAGAACACTCTTATTAGAGTTAAGTAAGAACAAACTTGCTCGAACAGTTGATTATCGCAACGCAATTTATAACGCTTTGCACCCAAGACCTAATATTAGTAATATAGATCTCCAATATTAGAATCACAATATAATTACATTATATTTAAATACACGAATAACCTAAACACATAACACATAACCCTATCGATCTATACAAAGACATAAGACTTAATATCGTGTCAAACTATTTCAATTCGACTTAAAACTAACACCATTCTATCATCCCGACGATCTAGTGGACAATACTCAAGTTTAAGTTCAATTAAACTCTTCCTGAACACTTAACAATTATCTCAGATAATTTCTTAGCAGTCAAAATAATTTTCAAAAACTTGAAATAATTTTCAGATAATTAATATCATTTATCAATATTTTTCAATCCTTAAAACCGTATTTAAATGAATTAAATACCACATAATTCCTTAATCATTAATATTCATTTAATATAAAATATTAATGAAAATTATTACATAATATTATAATGTAATTATAATATCACAAGATATTCTTAATATCTTAAAATCATAATTACATGATTTTTAAACATTTAAATCCATTATTCGATAATTAATATTAATATTAAAATATTAATATTTTCATGCCAAAATATCAAAAGTTATATTTTATAACTTCAAATATTTCTATAACACTTAAATTATTTTCATATAATTTTAAATCATTAATTTTATTTTTCCTTAATTTATTTAATATATTTATTAAATAAACTAATTACCATTAATAATAAATTATTAATGAAATTTATCATAAAATATTAAAAGTCATCAAAAAATAACTTAAAATATTTTTTTTACCATAATATTATTTTTCATGATTTTTCATGAATTAAAACTATTTTAAATCATTTATTTAATATTATAATTAAATAAATAAATACCATTTATATTCCAAAAAATATTAAATATTTTCAAAATATGCTCAAAATAGTTAAAAACTATTTTTTCGACTTTAAAATAATTTTTCATAATTTATTATGTATTTTTAATAATTAAAAACCATTTATTTCAATTTTTTATTAATTTTCTGCATTTTTCGAAAATAAGCGTCGCTAAAGGGGCCCTATAGCGACAGAATCGTCGCTATAGGTGTTCTTGGTGTTCTTGGCCAATTTCCAGATCTTCATGTCAGAATTCGAGGGGCTAGGTTTGACTACTTGCCATTTTCGATCTAAACAGTTTCTGGGAAATCGTTAAGCACGAACTTGTAGAGTTTATATAACACTACAAGAATCAATAACAATATAAGTAATATCACAAAACACTAACAAGATCCAAGCCCCTAAAGTCACTGACAACGTGACCTGGGAATTTTTTGGGCATGAGCAGTTCGAGTTGCCATATTTAAGCTCGATTTAAGTTATGTTCTGATCTTATTTTAAGTCTTTTGTTGGTTCATAATTGTAGTTCTTATGTCAAGGAATAACGACATAACAATATCTAGGTCCAACAACAACTAAATCAGTAGATAATCTTTGGTCAAACCATTGTCGAAAAACTCATTGCCTGAGTTCAGGTTTTACCCATTTTCAAAATCTGCTTGAGACGCCTACTTTGACCAAATTTTTCGAAAGCAATCCAAAGTCATTATAAGAGACCTAATAACCCGGATCCGTATTCCATACTACAAGCTACACATTTATCACATCACAACAAAAAAAAACAAACACAAACCTAATGATCTAGAAGCTTAAAATTACATCGACGCCACTTCAGCTTGGTTTGCTTGCCCAGATTTTAGCTCGGTCATAGCCGGTCAATGGTCTTTGACCATTAATAACATGAAATCTAGATATTAAAACACTGTAAATCCACTTCTAGATCCAAGACTACATGTCAGGCTTCCGATCAAAACAATAAAAAAATTACATACTAATTACGAGCATGATCTGAGCTACCGACATAAGATTGTCGAGAAAGACAAATCACTTTCAAGAACAATTTTGAAAAAAATTATTTTAAGGCACTTTGATGCTATGGATTCATGATAGATCATCATAGATCTTCATATAACATCCAATAGCAATTTTCTAAACACATAAACACAAAAATTTCTCAAGCATCAAAGATCAAAATAAAAATTTCTTGTTATACCTTCAAGCTTTGATTTTGATCTTAGCTCTCCAAGTTGTTTGTGATTGATCTAGAAATTTGGTATTTGGGACCCATATGCTTGCAATTTTGGGAGGTTGAGAGAGAATGAGAGTTGGTGAGAGCTTGTGTACAAAATGGTTAACTTTTATAAACTTTCTCTCTAAATCTTATATATAATGCTTTGATTCATTGAATGGTGATGTTGGGTGTCATTTGGAGTGATTTGTTTGAGATAAATAACACATGCTAGAAATTTGAGAATTTGGTGAACCAATCACCTATAGTCAACACCTATACACCAACTTAATAAATATAAAAGGACAAAATAGTCATTTCCTTTTATTTCTAGAATTTCCATTTGTTGCACACCTTTAGGGTTTAGAGTTTGAGCATTCTAGGGTTTAGGGTTTTGACCCTTTAGGGTTTAGGTTTTAACCCTTAAATATTTAGCAACTTGGATTTCAAAAATTTTTAAATTAAATTTTAAAATAGAAAATTTTGATTTCTAATTATAATTAGGGCTTCCTAATTATATCATAATTTTCCTAATCATGAATCATTATTTGCTAATTAGGACAATTTTATCCTAATTAACATTGCTAATTAAGCACTTAGGGTCAAATTTGTACATTATAATTTATAATCCAAAAATTAGGGTTTTAAATATAAAAATAATATTTCAATTTTAGAAATTAGATTTCCCAATTAGATTAGGGTTTCTAATAACTTGACAATTAGGATTATATTCCTAATTAACATTGCAATTATAGCAATTAAATCCACCACTGTACAATTAGGGTTCAAAATGGTCATTAGGGTTTTCAACCCACAATTTAGGGTTTTGTAATCAATTTGTTAAGATTAACCTTAATTAATCTTTTAGTTATTTACACGTATGCCATTAAGTTCCCGATTTAGGGTTTCATGCACCGAATTAGGGTTTGATTCTTTAAATCAAAACTAGGTTTCGAACCGATTTCTAGGGTTTCTTATCAAACGTTAGGGTTTTCTAACCTGAGCGTTGTTGTTCTTAATATATTCTTAGGGTTTGACACGAGATATAATTTATCCGTCAACCCTCGACCATAACCACATTCTCGTATACGAACATAACCATATTCACGTAACTTAATCACATAAACACTTAATCTGAATAATTCATCTATAAGCCTTCACGAAATTTTGAAATCCTCAAAATTCCATCCTAATAACATCAAATGCATACACTTATTTTCCTGCTCAGGTCAATATTTGACCTTAAATCAATCATTTAAGATTTTAAGAAATTGTCCAAATTCTCGGGTTATCACATTCACCCCTCCTTCTAAGAATTTCGTCCCCAAATTCACCTTACACTACTTACACCGCACCTTACACCATTCACACATATTACACATACTACCCAATTCACCACTCACAAGAGTAAAAGGTTTAAAATTTTCTTTGTGGGGGTCGTATAAGATCATGAACTTATTTTCTCTGGTGTCTATCAAAGATACTCAAATTTCTCGGTATCTATCAAAGATACTCAAATTAAAATATTCCTTTTATATAAAAGGTTGATCTGCTTTCGGTCTTATTTGATTCCGCAAAAAAACAATTTGGTTCGGGAAATTTCTTTCGATAAACACTTGGAGTTTTTGAAAACATTTTTGAGAATGACGTCATGATGCCGCACTGTATTTACAGTCCGTTGAGGATTTCGTCATTTGGTGATTTTGTCATACTACATTATACCATAATGGAATAGTGACTTTAAGTCAAATTCACACTAAGTAATACTGCATTGATGACTCCATCATTTTTATCATCTCTGCACCAGGTCAAATGGTACATAAGTGATAAATAAAAACAAATTTTTTTTTAAAGGCACATAGTGCGTATTTATCTTGATGTCAAAATATCGAAGTTTAGCATAGCTAGGAGTTTAGGAAAACCTAAGTCTCCACTAATGATCATTTGCTTAAACATTCTATCTATTCCTATTATCCTTAACACTCCATTCACACAACTACACCCAGTTCATAAAACCACACTTATGAGTTCATAACCTGGCCACAATTATATGAGTTTACGAACTTACCCTAGTCTGACCTTTGGCGTCCGTTCGCTGAAGGGCTCTAAACATTTCATATAACTATGAGTCAAGAATGTCACATAAGTATGAGTTCTAAGAACTCGTACTTAATCCTATATTCTCTACCTATGACCTATTTATCTCAGATATAACAACTAAGCGTGACACAACATTTCAATTATTACCAATGCCACCAACTAAGTAGTTTTTACACCAAGTACGATTCCCCGCCCATACAAGAAATCATACAACTCGGGCCAACAACACGAGTCCTCATTGAAATCCCCACCTAATACTTAACCCCCTTCTCAATACGAAATTTCATTTAATCCGTATTCATAATCCTTTTCCGAATCATACCATTCACACAAAGAATCATGCTTTAAACTTTTCAATCACCAGTTGATTCTTTACGGTCATTTGTCATAACCTTAGCGAGATCACGGGGTGATCTCATCGTATATATTACGATTCAATTCTATGACTATGATCGTTTTGTTTTACGATCTCCTATCACCGAACTTTTGTTCACCACTTACATTCACCACTATTACGAGTTAGGGAACTCTCGTATCTTTACAACTTACCGAGATTCGTCTTTTGAATCTTACTCACCAACTAACTCTATGTGAGTTAGATCTTATCCTAATCATCATGGTTATTGGTCTCGTATTCCTACCTAAGCTTCATAACCAACGACTTTGATACCAACCAGTAGTAACCCCCTAATCCAGTCCCAAATCACCTCGGATCCGGACACTATTTCTATTACTAATTGCGGAAGATATAAACATAAATTGTTTATACATTACATTACACACTATTCCCAAGGTCGAGTAACCTTAACTTATACACATTTCATAAACTATTTATTACATAACAATATTTATCACAATACGCTATTACAAACTAGTCGCACTTTATAACCCAAGATGAACTTGGCTTTAATCGTTTCATGTCAAAGGCACGCTTTAAGTCTTATCTACAATGTTTATCATGATATAGCAAGGGTGAGCATGAAAGTTGCCTTGACAAGTTTAAATACAACAATATACTGGATATATCATGATTGAAGAGTATGAATAATAAGTCGCTATAATTCATCAATATAATTGAGAACTAGCAGAGAACAAACTTTTGGTGAACAAGTTTTAAACATGAACAAACATTTCTGAACCAACTGGTAATGAAGGTGATCAGCCTTTCATACCTGACTTATACATGCAAGATGTACAGAGTACAATTTTCATGGCAATCAGCAATGATGAACCATAAGCTTGAATAGAACACTCTTATTAGAGTTAAGTAAGAACAAACTTGCCTGAACCGTTGATTACCGCAACGCAATTTATAACGCTTTACCCGAAGACCTAATATTAGTAATATAGATCTCCAATATTAGAATCACGGTATAATTACATTATATTTAAATACACGAAATAACCTAAACACATAACACATAACCCTATCGATCTATCGAGACATAAGACTTAATATCGAATCAAACTATTTCATCGACTTAAAATGACACCATTCTATCATCCCGACGGTCTAGTGAGGACAATACTCAAGTTTAAGTTCAATTAAACTCTTCCTAAACACTTAACAATTATCTCGAGATAATTTCTTAGCGATCAAAATAATTTTCAAAAACTTGAAATAATTTTCGGATAATTAATATCATTTATCAATATTTTCAATCCTTAAAACCGTATTTAAATGAATTAAATACCACATATTTCCTTAATCATTAATATTCATTTAATATAAAATATTAATGAAAATTATTACATAATATTATAATGTAATTATAATATCACAAGATAATCTTAATATCTTAAAATCATAATTACATGATTTTTAAAAATTAAATCCATTATCCGATAATTAATATTAATATTAAAATATTAATATTTTCATGCCAAAATATCAAAAGTTATATTTTATAACTTCAAATATTTCTATAACACTTAAATTATTTTCATATAATTTTTAAATCGTTAATTTTATTTTTCCTTAATTTATTTAATATATTTATTAAATAAAATAATTACCATTAATAATAAATTATTAATGAAATTTATCATAAAATATTAAAAGTCATCAAAAATAACTTAAAATATTTTCTTTTACCATAATATTATTTTTCATGATTTTTCATGAATTAAAACTATTTTTAAATCATTTATTTAATATTATAATTAAATAAATAAATACCATTTATATTCTAAAAATATTAAATATTTTCAAAATATGCTCAAAATAGTTAAAAACTATTTTTTCGAGACTTTAAAATAATTTTTCATAATTTATTATGTATTTTAATAATTAAAACCATTTATTTCAATTTTTATTAATTTTCTCGCATTTTTCAAAATAAGCGTCGCTAAAAGGGGCCTATAGCGGACGTAACAATCATTATAGGTGTTCTTGGTGTTCTTGGCCAATTTCCGGATCTTCATGTCGAAATTGAGGTTAGGTTTTGACTACTTGCCATTTTCGATCTAAATAGCTTTAAGGGAAATCGTTAACCTAACTTGTAGAGTTTATATAACACTACAAGAATCAATAACAATATAAGTAATATCACAAAACACTAACAAGATCTAAGCCCCTAAAGTCACCGACAATGTGACACAGGAATTTTTGGGCATGAAAGCGATTCGAGTTGCCATATTTAAGCTCGATTTAAGTTATGTTACGATCTTATTTTAAGTCTTTTGTTGGTTCATAATTGTAGTTCTTATGTCGAGGAATAACTACATAACAATATCTAGGTCCAACAACAACTAAATCAAGAGATAATCTTTGGTCAAACGTTGTCGAAAAACTTCGTTTGCTTGAGTGCAGGTTTTACCCCAGATTTTCAAAATCTGCTTGAGACGCCTACTTTGACCAAATTTTCTGAGCAATCCAAAGCTGTTATAAGAGTCCTAATAACCCAGATTCGTATTCCATACTACAAGCTACACATTTATCACAACAACAGCAACAAAAAAACACACAAACCGAATAGATCTAGAAGCTTAAAATTACATCGACGCCACTTCGGTTTACGGGCTTGCCCGATTTTAGCTTCGATCATGGCGCATGGTCTTTAATCATTAATAACATGAAATCTAGATATTAAAACACTGTAAATCCACTTCTAGAACCAAGACTACATGTCAGGCTTCCGATCAAAACAATAAAAAAATTACATACTAATTACAGAGCATGATCTGAGCGGCCTGACATAAGATTGTCAGAGCACAAATCTGCTCAAGAACAATTTTTGAAAAAAATTATTTTAAGGCACTTTGATGCTATGGATTCATGATAGATCATCATAGATCTTCATATAACATCCAATAGCAATTTTCTAAACACATAAACACAAAAATTTCTCAAGCATCAAAGATCAAAATAAAAATTTCGGTTATACCTTCAAGCTTTGATTTTTGATCTTAGCTCTCCAAGTTGTTTGTGATTGATCTAGGGCTGGTATTTGGGACTGATATGCTTGCAATTTTCGGAGGTTGAGAGAGAATGAGAGTTGGTGAGAGCTTGTGTACAAAATGGTTAACTTTTATAAACTTTCTCTCTCTAAATCTTATATATAATGCTTTGATTCATTGAATGACTGATGTTGGGTGTCATTTGGAGCTGATTTGCTGAGATAAATAACACATGCTAGGGCTGGGAATTTGGTGAACCAATCACCTATAGTCAACACCTATACACCAACTTAATAAATATAAAAAGGACAAAATAGTCATTTCCTTTTATTTCTAGAATTTCCATTTGTTGCACACCTTTAGGGTTTAGGGTTTGAGCATTCTAGGGTTTAGGGTTTGACCCTTTAGGGTTTAGGTTTTAACCCTTAAATATTTAGCAACTTGGATTTCAAAAATTTTCTAATTAAATTTTAAAATAGAAAATTTTGATTTCTAATTATAATTAGGGCTTCCTAATTATATCATAATTTTCCTAATCATGAATCATTATTTGCTAATTAGGACAATTTTATCCTAATTAACATTGCTAATTAAGCACTTAGGGTCAAATTTGTACATTATAATTTATAATCCAAAAATTAGGGTTTTAAATATAAAAATAATATTTCAATTTTAGAAATTAGATTTCCCAATTAGATTAGGGTTTCTAATAACTTGACAATTAGGATTATATTCCTAATTAACATTGCAATTATAGCAATTAAATCCACCACTGTACAATTAGGGTTCAAAATGGTCATTAGGGTTTTCAACCCACAATTTAGGGTTTTGTAATCAATTTGTTAAGATTAACCTTAATTAATCTTTTATTTATTTACACGTATGCCATTAAGTTCCCGATTTAGGGTTTCATGCACCAAATTAGGGTTTCGGATTCCCGGAACTGAAACTAGGGTTTCCAGAACCGATTTCTAGGGTTTCTTATCAAACGTTAGGGTTTTCTAACTGAACGTTGTTGTTCTTAATATATTCTTAGGGTTTGACACAAATATAATTTATCTGGTCAACCCTTGACCCTTAACCACATTCTGTACACAGAACATAACCATATTCACAGAACTTAATCACATAAACACTTAATCCTGAATAATTCATCTATAAGCCATCACGAAATTTTGAAATCCTCAAAATTCCATCCTAATAACATCAAATGCATACACTTATTTTCTGTCTAGGTCTAATATTTGACCTTAAATCAATCATTTAAGATTTTAATAAATTGTCCAAATTCTCGGGTTATCACATTCACCCCTCCTTCTAAGAATTTCGTCCCCGAAATTCACCTTACACCTTACACCGTGCACCTTACACCATTCACACATATTACACATACTACCCAATTCACCACTCACAAGAGTAAAAGGTTTAAAATTTTGCTGTGGGGTCATATAAGATCATGAACTTATTTTCTCGGGTATCTATCAAAGATACTCAAATTTCTCGGGTATCTATCAAAGATACTCAAATTAAAATATTCCCTTTATATAAAAGGTTGATCTGCTCAGTCTTATTTGATTCCGCAGCAAAACAATTTGGTTCGGGAAATTTCTTTCGATAAACACTTGGAGTTTTTGAAAACATTTTTTTGAGAATGACGTCATGATGCCGCATGATCAGTATTTACAAATCAGCTTGAGGATTTCGTCATTTTGGTGATTTTGTCATACTACATTATACCATAATGGAATAGTGACTTTAAGTCAAATTCACACTAAGTAATCTTTGCATTGATGACTCCATCATTTTTATCATCTCTGCACTGGTCAAATGGTACATAAGTGATAAATAAAAACAAATTTTTTTTAAAGGCACATAGTGCGTATTTATCTTGATGTCAAAATATCGAAGTTTACGCATAGCTAGGAGTTTAGGAAAACCTAAGTCTCCACTAATGATCATTTGCTTAAACATTCTATCTATTCCTATTATCCTTAACACTCCATTCACACAACTACACCCAGATTCATAAAACCACACTTATGAGTTCATAACTCGCCACAATTATATGAGTTTACTGAACTTACCCTAGTCGACCTTTGGCGTCCGTTCATTTGAGGGCTCATAAACATTTCATATAACTATGAGTCAAGAATGTCACATAAGTATGAGTTCTAAGAACTCGTATTTAATCCTATATTCTCTACCTATGACCTATTTATCTCAGATATAACAACTAGCGTGACACAACATTTCAATTATTACCAATGCCACCAACTAAGTAGTTTTTACACCAAGTACGATTCCCATACATACAAGAAATCATACAACTCGATTCTTGACCACGAGTCCTCATTGAAATCCCCACCTAATACTTAACCCCCTTCTCAATAATGAATTTCATTTAATCCGTAGATTCATAATCCTTTTCTCGAATCTGAATCATACCATTCACACAAACAATCATGCTTTAAACTTTTCAATCACCGAGTTGATTCTTTACGGTCATCATAACCTTAGCGAGATCACGGGGTGATCTCATCGTATATATTACGATTCAATTCTATGACTATGATCGTTTTGTTTCACGATCTCCTATCAACGAACTTTTGTTCACCACTTACATTCACCACTATTATTACGAGTTAGGGAACTCAGTATCTTTACAACTTACCGAGATTAGTCTTTGAATCTTACAGACCAACTAACTCTATGTGAGTTAGATCTTATCTAATCAACTGCGGTTATTGGTCTCGTATTCCTACCTAAGCTTCATAACCAATGACTTTGATACCAAATCTGTAGAACCCGAATCCAGTCCCAAATCACCTCGGATCCGGTACACTATTTCTATTACTAATTGCGGAAGATATAAACATAAATTGTTTATACATTACATTACACACTATTCCCCAAGGTCGAGTAACCTTAACTTATACACATTTCATAAACTATTTATTACATAACAATATTTATCACAATACGCTATTACAAACTAGCTGCACTTTATAACCCAAGATGAACTTGGCTTTAATCGTTTCCTGTATCCGAACGCTTTCGTCTTATCTACAATGTTTATCATGATATAGCAAGGGTGAGCATGAAAGTTGCCCAGCAAGTTTAAATACAACAATATACGGATATATCATGATTGAAGAGTATGAATAATAAAGTCGCTATAATTCATCAATATAATTGAGAACTAGCGAGAACAAACTTTTGGTGAACAAGTTTTAAACATGAACAAACATTTACGAACCAACTGGTAATGAAGGTGATCGACTTTTCATACCGACTTATACATGCAAGATGTACAGAGTACAATTTTCATGGCAATCAAAGAATGATGAACCATAAGCTTGAATAGAACACTCTTATTAGAGTTAAGTAAGAACAAACTTGCAGAACAATTTGATTACCATAACGCAATTTATAACGCTTTACCCGAAGACCTAATATTAGTAATATAGATCTCCAATATTAGAATCACAGTATAATTCTGTTATATTTAAATACACAGAATAACCTAAACACATAACACATAACCCTATCAGTCTATACAGCACATAAGACTTAATATCAGGTCAAACTATTTCAGTCTGACTTAAAACTGACACCATTCTATCATCCCGACGGTCTAGTCGGACAATACTCAAGTTTAAGTTCAATTAAACTCTTCCTGAACACTTAACAATTATCTCAGATAATTTCTTAGCAGTCAAAATAATTTTCAAAAACTTGAAATAATTTTCAGATAATTAATATCATTTATCAATATTTTTCAATCCTTAAAACCGTATTTAAATGAATTAAATACCACATATTTCCTTAATCATTAATATTCATTTAATATAAAATATTAATGAAAATTATTACATAATATTATAATGTAATTATAATATCACAAGATAATCTTAATATCTTAAAATCATAATTACATGATTTTTAAACATTTAAATCCATTATCCGATAATTAATATTAATATTAAAATATTAATATTTTCATGCCAAAATATCAAAAGTTATATTTTATAACTTCAAATATTTCTATAACACTTAAATTATTTTCATATAATTTTAAATCATTAATTTTATTTTTCCTTAATTTATTTAATATATTTATTAAATAAACTAATTACCATTAATAATAAATTATTAATGAAATTTATCATAAAATATTAAAAGTCATCAAAAATAACTTAAAATATTTTTTTTTACCATAATATTATTTTTCATGATTTTTCATGAATTAAAACTATTTTTAAATCATTTATTTAATATTATAATTAAATAAATAAATACCATTTATATTCTAAAAATATTAAATATTTTCAAAATATGCTCAAAATAGTTAAAAACTATTTTTTCAGACTTTAAAATAATTTTTCATAATTTATTATGTATTTTTAATAATTAAAAACCATTTATTTCAATTTTTTATTAATTTTCTGCATTTTTCGAAAATAAGCGTCGCTGAAGGGGCTTATAGCGACAGAACCGTCGCTATAGGTGTTCTTGGTGTTCTTGGCCAATTTCCAGATCTTCATGTCAGAATTCGAGGGGCTAGGTTTGACTACTTGCCATTTTCGATCTAAACAGTTTCAGGGAAATCGTTAAGCACGAACTTGTAGAGTTTATATAACACTACAAGAATCAATAACAATATAAGTAATATCACAAAACACTAACAAGATCCAAGCCCCTAAAGTCACTGACAATGTGACCTGGGAATTTTTTGGGCATGAGCAGTTCAAGTTGCCATATTTAAGCTCGATTTAAGTTATGTTCTGATCTTATTTTAAGTCTTTTGTTGGTTCATAATTGTAGTTCTTATGTCAAGGAATAACTACATAACAATATCTAGGTCCAACAACAACTAAATCAGTAGATAATCTTTGGTCAAACGTTGTCAGAAAACTCGCTGCCCAGAATTCTGGGTTTTACCCAGATTTTCAAAATCTGCTTGAGACGCCTACTTTGACCAAATTTTCTGAGCAATCCAAAGCTGTTATAAGAGTCCTAATAACCCAGATCCGTATTCCATACTACAAGTTACACATTTATCACAACAACAGCAACAAAAAAACACACAAATCGAACAGATCTAGAAGCTTAAAATTCTGTCAGACGCCACTTCAGTTTCTGGGCTTGCCCAGATTTTAGCTCGGTCATGGCCGGTCAATGGTCTTTGACCGTTAATAACATGAAATCTAGATATTAAAACACTGTAAATCCACTTCCAGATCCAAGACTACATGTCAGGCTACCGATCAAAACAATAAAAAATTACATACTAATTACAGAGCATGATCTGAGCGGCCTGACATAAGATTGTCAGAGCACAAATCTGCTCAAGAACAATTTTTGAAAAAAATTATTTTAAGGCACTTTGATGCTATGGATTCATGATAGATCATCATAGATCTTCATATAACATCCAATAGAAATTTTCTAAACACATAAACACAAAAATTTCTCAAGCATCAAAGATCAAAATAAAAATTTCGGTTATACCTTCAAGCTTTGATTTTTGATCTTAGCTCTCCAAGTTGTTTGTGATTGATCTAGGGCTGGTATTTGGGACTGATATGCTTGCAATTTTCGGAGGTTGAGAGAGAATGAGAGTTGGTGAGAGCTTGTGTACAAAATGGTTAACTTTAATAAACTTTCTCTCTCTAAATCTTATATATAATGCTTTGATTCATTGAATGGCTGATGTTGGGTGTCATTTGGAGCTGATTTGCTGAGATAAATAACACATGCTAGGGCTGGGAATTTGGTGAACCACTCACCTATAGTCAACACCTATACACCAACTTAATAAATATAAAAAGGACAAAATAGTCATTTCCTTTTATTTCTAGAATTTCCATTTGTTGCACACCTTTAGGGTTTAGGGTTTGAGCATTCTAGGGTTTAGGGTTTGACCCTTTAGGGTTTAGGTTTTAACCCTTAAATATTTAGCAACTTGGATTTCAAAAATTTTCTAATTAAAATTTAAAATAGAAAATTTTGATTTCTAATTATAATTAGGGCTTCCTAATTATATCATAATTTTCCTAATCATGAATCATTATTTGCTAATTAGGACAATTTTATCCTAATTAACATTGTTAATTAAGCACTTAGGGTCAAATTTGTACATTATAATTTATAATCCAAAAATTAGGGTTTTAAATATAAAAATAATATTTCAATTTTAGAAATTAGATTTCTCAATTAGATTAGGGTTTCTAATAACTTGACAATTAGGATTATATTCCTAATTAACATTGCAATTATAGCAATTAAATCCACCACTGTACAATTAGGGTTCAAAATGGTCATTAGGGTTTCCAACCCACAATTTAGGGTTTTGTAATCAATTTGTTAAGATTAACCTTAATTAATCTTTTAGTTATTTACACGTATGCCATTAAGTTCTCATTTAGGGTTTCATGC
This sequence comes from Panax ginseng, assembly GCA_020205605.1. Taxonomy (NCBI): domain Eukaryota; kingdom Viridiplantae; phylum Streptophyta; class Magnoliopsida; order Apiales; family Araliaceae; genus Panax; species Panax ginseng. The sequence goes on from CM035137.1 coordinate 61,356,959, forward strand.
ACCTCAATTAGGGTTTGGATTCCGGAATCTGAAACTAGGGTTTCGAACCCCATTTCTAGGGTTTCTTATCAAACGTTAGGGTTTTCTAACCTGACGTTGTTGTTCTTAATATATTCTTAGGGTTTGACACGATATAATTTATCCGTCAACCTTGACCATTAACTACATTACGTACGCGAACATAACCATATTCACGTAACTTAATCACATAAACACTTAATCTGAATAATTCACCTATAAGCCTTCACGAAATTTTGAAATCCTCAAAATTCCATCCTAATAACATCAAATGTATACACTTATTTTCTGTCTAGGTCTAATATTTGACCTTAAATCAATCATTTAAGATTTTAATAAATTGTCCAAATTCTCGGGTTATCACATTATTTACCTGAGGATTATTGTCTTTCTATTGCACATTATCCTGGGTATTGATCGTTGGTGACTCAACGGTCTCATGTACTTCATTGCTGATCTCAACATTTTCAGATGCCATTTTCAAACACTGTCACAAAACAAGGGTTAATTAACATATCACATATTATCCCTATACTCTGACCGACCAATTAAATACCAAATAAACTTAGGTAGGTCATACTAGCGAAGGAATTCCCCGTCTCTCCCCTCCTAGTTCTTGTCTCACATCTCTGCCAGGGATCATATCCCTAAGCTTTGATACCAACTGTGACGCCCCCAAAAATAGGTATACATCACCCTTCTTGAGTCGTCAGATACATGGTACAAAATACAAATACAACTTAATTATACAAACGCCGTGTGAAAAATACGACAAAACATAGCTGAGAGTTTTAATAAGAATATTGTCATCTAGACAATATCCACACCATAATATTTAAAAAAAATATTTTGAGAAATTTAAATCTTTATTCATAAAATTTGGGGTCTCACACCCGGTGTCAATTGTATCAGATAGAGATCTACATTTCACATCAAATTTCTGGAAATGACTACAGGAATGCTTGGGGACACAGTTGAGATTAAGCACATCGTATCATCCTCAAACCGATGGAAAAAGTGAGAGGACAATCCAGACATTAGAGGATATGCTCAGAGCATGTATTATGGATTTCAAGGGAAACTAGGATGATCATTTACCATTGGTTGAATTTCCCTATAACAATAGTTATCACGCGAGTATTGGCATGCCACCTTATGAAGTGTTGTACGGCAGGAAATGCATAACTCCGTTATGCTGGGACGAAGTAGGAGAACGTCAACTGTTAGGTCCAGAATTGGTGCAACAAACTGTCGACAAGGTGATTCAGGTAAGATTGATAACTGCACAGGATAAGCAGAAGAAATATGCTGATCAACACCAACAAAATCGGGAATTTAATGTCGGTAGTTTTGTTTTCTTGAAAGTGTCTCCCTGGAAAGGGAAAATTCGGTTTGGTAAAAAGGGAAAACTAAGCCATCAATTTATTGGACCTTTTGAAGTGCTACGACGAGTTGGTAAAGTGGCGTATGAGGTAGCTCTACCTCCAGAACTAGAACATATTCATAACATTTTTCATGTTTCAGTATTAAGACCATATAAGCCCGATTATAAACATGTTATAGAATATGAACCGTTACAGTTTGAAAAAGACTTGTCTTATGAAGAAATTCCAGCTCAAATAGTTGATAGGAAACAACAGGTTCTCAGAAATAAAGTGATACCTTCTGTTAAGGTAATTTGGAGGAACCACAATGCTGAAGAAGCTACGTGGGAACTCAAAGATGTTATGATGAAAAATTATCCTAAGTTATTTAATTTTGTATAGCTATTCTGGGGACAGAATCTTGTTAAGGAGGGAAGAATGTAAAGAATGAATTTATTGAGTTGTTATTCTGAGGACATAATCCTTTTAAGGAGGGAAGGATGTAACGAACGAGAATTTTTATGTAATTTAAAAATATTTATTGAATTAAATAAATATTTTAATGAATTTATTTATTGAGATAAATAAATAATTGATAAAATTATGGTGTAATAATTTAGTTAAAATGTGTTATAATAATTAAATTAATGAATGATAATTTTATGATTGGAAGATTTAATTTAATGAGATAATTAAATTAAATGAATTATTAATTAATTATGGTGTAGTTCTAATTTGATTTTATAATTAAATTAGAGATTTATTAGTTGTGGAATAAAATTATAATTTATAATGAAAATTATAATTATATGACAAATGCTAATTTGAATTATGAATTTAATTAAATTAGTTGTATAATAGGTGTGACATAAGAACTATATAATATAAGTATTATAAAAATAAATTAAATAGGGGAGTTTTATTGTGTAGCCAAACATGGCCTTGTGGCCTTTGACATATTATAACTGATAAGTTTTGGCTTTTTGTACCTGATGTTTTATGTTATGTGTAGTGGCTATATCAGTTTGTTTCTATACGTGTTATCCTAAGGCTAAGAAAGAACAGAGAAGGTAGAGAGAAAGAAACATAGAGAAAAATGAGAGAGAGCTAGAGAGAAAAAATAGAGAGATGAGACATTGGAAATCAAGGGAAAAGCTTTAGAATTATCACCTTTGCTAATATAAATCAAGGATTAAAGGTATAATCTATTCCTAATTCCAACTCTTGGTTTTGTAATATCTATTCTTTGTGATTTGGAAATTTTGTTGGATTGTTGATTATATGTATATATGGTCTTTGCAAAATTTGATAAATATCATATATAACCAATATTTAGTGATCTAATTCGTGTAAATATGTTGAAGATGAGGAATTTGAGTTTTGGTAGTAATATATGTGAATTATGGTTGTTTAAGAGTTAAAATTAGTTATAAATTCATGTTGTAAATTGAAGATTGATCATTGCTTATGGTAAAACTCTGTGATACGAAAATAATATAATTTGAATAAATCAAAATGGTTTAAAATCGAAGTTGTGGTGACTGATTTTGCTATATATGAAAAAAATATGAAAATTAGTATGAATTTTGGAATTTGATTCCTTAAAATTGGTTGTTAAAGTGGTTTGTGATGTTAGAATTGCTTTTTAAATATTTAGTTTTTAGTTTATAAAACTTATAAACATCTGGGTTTGGTTAATTGGGTGTTGGGTGAAGAAATTGGAATTTCGTGTAGAAAGCAAATGACGAGTTCGTGTTTCTAAGCGGGAGGCCCAGGGAGGCCTCGGGTCGAGCGCTACTTTTGGGCGTGGAGTCTTGTCATTCGTGGCACGCCGGGGTCCAAGGGTACCTAGGGCGCGGCCGTGCCAGTGGTCAAGCAGACCCAATAATGAACTATCAATAGTATGGCTTGGGGAATGTTAACCTAACTTATTTTAATGATTGTAGAGAAACCTAAAACATGTTATATGACATAATAACATATTATAATCACAAAGTTAAAACTATAGGTTATGAATTAATAAGTTGTGAAAGTCTATAATGTGATGTCATGGGAATTGGTGTTGTTTTTCAATCACCATGTCGTGTACTATAATATAATTGGGAGTTCAGGTTCATGGTATGTGAATGATTGAGACAATCAGATCTTAAGTAAAGATTATAGACTTGACTAAGATGAAAAGTAAACCAATGAAGTTAACATTAATATAACTGATTGGTATTGTGGTTCTAATGGTATATATAGGGTATTTGACGAACGTTTATTATACTTGTGTAGCTTACACACGAGGCAAGTTCTCTAACCCTAATTTTCATTATGCAAGTTCCTAAACCTTATTTTTATGTTGAGAAAGTTTATTGATTCCATCTTGTTTACGATTATGGAAGCTCTTGTGTTCTAATTTCCTTACATTGAGCAAGTTTCACATTCCTAACTTTCGTTTCTTGCTACTCAAAGCATAAACTGTTGAAGTTCATTGTCGCAATTGAGGTTTCTAAATCTTTTGGATGTAATACTTTGTATATACAATGTCTATTCAATTATATATTGTTGATATTCAATCTTTGACTTAAGTATCATTGTTCAATCTTATATTATCGTGTTGAACACTCGAATAGCTAAAAAATCTTTATTAATTGGATTAATTCATAATTGATGAGTGTTCTAAAATTCTAGAATCATTGTTAAGCTATTCCAAACTAAACTTTTTTTAGTGCAGAAATCTTAAAGTCAAACTGAGATTAACAACCCTAATATCAGGGATTATGTACGCGTTAGCGTTTAGATGTTAGTGCACAATACATGGTACGAAGGGCTGATCCCCTTAAATACAAACGTAAAGGTCTGTATAGTCTAATGACTGTTAAAGGTTGAAGTAGAAATACTTATGATATAAACCTCGAACTTGTTTACTAATCTTGACTCGAAGAACAAGTTCATAATTATTCGGTATTCATTGCTTATTCCTATGTTATTGCTTTTGCTATCATTATAGTAGTGAGCAATTGTTTGCTCACTCTTGCATTTAACACTACAACTAAAGTTGAGAAAGTTGATGAGCCGTCTTCTAGCAAAGGCAAGGGAAAGATGTCCAAATGATGATGAATTGTTTAATTTTATTTACTGAATTTATGTTATGAGACTTATTTTATTTTGTGATGTATTCCACAGACTTATGTAATAGATTAAGGTTAGATTACCTGGGATTGTTTTAAGTTGATATAACCCTTTAATGGGGAGGATTATTATTTAAGTTGATTAATTTATGTCTTTATCCTTGATTATGGGTAGTTAGGAGTAATTATTTTGGATAGTGAGCACCAAATCCTGCGGGAATGAAGTACCCGAATTTAGGGGTGTCACAATTAGGGTTTAAATTATATAGTGTAGAGGATGTATGCGAAATCAGTGGGTAAGAGATGAGATGTATGGAGTTTGTGGGGATTTCATGGGGAAGAGAGTGCTTACGTTTTGGTTTTGGAGAAAGGAAGTGGAGAAGTGGGTTAATACTAAGTCTATCCGGCTAAACAAATTTAACTGGTTCCCGTACCCCCACCGAGGCGGGGGGTATTTTAACTAGCAGAGTCATAGGCCGAGTGTAGTATGACAGATAGCCCCCCCAACCTCTTAAAGGTGCCAGTGCTTGATTTGGGCCACATTGGGGTGGGGTCTAGTCTATAGAGGACTTTGATTTTTCAATTTCCTCTCCTCGAACGCATGTCCAATGGCATCCTAAGTACCTAAAACATATTAAAACACTAAATATGAGAAAACGTCATGAAGATTGAGCAATTATGATCAAATTTACTGAAAATCATAAACTAACTAACTAGCTATTGTACTGAAATAAACTAAGTGATACTAGACTTACGAATTAAACTGCAAATTGACTAATATATCACAAAAATACTATAAATGGAAAGAAAATTGGTTTGCCTCCCAATGAGCGCTTGTTTTTGAGTCTTTCAGCCTAACTACTCCCTGTTCAGAGCGCATCAACGAGTGTGATCACAGTAGCTTCGTTGTCGATGTCTCCACCTCAATAATGCTTTAAACATTGACTTTAAATGTCTCAAGTGGATTTCTACTATATAGTTCAATTGGCACCATATGGGAAAACAATTTTGATCATGAATGGACCCGACCATCGGGATTTGAGCTTTTCGAGGAATAATCTCAGTCATGAGTTGAACAGTAACATAGATTGTCCTGGTTCAAACTTTCTCTATATAATCTTTTGGTCGTGACACTTCTTGAATTTTTCTTTATACAATTTTGAGTTCTCATACGCTTGCAGTCGAAATTCATCGAGTTCGTTCAATTGGAGTAACCTCTTCTCTCCTGCAGCTGTTTGATCAAAGCTGAGTTTCTGAATGGCCCAGTATGCCTTATATTGTAATTCCACTAAGAGGTGATACGCTTTTCCATAGACTAACTGGTGTGGAGACATCCCAATTGGCGTCTTGTATGCTGTCTTGTAAGCCCATAGTGCGTCATCCAACTTTAGGGACTAATATTTTCTGCTCGGATTTACTACCTTCTCTAAAATTTTCTTCAACTCTCTGTTGGAAACCTCAGCTTGACCACTCGTTTGGGGGTTGTAGACACTCAAAATTTTCTGCACACCTGTTACTAACATTGTAGGAGGGAAGATTCGTCTTTCGGTGATAACCCTGGAAGAAAACTCACATCCATTTCGGATACAACTGGAAGTTTAGTTTCAAACCCGGAACACACACCGGGAGTATCAATTCCAACCTCGAAGATAACCCCGAGTTTCATCCTTGGAGATAATCCCAAGGAATGATGTTGCAGTTCCGGCGATAACTCCGGAAATGCTTGTTTCAAATGCATGCAATCAACTTCAATCTCAAACCTCCTGCCGAGGCACTTATTCCAAAGACCCGGAGCTAACATCGGGAAGACATGCACACTTACAGATGACCCTGCGGAATTCAAACACTTGCAGTAGTCCAATCTCAGATGTAACCCTGATCAACGTCTGTTATCAGCCCAAATCGGATATAACCCCGGTGAGGGGAAAAATCGTCATCTTGCCACCTCAACCCCAGCGCGCCGTCTCAATATTTCGTACATACATTTCTACACAGCAATATCCCACAAGAGCTAAGGTGTTCCAATCCCGAGTGACTATTACGCATGGCAGCACAACGGATAAAATTTGAAGCTTGAAGACCATGGGCATGGTCCCCTCTTCCTTACTTCGTACAACCTCTAATCCCATGTCATTGCGTAACTCTCGACAAAAGCAGTCCGAAGAAGGTCTTGTACACCTCGTTCGGATGCTCAGATTGAAGTTCTACAAATTCAAGCCGACATCACAGTGCACAAGTGCACGTACTTCGAGATAGTGGGACCCGCAGAGCCTGGGGCACCCCGGGCAGTCGCAGGTGCATCTGCGGCCGGCTGCCGCATTACACCTGCGGCTCTCAGCTCTATAAATATAGAGCTTGGGGTGGCCATTTGTAAGAGAGAATGAGGCGAGGAAGCCCTGTCCAATTTGCTCTGTACACGCCCCATATTGAGTGCTTTCTTATTTTAAACACTTGTTAGCTCACATATAGCTATATTTTACCAGCAGGAGCTGAGTGTTTATCCATCTAGAGTCATAGAAGCCTGTATTGGCAGCCCACTGTAAGCCTTCTTATACTTTATAAAGCCTTTCTCTTCACTTTTGCACACATTATTCTTCACATTGAGAGTCGTGTTGGGTGTGTATGCGGGACTTTGGTCCGCGGTTTTCATTTCTATCTGTATATATATATATATATATATATATATATATATATATATATATATATATATATATATATGAATTGTTGTCGAACTACTGCTTCGATGAGCTTAATTTTATATCCTAATGCGTTTCTTTTTTTATATATATATATATATATATATATATATATATATATATATATATATTACATTACTTTATTAGGCACAGAGTTTACTTTGTGGCCTTTTCTTTTTTCTTTACATTTAGTCCTCGCAGAGTTTACTTACGTGGCGGTTGATTGCATTCTTCGCTTTATTTACTTTTCCGATCCACCATGGAGGTGCTTCGTGGTGGTTGATCATGTCTATATATATATATATATATATATATATATATATATATATATATTTACCGCTTTTATATATTTATATTTCCAATCCCCCATGGAGGTGCTTATGGTGGTTGATCATGTATATATATATATATTTACAACTTATATATATATATATATATATATATATATATATATATATAACTGCCATCGCTTTTCATATAAACTATGACATCATGTGAGCCTAGGAATCATGTGATCACAGATTTAGTTTACTAAATCAAAATTTGGTTCCCGTGATGGACTTTTTTCAGCTGTAAGCAGCTTGTACATTATTTACAGTATTTGAATTTCCTTAGATGGCTTTCATGCCCATGAGGAGTTCGACACTGCTGTATATTATTTTCTTGAAGATGCTTCGCATCTCGAAAATGAAAGCAAACAAGCTGAACATTTAATAATAAAATGGAAGTATGAAAAGGTCTCAATTACTATTGAGCACAGTGTTTGAAAAACCTCTTTTACAAAACTTCACTGCTATATCATGTTTAAAACTGATTTTTTCATATAAATTCAAACCGTTTGTATATAGGTACGAACGAGGCCTCGCACTACATCCAAATAAATTTCACATTGATCCACACACACACACACACATTCATATAATAGTTTCTTGAAAAGTGGCGATCATCGTGGCAACACGGATGTCGGGGGGTGCCTAACACATTCTCCCCGCATAATCAAACCCCCGAACCTAAATGAATCTCGGTTTCACAGACCCGTTTAGCAGTGTCACATCACTGGGTCAATGTGCAAACCTTTTCTCGATTGCGTTGGTGCAACCAGTTAAAAACACCAACTGGCGACTCTTACTTGTTTTTTTCAAACAAATCTCACATAACATGAGAACACCAAAGAACAAGAAACAAAAAGGGACAAATAAAAATTCCGACGTCGACATGTGGGACTCTGTTAGAGACACCAGTAAGAGGGTTTAAGCCCCTACTACAAGCTTTTCAAAACTGTTATATGCTTGTGTGTGAATGTTGCATTTACATTTATGATGAATGTGTACGAATGCATTTTACTTACTACACTGCAATATATCTATCTGTGATATTAGTGCTTCTCATATGTCATCATTTTCATAAATGGTGAGACACGTTGTATATGAATGTATGTTGTGTGGTTCCTCCACCAGGAGGCTATCTTGTCGGTGTTTGATTACTGGACTCGTAGGAAGACTAATTCCAACGAGACTCAAGAAAGGCACCACCAAGATTCGCTCTAATTGAAAGACCGGATTAACTTCCTGTCAAGTAGATTAATTTGATCTGGGGACCTTCATGCCAAAAATCCGCGAGAGTAACCCTAAGATAGGTCAGCCTCTGATAAACCAAACGCGGAGGAAAGTCTCTTCATGCTTTCCATTTTCTATTACTTGTAAAAGCATTTACTTGTAATTTTATTCCATGTTCATCTTTATGTAATGGAAAATATGAAGAATATTTGTGCATACATGACATGCTATCAAATAACACCCATTTTTGCAGGATGATATTCCTAAAATGGACATATTATGATAACATTTACATTATCCCTAAGACTAAACTATATAAGTCTTTTGTAGGGAAATAATTAGGCCTGTTACCCGTTTAAAATCCAAAAAGGCCACGAGCCTACAACCAATCATGTCTTCTTTTGACCAGTCTAATGCCGTTTCTTGAGAAGAATTTGACGGATTGAGTAAACAAATTACAAATTTGGTTGTTCTGCTGAAAGAATTGCATCAGTCTACTCAGGGCTCAAAGATGCCTACACATACAGAATCCTCTACACAGGGAGGAACACAAGGTTTGGATAAAACAAATCCAGAACCTCAGTTGGATACGACCAATAAAGACCTTGAAAACACCCATCTCAAAGGAGATCCAAACACCGGTGATATCAGGAAGAAGGTCCTTCAAATGGAAGAAACTATACGTGCTCTCAAAGGGATTGGAACACATGGAAGTGTTTCATATGCTGACCTTTGCATATTCCCTGGTGTTCATTATCCAGAGAAATTCAAAACCCCTAACTTTGAAAAGTATGATGGATTAGGGGATCCTTACACACATTTGAATTGTTCATTGGAGAACTTGGATCTTATGCGGAAAACGAGAAGCTCAGAATGTAGCTGTTCCAGAAGAGTCTGACTGGAGAAGCCCATTCATGGTATAAAAGATTAGACAACTCAAAGATCCATAGCTAGGAAGAGCTAGCTCATGCCTTCCTCACTCAATAAAGTTTTCAATCTCAGATGGCTCTTGACCGGTACCAGATTACCAAGGTCAAGAAACAGTCTAATGAGTTTTTCAGAGAGTACGCTCAAAGGTGGAGACGCCTTGCTGCTCAAGTTATTCCTTCCATGAAAGTCAGAAATGGTCATGACTTTCATAGACATACAAGAAGCTCCTTTCTATAAAAGAGTCTTAGCTGGTATTGGCAAACCATTTTCTAAAATGATCAAGCACAGAGAGATGGCTAAGATGGGGTTGAAGTCAGGAAAGATTCAAGACATAGCCGCTCTTAAAGCAATTGATGAGCACATCCAATCCGGATCTTATGGAAACAACCTCCGGAGGGTCCATAAAAAGAAAAAGGAGGATGTTTCCTTGATACTACAATATCAAAAAGGCAGTCAGAACATGCCTACAGAGGAGGAACTACTCCCCTTTCCAAGCACAGTCTTCAAACCCTCCATTGCCTAAAGGTGGAGTGCAAAGCGCCCTCGAACGTTCACACCCTTAGGGGACTCACTTGAGAATATTCTTGCTCTTCTGACTACTCAGAAGAAAATCACACATCTTCTTCCACCAGCCAACCTTATTGGGAGGGGTTTCAATGCTGCTCGAAAATGTGCTTATCATGCTGGAGCACCTGAACATGATACTCAAGATTGTTGGGCCTTGAAACACAAGATCCAAAATTTAATAGACAATGGTGAGAGGGTAAAACGGGCAGAAATCCCTCTGCCCTATAGATAACTTTAATTGCTTACTTTTCTGTACAGTATTAGCAGTTATTTTATCAGTACATGCTAACACTTTTGTATGATTAAACCGTTTCATATATTAAGTGAAAGCATATTTTATTTCAAGACTCTAAATTTAGATGTGCCTGTACTTGCTGATGAGGTGCCTTTTCTCCACAAGGACTGTAACTTTGATGAAAAGTTGGACTCAGACTTGATGAAAATCCAAGAAGACATTGAGACACCTCAGGAGATTAAGGAATGGGTCGAATACAAACCTAAAACTAATCTTGATCAAACCACTTCTTTCAATCTCGGAACCTTAGAAAGCCCTAAGCTAATCCAGATTGGTTCAGATCTAACCCCAAACCAACGGAATGACATGGTTGCGATACTAACCCAATTCCAGGATGTGTTTGCATGGTCTCACGAAGACATGGTGGGTTTGTCCATTAACATTGTCCTTCATCGCCTTCCCATTAAAGAGGGATTTAAGCCAGTCAGGCAGAAGCTTAGGCGATTGAAACCTGAGTGGAGTTTAAAAGTAAAAGAAGAAATTGTGAAACAATCTCAAGCTGGCATTATCATGGTGTCTACATATCTGGAGTGGATATCAAACATTGTTCCCGTGCCTAAACTAGGAGGAAAGGTGCGAGTTTATGTGGATTACCGGAATCTGAACAAAGGTTGCCTTAAAGATAGCTTTCTCGTGCCCTTTATCCATATTCTTATTTACAATACTGCTCAATACGACATGTAATCCTTTGCTAATTGCTTCGTGGGGTACCATCAAATTATGGTCGCTGAGGAAGATCGTGAGAAAATTGCTTTCATCGGGCCTTGGGGAACCTTCTACTATAGACGGTTGTCATTTGACCTCATCAATGCCGGGGCAACCTATCAGCGAGCTATGATGGTTCTTTTCCATGATTTAATGCATAAGGAGATAGAGATCTACGTGGATGACATTATTGTCAAGTCCAGAAGGGAAGAAGACCATTTAGACCATCTCAAAAAGCTCTTCAACAGGTTGCATAAGTACAACTTGAAGTTAAATCCAGCCAAGTGCACTTTTGGCGTTAAATCAGGCAAGTTGCTAGGTTTCCTAGTCACCCACAAAGGGATTGAGCTGGATCCCACCAAAATCCAGGCCATCAAGAAAATGCCCATTCCTCAGACAGAGAAGGAAATAAGGGGATTTTTGGGAAGAATCAACTTCATTAGTAGGTTTATTTCTCAACTCACAGCAGCCTGTGAGCCTATTTTCAAATTGTTAAGGAAGAACTCCTCCATGAAATGGAACGATGAGTGTCAAAAACCCTTCCTTACAATCAAAGAGCAGCTAGTTAATGCTCCTATTTTGGTACCTCCCAGGGATGATGTTCCCCTATTCATGTACCTGTCCATTAATGACAATGCTATGGGCTGCATGCTGGGATAGAAAGACGATAGAGGCCAAGAATGAGCTATCTATTACCTCAGCAAAAGATTTAGTAGCAGTGAACACAAGTACACTCTGATTGAGAAGACTTATTGTGCTTTAGCATGGGCTTCCATGAGGTTACAACATTACCTCCATGGTCACATAACCCATCTCATATCCCGCGTGGATCTTCTTAAGTATGTGTTCAATAAACCCATACTGAATTGTCGACTGTCCAGATGGAAGTTGATCCTACAGCAATTTGACATCGTCTACGTGACACAAAAGTCTGTCAAAGGTCAAGGAATTACGGATCAACTGGCCGCCACACCTGTAGAATATTTTAAACCCTTGGAAACATACTTCCCCGATGAAGGGGTAATGGCAGTTCAGGAACAACATCAGTACGATACATGCCATATGTGGAAAATGTATTTTGATGGAGCTGTTAACATGGAAGGCTCTGGAGCTGAGCAGTTCTAATATCCGATACGGGAATAAGAGTATCCGTCATTTGTCAAATTGCGCTTTATCGGCACCAACAACACAAATTGAGTATGAAGGCTATATCATGGGGCTAAAACTTGCCCGTTCAATGGGCATCAAGTGGTTAACTATCTTTGGGGATTTAGAGTTTGTAATCAAACAATCCACAGGAATCTATCAAACCAAAGAACTACATTTGCTGCCTTACCATCGACAAGTTCTATAGATGGCTTTGGAGTTCGAAGAAATCTCTTTTCTACACATTCCTCGTAATAGGAATGATTTTACAGATGCACTAGCAACGTTGGCCTCCTTGATTCACATACCTAATAAGGAAAACATGCCAAGCATCACAGTTGCCCTGCAAAAGACCCCAGCCTATGGGAACTACGTTGGAGAAGTATCGGATGAGCTACCTCCCAACCAAAACCATTGGTATCAGCACATCAAGGAGTACTTATGAGATGGATCTACACCCATTGAGGCGAGCCTGACTGAAAAGAGGTGGATCCATCGACTTGCTATAAAATTCTACCTGAGCGGAGATGCACTTTATAAGAGAGATACAGGATTAGGTCTCCTCAGATGTCTGGACAAACACCAAGCTCAGAGGCTCATGGATGAGATCCATGGTGGAGTATGTGGCCCACACATGAGCGGACCCCTACTTATCAAGAACATCCTCAGAACAGGGCATTATTAGCTTACGCTCAAAGCTGACTGTGATGATCACGTCAAGAGGTGCTATCAATGCCAAATTCATGGGAATGCTATCCACGCCCCTCCAAGGGAACTCCACGATATGAGTTCGCCATGGCCCTTCTCAATGTGGGGAATGGACATGATCGGGCCCATCTAGCCCAAAGCCTGTAATGGACATCAATTCATATTCACCATGATTGACTACTTCACCAAATGGGTAGAAGCAACCTCCTTCCCCAGGGTTACCAAAGAAGTCATCATTGCTTTCATCAGAAACAATATCGTCTGTCGATATGGACAACCAGAGGCCATTGTGTCAAACAATGCTAAGAACCTCAACAACAAAATGATGGATGAGTTATGCATTAAATTCCACATCAAACACCTTAACTCCACCATCTACCGTCCAAAGATGAATGGTGCTGTTGAAGCGGCTAATAAAAACATCAAGAAGATCATGCAAAAATTGTCCGCCAATCACAAAGGATGGCCTGACCTCTTGCCTCTGACTTTATTAGCCTACAGAACTTTAATGCGTACTTCCACTGGGGCAACACCCTACTCATTATCCTATGGGATGGAAGCAGTGCTCCTCATAGAGGTGGAAATGGAATCTCTCAGAGTGTTGATGGATGCTCCGTTGGATGAAGACCAATGGGTACAAGACAGGTATCACTAATTGTCTCTAATAGACGAAAGGCGAACCGTGGCTATCTTCCATGGTCAGTTATATCAGTAAAGGATCGCAAGATCCTACAACAGGAAAGTTCGACTAAGGCTGTTTAAACAACATGACTTGGTTTTGAAGAAGATCATTGACAACCAAGATCAATATAAGGGAAAATTCACTCCTAACTGGGAAGGCTCGTTTGTTGTCAAGGAGGTATTGACAGGAGGCGCTCTCAGACTACAGGAAATGGATGGCGATGAATTTACACAGCTTATAAACTCGAACACCATGAAATGGTACTATGTTTGAGGTTTCTATCGAGCAAACATCTTGGTTTTGGATCATCAGATCACCAGTCATTCTGGTTTTTTAACCTTTTGTACATACTCTGCTGCCCCTCAGGGAAACATACACTTCAAACTAGCAGCCTGGTTTCACCTCATTTCAAACCTTTCACACAATTTCGGTTATCCCCCCAGGGATTGAACCTCACACACCAGCAGTTTATCATGAAGACGGGATTAAACTTTTCTACACTTGCAGTTTGTTCTGAAGACGGGATCAAACTTTTTCACACCTACAGTTTGTCCCAATCATGGGATCAAACTTTCTTCTCCCCGCAGTATAGCCTGCACATGGGATTCAAATTTCTCTTCGGCTGCAAATCGTCCTGAGGGGCGAACTACGTCGACCTGATCTCCCTGATTCCCGGGAGTACGTAGGCAACCATATTCTATATGGCCCGGTCGCAATAAAAAAACACAAAACATTTCTACCCTTTTTCTACAGAAAAAACAAAAACCACAAAAACACTTCTACAGCCTTCTTCATAAATAAAGCTTCTACACCCATCTGCCTTTCACATTCAGCGTTGAACCTCTTACACCAGGTTTGAACTACACAGACCTGATCTCCTCTTCAATAGGAGTACGTAGGCAGCCATTTATGGTTTGGTTTAACCCCCTACCAGAACAAAAATACTTGTCACATGGTACTAGGATCAAACTTTAATCCACCAAATTTCATCGGCTTCAGACCAAAGGGATGGAACTACCTAACCTCTCCTCATAAATAGGAGATTCGGTGACCATCTAAGCTGCGGTTGTGGCTCAAAGAGCAACACCAATCCATAAGAGATGGAATTAACTAGGCTTCTCACAAATAGGAGTAATGGCGACCATCTGTGGTGCGGTCAATCTCAGAGACGAAAAGCCAAACTCTTCTCTACATTTCCATACAGAAACCAGTCCAAAGACACCAAAGATGGTAGGGATGCACACAGATCAATGATCAGTTCTAAAAGATCTTGCGACGTCTTAATGTCCACACATTAAGGATGAGTTCAGAATGCATCAAGATCACAAGCCTTGAAGAAACATGCAAATATCAAGGCACAACTGAAAGGGAAGTGAATCGAAAAAAATATTTTCCTACCATATATAATATTGTTTGATATATACAATATATATTGTACATGACAAAATGGCTAAGCTAGTCTGTGTAGGAAAATACAAGTCTATCTACGGATCTGTGTGTATGCGGACTATCAGATCTAACATAGCATCCCTCTCTAAAGAAGGAGGTAACGTTACAATCTCCTGCCCAATGGTATCTACACGAGCTAGCAAATTAGAGGCTAACTACATGGTGGCATGCTGCTCATCGATGTATCACTGAAGTACTGTCTGTGATGATCACATCCCGGGAAGATAGGGCAGCATCCCGCTCTATAATCAATGCATCTCTGGCTGATCTAGCCTCGTCTCTCTCTAATGGAGCTGCATCTCTCCCATCAAGAGTTGTTAACATCAAGGCCCTAGCCTAATCTCTCTCAAAGGTCATCAGATGTAGACTCTGCTCCAAATACTGTGTTGAATGCTGAATGACAGTAGCACTCGTAGTGGGAGAATCCATCACAAATGCTGGCAACCAGTAGTCAAATACTCCTCAAAGGGAATATCAGTCTCCTTCATAGGTTCCTCATCGTCCGAATCAGTCCCCTGCACTATGGATACTACCACAGTCGATGTAGTCTCTGTCTCCATCCATGCGAAATACTCTACAAAATAACCCAGATGGCTGATGGAAAACTCAGCTAGCTCTCGCTGATCCCAACATGCATACAACCTGGATCTATCCTGTGCTGATAAATGGCGATAAGCGAAGCGCTGACTCGATGCCCCCTCAAAAGGATGGAAGTCCTGGAACTGGTCAAACTGACACATCCTGGCCAGAGGGTGGTAAGTGATCATGCCTCTCAAACCAGCCAGAGGAAGATAATCCATGCCCGGAGCATTAGTAATCAAGCTGTAGGGTGAGCTGAGCCCTGTACACGGCAATACATCAAACAGATCTCCAATCCCTGCCAGGAAAGCTGACCAAGATGCAACATCTATACACTCCGCAAGCTAAAAGGAGTATGACATGGCTATATCATGGGTAAAACAATACCCATGCCATCTAAAAGTACCAATCAGTCTCAAGTGTGACATAAACCACACGTACAACATGATCAAGCTGCCTCTAAACACTCCCGTCGGATAAGTGCAGCAGTATGTGGCCGACCTCAAAGTCTCTGCTATGATCATCGGTATGATGATGTGACCCTCCCTGAGAGCTCTCACTGCCATGATGACTCCTATGTCTAACTCATCCATATACCGTGGCATGTAGACATACGACAATATGCACAATAGTAATACATCCACTCTGGCCAAACGCCAATGATCATCCGGTGTTGTGAAGTCCCCGGAATGCCATGTATAACTATCCTCAAAGCCAAATTTATCAAACAGAAAATGCTGGGATATAACGTGGCCAGATGTGAGCTCATCCTGCACCACCCTACGCCTCAATCTAGTGAGGGTCATGAACTTCCTACTCATGTCTCCAATCGCCATGTGCATGCAAGGTCTGTCCAATGGCAGCATCATCAAATGTGCATACTCCTCCAGAGTAGGAGTCAACTCCTGGGACCCAAATTGAAAAACCTACCTCTCCGATACCCAGTGCTCCAAGATGCCCTCCACGAATCCTGTGGGAACCTGAAACATCAATAGGGTCATAGTATGCTGCAACAGCTGATCTACATTCACCCTGTCTGATGATGACATGCTATCATACCACGATTGCATACTCACCAGTAGAAATGGGTAGAGTCCTAACCAAGCCTCGGTCAAGCCTTTCGATCGCATGTGCATTCCCCTGAGGAAATAGGCGAAGGTGTAGGAACCCCAATCATAATCTCTTATACAGTCCACGTGTCGAGTGGCGTGATCAAAGCGAAGGACACCGTAGAAGAGTTATCTGCTATAAAGCAACCCCTAATGATCATCAGGAACAATCGTCGAAGAATGCAATCCCTGACTCTCACATCATCAGGTATGGGCTCACTCAATGCATTTCACTTCATAGCATCTCTACGCCAAAGGACCTGTCTAAAGCGATCCTACCTTTGAGCGCTTCCACCGAAACTCCTAATAAGGATCTGATGGCAGTAGGGGTGATATCCACCATACAAGGCACTAGGTCCCCTTCAAAATCCATACCTATGATAAATTGCCAATCCATCAGTGTCATCATCACCTCACAATTTAGCAAATGGAGTGACTGAGTCTAGTGAAACCAGCGCTCAGACAATGCCCTGAGGTAACCCCATGGACAACGACGGGGAAGAATAGAAAAGAACGTCCCAAATCCCCAGCCATGTACAATCACTCTATAGTCATCGTGCAAAGCCTGATATATAGAGTGGATGCTGAACTAGTTTCCTCGAGGCTGTGTAAAGCCGGGAACCTACATCAAATGCATATCAACATCAGAACCCTTTATTCCTCATCAATAGGAAATAAGAAAGATTAAGATCTAACTTTATACCTCGTTTACGTGCAGGTAAACTGAAGGGTGTCCACTCAAATCACCCAGGAGCTCTGGATTCGCCACTTGAATGCCTGGCAAATCCCTACGGGGAACACGTGCAGCAGGATCAGGAACCTCGACCGGTACATCCTTCTCCTCGTCCTTGACGTTCGGTACTTCAACCTAGATAGGACGTATCACCGCCTCCACCAAACGACGAGGCTGTCTAACAGAACATGGTTGAGGCACTTCAGAAGCCCTTCTCTTTACACTAGAAGTGGTCCTACGGGTGTAGAACACTTGTACACCCGCATGAAAACATACATGCATGCATTATTTTAATATACGTCTACAGTAGAGTTAAAAATGTATGACTACCTAATGCCTACATTTTGGAAAATTTTGCCATAGTCCCCTTTGTAAATAGGACTATCCACATGCACATAGGCATGACTAGGTGGCCATTCAGTAGCACAACTACCCACAGTCATATACATCCTATATGCATTAATACATCATAGTAAAAAATCCATAAGTGAATTCTAATTATCAGGATTATTTTGCTTTTCTACCTTTACTCATTTGTCCTCAAATAGGATAAGAAATGACAGTAAAAGGTTCCAATTTGACTATTTCAAAAGTTAAATTTTTTTCACATCATTATGTTCAGCATAGTTTAATACTAACATTTACTATGTTGAATATTTTTTATCAACTCATATCAGCATCCATATTCACTACTATGTGTATAAGTGCATTTCATGTGATAAGTCATTTTCCAATGGATAGAAATTGGAAAAAAATACATGCATACGTTATTAGAACAGTCTAGAACACTTGTATGGTAGCAGAATTTGCAAAAAGTCATCTGAACTCAGCAGGTCTGAAGAAGAGCTCTCAGATTTCCTTCGCGACGCAACTTGAAAGTGACTTATGAAAGCAACTCGCAGGCATTACATACCTACGGTTGGCCGTAGCTCCACCTGCGGCTTCCGCAGGTGTACCTGCGGCACCTCTATATGGGTCCCACCCCTCTAGCTCAGTTCAGTTTGAGTTGCAAAGGAGATCTCACAAGCTGAAAAGGCCAAATCAAGAATAAAAATGCTACGCGATTGAGCGGAAAAACCTGAAATCCTGGTTTTCACGGGCCAAACGGTGGCTTCACATATCACTCATTGGTATTCGCCTGAATGCAATGTATACTATACCGGTGATCTTAGCTATTTTCAAAACATGCTCGACAATGCCTCACACAGGTCCGATGCTGCCAAATACAGGGTCATAACCCTAAAAGACAACCTTCCCCGGCGGGGGTCACAACGTAGATGCCGATATCATCGATAAAGTATCCCCGACGAGGGTCACAACGCATATTTTTATTCATCTATGTATCCCCAGCGGGGGTTACAACACAATTCAACACTTAATGTACGGGTCAATGAAGGTCAAGCAGCCTTGACGTCATTTCAACCGATGGCAATTAAACCCATCGAAGCATCGGAGACCACTCGATGATCTCATCCATCAGTGCATCTATCCATAGCCTTCCCCGGTGGGGGTTATAACGCATTCTCAACCATTGATACACACATCAATGAAGGTCAAGCAACCTTGACGTTATCTCAGCCGATGGCAAGTAAACCCATAGATGAGACAGCCCCAAATCCGGGTCCTAAATCACCAGGGATCTGGTACAATCATTCTATAACTATTGCAGAAGATATAAACATAAATTGTTTATACATTAAACTTTATACACTATTCCCCAAGGTCGAGTAAGCTTAACTTATACACAATTCATAACTTGTCTAACATATAATATTATTATCATACAATACTATTACAAATCTAGCTGCACACATTAACTTAAAGCTGAAACTATCTTTAACCTTTCCTTATATCCGACGTTATCGCCTTAATCTATAATGTTTATGATGATATAGCAAGGGTGAGCATATGTTTTCCTAGCAAGTATAAATTTATTTGAGGATATCATGATTGAAAGAATTTGAATAATAAGTTGGCTATAATTCAACAATATAGTTGTGAATTAGCACGAACAAACTTGTATAGCTGAAGAACCTTTAACATGAACATATATATATATATATGGACCGAATGATAATGAAGTGATCAGCCTTTCATACCTGAATAATACATGCAATATGTACAGAGTACAATTTAACAATTCTTAGACATGGCAATCAGCAATGATTAACCATAAGTATATTTGAATGTAACAACTCTAGATCGAGTTAAAGAAAACTTTCATGTTCGGTCGATTACTGTTACACAATTTATTAAGTTATTTCTAACGACCTAATATATAAATTGTGATGCCCCCAAAACAGGTATACATCACCCATCTTGAGTCGCCAAATACATGGTACAAAATTCAAATACAATTTAATTATACAACGATGTCAATGTAAAAAAATACGACAAAATATAATCTAAGAGTTTTAATAAGAATATTGTCATCTAGACAATATCCACACTCAATGGAGTCCTCATTACATTTATTATCACACTATTTAATGTAATAGTGAGGACTACTAATGCTATCATCTAGACCATCACTCGTTCTCGACTAGTCCCAAATATATTCTCATTTCAAGAGAACAATGAAAGCAAAGGGTGAGCTCTACTAGCCCAAAGAAGAAATATTATGACTAATATAATGCGTAATAAATTATCATTAGCCTTCAACAATGTTAAACCGATAGAATATAATAGAGACAACAAGTTTAATCAAGAGCAAAAAATAAGCAATCCATTAGAAGAGTCAAGTAGAGCATAAAATCTACTATCTTCTATGATTTAAAAAGTTTTCATCAACTTTTATCATTTTGAGACTCGACAATAAATAAAATCGAATCATCCCCGCATCACGGCCAAGGATATTCATGTAATCATTAATGGTCATGACTATACCGAATAATCCTCGGTCATAATCACACCAACAACCGTCCCATCAATGAACTACAAGCCAATGAGGACTTTTACCACATCATTCGTCACATTACTACCCATGATTATACCGAATAATCCCTGGTCATAATCATACCAAGTCCATCTATGCACGTAAGCCAAAGATGACTTTCATCACCATATAAGCATGAGGATGATGGCAATGACATAATAATTCAATAAAACAAGTTCAAGGATAAATTTTAAAGATTTATAATTTTAATTTATCCAGAAATTAATAACGTCCAAATTGTCAACATGATACTTCTTTGTGGAGTAAAATTCAAGAATGCTCAGAAGAATATTTCCATGAAAAGATACTGGATGAAGCACAAATATCAAGGATATTTCACTAATTTCATGGATTATAGAAGCTAAAAATTTAACCAACTGAGTATAATAGAATATATGAAACCGCAAATGGATTTTTGCTCACCACGCCAGAATCCACGTGAGATGCATCATTTCCACAATTTAATAAGGAATGAATACGAAGGATCATTCACCATGCATGCCGTAATCCACATAGATGTGTTATTCCAATGTAATAATAAAGAATGGAATAATGTAAGAATTCACTCAGCGCATGTAATCCGATGCATGAAAGTTATTCTAATGTAATAATAAAGAATGGAACCAGTCATGCGTAATCGCACAAACATGATATTCCAATAGAATAATAAAGAATAGAACCAGGTCATGCGTAATTCGCATAGACAGAATATTCCAATAGAATAATAAAGAATGGAATAACAACAGAAATCACCAGGCATGCGATAGACCACACGCATAAAAGTTATTCCAATGTAATAATAAAGAATGGAATAACAGAAGAATTTCACCATGTATGCGGTACTTCACATAGACAGGTTATTCCAACATAATAATAAAGAATGGAATAACAACCCTTACGAGTATTGAAAGAAAATAACTCTCTTCATGAATACGAAAGAATAATGCCCCTTACCTTAGAAAAAATTGGATACTGGAATAGTGAGGTAGCAGACTTCTCTTCTTCTTTCTCTCTATAATTTGTCTCTATAATAATTGCTCTATAGCTTTTGTGAATTGGTGAGAAATGAAGGAAGAATGAGCTTCTATTTATAGGAAAATATAGTTTTGATAATTGCACGTTTTGGGGCTCAAAATATTACAGTATAATACCTTCCTCTTTTTCTTCATTTTTAATTTAGTCCTGCAAGTATTATCAAACTTGCACCACCTCCCCTAATAGTAAATAATGTGAATCAATAGTTCAATCATGTGAATCAATAGTTATAATCATGTGAAAATACGAATTATAGTATAATACCTCCATCTATACCTCCATTTTTAACTTAGTCATGCAAGTATTATCAATCTTGCACTAACTCCCCTAATAGTACAAGAATGTGAATCAATAGTACACACATGTGAACAAATAGTTATAATCATGTGAATTAATAGCAATTAATTGCTCATTTATCCGATTAATTACCCGACTGGTCAGTATAACTTCCAGACATCAATTAATATCGAAATAAATGTCGATTTCCACTAACACTAATAATTCCAACACAATGGAACTATCAATTTCATCTTTAATCAACACAAACTTATTCATCATTAATATTATAATTCACAATATTTAACAACCAGGTCGTTCCCAGGAAAGAGGGGGCTTTTCGATAAGGATTTCTCCTTATTGACGCACAATTAGGTGACCAAACCTCTCATTGACAGAATGTCTAGACATTGTCAATATTGCAAATAATAAAATGAATAACTTTATCGTCTCAATTATTGATTTAATAATATATATTATGTAGATGATATTGTGACAATAATTGAATCAATAATATGAGAGATATGATGCAACAATTACTGTAGTAATAATTGAGTATAACTGAGTGACTTCTCACGTAAGCATCAATAATCAATATCGTGTTCTACTATGCAACCACGCCAGACATCGCATTTACTTTTTACTACCGAGTAGTTCAACAGTTTTAATTCAGTAACACTTTCGGCCGTTATTTTTATAAAAGACAATTCGTCATTTTCTAACTATGATAATACTTCCGCTAGGGGTCCACCAATGATTGTGCCGTTGCATTTAATATTCCCCGTTAAAACGAATATTCCTTTACCAATCGAATATTATATAACCACATGCTTACTTTGAAAAATTTGTAAATATTACCCACAACTATAACATTATATCAAATCCACACCATAATATTCAAAAATATATTTCGAGAAAATTATTCTTTATTCATAAAAGTTGGGGTCTTACATAAATAATATTTATACAAATTAGAATAATATCATCACAATATAATACTATTATATATATATATATATATATATATATATATATATATATATATATATATATATATATATATATATATATATATATATATATATATATATATATATACATAGAATAACCTAAACACATAACACATAATCCTATCACCTATGACACATCTAAGACTCTTGTGATCAAGTCAAACTATTTCATCTAAGTTGAATCCGGCAATTCTCTAACATCCAAAGGCCTAATCAGGATATAAATTGAGTTTAATTTCAATAATACTCTGTCTAACACTTAACAATTATCTTAGATAATTTTCTTATCAGTCAAAATAATTTTCATAAGCTTGTAATAATTTTTAGATAATTATTACCATTTATCATGATTTTTTCAATCATTAATATCGTATTTATATAATTCAAATACCATATAATTCCTTTATCATTAATATTTATTAAATCATAACATAATATTATAATATATCAAAGTATTTTTAATACCTTAAAATCACATTTATATAATTTTTAAACAATTAAATTCATTATCCAATAATTGCCATTAATAATAAATATTAATGTTTTTCATGATAAAATATCAAAAGTTATATTTTATAACTTAAAATATTTTTATAACACTTAAATCATTTTTATATGATTTTTAAAACATTAGTTCTATTTTTTATATAATTTATTTAATATATTCATTAAATAAATTAATTATCATTAATATTAATTTATTAATGAAATTCATCACAAAATATCAAAAGTTATTAGAAATAACTTAAAATATTTTCTAACACCATAATATAATTTTTCAAATATTAAAACCATTTTTAAATAATTTATTTAATATTATAATTAAATAAATTAAATACCATTTATATTCCAAAAATATTAAATATTTATGAAATATACTCAAACTAATTAAAAACTAATTTTTAGACTTTAAAATAATTTTTAGGAATTTATTTTGTATTTTTCATAATTAAAAATTATTTTTCTCTATTTATTTAATAAAATAATTATTTTTCTAATTAAACTGTCACTAAAGTGCCCTATAGCGACGAAACTGTCGCTATAGGTGTTCTTGAGCTGTTCTTGAGCCTGCCTAGATCTTCATGTCAGTGAAAAAGGTACTTGGTTAGACCGGTTCTATAATCGTGATGTTTGTGTTTTCTGGGCAGCTAAATTGTTATTGTTGTAGTATAAGTGGTGTACTATAATTGTAAACAAGTTCTATGGTCATTCTATAACATATTAGAGAGATCCATGCTTCAGAAAAGATTGTCGACGTCGTTTTAATTTCGGTTTTCCGTAAATGAAGAACAAAGATCGAAGCGCATCTACTTTAAATCTTCATAGCTTGCATCAAGGATTCACATAGTGTGATATAAAGGTTCATTTTTGTAGTACTAATGTCAGTGAACAATTCTATAACCTTAGATCATAATAACAACAACACCAAAAGAAAATCTGGGCCGATCAAAATAGGCAAGAAAAACTGTTCTTAAACATTTCTGGGTTACTCAGAAATGTTTTTGAGCAGTTGGTCATCCCACGTTTGACCATTGCCTAAAATCGATTCTGCTAGTTAACTAGGTAATCTAGAAGCTTAGATATGTAGCCTATATATGATACTACAACCTTAATACAACAACTTGGCCAAAAACATTAAACCACAACAAGATCTAGGGTCTCAAAAATGTTGTCAGACTTTTCTAGGTAATCTGGGTTACCCAAATTCGTCTGGTCATTGTCGATCAACGACCTTTGACCACTAATAACTTGCAATCTAAACAAGATCTGGGCTTGATTCAAGTTCCAGATCAAAGATCTTACAACAAAGAATAGATCTGTAACATAAAACACACCAAAACATTAACACGTAAAGATCTAAGGCCTTTGACATATGGCTATACGTCAGGCCATTTTTCCAACTTTTTCCAAATTTCTAAAAACTCAAATTTCGAGCACTTAGATGTTATGGATCTGGGATTTAACAACTCAGATCATTAAAAGACACCTTAATATATAACTTTAAACAATCAATTACAACATATAACATAAGATCACATGATTTCGAAATTTTAGGGTTTATACCTCTTTCACCCTTTGATTCTCGATTCTGACCTTTGATCCTGATCTAGGAAAGTTATGAACTGAGAATGGCTTTACACATGACCCTCTTTCACTCCAACTCTCGAAATTTTAGAGAGAGACAAGTCTTGGACAAGTTAGCAAGTAAAATAAGTGGTTTTTTTCTCTCTCTAAATCTATATAAGTGATATGATTCAATGTATTTGGTGGCAATTGAAGGCTGATAATTGACACATAGCTAGGGCTAGGGCTAGGGTTAGTTCACCAACTCAAGATCATGGCAAGATTTACAAGCCACCTATTAAAGAATGTGATAAAATGGCATTCTAGTCATTTTGCTTCCAATTTTAATGACTAACTTGTCATTTGCCCTAACCCTTAGGGTTTAGGGTTTAACCCTTAGACTTTTGCAATTTAATTTCTAAGATTTCCAAATTTCAGTTTTTAAACTAGAAAACTAATATTTCCAAATTATAATTATATTATAATTCAAGCTTGATAATTAGGATTAATATTTCCTAATTAAAATTGCTAATTTAGCAATTAGGTTTCATAATCATGCATTAGGGTTTATAACCCAAGAATTAGGGTTTTCCATTTAAAATTAGGGATTCAAGTAAATCATTAGGGTTCTCCCTAATTGGGTTATAATTAATAACATTAAACCTTATACTAGCATTTAAATTTCCAAATTAGGGTTTTCAACTTCCGAATTAGGGTTTCAAATTCTCGGAACTGAAATTAGGGTTTTAGAACCTGTTTTAGGGTTTCTTATAAATCATATAAATTTTCTAACTGAACGTTGACGTTCTAAATATATACTTAGGGTTTGTCACAGATATAGTTTATCTGGTCAACCCTTGACCCTTAACCACATTCTGTTCACATACATGACCATACACACAGAACATATACACTTATATACTTAATCCTGGATAATTCATCACAAAAATTTTAAATTCACAAAATTCCTTCTCGGAAATCTCAAATCCATTCACTTATTTTCTGTCTAGATTATAATATTGAACCTTAAACCAATCAATTATGATTTTAAAAATTTTCTAAATTCTCGGGTTGTCACAATCGAAGCATCGGAAATTGTTCGATAAGTGTGGTACCCATGTCCACGTATCCCCGATGAGGGTCACAACGCCAATTTCAAACGTTGATAAAGTATCCCCGACGGGGGTCACAACGCAAACTTTCACTCATCCACGTATCCCCGGCGGGGGTTACAACACATTCTTCATCCAAGAACGTATCCCCGACGGGGGTTACAATGCAATTCGACCATTGATATAGGCGTTAATAAAGGTCAAGCAACCTTGACATATTCCCCAGCAAGGGTCACAACGCAATGCAACCATTGATACACACATCAATGGATGTCAAGCAGCCTTGACAGTTTGCCCAGCAGGGATCTATCCGGTGATACACACATCAATGAAGGTCAGGCAGCCCTGACAATACATACTGTTGGTAGTAAATCTGACAGGACCGTGGTATATACTGGTGACATAAACCAGAGAAGACCATCCCACATCGGAGAGGACCGATGATGGAATATGTTATACACATCCTCAAACTGATAAAGCTTTATCCCCACAGATCTCTTGCACACGAGAGGCACATCTTCAGATTAAAGTCTGTATCAAGTATCCAGGACTTTGGTTATAACCACATCGTTAACATCCTGGAAGACTTGGATCGCATGTCCAAGACATCACTGATTGTCATCCCCGACAGGATTAACAGGGAACCGACAATCATACCATCATGTTGGAAAACAATCTAACAACATACATGCATCATGCATTTGCATCATGTTGCTGCACATAGGATCATGTTTATCTTGTTGCATTTCAAGTGTCTAAGATTCTTTATCCTATCCATGCGTTAAATTGCATGAATATGATAAAGAGGGGCATCTGTAGACACTCAAAATTTTCTGCACACCTGTTACTAACATTGCAGGAGGGCAGATTCATCTTTCAGAGATAACCCTGGAAGACAACTCACATCCATTCCGGATACTATCGGTGGTCATTCTCCTTCCTTGAAAATGGGTGCTGGTGCTGCTGTCTTTCCATCATTGTTGAACCTTCTCTTCTTGAAATTTTCACTTCTATTATCTTGGCCATGATTACCACCGAAGTGGTTACCATTTCTAACATGTTGATTCCCTTCACGTTTGTTGTCACAACTCTGATGACTACTACCACTGGTATTATTGATTTATCGATTGCTCTCTCTTGGTTGGGTTGACTCATTATCGCGCTCCAATAACTGAGCCCTATTCACAACATCTGAATACAAGAAAAGTTTGTGAGAAATGAGGTATTGACTTATTTCGGGTTTCAAACTCGCAAGAACATTCACGTCATTCTCTCCTCATTATCTACCAAATGGGATACGAACCGGGACAACTCGGCAAACTTAGCCTCATACTGCGACACGGTCATATTGTTTTGCTCCAACTTGATAAACTCCAGCTCCTTCATGTGATGAATACTTTCGGGAAAGTACTTGTCGTTGAATGCTTCTTGAACTTTTCCCAAGATATTTTGAGTCGCGGCAGTCAGTAATGCTTTTCTGATTCCCACCAAGAATCGCCTCTTCACACGCAACATAAAGGTGGCAAAGGGAACCTTTTGCACCTCGGAGCATCCTAAGACATCAAATATCTTGGTGATCTGCTTTATCCACGTCTCCGCCTTAAATGGTTTTGGCTCTCCCAAAAACTCCGGTGGTCCCAGCTCCTTAAACTTCTTAGCAGTGACCATCTGAGAGTTGTCAGTGTTTACACCTGCCTTTTGAACAGGAGCCACTCTTGACTGATGTTGCATGAATTACATAAAGCCTCTGAACATTCCATCATTCATCATTTAATCGGTGTTGTTGTTTACTTGAGGATTATTTTCTTCCTGTTGAACATTATCCTGGATATTAATCGTTTGTGACTCAACGGTCTCATGTGCTTCATTACTTATCTCGACATTTTCAGATGCCATTTTCAAACACTACCACAAAATAAGGGTTAATTGACATGCCATATATTATCCCTATACTCTAACCGACCAATTAAATACCAAATAAACTTAGGTAGGTCATACTAGCGAAGGAATTCTCCGTCTCTCCCCTCTTAGTTCTTGTCTCAAATCTCAGCCAAAGATCATATCCCTAAGCTTTGATACCAACTGTGACGCCCCCAAAATAGGTATACATCACCCATCTTGAGTCGCCAAATACATGGTACTGAAGATAAATACAAACTTAATTATACAACATGAGCTGAGAGTTTTTACACGAATATTGTCTTCTAGACAATATCCAAACTCAAATGGAGTCCTCATTACATTTATTGTCACACTATTTTATAGAATAGTGAGGACTACTACAACACCATCTCGCACTATGACTCCATTCCCCGACTAGTTCCTATTACGCTCTCATTTCCTCAAGAGAACAATGGAAGTAAAAGGGTGAGCTCAACTAGCCCAAAGAAGAAATATTATGACTAAGATAATGCAGAATAAGTTATCATTAGCCTTCGACAATGTTAAACTGATAGAATATAATAGACGACAAGTTTAATTCCAGCGAAACAAGCAATCCATTAGAAGAGTCAAGTAGAGGATGATATCTACTATCTTTTATGATATAAAAAGTTTATCATTAACTTTATCGCTGGGACTCAGCTTAATAAATAAATCACATCATCGAATCATCCCTGCACTACGGGTCAAGGATATTCATTAGTATCACGTCCACAAATTATTCTTGCACTACGGGCCAAGAATATTCGTGTAATCATCAATGGTCATGATCATACCGAATTATCCCTAGTCATAATCATACCAATCAACAGTTCATCTATGCACATAAGCCAAAGATGACTTTCATCACAATATAAGCATGAGGATGATGACAATGATATAAGCATTAATCAAACGAAATCAAGGATAAATATTAAATACTTTAAATTTTTCCAGAGTTTAAAATATCCAAATTGTTAACATGATACTGCTTTGTGGAGTAAAATTTAAGAATAATATCCATGTATCAAAAATAATTTGGACAGAAAAGAAATAAATTTTTTGGTGAATAGTACCCCGTGAATAGTACCCTGTGAATAGTACTTCGGGAATAGTACCCCGTGAATAGTACCCCGGTATAAAAAGTACCCAAAATACCCGAGTGAATAATATTTGAGTGAATAGTAATTGGGTGAATAGTAACCCATAAATAGTAACTCGTGAATAGTACCTTGGCATGAAAAGTGTCTCGAATACCCGAGTGAATAATATTTGAGTGAATAGTAACCAGGTGAATAGTAATATGTGAATAGTAACTCATGAATAGTACCCCGACATAAAAAGTGCCTCGAATACCCGAGTGAATAATATTTGAGTGAATAGTAACCGGGTGAATAGTAACTTATGAATAGTACCCTGGCATGAAAAGTGCCCCGAATACTGGAGTGATTAATATTCTAGTGAATAGTAACTGGGTGAATAGTAATCCGTGAATAGTACCCCGGGTGAAAATATTGATATTTAATAAGAAAGTTTAGATTAATATTCCAATGAAACAATACTGGATGAAGCATAAAACTCAAGGATATTTCACTAATTTTAAGGATTATAGAAGCAATACTTACCATAGTAAGTTAGATTTAAGAATATAAAAAGAAATAACATACGAAACTGCAAATGGATTTTCACCTGTCATACGGTACGTAATCCGCGTAGACAGGTTATTTCGACATATTGAAGGATGAATACGAAAAATAGTATTCCTTATGAATACGAAAGGAATAATACCCCTTACGAATACAACAAATAATACCCTTTACGAATATAATAAATAATATCCCTTACCTTAGTAGAAGACTGGATACTGCAATAGTGAAGTAGCATAATACTCTTCTTCTTTCCCTCTATAGTTTCTCTCTCTAAAGCTTCTCTTGTGAGTCTCAGTGAATTGGTGAGAATGAAAGAAGAATTAAGCTTCTATTTATAGGTGTTGGTCGAAAAACCGATCACTAAACACGCGCAAGTATACGCGGTCTAACAAGTAATACAATGATAAAGAAAGTGTCGAACCCACGAGGAACTATCACTAATATTTATCAAGTACCGACTTTGTATCGCTAAAGCTTATTCGAATAGCAATAAATGGAAGTGTGATTAATCTAAGTATAACTAATTATCAAAACAAGTAAATGGATAACGAATGGTAATCGAAGGAATTACAAGCTAAGGTTACAACTTCAACCCACACAGGCATTCTGTCGAACACATGGCGTGCTATGCTTCATCAAACTTCCTACCCTTCTCTCTTTGGTCTTAATGGTCGTGACAATTTGTCGACCGAGAACACATAGGTGCTCATACACCTCTGTCGAGGTATGCACAAACATATCCTTTCCAGATCCACCCGATAGGGAATAGAATAGAAAAGAATGTCCAAGCTAGATACAATCCTACACATGTCTATGAGAATTAATCATAACAAGGATTTATGCATAAGTTCTCAAATAGGTCGCACGTGGCGCATAGATATATGTCTATTCTATGCACAACTTATGCAGTCGAAACCCATAATCACATACCAATATATTTAGGTATTAATCTACAATCCTTCTTTCAATATCATGTAAATTACCAAAATAATCACTAATATATTAACGAGAATCATTAAGCATAAATATACTAAACCAAATCATATGGTGCCAACCAAAGAGGTTAGACAGTCGATTTAAATAAAAAAGGGTTCCAATATAACCTTAGAACAAATACTCAGTTCATAGCTATTGAACAAAATATAAGTAGAAATAAAGACAATATTAATGGATTACAAAATCAGAGGAAATAAATGGATAAGAGGAAACTCTGTCAAAGCCCTTCAGTCTCCAAGCATTTTGCTAAAATCAAGCTTTCCAATCCGTGTAGCTCACTGCTCTTATCGCTCCAAGGAAATCCCATACTTCTCCCTAATCTATATTTACAGACATTAACTAAGAACTAGAGAGAGAAAATACAAAAGAGGAAGAAAACTAAACTAAACTATTCTATGCTAAGCTATATTATCCTGTATAATGTCCGATATGAGATATATGATATATATTTGTCTGCAGAGGCTTCTTTTTTTTTATATATAATAGTTTCCCCTTTTAGCTAGGTCAAACCAAGCCCTTCTCTACCTGGGCACCAGAGCTCATGTCATGCATGCAGTAATAAGATTGGGTGGTGTTGTGGCGCCACGTTAGCTTTGAAAACACTGGAGCCATACTGCAAGGCGCGAATCTAAGAAGGATCAAAGTACCGCAACGCCATGGTGATATTAGCAAGGACCAGGGGGTGGCGCTGCGGCGCGGGCTTAAGCCTAGTCTGTGGCACCGCGACACGGGACATGTAAAATGCCCGTTTTACCCTTGAAAGTATGGGAAAGACCTAATAAGCCCTGCATTGCATCAGTTAAACATAATAACACTATAATCATATAAAACTATATAAAATCTACGAGATCAGTCATAAAGTATCTGATTTGCGGTATAAATCCCACTCATCAAATACCCCCAAACTTAAGTCATTACTTAGTATGTAATATACATGCTATATATTTTTAAATATGTGATCAACCCGAAATATATATTCAATATGGTGAGGTACACTAAGTTAATTATTGAAGAAATTAATGAATTTGGTTCATTTTATTCATTCATTCATTCAATAATTTATTTATTGAATAGTCTCAAAAGGACTAATATAACTTCTATATATCCAAATTATAATATTACATTTCCTGTGTCTTTTGTAACCCATTCATTTGTTCTTGTTCATAATATCAAATATATTACAAAATAATATTACATTCAACCCATTCTATTACATAAGTAATCTAAGGGTTCATAAGTAATCTTCGCTTCGCTTCTTTGCCCTTGTCCTCGCTCGAGCCTTCTCTCCACTTTCGATCTTAATGTGTTCATATGGTTCAAAGCAAGAGTGAGCATGACTAGCTCAAAGAAGTACTACAATTCTAATAAACAACATGCTTGAAAATATAGAACTTATATATCTTCAAGAATCGAACAATAGTTACGAAGTACTATCGATAATTCAAAATAGCACTTCTTTTCATTCAAAACGCTTTCCAACAACAATATTCAAGAGAATATCAACTAAGGCTCAAAACTACGAGCGCTTCATAATTTCTTTTGAAAAGGACAACCCGACACTAAGTCCGTAAGTCCAAAGATAGCTTACTTAAGCACTTCGGGTGATCAACCCATAGTACTTTATGTCGATCAACACTACATTCATTAAACGTGTATATACGCTTAAGTTGTGGCAACCTCACGCGCCTCGCCGTTAAACGACAAAAACATTTTAGCATACTTGGTCTTCGATTGAAAACCATACCAATATAACTCTCAGAAACATAAATCATGCTTGATAAAATCATAATATAAGTCTAGCCGAAAGAGTTGGCTTTAGACTTCATCATTCAAGACTTCATGTGAAAGAATACATGAATTACAAAACTTGTCCAGACCGAATCGAACAAGGGTTAGAATACTTGCCTTCAAATATTCGCCATCGATTATCACACGCATACTTTTTAGTCTAAGTTCTACAATACATGATCATATAACGCACTCACATTAGGTTTTATATAATCAAGTAGGTATATTATTATATCTTACCCTTCATCTCAATCTAAATCCTCGACTTAGATCTACATTATGGTTTCCTCGCTTTTCATTACGCCATTCATGTTTTATTCACTTTCAATTGATTATTAACTCTTAATCAACATACATTAGTGTCTTACAATGCCTTAACAATGTTATATTAACACCTTAGTTCATTACCAAGAGTTTTCTTTCATTCTATACTTGTAAACATTCTTGTCCATCAAAATTCTAGGACTGGCGCCGCGACGCCACACTTAACTCTGCATCTCATGCCGCGGCGCAAGTTAGTAGTATGCACGGTTCTAGCCTCATGTCACATATTGTTCTTTTTAAGGTCGTGAGTCGCCACCATTTGGCATGCAACTCTGCGGCTTTATAGTTTGCAAAAAAATTTTGAAAATTTTATTTAAACTCCCTGACGACATAACTTCTTCGTTATAAGTCCGAATTGGTCCGCTCAAAAGCCTACGGTTCACAAATTATATACTCTATGCGTTCATGTAAGAATTTTATCTATTTGACTTCGCTTACAAAATTTCACCTATGAGTTCATTTTTAACGAAAAACGATAAACGTCAGAACGCTCAACGCTTCGCTTTTTCGCTCTAAGTCTAATTCTGGTCATTTTTGAGTCCGCAACTCTATAATGCCAAATATGACTTGTCTCCATCGAAACCAACGTTTCCGACTTCAAACACAAAATATGACTTCCATTCCGAGAATTTCACGAATTCGACGATAATCGTCCAATCGTCGTGTGATTTCCAAAAAACTACATTCTTAATGATTCTAAATGGATTTTAATCAACAAAGGATCATTACAAGTTACTTATTAGACCAACTTATAGACAAAGTAGGTTTTGACTTATTCTCATAAGTCAATGACTTATTTAACTTATGAACTACAATTCCTTATGCTTAAGACTTTCTATGAATTTAAGTCCACCAATCAATGTTCTCATACTATAATCAACATACTAACATCATATGACAAACATATTATAAGTTCTTCAAGATTCCAACAACTTATTAGAGTTCAAGTTGCTTATTCAACTTATTCGAGTTCAAGTTGCTTATTCAACTTATTCGACTTAAGTCCATTCATAACTTAATTCTTATATGTTCTTGACATACATGTTCATTAATTACACTTCTCTTATCATCCTATTATAATAGAGATGAAAGAATACTGGACACAAGATCATTACCTTTGAAGTCTAACTTCTTCTTCTTGGAAAGTCTAACAAAGGAAGCTTTAACTTAAAAGTGCTTATTCTCCCTAACCAATAAGTAGCTTTATATCGAGAGAAGAATGTTGATGAAATAACAACCAACAAAAATTGAAATGAGCTTTCTATTTATAGGCCATCCAAATCTAGGGTAGAATGGTCATTATAACCATCCACCTCCTTAACTAACCTCCTCATTCCACCTCCTTAATCCTCCACCTCCTTAATATTCATAACCTAGCAACTAAGTAAACTTGCTAGCCACTTCAAAAACTTGGTCACCACATTTTTTCTTTGCCCATCAAGCTTACGCATTTTACACTTGGATTGCCCCATGGATCATGGCTTCACATTGGGCTTTGATAATTAATCTAACTACTTTTTAATGGGCTTGTGCTACCATAGTTTGGACTCATGACTTATCAAACTCTTGGGCTTGATTGTCACATTATATTGACTTCTACCATTAGGTTAATAATCCTACAAGTCCATTACCTTATATTTAACAACTTAACATTTATATACCACGATAATCTTCAGATGCTAGCTCAGATATTAATTCTTAATATATGTTATCTCATTCTTCATAAATAATAGTACAATACGTCAGATTATACTTACATTCATTACTTCATATAATGCCTACACATTATATAATCACAACTTTCTTTATTTAACGCTTAATAAACCTAACGCTCCCAAATTAAATCCACATGCAAAATATTACGCTTTCCATACTTAGATTATTATTACATAATCCATCTCACCTTGATATTATAACATTACTTATTTCTAAAATTCAAAAATAATTTCCAAGCGTAAATCGATGAATAGTATTTTTCTAAAATTTCTGAAAGCTTTTATTTTTGTCTTAGAAATTCAAACACCTTAATTCACTCACATAGTTAAAATACTACGATATTCCGACGCTTCTAGGTTATAGAAATCGACATTCATCTTATCAACACGTAATAATAATAAATAATATTATTTTATTCATTATTAAAAGTATTTACAATTGTTCGATTTTTCGTATGCTACACTCTCTCCCCTTATAAGGATTCTCCCCCTGTATCTCGCTATATATTAAAAAAAATTACACAAATAATTGAGGGTAATTCTTTTCATCATTTCTTCTAACTCCCACGCTGCTTCTTCTTCGCATCGTGGTTCTTCCATATCACCTTTACCGAAGGTATAACTTTATTCCGCAGAACTTGTTCTTTTCCTATCGATAATTTGAATCCAAGCTGCTTCCTCGTATGTTAAGTCCTTCTCGATATGAATAGGCTTATACTCTATTACGTGCTTATAATCTGGCTTATAAGGACGTAATACCGACACGTGAAACACGTTATGTATTCGTTCTAGGTCTGGAGGTAAGGCTATCATATAAGCTACCTCACCTACCCATTTTAATACCTCAAAAGGTCCTATGAACCTTGGACTTAACTTTCCCTTCTTCCCAAAACGTATCTTTCCTTTCCAGGAGATACTTTTAGGAATACGTATTTAACCTACTTCAAACTCTCGATTCTCTCTATGTGGATCAAGAAACTTTTCTCGTCTCTGCCTTTGAGCTGCTACCAAACGATTTGTATCTTCTTTAACAATGTTTCCGCCATCTGCTTGCACCAATTTTTGGTCCCAACATTCTATGCTTCTCTCCTACCTCATCCCAATACAATGGTGTTCTCGCATTTCCCCATATAAAGCTTCGTAAGGCGGATACCTATGCTTGCATGATAACTATTGTTATATGCGCAAACTCCACTAATGGTAGATGATCATCGCAACTACCTTTGAAATCCATGACGCAAGATCTTAGCATATCTTCTAACGTCTCAATTGTTCTCTCACTTTGTCCATCCGCTTCGGATGATACACAGTACTCAAATTCAAATCGCTGCTCCCAATCGCTT
Organism: Panax ginseng; assembly: GCA_020205605.1. Lineage (NCBI taxonomy): Eukaryota > Viridiplantae > Streptophyta > Magnoliopsida > Apiales > Araliaceae > Panax > Panax ginseng. Next base: position 61,392,779 of record CM035137.1, read on the forward strand.
CTTGTAGACTCCTCCAAAAGTTCGACGTGAATCGTGGGTCACGATCCGACACAATCGATACTGGTACTCCATGTCTGGAGATTATTTCTTTAATATAAAGTCTAGCTAACTGGTCTAAGTTATACTTAACTCTAATTGGCAAAAAGTGAGCCAACTTTGTCAACCTGTCCACTATTACCGAAATCGCATCATACCCCTTCTGAGTAGTCGGAAGTCCCACCACAAAATCCATCGTGATATTCTCCCATTTCCACTCCTAATTTCTAATGACCGTAGAAGCCACTCGGTCGTTGATGTTCTACTTAACTCTCTCGACAAGTCAAGCACCTACTCACGCATTTCGGGTGATCTCTCTCTTCATGTTCTACCACCGTAAACTCTATCAAAGATCTTGATACATCTTAGTGCTACCAGATGAATCAAAAACCTCAAACTATGAGCCTCTTGAGAACTCCGCCCTTAATTCCGCCTCATTCTAACCCAAATTCATCCTTCAAATCTCAATAATCCTCATTATCAAGACTGCATTTTAGTATCTTTTTCATTGGCCACCGCGCCCTTCATCCGGCCACACTCATCCGCTTTTGAGTTGTACCTCTTTAACTCTCTCTACGATGGTAGATTGCATCTCCGTCGCAAAACATCATTTGTCCTCCTTCACTTGGCAACTTCACTTCCAACTCCATCCTAGCCATCTCTATTATTAACTCAAATTGAGCCGCTAACAAAGACAACTTTTCCCAACCTTTCTACTTAAGGCGCTTAAGAATCACATTGGCTTTTCCCGGGTGATACAGGATTTCACAGTCGTAATCCTTTATCAACTCCAACCATCTCCTCTACCTCATATTCAACTCCTTCTGTGTGAAGATATATTTTAGACTCTTGTGGTCCGTGTATATCTCATATTTTTCTCCATAAAGATAATGTTCCATATCTTTAGAGCAAAATTCATCATGCGCCAGCCTGCATCATGAGAGTAGGTAAACTTTCTCATAATCCTTCAATCGCTTAGATGCATACGCAATGACCTTTCCATGTCGCATGAGCACACAACCAAGTCCTCTATGCTGAAGCATCGCTATAAACTACAAAATTTCCGTGTCATCTGGGCAATGACAAAATAGCGCTTCACTCAATCTCTTCTTTAGTTCTTGAAAATCGTCCTCGCACTTGTCACCCAAGCGTATTTCACCGGCTTCCTCGTCAAGTTAGTCAATGGAGTAACTATCTTTGAAAAATCCTGGATGAATCTCCGATAGTAACCCGCTAACCCTAGGAAACTCCACACCTCAGTTGGCATTTTTGGCTGTTCCCAATTTATCACGACTTCCACCTTCGCTGGATCTACTGAAATCCCCTCATGGTCAATGACATGACCTAAAATCTGCACCTTTTCTAACCAAAATTCACACTTAGTGAACTTCACATACAATTTCTCCTTCCTAAGTGTCTCCAACACTAATCTTAGGTGTTCAGCATGATCTTCTGGCATCTTAGAATAGACTAGAATATCATCTATAAACACCACGATGAACTTGTCCAAATATTGTTTGAACACTCTGTTCATCATATCCATAAATGCAAATTGTGCATTTGTCAACCCAAACGACATCACCAGAAACTCGTAAATGACCATAACGAGTCCCCTCGAATGTCGCTTTTTGGCACATCCTCCTTCCTAACCTTCAACCGATGATACCCCGTTCTTAAATCTATTTTTGAAAAAATACTTAGCCCTTTTCAATCGATCAAAGAGATCATCGATCCCGGCAATGGGTATTTATTCTTTATCGTTAACTTGTTCAACTCTCGATAGTCGATACAAAGCCTTAACGATCCGTCCTTCTTTTTGACAAATAAAGACTTCGGTTCTCTACATGGCAAAAACACTCGGGTTGAATGTACTTCCTGCCAACAATTCTTGCAAATCGCACTATCAACTCCTTCATCTCCACTGGCGCCATACGATACGGTGCCCTCGAAACCGTGCCGCCCCGGCACACAATGTCTATCACAAACTCGCTCTCCCTATCCGTGGAAGACCCAACAATTCACTTGGAAATACATCGCGAATTCTCTCACTATAGTATTTGTTCCATGGTTGCTACCACTCTCTGGGTATCAACAACATGACACAGATAATCTACGCATCCCTTTCTCAGTAATTTCCTAGTTTGTGTCATGGTTAGACAACACGAACGTCCCGGCGATCTATTCCCGTAAAATACTACCCGAGGTTGTTCTAACGTCTTAATGTTCACACATTTATTTTGACAATCTATAATTGCCCCATGGTTTACTAACCAATCCATTCCGAGAATTACATCGAATTCTCCTAACTTTATTTCCAGAATAAATCTACCGATAATTTACAACCCCAGATATCTACACAACAACTTTTATGAACATCTTCAACATGAATTATCTCTTCATTTGCTACCTTAATATTTAAAGGTATAGGCAACTTTTCGAAAGTAATCCTAATCGTCTAGCAAAATCGCATGCTATAAACGAACAAGTAGCACCCGAATCAAACAACACGACGCATTGATATTGTTGATCGAATAATACCATGCGATGATGATCCCACTCGATGCAACCGCATCTTGATCATTCATGTTAAAGGTATGGCCCATCGGCTTACCCCTGGTCAGCATACCGGCCCACTAATAGCTAACTTACCGCTATTAGCGCCCTTGCTTCCTCATCCGTCCCCTTCTTCTGGGTAGCTTTTTTGCCATGTGGTCACTTGATCCACACACAAAGCATCCATGGTTCTTCTTCTGACTTGGACAATTAGGCGCAATATGCCCCTCCCGTCCACAATTGTAACAGACGGACCTTCCTTTGAGACAGACTCCTAAGTGAGTCTTCCCACAGTCTTGCAGCCTCCATTCTTCTCTTCGATCTCCTTGCTTCACTCCGGATTCCCAGAGCTAAATACCTTCCTTTTCGACCTCGCCACTACCACCGCTCCCTCGATCTTTACTCCCCATCTACTTTCCCTTTACTTTTCTTTTCTTTGTGGTATTGGCTCAACGCCTCACTACCACCTTCTACGATTATCGCTTTCTCTAAAATGGTCCCAAAAGAAGTACTTTAGAACACCGATATACTAAGATAGAGCTGTGGTTTCAAGCCCCGCCAACCATCGCACCTTCCTCACCTCAAGATCCACTTGGTGTGGAGCGAACCTCGCTAGTTCATTAAACTTGGCGCGTGATTGGGAACCGCTATGTCCCCTTGTTTCAACTCCAAAACCGCATCTCCATCCTCCTCTTGCATGCTCGTAGGAAAGTAGTTCTCGAAGAATATCTCCTTGAACCTATCCCCCGTCAGATTCGCTATCCCAACCCTAGCTTGATTGGCTTCCCACCAAAAGTTGGCCTCTCCCTTCATTATATAGGTCGCAAAGGCAACCTTTTGGGCCTCATCGACATTTGCTATCACAAATGCCTTCTCTATCTCCTTAACCCACGTTTGGGCTTTCAATAGGGTCCGTAGTTCCTTTGAACTCCGGCGACCCACACTCTTGAAATCCTTAAAGGTAGTAGCTCGTGTTACTCCTGGATTTACGGGGATATTAGCCCCCGTTCTATTAAAGGCAAATTATTATCGATTAACAAACTCCTCAGATCGCATTAATCTGGACCTCCTCCTCCTGTTGATTTACTCTCGCACCTTTGATTACGCTGCACTTTCTCATGCATTTTGTCGATACAATAAACACATTTCGTTATTATTCTCTCTTTATTAGTTATCATTTAATAGTAAACAATAACTCCAACATCCATAACACATTTCTTTCCATAAAAAGATCTTTATATTCATTCTCGTAGTATAATACTACATCGTTACATACACACCTTTCTAAGTCGATTACATTACTTTCCCGCTTATCGCTTCCAAAAATTGATTTACAAAAGACTACCCTTTACTATACAAAAAGGGCTTTACGCCACTACTACTTACACAATATTTACATATTAATCTATCTACCACTAGTCTACATCTTCCTCAAGGCATTATCAAAATCTGCCTTGGCAAGACCGACAATGATATCACGGCTAATAGTATGCCATGGTTGCCCCACCTCCACAGGATATCCAGCTACCTGCTGCTGGAAATCTATATGAGAACTCCTATAGATATAGGACATCCTCCCTATCTTCTGCACCTTGGTCTTTAGCTCCTCCTTGAGCTCAAAGACCTCGTGGCTTTAAATCCTGGACTTTGTCCTTAGCCAAAATCCTCTCGTCATGTTCCTCGCTTCCCACATGGACTCGACATCGGCCTTGTCCTCTATAACAATTTGAGCTCGCTTTCAACTCCTTGACCTCCCGACAAGAATGGATATTTCTATCCAACACCGACATAAATAGAGACATCATCGACCCCTGTGAGCTATCTCCACGCTGCTATAGCTAGGAATAAAGGACACCGCTCTCTACCTCCTCCTCTATCATCATCCCAAACACTACATATAGTCACCATCATCATCATCCGAGTCTCCGACTCAATAATCACTACATCCTCATCCTCATTGCATATAGGTTTCAGAAACCTCTACTTGGTTCACCGATTCTTCACTAATGGTTTGCTCATTAACAAACATCTCGCTTACTCCCCGACATCTACACAAAATAATTAAGTTGATTAGTACATCGCCAAGAGAATAATAAAACACATAACATAATCATAATGCATTTTTATAAGGTTATTTTCCTTTCTTGTACTTCTTTTCGACTCCTCTTAAGGTTATGACTTAAGGTTTTAATCCCCTTAAGTTTTATAACCTAATGCTTTGATACCAACCTCGTGACGCCCCCCCAATCCGGGTCTCTTCCAACCCGACAGATGGTGCTACACTACGACTACCATTCATTCATTCATTCATTCAATTGAATAGTCTCAAAAGGACTAATATAACTTCTATATATATCAAAATAATATTACATTTCCTAGTGTTCTTTGTAACCCATTCGCTTGTTCTTGTCATAATATCAAATATATTACAAATCGCTCAACTATTCTATTACATAAGTAATCTAAGGGTTCGTCTTCGCCTTGCCCTTGTCCTCGCTTGCTTTCTTTCAAATCCGCTTTCGATCTTACGCTCAGTGTTCATATGGTTCAAGCAAGAGTGAGCATGACTAGCTCAAAGAAGTACTACAATTCTAATAAACAACATGCTTGAAACATAGAACTTATATATCTTCAAGAATCGAACAATAGTTACGAGTACTATCGATAATTCAAAATAGCACTTCTTTTCATTCAAAACGCTTTCCAACAACAATATTCAAGTAGAATATCAACTAAGGCTCGTAACTACGAAAGCGCTCATAATTTCTTTTGAAAAGGACAACCCGACACTAAGTCCGTAAGTCCCAAGATAGCTTACGAAAGACTTCGGGTGATCAACCCATAGTACTCTATGTTGATCAACACTACATTCATTAAACGTGTATACGCTTAAGTTGTGGCAACCTCACGTGCTCGCCGTTAAACGACAAAAACATTTTTTAGCATACTTGGTCTTCGATTGAAAACCATACCAATATAACTCGAGAAACATAAATCATGCTTGACAGAATCATAATATAAGTCTAGCGAAAGAGTTGGCTTTAGACTTCATCATTCAAGACTTCATGTGAAAGAATACATGAATTAAAAACTTGTCCAAATCGAATCGAACAAGGGTTAGAATACTTGCCTTCAAATATTCTCGCTTATCGATTATCACACGCATACACTTTAGGTCTCTAAGTCTCTATAATACATGATCATATAACGTACCACATTAGGTTTTATATAATCAAGTAGGTATATTATTATATCTTACCCTTCATCTCAATCTAAATCCTAACTTAAATCTGTTATTATGGTTTCTGGCTTTTCATTACTTCATTCATGTTTAATTCACTTTTAATTGATTATCAACCCTTAATCAACATACATCAGTGTCTTATAATGCCTTAACAATGTTATATGAACACCTTAGTTCATTACCAAGAGTTTTCTTTCATTCTATACTTGTAAACATTCTTGTCCATCAAAATTCTAGGATCGGAGTCATGGCACCACTTAACTCTCGAGATCTCATGCAGCAGCATGAAAGTTAGCAAGAGATGTATTTGTTTTCATCACATGCAGAGGCTTTTTTTTATATTCGTGAGTCATGCGCCACGCTATGCGCGACTCTCGTGCCTCCAAATAGTTTGCAAAATTTTGAAAATTTCACGAAACTCCCTTGGACGCATAACTTCTTCGTCATAAGTCCGAATTGGTCCGTTCAAAAGCCTACAGTTCACAAATTACATACTCTATTCGTTCATGCATGAATTTTATCTATTTGACTTCATTTGCTAAAATTTCACCTATGAGTTCATTTTTAACGAAAACGATAAACGTTCGTGAACGTTCAACGCTCGTTTCTTCGTTCTAAGTCGAAATTCGGTCATTTTCGAGTCCGCAACTCTATAATGCCAAATATGACTTGTCTCCATCAAAAACCAACATTTATGACTTCAAACACAAAATACGACTTCCATTCTGAGAATTTTACGAATTCGACCATAATCGTCCAATCGTGTGAATTCCAAAAAAACTACATTCTTAATGATTCTAAATGGATTTTAATCAACAAAGGATCATTACAAGTTACTTATTAGACCAACTTATAGACAAAGTAGGTTTTGACTTATTCTCATAAGTCAATGACTTATTTAACTTATGAGCTACAATTCCTCATGCTTATGACTTTCTATGAACTTAAGTCCACCAATCAATGTTCTCATACTATAATCAACATACTAACATCATATGACAAACATATTATAAGTTCTTCAAGATTCCAATAACTTATTAGAGTTCAAGTTGCTTATTCAACTTATTCGACTTAAGTCCATTCATAACTTAATTCTTATATGTTCTTAACATACATGTTCATTAATTACACTTCTCTTATCATCCTATTATAATAGAGATGAAAGAATACTGGACACAAGATCATTACCTTTGAAGTCTAACTTCTTCTTCTTGGAAAGTCTAACAAAGGAAGCTTTAACTTAAAAGTGCTTATTCTCCCTAACCAATAAGTACCTTTATATTGAAATGAGATTTCTATTTATAGGCCATCCAAATCTAGGGTAGAATGGTCATTATAACCTTCCACCTCCTTAACTAACCTCCTCATTCCACATCCTTACTATTCATAACCTAGCAACTAAGTAAACTTGTTAGCCACTTCTAAAACTTGGTCACCACACTTTTTGTTTTCCCATCAAGCTTACCCATTTTACACTTGGATTGCCCCATGGATCATGGCTTCACATTGGGCTTTGATAATTAATCTAACTACTTCTTTAGTGGGATTGTGCTACCATAGTTCAGACTCATGACTTATCAAACTCTTGGCCTTGATTGTCACATTATATTGGACTTCTACCATTAGGTTAATAATCCTACAAGTCCATTACCTTATAGTTAACAACTTAACATTTATACCCCACGTATAATCTTCGTATGCTAGCTCGTATATTAATTCTTAATATACGTTATCTCATTCTTCATAAATAATAGTACAATACGTCAGATATACTTACATTCATTACTTCATATAATGCCTACACATTATACGATTATAACTTTCTTCTTCCTTTAACGCTTAATAAACCTAACGCTCCCAAATTAAGTCCATATGCGAAAATATTACGCTTTTCATACTTAGATTATTATTACATAATCCATCTCACCTTTGATATTATAACGTTACGTATTTCTCAAAATTCAAAAATAATTTTGAAAGCGTAAATCGATGAATAGTGTTTTTCGTAAAATTTCTCTAAAGCTTTTATTTTTCGCCTTAGAAATTCAAACACCTTAATTCACTCAATGTAGTTAAAATACTATGACATTCCGATGTTTCTAGGTTATAGAATCGACATTCATCTTATCAACACATAATAATAAATAATATTATTTTATTCATTATAAAAAGTATTTACAAAGGTTCGATTTTCCATGTTTAAGTCTAATTTATTAATTAAATTAGATACATGTAATTATTTATTAATTATAAGTATAATTATAATAAGATTATAATTATTATTAATTATTATTATAAGTTATTTAAATTAACTAAAGGTGTGACACATGAAACTATATAATATAATATTATTAAAATAATCCAGTTTGGGAGAATCGATGTGTGGCCAAACAAGGCCTTGTGGCCTTTGGTCTAATTTAACCGACGAAGACGTATTATTTTATAACTGAAGTATACGTGGGTAAGCCATATTAGTTTATTTGTTTCGCGTCTTTTCTAAGGATAACTAAGACAGGGAGTGGGAGAGAAGAAAGAAATCACAGTAGGTTTTGAGATAGGGTTTTCTGAGATTATCAAGAAGAGGAAGAAGGATTGCTAAAGCTTGTGACCATCTTGTAAAGAAATCAAGCATTGAAGGTATAAAAACCTAAGTTTATTGTTGCCTCCTTTTTACTTCCAATAAAAAGGACTCTAACTCATGCAAGCATACATGTGTCAACAAGTAATACAGAGTAAGTAGAGTATCGATCCATGGAGAAAGGTTTTAAACTAATTTACTATGCATCAGCTGTCGACGTTGAGATTTTTTAGTGTCCCTTTTCGTTACTTGTTCTTTGGTGTTCTCATGTTAATGTGAGATTTATTTGAAAAAACAAGTGAAAAAGGTCCGACATGTATAATATTGACTATTAATTTTAAGAGTCGCCAGTTGATGTATTTAACTAGTTGCACCAACGCAACCGAAAAGGTTAGCACATTGACCCAGTGATGTGACACTACTAAACGGGGTCTGTGAAACCGAGATTCATTTGAGTTTGGGGGCTTGATTATGCGGAGGGAAGGTGTTAGGCACCCCCTGACATCTGTGTTGCCACGGTGACCACCACTTTTCAAAGAAACTATATGTGTGTGTGTGTGTGGATCAATGTGCAATTAATTGGAAGTAGTATTGAACCTCGTTCGCACCTATATACAAAGGGTTTGAATTTATAGAAAAATTCAGTTTTAACCAGATATATCAATGAAGTTTTGTAAAAAGAGGTTTTTCAAACCCTGTGCTCAATAGTAATTGAGGCCTTTGATACTTCCATTTTATTATTAAATGTTCGACTTGTTTGATTTTATTTTCGAGATGCGAGGCATCTTGAGAAAATAATATACAAAGAAGTGCTAAACTCCTCATGGGCATGACCATCCAAGGAAATTCGAGATAATCAGAATAATGTACAAGTTGCTTACAATTTAAAAACGTCCATCACGGGAACCGAATCTAGATTCAATGGGCTGAATTTGTGATCACATGATTTCTAGGCTCACATGATACTGCAGTTTGTATGGAATGCATTAAGCAGTTATATATATAAAAGCTGTAAATATATATATACAGACATGTTTAACCACCACGAAGCAACTCCATGGGGATCGAAAATGTAAATATATAAAAGCGATAAATATATATATATGGATATGATCAACCACCACGTAAGTAAACTCTGTGGGACGAAATATAAATAAAGTCAGAAAAGCGATCAACTCGCCACGAAGTAAACTCCAGCGAGATGAAATGTAAATAAAGTCATAAAAGCAATCAATCGCCACGTAAGTAAACTCCAGCGAGATTTAAATATATATATATATATATATATATATATATATATATATATATATATATATATATATATATATAGCGAGTAAATGCTCTTGGATATAAAATCCAGGCTCATCAGATATGTCTGACAACAATTATATATATGTATATATATAAAAGCAAAGAAACGCTCCAGACATAAGTCTAGGCTCAATCGAGGCATAACTCGATAATGTTAGTCCATATATATAATATATACATATATATAAGTATATATACGTATGTAATGAAAACGATTTTAATCAAGTCCGGTAAACATACACAACACGACTCTTAATGTGTATAACAGTGTGTGCTAATATGAAAAGAAAGGCTTTATAGAATGTAAGAAGGCTTACAGTGGGCTACCAATGTAGACTTCTATGACTCTATGTGGATAAACACTCAGCTCCTGCCGGATAAAAGTATAGCTATATGTGAGCTAACAGATGTTTAAACTGAGGAAACACTCAATATAGGTGTGTACAAAGTAAATTGAACAGGGCTTCCTCGCCTTTTTTCTCTCTTCTCTTCTCCCAAATGGCTGACCCCAAGGTCTATATTTATAGGCTGATGGTCACAGGTGTACCTGCGGTAGCTGTAGTTACACCTGTGGTAGCCGCAGTTACACCTGCGGCTGGTCGAGGTGTCCCCGAGCTTCGCGGGTCCCGTCGTCTCGAAGTACATGCACTCGTGCACTATAATGTCCGCTCAAACTTGTAGAACTTCAATCTGAGCATCCGAACAAGGTATATGTGACCTTCTTCGGACTGCTTGTGTCAAGAGTTACGCAATGACATGGATTAGTGGTTGTACGAAGTCAGGAAGAGGGGACCATGCCCATAGTCTTCAAGCTTCAAATTGTATCCGGTGTACTGCCACGCGTAATAGTCACTCGGTATTGTAACTCCTCAGTTCTTGTAGTACATTGTTGTATGTATGTATGTATGAAGTGTTGAGACGACGCGTGAGTGTTGATGTGGCAAGATGACATTTGACTCTTCGCCGGGGTTATCGCCGATTTGAGTTGAAAGCAGACGTTGCTTAGGGTTACATTTGAGATTGGACTGCTGCAAGTGTTTGAATGCTGCAAGGTCATCTTGTGAGTGTGCCTGTCTACCTGTTGTTATCTCTGGGCCTGAGGGATGAGTGACTCGGCAGGAGGTTTGAGCTTGAAGCTAATAGCATGTGTTTGAAATAAGCATTTCTGTAGTTATTGATGTGTGTATCAATGGTTGAGAATGCACTGTAACCCCCACCGGGGATACGTAGATGGTTGAAAGATGTGCGTTGTGACCCCCACCAGGGATACTTAGATGTTTATAACTTCGGCGTTGTAACCCCCGTCGGGGAGGTTTAGCATTTCGTGGTTTTGCGTTGTAACCCCGCCTAGGAGGTTTAGGGTTGAGACCCTGCAATGACGGCATCGGATCTTTGTGGGTATTACAGAGCATGATTTGTGAAATCTTAGCTCATCGGTATAGTATACCCTGCATTCAGGCGAATACCAATGACGGGAGTTCAATTCTGACCCGTACAAAACCAGGATTCCAGGCTATTCCGCTCAATCGCGTATCATTTTTGTTCCTGATTTGGCCTTTTCAGCTTGTGAGACCTCCTTTACAACTCTAACTGGAGCGAGACGGAGGTGTGGGACCCACGTATGAGTGCCGCAGATAGACCTGCAGCAGCCGTAGGTGGACCTGCGACCAACCGTGACTATGTAAAGCCCAAAGGTTGCTTTCATAAGTCATTTTCAAGCTGCACTGCGAAGGAAATCTGAGAGCGCTTCTTCAGATCTACTGAGTTCGGCCAACTTTCTGCATATTCTACCACCATTGGGCAAGCGTTCTTCACTGTCCTGGTAACATATGCATGTATTTTTTCCAGTTTCTATCCGTTGGAAAATGACTTATCACATGAAATGCATTTAGACACATAGTAGTGAATATGCATGCTGATATGACTTGATAAAAATATTCAACATAGCAAATGTTAGTATTAAACCATACTGAACATAATGATGTGAAAAAATTTGACTCTTGAAACAGTCAAATTGGCACCTTTTACTGTCATTTCTTATCCTATCTGAGGACAAATGAGTAAAGGTAGAAAAGTAAAATAATCCTGGTAACTAGACTACACTTACAGATTTTTTACTGTGATGTGATAATGCATGTAGGATGTATATGACTGTGTGCATGTGTGCTACTGAATGGCCACCTAGTCATGCCTATGTGCATGTGGATAGTCCCATTTACAAAGGGGCTATGGAAAATTTTTCCAAAATGTATGAATTGAGTAACCATGCATTTTTAACTCTACTGTAGACGTATGTTAAAATAATGCATGCATGCATGTAATCATAAGATGCATTTTGAAAAGCTCCAAGTAAGAATTTACCACACCCTTTCTGAGGTGATTTGGAGACTTGTTGTCCAGATATATTATGGATCCGGATCAGTCGAGTACACTATAAAAAAAGGCCTATCTGCGACCAATAATATCAGCGACCGCATATCCAGTCGCTGATAATAGTGTTAGTGATCGGGATAAATTTTAGTCGCTAACAGTTATCAGCGACCGATATGAATTCCCCCCCCCCCCAAAAAAAAAATTTGGTGCAAAACCCTGGCGCGGTTTTTTGTTGCGACTAATCTTTATCAGCGACCGCATGTGGTCGCTGAAATCGTCCACGTCATTAAAAAACAATGACCTCAGGCGGTCGCTGAAGGCGGTCGCTGATCTTCTTAAACAGATTTAGGCTCAGGCGTTCTATCGACTTAGCAGAAAGAAAAAAAAAAGAGGGCGATAGAAAGGGAGAAGAGGGAGAAGGGGGAGAAGAGAAGAGAAGAGCTCGCTCGTGCGATTGGTGTTGCTACTCCTTCAATTGGTTGCTGCTACTCCTTCAATTGGTAATTCTCTACGTATTTTATCTCTCTCTCCTCTCATACACACTGATAATTCTCTACTTACAATTCATATATGTATTTTCAAATGAGATTTGAGTTATGCTCATCTATATAATGTCTCTCAAACATTAGGCATTTACTTGTATTTGGGTGTGGATTGAATTTCAGTTCTAAGTATTTGGGTATGGATTGAATTTCAGTTTTAATATAAACAAGGGACAAGTAAGGAAGATGAAAACAAACCCTTTTGTTTCTTCAGTTTAGGGCTAAATTTACTTAAATGTGAATTTTGTGTTTTGTTAATTTTTATTTTGGTTTTAAATTGACAATGGCGTTGACTTTTTATTTGAATATTGACTTTTTTTCTTTTCTTCGGGTCTAATTTTCTTAACTAAACTAATTTTTTACATATGTGTATCGTCATTTCTTTTTGCTTGCATACTGCTTGGCATGGAATTATGTATCTACTATATGTGCATAGATGAAGGCATAAATACCTACATTGGACATAAATTATATGGTATGTATTACGAGAGGATTGAGTTTAGTATCTAATTTGTAATGTGTGATTGAAATATTGAATCTTTGATGCAAATGTTACAGGTGGGAAATTGCAAGGGATAAAGAGTCATGACTATCATGTGTTCATGGATAGACTCATGACTATAGCATTTTGGGATCTGCTTGATAAACCAATATGGGATGATTTGATGGATCTTAGTCGTTTCTTCAAAGACTTAGGTTCAAAATCATTAAATGAGAAGGACATGTATGTACTTGAGAAGAACATCATAGAGATCACGTGTAAACTGGAAAAAATATTCCCACCTAGTTTTTTTGACTCCATGGAGCATTTGCAAATCCATCTTCCCTATGAAGCTCGTGTTGGGGGTCCAGTTCAATATAGATGGATGTACCCTTTCAAGAGGGTGATGGGAAACCTTAAGAGGAAGGTGAAGAATAGAGCTTATGTCGAGGGGTCGATATGTGAGGCATACAGTTTTGATGAGATATCTACGTTTGTCTCAGACTATTTTTCGGACGAAGTCTTGACAAAGGCCAATCGAGTATCGGGACATGATGATGGGGGAAATGTTGAACTAAATGGTCGGCTCTCTGTATTTGGTCTATCGGGCCGTGCTTATGGAAAAGGGAAGCGCATATTCCTCTCTGAGCAAGAATTACATGATGCACATACCTACATTCTTCTCAATTGCGAGGAGATTGACAAATTTGTGAGGTACACATGTAAACTTGATAATTTATCTTTTAAGTTAAAAATTTATTCCAATATGTTAATGTTTATAACATGGTATAGATTGTACGATGACGAGTTAAAAGTGAAGCATCCCGGCATAACTGATAAAGGTATTCAAATCGATCGGGATAAAGAATTTGCACTTTGGCTAAAGGACAAAGTAAGTTCAATTTTTAAGCACATAATATATATATATATATATATATATATATATATACACTCCATGTTAACTATGACTTCATTTAATAAGATGGAGTTTTTGTAGGCTTTGACTGCAGGATCAACGATTCCAGCTAATGTACAAGTCCTAGCTATGGGACCAGATAGGGACCAAGTTAGCCGCAATGGTTACAAAATAAATGGTTGTGAATTTCACACAAAGGCATATGGGCGCGGTAAAAGAACAACGAACTCTGGAGTGTGTGTCCAAGGAGATTGTTACAATGAGCTTGGTCGTGCCTTTTATGGGGAGTTGGAAGAAATCGTAGAGTTGTCGTACAAGGGCACGTACGGGGGTCATATTCACTTGTTCAAGTGCCGTTGGTTTGATTCAAAAAAGGGATACGTGTTGACAGACATGGAATCGTCGATATTGACCTCCATAGGTCTGCGTACTCCAACGAACCGTTTGTTTTACCAACTCAAACAGTACAAGTATACTACACTCCTAGTCCTATTAGGAAAAAGGATAGACCGCCTAAAGATTGGCAAGTTGTAATTCATACTCCCGCGTGTAGTCGTGTAGAATTAGTTGATGGGGAGATTTACCAAGAGCAGATGCTTCATAGTCAAATTATAATAAATGTGGAGGACGACAATGAAGTAATCCAGTTAGATGGTGGAGATGAACCACATGAATTAGATCCTGAGTCAATACTTGTGTCAGATGACATTGATACTGAGGAGGAAGAGTTATTGACTGAATCTGAAGCAGATGATGGTTATGAATCTGCAACACGTATACAAGATGATTCTGAATCAGACATTGACACTTGAACAAATGAAATGTATGTTTAGCATTACATGTTTTTTTTATATCATTGTCATGTTTATGTACTAAACTATATAAATGCAATTTCTGTTTATTGTCATTTTATATTCATATATATACATGTTTATATCACTGTTATGTTTATATACTAAACTATTTAAATGCAACTTTTGTTTATTGTCATTTTATATTCATATATATACATGTTTATATTATTGTCATGTTTATTGTCATATATACATGTAATCAAATATGACTTATAATAACATCTTGAAATTTGTAATAAACAAATGGCTTCTGAAGCAGCGCAGAAAAAGCGCGGCTTGGGTAGGGGGCCTAATCATGTGCCCAAGGCCCCTACTAATCCGGATGATCAGATTCGCCCTCCTCTGAATAGCACGTACGTCCCGCATATATCATTTGTATATAAGCATTTAAGATTCCATTTATTGTATATTGGTAATGTTTTGATTGATATTATATTGGTAATATATATGGGTCTGAATTTTTTACTACTTTAATTTGCATTCAATCGTTATTGTTTTGGTCTTATTGTATTGAAAATTTGTATATTTCTCTTGGTTTGTGTCTTGGGTGCCTATAAATGTCCATATATGCATGCCGTCGTGCATGTGGCTAGTCTATATTGTAAGTATAAGTTTGAAAAATGTTCATAAGTATTATAACTTAGATGTAAATTGCTTTAATATATGCTAATTGATGTTGTATATTATAGTGATTTTTTAGATAATAAGATCGTCAAGTGCATATCATAGTTGTGTTTACAGAATTGGCCTACACATGTGATTACGTGGGCGAGCACACCTATCGCCCACAAGGATGCTGTTTGGGCAGAATTTTAGGTATGTTTTTTTTAATTATGACAGATAATATTAATATAATATTCAAAGGATAATTATTTAGTAATGTTATTAGTGTTGTTTTATTTGCAGAAACGGTATAGATGGGAGAACGCGCAGGCTTTAGTGATACAGACATTATTCTGGCAGAAGTGTGCGGTCCGCACCAAAGACAATTTGAACAAAGAAAGTCAAAAAGCCCTTCACAATGCCGAGAACGACCATCTAGGCCAGGGAGAAGATTACATGCACGAGCATAGCCCCTGGTGGTGCACCCAGTCCATATGGGTTGAGATGTGTGCCCAATGGAGAGCTGAGAGCTGGGTGAAAAGATGAAAGACTGCCGCCACCAACAGATCCTCGGGTGTACCCAATGGCGAAAAGGCTAAAAGGACATACAAGGGCGGTAGTATTTTACAGTTGCAGCATATCACTGCCAGGGTACGTATTTACAAGTTTTAATATGTTTCCAATCATGAATTGTAGAAAATATATCACATTTTTACTTGGTAATATTATGCTATTTTTTGTATAGGAGTCTTAGTCTCAAGGTCAGCCTATCCATTGGCTGGATGTGTACGTGGCCACCCGTGATGGTCTGCCTGAGGCTATCCAGATAGTGGTAATAAATTTTAACAACTTGATCTTGTTTATCAATGCTTACAGAATTAATTTATTTTTAACTATTTAATTGTTAACATGATGACAGGATACTTATAAGCATTTATTGAATGAGCGCTATCCTGAAGGCACTCCACGTCCGACTATTGATCAAGAGTTATGGGAAAGGGCATTTGTTGTGAAGAAGAACTACATTAAAGGTCAAGGACAACGACAATGCCCATCCTTCAGTGGCTCAGGCTGCTCTTCTACCCAGTCTACATAGTCATCGAGCCATCCAGCTGTTCATACTCTAGCTGTTCCTAAGTAACGTTTAAATTAAGACCGAATTGATTATAACTAATATGGAATTAATATTAATAAAGAGATTCCCCGGCAACGGCGCAAAAAACTTGTTGGGTAAAATCTAATTACGCACAACACACAAGTATACGTGGTTAACAAGTAATAAAGTGATAAGTTGAGTATCGTTCCCACAGAGAATTAGTTAACAAGAATTACCAAGTACTAACATATAACCAATTTAATCTTATTTAAACGAATGATTTAATAATTTAATTTAAAATAGTTAAATAAACTATTACTAACTATCCCTAGAATGAAACAAGATATTGAAGACTTGAGATTAAAATTTCACTTATTGTTTCATTTAAGTTAACACACTTCGTGTTAAGCCAAGTTATCTATACTAGATTGTTAATCAAGAACACGAATGTAGTATTAACCACCTCTCGATGCACTAATACCGTATTAACGTCAATCCACAATCAAGATAGAAATCCGTTAAACACCTTAATCAACTAACCCACTATATCTCTATGTGAATTACAATTGAAGAAGGTTTAAGAATAAGTTCTCAATCCGATTACATGCGATGTCAAGCATATCTCTACATTAACATTCATCAAGATTAAGTTATTCACAAAATCATGAACACATGCTATTATTATCAGATCTAAATCTATACTTCATCTCTCGAGTTCATATAAATTATCACGATAATTGATGGCCAATCAATTAAACAATTAAGTCCAAATCACAATAGACAGTCCTCACAATAGAACATAATAATTGATAACGAAGCATATTAAAATGAACTACACAAAAAGATCCATTGTAATCTCAAACAAAGAATTAGTTCATGATTATTGAATTAAAACTAAGAATCCACAATTGAATACACATTAAAAGACAAAGATAGAAGAAGATAAGAAGATAGAATCTATTGACTGTAGATTTGATGCTCCCTCCTTGCTCCTACTTTGAATCTTCAATGGTCTCCAAGTTGCTTCAATCTCCAAAACTCATTAGAACTAGGGTTTTGATCTAATTTACTCTAATCTAATCTAATGGAATTCTTCCAAAAACTCCCCCTAATCCTTGTAAATCTCTTCCTTTTATAAGCCTCCTTATATGTCTTTAAGTCCTCTTAGAAGTCCTTGAATCAAACAACTCGAACCAATCCTTATCGGACTCAAATTCGGACAAAAACTACTCATTCTGCGCATACCCAAGCCCCAACTTGCCTTTTCCCTTTGTAATAGCAAGCCCCGGCTTGCTAGAAATCTGCTAAAACGCCCAGGACCCAAGCCAGGGCTTGCCAAAAACTTGTTGATCGATTTTACAATCAATGAATACGTACGTGCAAGTAAACACAGTCAACAAGTAATAGAGTGATAAGATAGAGTGTCGATCCCACAGAGAATTCTAATTAATAAATTCGAACTACTAGCACTATATCAATTCAATTTAATTTAAACAACCAATAATTATGATTTTTTGGATTAAGAAAACTAAATTAAACAATTAGAAGAGATTAGTCTAAAAGAAAGCAAATAAACAGAACTAAGATTTGATTGAATTCAAATAATTAAGGATTAAGACTCCAATTTCCCCAATTATAAACTATAAATCAATTATCCAATTATCCCAATTATTATGCCTACTGAATTGTTAACATGAATTCTCAAGTTCCAAAAGTCCTTTTCCAAGTGATCAATTGCCTTCTATTTAATCCAGATTAATCTTGTTATATTCTTATGGAAAACAATTGAATTAAACTCTTCTCAATCCCAATTCCTTATATGTTACATGCGGTGAACAGATATTTCCATTCAATTCACAAACCTAATTATTCACTTTGCAAATAACTAAGTCACATGTTATCATGCCCAGTTCTAACCCTAGAATTCCTCTTTCAATTCCTTCTAGAGTAACAAGGTAATTATTGGCCAGATAATTAATCAATCAGCACAAGGCAAAATGAACAATTAACTTCAACATAAATAATTGGAATAAATCAAATAATTAATTCATAGCCATAAAGGTTCAATTGAAATCTTAATTAAAGAAATTAGTTCATAGCAAAAATTAAAACCAACAATCTTTGAAAAATCATCCTTAAAGAATTACACCAATTAAAAGAATGAAGAAGAAGAAAAACTCCAAGTGAAATTCTTCAAAATCTCCTCTTGACTCCTTGATCATCCCCCAATTGTGTAGATTAGTCCCCTACTTCAATAGAAATAATCCTTATATACTTCACTTGTCCAACCACAATCCATTTCCAACTCAATTTATCACATAACCACCTCTTTAATGCAAGTCAACCGACCACCAAACACGCTACCTTGGTCAATCGAATCCCACCAAATACCCCCAAGACCGGGATTAGCATCAATATAAGCGCCCAAATAGCTAGCCTTTAGAAAATTTACTATTATGCCATTTTCAGCTCAAATTCCCACAATCTGTCCCTACAGCTCCCGAATCTGCAACATAACAACTAAACACAGTAAAAATGAATCTAAATACCTTGAGAATACAATAATTTAAGCCCAAATATATCTGATTCAAGGGTATATTACCCAATCATCAAGATTATCGGTGACGCGACGCGGTCATTTATTCACGACCCACGTCGACTTTGTCCTCGACCATTTGTCCGACTCGACTTAGCGATCGAATTTGTCATTTCGATTACGCTCATATCGAGCGTAGATGTTTGATTAAGCTAATAGTGGTCACCGATGTGCATCCCAAATGACTAGATTTTATCGACGACTATCGGTGACCAATTTCACAAGGTCGACGATAAAGGTCATCGATAAACCTTTTTCTTATAGTGGTAGTTCCCGTAGGACCACTTCAGGTGTACGGAGGAGGGCTTCTGAAAAGCTCAACACCGGTCTGTTAGACAGCCTCGTCGTCTAGTGGAGGCGGTGATACATCCTATCCGGGTTGAAGTGCCGAATATCGATGACGAGGAGGAGGACATACTGATTGAGGTTCCTGCTCCTGCTGTACGTGTTCCCCATAGGGAATAGCCAGGTATTCAAGTGGCGAGCCCAGATCATCTGGGTGACTTGAGTAGGCATCCTTCAGCATACCTGCACGCAAACGAGGTATGGAGTTAGATCTTTAATCTTCCTTATTTCCTATTTGATAAGGAGTCAAGGATTCTGATGTTGATCTGCATTTGATGTAGGTTCCCGGCTTCACACAGCCTCGAGGGAACTGGTTTAGCATCCACTCTATGTATCAGGCTTTGCATGATGACTACAGAGCGATTGTACATAGCTGGGGATTTGGGACGTTCTTTTCCATTCTTCCTCGTCGCTGTCCCTGGGGTTACCTCAGGGCATTGTCTGAGTAGTGGTTTCACTAAACTTAGTCACTCCATTTGCTGGACTGTGAGGTGATGATGACGCCGATGGATTGGCGGTTTATGACAGGTATAGAGTTTGGAGGGGATCCAGTGCCTTGCACGACAGATATTACCCCTACTGCCGTTAGATCCTTGTTGGGAGTTCCCATGAGGCGCTTAAAGCGCGTAGCTGTCAGACAGTCCTTTGAGCATAGATGCTATGAGCGGGCTGTTGAGTGAGCCCATACCCGATGACGTGAGAGTCAGGGATCACATTCTTCGACAATTATTCCTGATGATCATTAGGGGCTGCTTCATAGCAGATAATTCCTCTACGGTGTCCTTCGCTTTGATCAGCGCCACTAGACACGTGGACCGTATAGGAGACTATGATTGGGGTTCATACACCTTTGCCTACTTCCTCAGGGGAATGCGCATGCGATCGCAGGGCTTAACCGAGGCTTGGTTAGGATTTTACCCATTTCTGTTGGTGAGTATTTCTCTTGTCTTTTCCCATATATAGGTTAAGAGTGTTGACTGACAGCAGATGTTGCCTTTGTGTTGGCAGTTTTGGGCCTATGAGAGGCTTCCATGTTTGCGTCCTGTGAGCGTGTTAGGTTTAGACACCTATCCACGAGGACAAAGATGGCATCATTCCATACTAGCGGAGGTCCCTGTTGCTGAGGGTTTCACCCATTATCACCTACAGCTGGAGTTGTTGACAGCGGATGTCATCATATGGCTTCCCTACTCTGGAGAGCATTTGGGAGTTGGATTTGAGGATGGGTGTAACGCCCCCAAAATAGGTCCATTCCATCCAACCCATTCTGAGTCACCAAATACATAGTACAGAAAATAACTACAACTTTATTACAACAATTGTCGTGCAAAATATAACAACACATATGCTGTGAGTTTGGATACAAATATATATCAACTGTGACTCATGTCCCAACCGTGGACAACACCTCATAATGACACCTTACATAAAGGTATAGTCGAAAACTGTTTTAGAAATTAGAATCTTTGGGAAGTGCTCAAGGAAACCTTCGTACATAGGAGGCCATGCGTCTAGGTTATGGTAGATATCATATGGCCACAGAATTATCCTTGGTTGACCTAAAAGACCCCAAAGAAAAATGAGAAGATTACTATCATATTCTTCCCAATGATGAGTCTTCTCTTGACATATCATTATCTCCACTGTCTCTAATTGAGGGTTATATTTCAAATAGACTCCAAGATCATATAGATAGTGCTGGTAGATATACTCAGCAAGTGGATGAGCACAACCCTGTCATATGATGACACGAGGTTGTATGTCATTAGACATCTTGTATGATAGTGGCAAAACACCCTTCCAAGTTAAATTCACCTCACCCTCAACATCTATAGACCACCTTTCTATTCCTTTGTTATTCCCCCGCTCGACCCAGCTACACTTTTATTACCTAAAAGAAATTGTGAAGCAAAAAGGTGAGCACAACTAGCTCAGTAAAGAATATCATGACTAAAGATAAATAAATTATCAATAGCCTTCAACAGTAATAAATAAGAGATTTAGAACATATGGTAGATGATAAAACTTTTCAACCATAGTTGCAGCGGAACGAGCAATCCGTTAGAAGAGTCAAATAGAACATAAAGTCCATTATCTTCTTCATGTTAAAAGTCCAACAATGTTTTATCCCTGTAACATCAATCAACAATTCCTTTCCACAATCATATGAATAACTCATAATCATAATTGTGATTCTAAATTTCTCTTCTCATCCAAGACGAATATAATTTTCATCACCTGAAACATCAAAGATCATGGTTATACCAAATCACAGTTCCTATTCATAATCATACTAATAAATTCATCTTTCCACCACGGGCCAAAGATATTCATTAACAGTTCATCTTTGCACTACATGCCAAAGATATTCAACAACAAGTCATCTTTGCACTACAGGCCAAAGATATTCATCAATAATTGATCTTTGCACTACAGGCCAAAGATATTCATATCTCAAAGAAATACATAATCATTTCAGAATTTATATAAACTATAATTATAACCATATATGTTGATCAATTCACCTTTGCACTTAAGCTAAAGATATTCAATTATAAATTCAATGGTCATGATCATACCAGTCAACAATTCAATTTTGCACTACTGGACAAAGAGAACCTATAGTCACGATCATACCAATAATCTACCCATCTTTACACTCAAGTCAAAGAGAAATATCATCATTAGGGTTATATGAATGTTATATAAAAACAATATAATCAACGTATAGATTTAATCTCAAGAGTAAGATTCATAAATCAATGATCTCATAACACCTTAATCAAAATGTTATAAATCACTTAATAATCTCATAATCTAATATTATTAATATTACCACAATATTTTAATCAAAACTTATAAATAATTTATTTTAATTGTTTACACTTTACTAATAAATGCATTTAATCATCTTAAAATGCCAAACTCATAAGATTTCATCACCAATAACCAAAACCCTCATCAAAAATCTGCATATACCTCATATATGATTCTCAAGGCATAAAATCCTATTTTCCAATTTTCTTACTTCACATAACATTTTTAATTCATTTAGTCATAACTAGACCATTTTCATAAAAAATACGAAATCAGTTCCAAAAATATTTCTTTTTTGGGATTTAACATAATATAGTCCCATATTGAACATATATTTTTCTCATAATTTTAAAAATTCATTTACTATTTTTCACATGGCCAAAACCACCGAATATTCATACATTTATCATAAATTGTACTTTTATCCAAAAATTCCGAAATTTACAGGGTATACTGATATTATATAGATGTACTTCCATAAGGAGTTACTTTTAAAATAGTCTTTTCTCATAAAATCAATAACTCCTAATCTATACATCCAAAAATTATCATTTTTGGACACAATCTTCAAAACTCATCAAAATATCATTTCAAATATTTTAAGAATTTTTGAAGGTTCAAAAAAATACAAAATTGAAAAACATAATCACCCTTAAAAATCCCATACTATCCCTTACCTCAAAAGAGCAGTACTTCTGACTGGAATAACGCTGAACGAACTTGCACCGTATAGCAACACTCAAGATATCAAAATACTCACAAGAATACACTCGATAATATAGAGAAAGAAAACTTCAGTTTCTGGTGTGATTTTCAATTCTAACCTAAGCACCCTATTTATAGGAAATTGTTTAGAACACCAAAGTAGAAAATTTAATAAATTAATATTATTTATACAAATATTATACGCATCATTTGAAATCTGAATTTCAGCTCTCAACACATTTATATCACATGTTAAATGAGTCCCAACACTGTAAAAAATGTTTTTGTAATTAAAAATATTTTAAACTTCTAAAAATCAATTATTTGAACTTGAACTTCAATAATTCACAATAAATAGCCCTTTTGTCGTAAAAATTGAATCTCATGATTTTTTAGGAATTTCAATTCTCTACAATTTTTTGCGAAGAAAGTTTTTCAAATTCCAAATGTAGAAATTGACCAAATCCATAAACAGGCGATTTTACTGTGCTATAATAAATTTTCTGTCAAGAAATAGGTCTACCGACACACAAAACCTGTTTTTAATATTTATTGCAACAAAAATACTCTTTCTCCTCATAAACTCATATATCCTCCATTCATTATAAAAATATCACCATTATTATATCACTAAAATATAATAATATATTTTATCAGAAAAGATAAAATATCAATTTTTAATAATTGTCTCATTAAAAATTTTCTCCATCTATAACCACAAAAAATGAATATTTTCCTTATCATATAAATCAATAATTAATTATTCACAAATAATATTACAGAATCACAATACTAGCAACCAGGCCGTTCCCAGGAAAGAGGGGGCTTTCGAATAAGAATTTCTCCTTACTGGCGCGCAATTAGGTGACCAAACCTCTCCTTAGACAGAACTTTCTAGACATTGCCAATAATGTTATCTAATAATATTATTCAGATAATATGAATTATTTCTCTGATAATGGAAAATACTGTGTAGTGACAATTATTAAAATAACAGTAATATAAAATATCAACGCAGTAATTATTGAATCAATAAAATACTGAACAGTAATTACTGTAACAATTATTGAGTAATGCCTTCTGAATTTTTTTTTATCATGCTTCATGAATAGTACTCATGAATAGTAACTATAGAAAAATTGAATACTTTTATTTCATAAAATTTGGGGTCTTACAATGGGTACCCGATTGGAGTTGAGTACGTCATTTCCACCCCCAGGATTCCTCTCTTCACAGATGGAGGATGGGAGCTCTATTTAGGAGAGCGTGTTATCAGGAGCACTACAGGAGAGATTCGCATGCCAACCTTGCCTCCTGCCAGGCGTTATTGGCCTATTTCGCAATCACCCGTCATTGACATCCCATTATTTGGGATTGACGGTTTTACATTGTCAGAGGGCCCCTGCACTCAGGAGATATTCCAGCATTGGTGGATCCCTCGTACCATTGGAACTCAGACCCGCGCCACACAGTTTATGGGGGATATGGTTCCAGGATTCGTGATGATAACGGATTGGCTAGCACATGTCGTAGATCCGACTCATGTGACATGATTGATGATTGACCCGTGAGTCGGACCCACACATCTTTTCATAAGGCATTTGGGCAGAGACCCTTTAGAGGTAGATACTTTTGATCCTTCCAGCTCTGGCACTAGCCCCTCGGGTGACCCATATGGCTTTGCCGGTGCAGATCCTCCATTGTATAGGCCTGACATCCCTGTAGATAGAGATCCAGTGACTCAGGAGGAGTTACATCAGGTGGATAAGATTGATGATGTAGACATCGACACCATTGACTTTTCTGATGTATTTCTCGTTATCTCTTTTGATAGGCCTTTATTAGCTATTGGGTAGCTTTGCTCCATTCTCACTATATCTTTTGATAGGCCTCTGTTGGATGTTGGGTAGCTTCGCCCCATTTCCCTGTATTTTAACTGTATAGAGATGTATTAAATGATGATATACTTAGGAATGTATGCACAGTTTTCCATTCCCTATATCATATTGCCATCTATTGTATCATGCATGTTATTGTTATGCATATGTATGTATGTCCAGAGATATTCAGCATTGACCCCTAGATGGTTTTATGACACGGCCCGTACAGATGTCTTCTTTGACAGTTATCCATATTGATCATACCCCACCATTTTTGGTGGTATCTGGTATACGCTCATGGTTTGATAGTATATCACCATCAGACATGGTGATCGTAGATGATTTGCTACAGCATACTATGACCCTGTTGATGTTTCACGTTCCCACAGGATTTGTAGAGGGTATGCTAGAGCACTGGGTATTGGAGAGGTAAGTTTTCTGATTTGGGACCCAGAAGTTGACTACTACTTTGGAGGAGTATGTACGGTTGACGATGCTGCCGCTGGACAGACCTTGCGTGCATATAGCTATCGGAGACATGAGCAGACAGTTCATGACCCTCACCGAATTGAGACGTAGAGTGGTACAAGACGAGGTTACATCCGGCCACGTGATATCCTAGTGTTTTCTGTTTAACAGATTTGGCTCTAAGGATAGTTACACACGGCATTTCGGGGATTTCACCACACCGGAGGATCATTGGCGTTCAGCCAAAGTGGATATGCTGCTATTGTGCGTATTGTCATACGTCTTCATGCCACGATACATGGATGAGCTGGATATCGGCGTCATTATAGCAGTGAGAGCTCTCAGGGAGGGTCATACCATTATACCGATGATCATTGTAGAGACTCTAAGGTCAGCTACATACTGCTACACTTATTCGGCAGGAGTGTTCACAGGTAGCTCGGTCATGCTGTATGTGTGGTTTATGTCACACTTGAGACTGATTGGCACACTCAGACGGCAGGGGTTTTATTTTACCCATGATATAGCCATGTCAAACTCCTTTCAGCCTGTGGAGTGTACAGATGCCGCATCGTGGTCAGCTTTCCTGGCAGGGATTAGAGAACCATTTGCTATATTACCGTGTTCAGGGCTTAGCTCACCCTACAGTTTCATTACTCATGCTCTGGGCATGGATTATCTCTCTCTGGCTGGATTGAGGGGCATGATTACTTACCACCCACTGGCCGTGATGTGTCAGTATGACCAGTTTCAGGATTTTCATCCTCATGAGGGGACAGTGAGTTAGCGCTTCGCTTCACACCGTTTATCAGCGGAGGATAGATCCAGGTTGTATGCCTATTGGGATCAGCGAGAGCTGGCTGAGTTTTATGTCAGTCATCCGGGTTGTTCTGCAGAGTATTCCACATGGATGGAGACAGAGACTGCATTGTCTGCGGTAGTATCCACAGTCCAGGATGTTGATTTTAACGATGAGGAGCCTATAGAGGAGGCTGACATTCCCACTGATGATTTGATTGCTGGGCTGCCAGCATTTGTGATGGAATCTCCTACCCCGAATTCCACTGTTACTCAGTATTCGGCACAACATTTGGAGCAGAGCTTACATCTGATGACCTATGATAGAGATCAGTCTAGGGCCGCGATGTTAACAGCTCTTGATGGGAGAGATGCCGCTCTGTTAGAGAGGGATGAGGCTAGATCAGCCAGGGATGCATTGATCGTGGAGCGGGATGCCGCCTTATCTGCTAGGGATGTGGCCATTGCAGATAGTACTTTAGTGAGATTCCAGATGACTGTCAGTCTTGCCGACATGAGTGCTTACATTGATGAGCATTATGCCACCATGCAGTTAGCCTCTGATCTGCTAGCTCGTGTAGACACCATTGGGCAGGAGCTTGCAGCGTTACCTCCATCTTCAGATCTGATAGTCCGCATATATACAGATCTGTAGATAGCTTTATATTTTCCTGCACAGACTAGCTTAGTCATTTTTTCATGTACATCACATATGTATATCAAACAGTATTATATATGGCAGGGAAATATATTTTGATTCACTTCCCTTTTAGTTATGCCTTGATACTTGCTTGATATTTGCATGTTTCTTCAGGGCCTTATGATCTTGATGCATTCTGAACTTATCCTTAATAGGTGGACATTGAGACTTCGCAAGATCTCTCAGAATGGATCATTGATTTGTATGGATCCCTACCATCTTTGGTGTCTTAGGACTTGTATCTGTATGGAAAAGTGGAGAGGAGGGTGGTTTTTCCTCTCTGGGATTGACCATACGATAGATGGTCGCCAGTACTTCTATTTGTGAGAAGCCTAGTTAATTCCATCTCTTATGGGTTGGTATTGCTCTTTAAGGCATGATCGCAGCTTAGATGGTCACCGAATCTTCTATTTGTGAGAAGAAGTCGGGTAATTCCATCCCTTTGATCTGAAACTGATGAAATGTGGTGAATTGAAGGTTGATCCCAAAGACTGTGTGACAAGTATTTTTGTTCGGGTAGGGTTAGATCCGAACCATAAATGGTCGCCTACGTCATCGCTATTGAAGAGGAGATCAAGTCTCATGTAGTTCGAACTCGTGTAAGAGGTTCAACGCTGAATGTGAAAGGCAGAAGCTTTATTGGTGAAGAAGGGTGTAGAAGTATTTTTGTTGTTTTTGTTTTTGTAGAAGTATTGGTGAAGAAGGGTGTAGAAGGGTGCATAAATGTTTTTATTTTTTTTTATTGCGACCGGGCCATATAGAATATGGTTGCCTACGTACCCCTGGGTATCAGGGAGATCAGGTCGATGTAGTTCGCCCTTCAGGACGAATTGTAGCCAAAGAGAAGTGTGAATCCCATGTGCAGGCTAGATTGCGGGGAGAGAAAGTTTGATCCCATAATGGGGATAAACTGTAGGTGTGGAAAAAGTTTGATCCTGTCTTAAGGACAAACTGCAAGCGTAGAAAAGTTTAATCCCATCTTCAGGATAAACTACAGGTGTGAAAGGTTCAATCCCGTCTTCAGGATAACCAAAATTGTATGAAAGGTTTTAAATAAAGTGAAACCAGGCTGCTAGTTTGAAGTGTATGTTTCCTTGAGGGGCAGAAGAGTTTGTAAAAAGGAGAGGGTTCAAAAACGGAATGACTGGTGATTTAATGATAAAAACTAGGATGTTTATTTGATGGTAACTTCAGACATAGTACCGTTTCACGGTGTCCGAGTTGATAAGCTGTGGAAATTCATCGCCATCCATTTCCTGCAATCTAAGAGCACCTCCTGTCAATACCTCCTTGACAATAAATGGACCTTCCCAATTAGGAGCAAATTTTCCCTTAGATTGATCTTGGTTGTCAATGATCTTCTTTAAAACCAAGTCTTGTTGTTTGAACTGCCATAGTCAGACTTTTCTGTTGCAGGATCGTGCGATCCTTTGCTGATATAACTGACCATGGAAGATAGCCGCGGTTCTTCTTTCGTCTATTAGAGACAATTGGTGACACCTGTCTTGTACCCATTGATCTTCATCTAACTGAGCATCCATCAACACTCTCAGGAATTCCATTTCCACCTCTATGGGGAGCACTACTTCCATTCCATAGGCTAATGAGTAGGGGGTTGCCCCAAAGGAAGTACGCATGGAAGTTCTCAGTAGGCTAATAAAGTCAGAGGCAAGAGGTCAGGCCATCCTTTGTGATTGGCGGACATTTTATGCATGATCTTTTTGATGTTTTTATTAGCCGCTTCAATAGCACCATTCATCTTTGGACAGTAGATGACAGAGTTAAGGTGTTTGTTGTGGAATTTTTTGCATAACTCCTCCATCATTTTGTTGTTGAGGTTCTTAGCATTGTCTGACACAATCACCTCTGATTGTCCATATCGACAGACGACATTTTTTTTGATGAAAACAATGATGAATTCTTTAGTAACCCTGCGGAAGGATGCTGCTTCTACCCATTTGGTGAAGTAGTCAATCATGGTGAATATGAATCGATGTCCATTACTGGCTTTGGGCTCGATGGGCCCAATCACGTCCATTCCCCACATTGAGAAAGGCCATGGCGAACTCATATTGTGCAATTCCCTTGGAGGGGCGTGGATAGAATTCCCATGAATCTGGCATTGATAGCACCTCTTGACGTGATCATCACAATCAGCTTTGAGTGTAAGCTAATAATGCCCTGTTCTAAGAATCTTCTTGACAAGTAGGGGTCCGCTCATATGAGGGCCATATACTCCACCATGGATCTCATCCATGAGTCTCTGAGCTTGGTCTTTATCCAGACATCTGAGGACACCTATTTTTGCATCTCTTTTAGAGAGTGCATCTCCGCTTAGGTAGAATTTCATAGCAAGTCGATGGATCCGCCTCTTCTCAGTTAGGCTCGCCTCAGCGGGTGTAGATCAGTCTTGTAGATACCCCTTGATGTGCTGATACCAAGGGTTGTGGATGGGAGGTGGCTCATCCGATACTTCTCCAACATAGTTCCCATAGACTGGGCCTTTTTGCATTGCAATTGTAATGCTTGGCATGTTTTCCTTGTCATGTATGTGAACCAAGGAGGCCAACGTTATTAATGCATCCGTAAAATCATTCATATTATGAGGAATGTGTAGAAAGGAGATTTCTTCGAACTCCAAAGCCATCTGTAGAACTTGCCGATGGTAAGGCAGCAAATGTAATTCTTTGGTTTGATAGATTCCCATGGATTGTCTGATTACCAATTTGAAATCTCCAAAGACAGTTAACCGCCTAATGCCCATTGAACGAGCAAGTTTTAGCCCCATGACATAGCCTTCATACTTTCGGTACATGTTGTTGGTGCCGATAAATCAGTAATTTGACGACGACGGATATCGCTCTCCGTCACTGGGATATTAGAATCGCTCCACTCAGAGCCTTCGTGTTAATGACTCCATCAAAATACATTTTCCACGCATTTACATGTATCGTCATCGATGTTGTTCTTGTTGTCATTACCCCTTCATCAGGGAAGTATGTTTCCAAGGGTTTGTAGTCCCCTGTAGGTGCGGCTACTATTTGATCCGCAATTCCTTGACCTTTGACAAATTTTTGCGTCATATAGACGATGTCAAATTGCTGTAGGATCAACTGCCATCTGGACAGTCGACAATTTAGTATGGGCTTACTGAACACATATTTGAGAGGATCCACGCGGGATATGAGATGGGTTGTGTGACCATGGAGGTAATGCTATAACCTCATGGAAGCCCATGCTAAAGCACAACAAGTCTTCTCAATCAGAGTGTACTTGTGTTCACTGATGCTGAATCTTTTGCTGAGGTAATAGATAGCTCATTCTTAGCCTCTATTGTCTTTTTGCCATAGCATACAGGCCATGTCATTGTCATTTATGGACAGGTACATGAATAGGGGAACACCATCCCTGGGTGGTACCAAAATAGGAGCGTTAACCAACTGCTCTTTGATTGTGAGGAAGGCTTTTTGACAATCATTATTCTATTTCATGGAGGAGTTCTTCCTTAACAACTTGAAGATTGGCTCACAGATTGTTGTGAGTTGAGAAATGAACTTGCTAATGAAGTTGATTCTTCCCAAAAATCCTCGTATTTCCTTCTCTATCTGAGGAATGGGCATTTCCTTGATGGCTTGGGTTTTGTTAGGATCCAGTTCAATCCCTTTGTGGCTGACTAGGAAACCTAGCAACTTGCCTGACTTAACACCAAAGGCGCACTTGGATGGAATTATCTTCAAGTTGTACTTACGCAACCTATTGAACAGCTTTTTGAGATGGTCTAGGTGGTCCTCCTCCCTTCAGAATTTGACAATGATGTCATCCACGTAGATCTCTATCTCCTTGTGCATTAAATCATGGAAAAGAGCTATCATAGTTCGCTGATAGGTTGCCCCGGCATTGATGAGGCCGAATGACAACCGTCTGTAGCAAAAATTTCCCCAAGGCGTGATGAACGCAGTTTTCTCATGGTCCTCCTTAGCGACCATAATTTGATGGTACCCCGCAAAGCAATCAGCAAAGGAGTACATGCCGTATTGAGCAGTGTTGTCAATAAGAATGTGGATAAAGGGCACGGAAAAGCTATCTTTAAGGCAAGCTTTGTTCAAATCCCGGTAATCCACACAGACTCGCACCTTTCCCCCTGTTTTTGGCACGGGAACAATGTTGGATATCCACTTCGGATATATAGACACCATGATAATGCCAGCTTGAAATTATTTCACAATTTCTTCTTTAACTTTTAAACTCCACTCAGGTTTCAATCGCCTGAGTTTTTGCCTAACTGGCTTGAATCCTTCTTTGATGGGAAGGTGATGAAGAACAATGTCCGTGGACAAACCCACCATGTCTTCATGAGACCATTCAAACACATCCTGGAATTGGGTTAATAGTGCAACCATGTCATTCCGTTGGTTTGGGGTGAGGTCTGAACCAATTTGGATTAGCTTAGGGTTGCCTAAGGTTCCAAAATTGAAAGAAATGGTTTGGTCAAGGTTGGGTTTAGGTTTGTCTGCGACCCATTCCTTAATCTCCTGAGGTGTCTCAATGTCCTCTTGCATTTCCATCAAGTCTGAGTCCAACTTTGCATCAAAGTTACAGCCTTTGTGGAGAGAAGGCACTTCATTAGCATGTACAGGCACATCTAAATTCAGAGTCCTAAAACAGAATATGCTTTCACTTAAGATATGCAACTGTTTGATCATACAAAGTGTTAGCATGTACTTGATAAAATAACTACTAGTACTGTAAAGAAAAGTAAGCAATTAAAGTTATCTACAGGGCAGAAGGATTTTCTACCCATTTTACCCTCATCAACCAATGCATGGAGTGCTGCTCCAATTATCGAGGGCAAAGTCCTGATGGACTACAGTGATGGAAGGATCGTCATTTTCCTCCTTCTCCCAAATGATAACCATGACATCTGGGCAATCATCATCTGGGGTGTATCTATTTGTATGTTCATCATGAACAATGACACGTATGCCTGCCATCATCAAGGCAATGTCATGTTTACGTTTCCGTTCCTTTTCTTCCACTTCGAGATCAGGAATCAGCGCCTCTTTTGCTTTTATTAGCACTGACTTAGGAAACAACATGGCCGCAACATGGGCTGGCACCTTTACTGGAGATTGTATCAACTCATGAGGTAAAGGAATACAAAATCACCGTGAGGCGGAAGCTTTAGGAACCGACTTGTGTTTATGGGGATTCCTGTGACTGGAACTGGCACAATAGCCTAGTCTGGCTGTTCTAATTTGACTGGACATTTGAATAGGGTGCTTAATACCCTACTTATCTTTACTAAGCCCTTGTCCAGGTTGATGACCCAATGACATCATTTCTCGAGTGGCCAACATAACCTCGGCAGAAATCTTGGGTATGTGAAGTGGCGTTCCAATAGAATGGTACTGTGTAGTACTCACTTCTAGAGTATGAAAACTGGCCGGCTCAACTTTAGAGTTGAAATTGATAATTGGCAGATCTCCTTGTTCAGGATACTCCGGCTCAGTATTGACAGTAAGTAGACTGTTGTTGACAATGTATTTGAGTTATTGATGTAGTGTGGAGGGAACGGCTTCAGCCATGTGTACCCATGGTCTCCCCAATAGCAGGTTGTATGCTAAATCTATCTTGAGGACGTGGAAGGATACAATAAATGTATTTGGACCAATCTCAATTGGCAATTCAATCTTTCTGAAGGCATTTCGTCGGGATCCATCAAAAGCTCTGATAACTGTGTGGCTGCTTTGGATCCGCTTGAGATTGACATCCATCTTCACCAAGGTGGCATAAGGACAGATATTTAGAGACGAGCCTCCATCTATCAAAACTCTAGCTAGCATGTACCCGGAAGACAAAACTGCAATGTGCAATGGCTTGTAATGACCGATCCCTTCGGGCGGTATGTCGTCATCAATGAAGGATATCACATTGTTGTTGAAAATGTGATCAACCAAATATTGAAATTTTTCCACATCCACTGATTTTGGCAAGTAGGCTTCTTCCAAAACCTTCAATAAGATCTTCTGATGATCTTCGAAAGGGAAAACCAAGTCCAGTATAGATATCTGGTGTAGAGCTTCTCGTAAGCTTAAAACCACATTGGCTTCATTGTGGCCCGTAGTGCGGAGGAATTTTTCAATCTTCTCCATGGAAATGTTCCCCTTTGCTTTGCAAATAGGTTTCATAACCCGTTGAGGAAGATATAGTGGATTTTTCTTCGACACTGTAGTAGTAGTATGAGATGTGGATCCTTCAGCTTCTCCATAATTCCATGGAACCTTGTGTAAACTGACAACATGATGTTGTAGTCTGAAGGGTAAAGAAATTGGCTCTGGTGCGACCACTTTCAAAAGATTGTTAGCTCCTTTGAGTTGAATTGGTTGTATGGGAAATACTTTGATAGTCTCATCATCCACTTTGGATATAACTGCTACTGATCCCTTCCATATGGTAGGACATGCATTCCCACTCTTGAGTTGTACAGTGTAATCACCTACTTGTTGCAGGACACCGCTATCAATAAGATTCTGAATGAGATGGCGGAGTGCCCAACATTCTTTTGTGCTGTGACCGCGAGAGTGTGAATGATATTGACACACTTCATCATAATTGAACTATTTTGAGTGGGGATTGATTGGAGGCAGAAGGAAGGTAATTCTTCCTTCGTTGATCAACATTTGCAGTATCTCCTCCATAGATTGGCCCAGATATGTAAATTCTCTTTGATTGGCAAAATTTCGACGGGCTTTAGCATTTTCTCTCTTTTCAACCTTATCCTCCATAGATTTGCTTTCTGAAGGTGGTGATGGAGCATTCATAACAAATGGAAGGATATAGGCATGCTCCTTCCTGATTAATTGACGTGTGACTTGATGCTGGTAGGTCACCAGTTTTGCCAATAGCTCAATTTTCTTGCAAAGAGCTTTCATCTTTCGTTCCATAGTAAACTGGAACTTTGCATAATCACATTTATCAACACCATCTTTGATGATCGGGGATGATTCATTGTTGAAACTGGAACTCTGTCCAGTGCTCTGACTGATCATGTTGACCTCTTCTTCTTTGTGTTGGGGAAGGGGATTGTCTTGCAAATGAGGTTGATCTAGTTTGGTGACCATGATCTCATTGTTGTCTATTAAATCTTGGATCTTGTGTTTCAAGGCCCAACATTCTTGAGTATCATGTCCAGGTGCTCCGGCATGATAAGCACACTTCTGAGTAGCATTAAAACCCCTCCCATTAGGGTTTGCTGGTGGAAGAAGATGTGTAATTTTCTTCTGAGTAGTCAGAAGAGCAATAATATTCTCGAGCGAGTCCCCTAAGAGTGTTAACGTCTGAGGTCGCTTTACTTCTCCACTTTTAGGTAATGAAGGGTTTGAAGACTGTGCTTGAAAAGGGGAGTAGTTTCTCCTTTGTATAGGCATGCTTTGATTGCCTTTTTGACCTTGTAGTATCAAGGAAACATCCTCTTCTTTCTTTTTATGGACCCTCCGGGGGTTGTTTCCATAAGATCCGGACTGGATGTGCTTAGCAACAGCTTTAAGAGCGGCTAGGTCGTGAATTTTTCCAGACTTCAATCCCATCTCAACTATCTCTCTGTGCTTAATCATTTCAGAGAATGGCTTGCCAATACTAGCTAAGACTCTCTAATAGAAAGGAGCTTCCTGTATATCTATGAATGTCCTGACCATTTCTGATTCCTTCATGGAAGGAATAACTTGAGCAGAAAGGCGCCTCCACCTTTGAGCATACTATCTGAAAGACTCATTAGACTATTTCTTGACCTTGGTAATTTGGTACCGGTCAGGAGCCATCTGAGATTGAAAACTGTATTGAGTGAGGAAGGCGTGAGCCAGCTCTTCCCAGCTATGGATCTTTGAGTTGTCTAATCTGGTATACCACGAACGGGCTTCTCTAGTCAGACTTTTCTGAAACAGCTGCATTCTGAGCTTTTCATTTTCCGCATAAGATCCAAGTTTTCCAATGAATATCTTTAAATGGGTATAAGGATCCCCTAATCCGTCATACTTTTCAAAATCAGGGGTTTTGAATTTCTCTAGATAATAAACACCAAGGAAGATGCAAAGGTCAGCATATGAAACACTTCTATGTATTCCAATCCCTTTGAGAACACAGATAGTTTCCTCCATTTGGAGGACCTTCTTCCTGATATCACCGGTGTCTGGATCTCCTTTGAGATAGGTGTTTTCAGGGTCTTTAATGGTCGTATCCAACTGAGGTTATGAAATTATTTTTTCCAAACCTTGAGCTCCTCCTTGTGCAGAGGATTCTGTATGTGTTGGTATCTTCGTACTCTGAGTAGACTGATGTAATTCTTTCAGTAGAACAGCCAAATCTGTAATTTGTTTACTCAATCCGTCAAATTCTTCTCGGGAAACTATATTAGACTGGTCAGATGAAGACATGATTGGCTATAGGCTCGTGGTCTTTTTGGATTTGGAGCGGGTAACAGGCCCAATGATTTCCCTACAAAAGACTTACGTAGTTTAGTCTTAGGGATAATGTAAATGTTGTCATAACATGTCCATTTTAGGAATATTGTCCTGCAAAACTGGGTGTTAATTGATAACATGCATGTACAGATAATATTCATATTTTCCATTACATAAAGATGAACATGGAATATAATTACAAGTAAATGCTTTTACAAGTAATTAAAAATGGAAAGCATGAAGAGACTTTCCTCCGCGTTTGGTTTATCAGAGGTTGACCTATCTTAGGGTTACTCTCGCGGCTTTTTGGCATGAAGGTTCCCAGATTATCGCAATCTACTTGATGGGAAGTTAATCCGGTCATTCAACTGGAGCAAATTTGGGTGGTGCCTTTCCTGAGCCCCATTAGAATTATTCTTCCTACGAGTCCAGTAATCAAACACAAACAGGATAGCCTCCTGGTGGAGGAACCATACAACATACAT
Source organism: Panax ginseng (assembly GCA_020205605.1). NCBI lineage: Eukaryota > Viridiplantae > Streptophyta > Magnoliopsida > Apiales > Araliaceae > Panax > Panax ginseng. The sequence goes on from CM035137.1 coordinate 61,428,616, forward strand.
TCACATACAACGTGTCTCACCGTTTATGCAAAATGATGACATACGCAAAGCACTAATATCACAGATAGATATTTAGCAGTGTAGTAAGTAAGATGCATTAGTACACATTCATCATAAATGTAAATGTAATATTCACACACAAGCATATAATAGTTTTGAAAAGCTTGTAATAGCGGCTTAAGCCCTCTTACTGGAGTCCCCAGCAGAGTCGCCACCTGTCGACGTCAAGATTTTTTAGTGTCCCTTTTCGTTACTTGTTCTTTGGTGTTCTCATGTTAATGTGAGATTTGTTTGAAAAAACAAGTGAAAAAGGTTCGACATGTATAATGTCGACAATTTGACTTTAAGAGTCGCCAGTTGGTGTATTTAACTGGTTGCACCAACGCAATCGAAAAGGTTTGCACATTGACCCAGTGATGTGACACTGCTAAACGGATCTGTGAAACCGAGATTCATTTGAGTTCGGGGGCTTGATTATGTAGAGGGAAGGTGTTAGGCACCCCCCGACATCCGTGTTGCCACGGTGACCGTCACTTTTCAAAGAAACTGTATGTGTGTGTGTGTGGATCAATGTGTAATTAATTGGAAGTAGTACTGAACCTCGTTCACACCTATATACAAAGGGTTTGAATTTATAGAAAAATTTAGTTTTAACCAGATATATCAATGAAGTTTTGTAAAAAGAGGTTTTTCAAACCTTGTGCTCAATAATAATTGAGGCCTTTGATACTTCCATTTTATTATTAAATGTTCGACTTCTTCGCTTTTATTTTCGAGATGTGAGGCATCTTCGAGAAAATAATATACAACAGTGCCAAACTTCTCATGGGCATGACAGCCATCCAAGGAAATTCAGACACTGTAATAATGTACAAGCTGCTTACAGCTGAAAAACGTCCATCATGGGAACCGAATCTAGATTCAATGGGCTGAATCTGTGATCACATGATTCCTAGGCTCACATGATACTGCAATTTGTATGGAAAGCACTAAGCAGTTATATATATAAAAGCTGTAAATATATATACAGACATGATCAACCACCACGTAAAGAACTCCATGGGGATCTAAGAATGTAAATATATAAAAAGCGGTAAATATATATATATATATATATATATATATATATATATATATATATATGGACATGATCAACCACCACGAAGTAAACTCCAAGTGGGACGAAATGTAAATAAAGCTGTAAAAGCGATCAACTGCCACGAAGTAAACTCCAGGCAGGACGAAATGTAAATATCTATATGTACATAAATATATAAAAGCAATAAACGCACCGGATGTAAATCCAGGCTCATCGGATATGTCCGACGACATATATATATATATATATATATATATATATATATATATATATATATATATATATATATAAATGTAAATGCTTCAGATATAAAATCCAGGCTCATCAGATATGTGAGACCCCGAATTTTATGAAATGAAAGTATTCAATTTTCTTATAATTATTCTATTTAGTAAATGGTTAAATTGATAAAAGTTTAAAGTTAAGGGTGATTTTTCAAAGTAAGCAAGTTGTCATAAAATAACCGGTAGTAAAAGAACAGTAATACGCGTGGTTGTATAGTAGCACACGGTATTGATTATTGATGCTTATGTGAGAAGTCACTCAGTTATACTCAATTATTGCTACAATAATTGCTGCATCATATCTCTCATATTATTAATTCAATTATTGTCACTGTATCATCTACATAATATGTTATATATTATTAAATCAATAATTGAGACGACAAAGTTATTCATATTATTATTTGCAATATTGACAATGTCTAAAAGTTCTGTCAAGGAGAGGTTTGGTCACCTAATTGAGCGCCAATAAGGAGAAATCCTTATTGGTAACCCCCTCTTTCCTAGGAACGACCTAGTTGTTAAATATTGTGAGTTATAATATTAATGATGAATGTTATTAAAAATCAAAGTTGAGTTCAGAGTTGAATTTGGAGATGCGGACGTGATATTTGAGTCCGGAAAGATGAAATTAGTAGAAATAGACTATAAATACAAAATTTGTTGGGCTGACTTTTTGGTCAAAAAAGTCAAAAGTTGACTTTTTCAGAAAAAAATGAAACTTCGAAATTTCAAAAATAAGATTTTTGAGAAAAATATTTCCATTGTGTTGGGATTGTTAGTGTTAGTGAAAATCGACATTTATTTCGATAATAATTGATGTCTGGAGGTTATATTGACCAATCGGGTAATTAATCAAATAAATGAGCAATTAATTGCTATTAATTCACATGATTATAACTATTTGTTCACTTGTGTGTACTATTGATTCACATTCATGTACTATTAGGGGAGGTGGTGCAACATTGATAATAATTGCATGACTAAGTTAAAAATGGAGGTATAGATGGAGGTATTATACTGTAATCCGTATTTTCACATGATTATAATTATTAGGTCACATGAATGAACTATTAATTCACATGATTTACTATTAGGGGAGGTGGTGCAAGTTTGATAATACTTGCAAGACTAAATTAAAAATAAAAGAAAAGTTGAAGGTATTATACTGTAATATTTTGAGCCCCAAAACGTACAATTATCAAAACTATATTTTCCTATAAATAAAAGCTCATTCTTCCTTCATTTCTCACCAATTCACTAAGCTATAGAGCAATTATTATAGGGAGAAATTATATAGAGAAAGAAGAAGAGAAGTCTGCTACCGTACTATTCTAGTATCCAGTCTTCTTTTAAGGTAAGGGGTATTATTTCTTTCGTATTCATGAAGAGAGATATTGTTATTCCATTCATTATTATTATGTTGGAATAACCTATCTATGCGAACTACTGCATACATGGTGAAATTCTTCTATGATTCCATTCTTTATTATTACATTGAATATCCATACTCTCTGCGGATTACGCATGACACGTTCCGCTTCTTTATAATTTTGTTGGAATATCATGTATGCGCATGCGAATTACGCATGACTGGTTCCATTCTTTATTATTTCGTTGGAATAACCTTTATGCATGCGGTTTTATCGCATGCCCGGTGATTTCATTGTTATTCCATTCTTTATTATTACATTGGAATATCCTCGTGCATAAGGGTTACGCATGACACAGTTCCATTCTTTATTATTACTGCTTGGGAATAACTTTTGCCTATGCGGTTCTATCGCATGCATTATGAATTCTTCATTATTCCATTCTTTATTATTCTGTTGGAATAACCTGTCTATGTGGATTACTGCATGCATTGTGAATGATCCTTATTATTCATTCCTTATTAAATTGTAGAAATGATTTGTCTACGTGGATTACCGCATGGCGGGTGAAAATCCATTTGCAGTTTCGTAATTTTTCTGACCCTCAAAAATTCTGGAAAAATTTGAAATGATAATTCGATGAGTTTTCTATATTGTGTCCAAAGATGGTGATTTTTGGATGGATAGATTAAGATTTATGGATTTTATGGGAAAAGACTATTTTAAAAGTAAACCCTTATAACTCATTGTGGTTAATTCCAAAATTGGTGAAATTTTTATTGGGAGTACATGTATATAACAGGAGTATACCCTGTAAATTTCGGAATTTTTGGACAAAAGTACAATTTATGATAAATGTCTAAATATTTGGCAGTTTTGGCCATATGAAAAATAGTAAATGAATTTTAAAAATTCAAAGAAAAATATATGTTCTATATGAGACTATATTCTGCTAAATCCCAGAAAAGAAATATTTTTGGGACTGATTTGGTATTTTTCATGAAAATGAACTAGTTATGAGTAAATGAATTAAATATGTTATGTGAAGTAACAAAATTGGACAATAGGATTTTATGGCTTGGGAATTCTATATAGGGTATATGCAGATTTTTTATGAGGGATTTGATCATTGGTGATGAAATCTTATGAGTATGGCATTTTTGAATGATTAAAATGCAGTATTTGGTAAAGTGTAAACAATTGAAATAAATTGTTTATAAGTTTAAGAAGTGATTAAAATATTATTATAATATTAATAATATTAGATTATGAGTTTATTAAGTGATTGATAATATTTGGATAAATTTAAAGTCTTTAATATTTATCCTTGTTTTCGCTTATATCATGGTCATCATCCTCATGCTTATATTGTGATGAAAGTCATCTTTGGCTTACGTGCAAAGATGGACTGTTAATTATTGGTTTTATAGTTGTATATCTTTGGCTTACGTGCAAAGATTGACCGTTTATTATTAGTTGTATATCTTTGAATGTAAGAAGGCTTACAGTGGGCTACCAATGTAGACTTCTATGACTCTATGTGGATAAACACTCAGCTCCCGCCGGATAATAGTATAGCTATATGTGAGCTAACAAATGTTTAAATTGAGGAAACACTCAATATGGGTGTGTACAGAGTAAATTGGATAGGGCTTCCTCGCCTTTTTTCTCTCTTCTCTTCTCCCAAATGGCTGACCCCAAGGTCTATATTTATAGACTGATGGCCGCAGGTGTAACTACGGCTGGTCGAGGTGTCCCCGGGCTTCGCAGGTCCCGTTGTCTCAATGTACGTGCACTCGTGCACTATAATTTCTGCTCGAACTTGCAAAACTTCAATCCGAGCATCCGAATGAGGTATATGTGACCTTCTTCAGACCGCTTGTGTCGAGAGTTACGCAATGAAATGGATTAGAGGTTGTACGAAGTCAGGATGAGGGGACCATACCCATAGTCTTCAAACTTCAAATTCTATCCGGTGTAATGCCACGCGTAATAGTCACTCGGGATTGTAACTCCTCGGTTCTTGTGGGACATTATTGTATGTATGTATGTATGAAGTGTTGAGACTACGCGCAGGTGTTGATGTGGCAAGATGACGTTTAACTCTTCGCCGGGGTTATCGCCAGTTTGAGTTGAAAGCAGACATTGCTCAGGGTTACATCTGAGATTGGATTGCTGCAAGTGTTTGAATGCCGCAAGGTCATCTTGTGAGTGTGCTTGTCTACCCGTTGTTAGCTCCGGGCTTGAGGGATGAGTGCCTCGGCAGGAGGTTTGAGCTTGAAGCTGATAGCATGTGTTTGAAATAAGCATTTCTGGAGTTATTGTCGGAACTGCAACAACATTCCTTGGGGTTATTGCCAAGGACGAAACTCGGGGTTATCTCTGAGGTTAGAAATGATCCTTCTGGTGTGTGTTCCAGGTTAGGAAATGATGTTCCCGGTGTGTGTCCCGGGTTTTGAACTTGAACTTTCGGTTGTATCCGGAGTGGATGTAAGCTGTCTTCCATGGTTATCTCCGAAAGATGAATCTGCCTTCCTGAAATGTTAGTAACAGGCGTGCAGAAAATTTTGAGTGTCTACATCAGCTATATCACTATTTTTATATGCTTAAACGAACTCTTATGATTTTTGAATTACTCTAAAATCAAATAATAATTAAAAGAAGAATATAAATGTAATCTATCAAATTTGGAAATAATGGGATCTTAACTTCATCTAATAGTTCACCTAATTACCACCGTCATGCAAGACTATTCACGTATCACAAAAAATTAGCCAAGAGCACGAACGTAGACATAACCCTTTTTCAATGTATTATGACCTACTTACATAACATCCACATACAATAGACATCATGTAATCTTCAGTAAAACCAACCCTACTATATTTCTATGTGAAATTACAGCCATATTGAATCTAAGCACAAGCCCTTATATAACTCACACGGTGAAACAATATATTTCTATCTGGTTCACGAAATATAAAGCTAAGCAAATCAGCCCCATATACGCATGCTATCATGATTACAACCATACTCGCATGTTATTTTTCAACTCCATACAAGCACATAAAATGAATGGTGATAAATCATTCATGCATTCAAATCAACCATAATAGAAGTTTCTGATGATACACAAACAGTCCAGCAATTAAGCAATCAATTAGACTACATATTAAAATCCGTTAGAATCCCATAATGGAGTTTAGTTCATGACTGAACCAAAGGCCATTATGGGACTAGAGTAACACATGGAGAATAATCGAAAACAATTGAAAGAAAAGATAGAGTTGATCAAACCCAATTGCTGATTATAATCCAAACGTGATATTCAAATCCTCAGTAATCTCCAGCAATATAAACGTAATTCAGAAACAATGATTGAATCCCAAAGAAGAAGTAAATATTAAGTTTATGCTTAGCTTCTCATTGGAATTCGCTCAAAGCGTAAAACCCTAGTTCTCTATTTAAAAAAAAACACGTAAAAATAATAGATAGTCGCGTCTGGTACCAACCAGAGTAGTTTATACCAACTTAAACTCTTTAAATTTCCAAAATAAAATAAAATCGAAGAATCGCAGTCTATGACGCCTTGTGATCCCTTTAATAAATATAAATGCAGTACACGCGGGTGCTAAATCTGCTCTGTGCGGTTGATGGCACGGGAACGCATCTCTTAGCTTTCGCTGTAGTGCCAGCGGCCATGTGGCTCCTCGCAATCGCATTACATGCTCTCTTCTTTACTACTACTTCTGGTTCAACTGCTAATCCTTCTTTCTTCACCAATGCTTTGTTGCTTATCTCCACTTGTTCCTTGCGTCATGCTTCCATTAGTCTCATGCCATCTACCAACGCCGAGCAGTGCCATTTTCCTGCACTTTTACACCAAAGGAGTTCTCAGTACATGCGATGCAAAACAAAACAAAAGGCAACTAAAAACATACTAAAATGTACTTGAAATGGGCATAGTTCTTGTGAATTGATATCCAATAAGTAGGTATAAAACCTACTTATCAAATACCCCCAAACTTGAACTATTGCTTGCCCTCAAGCAATGCATGCAACATAAAACACTGAAAAGGCAACTACAATGCTATGCAACTAAATCATGATGCAAACGAGTCTCACATTGTTCCAGATATAACAGAATTTTAGTCCAAAATGCCTCAATGAATTATCCAGATTCGAGAATACAAATTCAAACTAAACTATAGGCATAATATCATACACTCAAATAATTCATATATGCTATAAAGATGTTGTGTGTGTGTGTTGTGTTCACCAAAACTTGATTAAAGCAAAGAATACACATGCTAAACTGCTTAAAACAGAAAATCACAGTCTAAATCAAGATTCATGTATACTTATGTAACAAAGACCATTCCAACATAGCAAAACAAACTAAGGTTCAACTGCTTTATTTCTACTCACGAGGGCAATTTTCGCTCTTTTTCCGCGATGTTTATTGCTATATTTCTTTTCTTTTCTTTTCTTTTTTAATTTTTTTTCACATGACTGTGCAATGCATCATTCCATTAGGCTAACAATGCTACCCCTTAGCGAGCTTTCAACCAACGACTCCCAGACCATAAAAGACCTTAGGGCGCTAGGTGTTAAGACACCCCTACGGGCGTACTTACTCAAGTAACAAGGGCCCCAAAATAAGACTAGCCACGTTATTGCTTTATATATATATATATAGCATACCCATGTGTTCCCAAAGTTTGATTATCAATGTTTTGTACAGTCTAAGTCCATTTTCCACATAATTCTCTTTTTAAAACCATATTTTCTATCACGCAATTCAACACATAATTCTTATGCCTACAAGCAATTGTGAACATGGCTGTGCAAACCGAAAGCATCTAAATGGCATCATGGATTACCTCATGTAAAACATTATATCTAAGCTCATGTTATCCAAAATACTCAACAATCCTTCAAAATTTACTTTCATCATAGGCTAGACAAAATTTCTATAAAGCTAGAACTATGCGACATGCAACTAAACATATACTAACACAAATAATGATGACTAAAAACAGAACAATATAACATGCAATTATTATCTAACACATAAACATGCAAACTTGTAAACTAAAACATGAAACTTTAAACTAAACATGCAAATACTATATGCAATTACCCTACTGAAACTTTAAACTAAACTTCCAAATACTATATGCAATTGCACTACTGAAACTTTTAACTAAACATGCAAATACTATATGCAATTACCCTACTACCCCAATACCCCCAAACTTTAAATATTCATTGTCTCAATGAATGAAGGTATAAGGTTAGAGAAACTCCCCTACTGCGCAGCTGCACCACCCTCGTCGGGTGATGAATCCGGTGGTGGATATGGCACAGCCGTCCCGAACTGTGGTAACTCAAGAATGGTCCCTTGTTGTGCGAACGCCTCTGCCAACGACCTCGTTAGACCCGTAGCAAATGCTACAAAGTTGTCATATATTGCGTCGACCTTTCGCTCCAACCTTCGGAGCTGTCGATCCCCAGTAGCAGTTGTTTGAGCCAATGTTCCCGCTTTAGTTTCTTGTGTGGGCTGTGGTGGAGGCACTGAGGATGGTGGTTGAATGATAAAGCCTTTTCCTCTTGGGTGTGGTGTACCTCCAGCCCAATCCTCAAATTTGGCGATGGTTGCATGAGTGATATCTTGGCTCGGGTTCTGCATTTGTTCATTATCCCACTCAACTCCTTGTTGAGCACACAGGCTAGCTACAACAGATGCATGTGGGATACTCCCAGTAGTGCTCCCCCGCATATAACGTACCATATTTTGATGAATCAGGTGGCCTACATCAATGTACTTGCCTATGACTATTCCCCACATAATGATTGCCCTCTCAGTTGTGATTTTATGTTGATGAGACGACGGAACGTGCTTGGCACATATAAACAAATTCCATGCTTTAGCATACCAATTCAAGGTTGAAGCTGGGAATATCCGAGGCTAATTCGTGCCGGCCCTATAAGTCCACTTCGTTCCTGGAACGCACAACTCAGTAATGACTACTTCCAGATCCGTTTCTCCACTCTGAAACCCTAGTTTATATCAGTATATCTGGTGGTCGTGGGTAGGAGGTTTTATGCAACAATTACATAGTGAAGAAGAGATGTATGGCTTCAATTTGTAACTGATTAGTTATGAAGAGACGTGCATGTAATGGAGAGCAAGGAGGATGCGCCTCTCTATTATATCAACTGATAGACAAATGAGTTACAACACGTTTTAAAACCTAAATTTTTTTTCAACTTCCGGTTCTAGGCACGGTCGCGCGGCTTTGCAAAGGAGATCGGGCATGGGGGCACGAAGTGCTCAGAATCGACAGAGTTGTTTGCAGCTGCGAGCTCATGGTTTAATCTTGAATTATAAAGACGGGCGCTACAGTTTGCAATCTGCATTGTCAATTTTTTTTTCTTTCCAACACTTCAAGGCATTACTAAATTCACTCCAATACACCTATAAGAACACCAATAAGCATTGTTAAAGCATGAAATACTAAACAAGCATGAGTGTCTACCTTAATACCATAATTCCGATGCTATGCATAAACATACTCATATCCAAATTTAGCTACTCAGATATTCGTGCAAAGCTAATTTGACTATCATAATTAAAAATGAAAACGAGCTAACAAAAACAACCTAAACTAAATAAATAAAAAGTAGAGATAGAAATAATGGGTTGCCTCCCATCAAGCGCTAAGTTATAGTCAATTAGCTTGACTGTCTCTGAATCTCATGTCGAAGAGAGAATTAAGGTGACTTTCTGTCTGTCCACCTCACCACCAAAGTAATGCTTCATCCGCTTTCCATTCACTTTAAACGGTTAGTCCGAGAACTTATCAAACACCTCTATTGCACCATGTGGGAAAACTGTTTTCACTGTGAACCGCCCTGACCATCTTGATTTTAGCTTCTCGGGAAAAAGTTTAAGTCTGGAGTTGAAAAGAAAAACTCTTTGTCCCGGTTCAAATGTTCTCTCTATGATCTTGCGATCATGCCATTTCTTCACCTTCTCCTTGTACAACTTAGAATTTTCATATGCCTGTAATCAGAATTCATCCAACTCGTTAAGTTGGAGTAGGCGTTTCTCCCTTGCAGCTTTCAAATCAAAATTAAGCTTCTGAATTGCCCAATATGCCTTATGCTCTAGCTCCATAGGAAGGTGATATGCTTTATTGTAGACTAGCTGGAAAGGTGACATGCCCAATGGAGTTTTGTATACAGTCCTGTATGCCCATACAGCATCATCCAGCTTTAACGACCAATCCTTCCTCGTGGGATTCACAACTTTTTCAAGGATTCTTTTAACATCTGGATTTGACACTTCAGCTTGGCCATTTGTTTGTGGGTGATAAGCTGTAGCAATACGATGGTTCACCTCATACTTGGCCAACAAAGTCAGAATCGCCTCGCATTGCGATGACTGCCTTCATTACTAATGATGGCCCTAGGAGTCCCAAACCTCGTGAAGATATTCTTCTATAAAAACCTGAGGACTACTTTAACATCATTTATTAGAAGAGCTGCCGCTTCTACCCACTTTGACACATAATCCACTGCGAGCAAGATGTAGAGATTTTTGCAAGAATAAACAAAAGGGCCCATGAAATCAATCCCCTACACATCAAAAATTTCTACTTTGAGGATCGTATTCAATGGCATTTTATTTCTTTTCGAGATGTTCCCAACTCTCTGACATCTATCACACCTCTGGACGAAACTGTACGCATCCTTGAAAATTGTCGGCCAAGAAAATCACGCTTAGCAGCACTCTAGCCATTGTTAAGCTTCTTCACCATAATGACCCCATACACAGAAGCGTGACAATCCTGAAAAATCCCCTCGGTCTCGCTATATGGAATACACCTTTTTATCATTTGATCTGCGCACTATTTAAACAAATATGGCTCATCCCATATTTACCATTTGACATCGTGCAAATTTTTTTTCTTTTGATGACCCACCAAGTCAGAAGGTATCATCTTACTCACCAAATAGTTCGCGTAGTCTGCAAACTATGGCACTTCCCCTTTTACCACAAATAACTGCTCATCTGGAAAGGATTCATTGATTACAACATTGTCGTCTGCTTCCCTTTCCGAATTCTCTATTCGAGATAAGTGGTCCACCACTTGGTTTTTAGTGCCCTTTCTGTCCTTGATTTCCAAATCAAATTCCTGCATCAATAGAATCCATCTGATCAACCGGGGCTTTGCATCCTTCTTTGACACTAAGTGTCGAATTTCCGCGTGATCCGTGTACACTATCACCTTTGTACCAATCAGATATGCTCGAAATTTATCAAAGGCATACACCACTGCTAATAACTCCTTCTCTGTGGTGGTGTAGTTCAACTGTGCATCTGTAAGGGTTTTGCTGGCATAATAGATCACATGAAATATCTTTTCCTTTCTCTGACCCAAAACAGCCCCCACAGCGTAATAAATGGCATCACATATCAACTCAAATGGCAAATCCCAATCTGGAGCAGTAATCACTGGTGCTGAAGTTAATTTCCCTTTCAAGTGCTCAAATGCCGACATGCAAGCCTCATTAAAATTAAATTGTGCATCCTTCTCTAATAAACTGCATAGTGGTTTAGTTATCTTGGAGAAGTCCTTGATGAATCTGCGGTAGAAACCTGCATGTCCCAGAAAACTGCAAACACCTTTTACTGAAATAAGGGGAGGCAAGTTCTCAATAATTTCCAGCTTAGCCCTGTCCACCTCGAGTCCCTTCTTCGAAACTTTGTGTCCTAATATAATTCCTTCTTGTACCATAAATGGCACTTTTCCCAGTTCAGTACCAAATTCGTTTCAACACACCTCTTCAAAACCATCACCAAATTCTCAAGGCATAAATCAAACGAGTCCCTGAAGACTGAGAAATCATCCATGAATACCTCCACATTCTGTTCCACCATATCCGAAAATATAGTCATCATGCATCTCTGAAAGGTGGCTGGAGCATTGCACAATCCGAAAGACATACTTGTGAAAGCAAAAGTGTCATATGGACATGTGAAGGTAGTCTTTTCCTGGTCTTCTGGAGCTATCTGATTGTAGCCTGAATACCCATCTAGAAGGCAATAATACTCATGACCTGCTAGTCTATCCAACATTTGATCAATGAATGGCAGTGGGAAGTGATCTTTCCTCGTAGCTTTGTTCAGCCAGCGGTAATCCATGCAGACTCTCCACCCCGTCACTGTTCGTGTTGGAATCAACTCATTATTTTCATTTGTAACCACAGTCATACCACCCTTCTTTAGTACACATTGCACTGGGCTCACCCATGAACTGTCTGAAATCGGATATATTATACCTGCATCCAGCCATTTCAAAATTTCTTTCTTGACCACTTCTTTTATTATCGGATTAAGTCTTCTTTGTTGTTCTATCGACGGCTTACTACCATCTTCCAACAGGATCTTATGCATGCAAAAAGAAGGGTTGATCCCTTTTATGTCTGCTATAGTCCACCCGATAGCCGATTTGAACTCTCTAAGCACTCGTAGAAGTTTTTCTTCCTGAAAAGATGTTAATGCAGAAGAAATAATCACAGGTAGCTTTGAATCTTTATTTAAAAATGCGTACCTCAAATGATCCGGATGTGGTTTTAATTCAAGTTCGGGAGGTGTCTCAGGAGATGGCTTCAATTTTACTGTCGTGTCTCCAGCTTTCTTCAATGGCTCCACCGGTGTTTTGAATTTTTTGAATTATGGAGTAGTATCCAGATATTTCACAAGTTCTTTAAATTCCTTATCCTCCAATTCTGAATTTTCAGTAATGACACTTCTCAACGGTACATAATCCACCAGACTCTCTACTTCATCATTTAAGACCTGCTCCACCAAATCAACCAGGAAACATTTTTCTTCATCTGTTGGAAACTTCATCGCCTTGAATACGTTAAAGGTAACCTCCTGATCATGAACACACATAGTGAGTTCCCCTTTCTGCACGTCTATCAAGGTCCTTCATGTGGCTAAGAATGGTCTCCTCAGTATGATTGGTATACTCTTATCTTCTTCATAATCCAAAATGATGAAGTCAGCCGGAAAGATAAATTTTCCACTTTTACCAGTACATCTTTAACTATTCCCCGTGGATACTTGATGGATCTATCAGCTAGCTGCAAAGAAATATTTATCGGCCTTGGAGCCGGCAATCCTAACTAGTTGAATACTGACAAGGGCATCAAATTGATATTTACCCCAAGATCACACAGACACTTACTCAGGCTCATCTTTTCGATCGTACATGGAATTATGAAACTGCCCTGATCTTTCAGCTTTGGAGGTAGTTTGTGCTGAAGCACTGCACTGCATTCCTCTGTCAAAGCCACTGTCTCAAACTCTTCTAATCTCCTATTCTTTGATAATATACCCTTCATGAACTTTGCATAACTAGGCATCTGTTCCAATGCCTCAGTGAAAGGTATGTTAATCTGCAACTTCTTAAAGACCTCTAAAAACTTATTGAACTTCTTATCTTCCCTCTACTTATTCAATCTTTGTGGATACAGAATCGGAGGCTGAACTAATGGTATTGTACTCACGTGCTTCTCAACTAAACCTGCTTTATCCTTCTCTACTTGCTGTAACTTAGAATCTTCTCTAATTTTTTTCTGCTCAGACCCAGTTTCTTCCTCACGTGGCCGCGCGTCCTCCCTTATAAACCAAAGCGCGGTATTACCGTGGATTTCTACACACTACTTCCGGACACAGAGTGTTATAGCCCCGACACTTGTTCCTCCTTCTCTTCTTGGATTTGCCTCCGTAGTACTTGGCAATGAACCCTGGGGCTTGTTATTAAGCATGCTCGCCATTTGTCCTATTTGAGTTTCCAAATTTTTAATAGCCACTACTTGGCTTTTGATCATTACCTCTGTGTTTGCCATGTACTTCATCGTCGTCTCCTCCATTTCTAATTTCTTTACTTGCTGAGGTGCAGCTGGAGTGTGATGTTGTTGTTGTTGAGAAAATCCCGGCAAAAAAGGTGGTCTTGGAGTAAAATGTTGTTGCACTGGCTGTGACTAAAATTGATTATTCACCTGAAGCTGATTTTGCTGATTTCCTTGATTATTTGACCAACTGAAGTTAGGATGCGGTTGTTGTAGTTGTATGTGTTCTGAAATTGGCCTTGGTCCTTCCTTTAGTTGCTAACATACTGTACCGACTCCGAACTGATAGCACATTGATCCGTTGAGTGTGACTCTGCACAAATCTCACACACAAAGGCGACTCTCTTCGCCTTGCTCTCTGTCAATGAGTCTATTTTCTTTGCCATAGCTGCCATCTGTGCTGACAACTGAGTGATAGCATCTACTTCCAACAAACCTGCAACTCTGGGTTGTGGCATCCTGACTGTAGGGTTTTGAAAATCATTCGCTGCCATTGTCTCGATAAGGTTATAAGCCTCGTCATATCTCTTTGCCCATAACGCTCCTCCTGCAGCCGCATCTACAATCGGCCTAGACTGCCTTCCCAATCCATTATAGAATGTGTTGATTGTAAGACCCCAAATTTTATGAAATGAAAGTATTCAATTTTCTTATAATTCTTATTTTATTTCGTAAATGGTTAAATTGATAAAGGGTTAAAGTTAAGGGTGATATGTGAAATTTTTTGCAAAGTATGCAAGTTGTTATAAAATATTCGTTTGGTCGGGGAATATTCTTTTTGTCGGGGAATATCCGTACGATGGCACAATCATTGGTGGACCCCACAACGGAAGTATTGTCGTAGTAAGAAAACGACAAAATTATCTTTTTATAAAAATAACGGCGAAAGTGTTACCGTTAAAACTGTTGAACTACTCGGTAGTAAAAGTACAGTAATACGCGTGGTTGCATAGTAGCACACGGTATTGATTATTGATGCTTACGTGAGAAGTCACTCAGTTATATTCAATTATTGCTACAGTAATTGTTGCATCATATTTCTCATGTTATTGATTCGCTTATTGTCACAGTATCATCTTTATAATATGATATATTATTAAATCAATAATTGAGACGACAAAGTTATTTATATTATTAAATTGCAATATTTACAATGTCTAGAAGTTCTGTCAAGGAGAGGTTTGGTCACCTAATTGACCGCCAATAGGGAGAAATTGTAAGACCCCAACTTTTTAATAAAGATGATTTTTCTATAAATATTATGGAATGAATTTGATATAATGTTATAGTTGTGGTAATATTTATAAATTTTGCAAAGTACGCAAGTTGTTATATAATATTCGATTGGTGGGGAATATTCGCTTTTAACAAGGAATATTCGAATGACGACTACACAATCATTAGTGGACCCTATGCGGAATTATTGTCGGATTGAGAAAACGACAAAAATATTTTTATGAAAATAACGGCGGAAGTTTTATAGTTAAAACTGTTAAACTACTTGGTAGTAAAAGTACAGTAATATGCGTGGTTGCATAGTAGCACACGGTATTGATTATTGATGCTTACGTGAGAAGTCACCCAGTTTTGTTCAATTATTGCTTCAGTAATTGTTGCATAGTATCTCACGTTATTTGATTCAATTATTGTCGATATTTTATATATTATTAAATCAATAATTGAGATGACAGAGTTATTAATATTATTATTTACAATATTAATGATGTCTAGAAGTTCTGCCAAGGAGAGGCTTGGTCACCTAATTGCGCGCCAATAGGGAGAAATCCTTATTGGAAAGCACCCTCTTTCTTGGGAACGACCTGGTCGATTAATATTGTGAATTATAATAATGATGATAAATTTTGTTTTATTAGTATTATTAATGTAATAAAACAAAAACGCTTTTTATATAAAATATAATAGTTTTATAAAGTTATTTATTTTATTAGACAATAATTAGAATATAGTATATTCTATTATGCATAGTGTTTTGCATAGTAAAATCTTTTTATATAAAATGTAAAACTTTTATAAAGTTATTTGTTTTATTAGACAATAATTAGAATATATTATATTTTATTATGCATAGTGTTTTGCATAGTATCTCGCATAGTGTTTGCATAGTAAAATCTTTTTATATAAAAAGGAATACTTTTTATAAAGTTTTGTTTTATTTGATTATAAATAAAATATATTATATTTTATTGCATAGTGCAGTATAGTATCCTTTCTATTTTCCTATAAATATGATGCTTAGTTAGAATTGAAAACCAAACCATTAGTTCAGAGAATTCTTCTATAATTTTGAGTGTATTTCTTTAGAGTTTTAAGAAGCTTTGAGCGTAGTGCAAGTTTTCTTCAAGAATATCTTCGCCCTACAAGTCGGAATACTCTTGTTATTATGTTGGAATAACCTGTCTATGCGAAGTACCGCATACTTGGTGAAATTCTTCTGTTATTCCATTCTTTATTATTATGTTGGAATAACATGTGTATGCGAAGTACCGCATACTTGGTGAAATTCTTCTGTTATTCCATTCTTTATTATTATGTTGGAATAACATGTCTATGCGAAGTACCACATACATGGTGAAATTCTTCTGTTATTTCATTCTTTATTATTCTATTGGAACATCCTGTTTGTGTGTTACGCATGACCTGGTTCCATTATTTATTATTCTGTTGGAACATCCTGTCTGTGCATTTACGCATGACCTGGTTCTGTTGTTTATTATTCTGTTGGAATATCATGTCTCGTATGCGTTTACACATGACTGGTTCCATTATTTATTATTACATTGGAATATATCCCATCATGACGTTTACGCATGACCTGGTTCCATTATTTATTATTCTGTTGGAATAACCTGTCTGTGCGGTCTATCGCATGCCTGGTGATTTCATTTGTTATTTCATTCTTTATTATACTCAGTTGGTTAAAGTTTTAGCTTTTATACTCCATGAAATTAGTGGAATATCCTTGATATTTGCGCTTCATCCAGCATCTCTTCATGGAATTATTCTTCTGAGCATTCTTGAGTTTTACCCCACAAAGAAGTATCATGTTGATAATTTGGACGTTATTGGTTCCTGGATAAATTAATTCTTGAACTTGTTTTATTGAATTCGTATATCATTGTCATCATCCTCATGTTTATATTATGTTGAAAGTCATCTGTATTCATAGTGTATATAGATGGACTTGGTATGATTATGACCGAGGATTATTCGGTATAATCATGACCGTAATGTTACAAATGATGTGGTAAAAGTCCTCATTGGCCTGTAGTGCATTGATGGACAGTTGTTGGCATGATCATGACCATTGATGAATACATGAATATCATTGGCCGTAGTGAATGGATAATTTGTGGTTGTGATACTAATAAATATCCTTGGCCATAGTGCAAGGATGATGTGGATTATTTATTAAGCTGAGTCTCAGCGATAAAAGTGATGAAAAACCTTTTTAAAACATAAAAGATAGTAGATTTTATTCTCTACTTGACTCTTTTAATGGATTGCTTGTTTCGCTGCAATTAAACTTGATGTCTATTGTATTTTATCAGTTTAACATTGTTGAAGGCTAATGATAATTTATTCTGCATTATCTTAGTCATAATATTTCTTACTGGGCTAGTTGAGCTCACCTTTTTACTTTCATTATTCTCTTCAGAAAATGAGAACGTAGCAGGGACTAGTCGGGGAATGGAGTGACGGTCCAGACGATAGCATTAGTAGTCCTCACTATTCTATGAAATAATGTGTTAATAAATTTATTGAGGACTTATTTTGAGTTTTAATACTATCTAGAAGAAAATATTTGTATTAAAACTCACAGCTCATGTTGTATATTTAAGATTGTATTTGTATTTTGTACCATGTATTTGGCGACTCAGAATAGGTGATGTATACCTATTTTGGGGGCGTCACAGAAATTCTTATCGGAAAGCCCCCTCTTTCCTGGAAACAACCTGGTTGTTAAATATTGTGAGTAATTATGATGAATGTTATTAAAAATTGAAGTTGAGTTCAGAGTTGAATTTGGAGACGCGGATGTGATATTTGAGTCTGGAACGATGAAATTAGTAGAAATACATTATAAACACAAAATTTGTTGAGGTTGACTTTTTGGTCAAAAAAATCAATCGGGTACTTAATCAACAGTTGACTTTTTCAGAATAAGTCAAACTTCAAAATTTCAAAAATGAAATTTGTGAGAAAAAATTTTCCACTTTGTTGGGATTGTTAGTGTTAGTGGAAATCGACATTTATTTCGATAATAATTGATGTTTGGAGGTTATATTGACCAATCGGGTAATTAATCGAATAAATGAGCAATTAATTGCTATTAATTCACATGATTATAACTATTTGTTCACATGTGTGTACTATTGATTCACATTCATTTACTATTAGGGGAGTTGGTGCAAGATTGATAATACTTGCATGACTAAGTTAAAAATGGAGGTATAGATAGAGGTATACATTCATTTTTACATGATTATAACTATTGATTCCCATGATTGAACTATTGATTCACATTATTTACTATTAAGGGAGGTGGTGCAAGTTTGATAATACTTGCAGGACTAAATTAAAAATGAAAGAAAAGAGGAAGATATTATACTGTAATATTTTGAGCCCTAAAACGTGTAATTATCGAAACTATATTTTTCTATAAATAGAAGCTCATTCTTCCTTCATTTCTCACCAATTCACTAAAGCTATAGAGCAATTATTATAGAGAGAAATTATAGAGAGAAAGAAGAAGAGAAGTCTGCTACCTCACTATTCCAGTATCCAATCTTCTTTTGAGGTAAGGGATATTATTCTTTCGTATTCATGAAGAGAATTATTTTCTTTCAATACTCGTAAGAGTTGTTATTCCAATCTTTATTATTATGTTGGAATAACCTGTCTATGCGAAGTATCGTATACATGGTGAAATTCTTCTGTTATTCCATTCTTTATTATTCTGTTTGAATAACCTGTCTGTGCGGTCCATCGCATGCCTGGTGAATTATGTTGTTATTCCATTCTTTATTATTCTGTTGGAACATCCTATTGTGCGGATTACGCATGACCTGATTCCATTCTTTATTATTCTGTTGGAACATCCTGTCTGTGTGGATTACGCATGACCTGGTTCCATTCTTTATTATTCTGTTGGAATATCCTGTTAGAGTTTATGCTCTAGAGGCCAATTATTTGATATAATTGCTTAACGTTTTGATATTATATTTGATTGAATAAATGAATGATTTTATTATGGTTTTATTTACTGCATTATATAAATGTTAACATAATAAAAAATCCTTAGAATAGTGATACAAATTATATAGTTTCAAGTATGTGACTTGAACATGAGATTATATAATTATAATTAGTATCATTGTTCTTAAATGTCCCTAGTTGAGTATCATTGTTGATGGGATAACAATGATGCATTCAGACTAGTATGTGGATTGACTGATGACGAAATCTCATTGGTCATAAATATATGAGCTATTAAGTCAATGCATAGGTACATGTTAGAGAACGATGTACTGACAGACCCACCATGAGAATTTTATGTGGAGCATTATGCGAAGTGTCATTAGAAATTCTCATAGTGACAATGATGTAATGGTCCTCTGACCTGAAATCACTATATTACTACACGAGAATTTATGTACTTTGATATCATCAAATGTCACCTTTAATAGGGTGGACTATAAAGGTGATTATTGGGTACATCATGAATCATGTGAGGAATATGAGTGATCTAGATGGAATTTAACCCTCCTATTTATTAGGGGTGATATCCATAGGCCTCTTGATTGAGTAGGACTATGAAATGCATGGCCATGCTCAAATAGTGATTTGTTTCATATAGTCTACTTATTGATCAAGAAAACTCAGATTAAATTATGAAGAGTATGACACATTCCATGACTCGAGTTTAATCTAGGATATTAAGGTTAAAAGGATTACATTACATTGAAACATTGGTCACAAAAAGGTTGCATCAAATCATCGATCTTATTATTACTTGGGTAGCAGTGATGCATTACTAGATGCCGCTCACTATTTATAATTTTATAATATGATTTTGAAATTATTGCCAAAGTAATAATAACCTATAGGGTCACACACATAGAACGTTATTAAAAGGGAATTAATTTAAATTATAAGGATTTAAATATATTAATATAATTAATATTATTTAAATCACGAATTTAAATTAAAAGGATAATTTGTATATATATATATATATATGTATATTAATTAAGTAAGACTTAATTAAGATATATATATATATATATATATATATAATTCGGATTTTATAAAATTAGGTTTTGATTTGATTAATTCCTTTTAACTACTATATATATATGATATATAGCAGCTACTTAGGGTTACATCATAATCAAAAACAAAAACCCTAGCCGCTCTTAGAGAGAGACTAGAGAAAAATAGAAAATCCATTCCTTTTGGTGGCTAGTACCGCAATTCCTTCTTCTACAGATCGTAGGACGATTCGTGCGGAGCATTCGTGTGGATACCGTAGAATCGTAGTCCGTTTGAATTGCGTTGGAGAGTCGACCGCATCGATTCAACCAAAATAATCGGTATAATTTCTAAACTACTGGATTAATTTCTGTTTTGCATGGATCCTATTTTTGGGTTTCGAAAATTGCTTTGAATTGTTCTATTTCCGTTGCGTTTTATGTTCCGTATCCCTACAGTGGTATTAGAGCTACTTGCGAAACGATTAATTCAGATAACGTGTTTAATTGTTTTCGATATATATGGTATGTGATGATACAATTTTACCAATCTAAAATTGATTATATTGTTTTCGATATATTTGATATATGATGATACAATTTTACCAAACTGTTAATTGAGTATATGATATTCTGTAATCGACATATTCTGGTATTATGAATATCAGTAATAGATATGCATGTATATGTTGTTATGTTAATTGTATCTTATATGGCATAATAACAATATTCAGTTTAATATGATTAATTAAAACTGGACATATATGATATGTATCGGGTGTATTGTTATTATGACTATTTTGGTGGATTAAGCCGGACCACCGCCAGGGGGGGAGACCCCCCCTTGGACCCCCCCGTCATAGCGCACGATGGTCGTGACCCAAATTTGTTATATATATTTTTCTTTAATTTTATATAAACTGTTATATGATTATTGTGATATGCATGGTGCACAGTTATGGCCTTTTGACCCATAGGTTAGTTGTTTTGGTTTTGAAATACGGCTTGCATGTCGTGCCTTTCTATAAATTCTAATGTAAATTTCTCTTCTCATCTAAATCCCCTCGAATGTAACTCGAGGTTTCTTTATGTCATGTAATAATCTATAATCGATGAAGATGAAAAGATGAAGGACACGATGGAAAGATGATGATGGAGAGGAGGCACACGCTTGAGGAAGATCCAAGGAAGCTATTTATTTTAAGATCTTTTACCACCTTAGATTGACCTTCAATCTTTCATTAGCTTGAAAAGATTGACAGTGGATTGGGCCATAATTGTGACACATTTAATTTTGCACTGTATTTATGCTTGTATGCGATATGATATGATAAATAATGTGCATGCTTAATAAGATTAAAATTGGTGAGATCTAAATTTATTAATAAAATCCCTCATTAAATTATTAAGTCTAAATCAGATGCCTTCCAATGAATAACACTCATCAAGACCTTGATCAATAGATGTAGGTTTGCCAAAGTAAAGTACCCTATTTATCTAGGTAAGATGCGATAGGATAATTGTGATATCCAAACTGTTAAAATCATTGTGCCCGACTTAACTAAGTTATCTCAATAGGATTGTGGACTTAGAGGCATAGAGTTTGGTAGGTACCATTAGATGGACTAGAAACAATTGTTGTTTACCAAACTATCCAAGAGTTATATATGATATAATTGACAAAAAGGGTTGTCTACCTAAATAATTGTGTTTTAAGAGATTAGCCAAAGCTAACTTTGGGCATAATGAAATATGGATCTTGGCTCACTAGAAAGATTTAATTGAAAAATGCTTTCTGAATTAATGGTGAGGGCTATTAATTTGAATAAAATAGTGAGAGTTATATTTTGAATGTATTATTATCAATTACATAATGTCAACTCTGCAATTTGACTTATTATTTTTTGCACTTATAAATAGTAGATATCAATGGCAAACAACAACAATACAAGTAGTCTTTCACTACCATCAGTCCTTGAGAAGGATAAGCTGAGTGGAATTAATTTCCTTGACTGGCATAGGAACTTGAGGATTGTCCTCAAATAAGAGCGCAAGCTATATGTAATTGAAAAGCCCATTCTCTGCGGATTATTAGACATCTTTGCTACGTCATGGAGCATAATGCTTATAAGTAGCATCAAGATGAATCTCTGGACGTGAGTTGTCTCATGCTAGCAACCATGAATGCTGAGCTTCAGATGCAACATGAGTTGATGGATGCTTATGAGATAATCGAGCATCTCAAGAAATTGTTCAAGGGCATGCTTGGCGACAGAGAGGTATGATACAAGCAAGGCATTGTATCAACGCAAAATGGGTGAACGTGATCTAGTTGGTCCATATGTGAAAAATGATTGGGTATATTGAGTACCTTGATAGGTTGGGTTTTCTAATCACTTCGGAGGCCCAAACAGATCTTCTTTTGCAATCCCTGAACATCAGCTATTCTCAATTTGTCATGAATTATCTTATAAATGAATTTGTGAAACCCCTTACTGAGTTGTTGAGCATGTTAAGAACTGCCGAGAACAACATGAAAAAGGCAGGACCCGCTCCCATAATGATGGTGCAAAAGGGGAATGCTAAGGGAAATTGGAAAGGCAAGAAGAAGATAGGATCTAAATCTGGTGTTAAACCCAATTTCAAAACCAAACAGGCTTTAAATCCTAAAGGCGGGGTGACTAAAGAAGGTGATTGCCACTTTTGTGGAAAACCTGGACACTGGAAGAGGAATTGTCTTGCTTACTTGGAAGAAGTAAAGAAAAGGAAAGGAAGTGGGACTTCTGATTCAGGTATATATGTTATAGAAGTCAATTTGTCTACTTCTACATCATGAGTATTGGATACTGGATGTGGTTCTCACATTTGTGTTAATGTGCAGGAAATCCGAAGGAGTAGGACTTTGGCAAAAGGAGAGGTTGACCTACGTGTTGGGAATGGAGCAAAAGTTCTTTGCTTGTTGGTAGTAGGAACTTATCATTTATCTTTGCCCTCTTGGCTAGTTTTAGAATTAGAAGATTGTTATTTTGTGTCTGCTATAAGCAAAAACATTATTTCTGTTTCTTGTTTGGACAAGAAAGGTTTTCATTTATAATAAAGAACAACCGTTGTTCGCTTTTACTTAAATGATATATGTTATGGTGTTGCACAATTGTTTAATGGTCTTTATATTCTTGATTTGGAAATGCCTATCTATAACATAAATACAAAACGATTTAAATCAAATGATTCAAATCAAACATATCTCCAAGCATCGCTCGTTTGGGCTATATAAATGAGAAACGATATCAAAACTTCATAAAGATGGATTTTTGATTCATTTGATTTTGAATCATATGAAAAATGCGAATCTTGTTTATTAGGCAAGATGACTAAAGCCCTTTCACTCGGACACACTTTGAGCAAGCTAGCGATATATTGGGACTTATACATAGTGATGTATGTGGACCCATGAGTTCGTTAGCTAGAGGTAGGTTTTATTACTTCATTACATTTACTGACGACTTCAGTAGATATGGATATGTGTATCTTATGAGACACAAATCCGAATGCTTTGAAAAGTTCAAGGAATTCAAGAATGAAGTTCAAAACCAATTTGGAAAAAGCATAAAAGCCCTTCGATTCGATCGAGGAGGTGAATACTTAAGCCAAGACTTTGATGACCTTCTAAAGAAGTGTGGTATTATATCGCAGCTCACTCCACCTGGAACACCACAATGGAATGGTGTGTCTGAGAGGAGGAATCGAACCTTGTTGGACATGGTACGATCAATGATGAGTCATGTAGATCTTCCAATAAGCTTCTGCGGTCATGCCCTAGAGATAGCTGCATTCACACTTAACCGTGTTCCTACAAAGACGGTTCAGAAGACACCATATGAGATGTGGACTGGGAAACGTCCTAGTGTGTCGTTCATGAAGATTTAGGGTTGCGAGGCATTTGTAAAACGTCTAGATTCTGACAAGCTCGGACCCAAATCTGACAAATGTAATTTTGTGGGATACCCAAAAGAAATAAAAGGGTATTATTTCTACAAACTTTCTGAGAACAAAGTGTTTGTTGCTCGAACTGGTATTTTTCTAAAAAGAGAATTTATCTCTAAAGGAAACAAAGGAGGAAAGTAGAACTCAAGAAATTTGAGAACTACGAGTAATATCATTGAACACTGAGTTGGACGTGAGCGGAAACCACAAGATGTTGTGGAAAGTGAACTCGCTCAAATTATATAAAGGAATTCATAGATCTCGTAGGACACGCCAAGAGCCCGAGAGATATTATGGATATCTTGTGACTCAAAACGGCGATGTGATGCTCATAGATCAGGATGAGCCTGCTTCCTACTAAGAAGCTATGAATGGACCAAATTCTGAAAGATGGCTTGAAGCCATGAGATCTGAAATGGACTCCATGTATACTAACCAAGTATGGACTTTGGTTGATCCACCCGAAGGGGTAAAACCAATAGGGTGCAAGTTGGTTTTCAAGAAGAAAACCGACATGGATGGTAATGTACAAACCTATAAAGGCCGACTGGTAGCAAAAGGTTTCAAACAAGTTCAAGGTGTTGACTATGATGAAACCTTCTCTCCAGTGGCAACGGTTAAATCCATCAGGATCTTACTTGCTATTGTAGCTTTTTATGATTACGAAATCTGGCAGATGGATGTCAAAACTGCTTTCCTTAATGGAAATCTCCTTGAGGATGTGTACATGACAGAACCTGAGGGTTTTGTCTCTCCAAAGGATGCTAGAAAGGTATGTAAGCTGCAACGATCCATTTATGGATTGAAGCAAGCCTCTCGGAGTTGGAATCTTTAATTTGATGAAGCAGTCAAAGAGTTTGGCTTTATTAAAAATGAAGATGAACCTTGTATATATAAGAAGGTTAGTGGGAGTCACATTGTATTCCTGATATTATATGTTGACGACATATTAATTATTGGGAATGACATCCCTTCATTACAGGCTGTAAAAACATGGTTAGGAAAATGTTTCTCCATGAAAGATTGAGGCGATGCAGCCTACATTTTAGGTATCAAGATCTATCGCGATAGATCGAGAAAAATGATCAGCCTAAGTCAGAGTACATATATTGATAAAGTGCTGAAACGGTTCAGCATTCAAGAGGCAAAAAGAGGACATTTACCCATGACTCATGGTGTAAAGATCTCTAAGGCCCAATGTCCTAAATCAAAAGATGATGAGGAGCGTATGAGAAAGATCCCCTATGCTTCGGTAATTGGATCTATCATGTATGCAATGATATGTACTCATCCGGATGTCTCGTATGCTTTGAGCATGACGAGCAGATACCAGTCGAATCCAGGTGAAGGTCACTGGACAACAGTCAAGAATATCCTCAAGTACCTTTAAAGGACTAAGGATTCATTCTTGGTATATGGAGGTGAAGATGAACTAGCAGTAAAGGGTTACACAGATGCTAGTTTCTAGATTGATAATGATGATTATAAGTCTCAGTCAGGTTTTGTATTTTACCTTAATGGTGGTGCTGTTAGTTGGAAGAGTTCGAAGCAAGAGACAGTAGCCGATTCTACAACAAAGGCTGAGTATAATGCTGCTTCTAGTGCGGCCAAGGAGGCTGTATGGATTAAAAAGTTCATCATTGAACTAGGTGTTGTTCCAACCATTGTTGATCCGGTTAAGCTATACTGTGATAACAATGGAGCCATTGCACAGGCTAAGGAACCCAGATCACACCAACGATCCAAGCATATACTTAGGCGGTACCATCTCATCCGTGAAATCATTGATAGAGGAGATGTACATATAGGAAGAGTGCCAACAGATGATAATGTTGCAGATCCACTGACCAAGGCTTTGTTACAGCAGAAGCATGACGGTCACACTAGTTCCATGGGTATTAGATACATGAGTGATTGGCTCTAGTGCAAGTGGGAGACTATTAAAGTTTATGCCCTAGAGGCCAATTATTTGATATAATTGCTTAACGTTTTGATATTATATTTGATTGAATAAATGAATGATTTTATTATGGTTTTATTTACTGCGTTATATAAATGTTAACATAATAAAAAATCCTTAGAATAGTTATATAAATTATATAGTTTCAAGTATGTGACTTGAACATGAGATTATATAATTATAATTAGTATCAGTGTTCTTAAATGTCCCTAGTTGAGTATTATTGTTGATGGGACAACAATGATGCATTGAGACTAGTATGTGGATTGACTGATGACCAAATCTCATTGGTCATAAATATATGAGATACTAAGTCAATGCATAGGTACATGTTAGAGAACGATGTACTGGACAAACCCACCATGAGAATTCTATGTGGAGCATTATGCGAAGTGTCATTAGAAATTATCATAGTGACAATGATGTAATGGTCCTCCGACCTGAAATCACTATATTACTACACGGGAATTTATGTACTTTGATATCATCAAATGTCACCTTTAATAGGGTGGACTATAAAGGTGATTATTGGGTACATCATGAATCATGTGAGGAATATGAGTGATCTAGATGGAATATAACCCTATTATTTATTAGGGGTGATATCCATAGGCCTCTTGATTGAGTAAGACTATGAAATGCATGGCCATGCTCAAATAGTGATTTGTTTCATATAGTCTACTCATTGATTAAGAAAACTCAGATTAAATTATGAAGAGTATGACACATTCCATGACTCGAGTTTAATCTAGGATATTAAGGTTAGAAGGATTAAATTACATTGAAACATTGGTCACAAAAAGGTTGCATCGAATCATCGATCTTATTATTACTTGGGTAGCCGTGATGCATTACTAGATGCTGCTCACTGTTTATAATTTTATAATATGATCTTAAAATTATTGCCAACGTAATAATAACCTATAGGGTCACACACATAGAACGTTATTAAAAGGGAATTAATTTAAATTATAAGGATTTAAATATATTAATATGATTAATATTATTTAAATCATGAATTTAAATTAAAAGGATAATTTGTATATATATATATATATGTATATTAATTAAGTAAGACTTAATTAAGATATATATATATAAAATTCAAATTTTATGAAATTAGGTTTTGATTTGATTAATTCCTTTTAACTACTATATATATGATATATAGCAGCTACTTAGGGTTACATCATAATCAAAAACAAAAACCTTAGCCGCTCTTAGAGAGAGACTAGAGAAAAACAAAAAATCCATTCCTTTTTGTGGCTAGTACCGCAATTCCTTCTTCTGCAGATCATAGGACGATTCGTGCGGAGCGTTCGTGTGGATACCGCAGAGTCGTAGTCCGTTTGAATTGCGTTGGAGATTCGACCGCATCGATTCAACCAAAATAACCGGTATACTTTCTAAACCACTGGATTAATTTCTGTTTCGCATGGATCCTGTTTTTGGGTTTCGGAAATTGCTTTGAATTGTTCTATTTCCGCTGCATTTTATGTGTCGAATCCCTACATATCCTATCTGTGCGGATTACGCATGACCTGGTTCCATTCTTTATTATTCTGTTGGAATATTCTGTCTGTGCGGATTATGCGTGACCTGGTTCCATTCTTTATTATTATTCATTGGGAATAACTCGATGTAAAGCGGTCTATCGCATGCATGGTGAATTCTTCTGTTATTCCATTCTTTATTATTCTGTTGGACTAACCTGTCTATGTGGATTACCGCATGCATGGTGAATGATCCTTTGTATTCATTCCTTATTAAATTGTGGAAATGATTTGTTGACGTCGATTACCGCATGGCGGGTGAAAATCCATTTGCAGTTTTGTAATTTTTCTGACCCTCAAAAATTCTGGAAAAATTTGAAATGATAATTTGATGAGTTTTCTATATTATGTCCAAAGATGGCGATTTTTCGATGTATAGATTAAGAGTTATGGATTTTATGAGAAAAGACTATTTTAAAAGTAAACCCTTATAACATCTTGTGGTTAACTCCAAAATTGGTGAAATTTTTATTGGAAGTACATGTATATAGCAGGAGTATACCCTATAAATTTTAAAATTTTTGGACAAAAGTACAATTTATGATAAATGTCTAAATGTTCGGCAGTTTTGGCCATATGAAAAATAGTAAATGAATTTAAAAAATTCCGAGAACAATATATGTTCAATATGGGACTATATTCTGCTAAATCCCATAAAAAAAATATTTTTGGGACTGGTTTGGTATTTTTCATGAAAATGAACTAGTTATCAGTAAATGAATTAAATATGTTATGTGAAGTAACAAAATTGGAAAATAAGATTTTATGGCTTAGGAATCCTATATAGGGTATATGCAGATTTTTGATGAAGGATTTGATCATTGGTGAGGAAATCTTACGAGTATGGCATTTTTGAATGATTAAATGCATTATTTGGTAAAGTGTGAACAATTGAAATAAATTGTTTATAAGTTTAAGAAGTGATTAAAATATTTTTATAATATTAATAATATTAGATTATGAGTTTATTAAGCGATTGATAATATTTGGATAAATTTAAAGTCTCTAATATTTATCCTTATTTTCGTTTGATTAATGCTTATATCATTGTCATCATCCTCATGCTTATATTGTTATGAAAGTCATCTTTGGCTTACGTGCATAGATGGACTTGGTATGATTATGACCAGGGATTATTCAGTATAATCATGACCGTAATGTGACGAATGATGTGGTAAAAGTCCTCAGTGGCCTAAAGTGCATTGATGGACAATTTTTGGTATGATTTTGACCAGGGATATTCGGTATAGTTATGACCATTGATGATTTAATGAATATCCTTGGCCCATAGTGGAGGGAAGATTCGATGATATGGTTTATTTATTAAGCTGAGTCTCAGCGATAAAAAAATTAATGAAAACATTTTAAATCATATAAGATAGTAGATATCATGCTCTACTTGACTCTTTTAATGGATTGCTTATTCCGCTGCAGTTAAACTTGATGTCTATTGTATTTTATCAGTTTAACATTGTTGAAGGCTAATGATAATTTATTCTGCATTATCTTAGTCATAATATTTCTTACTGGGCTAGTTGAGCTCATTCTTTCTTCACTGTTCTCTTCAGGAAATGAGAACGTAGCCGGGACTAGTTGGGGAATGGAGTGACGGTCCCGATGATAGCATTAGTAGTCCTCACTATTCTGTTAAATACTGTGACAATAAATGTAATGAGGACTCCATTGAGTGTGGATATTGTCTAGAAGACAATATTCTTATTAAAACTCTTAGATTATGTTTTGTCGTATTTTACACGACTTTGTATAATTAAGTTGTATTTGAATTTTGTACCATGTATTTGGAGACTCAAGATAGATGATGTATACCTGTTGTGGGGGCGTCACAGTTGGTATCAAAACTTAGGGATATGATCCCTGGCTGAGATGTGAGACAAGAACTAGGAGGGGAGAGACGGGGGAATTCCTTCGCTAGTATGACCTACCTAAGTTTATTTGGTATTTAATTGGTCGGTCAGAGTATAGGGATAATATGTGACATGTTAATTAACCCTTGTTTTGTGGTAGTATTTGAGAATTGCAGCTGAAAATGTTAACAATGGAGTGAATGAGATAGTGGAAACACCTCTAATCACCAACCAAGATAATGTGATGTCAGGCGAAGAAGGAAATAGAGATATCCATGTGGTGAGTGAAGAATTGATAGTTGCACCCGAGATAGTCGCAGATGTAGCAGCTGAGAGTGAGGAAGAAGAGGAAGGAGAAGAGAATTTATTAGAAGAATTTTATGATCGAAATTTAGAATTGCAAAATCATGTTCATAAGTTAGAAGAGCAGGCTGAAGAACGGCAGGCGGTCGTGGAGCAAAAAGATGCAACAATTCAAGCTTGTGTTTGCCGATATGTGATGCTTGAACAAAAGCACTCTTTGGCAGAGTATAAGATGATAAAGCTGGAATCTGAGCTGAAAGAAGAAATAACTGAACGAGTGAGAATGAGTGATGCATGGGTAAAAGCTGTACAACGCGTTGATATTGTGGAAAGAGATGTCCGATCTAAGAAGGCTAAAATAGATGATATGTATTTCTCTTTTTGGGCAACAATTGAGAGAACCCAACATCGAGTCTTGAATTATCCTATACATTGCGGTCAATCCCAATTCGATATGGATCAAAGATTAATGATTTAGATCATGAAATAGGAGTACGATGAAGCAGTTAAGGGTGGAATATGCCCTATAAAAAAGTCAATTTCAACGATAGTGATGACACCAAATGCTGCCCCAGACAAGTCAAAACTGGGTAGTTTAAGGGAGAGCGGTTGTAATAACTTCCCATCAAGTGAGGAACCCAAATGAAGTTATCACGGGTTAGTTAATCATAATTTTTTGCAAAGTTTATACCCTGTTAGTTACCGGTTCTACCCATTCTTTTATTTCTCTTGCTTGTGCTCAATGTTTAAACTTGACTCCAGAAAAATTAGACTTTGACTTATCTGTGGAGACTCCGTTAGGAGAAACTTTTATCATATCCACTGTTTATAAATCTTGCTTGATCCAAGTGGGCACAATCATGTTACCTGTCGATCTTATCTCTTTGAAAATACTTGCTTTTGATACGATTTTAGGAATCGATTGGTTAACTACTCATCATGCTTTTCATAAGGTTGTTAGCTTTCATATTCCTAACCAACCTATTATGCGAATTCAAGCAACCAAACCACTAAAGTCAATCACTGTCATATCAAGCCATAAGTAAAGAGCTCTGAGCCTTTCGCTGGTGACTTCCAAGTCTTGGAATACACCGAAGCCAGAATATCCGTAGGGGACGTCGTGAATAACAGTGGCTAGTTGATAGGTATCAATGTGACGTGCTATCCAAGTCTTGAATGAGAGTAATAGTTTTTTTTTCTATTGTTAATAAATTCCCTGACGTATTCTTGAAGAACTTCCTAGCCTACCCCTAGAGCGTGAAATCGAATTTTGTATTGACCTCAGTACAAAACCCATTTCTAAAATTCTTAAATATTTCTTCACCTAGAACGAACGTATTATGCGCCAAAGACATTGGCTTGAGCTGTTGAAGATTACGACTATACCACTCAATATCATCGTGGAAGAGCGAACGTGGTAGCTGACGCGTTGAGTAGAAGATCGTATGTGTTTACGAGTGCGATGTTGTTAACACAATAACCCATTTTGTATAACTTATAAATGTTGAAGATAGAGTTAAAGACTCTAAGGATCCACGTGAAGATAACGAATATACGAGTAGAAATGACTTTAATCGATAAAGTTAAAGCCGCTCAAGCTACACACCCGAATCTGATGAATATGAAGAAGAAGGTTCAAGAAGGCGTTATCTCAACCCTCGATTTAATTGGCCCATTTGAAATCTTCGATCGAGTAGGAACTGTGGCCTATAGACTCGTTTTACCACCAAGTATGTCGCGTGTTCATAACGTTTTTCACGTAACGATGTTACGTAAATATGTGGACGACCTGGACCATATTATTGAATTAGAACTAGAAGAGATAGCAGCAGATTTAATGTATGAGGAGATACATGTTAAAATCTTGGATAAGAAGGATCCTATTCGACACTCAAAGGTTATACCTCAAGAGTTAGAATCTGAAATGAAGTCAAGGTATCCTCACCTCTTCGGCATACCAAGTACGTACGTAAATTTTGAGGGAGAAGTTTCATAAGGAGGGGAGATTGTAAGACCCCGAATTTTATGAAATGAAAGTATTCAATTTTCTTTTAATTATTATTTTATTTCGTAAATGGTTAAATTGATAAAGGGTTAAAGTTAAGGGTGATATGTGAAATTTTTTGCAAAGTATGCAAGTTGTTATAAAATATTCGTTTGGTCGGGGTATATTCTTTTTGCCGGGGAATATCCGTACCCACTTGAGCAATGAATCAATAAGTTTAAATAATGGCCATAAAGATGTCAAAACATGATAACTCTAGAAAACTTTCAAAATGTTACAACGTCTAGGATTTAACTTGCTTGTTAGTCATACCTTGCTTTAGATCCTTTCTGTGTGTGTGTGTATCCATTTAAACTAAACCAATTATAGCTCAGATTGGCTTATGCAACCATATTACCTTATGAAAGAGATAAACTTCAAAAACTACATGCTTAACACATCAGTCACCGTAATTATAGACGAATCAAACATTTGGGCGAGTGCATTATACACTCCATCTTTCCCCAAGTCTGCTTTGATGGGTGAGTGCGTTTTACGCTCCATCTCAACCCTAAGTCTACTTTTATGGGCGAGTGAGTTTTACACTCCATCTCAACCCACCGTAAGATTTTTGATATATTTTTTTTCTTTTTTTAATAGGTGAGTGCGTTTTACGCTCTATCTCCCCTAAGTATGTGTCTATGAGTGAGTGCGTTTTACGCTCCATCTCAACCTACCACATGACAAATTTATTAAACTTAAGTATATTTCTTCGAGTTATGTTTAAACTAGTTCAAGAGCTTATTGATATCTCTCACAAGCATTCGGTCATATAAGCCTTCTCTAAGTATACAACTAGTTCATTACAAATGGATGAGTGCTCAAAAGTAGGAGTCATAAGCAAAGATATAACCAACAATTAGTCAATCACCCAAACTAAGCAACATTTATCCATTTTTCATGAGTTATAACCTTAACAATCATTTGCCTGATCATATATTATAGCTCAATTCAAATTAAATCAATGCTCAAGAGATAACCTATACTAGAAATGCAATTAAACCCACAAAAAAAAAATAATAAAACAAAACATATCAAAAAAAATGTAGAAGACCCCCAAACTTGAAACTGACAATGTCCTTACTAAACGGAATAAAAGAATTCAATGCAAAGAACTTTCGTGATCATTTATCCGTTGTCGCCTTCCGCAACCGACGTCTACTATTTGCTAAGATATAACATAAAATGGAAAATTTTCAAAATTTTAACTAATATGCACAACTAAACATAAAAATATCAAAATAACTGACATAATAACAAAATACTAATTCAAGTGCCAAGAATATCACTTGTACCCCCAAACTTAAGAAGAACATTGTCCTTAATGTAAAGATAGATAAAATTAAAACTAGAGGACTTCCCTGAGGCTGTGCTAATTGTCATCGACAACATCCTCACCACCGTAAGTCATTTTGGAGCCATTCCAATTCAAAAGCAGCAACAAAATTCAAGCAATAGCTTGCACCTTCTTTTTGTCCTTAACTTGTGCCTTGACATACCTTGCCTTTTACGTTGCTTGGCGATTCGTTGGTGAATCATGCTCATAGCTATTTGGTATCTGAGATTAACTAACACAAAAATTTATAACTTTGGTTGCCTCCCAATAAGCGCTTGTTTTATAGTCTTAAACCTAACTTTATTTAAAATAGAAATACAAGTTTAAAAAAAATGTGTCATGCAAAATCGGACTGTAAGGATCCAACAGTTACGCTGAGTCATGCACAAGAGCAATGCATTTACTTATAATCTTGTCAATCCAATCTCACAAATGACAACAATAAATAGAATTGTAAGGCCCCAACTTACGCAAAGTCTTGCACAAGAGCCGCATTTACATACAGTCTTGTCAGCCTATTTATCGCAATCGATAAACACGCACAAACAAAGATCAAACAAAAAATAAATAAATACACATTCAAATTAAGACTAAATTGATTGAAATCAATATTGGACAATATTAGAATAATAATTCTCCAGCAACGGCGCCAAAAACTTGTTGGTCGATTTCGCAACCGATAAACACGCGCAAGTATACACGGTCAACAAGTAATATAATGATAAGAGAGTTATCGAAACCACAAGGAATTATCTCTAATGATTAACCAAGTACTAACTTTATATCGTCTAAGTCTTATTTAAACTGTTGATTAAAACGATACATTATTATTACAATTAATTAAAATAACATAAAAACAAAACATAGATAGATAGATAAAGAGCTAAGAACACAATATCCACACACAAGCATTTTGTTAAACACTTGGCGTGCATCACTTTGTTCAAATCTCTTAACTCTCTTTATGATCATGGCGGCCACTATGAATTGACAATACATAAATTATGCATAACATAATCACATGCCCTTATATTTTTTGTCTAAATTTAAATTCATTTTCCAATTTCAAATAGATTACCAAACTAATTACTAATTCCTTAGCAATTAAACATTAAGCACGGAATATAAAGAACCAATTCGTATGACACCAATCAAAAGGAAAGCAAATTAGAAGTTTAATTCATAACAAATAAATCAAACTATTCCAAATATTAGGTAATCATTCAATGGATCATACAAGTATCAAAGAAAAGCTAGAAGTTTAATTCATTTCCTTGCCTCCATAGGTGTTATAAATGTTTGCACTGGATCCCCACGAATGAGTTCTAGCCACTAGAGGAAAAAAGAAAGAAAGAAATGATGGCTTCCCTTAGTTGTTGGTTGAAGCTCCTCCATTGATGTTGTTGAAGCTCCCACCATTGATGCTCCTTGAAGCTCTTGAAGAACCATGGCAAAGAGCCATGGCCTCCCTCTTCTCCAAGCCATCGCCTCTCTCCTTTTCTCCTCTAGGTTGCAAGTAGAAATGAAAGATTTAATTCATTGGGTCATTAGGTTGAGTATTTAATAGCTGAAATCTGTCAAAATTCGTGTCTGATGCTACAGTGCCATGATTTGGCTTGAACGGGGCGCTGCATCACTGAAAAAGGGCTAGGCTACTTCTTTGTGGCGCTGCAGTGCCGAAAATACACTAGCAACTCGCGCTGCAGCTCCGGGTAATTTTCTGCTTGGACATCTGTTGGGAAAATGGTCAAAACTTCTTCAAACGAATTCCGATTTGAATGATTCAAGATGATCTGGAAAGAGGAGACGTAGATATACAACTTTTATTCTTTGAGTTCTTCAAAATAATGGCCGGAGAAATGCTCAAATTAGCCTTGAAGTGACTGCTATGCAAATAGCAATTGGTAGTTTCCAGATTTGACACCCGTTGGGAAAATGTCCATAACTCTCATATCCGAACTTCGATTGAGGCGATTCAAGATGATCCGAAAATAGGAGACGTTGATATACAACTTTCCTTCTTGGAGATTTGACAGATAATGGTCGGATCATGGTAAAAACGAGGCTTAAAGGGACTGCTATGTCAATGGCAAACCGAAAATGTGAATTTGGCGATTCCATCCATCGACCCAAATGACATTCCATCCAATTCGTACAAAACAAAGTAAAAACACATAAAACTAATACAAAAATACATAAAAGCAATATAAAACTACATTACACAACAATACAAACTAGCTTAGGATTTGCAAATTAACAAACTTAAATGTACCTAATTTGTGTATATAGAGTACACTCATCAAAAGGAGAATGGACTAAATAGTAATTGATTCACGAACGGTCCAGATTGATTTACTATTTGAATGGACGGTCCATATTGATTACTATTAAAACCACAACCGACGGTCCAAATTGATTTACTTTTAAAAGCACCACCGACGGTCCAGATTAATTTACTTTTAAAACTACCACCGACGGTCCAGATTGATTTACTATTAAAACCACCATCGACGGTCCAAATTGATTTACTATTTAAAACCACCACCGACAGTCCAGATTGATTTACTATTAAAACCACCATCTACGGTCTAGATTGATTTAACTTATTACACTTTAGTACCCCTAAAGGTTTCCAAGTTAGCATTATTCCCTTCTAACTTTTGTAATTCACTTATCTTCAATAAACACATTTTTAATATTTCAACAATTATTCATCATTAATATTATAACTTACAATATTGACAACCAGATCATTCTTAGGTAAGAGGGGGCTTTCTAATAAAGATTTCTCCTTATTGGCGCGAAATTAGGTGACCAAACCTCTTTCCTTGACAGAATTTTCTTGACATTGTCAATAATGTAAATAATAATATGAATAAATGTGTTGTCTCAATTATAAAATATTGTGAAGATGATACTATGACAATAATTGAATCAAATAACGTGAGATACTATGCAATAATTACTGTAGCAATAATTGAGTAAACTTAGTGACTTCTTACGTAAGCATCAATAATCAATACCGTGTGCTACTATGCAACCACATGTATTACTGTATTTTTACAACCGGGTATTTCAACAGTTTAATGGTAAAACTTTCATCGTTATTTTTATAAAATGTTATTTCTATCGTTTTCTAACTCCGACAGTTATTCCGTTGTGGGGTCCATCAATGATATTGCCATCGAACGAATATTCCCTGACAAAAAGAATATTTCCCGACCAAACGAATATTCCCCGACACAACGAATATTTTATATCAACTTGCTTACTTTGCAAAAAATTTCACATATCACCCTTAACTTTAACCTTTTATCAATTTAATCATTTACTAAATAGAATAATAATTATAAGAAAATTGAATACTTTCATTTCATAAAATTCGGGGTCTTACATCGTACTTTGCCAAGAGAGCTATAAATGACCTATTGCAGAAGTGACTTCCCTCATCACTTATGATTGCTCTTGGCGTGCCAAACCTTGTTCACATATTCTTCTATAGAAACTTTAGAACCACTTTTGCATCATTTGTAGGGAGTGCTACAGCTTCAAACCACTTTGACACGTAGTCCACAGCTAGCAGGATGTACAAGTTGTTGAATGAAGGAGGAAAAGGTCCCATGAAGTCCATTTCCCATACGTCAAAAACCTCTACTTCCATGATAGTATTGAGCGACATCTCATTCGTCTTTGAGATATTACCCACCCTTTGGCATCTGTCACAGTTTTTCACGAACTGGTGGGCATCCTTGAAAATAGTAGGCTAATAGAATCCTGCTTAAAGTACCTTGGCCGCTGTCCGCTCACTACCATAATGTCCCCCATACGCAAATGAATGGCGTCCGTGCAAAATATTTTTCACTTCGATGTACGACACACATCTCCGAATCATTTTTCCTGCACACTGTCTGAATAAATAGGGCTCGTCCCACATGTACCACTTGACATCATGTAGGAACTTTCTATTTTGTTGTCTTGTCAGATCAGGGGGAAGGATTTTGGTTACCAAGTAATCGGCAAAATCTGCATACCATAGAAACTCTAAGTTTACTCCAAAAAGTTGCTCATCCGAAAATGATTCATTGATTACACATTTATTTGCCCCATCCTTCTCCAGATTTTCCAGTCTCGAAAGATGATCCGCCACTTGATTTTCTGTCCCCTTCCTATCCATTATTTCCAAGTCGAATTCCTGAAGGAGTAAAATTTATCTGATTAGTCTAGGCTTAGCATCCTTCTTCGAAATTAAATAACGAATCGTCGAGTGATCTGTGTATACCACCACCTTTGTTCCTATTAAATAGGCTCTGAATTTGTTAACGGTGTATACTATTGGAAGTAATTCCTTCTCGATGGTTGTGTAGTTTAATTGGGCATCCTTGAGGGTTTTACTTGCGTAGTATATGGCATGGAATATCTTCTCTCAATGTTGACCCAAAATAGCCCCTATTGTGTAGTCGCTAGCATCACACATTAATTCAAAACGCATCATCCAATCTAGTGATACGATTCACTGGAGCTATAGTTAATTTCTTTTTCAACTATTCAAATGCTACTTTACACTCTTCATCAAAGCTGAAACCTGCATCTTTCTCTAATAGATAGCATAGTGGTTTAACAATCTTAGAGAAATCCTTTTGTAAAACTGTGGTAGAATCCGACGTTTCGAAGAAAACTGTGGATTCCCTTCACTGTATTTGGCGGTGGAAGATTTTCTATTGTGTCTAGCTTTACCTTATCAACCTCTAAACCCTTTACAGAAACCTTATGCCCCAGAATTATTCCTTCTTCAACCATAAAGTGGCACTTTTCCCAGTTTATCACCAAGTTAGTTTCCACACATCGCTTCAAGACCATGACCAGATTTTCTAGACACTTATCAAAAGTGTTACCATAGACTGAGAAGTCGTCCATGAAAACTTCCACTCCACCATGTCCGAAAAAATAGTCATCATACATCTTTGGAAAGTTGTTGGTGCGTTACATAACCCAAATGACATCCTTCTGAATGCAAAGGTGCCATATGGGAGCGTAAAGGTGGTATTTTCTTGGTCCTCGGGAGCTATAACTATTTGCTTGTACCCCAAATATCAATCCAGTAAACAGTAATATTTATGCCCAGCTAACAGGTCCAACATCTGGTCAATGAAGGATAGAGGAAAGTGATCCTTTCGGGTTGCCTTATTTAGCTTCCAATAATCCATGAAAACCCTCCATCCGATCACTGTCCTCATCGAAATGCACGGAACTAGACTGACCCATGCACTGTCTGAAATTGGGTAAATAATTCTCATATCCAACCACTTCAAAATTTCTTTCTTTACCACTTCTTTCATGATCGAATTTGGTCATCTTTGTTGTTTCACTATTGGCTTTGCGTCCTCTTCCATAAGAATCTTGTGCATTCAAAAGGATGGACTGATCCCCTTAATTTTGGCAATTGTCCACCCTATCGCAAACTTGTATTCTCTCAAAATCCTTAGCAATTTACTTTTCTGCAATTCGTTAAGCGCAGATACAATAATAACAAGTAAAGTATTTGAATTACCCAATTAAGCATACCTGAGTTGTTTAGAAAGAGGCTTAATCTTAAGAGTGAGTGGCTCCTCTAATAAAGGTTTCATGTGTGTCAATGCTTTTTCTTCTGTGTAGTGGCTCAAATGGTACCTTAAACCTACTAACTCTAGGCAAAGAATCCAGCATATGCAAGTAATCCACGAACTCTGGATCATCTAAGTCTTCATCCCCTAGTAGAGTATTTTCCAACAAATCTTTGACCAAACTTTTAACCAAGACTTCATTAACTATTTTGTCGATCACATCCAACCGGAAACACTCCTCCTCATATGTAGGGAACCCCAAGTCAAATTCGTGGTTTGACTTCCTAATCTTGTACCCTCATAGTTAATTCCCCTTTCTGGACATCGATGAGAGTCCTACTTGTAGCCAAAAATGGCCTTCCTAAGATGATTAGGATGCTTTTGTCCTCTTCATAATCCAAAATTATAAAATCTGCTGGAAAGATAAATTTATCTACCTTAACTAAAATGTCTTCCACAATTCCTCTTAGATATGTCACTGATCTATCCGCTAATTGTAGAGATATGTTTGTAGGCTTCGAAGCTGGTAAACCCAATTAAGTATAAACTGAAAAAGGCATATATAAGGTTCACACTTGCCCCTAAATTACACAAACACTTGTTGAAGGCCATATTATCGATTGTGCAAGGAATGGTGAAACTCCCCGGATTCTTCAACTTCAGAGGTAGCTTTTTCTGTAGAACTGTACTGTATTCCTCCGTTAAAGCTACAGTCTCGTAATCCTCTAATTTCTTTTTCCTTGACAGAATCCCCTTCATAAATTTGACATAACTCAGCATTTTCTCTAGGGCTTCTGCGAAAGGAATGTTGATTTGAATGTTCTTGAAAACTTCCATAAACTTTGAGAATTGCTTATCCAATTTCTGTTTTTGGACAATCTACTGAAACGGTGGTGGAGGATACACAACGGGCTTAACATCAGTCTTACTCTTGTCCACTTTCTTTTCCTCACCCTGTTTCTCTTCAACCACTTTTTCTTCACCTTGTTTGCCATCTTTCTTAGCTGAATTTTTTGCATTCTGCCCCTCAAGATGCTTTCCACTCCTCAAAGTGATTGCTTGACACTGCTCATGATTTCCCTTCAAATTCTTTTCTGTGTCATTAGGTAAAGTCCCTTGAGGCCTATTATGAAGTGCTAAAGCAAGCTGTCCCATCTAATTTTCTAATTTTTTGATAGCCACTACTTGTGATTTCATTGACGCCTTGTTACCAGATATATACTTCAACAATAGCTATTCTAAATCTATCTTTTTCTCTTGCTGCAGAGCTGCTTATTGATGCTGATTTTGAAACCCCGGGGGATAAGAAGGTCGTGGAGCCTACTGATTTTGATTATTAGCCCATGAAAAATTAGTATAATTTCTATTCCCCGGATTGTAGGCATTCTGATGATATATATTCTGCGGAATCCTATTATAGCTGCCCACAAATTGTATCACTGTTGGGTTAATGGCACACTGTTCTGTAGGATGTTCCCCTGCACATAATTCGCAAACATAACCAACCTGCTGTGTTTGTGCACCTGTCAAAGCATCCATCTTTTTTGATAAAGTTGAAATTTGTGCCACTAATGTTGTTATGTGACGATTTAATTGTTTGAGTTGTGATTCTGATGACAGAATCCTTGTAAGGAGGGAATGATGTAACATTCCACAATTTTAATTATAGTATAAAATATTTATTGAGTTATATAAATATTTAATGGATGTGTTTATCATTGAATAAATATTTGTTTAATTGATTTGATTTTATTTGGTTACTTATTTGTTAAATAAATAATTAATGAGTTAAGGAAATTATTATTATGTTGATATTTCAATTTGATGTTTAATTATTTGTATTGAGTTATGTGATTAAATGATTATTTAATTAATTGTTATTTGAATTAATTAAATTAAATATGAAAGCTTGATTAAATAAAGTGTGACAAATAACTATAGTATAAGGAGTTATTAAAAATAAATTAAAGTTGTTTTAATCTAGTTTTACCCAAACAATGCTTAAGGATATAAACACTTTAATTTTAAATGATTTGCCAAACAAAGCCTTATGGCTCTTGGATTTTCTCTTTTTAATTATGAATTTTACTATAACATATAAATAAAAATAATAATAATAAATAATATATATTATAACTGATAACTTATTATTCTAATTATTATAACGTCGGTTTCAGACGTTTGGGTGTGTATTGTTAGGTTAAGTTTTATTATACATAAAATCATTTGGCCTAAGTCTCTTGAGGAAGAAGGGAGAAAAGTTACAGAGAATAGAAAGAGTTGAGAGGAAACTTGTGAATCTTTACAACAATTCCAATGATTAGCAACGGTTGTTTGAGTAATTGAAGGTATGTTCACAACCTTAGTGTTATATATATGTGTATATGTATTTCACGGCAAGAATTTTCTTATGTTCTGTAAAATCAATTGTTGAATTATGAACATATATAGTTGATAATTGTGGTTATACATGTTTATAATGCTTGAGATTATGTTTAAACAATAATTTCATGCTAATTTCAATTCTGATATGAAGAAATAATAATAGTGTTTGTGTTCATCATATGGCTTGAGTAATTGTCAATTTTAGTGGCCAATTCATATGTGAAACTGTGAATTGGCTTGTATATGGTAGTTCATTAAGAAATGAGCATAATATAATTTGAATGGAGTGATTTGG
Organism: Panax ginseng; assembly: GCA_020205605.1. NCBI lineage: Eukaryota > Viridiplantae > Streptophyta > Magnoliopsida > Apiales > Araliaceae > Panax > Panax ginseng. The sequence goes on from CM035137.1 coordinate 61,469,901, forward strand.
TCAAGTAATGAATTCACGATGATGAATTTTGTAAAGGATGTCAAGAAAATTGAGTTTTTCATGAAAACATGAAAATTGAGAAATTAAAATAGTTTTAGTTGATGTTAAATTGTGCTAAATGGTTGAGTATGCTACCAATTATGTTTATGACAGTTGTATATTTATTTTACATGTTATTATCAACTTTGTTTGATGGGTGAAATTTGTGTTTGTTGGGCTAAAATTAAACTCTTGTTCATTAGCCTTCTCTGCGTCTGTCGTACATCGGCATAGCAATTTTTATTTGATGTCAAAAAAATGGCGTGGTTGTCTTGGGTCCCAAGTTTTTCTTTGTATGGCATGAATTGCGCTTACCACAGTTTGAGATTCGATTTTTCTCTTCTACTGCTGCTGCAGACTTGGACTAGCATCATAGCATGGTCTGAAATTATGTTAGCATGTTAAATGTGTAATGTTAAGGATAGCATAACATAGTGAATTGTGGTTAGTAAGTTCTAAAGTTGGAAATGATTAGTATGTTATGAAAGCGATATGTTAGGACTTAGTGTATATAATGATTAGTAAATAAGTGTTGTGAAGGTTAACACTTGGAATTTCTTATATTTATATAGTAGCATAAGACTTGTGCTAAAATGATAAGTTTAGCAAGAAATGTTCATGTTATGGTATGTTAGCATATCTAATAAGTATTGTGGTTCTAAACATATGTGTAAGATATTGGAGTACGTGAGTTGTGATAATATAGCTTATGCAAGAGGAAAGTTCCCTAACCTTTGCTACTTTATTATTCAGCAAGGTTATTATTCACTGTTATGTTATGCTTATATAAATTCTCTATCTCTAATCTCTTGTTTAACGATTTATTGTCATGCGAGTTCTTTAATCCTCATTTATTGTTGAGCAAGTTAGTTAATCTTTGTTTCTTTATTCAAAGTCTATTTTTTTATTGTAAAGTGTGTTTGTTCGATTTACTAATACACATTTGTTTGATCTTAGTTCTTGAATATCATTGTACTATCTTACATTATTGTCTTACCAACTATAAGTTGTTTAGCGATTCTTTATCAATTCAACTAATCCTTAGTTGATGAATGTTCTAAACCCTAAATTACCCTTGAAGTCAACCCAAACCAAACTTCCTTTGGTTTGTTTATGTACTCACACACTTTGAAAAGCATGTTCTCGATGATAACAATTGTTAAATTTAGAAATTGTTAATACTCTAGCTCTTATTGATTCATCGATATACCTTATTCATGAGGACATTATAATCAAACCCTTGAATAGTTATTGATTCCTATCTGATTCAACTAGTAATTGGTTGATGAGCGTTCTAAAACATCTAGACTTCCTTTGAAGTTAATTCCCAGCAAAACTTCCTTTGGTTGGAACACGATAATCTAAGTTTGATGAACAACCTATATCGAGGATTATTTTAAAGATACTGCAATAAGCGTTAAAATGTTTATGCATAATACATAGTACAAAGAAGGCGATCACAGAGTGCGGAATGATGGTCCATATAGTCGTTTAGACTATTAAAGGTTCTGATAAAAACACTTGTGAACCTAGGACATAGATGATGATTATAGTCTTTTAGGCATTAAAGGTTAAAGTAGAAATACTTGAAAACCTAGAATAGAGTTAAGTGGTCTTGTGACCCTCGGTGTATTCTTTGATGTTGTTATCTATTGTTAACTTAAATGTTCATTATTCCTTTGAACTCATAGTTGTTGAATTAAAGTTTATTGTTAGGTAAGAACACTTTACCATTGAAAGCTCGATTAATTGTCATTCATAAAAAGCGTTATTGTATATTATCCTTCTTGTGGGCAATTGTTTGCTCACTCTTGCACAAAACAATGCGAGATGAAGTTAAGAAGTTTGAAGAGCTTTCTAAAAGCAAGGGCAAGGACAAAGTGCTTGATTAGATGATGACAACGTTTAATTTATCTTTTATTTATGAAGCTTATGTAATAGATTTATTTATGATCATGTTTTAATTTTCCATGATGATTGTAATAAAGGTTAGATGACACAGGATTTATTTTAGATTATGTAACCCTTTAATGGGAGATTTATTGTTTAAACTTTTGAGTTTAATTATATCCTTTGTTTATGGGTAGTTAGTTATGATTTAATTGGACAGTGAACACCAATCTGTGGGATTGAAGTGCCCGGATTTGGGGGTGTCATAAGTTGGTATCAAAGCCTTAGGTTATGAACCTTAGGTGGGAAAACCTTAGGCTATAACCTTCTAGGAGATCGAAAATATAGAGGTGATAAACTCTTATCGAGTTCTAAGGAATGAATTGAGGGAAATTCATTGAAGATAAAATGATAAAAGACTTTATGTGTTTATGTGTTAATGACTTTTGTGCTTTCATAAGTACTTAGGAGTAGCAAGTATTATACACATTAAGTTGTGGGGTTATTAAAACTTTGTTGTCGAAATGGTGATGAAGGAAGATAGGGATTAGGATCCACGAGAAGTTCATCTGATCGAGTATGGTTTGTATTGGGAAAGCCATACCGTTGTTTTTTTAATTATAGCACTTGGGTATGAGCTTGAGTTTGAATCTTGAGGATAAATTTGAGGTGAACAAGGTGAAGGATGAGTGCGAGGAGGGGACTTCTCAAATGAAGTGTATGGTCATAACATTGAGTTATAAAAGAAGGTCGAGAAATTAGAAGGTCAAGTAGTAAAGCACCAAGCCACGTTAGCGCAAGAAGATGTCGCGACTCAAGACCTTCTTGCCTGACTTGCGGATGTAGGCGGATATTAGCTCGATCAAAATATTAAAGAGGATAGTTATTAGCTAGGAATGAGATTGCATGAGAGAATGGCGGGGAAAGAAGTCGACAAAGCGTCACGAGAGGCTGAAGGCATGTGGGTGAAGGCTTCTAAATGCATGATGATCATGTTGAAGACAAGTTGAAGAAGGCCAAGAGAATGATGGAACTTAGAATTAAGTGTTCTATTTTTGTATAGGTTGAGATTTATCTTTGGTATGTGATGGATCATCAAGTGATCCTAAAATTTAATTATTATGACATGATAAATAATATAAATAGTAGTGTGGCTATTTTGTGATGTGGTGATGTAATAAATGAATAAATATTATCATTTATTAAGATATATTATGTGTTATTTATAAAGTGGTTGAGATAAGTTTGAAAATTTTAATGTGTGAATGAATGATGATCTAATAGTTCAAGTTTTAAGCGATAAGATGTCGCTAGAAGGAGAACAACATCATCAACAGAGTCCCAAAGAATATGCATACAATAGGAAAGCTAACTTGTAAATCCGATCCACAATTGGTGAATTTTTACGGTGGGAACACCTTTGGCAAATCAATTGAATTTCTTGCTATACAATCAAATCTCGATGTTCCAACCAAATTCATTCTGGCGAGGATTGGAAGAGCGATTGATGTAGATGGGGAAGGTAATCTGTTGACATATAATCAAGAAGCGAGAGGGAAGAAGAAGAGTGAAGATGATAAGGTGGATGATATTCATCTGGAAATAACAGCTCGAAAAAGAAAAGTGGAACAATAATATTAACGTTGAAAATCGTGAGGGAAGGAAAAGAAGAAGGTGGAGGCGTGTAGCAACTGCGGAAAAAAAACATGTAGGTGTTTGTTTGAAGGGAAAAAGGTGTGCTTTAATTGTGGTTTGAAGGGCCACATTGCACCAAAGTGTTCAAGGCAGGAAGGAGCACTTCTTCACGTGTGGATCAAAGGAGCACTTGGCTCGAGGGTGCCCAAAGAAAGCGGAAGGAAAAGCAAGTGGAAGCAAAGGGGGACGTGGCAAACTAGTTATTGTAGAATCAGCTCCGCTGAATCGACCAACCGAACAATCAACCAACATGATGATCCATGACGTAATGGAAGGTATGGTTCCGATCAGTTATTTATATAACTGCATATTATTTAATTTAAATGCCACTTGTTAATTTATGCCTGATGAATTCATTTAGAAACTAGGTTCGCTTTGAGAAAAGTTAGACTATTCCCTAAATATAGAAAGTGTGAATAATGATTCCTTTTAAATTGGTATTTAGAAGTTCCGTGTTGTATTCAAGGCCGCGTGATGTCAATGGATTTATTTCCAATTTGATTTGTGAAACTCTGAAGTAGTTAAAGCATATGGTGATAAGTCATGGTTAAAGAAAATGCATAAAACTTAAGATTCTGAGGAAGTTAAAGGTAGTATTTTATTAGTGTAGTTGCAAGACGTATGTACGGTAGAGTTATTTATCGATGTTGTGAATCAAAAGTTATTAAGAAAATATTGTATGGGATCTGCGAAGTTTCAAGATAACCACTTAGTTAATTAACTTAACGAGAAAATCGGTTGGAATTTATATGGGCGAGGAAATTATAGAGTGAATTTTCACAAATTGAGGAAGAATTTAGTATAGCACATGTGTTGTCTCTACCGGATAATCTGAAATTTTTGTTTGTATAGCGACACATCATATAATATATACTAGAATTTGTGTGTTTTAGGCGAGGATGATAGGTCATTTCATTTCATATGCATCGTATCGGTTGAAATTTTATGTGAAAGGGTATCCAACTCACGATTAGAGCTAGGTAGTAGTGGTTGCCACGAGGATTTAACAATGTTATTTTTGGGTAGTAGTGTGAGATATAAATAGACCATAAGTGTCTAAAGTATATTCTCGAGATAGGGGTATTTAAGCATGCGTTGAAGTGATAAGCGGGGAGTTGGTCAAGGATTGTGAGTGCAAAATCCTAAACAAACGTGGTTGCCGACGTCTTAAGAAAAAGGTAGTAGTTATTTTGTTAACTGTGCAAGATGGGTTCATAATAGAAATGACTAGATGGTGGTAGGAGGTAAGACATATAAAAAAAAATTAGGAGAAGCTATTTAGGGTGGAAAATCGTTAACTTTTCTCAATAGAGTAAAGGAAGAGTAGCTCAAGATGAGAATGTCAAATTCAAAATCGATCTTGAAGGATATTTGAAAGTAGAAGGAAGAAACTAGGTTTTCGCTAATACCATGATTTGAAAATGAAGTTTTGCATAAAATTTATATATTGAATCAACTAGGAAGCACGAAATATATATATATATATATATATATATATATATATATATTGCTGTTGGTGCCAAGATATGGTGATAGATCCTATGGTATGTTGAAGTTAGCATATTACTATCGAGCGATAATATGTGAAGTTATATGTTAGCAAAATTGTTTCTAGACACGGTGTTTTTAGTGTTAATTATATCGAAGCAAGAGATTTACGATTCACATCGAATTTTCGAGAAGGTTTGCTTAGAATGTGTGGAACACAATTAGAAATAAATATGTAAATATCGTTTGCAAATCTATTGCCAAACTAAAAGGAAATCCGGACATCGGAAGGCGTCTTTAGCCTACATGAGAAGTTTTTCGATAATGTCATACGAGGAGTCCGCATTGAGCAAGTTGTGGGCAAGTTAAAAATAAGTTAAGAGTAAGGTAATGTTAAGTGGGATTTCAATTGAGGACTCATATGGTAACTAAGTCATACAAACTTTTGTATGGGCAGAGGTTTTGTGCATATACTTGGTTTATCACATTGATAATCATTGGAATATCGGTATCGCGCTATCTATGTGTATGCGGTGGAAAGGTGATTCTTTTTTCATGTATATATTTGATAGTTAGATGATATTAGGATTAGGTTTGGTTCTTAAAACTAAAGCATGTGGTAGGTTCGTGACTCATAATCATATGGTATGTTTTGAACCCCTCGGTGAATGGGCGCCTATAATTACGACTAGGATAAGTTCCTAAACTCATATGATTATGGCAAGTTCACGAATTTCCAAAGTGTGGTAAGTTTGACGAACTATATTGGGTATAAATTGGTTATAGTATAGGAAGCGTGGAAGAAGTGAAAAGATGGTTTTGAGGTAGCCTTTACCTCTACGGTTAGAAGCGCATTCACAATGTTTTTCATGTTTGATGATATGATCGAACAAGCTTCATTTACAATCGTGTGATCAACTCTACGAACCATTATGGTTGTTCTACTAGAAAATACTATTCCGAGGTTAGTCGATGAGAAAGAACAAATGTTAGGGGATGAGATGATACCTTACATGAAGGTGATATAGAGGAACCACAATGTCAAAGTGACTATGTAGGGAACTTCGAAGCTTGAAATGATGAAGAATTACCTAAGTTATTTGTTTAATATATGTCTTGATTACGGGGATAGAATCTTTGTAAGAAGGGAAGAATGTGACGATTTGATTGTTTGAGTTGTGATTACGAGGATGAGAATCCTTGTAAGGAGGAATGATGTAACATTCGAATTTTAATTTATAGTATTAAATATTTATTGAGTTATATAAATATTTAATGGATGTATTTATCATTGAATAAATATTTGTTTAATTGATTTGATTTTATTTGGTTACTTATTTGTTAAATAAATAATTAATGAGTTAAGGAAATTATTATTATGTCGATATTTCAATTTGATGGTTAATTATTTGTATTGAGTTATGTGATTAAATGATTTATTTAATTAATTGTTATTTGAATTAATTAAATTAAATATGAAAGCTTGATTAAATAAAGTGTGACAAATAACTATAGTATAAGGAGTTTATTAAAAATAAATTAAAGTTGTTTTAATCTAGTTTTACCCAAACAATGCTTAAGGATATAAACTCTTTAATTTTAAATGATTTGCCAAACAAAGCCTTATGGCTCTTGGATTTTCTCTTTTTAATTATGAATTTTACTATAACATATAAAAAAAATAAAAAAAAAATAATATAAATATATATATTAAGCGATAACTTATTATTCTAATTATTATAACGTCGGTTTTAGGCGTTTGGGTGTGTGTTGTTGGGTTAAGTTTTATTATACGTAAAAATCATTTGGCCTAAGTCTCTTGAGGAAGAAGGGAGAGAAAATTATGAGAGAATAGAAAGAGTTGAGAGGAAACTTGTGAATCTTCACAACAATTCCATGATTAGCAATGGTTATGCGAGTAATTGAAGGTATGTTCACAACCTTAGTGTTATATATATATATATATATATATATATATATATATATTTCACGACAAGAAATTTTCTTATGTTACGTAAAATCAATTGTTGAATTATGGACATATATAGTTGATAATTGTGGTTATACATGTTTATAATGCTTGAGATTATGTTTAAACAATAATTTCATGCTAATTTCATTTCTGATGGAAGAAATAATAACAGATGTTTGTGTTCATCATATGGCTTGAGTAATTGTCAATTTTAGTGGCCAATTAGTATGTGATATAAATTGACGTTTGTATATAGTAGTTCATTAAGAAATGAGCATAATATAATTTGAATGGAGTGATTTGGTCAAGTAATGAATTCACGATGATGAATTTTGTAAAGGATGTCAAAAAATTGAGTTTTCATGAAAACATGAAAATTGAGAAATTAAAATAGTTTTAGTTGATGTTAAATTGTGCTAAATGGTTGAGTATGTTAGCAATTATGTTTATGATAGTTGTATATTTATTTTACATGTTATTATCCTTTGTTTGATGGGTGAAATTTGTGTTTGTTGGGCTAAAGTTAAAATCTTTGTTCATTACCTTCTCTGCGTCTGTTCGTGCCTTGCATTGGCATTTCTTGCACTGTATCTTAGAAAAAAAATGGCACAATTGTTGCTGGGCCCCCCCAAGCCTTTGTATGGCAATTTGCACCATACTACAGTTTGAGATTACGATTTTCTGCTTCTGCTGCTGCGGACTTGGGTTAACATCATAACATGGTCTAAAATTATGTTAGCATGTTAAATGTGTAATGTTAAGGATATCATAACATAGTGAATTGTGGTTAGTAAGTTTCAAAGTTGGAAATGATTAGTATGTTATGAAAGCGATATGTTAGGACTTAGTGTATATAATGATTACTAAATAAGTGTTGTGAAGGTTAACACTTGGAATTTCTTATATTTATATACTAGCATAAGACTTGTGCTAAAATGATAAGTTTAGCAAGAAATGTTCATGTTATGGTATGTTAGCATATCTAATAAGTATTGTGGTTCTAAACCTATGTGTAAGATATTGGAGTACGTGAGTTGTAATTATATAGCTTATGCAAGAGGCAAGTTCCCTAACCTTTGCTACTTTATTATTCAGCAAGGTTACTATTCACTGTTATGTTATGCTTATATAAATTCTCTATCTCTAATCTCTTGTTTAACGATTTATTATCATGCGAGTTCTTTAATCCTCATTTATTGTTGAGCAAGTTAGTTAATCTTTGTTTCTTTATTCAAAGTCCTATTTTTATTGTAAGAAGTGTGTTTGTTGTTGTTTATTAATACATACATTTGTTTGATCTTAGTTCTTGAATATCATTGTACTATCTTACATTATTGTACTTAAACTCTAAGTTGATTAGCGATTCTTTATCAATTCAACTAATCCTTAGTTGATGAATGTTCTAAACCTAAATTACCCTTGAAGTCAACCCAAACCAAACTTCCTTTGGTTTGTTTATATCACTCACACACCTTTGAAAGCATGTTCTCGATGATAACAATTGTTAAATTTAGAAATTGTTAATACTCTAGCTCTTATTGATTCATCGATATACCTTGTTCATGAAGATATTATAATCAAACCCTTGAATAGTTATTGGTTCTATCTCCGATTCAACTAGTACTTGGTTGATGATGTGTTCTAAAATCTAGACTTCCTTTGAAGTTAATTCCCAACCAAACTTCCTTTGGTTGAAACACGATAATCTAAGTTTGAGATGAACAACCCTATATCGAGGATTATTTTAAAGATACTCTGTGATAAGCGTTAAAATGTTTGTGTGCAATACATAGTACAAAGGGTGATCACACAGTATGGAAATGATGGTCCATATAGTCGTTTAGACTATTAAAGGTTCTGATAAAAACACACATGAACTAGGACATATAGATGATGATTATAGTCTTTTAGGCATTAAAGGTTAAAGTAGAAATACTTGAAAACCTAGAATAGAGTTAAGTGGTCTTGTGACCCTCGGTGTATTCTTTGATGTTGTTATCTATTGTTAACTTAAACGTTCATTATTCCTTTGAACTCATATATGTTGAATTAAAGTTTATTGTTTTGGTAAGAACACTTTACCATTGAAAGCTCAGTTAATTGTCATTCATAAAATGTTATTGTATATTATCCTTCTTGTGGGCAATTGTTTGCTCACTCTTGCACAAAACAATGCAGATGAAGTTTATAAGTTTGAAGAGCTTTCTACAAGCAAGGGCAAGGACAAAGTGCTTGATTAGACGATGATGTTTAATTTATCTTTTATTTATGAAGCTTATGTAATAGATTTATGTATGATCATGTTTTAATTTTCGGTAATTATGTAATAAAGGTTAGATGACACGGGATTTATTTTAGATTATATAACCCCTTTAATGGGAGATTCATTGTTTAAACTTTTGAGTTTAATTATATCCTTTGTTTATGGGTAGTTAGTTATGATTTAATTGGACGGTGAACACCAAAAGTTACCTTAGGTTATGTCATTCTCGCTATAGGCCACCGGTAGTTCTTAGCCGCCATCATTTCTATCAAATCATCGCCTCCTCGTGTAACTTCAGTAGCCATGAAAGCTCCACCCCAAGCCATCAATATTGGGCTGAGATTCTTGTCGACGTCGACATTGTTTAGTTTCCTTTTCGTTTTGTTGTTCTTTGGTGTTCTCATGTTAATGTGAGATTTGTTTGAAAAAAATAAGTGAAAAAGGTCTAACATATATAATGTCGACGATTTTACTTTAAGAGTCGCCAGTTGGTGTATTTAACTGGTTGTAGCAACGCAACCAAAAAAGGTTTGCACATTGACCCAGTGATTTGACACTGCTAAACGGGTATGTGAAACCGAGATTTATTTTAGGTCCGTGGGCTTGATTATGCGGAGGGAAGGTGTTAGGCACCCCCCCGACATCCGTGTTACCATGGTGATCGCCACTTTTTAAAGAAACTGTTAAATGAATGTGTGTGTGTGTGTGTGGATCAATGTGCAATTATTTGGAAGTAGTGTTGTACCTCGTTCGCACCTATATACATAGGGTTTGAATTTATAGAAAAATTCAGTTTTAAACAAGATATAGCAATGAAGTTTTATAAAAAGAGGTTTTTCAAACCCTGTGCTCAATAGTAATTGAGGCCTTTGATACTTCCATTTTATTAAATTGTTCAGCTTGTTTGCTTTTATTTTCGAGATGCGAAGCATTCTCGAGAAAATTATATACAGCAATGCCAAACTCCTCACGGGCATGACAACCATCCAAGGAAATTCGAGACCTTTGTAAAAGTAATGTACAAAATTTCACCATGACTAAAAAATGTCCATCATGGGAGCCAGAATCTAGATTCGATGAGATGAATCATGATCACATGATTCCTAGGCTCACATGATGTTTGCCAGATTTGTATGAAAGGCGATGGCAGTTATATATATAAAAGCTATAAATATATATATACAGAGACTTGATCAACCCACACGAAACAACTCCATGGGGGATCGGAAATGTAAATATATAAAAGCGGTAAACAAATATATATATATATATATATATATATATATATATATATATATATATATATATATATATATATATATATATATATATATATATTTGGACATAATCAACCACCACGTAAACTCTGTGTGTGACAAAATGTAAATAAAAGGTAAAAGCGATCAACCGCCACAAGTAAACTCTGTGTAGGACAAAATGTAAATAAAGCTATAAAAGACCACGGAGGAAACTTGAGCCTAATGAGAAATATAAATATATATATATATATATATATATATATATATATATATATATATATATATAAAAGTAGTAAACACAATCGGATGTGAATCCGGGCTCATGATATATAATAAATGAACAATTATATATATTTATATATATATAAGCGAATAAACACTCGCATCAAAAGTCTAGGCTCAATCGAGGCATAACTCGATAATGTTAGTCCATATATGAAATATATACATATATAAGTATATATATAGATACAGAAATGAAAACCACAGACCGAAGTCCAGGAAAACGCACACAACACGACTCTCAATGTGTATAACAGTGTGTGCTAATATGAGAAGAAGACTTTATAAAATGTGAGAAGGCTTAAAGTGCGCTGCCAAAGTAGACTTCTATGACTTTTTATGGATAAACACTCAGCTCCCACCGGATTAAAAGATAGCTATATGTGGGCTAACAGATCTTTATAGAAGAGGAAACACTCAATAGGGGTGTATACAGAGTAAAATGGACATGGCTTCCTCGCCTTTTTCTTTCCTTCTCTCCTTCAAATGGCTGACCCCAAGGCTCATATTTATAGATCGATGGCCATAGTATTAAACTATGATGTACCATGCGGTTATACTATTTGCCGGTCGTTGTGCATCCGGGCCTCGTGGGTCCCGTCGTCTCTAAGTACGTGCACTGTAATGTTTGCTCAAACTTGCAGAACTTCAATTCGAGCATCCAAACGAGGTAGATCTGACCTTCTTCTGACCACTTGTGTCGAGATTTACGCAATGACATGGATTAGAGGTTGTACGAAGTCAGGAAGAGGGGTCCATGCCCATGGTCTTCAAGCTTCAAATTCTATCCAAAGTACTGTCATGCGTAATAGTCATTCAGGATTGTTACTCCTCGGTTCTTGTGGGACATTGTTGTATGTATGTATGTATGAAGTGTTGAGATGACGCACAAGTATTGAAGGGGCATGATGACGTTTGACTCTTCGCCGAGGTTATTGCCGGTTTGAGTTGAAAGCAGACGTTGCCCAGGGTTACATCTGAGATTGGACTGCTTGTTTGTATACCGCAATGTCATCTTGTAGAGGAAATGTTGAGGTGGAAAGATGATGTTTGACTCCTCACCGGGTTTATCGTCGGTTTGAGCTAAAAGTAGAAGTTTCTCAGGGTTAAATCTGAGATTGGATAACTGCAAGTGTTTGAATGCCGCAAGGTCTTCTTGTGAATGTGCATGCCTACCCGGTGTTAGCTTCAGGTCTGAGGTATGAGTGCCTCGGCAGGAGGTCTGAGCCTAAAGCTGATCGTATGTATTTGAAACAAGCATTTTCAGAGTTATCGCTGGAACTGCAATGGCATCCTTTGGGGCTATCACCAAGGATGGAGTCGCTACTCCTAGTGTTGTTTACGGGATCGAACTGAAGCGTCATGTGTGTTATCACCTGCATAAGACCATCATCTCCTGTTGTTGCTTGGGTCTTTTGATCTGCGTACCTCGGGGTTATCTCCGAGATTGGAAATGACATTCCCGGTGTGTGTTCTAGGTTTGAGATGAAATTCCCGGTTTGTGTTCTGGGTTGGAACTGAAATTCTGGTAGTATCTGGAATGGATGTAAGTTGTCTTCCAGGGTTATCTTCGAAAGACGAATCTGCCCTCCTGCAATGTTAGTAACAGGCGTGCAGAAAATTTTGAGTGTCTACAGATGCCCCTCTTTATCATATTTATGCAATGCAAAGAATGGATAGGATAAAGAATCCTAGACACTTGAAATGTAAGCAAGATAAACATGATGTTATATGCAGCAACATGATGCAAATGTATGTAACATGATTGCCAGGTAATCCTGTTGGGATGACAATCAGTGATGGCTTGGACATGCGATCCAAGTCTTCAAGGATGTTGATGTTGGGGCTATCACCAAAGTCTTGAATCCTAGACATTGGCTTATATTCCATAGAGGTACCTCTTGTGTGTAAGAGATCTGTGGGGATAAAGCTTTGTCTGTTTGAGGATGTGTATAACATATTGCCTCATTTTCTCAGAGTTACTGCCAACAGTTTTGTTGATGTCAGGGTTGCCCGCCTTCGTTGATGTGTGTCTCACCGGATAGATCCCTACTGGGTGCATTGTCAAGGTTGCTTGACCTTCATTGATGTGTGTATCAATGGTCGTATTGCAATGTAACCCTCGCCAAGGATACGTGGATGAGTTGCTTCGATGGGTTTACTTGCCATCGGCTGACATGACGTCAAGGTTGCTTGACCTTCATTGATGTGTGTATCAATGGTTGCATTATGTTGTAACCTCCGCCAGGGATACTTGGATGATTAAAAGATATGAGTTATGACCCCCGCCAGGGATATTTCATCAGTTGATAACTTCGGCGTTGTAACCCCCGTCGGGGAGGTTTGATATTTCGTGGTTTTGCGTTGTAACCCCCGCCGGGGATGTTTAGGGTTGTGACCCTGCAAATGACGACATCGGACATTTATAGAGTGAATTTTCACAAATTGAGGAAGAATTTAGTATGGCACCTGTGTTGTCTCTACCAGATAATACAGGAAATTTTGTGTTGTATAGCGACGAATCATATAATATACTAGGCTGTGTGTTTAGGCAGGACGACAGGGTCATTTCATATGCATCGTGTCAGTTGAAATTTTATGTGAAAGGGTATCCAACTCACGATTCAGAGCTAGAGGTAGTAGTGGTTGACCTGAGGATTTAACAATGTTATTTTTGGGTAGTAGTGTGAGATATAAATAGACCATAAGTGTCTAAAGTATATTCTCGATTAGGGTATTTAAGCATGCGTTGAAGTGATAGCGGGAGTCGGTCAAGGATTGTGAGTGCAAAATCCTAAACAAACGTGGTTGTCGACGTCTTAAGAAAAAGATAGTAGTTATTTTGTTAACTGTACAAGATGGGTTCATAATAGAAATGACTAGATGGTGGTAAGAGGTAAGACATATAAAAAAAATTAAAGGAGAAGCTATTCAGGTGGAAAATCGTACAACTTTGCTCAATAGAGTAAAGGAAGAGTAGCTCCAAGATGAGAATGTCAAATTCAAAATCGATACTGAAGGATATTTGAAAGTAGAAGGAAGAAACTGGGTTTCGCTAATACCATGATTTGAAAATGAAGTTTTGCATAAAATTTATATGTTAAATCAACTAGGAAGCACGAAAGTATATATATATATAGCCTTCGATAATGCTATTGGTGCCAAGATATGGTGATAGATCCTATGGTATGTTGAAGTAAGAATATCGAGCAGTGTGTGATGTTATATGTTAGCAAAATTGTTTCTAGACACGGTGTTTTAGTGTTAATTATGTCGAACCGAGATTCATAATTCACATCGAATTTTCAGAAAGGTTTGCTAGAACGTGTGGAACACAATTAGAAATAAATATGTCGTATCATTTGCAAATCTATTGCCAAATTAAAATGAAATCCAGACATCGGAAGACGTGCTAAGTGCACGAGAAGTTTTTGATAATGTCATACGAGGAGTCTGCATTGAGCAAGTTGTGGGCAAGTTAAAAATAAGTTAAGAGTAAGGTAATGTTAGGTGGGATTTCAATTGAGGACTCATATGGTAACTAAGTCATACAAAATTTTGTATGGGCAGAGGTTTTGTGCATATACTTGGTTTATCACATTGATAATCATCGGAATATCGGTATCGCGCTATCTATGTGTATGCGGTGGAAAGGTGATTCTTTTTTCATGTATATATTTGATAGTTAGATGATATTAGGATTAGGTTTGGTTCTTAAAACTAAAGCATGTGGTAGGTTCGTGACACATAATCAGATGGTATGTTTTGAACCCCTCTGCGAATGGACGCCTATGGTCTGACTAGGATAAGTTCCTAAACTCATATGATTATGGCAAGTTCCTGAATTTCTAATGTGTGGTAAGTTTGACGAACTATATTGGGTATAAATTGGTTATAGTATAGGAAGCATTGATGAAGTTGAAAAGAGGGTTTTAAGATAGCTTTACCTCTACAGTTAGAGTGCATTCGCAATGTTTTTCATGCTTCGATGATATAATTGAACAAGCTCGACTGCAATCATATGATCAAGTACGAACCATTATGGTTGTCCTACTAGGAAATTTCTATCCAGATAGTTGACAGAAAAGAACAAATGCTCAGGGATAAGGTGATACCTTCTGTGAATGTGATATAGAGGAACCACAATGTCAAAGTGACCATGTGGGAACTCGAAGCTGAAATGGTGAAGAATTACCCTAAGTTATTTGTTTAATATATGTCTTCGATTCTGGGGATAGAATCTTTGTAAGAAGGGAAGAATGTGACAATTTGATTGTTTGAGTTGTGATTCTGAGGACATAATCCTTGTAAGGAGGGAATGATGTAACATTCCAGAATTTGAATTATAGTATTAAATATTTATTGAGTTATATAAATATTTAATGGATGTGTTTATCATTGAATACATATTTGTTTAATTGATTTGATTTTATTTGGTTACTTATTTGTTAAATAAATAATTAATGAGTTAAGGAAATTATTATTATGTCGATATTTCAATTTGATGGTTAATTATTTGTATTGAGTTATGTGATTAAATGATTTATTTAATTAATTGTTTTTTGAATTAATTAAATTAAATATGAAAGCTTGATTAAATAAAGTGTGACAAATAACTATAGTATAAAGAGTTATTAAAAATAAATTAAAGTTGTTTTAATCTAGTTTTACCCAAACAATGCTTAAGGATATAAACTCTTTAATTTTAAATGATTTGCCAAACAAAGCATTATGGCTCTTGGATTTTCTCTTTTTAATTATGAATTTTCCTATAACATATAAAATAAATAAAAAAAATAATAAATACTATATATTATAACTGATAACTTATTATTCTAATTATTATAACGTCGGTTTTAGACGTTTGGGTGTGTGTGTTGGGTTAAATTTTATTATACGTAAAAATCATTTGGCCTAAGTCTACTGGGGAAGAAGGGGAGAAAAGTTATAGAGAATAGAAAGAGTTGAGAGGGAACTTGTGAATCTTCACAACAATTCCAGTGATTAGCAACGGTTGTCTGAGTAATTGAAGGTATGTTCACAACCTTAGTGTTATATATATGTGTATATACGTGTATATGTATTTCACGGCAAGAATTTTCTTATGTTCTATAAAATCAATTGTTGAATTATGGACATATATAGTTGATAATTGTGGTTATACATGTTTATAATGCTTGAGATTATGTTTAAACAATAATTTCATGCTAATTTCAGTTTATAGTAGGAAGAAATAATAACAGTGGTTGTGTTCATCAGATGGCTTGAGTAATTGTCAATTTTAGTGGCCAATTCGTATGTGAAACTGTGAATTGACGCTTGTATATGATAATTCATTAAGAAACGAGCATAATATAATTTGAATGGAGTGATTTGGTCAAGTAATGAATTCACAGTAATGAATTTTGTAAAGGATGTCAAGAAAATTGAGTTTTTCATGAAAACATGAAAATTGAGAAATTAAAATAGTTTTAGTTGACGTTAAATTGTGCTAAATGATTGAGTATGTTAGCAATTATGTTTATGATAGTTGTATATTTATTTTACATGTTATTATCACTATTTGATGGGTGAAATTTGTGTTTGTTGGGCTAAAGTCGGCTATTGTTCATTACCCTTTTCTCGCTCTGTCAATGCGTACATTGGTAGCAATTGCTTGGCCATTGTCGAAAAAACAAGAATCAATGGGTCCCAAGCCTTTGTATGGTGTAGCTGCACCATACCGTGGTTTGAGATTCTGATTTTCTGCTGCTGCTGCAGACTTGGGTTAGCATCATAGCATGGTCTGAAATTATGTTAGCATGTTAAATGTGTAATGTTAAGGATATCATAACATAGTGAATTGTGGTTAGTAAGTTTCAAAGTTGGAAATGATTAGTATGTTATGAAAGCGATATGTTAGGACTTAGTGTATATAATGATTACTAAATAAGTGTTGTGAAGGTTAACACTTGGAATTTCTTATATTTATATAGTAGCATAAGACTTGTGCTAAAATGATAAGTTTAGCAAGAAATGTTCATGTTATGGTATGTTAGCATATCTAATAAGTATTGTGGTTCTAAACCTATGTGTAGGATATTGGAGTACGTGAGTTGTAACTGTATAGCTTATGCAAGAGGTAAGTTCCTTAACCTTTGCTACTTTATTATTCAGCAAGGTTACTATTCACTGTTATGTTATGCTTATGCAAATTCTCTATCTCTAATCTCTTGTTTAACGATTTATTTTCATGCGAGTTCTTTAATCCTCATTTATTGTTGAGCAAGTTAGTTAATCTTTGTTTCTTTATTCAAAGTCTGTATTTTTATTGTAAGAAGTGTGTTTGTTCAGCTACTAATACTTGTTGTTTAATCTTCATTCTTCAATATCATTATACTATCTTACATTATTGTACCGAACTCTAAGTTGCTTAGCGATTCTTTATCAATTCAACTAATCCTTAGTTGATGAATGTTCTAAACCCTAAATTACCCTTGAAGTCAACCCAAATAAAAGGAACCAAACTTCCTTTGGTTTGTTTATGTACTCATACACCTTCGAAAGCATGTTCTCGATGATAACAATTGTTAAATTTAGAAATTGTTAATACTCTAGCTCTTATTGATTCATCGATATACCTTGTTCGTGTGGATATTATAATCAAATCCTTGAATAGTTATTGATTCCTATCTGATTAAACTAGTACTTGGTTGATGAGTGTTCTAAAACATCTAGACTTCATTTGAAGTTAATTCCCAACCAAACTTTCTTTAGTTCGGAACCTGATAATCTAAGCTGAGATGAACAACCCTATATCAGGGGATTATTTTAAAGATACGCAATAGCGTTAAAATGTTTGCGCAATACATAGTACAAAGGGATGATCACCTGGAGTACGGAAAGATGGTCCATATAGTCGTTTAGACTATTAAAGGTTATAGTAAAAACACCTGTGAACCTAGGATATAGATGATGATTATAGTCTTTTAGACTGTTAAAGGTTAAAGTAGAAATACTTGAAAATCTAGAATAGAGTTCGTGGTCTTGTGACCCTCAGTGTATTCTTTCATGTTGTTATCTATTGTTAACTTAAACGTTCATTATTCCTTTGAACTCATAGCTGTTGAATTAAAGTTTATTGTTCTGGTAAGAACACTTTACCATTGAAAGCTCAGTTAATTGTCATTTATAAAATGTTATTGTATATTATCCTTCTTGTGGGCAATTGTTTGCTCACTCTTACACAAAACAATGCAGATGAAGTTTATAAGTTTGAAGAACTTTCTACAAGCAAGGGCAAGGACAAAGTGCTTGATTAGACGATGATGTTTAATTTATCTTCTATTTATGAAGCTTATGTAATAGATTTATGTATGATCATGTTTTAATTTTCTGGTAATTATGTAATAATGGTTAGATTACCTGGGATTTATTTTAGATTATGTAACCCCTTTAATGGGAGATTCATTGTTTAAACTTTTGAGTTTAATTATATCCTTTATTTATGGGTAGTTAGTTATGATTTTATTGGACAGTGAACACCAAATCTGTGGGATTGAAGTGCCCGAATTTGGGGGTGTCACAAGTTACCCCGTCTACCTCTAACACCCCAACTACTTTAGGTTATGTCATTCTCGCTATAGGCCACTGGTAGTTCTTAGCCGCCATCATTTCTATCAAATCATACGCCTCCTCGTAACTCTTAGCCATGAAAGCTCCACCCGAAGCTACATCAATATTGGGCCTGAGATTACTGTTGACGTCGACATTGTTTAGTTTCCCTTTTCGTTACTTGTTCTTTGGTGTTCTCATGTTAATGTGAGATTTGTTTGAAAAAATAAGTGAAAAAGGTCTAACATGTATAATGTCGACAATTTTACTTTAAGAGTCGCCAGTTGGTGTATTTAACTGGTTGTAGTAACGCAACCAAAAAAGGTTTGCACATTGACCCAGTGATTTGACAATGCTAAACGGGTATGTGAAACCGAGATTCATTTTAGGTCCGGGGGCTTGATTATGCGGAGGGAAGGTATTAGGCACCCCCCGACATCCGTGTTACAACGGTGATCTCCACTTTTTAAAGAAACTGTTATATGAATATGTGTGTGTGTGTGGATCAATGTGCAATTATTTGGAAGTAGTGTTGTACCTCGTTTGCACCTATATACATAGGCTTTGAATTTATAGAAAAATTCAGTTTTAAACAAGATATAGCAATGAAGTTTTATAAAAAGAGGTTTTTCAAACCCTGTGCTCAATAGTAATTGAGGCCTTTGATACTTCCATTTTATTATTAATTGTTCAGCTTGTTTGCTTTTATTTTTGAGATGCGAAGCATTCTCGAGAAAATTATATACAGCAGTGCCAAACTCCTCACGGGCATGACAGCCATCCAAGAAAATTTAGACACTGTAAAGTAATGTACAAGCTGCTCACAGCTAAAAAATGTCCATCATGGGAACCGAATCTAGATTCAGTAGACTGAATCTGTGATCACATGATTCCTAGGCTCACACATGATCTCATAGCGGTTTGTATGAAAGGCGATGGCGATTATATATATAAAAAAATTTGAAATATATATATACAAACTTGATCAACCCCCACGAAGCAACTCCATGGGGGATCGGAAATGTAAATATATAAAAGCGGTAAACAAATATATATATATATATATATATATTTGGACATAATCAACCACCACGAAGTAAACTCCAGGTGTGACGAAATGTAAATAAAGTTGTAAAAGTGATCAACTACCACGAAGTAAACTCCAGGTAGGACAAAATGTAAATAAAGCTGTAAAAGACCACGGAAGAAACTCCAGGCCTAACAGAAATATAAATATATATATATATATATATATATATGTAATTGTTGTCGAACATATCAACACACTGGATGTGAAACCAGGCTCATCGGATATGTCTTACAAAGAATATATATATATATATATATATATATATATATATAATAAATAAACACTCGCATCAAAATTCAGGCTCAATCGAGGCATAACTTTCGATAATGTTAGTCCATATATGAAATATATATATATATATATATATATATATATATAAGTATATATATACAGACAGAAATGAAAACCACAGACCGAAGTCCAAGAAAACGCACACAACACGACTCTCAATGTGTATAACAGTGTGTGCTAATATGAGAAGAAGACTTTATAAAATGTGAGAAGGCTTACAGTGTGCTGCCAAAGTAGACTTCTATGACTTTATATGGATAAACACTCAGCTCCCACCGGATAAAAAGATAGCTATATGTGGGCTAATAGATCTTTATAGAAGAGGAGACACTCAATAGGGGTGTATACAGAGTAAAATGGACAGGGCTTCCTCGCCTTTTTCTCTCCTTCTCTCCTTCAAATGGCTGACCCCAAGGTTCATATTAATAGACTGATGGCCGCAGGTACAACTGCGGCAGCCGCAGTTATACCTACGGTTGGTCGTTATGCATTCGGGCCTCGCGGGTCCCGTCGTCTCTAAGTACGTGCACTGTAATGTTTGCTCAAACTTGCAGAACTTCAATCCGAGCATCCGAACGAGCTTTATCTGACCTTCTTCAGACCACTTGTGTCGAGAGTTACGCAATGACATGGATTAGAGGTTGTACGAAGTCAGGAAGAGGGGTCCATGCCCATGGTCTTCAAGCTTCAAATTCTATCCAAAGTACTGTCATGCGTAATAGTCACTCGGGATTGTTACTCCTCGGTTCTTGTGGGACATTGTTGTATGTATGTATGTATGAAGTGTTGAGATGACGCACAAGTGTTGAAGGGGCATGATGACGTTTGACTCTTCGCCGAGGTTATCACCGGTTTGAGTTGAAAGCAGACGTTGCCCAGGGTTACATCTGAGATTGGACTGCTTGTTTGTATACCGCAATGTCATCTTGTTAGAGGAAATGTTGAGGTGGAAAGATGATGTTTGACTGCCGCAAGGTCATCTTGTGAATGTGCATGCCTACCCGGTGTTAGCTCCAGGTCTGAGGTATGAGTGCCTCAGCAGGAGGTCTGAGCCTGAAGCTGATCGCATGTATTTGAAACAAGCATTTTCCGAGTTATTGCTAGAACTGCAATAGCATCCTTTGGGGCTATCACCAAGGATGGAGTCGCTACTCCTAGTGTTGTTTTTGGGACTGGAACTGAGCGTCGCGGTGTTATCACCGAGACAAGACTGTCCTCTCCGGTGTTGTTGCCGATTTTTTGATCTGTGTACCTCGGGGTTATCTCCGAGATTGGAAATGACATTCCCGATGTGTGTTCCAGGTTTGAGATGAAATTCCCGGTTTGTGTTCCGGGTTGGAACTGAAATTCCGGTAGTATCTGGAATGGATGTAAGCTGTCTTCCAAAGTTATCTCCGAAAGATGAATCTGCCCTCCTACAATGTTAGTAACAGGCGTGCAGAAAATTTTGAGTGTCTACAGATGCCCCTCTTTATCATATTCATGTAATGCAAGGAATGGATAGGATAAAGAATCATAGACACTTGAAATGTAAGCAAGATAAACATGATGCTATATGCAGCAACATGATGCAAATGTATGTAGCATGATTGCCAGGTAATCCTGTTGGGATGACAATCAGTGATGGCTTGGACATGCGATCCAAGTCTTCAAGGATGTTGATGTTGGGGCTATCACCAAAGTCTTGAATCCTAGACATTGGCTTATATTCCATAGAGGTACCTCTTGTGTGTAAAAGATCTGTGGGGATAAAGCTTTGTCTGTTTGAGGATGTGTATAACATATTGCCTCATTTTCTCGGAGTTACTGCCAACAGTTTTGTTGATGTCAGGGTTGCCCGACCTTCGTTGATGTGTGTATCACCGGATAGATCCCTACTGGGTGCGCTGTCAAGGTTGCTTGACCTTCATTGATGTGTGTATCAATGGTAGTATTGCAATGTAACCCTCGCCGGGGATACGTGGATGAGTTGCTTCGATGGGTTTACTTGCCATCGGCTGACATGACGTCAAGGTTGCTTGACCTTCATTGATGTGTGTATCAATGGTTGCATTACATTGTAACCTCCGCCATGGATACTTGGATGATTAAAAGATATGCGTTATGATCCCCGCCAGGGATATTTCATCAGTTGATAACTTCGGCGTTGTAACCCCCGTCGGGGAGGTTTGATATTTCTTGGTTTTGCGTTGTAACCCCCGTCGGGGATGTTTAGGGTTGTGACCCTGCAAATGACGACATCGAACCTTTGTGGTGTATTGGTATAGTATACCCTACATTCAGGCGAATACCATTGAGACGATGGGAGTTTAACTCTGACCGACAAGAAACCAGGATTTCCGGCTATTCCGCTCAATCGCGTAGCACTTTTATTCCTGATTTGGCCTTTTTAGCTTGTGAGACCTCCTTTGCAACTCTAACTGGAGTGAGATGGAGGTGTGGGACCCATGTAGAAGTGCCGCAGGTACACCTGCAGGAGCCGCAGGTGAGCCTACGGCCAACCGTGCCTATGTATAGGCGAATGATTGCTTTCATAAGTCATTTTCAAGTTGCACAGCGAAGGAAATCTGAGAGCTCTTCTTTAGATCTGCTGAGTTCGGGCAACTTTCTGCATATTCTGCCACCGTACAACCGTTCTTCACTGTCCTGGTAATGTATACATGTATTTTTTTTCCAGTTTCTATCCGTTGGAAAATGACTTATCACATAAAATGCATTTAGACACATAGTAGTGAATATGCATGCAGATATGACTTGATAAAAAATATTCAATTAAACCATGCTGAACATAATGATGTGAAAAAATTTGTCTTTTGAAATAGTCAAATTGGCACCTTTTACTGTCATTTCTTATCCTATCTGAGGACAAATGAGTAATGGTAGAAAAGCAAAATAATCCTGGTAATTAGACTACACTTACGGATTTTTTTACTGTGATGTGATTAATGCATGTAGGATGTATATGACTATGTATAGGTGTGCTACTGAATGGCCACCTAGTCATGCCTATATGCATGTGGATAGTCCCATTTACAAAGGGGGCTATGGCAAAATTTTCCAAAATGTAGGTATTGGTTAGTCATGCATTTTTAACTCTACTGTAGACGTATGTTAAAATAATGCATGCATGCATGTAATCATAAAATGCATTTTGAAAAGCTCCAGGTAAGAATTGACAACCCCCTTTCTGAGGTGATTTGGAGATTGGTTGTCCAAATATTATGGATCCGGATCAGCCGAGTAGTTCCCGCAGGACTACTTCTGGTGTACGAAGGAGAGCTTCTGAAGAGCCTCAACGTCGTTCTGTCAGACAGCCTTGTCATTTTGTTGGAGGCGGTGATACGTCCTATTCGGGTTGAAGTGCCGAATGTTGAGGACGAGGAGGAGGATGTACGGATCGAGGTTCCTGCTCCTGTTGTACGTGTTCCCCGTAGGGAATTGGCAGATATTCAAGTGGCGAACCCAAATCTTCTAGGTGACTTGAGTAGGCATCCTTCAGTATTCCTTCATGCAAACGAGGTATGAAGTAAGATCTTTAATCTTCCTTATTTCCTATTGATGAGGAGTCAAGGATTGTGATGTTGATCTGCATTTGATGTAGGTTCCCGGCTTCACACAGCCTCAAGGGAACTGGTTTAGCATCCACTCTATGTATAAGGCTTTGCATGATGACTACAGAGCGATCATCCATGGCTGGGGATTTGGGTTGTTCTTCTCTATTCTACCCTATCTCTATCCCTGGGGTTACCTCAGGGCATTGTCTGGCAAAGGTTTCACCTGCACTCACCACTCCATTCTTTGGATCGAAGTGAGTGATGATAACGCCGATGGATTGGCGGTTTATCATAGGTATGGAGTTTGGAGGGGCGTCGGTGCCTTGCACGGCGGATATCACCCCTACTGTCATCAGATCCTTGTTGGGAGTTTTGGCGAAGGCACTCAAGGGCAGGACTGTTCGTACGGGTCCTTTGAGCATAGATGCTATGAGCGGGCTGTTGAGTGAGCCCATACCCAATGATGTGAGAGTCAGGGATTGCATTCTTCGGCGATTATTCCTGATGATCATTAGGGGCTGCTTCATAGCAGATAATTCCTCTACAGTGTCCTTCACTTTGATCAACGCCACTTGACATGTGGACCGTATAGGAGAGTATGATTGGGGTTCCTACACCTTTGCCTACTTCTTCAGGGGAATGCGCATGCGATCACATGGCTTGACCGAGGCGTGGTTAGGATTCTACCCGTTTCTGCTGGTGAGTGTTTCTCTTATCTTTTCCTATGTATAGGTTAAGAGTGTTGACTGACAGCAGATGTTTGCCTTTGTGTTGGCAGTTTTGGGCCTATGAGGGGTTTCCATGTTTGCATCCTGTGAGCGTGTTAGGTTTAGACACCTATCCACGAGGACGGAGATGGCATCATTCCATACTGGTGGAGGTCCCTGTTGCTGAGGGTTTCACTCATTGTCGCCTACAGCTGGAGTTGTTAACAACCGATGTCATCACATGGGTTCCCTTTCCTAGAGAGCATTTGTGAGTTGGATTTGAGGATGGGTACCCGACTGGAGTAGAGTACGTCATTTCCACCCGCAGGATTCCTCTCTTTATAGATGGAGGATGGGAGCTCTAGTTAGGAGAGCCTGCTATCAGGAGCACTACAGGAGAGATCCATATGCCGATCTTGCTTCCTGCCAGGCGTTATTGGCCTGTTTCGCAGTCACCCGTCATTGACATCCCATTGTTGGGGATTAACAGTTTTACATTGTCAGAGGGCCCCTGGTCTCAGGAGATGTTCCAGCATTGGTAGATCCCTCGTACTATTTGAGCTCAGACCCGCGCCACACAGTTCATGGGGGATATGGTTCCAGGATCCGTGATGATGATGGATTAGCTAGCCTGTGTCAGAGATCCGACTCATATGACACAGATTGACAGATTGACCCAGCAGCTGGGCAAAGATCCTTCAGAGGTAGATACTTTTGATCCTTCCAGCTCTGGCGCTGGCCCCTCAGGTGACCCATATGGCTTTGCCGGTGCAGATCCTCCCTTGTATCGGCCTGACATCCTTGTAGATAGAGATCCAGTAACTCAGGAGGAGTTACATCAGATGGATAATATCAATGATGTAGACATCGACACCATTGACTTTTTCTGATGTATTTCTCGTTATCTCTTTTGATAGGCCTCTGTTAGATGCTGGGTAGCTACGCCCCATTTCCCTGTATTTTAGCTGTATAGAGATGTATTAGCTGATGATATACTTAGGAATGTATGCACAGTTTTCCATTCCCTATATCATATTGTCATCTATTGTATCATGCATGTTATTGTTATGCATATGTATGTATGTCCAGAGATATTTAGCATTGACCCCTGGATGGTCTTATGACACGACCCGTATAGATGTCTTCTTTGATAGTTAGTCGTATTGATCATACCCCACCATTTTTGGTGGTATTTGGTATGCACTCATGGTATGATAGTATATCACCATCAGACATGGTGATCATAGATGATTTGATGTTTCAGGTTCCCACAGGATTTGTAGAGGGTATGATAGAGCATTGGGTTCCAGATAGAAAAGTATTCTAATTCAGGACCCATGAGTTGACTCCTACTTTGGAGGAGTATGCATGGTTGATGATGTTGCCGCTGGACAGACCTTGCGTGCATATGGCTATCAGAGACATGAGCAAACAGTTCATGACCCTCACCGGATTGACACGTAGAGTGGTCTAGGACGAGATTACATCCGGCCACGTGATATCCCAGTGTTTTCTGTTTGACAGATTTGGCTCTGAGGATAGTTATGCACGGCATTCCGGGGATTTCACTACACTGGAGGACCATTGGCGTTCAGCCAGGGTGGATGTACTGCTTTTGTGCGTATTGTCATACGTCTTAATGCCGTGGTACATGGATGAGCTGGATATCGACGTCATTATGGCAGTGAGAGCTCTTAGGGAGGGTCATACCATTGTTCCGATGATCATTGCAGAGACTCTGAGGTCAGCTACATACTGCTGCACTTATCCAGCAGGAGTGTTCACAGGTAGCTCGGCCATGCTGTATGTGTGGTTTATGTCACACTTGAGACTGATTGGCATATTTAGACGGCATGGGTTTTGTTTCACCCATGATATAGCCATGTCGTACTCCTTTCAGCATGCGGAGTGTACAGATGCTACATCGTGGTCAGCTTTTTTGGCAGGGATTAGAGACCCGTCTGCCATATTACCGTGTTCAGGGCTTAGCTCACCCTACAGCTTCATTACTCATGCTCCGGGCATGGATTATCTCCCTCTGGCTAGATTGAGGGGCATGATTACTTACCACCCACTGGCCATGATGTGTCAGTTTGACCAATTTTTGGATTTTCATTCTTTTAAGGGGGCAGGGAGTCAGCGCTTCGCTTCACATCGGTTATCAGCGGAGGATAGATCCATGTTGTATGCCTGTTGGGATCAGCAAGAGCTGGCTGGATTTTCTGTCAGTCATCCGGGTTGTTCTGTAGAGTATTCCTCTTGGATGGAGACAGAGCATCAGATCACCATGCAGTAGTATCCACAGTCTGGGGTGATTCCAGATGATGAGGAGCCTAAAGAGGAGGCTGACATTCCCATCGATGACTTGACTGGCATTGGGTCGCCAAAGATTTGTGATGGATTCTCCCACCTCGAAAGCCATCTGTTACTCAAAGATTCTAAGACATCATTTGGAGCAGAGCTTACATCTGATGACCCAGTATTTAGGCTAGGGCCGTGATGTTGACAGCTCTTGATGAGAGAGATACCGCTCTGTTAGAGAGGAATGAGGCTAGATCAGCCAGGGATGCATTGATTGCGGAGCGGGATGCTGCCTTATCTGCTAGGGATATGGCCATTGCAGATAGTACTTCAGTTAGATCCCAGATGACTGTCAATCTTTCCGACATAAGTGCTTAAATTGATGAGCATTATGCCACCATGCAGTTAGCCTCTGATCTACTAGCTCGTGTAGATACCCTTGGGCAGGAGCTTGCAGTGCTACCTCCGTCTTCAAAGAGGGATGTTATGTTAGATCTGATAGTCCGCACACACACAGATCTGTAGATAGCTTTGTATTTTCCTGCACACAATAGCTTAGCCATTTTGTCATGTACAACACATATGTATATATCAAACAGTATTATGTATAGCAAATATATTTTGATTCACTTCCCTTTTAGTTATTCCTTCATACTTGCTTGATATTTGCCTGTTTCTTTAGGGCCTTGTGATTTTGATGCATTCTGAACTTATCCTTGATATATGGACATTGAGACATCGCAAGATCTCTCAGAATGGATCATTGATTTCTGTATATCTCTACCATCTTTGGTGTCTTGGGACTGGTATCTGTATGGAAAAATGGAGAGGAGGGTGGTTTCTTTCTCTCTGAGATTGACCGCACCACAGATGGTCGCCAGTACTTCTATTTGTGAGAAGCCTAGTTAATTCCATCTCTTATGGGTTGGTATTGCTCTTTGAGGTGCGATCGCAGCTTTGATGGTCACCGGATCTTCTATTTATGAGAAGAGGTTTGGTAATTCCATCCCTTTGATCTGAAACCGATGAAATGTGGTGAATTGAAGGTTGATCCCAGTACCGTGTGACAAGAATTTTTGTTCTGGTAGGGGTTAGACTGAACCATAAATGGCTGCCTATGTACTCCTATTGAAGAGGAGATCAAGTCTGCGTAGTTCGAACCTGGTGTAAGAGGTTCAATGTGAAAGGCAGATAGGAGTAGAAGTTGTTTTTGTTGTTTTTTTTTTGTGAAGAAAGGGTAGAAATGTTTTTTTTGTTTTTTGTTGTTGCGACCGGGCCATATAGCATATGGTTGCCTACGTACTCCTATTGAAGAGGAGATCAGGTCGACGTAGTTCGCCCCTCAAGACGAATCGCAGATGAAGAGAAACGTGAATCCCATGTGCGTGCTATATATGGGGAGAAGAAAGCTTGATCCCATAATGGGGACAAACTGCAGGTATATAAAAAGTTTGATCCCGCCTTGAGACAAATCAGAAGCGAGAAAAAAGTTTGATCCGTTTGAGGATAAACTAACAGTGAAAAATTTGAATCCGTCTTGAGATAAACTCGCAGATGTGAAAGGTTTAATCCGTCTTTTAGGATAAATCAAAATTTTGAAAGGTTTGAATCGAGGTAAAACCAAAGCACTTTGGCTTGAAGTGTATGTTTCCACGAGGCGTAGAAGAGTATATAAAAAGGAGAGGGTTCAAAACCGGAATGACTGGTGATTTGATGACCAAAACCAGGATATTTGTTTGATGGTAACTTCAGACATAGTACCATTTAACGGTGTCCGAGTTGATAAGTTGTGGAAATTCATCGCCATCCATTTCCTGCAATCTGAGAGCACCTCCTGTCAATACCTCCTTGACAACAAATGGGCCTTCCCAGTTAGGAGCGAATTTTCCTTTAGATTGATCTTGGTTGTCAATGATCTTCTTTAAAACCAAGTCATGTTGTTTGAACTGCCGCAGTGGACTTTTTTCATTGTAGGATCGTGCGATCCTTTCTTCGATATAATCGACCATGGAAGATAGTCTGCAGTCATTTTCGCCTATTAGAGACAATTGGTGATACATGTCTTGTACCCATTGGTCTTTACTCGACTGAGCATCCATCAATACTCTAAGGGATTCCATTTCCACCTCTATGGGGAGCACTACTTCCATCCCATAGGCTAATGAGTAGGGGGTTGCCCAAAGGAAGTTCGCATGGAAGTTCAGTAGGCTAATAAAGTCAGAGGCAAGAGGTCAGGCCATCCTTTATGATTGGCGGACATTTTCTGCATGATCTTTTTGATGTTTTTATTAGCCGCTTCAATAGCACCATTCATCTTTGGACGGTAGATGACGGAGTTTATGTGTTTGATGTGGAATTTTCTGCATAACTCCTCCATCATTTTGTTGTTGAGGTTCTTAGCATTGTCTGACACAATGACCTCTAGTTGTCCATATCGACAGACTACATTGTTTCTGATGAAAGCAATGATAACTTCTTTAGTAACCATGGGGAAGGAGGCTGCTTCTACCCATTTGGTGAAGTAGTCGATCATGGTGAATATGAATCGATGTCCATTACTGTCTTTGGGCACGATGGGCCCGATCACGTCCATTCCCCACATTGAGAAGGGCCATGGCGAACTCATATTGTGGAGTTCCCTTGGAGGGGCGTGGATAGCATTCCCATGAATCTGGCATTTATAGCACCTCTTGACGTGATCATCACAGTCAACTTTGAGTGTAAACCAATAATTCCCTATCCTGAGGATCTTCTTGACAAGTAGGGGTCCACTCATGTGAGGGCCACATACTCCACCATGGATCTCATCCATGAGTCTCTGAGCTTGGTCTTTATCTAGACATCTGAGGAGACCTAATCCAGCATCTCTTTTGTAGAGTGCATCTCCGCTCAAGTAGAATTTCATAGCAAGTCGATGAATCTGCCTCTTCTCAGTTAGGCTCGCCTCAGCGGGAGTAGATCCATCTCGTAGATACTCCTTGATGCATTGATACTAAGGGTTATGGATGGGAGGTAGTTCATCCGATACTTCTACAACATAATTCCCATAGATTGGGGCTTTTTGCAGAGCAAACGTGATGCTTGGCATGTTTTCCTTGTCAGGTATGTAAACCAAGGAGGCCAACGTTGCTAATGCATCTACAAAATCATTCCTATTATGAGGAATGTATAGAAAGGAGATTTCTTCGAACTCCAAAGCCATCTGTAAAACTTGCCAATGGTAAGGCAGCAAATGTAATTCTTTGGTTTGATAGATTCTTGTGGATTGTCTAATTACCAATTCGAAATCCCCAAAGACAATTAACCGCTTGACGCCCATTGAACAGGCAAGTTTTAGCCCCATGATACAGCCTTCATACTCAGCTGTGTTGTTGGTGCTGACAAACTACAATTTGATGGCGAAGGATCTCTCCCCCCAGATCGGATATTAGAACTACTTCACTCCGAAACCTCTCGTTAATACTCCATCAAAATACATTTTCCACGTCATTTTATGTATCGTCTCGATGTTGCAAATTAATCGTCATTGCCCCCCTCATAGGGGAAGTATGTTTCCTAGGGTTTGTAGTCCCCTGCAGGTGCGGTGGCCAGTTGATCCACAATTCCTTGACCTTTGACAGACTTTTACATCACGTAGATGATATCAAATTGATGTAGGATCAACTGCCATCTGGACAGTCGGCAATTCAGTATGGGCTTATTGAACACATACTTGAGAGGATCCACGCGGGATATGAGATGGGTTATATGACCATGGAGGTAATGTTGTAACCTCATGGAAGCCCATGCTAAAGTACAACAAGTCTTCTCAATCAGAGTGTACTTGTGTTCACTGATGATGAATATTTTGTTGAGGTAATAGATAACTCGTTCTTGGCCTCTATCATCTTTTTGCCACAGCATATAGCCCATGGCATTGTCATTAATGGACATGTACATGAACAGGGGAACATCATCCTTGCGAGGTACCAAAATAGGAGCGTTAATCAGTTGCTCTTTAATGGTAAGAAAGGCTTTCTAACACTCATCGCTCCATTTTATGGAGGAGTTCTTCCTTAACAACTTGAAGATAGGCTCACAGGTTGCTATGAGTTGAGAAATAAATCTGCTAATGAAGTTGATTCTTCCCAAAAATCCCCGTATTTCCTTCTCTGTCTGAGGAATGGGCATTTCCTTGATGGCCTGGATTTTGGTATGATCTAGTTCAATCCCTTTGTGGCTGACTAGGAAACCTAGCAACTTGCCTGACTTAACAACAAAGGCGCACTTGGTTGGATTCAACTTTAAGTTGTACTTATGCAACCTGTTGAAAACCTTTTTGAGATAGTCTAAGTGGTCCTCCTCCTTTCGGGATTTGACAATGATGTCATCCACGTAGATCTCTATCTCCTGGTGCATTAAATCGTGGAAAAGAGCCATCATGGCTCACTGATAGGTTGCCCCAGCATTGATGAGGCTGAATGACAACCGTCTGTAGCAAAAGGTTCCCCAAGGCGTGATGAAAGCAGTTTTCTCATGATCTTCCTCAAATGTGACCATAATTTGATGGTACCCATAAAAGCAATCAAAAAAGGAGTACATGTCGATGATTGAGCAAGATTGTTAATAAGAATGTGGATAAATGGCACGGGAAAGCTATCTTTAAGGCAAGTTTTGTTCAAATCCTGGTAATCCATGCAGACTCGCACCTTTCCTCCTGGTTTAGGCATGGGAACAATGTTGGATATCCACTTTGGATATGTAGACACCATGATAATTCCAGCTTGAAATTGTTTCACAATTTCTTCTTTAACCTTTAAACTCCAATCAGGTTTCAATCGCCTGAGCTTTTGCCTAACTGGCTTAAATCCTTCTTTATTGGGAAGGTGATGAAGAACAATGTCAGTGGACAAACCCACCATGTCTTCATGAGACCATGCAAACACATCCTGGAATTGGGTTAATAGTGCAACCATGTCATTCCACTGATTTGTGGTAAGGTCTGAACCAATCTGGATTAGCTTAGGGTTATCTAAGGTTCCAAGATTGAACGAAGTGGTTTGATCAAGATTGGGTTTGGGTTTGCATCAAAGTTACAGCCCTTGTGGAGAGAAGGCACCTCATCAGCAAGTACAGGCACATCTAAATTCAGAGTCCTGAAACAAAATATGCTTTCACTTAATATATGCAACTGTTTGATCATACAAAAGTGTTAGCATGTACTTGATAAAATAACTGCTAGTATTGTAAAGGAAAGCAAGCAATTAAAGTTATCTACAGGGCAGAGGGATTTTCTGCCCATTTTACCCTCGTCGACCAATGTATGGAGTGCTGCTCCAATTATTGACGGCAAAGTCCTAATGAACTGCAGTGATGGAAGGATCGTCATTGTCCTCCTTTTCCCGAATGATAACCATGACATCTGGGCAATCATCGTCTAGGGTGTATCTATTTGTATTTTCATCATGAACAATGACGCGTATGCCTGCCACCATCAAGGCAATGTCATGTTTACGTTTTCATTCCTTTTCTTCCACTTCGGGATCAGGAATCAGCACCTCTTTTGCTTTGATTGGTACTGGTTTAGGAAACAGCATGGCCATAACATGGGCTGGCACCTTTACTGGAGACTGTATCAACTCATGAGGTAAAGGTATAGAAAATTTCTGTGCGGCGAAAGCTTGATGAACCTGCTTGTGCTTATGAGGATTCCTGTGACTGGAAATGGCAGAATAGCCTAGTCCAGCTGTTCCAATTTGACTGTACATTTGAATAGGGTGCTTAATACCCTTCTTATCTTTACCAAGCCCTTGTCAAGGTTGATGACCCAATGACATCATTTCTTGAGTGGCCGACATAACCTCGGCAGAAATCTTGGGTATGGGAAGTGGCGCTCCAATAGAATGGTATTATGTGGTACTCACTTCCAGAGTATGAAAATTGGCATGTTCAACTTCTGAATTGAAGCTGATGATTGGTAGAGTTCCTTATTCAGGACATTTCGGCTCAACGTTGACAGTGACTAGACTGTTGTTGATAATGTATTTGAGCTGTTGATGTAACATGGAGGGAACGACTCCAGCCATGTGTATCCATGGTCTCCCTAATAGCAGGTTGTATCCTGAATCTATCTAGAGGACGTGGAAGGATACATTGAATGTATTTGGACCAATCTCAATTGGCAACTCAATCTTTCCAACGGAATTTCGTCGGGATCCATCAAAAGTTGTGATAACCGTATGGCTGCTTTGGATTCGCTTGAGATTGACATTCATCTTTACCAAGGTGGCATAAGGACATATATTTAGAGATGAGCCTCCATCTATCAGAACTCCAGCTAGCATGTACCCGGAAGACAAAACTATAATATGCAATGGCTTGCAATGACCGGTCCCTTCGGGTGGTATATCATCATCAGTGAAGGATATCACATTGTTGTTGAAAATGTGATCAACCAAATGTTGAAATTTTTCCACATCCACTGATTTTGGCAAGTAGGCTTCTTCCAAAACCTTCAGTAAGATCTTCCGATGATCCTCGAAAGAGAAAACCAAGTCCAGTATAGATATCTGGTGTGGAGCTTCTCGCAAGCTTAAAACCAC
Organism: Panax ginseng; assembly: GCA_020205605.1. Taxonomy (NCBI): domain Eukaryota; kingdom Viridiplantae; phylum Streptophyta; class Magnoliopsida; order Apiales; family Araliaceae; genus Panax; species Panax ginseng. The sequence continues at coordinate 61,502,906 of CM035137.1, forward strand.
TTTGGCTTCATTGTGGCCCATAATGCAGAAGAATTTTTCAATCTTCTCCATGGGAATCTTCCCCTTTGCTTCGTAAGTAGGTTTCATAACCCGTTGAGGAAGGTACAGTGGATTTTCCTTCGACACTGCAGCAGTACTATGAGACGTGGATCCTCTAGCTTCTCCATAATTCCATGGAACTTTGTGTAAGCTTACAACAGGATATTGTAGTCTGAAAGGTAAAAAAATTAGCTCTGGTGCGGCCACTTTCAAAGGATTGTCAGCTCCTTTGAGTTGAATTGGTTGTATGGAAAATACTTTGACAGTCTCATCATCCGCCTTTGATATAATCGCCATCGATCCCTTCCATTTGGTAGGACATGCATTCCCACCCTTAAGTTGCATAGTGTAATCATCTGCTATTTGCAGGACACCGCTATCAATAAGATTCTGAATGAGATGGCGGAGTGCCCATCATTCTTCTGTGTTCTGAGCAGGGATTGATTGGAGGGAGAAGGAAAGTAATTCTTCCTTCGTTGATCAACATATGCAGTATCTCCTCCGTAAATTCCCTCTGATTAGCAAAATCCCAACGGGCTTTAGCATTTGCTCCCTTCGCAACCTTATCCTCAATAGCTTCGCTTTCTGAAGGTGGTGAGGAGGCATTCATAACAAAAGGAAGGAGATAGGCATGCTCCTACCTGATTAATTGGCGTGTGACTTGATGATGGTGGGTCACCAATTCTGCCAGTTGCTCAATTTGTTTGCAAAGAGCTTTCATCTTTCATTTCATTGTAAATTAGAACTTTGTATAATCCCATCTATCAACACCGTCTTTGATGGTTTGGGATGACTCGCCATTAGAATTGGAACCCTGTCCAGTGATCCAACTGATCATGTTGACCTCTTCTTCTTTGTGTTGAGGAAGAGGGTTGTCTTGTACGTGAGGTTGATCTGGTTTGGTGACCACGATCTCACCGTTGTCTATTAAATCTTGGAACTTATTTTTCAAGGCCCAACAATCTTGAGTATCATGTCCAGGTGCTCCGGCATGATAAGCACACTTCTGAGTAGCATTAAAACCCCTCCCATTAGGGTTGACTAGTGGAAGAGGATGTGTAATTTTCTTCTGAGCAGTCAGAAGATCAAGAATATTCTCGAGCGAGTTCCCTAAGGGTGTGAACGTTCGAGGACGCTTTGCATCTCCACCTTTAGGTAATGGAGGATTTGAAGATTGTGATTGAAAAGGGGAGTAATTTCTCCTCTGCATAGGCATGCTTTGATTGCCTTTTTGACCTTGTAGTATCAAGGAAACATCCTCCTCTTTTTTCTTATGAACCCTCCGGGGGTTATTTCCATAAGATCCAGACTGGATGTACTAAGCAACAGCTTTAAGAACGGCTAGGTCTTGAATTTTACCGGACTTCAATCCTATTTCAGCCATTTCTCCGTGCTTAATCATTTCAGAGAATGGTTTGCCAATACCAGCTAAGACTCTTTCATAGAAAGGAGCTTCTTGTACATCTATGAATGTTATGACCATTTCTTATTCCGTCATGGAAGGAATAACTTGAGCAGGAAGGCGCCTCCACCTTTGAGCGTACTCTTTGAAAGACTCATTAGACTGTTTCTTGACCTTGGTAATTTGGTACCGATCAAGAGCCATCTGAGATTGAAAACTGTATTGAGTGAGGAAGGCGTGAGCCAGCTCTTCCCAGCTATATATCTTTGAGTTGTCTAATCTGGTATACCATGAACGGGCTTCTCCAATCAGACTTTTTTGAAACAGCTGCATTCCGAGCTTTTCATTTTTCGCATAAGATCCAAGTTCTCCAATGAACACTTTAAAATGTGTATAAAGATCCCCTAATCTGTCATACTTTTCAAAATCAGGGGTTTTGAATTTCTCTGGATAATGAACACCAGGAAATATGCAAAGGTCTGCATATGAAACACTGCCATGTGTTCCAATCCCTTTGAGAACACGGATAGTTTCCTCTATTTGAAGGACCTTCTTCCTGATATCACCGGTTTCTGGATCTCCTCTGAGATGGGTGTTTTCAGGGTCTTTGTTGATCGTATCCAACTGAGGTTCTGGAATTTTTTTCCAGACCTTGAACTCCTCCTTGTGGAGAAGATTCTGTATGTGTAGGTATCTTCGTACCCTGAGTGGACTAGTACAATTCTTTCAGTAGAACAGCCAACTCTGTAATTTTTTTACTCATTCCGTCAAATTCTTCTCGGGAAAGAGCATTAGACTGGTCAGAAGAAGACATGAGTGACTGTAGGCCCGTGGCCTTTTTGGATTTTGAGCGGGTAACAAGCCCAATTGCTTCCCTACAAAAGACTTACGTAGTTTAGTCTTAGGGTAATGTGAATGTTATCATAACATGTCAGTTTTAGGAATTTTTTCCTGCAAAACCGGTTGTTAATTGATAACATGTCATGCATGCACAAATATTCTTCATATTTTTCCATTACATATGGATGAACATGGAATAAAATTACAAGTAAATGAATTTACAAGTAATTGAAAATGAAAAGTATGAAGAGACTTTCCTCCGTGTTTGGTTTATCAGAGGTTGACCTATCTTAGGGTTACTCTCGCGGCTTTTTGGCATCAAGGTTCCCAGATCATCACAATTTACTTGATGGGAAGTTAATCCGGTCTTTCAACTGGAGCGAATCTGGGTGGTGCCTTTCCTAAGCCTCGCTGGAATTATTCTTCCTGCGAGTCTAGTAATCAAACACTGACAGGATAGCCTCCTGGTAGAGGAACCACACAACATACATTCACATACAACGTGTCTCACCGTTTATGAAAATGATGACATGTGCTGAAGCGATAATATCACGTAGAGATAGATATAAATGCAAGGCGAGTAGTAAAATGCATTCATACACATTCATCAGAAATGTAAATACAACATTCACACACAAGCATATAACAGTTTTAAAAAGCTTGTAATAGCGGCTTAAGCCCTCTTACTGGAGTCCCCAGCAGAGTCGCCACCTGTCGACGTCGGGATTTTTTAGTGTCCCTTTTCGTTACTTGTTCTTTGGTGTTCTCATGTTAATGTGAGATTTGTTTAAAAAAAACAAGTGAAAAAGGTCCGACATGTATAATGTCGACGATTTGACTTTAGAGTCGCCAGTTGGTGTATTTAACTGGTTGCACCAACGAAACCAAAAAAGGTTTGCACATTGACCCAGTGATTTGACACTGCTAAACGGGTCTGTGAAACCGAGATTCATTTTGGGTCCAGGGGCTTGATTATGCGGAGGGAAGGTGTTAGGCACCCCCCGACATCCGTGTTACCACGGTGACCGCCACTTTTTAAAGAAACTATTATATGAATGTGTGTGTGTGTGTGTGGATCAATGTGCAATTATTTAGAAGTAGTGTTGTACCTCGTTCGCACCTATATACATAGGGTTTGAATTTATAGAAAAATTCAGTTTTAAACAAGATATAGCAATGAAGTTTTATAAAAAGAGGTTTTTCAAACCCTGTGCTCAATAGTAATTGAGGCCTTTGATACTTCCATTTTATTATTAAATGTTCGGCTTATTTACTTTTATTTTCGAGATGCGAAGCATTCTCGAAAAAATAATATGCAGCAATGCCAAACTCCTCACGGCACATAGCCATCCAATCGAAATTCGACAACGTAAAGTAATGTACAAGTCGCTACAATTGAAAAATGTCCAACATGGGAACCGAATCTAGATTCATGAGATCGAATCGGTGATCACATGATTCCTAGGCTCACATGATCTGCGCAGCATTTGTATGAAAGCGCGTAAGTAGTTATATATATAAAAAGTCAGCTGTAAATATATATAAATATATATATATATATAGACTTGATCAACCACCACGAACTCCATGGGGGATCGGAAATGTAAATATATAAAAGCGGTAAATATATATATATATATGGACATAATCAACCACCACGAAGTAAACTCTGTGGGGGGATGAAAATGTAAATAAAGTCAGAAAGCAATCAACTGCCACAAAGTAAACTCCAAGCAGGACAAAATGTAAATAAAGCTATAAAAGCGATCAACTGTCACGAAGTAAACTCCAGGCAGGACGAAATGTAAATAAAGTTGTAAAAGGCCACGGAGGATTTCTTGAAAGCTAACCAAGTGCTCATTCAGATCTTTGTTGGCTAATCCCCCAAACTGCACTGAGTTCTGTATCATCTATATGGTTCCAGGCTTGATCTCAAAATTATTTGTAGCTATTGTAGGCCTGGTAATGCTCGACTGAAGCTCATTCACCCTGGGAGTAGCATAATCCCTTAGCACTTTTTGATCCTCTGCAGCCATTATTTCTTCCTTATCAAGATATTCCTTAGAGTCTTTAATCCACTTACTCAACTTTTGAAACCATTTCTCGATATCGTCCTCAAAAGGAAGCAAATCTGGCTTCTTAGACCGAGTTTGCATACACTAAGTCCGAAAATATACAACAAGAAAGAACAAAATAAAAGAAAAAAATGTTTAAGTAAAACTGAACTAATTAAATTGATATTAAAAAATACTAAAATCATAACTAGTCCCCGGCAACGGCGCCAAAAACTTTTTATGTAAAATTTATATACGCTCAACACGCAACTGCACGTGGTCAACAAGTAATATAATAGTAAGAAAAGTATCATTCCCACAAAGGCTAGTATTAAATTAAAACTAACAATTACCAATTTTATATTAATCCAGTTTTAATAAACTATTCAAATTAATGATTATAATTAATAAAAACTAAGAATCCCAACCAATTAACACAACTTAATAACCATAATTTCAAGCATATAATGGAGAATTAGGCTTACAACTTCACTTTAAGTCTCACTCCGATTATCACACCTTATTCCAGTTCAATTCACTATCTCAGATTATTAAACAAGAACACTTAAGTAGAATTATCCATCTCTCGATGCACTAACACCGTATTAACTTAAATCCACAAATTTGATAGAACTAAGTGATGATTGGGTAATATACCCATGAATCGGATATACGTGGGCTTAAATTATTGAATTCTCGAGTCTTTTAGAAGCATTTTTACTGTGTATAGTGGTTATTTTGCAGATTCGGGACCTGCATGGGCAATTTGGGGAGTTTTAGTTGTTAAATGGCATTGTTGTAATTGACCTAAAGTCCAAAGATCGGGCTACTGAATTGAACTACATTCAATGGCAAAAGTACCGAAGGCCAGACCTAGTTGACCAAAGACGCGCGTTGACCAATGGTTTGACTTGCACAATGGAAGGTTATTTGAGAAGTTGATTTGAGAAAGGATTATGGTTGGATAAGTGGAGTATATAAAGGCTATTTTGATTGAATTAGAGAGCTATCAACCACAATTAAAGGCTAAGCAAGGGATTATTTGAAGATTGAAGGATTGGCTCTAGAGTTTTTCTTCTCCTATTTTTTAATTTGTGTAATTCTTTAAGGATGATTTTCAAAGGATTGTTGGTTTAAATTCGGTCATGAACTAATTTCTTTAATTAAGATTCCAATTGAACCTTTTATGTCTATAAATTAGTTATTCGATTTATTCCAATTATTTATGTCAAAGTGAATTGTTTATCTTGTCTTGTGCTTATTGATTAATTATTTGGCCAATAATTACCTTATTACTCTAGAAGAAATTGGAAAAGGAGATCTAGGGTTAGAACTGGGCATGATAACATGTATTCTTAATTATTTGCTTGATGAATAATTAGGGTTGTGAATGGAATAGAAATATCTAATCACTACATGTAACACGTTGGAAATTGGAATTTGATGCGTTTAATTTAATTGTTTTGCATAGGAATATAACAAGATTAATTGAATTAAATAGAAGTTAATTGATCACTTGGAAAAGGGCTTTTGACACTGGGAATTTCTGTTAACAATTCAATAGGCATAATAATTAGGATAATTGGATGATTGATTTATAGTTCATAATTGGGGATATTGGAGTCTTAATCTTTATTTATCTGAATTCATTCGTTAAATTCTTAGTTTTATTTATTTGATTTATTTTAGAATAATCTCTTTTAATTACTTACTTTAGTTTTCTTATTTTGAAAAATCACATTTTATGGTTGTTTAAATAAAATTGGATTGATATAGTGCTAGTAGTTGGAATTTATTGATTAGAATTCTCTGTGGGATCGACACTCTATCTTATCACTTTATTACTTGTTGACTGTGTACACTTGCACAAATTCATTGATTGTGAAATCAACCAACAAGTTTTTGGCGCCGTTGCCGGGGAACTCTTTATTAATATTAATTCCATATTAGTTATAATCAATTCGGTCTTAATTTAAACGTTATTTATTTTTCTTCTTGTATTTGCAGGAATTCTTTGCGAGTGTATGCACACTAGATCAAGGGCTGAAAAGGAACTTTTTCCTTATACAGACGATATCGAAAGGAAGTTTCGAAAATTGCAGTTGACTAGTGCGGTGTCACCTATGGAAGAACATCTGGCAGAACAAGAAATACCAGTGAACATGGCAGGGGATGAACAAAAATCCCTTAGGGATTATGCCATGCCGAATGTTACAGATATACAGTTGAGTATTAGGAGGTCGGCAATCAATGCAAACAGTTCGAGATAAAATCGGGAACAATTCAGATGCTCCAGAATACATGCCAATTTGGGGGTAGTTCGATAGATGATCCTAATGAGCACATCTTAAGTTTCTTGGAAGTGTGCGACACCTTCAAGTTCAACAATGTATCGAAAGATGCTATAAGGTTGAGGATGTTCCCGTTCACGTTGAAACATAAAGCACGGAGTTGGTTACATTCTTTGCCTCCTGGATCAATCACAGCTTGGGATGACTTAGCCCAAAAATTTCTAGCTAAGTTTTTCCCACCAGCGAAGTCGACAAAATTACAGAACGATATTCACACCTTCGCACAGTTCGACTCAGAAATGTTATATGAGGCATGGGAAAGATTCAAGGATATGCTCCGTAAATGCCCACATCATGGAATACCACAGTGGATGCAGGTTGGGATATTTTGTGATGGACTGCACGCGTCCACAAGAGTCAATATTGATGCAGCAGCAGGGGGAGCAATCATGTCTAAGAACTTTGATGAGGCTTATCAACTGTTAGAGATGATGTCTAACAATAACTATTAGTGGCCCATGACTAGGTCTAACCCTCCGAAAATACCGGGAAAGTTTGAAGTGGATACAGTGACAACATTGGCAGCACAGGTGTCCGCAATAGCTAAGAAAATAGAAACATGGAGTCCACCATCCATGCAGCAAGTAGCACTGGTTTGTGAGTTATGTGCTGGGAGTCATGCTACAGATCAATGTGCCATAAATATTGAATCAACTCAGTTCATTGTGAGCTACAGTCGATCAACCCAACCGTATCCAAATCAAAACGCATATAATCTGGGTTGGAGAAATCACCTGGGGTTTTCATGGAGTACCAATCAAGCTCAAGCGCCTAGGCAGCAAAACACATCTGGATTTCAAAATCAGACTCAACAACAGCCAGAGAGAAAACCAAGTTGGGAAAAAGCTTTGGAAAAATTCATTTCAGCTACTGACAAAAGGATCGGTGAACAAGAAAAGTTATTGAATCAAGTAGATATGAATGTGAAAAGCTAAGGTGCGTCGATAAAGAATTTGGAAAATCAAATAGGCCAGATAGCACATGCACTAAATAACCGACCACTTGGAACACTCCCTAGTGATACAGAGATAAATCCGGGCAGAGATGAGTATTGCAAGGCTGTGACTCTACGTAGTGGAAACGATTTGCAAGAGACAGTCAAGGATAAGGAAAAGAGGGACAACACAACAAATGAAACAGAGGAAGTTGTGGAAATCGGAAAATGCTAGGATGAGACCATAGATTAAAAAGCACCGGAACCAACCATCGCAATGCCTCCCATACCATATCCATAGAGGTTTCAAAAATCCAAGTTAGATAAGTAGTTTTCAAGATTCTTAGATATTTTCAAGAAATTGCATATCAACATACCATTTGCCGAAGCCTTGGAACAAATGCCAAGTTACGCCAAGTTCATGAAGGAGGTCTTGTCGAAAAAGAAAAAATTGGGTAATTTTGAGACAGTGGCGTTGACCGAAGAGTGCAGTGCAATTATACAGAATAAGTTACCTCCGAAGCTCAACGATCCAGGTAGTTTTACTATTCCATGTGAAATTGGAAATCAGTTTTTCGGGACAAGCATTGTGTTATTTGGGGGCCAGTATAAATTTGATGCCACTATCCGTCTATAACCAGTTTAGATTTTAAGCACCAAGACCGAAAAATATCAGTTTGCAGTTGGCGGATCGATCGGTTACGTATCCACGAGGTATTGTTGAAGACATTTTAGTACAAGTGGATAAATCCATCTTCCCCGCGGATTTCTTTAACTTGGATTGTGAAGTAGATAGCGAAATTCCAATTATTCTCGGGCGACCATTCTTAGCAACGAGGAAAACATTGATTGACGTGCAAAAAGGTGAATTGACGATACGAGTTGGAGATCAACAGGTCACCTTTAATGTATTTAAGTCGATGTCTTATCCAAAAGAATAAGGTGAATGTATGCGGGTGGATATCATGGATTAATTAGTTAATCACAAGTTCCGTGGAAATTTTTCAGAGGACCCGATAGAATCCATATTGCTCGGGATAGACGAAATTGGTATTGAAGATGACATTGAGTATGTCAAATGGCTAGATACACCATCTTTCATTCGGAAAAGTAATCAACCATTTGACACCCTTGATAAACCCGAAACGGAAGGTAAAAAGTTCAAAACCTCAATAGAAGAGCCACCGGTGTTGGAATTAAAACGGCTACCATCTCATCTGCATTATGCTTATTTGGGGAAAGATGCTACCCTACCAGTCATTGTTTCAACAGAGTTAACGGACATGCAAAAAGAGAAATTGCTAAGGGTATTGCGAGAGTTCAAAATAGAAATTGGGTGGACTATAGAGGATATTCAAGGAATTAGTCCATCATTTTGTATGCATAAGATCTTATTGGAAGATGGGGTAAAACCAACCATTGAGCAGCAAAGAAGGCTATACCCCATTATGAAGGATGTGGTGAAAAAGGAGATTGGTTGGATACCGGCATTATTTATCCAATCTCGAACAGTTCATGGGTAAGTCCTGTACAGTGCGTACCAAAGAAAGGGGGTATGACAGTGGTGAAGAACGAAGCTAATGAGCTCATCCCTACTAGAACTGTTACAGGATGGAGAGTATGTATAGATTACCGCAAACTTAATAAATCCACACGCAAGGATCACTTACCCTTGCCGTTCATTGATCAGATGTTGGATAGGTTAGCGGGACATCAGTTCTACTATCTTTTGGATGGATATTCCTAGTATAATCAAATTGCCATAGCACCGGAAGATCATGAAAAACCTACATTCACATGCCCATACAGTACGTTTGAATTCCGGTGTATGTCTTTTGGTTTATGTAATGCGCCGGCAACCTTTCAACGATGCATGATGGCGATCTTCTCCGATATAGTAGAACATAATTTGGAAGTATTTATGGATGACTTCTCCGTATTTGGTGACAGTTTCAACTTATGCTTAAAAAATCTGGTTTTAGTGCTGAAGCGATGTGTAGAGACTAACCCGGTCCTTAACTGGGAAAATGTCACTTCATGGTGCAAGAGTGAATAATTTTGGGGCATAAGGTTTCTGCAGCAGGGTTAGAGGTAGACAAAGCGAAGATTGAGACAATTTAGAAACTACCCCCTCCATCATATGTGAAGGGAATTCGGAGCTTCTTTGGACATGCGGGTTTCTACAGACGTTTCATTAAAGACTTCTCCAAAATTTTGAAACCCTTATGTTCCCTTTTGGAGAAAGATGTATAGTTCAAAATGGATTAGTCATGCATTGAAGCTTTTGATGTACTAAAGAAGAAATTGGTTTCAGCTCCAATTATTGTGGCACCCGATTAGTCTGTACCATTTGAATTGATGTGTGATGCTAGTGACTACGCAGTTGGAGCAGTATTGGGACAACATCATGATAAATTTTTTCACACTATCTACTATTCCAGCAAGACATTGACGGACACTCAGTTGAACTACACAACCATCGAAAAAGAATTACTTACGGTTGTGTTTGCCTTAGACAAATTCAGAGCATATCTCATAGGGACCAAGGTAATTGTCTACACTGATCATTCTGCTATTAAGTATTTGACTGAGAAGAAGGATGCCAAACCGCGATTAATACGGTGGGTACTGTTGCTACAAGAATTTGATTTAGAGATCCGAGATAGAAAAGGTATCGAAAACCAGGTGGCGGATCATCTTTCTCGGTTGGAAAACGCGGAGGTTCAGCAAAAAGACGATGTCATAATTAATGAGAGATTTCCAGATGAACAGCTTCTTCGAGTGATAACGACTTTACCATGGTATGCAGATTACGTGAATTATTTGTTTGGTAAGGTGTTATCCCCGGATCTGAATTTGCAACAATGAAAGAAGTTCCTCCACAACGTTAAGAAATATTATTGGGACGAACCATTTTTGTTTAAGACTTGAATGGATCAAATGATTAGAAGATGTGTGCCACATAAAGAGATGGATAGCATATTGGGTCATTGCCACTCATCAGATTACGGAGGTCATTACCCCGGTGATCGGACAACGGCTAAAGTGTTGGAATCAGGATTTTTCTGGCCTTCTCTATTCAAAGATGCTTATCTTTATGTGTTAAAGTGTGATCGGTGTCAACGAGTAGGTAATATTTCCAAGCGCAATGAAATGCCACTTAACACAATTTTGGAGGTTGAACTATTTGACGTGTGGGGAATTGACTTTATGGGACCTTTCCCATCATCCTTTAATAATCAGTACATTCTGTTAGCGGTCGATTATGTTTCCAAATGGGTAGAAGCCGCAGCTTTACCCATGAATGATGCTAACGTAGTACTACAGTTTTTAAAGAAAAATATATTCACATGATTTAGGACACCGAGGGCGATAATCAGTGATGAGGGAACTCATTTCTGTAATAAGTAGTTCGCAAAGTTGCTCACAAAATATGGGGTTCGTCATAAAATTGCAGCTGCGTATTACCCCCAAACCAATGGTTAAGCGGAAGTCTCCAATCGGGAAGTCAAGAGAATCCTGGAGAAGGTGGTTAATCCGTCACGGAAAGATTGGGCAATGCGTCTAGATGATTCCCTATGGGCATATCGAACAGCTTACAAGAATCCTATAGGCATGTCACCCTACAGAATGGTCTACAGAAATGTATGTCATCTCCCGGTCAAATTAGAACATAGTGCACACTGGGCCATCCGAAAAATGAATTTTGATCTACTAGCAGCAGGGGAGAAAAGGTTATTGCAACTAAACGAGATGGACGAATTCTAGTTCAATGCCTATGAGAACGCAAAAATCTACAAGGAGAAAGTCAAAGCCTGGCACGATAAGAAAATCCTTGATCAGAAATTCGAACCGGGCCAACAAGTCTTGCTCTTCAACTCACGATTGCGTTTATTCCCTGGAAAATTAAAATCTCGCTAGTCTGGACCATTTATGGTTATCTCCGTCGCTCCACACGAAAATGTTGAAGGCAAGGAACCGAATTCAAATTGCACATTTAAGGTGAACGGCCAACGACTTAAGCATAATTAGAGTGGACCCATCGAACGAGAATCTACGGTCATGTACCTCTCCAATCCGGCGACCAGTTGAGCAACACAGAAAAGTAGGGCTGATGACTTGAAACCAAGCGCTTTAGGGAGGCAACCCCATAAGTTTTAGTTTATTTTATTTTATTCAATATTTGTGTTATTATACTAGATTTCATTCTCATAATTATTATCGATTATTAGTATAAGCTCTGCCTAACATTCTTCATGTATTATGTCTAGCAGTAGCAAGTTGAGAGAGTTCATAACATCCACTCTGCCTTCAGTTGCTACACCAGGGGTATAAGGGCCAGCACCCCGGCGATAGAATTGAGCACCAACACACGGTTCTTGCCACGCAATGCAATGTCTGATAATGCGATCCATGCTTGCCCAGCCAGCTTCCGGCGCTAGCCCAATATATCGATTCGAAGCCAGGCCTTACCGTCGTTTTAGGCCATGTATTCTCCAATACTAACGGCGCTTCTTTTCGATATCGAACAATTGCATAAAGCGCCCTGCGTTGGGGCCAGTTTTAGAATCCTAAATGGATTATAATTCTGCATTGCAAACTCCTCATTCTTTTCAACTATTACCCACGTGCACCACTTGAACCCCTGACATACACGGCTGTGTAAATGCTCTCCCTATTCATGTTAAATAGTTTACATACGTGATACATACAAGTATTGTGCTGCAATTGGTTTTATTTGATCTACTAGAATTTGTTCTCATCCTCTGTATCCAAGGTATGCATTTTTCTTCCCTTAATCTATTGCTACTCTTTCTTGCATACATATGACTCTAATGAGTTCAGACTATCACGTATATGTTATTTTCATGATGATGGAATGCTTAAGATTTGGATTGCTGTGTTAATATGGATGATTCAAGAAGAATTATAAACTGCCCATAAGGTGTTTGAGATTATGCTTGAGTCTATTGTCTTTGCAAATACCACACATCATCATATTCACACACTGAGTTTATTTGCCACCACAATATCATAGGTCTACTGTCGAACATATATTTCACTATTATGGGGGGCTAAACTGTATTAATGCATGCGTGTGGTCATATTGCTTTACATGACAAATCTTTTGGGCATATCTTGTGTTTCTTTTGCCAATTGTAGAATTTGAATAATATATGCGTCTAATCAGTACAATTGTGCATTTTCATGCTATTATGTGTCATGCCACACCCCCAACCATGTACTCAATGTACACATATATTTTGAAGTTTAGGGGTAGTGCCATGGGTACGTTTATCCAAACTAGATTTGTGTCCAATGCTAATACATGTGAATGCGATTTCTTATAGAATTTTATCAATGGCATCAAAGCGTCAACGCGGCGAAGGTTCCGGGACCGCCTCGGCTCCACCTCCAAAATTTGACAGCCGACGTTTTGTCAGTGTCGTGGCTCAAGAATGCTATAACCGCATGACTACCCGCTCACTAGTCCCCGAACGCGGTTTAAGGCCTGATCAAGCCAAGGATGGGGATATGGCAGCCATGATTGCGGAGAGAAATTGGTTCACATTCACTGCGCAATCTGATCCAACAGTGATTACAGTCGTCAAAGAGTTCTACGCCAACGTTCCCGAGCACTACCACTATGGGGTGTATGTGAGAGGCAAGACAGTCGAATTTGGCGAAGAGGACATAAACGGGTGCTATGAATTGCCATTAGAGGTACACAACGACGAGTATGCTAATTTTGTGAGTCAAGGCCCTGATTATGAAGTAATTGTCCGAGAGCTTTGTCAATCGGGCACCACATGGACTATGCATGAACGAGGTAGTATGACATTTCCTCTATCGCACCTCAGCTTATATGGGAAGGCTTGGTATGCCTTTTTATGCGCCAAACTGATGCCATTAACACATGTGAGCCAAGTCACCAAGGAGCGAGCGGTGCTGCTATATTCAATAGATAAAGGCTTCAAAATTGATGTCGGTCACCTTATTCAGCAGTCCATTCTCCGAGCGTCACGACGAGGGACCACAGGAGGGTTACCCCATCCATCTCTCATTTGCGTTTTATGTACTAAGTTCGGCGTCAAATAGAAGTCGGATGAGATGATTCAGTTACCAATGCCCGTGTTGGACCATAAGTTGATCAGTAGGTATAAAGTGTGGACAGGTGGGGAGAACCACCCTAAGGGAATAGGTTTTATAATTCCCCAAGTTGAAGCTCAACAAGCTTCACAACCTTCTGCCCCACCCACATATAGTCCTTCTTCCGCAGCTCACCGTGGTGTTGTCCCTGAAGTTGTCCAACGTGAAATTAACAGGTGGTTCTATAATCTCGAATCACAGAATGTTCGTCTGTCTGAACGTCAGGATGTAATTTACAAATATTTGGTCGACCAATTTGCTACTCAGAATGCCATGAATGCCCAACTGTACCCAGGCGTTAATCTTAGCCAGTTCCCGACTGCTCCTGTTCTGCCTGTGTTTCCCCCTTCTGATCAAAAGATGAGCGAGGATGATGATGCTCCACCCGAAGAATAAGCTCGTCAGGGAAGTCCTCTGTTTTATTTTGTTCTATTTTTCACATGAGGACATTGCTCTTGATAAGTTTGGGGTAGTTAATTTTCATTTGCACTAGTAGACTGTTAGTAAATTATGGATAGTTGTGTTTTATTGTTAGTTAAGTGTTGCATTTAGGATTGCATATTAATTCCAGCTTTTTAATAGTTACGTATGTTTGGGGCCAATGATGAAATTAAAATTGCATGAACAAGTCTAATACGGATTGTTGAGCTAGTGATGTGATTTTCTTGACAGAAGTTAAATCTTTATCTGTTTGACACTGATATTATTAGGATAGCACGTTTTGAAAAATGACCATGTTGGCTAAGAAAGTTTAAATGGATAGATAATAGAGTTCTAAAGGATGAATGCTAGTGAAATGAAGGAACAATTTGAATAGCTAGTGATGACTGAATTTAGACATAAACTCAAGTTTGGGGAAAAAATATTTGGAGTATATAAGCTATAAAAAAAACATCGTGGCATGCTTGTCTAGTTTTGTGGCCTTTGCTACTTGAGTAAGTAAGCCCGATGGGATTGTCTTTACACCTAGCGCCCTAAGGTCTTAATGGCTTGGGAGTCGTTGGTCAAAAGCTCGTTAAGGTAGCACTGGAAAGCCTAAGAGAATAGGACAATGCATAGTCATGAGAGAAAAATAATAATAATAAATAAATAAATAAAGCGGGAAAAGTGCAAAAAGCCCCCGTTAAGTAAGAAAAATAAAAAAAAGAAGCATAAGTATTCTGTTTTGACACTTGGACTTTGGTAATTGTTTGATTTTAGTCAAATCAAGTTTATTTGAGGAGTTCTCGAGTTTACACTGTATGATACCTTCAAAGAAATCTATTATCTTTCATATTTTGCTTTTCAATGGTTAGCATGGTCGTTGAACACACACACACGATATCAGTAATAATAGATTTAGATTTATTGATTGTTGGGATATTATTGATCTGCCTTAATATGATGTATTAGCATGTTTTTGTGATTTTTCTAAGGCCTAATGAATATACGTGTGCTATTTGATTGCTGGAATTACGAACATATGGATAGCTTTAGGTGCATTTGCATGGTGGTTTAGTTTTTCGTGTTGTTTTGTGTTTTGTTGTTTGAGGACAAACAACTATTTATGTTTGGGGGTATTTGATGATTGGGTAATATACCCATGAATCGGATATACGTGGGCTTAAATTGTTGAATTCTCGAGTCTTCTAGAAGCATTTTTACTGTGTATAGTGGTTATTTTGCAGATTCGAGAACTGCAGGGCAATTTGGGGAGTTTTAGCTGTTAAATGGAATTATTGTAATTAACTTGAAGTCCAAATATTTGTATACTGAATTTACAACAACATTCAAAGACCGAAAAATTGAAGGCCGGACCCATTTGACCAAAGACACGCATTGACCAATGGTTTGACTTGCATAATGGAAGGTTATTTGAGAAAGGATTGTGGTTGGATAAGTGGAGTATATAAAGGCTATTTTGATTGAATTATAGAGCTATCAACCACAATTAAAGGCTAAGCAAAGGATTACTTGAAGATTGAAGGATTGGCTCTAGAGTTTTTCTTCTCCTATATTTCAATTTGTGTAATTCTTTAAGGATGGTTTTCAAAGGATTGTTGGTTTTAAATTATGTCATGAACTAATTTCCTTAATTAAGATTCCAATTGAACCTTTTATGTCTATAAATTAGTTATTCGATTTATTCCAATTATTTATGTCAAAGTGAATTGTTTATCTTATCTTGTGCTTATTGATTAATTATTTGGCCAATAATTACCTTGTTACTCTAGAAGGAATTGGAAGAGGAAATCTAAGGTTAGAACTGGGCATGATAACATGTATTCTTAATTATTTGCTTGATGAATAATTAGGGTTGTGAATGGAATGGAAATATTTGTTTACTGCATGTAACACGTTGGAAATTAGAATTTAATATGTTGAATTTAATTGTTTTGCATAGGAATATAGCAAGATTAATTGAAGTAAATAGAAGTTAATTGATCACTTGGAAAAGGGCTTTTGACACTGGGAATTTCTGTTAACAATTCAATAGGCATAATAATTAAGATAATTGGATGATTGATTTATAGTTCATTATTGGGGATATTGGAGTCTTAATCTTTATTTATCTGAATTCATTCGTTAAAATCTTAGTTTTATTTATTTAATTTATTTTAGAATAATCTCTTTTAATTGCTTACTTTAGTTTTCTTATTTTGAAAAATCACATTTTATGGTTGTTTAAATAAAATTGGATTGATATAGTGCTAGTAGTTAGAATTTATTGATTAGAATTCTCTATGGGATCGACACTCTATCTTATCACTTTATTACTTGTTGATTGTGTACACTTGAACAAATTCATTGATTGTGAAATCAACCAACACTAAGCTAAACACTCTAATTAACGAATTCACTATATCTTTATGTGAATTAAAATCAAAAAAGGTTTAAATTCCAAGTTTTTTACATGATTACATGCGATGTTAGGTATGTCTATATCCTAAACATTCATCAAGATTCCATTAAAACACAGAATTTAAGAACACATGCTATAGTGATTAAGTCTAGATTCATATATCATCTCTCGACTCCATATAAATCCACACAGAAGAAAAACTAAATTGATAGATTATTAAACTGAAATTAAGGCATCACAATCATTGTTCAACAATAATGATCCATTGCAAGCCTAAAAAGTAATTTAGTTTATCGACGTCGGGATTTTTATTTGTCCCTTTCTGTTCTTGTCTTTTGGTGTTCTCATGTTAGGTGAGATTTGTTTGAAAAAATATGTTTGAAAAGGTCTGACATATATATGTCGACAATTGGACCGTAAGAGTCGCCAGTTGGTATTTTTAAGTGGTTGCACCAACTCAACCGAGAAAAGGTTTGCACAATGACCTAGTGATATAACATTTCTTAACTGGTCTGTGAAACCAAGATTCGTTAGGGTTTAAAGGCTTGATTAAGCGGAGGGAAGGTGTTGAGTACCCCCTGACTTCCGTGGTGACACGGTTACTGCCACTTTTCAATTTAAACTTTTATCTGAATTTGTGTGTGTGTGGGTCAATGTGCAATTATCTGGAAGTAGTTCTATGCCTCGTTTGCACTTATATACAAAGGGTTTGAATTTTGTATAAAAGTTCAATTTTAACGAGATATGGCAGTGATGTTTTGTAAAACAGGTTTTTCAAACCCTTATGCTCAATAGTAATTGAGGCCTTTGATACTTCTACTTTATTATGTGTTCGGCTTGATTGTTTTTATTATTTTCGATATACGAAGCATCTTCGAGAAAATAAGATACATAGCAGTGCCAAACTCCTTGTAGGCATGAAAGACATCTAAGGAAATTCAGACACCGTGAATAATTAACAAGCTGGATGCGGCTAAAAATGTCCATCATAGGAACCGAATCTAGATTCAGGAACTGAATCTGTGATCACATGATTCCTAGGCTCACATGATGATGCAGTATGTACAAAAGCAGTAAACAGTTATATATATATATATATATATATATATGAACAATCAACTGCCACGAAGTAAACTCTGGGCAGGACATTGAATGTAAATATATATGTATATATATAAGATGTGAATGACCACGAAGTGATCTCCAGGCCTGACAGAAAAGTAAATATATATATATATAGGGAATTGTTAAATCCACAACACTTTTTGTTATTTCCACAACAAAAGTGTCGCTGTAGATGTATAGCAATGGTGAAATCGTCGTTATAGGATCTATAACGACACATTTATTATGGAAATAGCATTTATGTTGTGGAAATAACATTTTATGTTGGGGATTTAACAATTTCCTATATATATATATAAGTCAGAACGCACCGGGATGTGTCTATCCGTGCTCAATCGATGATTCAATTGTGGATAATATATATATATATATATATATATATATATATATATATATATATATATATATATATAGCAGCGATAAATGCACCGGATGTGTCTATCCAAAGCTAAATCGATAATTCGAATTTTGAGAATAATATATATAGATAAAAGCAGTAAATGCACCGGATGTGTCTATCCAGGCTCAATCGATAATTCGAATTCGAGGATAATATATATAGATAAAAGCCGTAAACGCATTCTTGGATGTGTCTATCTAGTCTCAATCGATAATTCAATTCGAGGATAATATATATATAGATATAGCGATAACGTATTGAGATGTGTCTATCCAGTGCTTAATCGAGTTCGAATCAAGAACAATATATATAAGTATATATATATATATATATAATAAACGCTCAATATTATATTCTGCTCAATTGAGGCATAACTCGATTATATATATATATATATATATATATATATATATATATATATATATATATATATATATATATATATATATAGCGATAAAAGCCATGCATCAACCTGGTCCCGCATACACACACAACGCGACTCTCAACGTGAATAACTGTGTATGAAGGAAAGTGGAGAAAGGCTTTAAAAAATCTGAGATGTCTTACAGTGGGCTGCCAAGAAAACTTCAGATAGCTTTAAATGAATGAATACACGATTTCCACCGGTAAAATATAGTAAGACATAAGCTTGTAGGTGTTTGGAAAGAGAAAGCACTCAGTTTAAAGTGTGTACAAAGCAAATTGGATAGGGATTCCTCGCCTTTTTTCTTCTTAAAATGGCCACCCCAAGCCCTCTATTTATAGAGGGGAGCCGCAGGTCTCACTGCCATGACCTTTAGGTCTACCTGGGCGACCTCAAGTTCTACTCTGCACCGCTCGAATCGCCTCGAGCATTATGGGGCCTACCGTCTCAAAGTACGTGCACTCAAACCGCGTTGTTTGCTTGAACCTTCATAATTTTCAATATGTGAGTTTGATGGAAATGTGTCATACCATTCCGGAAAGCTCTTTTCGAGACCTACACAATGACATAGGATTTGCCTTTTTTGATTCTAGGAAGATGGGCCCATGACTGAAATAGCATTTATGGGTCTTCATCAAGCAGTTCGTTGAGCTATTTTGCGTAGTTTGCACTTGAAAGTTAAGATATGGTTCTTGTGGGACTTCTTTTGAAAAAGTTTGAGTTGAAATGAGTTTATTTGATTTAAGTTGAGTTTGAGTTGGGGCAGTTGTATCGGTCTTTTCCCAAGGTTATTCCTGAGATTGGCCTGCTGTTGACTCTAACTGTCCTCAGGGTTATCTCTGAGGTTAGCTTGACCTCCCGAGGTTGACTCCGAGCATTGAACTTGATCTCTCGAGGTTGGAACTAATTTTCTCGGGGTTATCTCCGGGGTTAGAAACTAATTTCCTGGGGTTATATCTTGGGCTAACAACTGGCTCTCCTGGGGTTATCTCCGGGGTTGGAACTAATGTTGTGGTTCTCTAGGGTTATCTCTAGAGTATGAAAAAGATGTTTTTGTCCTCCTACATAGTTAGTAAAAGGAAAATTAAATTTCGAGTGTCTACAGATGCCCCTCTTTATCATGTTTATGTAATGCAATGGAATGAGCATGATAAAGATTACTAGACACTTGAAATATGACAAGGTATTTTTAATTATGCAAATCGCAATGTAATGAATGTTATAATGAATGGTAAAATGTTTTTGCAAATTGAAGTTCACAAATTGCACATCGCATTTCACTCTTTGCACTTTGCGTTTGGCCAATCGCACTTCGCAACTCGTACATCGCATTTCGTATATCGCAAATTGCACCTTGCACATCGCAAATCGCTTTACCTTTACTGGTTATTATTGATGCCTATGCTAGTGTTGACTCCAACGGTTTGGCTTTTTGTCGGTGTTATCGATGCCTGTTTGATAAAGAGAAATTGAGATATTTTCTACATCTCTATTGGGGATGATGTTCTGAAATCACCGAACCTTTCCAATGTATACGCTAGTAGTTTATAATGGTGCCTACCCTAATGGTAGTTTGACAACGGATCCTACCCTGCTGGTAGTTACTATGCTGACATCACCAAACTGTTTCGATTCCCACTCAGACGGTGGTGTACAAAGATTTCATCACTGAACTGTCTTGATATTACACTGAATTGATGCCAATGGTTTCAAATAATAGATCTTCTGATACCTTCGCTAAAGTAATATTCAAAGGTTTGCTTCACCAGACTCTGCCTGATGTTACGCTAGATTGATGACAACCAACTGATGTCTATGATGAAATTTTTCTCTAATCTAGGCATTTAATGTGCACGAATATTTAAATCTTCTGGAGATGCATGCTACACCTTGATAGAGATATACGCTGGTATATCACATTTGCATATACAGATCATTCATGATGTGATGATCTAGATTTATCCTTAGGAGTCTATTGTCCTAAGTTGATGCACATTTTAAATTGTCTGGAGTAAAATTTTACCTCACCCTTTTTGAGGTGATTTGGAGTTTCCTTTCGCTATTGGGTGCTTGTGCCCCATTTCCTTGAGCGTTTAATTTGCAACTCGGCTGGACTGATGACCTGTAGCCCATTCTTTCGCTGCCCAGATTTGAACTTCAATGTAGAGGCCTTGACTTGTGAGGACTCACCGCTGATTGGCATATTTGATGATGAGGATTTCATTCGCTAGACCTTTTGTCATTGGGCTTCTGCTTTTTTAGTTAAGGACTTTCTTGAGAATTTTCCCCTTCTTTTGTAAGGGCAAGCTTATGTTGCCATGATTTCTTTTAGGAGTTCTCCCCTTTGTTTTGATGAGGGGCTTGATCCCGCCTTAAACTCGTTCCCTTTCCTAGAATCAAAAAATGCCCCAGTCCTTTCGCATGTTGTTGTCGGGTATTCATATGAGAAACTCTCTTTGTTGACTAAGTTACGAGTGAGTAATATCCTCACATGTGGATTATTCATTCTAAGAACAATATGATTGGAAAAGACCAAATGATTATACCGAATCGCAAGTGAGATGATGTGAGGGAAGCTTTGATGATGATGTACCATACTGATGGTGCTGACTGGTGCATTACCCTCTTTAGGATGGTTGATAAATTCCCTAGTGTTGAGTTGTCATTGTTTTCGAGATTTCCCCAATCTTGTTGTAAGGGACCCAATATCGGTTTGTCACCAATTTTAAAATTGCCTCAACCTTGCTTATTGTCTGGGATTGTTGCTTTGACAGATAGGCCGATAAGATGGTAAGATCGTAAGAGGCTTTTACGTACCTCTGTACTAGATGGCGAACAGGTAGTGGATTTTGGCTTTTATGCCCTCAATCATTGTTCCTAACTTGTTCGCCAAATCGGCATTGCCGATTTTCTTCTGATTTTATAAAGACTTGTGATTGAGGGTGTCGGCACTTTGAAGGTCTTTGCTGCTGATCATGCTTGATATATCACTGTGTTGTTGTTACAACTTTGATGATTGATGGCAAAAGGCCTTCGTACTACACTAAATTAGCCCTAAAGATCTCAGCTTGGTTGGTGATGACTTCAGCCAAGCTTGATTTGATCTACAAGGTTTGATTTGTTATCTTGATCTGGGGGGAACAGGTCATCAAGTATAAGATAGAATTTGCCACGACGGTTACCCATGTATTGCTGGAAGTCAAAAGAAATTAAGTCTTTTCGCAATTCAGGGGCGATGAGTTGCTGACGAGTTGCATCATAAGATAATGGTCATTTCATCCCTGTTGCTGGTTGTCTTGGGATTGATATTTGGGTTTTCATATTTCTTTTGAGGGTCCGACCGCACCACTGGTGGCTACCTATGTACTTCTGTGTGTGTGGGAGATCAGGTCTGCGTAGTTTTGTACTTTATAAGATAAACGATTTGAGAAGTGTTTTTTTGGATTTTTTTGGGTTTTTGTTTAGTTTAATCGCACCATAAATGGATGCCTACATACTCTCATTGATGAGGAGAGATTAGGTCTTCCGTAGTTCAGGCTTTTGGCTGAGACCTAACTGGCTTAATTTTTTTGATTTTTTTGTTTTTTTTTGTTTTTTTTTCTTTTTTTTTTATTTTGGTTTTTTACATGCATGGAAAATAAAAGGCATATTGTGAAGAAAGTGATACCGTCCCAATATCTCCTAGAACTCCCCACTTTATCCTTTGGATTTACATCTTCTTGGCTAGCTGAGGCCTAATAATCCAGTTATTAGTGGTTATGTTTCCTTCGAGGCTCGTGATAGAGGTTACCTCTTATTTCTGAATATCTTCACTTATGGCCATAACTTGATCACCTCCTGATTCAGCACTTCCCTCGGGAATGCTCATACTAGACCCGTCGCAAAAAGGGATGAACTCTTAATTCTTCAATGGGTTGGCTTCCCCGGAAACATCACCACATTTTCCTTCATCTGTTCATTCACCTTTTTCCTGGGCTTGAGAGGATTCGACCATGAAATCTCCCTCGAACAGTTGTTGCATTTCTTACAAGGAACTTTCCTTTTTGGCTTCTTCTTCCTTGGAAAGGATGGGTATTTCCTCCTCATCATCCAGGATGATAAAATCAGGAATGTGTTTGCTATCTTTGGGCCACAGGATGTTTGATGTTGGCGGAGGAATCTCCTTTGGGAAATCTTTTATTTCCTCTGTCATTCCCTGCATTAGGATTAGTCCACCTTGTGTTCTGCCAGAATTGGTGCTCATAGCCTTCAACTCCTTTGAACTGCATGTCTCGAGTGGATAACTTAAGCTTTTTATTTCCTTTTCGCCTTTTCTGGTCATGGGGGATTCTATCTTCATCTCTCTATTTTCAATGAGATCCTAGATTTTATGTTACAAAGAGCAACATTCCTCAATCGCATGTCCAGGTGAGTTAGAATGGTGGAGACATATCTTGGTGGAATCATAACTCTTTATCTTGGAATTTATAGGAGGCAGCAACTCAGTAATCATTCCTTCGTTTATCAAAAAGTGTAGCATTTCTTTATTTGATTTGCTTAGAGGAATGAATTTTTGGGCTCTTTTGGAGGTTGTTTGATCTTTCTTCTTTGAGAATTTGCATTCTCCCGAGCGATTTGTCCTCTAGCGAGATCTTCTAGCAATTTTATCATCCCCCTTTTCTTGTATTTTTAGCATGCTTTGATCTTCTTCATTTAGCTGGCTAATTATGGAGAGATATGGGCTTGCATTATGGTTAACCTCCTTTTTCTCTTGGCTTTCTGATAGTTGAGTAAAAAACTATGTCGTATCCTGATGTTGGTGCACTATCAGCTTAGCTAACAGATTTACTTGATTCTGAATTGTCTCTAATTTTTGCATTATTGTCATACCCTCCTCCGAATTTTCCCACTCTAGGACATTTGTTTTGTGCCTTTGGGGGTATTCCTCCATCCTTCATATGTACTTACGATTTGGATATATTTCAACGCTTCCCGACCCGATCATATTTACTTCCTCCGTATCATGCTACAACGGAAGGTTGGTGTTGACATTTTGTTGGTCGGGTCGTTGGACCACAATACTGCCACTTTCGATCATATTTTGAATTTTATGCTTTAAGGACCAACAATCTTGTATGTCGGGTCCTAGAGACCCTGAGTGGTAAGCACATCTCTGGCTTGGATTGTATCTTTTGCTCCCTGGTCCAGAAGTGGAGCCAGTTCGGTAATTTTCTTATGATCCATTAGTATCACCAATACATTTTCAAGGGAATCGCCTAGTGGAGTGAACACCCGATTTTTCGTTCTTTCAAATTATCTTTTCCTATCTTGGCCTTGGTTGAATGCAGCCTGTTGTTGAAATGGCAGATATTCTTGCTTTTTGCCAAATGGGGGGACTGTAGGTTAGTCTCCTAGATTGCCCCTGTGAAACAAGGAATACATCTTCACTGCCTTTATCGAGTACCCTCTTGGGATCACTCGCATCCTTGCCAGTCTGTATATGCTCAGCGACTTCTTCCAAGGTAGTGAAATCTTTAATCTTGCCTGTCTTCAAGCCCATCTCTGTCATTTCGCCATGTTTGATCATTTCTGAGAATGGTTTTCCTATGCCTGATAGGATTCTCTCATAGTAAGGCGCCTCTTGAATGTCTGTGAAAGTCATCAACATTTCAGTTTCTATAATTGATGGAATGACTTGCGCTGCCAGATGTCTCCACATTTGGGCATATTCACGGAAAAACTCAGTACTTTGCTTTTTGACTTTAGTCACTTGGTATTGATCTGGTGCCATTTGTGACTGAAAATTGTACTGATTTAGAAAGGCGTTGGTCAATTCTCCCCAATTATAGATTTTGACATTGTCGATTCGGGCATACCAGGCTTTAGCCTCCCCAGTTAGACTTGTCGACGTCGGGATTTTTATTGTCCCTCTTCTATTCTTATTTTTTGGTGTTCTCATGTTAGGTGAGATTTGTTTGAAAAATATAAGTTGTGAAATGGTCCAACATTTATATGTTGACGATTTGACTGTAAGAGTCGCCAGTTGGTTTTTTAAATGGTTGTACCAACACAACCGAAAAAAGGTATGCACATTGACCCAGTGATATGATACTGCTAAACGAGTTTGTGAAACCGAGATTCAGTAGGGTCCGGGGACTTGCTTATGCGGAGGGAAGGTGTTAGGCACCCCCTGACATCCGTGTTATCACGGTTACCGCCACTTTTTAATTAAATTGTTATATGAATGTGTGTGTGTGTGTGGATCAGTGTGCAGTTATTTGGAAGTAGTGTTATGCCTCGTTCGCACCTATATACAAAGGGTTTGAATTTGTGTAAAAATTCAGTTTTATACAAGATATAGCAATGATGTTTTGTAAAAGAGGTTTTTCAAACCCTGTGCTCAATATATAGTAATTGAGGCCTTCGATACTTCCATTTTATTAAATGTTCGGCTTGATTGCTTTTATTTTCGAGATGCAAAGCATCTTCGAGAAAATAATATATAAAGCAGTGTCGAACTCCTCATGGGCATGAAAGCCATCTAAGGACTTTCAAACACCGTGAATAATTTACAAGCTGCTTATAGCTGAAAATGTCCATCACGGGAACCGAATCTAGATTCAGTAAGGTGAATTTGTGATCACATGATTCCTAGGCTCACATGAAGCCGCAATTTATATGAAAGCAGTAAGCAATTATATATATATAAGTTGTAAATATATATATATATAGACACGATCAACCACCACGAAGCACCTCCATGGGGGATCAGAAATGTAAATATATAAAAGCGGTAAATATATATATAGAGACATGATCAACCACCACGAAGCACCTCTATGGGGGATCAGAAATATAAATAAAGCAATAAAGACGATCAACCGCCACGAAGTAAACTCCAGGCGGGACGGAATGTAAATAAAGCAGTAAAAAATGATCAACCGCCACGAAGTAAACTCTAGGCAGGACGGAATGTAAATAAAGTAGTAAAAGGCCACGAAGTAAACATTAGGCCTAACAGAAATGTATATATATATATATATATATATATATATATATATATATGCTGTAAACACACATGATATATATTGATCTCTACCGATTTATCATTTCAACAATTTATCGCTATATATATATATATATATATATATATATATATATATAAGCAATAAATGCTCGGATGTAAAATCCGGGCTTATCGAACAGAGTTCGACAACAGCTCATATATATAAGTGTATATATATAAGCAAATAAACGCTTTCTAGACGTGAGTCCGTGTTCAATCGAGGCATAAATCAATAATGTTAGTCCATATATGTAAATATATATATATATATATATATATATATATATATATATATATATAAAAAAGAAAATAAAAGCCACTTGATCAAGTCCGAGCATACACACATTAAATACGACTCTCAATGTGAAGAACAGTTTGTGTAAAGATGAAGAGAAAGGTTTTAAAGTGTGTAAGAAGGCTTGCAGTGGACTGCCAAAGAAGACTTTTATAGCTTTAAAAGGATGAAAACTCGGCTCCCGCCGGTAAAAATATGACTGAATATAAGCTCACAAGTGTTTAAAATGAGAAAGCACTCTGTTTAGGGTGTGTACAGAGCAAATTGGACAGGGATTCCTCGCCATTTTCTCTTGAAATATGGCCACCCCAAGCCCTCTATTTATAGAGGGGGGAGCCGCAGGTACACTTGCGGCAGACACAGATGTACATGCGGCTGCCCGGGGTGTCCCGGGCTTCGTGGGTCCCGCTGTCTTGAAGTACGTGCACGCGTACAACGTGATTTCTGCTCAAACTTGTAGAACTTCAATCTGAACATTCGATTGAGGTGTATAAGACCTTTTATGGAGTGCTGTTGTCGAGAGCTACACAAATGACATGGGATTGGAGGTTGTTAGAAGTCAGGAAGATGGGACCATGCCCTTGGTCTTCAAGCTTCAAATTCCATCCAATGTGATGTCCTATGTAGTAGTCACTCGGGATTGTAGCTATTTTCCTTATATTGGACATTGTTGTGTAGAATGTAGGTTGAGTTGTTGAGATGACGCAATGTGGGATTGATGTGGCAAAATTATTATTTTACCCCTCATCGGGGTTATCTCCAGTTTGGGCTGATAAAGCAGTTGTTGCTCAGGGTTATCTCTGAGATTGGGCTGCTGCAAGTACTAGACATCCTCAGGGTTGTCTCTGAGGTATGCCTGACCTCCCAGGGTTATCTCCGAATTTGGAGTTGAGTGCCTCGGTGTGAGTCCCGAGGTTGAAACTGATTGCATAGGTTGAAACGAGCATTTCCGAGGTTATCTCTGGAACTGCAACTGCACTCCTTGGGTTTATCTCCAAGGTTGACATTGTCTTTCCCAGTGTTGTTTCCAGGACTGAGACTGAGTATCTCGGGGTTATCTCCAAGATGAAACGACCTTCTCCTGTGTGATTTCCAGTATTGGAACTGCATGCCTCGGGGTTATCTCCGAGGTTGAAACTGACACTTCCGGTGTTATTTCTAGGAATGAGCTGAGCTGTCCTCCAGGGTTATCTCTGAAAGATGATTCTACCCTCCTGTAATGTTAGTACAGATATGCAAAAAATTTTGAGTGTCTATAGATGCCCCTCTTTATCATATTCATGCAATGCAATGGCATGGATAGGATAAAGAATACTATACACTTGAAATGCAACAAGATGATCATGATGCCATGTACAACAACATGATGCGAATGTATGTGGTTTCTTGGATTGTTTTCCAACATGGTGGGATGATTGCCGACTCCCCTTGACTTCTACCGGTATTAACAGTTATTACTCACAACCCTAATGAACTATCTTGGACGTGATATCCAATGCTCTAAGGAGCTTCCAGGATGTTGACGTTGGGGTTATCACCAAAGTCCTTAATCCTTGATACAAACTTCGCATTGAAGATGCATCTCTCATGTACAAGAGATCCTGTGGGGATAGATCTTTATCTGTTGAGGATGTGTATAACATATTCCATCATCGGTCCTCCCTATTGAGGATGTTCTTCCCTGGTTTGTACCGCCAGGTCTTTCCACTGCTCTGTTGGAGTTACTGCCAACAGTCAGTGTTGTCAGGGTTGCCTGACCTTCATTGACATGTGTATCAACGGATGAGCTCCCTATTGGGGATAATGTCAAGGCTGCTTGACCTTCGTTGTCGTGTGTATCAATGGGTATATTATATGAAAAAGCCACTGGGGATAAGGTTTTAGGGCTACGACCCTGAATTAATGGCATCGGACCTTCGTGAGGTATTGTCAAATGTAATTTGCAACAACTGAGAACATTGGTATAGTGTACCCTGTGTTTGAGTGAATTCCAATGAGTGATATGTAAAGCCACAACTTGACCCATGAAAACCAGGATTTCAGGCTATTCTGCTCAATCGTGTAGCGTTTTTATTCTTGATTTGGCCTTTTCAGCTTGTGAGAACTCCTTTGCAACTCGAACTGGACTGAGCCAGAGGGGTGGGCCCCACCCAAGGAAGCCGCAGGTATACCTGCGTCAGTCACAGGTACACCTACGGCCAGCCGTGGGTAGATTTAAGATTCCCGTTGCTTTTATAAGTCATTTTCATGTTACGCCGCGAAGGAAATCCAAGAGCTCTTCTTCAGATTTGCTGAGTTCAGGCATCTTTCTGCAAATTCTGTCACCGTACAAGTGTTCTACACTGTCCTGGTAACGTATGCATGTCTTCTTTTCCAGTTTTTATCCATTGGAAAATGACTTATGTTATAAAATGCATCTAAAAACATAGTAGTGAATATGCATGCTCATATGATGTGATAAAAAATATTCAACATAGAAAATGTTAGTATTAAACCATGCTGAACATAACGATGTAAAAAATCTGACTTTTGAAACAGTCAAATTGGCACCTTTTTCTACTATTTCTTATCCTATTTGAGGACAAATGAGCTAAGGTGAAAACCCAAAATAATCCTTATAATTAGGCTACCCTTACGGCTTTTTTACTGTGATGTATTAATGCATGTACGATGTTTATGACTGTGGGCAGGTGTGCTACTGAATGGCCACCTAGTCATGCCTATGTGCATATGGATAGTTCTATTTTCAAAGGGGACTATGGCAAAAATTTTCCAAAATGTAGACATTGGGTAGTCATGCATTTTTAACTCTACTGTAGACGTATGTTAAAATAATGCATGAATGCATGTAGTCATAAAACTGCATTTTGAAAAGCTCTAGGTTAGAATTCACCACACCCTTTCTAAGGTGATTTGGAGACTTGTTGTCCAGATACATGGATCCAGATCGGCCAAGTAGTTCCTGCAGGACCACTTTAGGTGTGCAGAGGAGGGCTTCTGAAGTGCCTCGACCCCGTTCTGTTAGACAGTCTTGTCGTTTGGCGGAGGCGGTGATACGTTATGTCCAGGTTGATGTGTCGGACGTTGAGGATGAGGAGGAGGACGTTCCAGTTGTGAACCCTGCTCCTGCTGTATATGTTCCCCATAGGGATTTCCCAGGTATCCAGGTGATGATCCCATAGTTGTTGGGTGATTTGAGTAGACATCCCTTGATTTACTTGCACGCAAATGAGGAAAAAGCTATATTTTGATCTTCCCATTTTTTCCAATTGATGAGGAGTAAAGGATTCTGATGTTGATTTGCTTTGTGATGTAGGTTTTTGGCTTTACACAGCCTACAGGGAACTGGTTCAACATTCACTCCACATACCAAGCTCTACATCCTAATTATAGAGCGATTGTGCATGGCTGGGGCTTTGGAGCTTTCTTTTCCATCCTTCCCCGTCGTTGTCCCTGGGGTTACCTCAAGGTATTATCTGAGCGTTGGTTTCACCATACTCAATCTCTCCATTTTGTTGGACTGTGAGGTGATAATGAGGCCGATGGATTGGCGATTTATCACTAGTATGGAGTTTGGAGGGGATCCCGTGCCATGTACGACGGATATTACCCTGACTGTCGTTTGATCCTTGCTAGGAGTTTCGGCTGAGGCGCTCAAGGGCAGGACCATTCGTACCGGACCATTGAGCATAGATGTTATAAGTGGGCTATTGAGTGAGCCCATACCTGATGATGTGAGAGTCAGGGATCGCATTCTTTGGGGATTGTTCCTGATAATCATTAGGGGCTTCTTCATAGCTGATAACTCTTCTATGGTGTCATTCACTTTAGTGAGCGCCACACGACATGTGGACCGTATCGAAGAGTATAACTGGGGTTCCTACACCTTTACCTATTTCCTCAGGAGAATGCGCATGCGTTCGCAGAGCTTGACGGAGGCTTGGCTAGGATTTTACCCATTTCTATTGGTGAGTATTTCTCTTGTAATTTCCCATGTACAGGTTAAGAGAGTTGACTGACAGCAGATGTTTACCTTTATATTGGCAGTTTTGGGCCTATGAGAGGCTCCCATATTTGCGTCATGTGAGTGTGCTAGGCTTGGAGACCTATCCACGAGGACGACGATGGCATCATTCCATATTAGCAAAGGTCCCTGTAGCTGAGGGTTTCACTCATTGTCACCTATAGCTGGAGTTATTGACAGCTGATGCCATTACTTGGATCCCATATTCTGGGGAACACTTGGCCATTAGTTTTGAGGATGGATACCCGACTGGAGTCGAGTACGTGATTTCCACCCGTAGGATTCCTATCTTTATATATGGAGGATGGGAGCTCTATTTAGGAGAGCGTGCTATTAGAAGCACCACAAGAGAGATTTGTATACCGATCTTGCCTCCTATCAGGCGTTATTGGCCTATTTCATAGTCACCCATCATTGATATCCCCTTGATGGGTGTTAATGGTTTTACACTGTCAGAGGGTCCACATACTGAGGCTATATTCTAGCATTGATGGTCCCTTCGTACCATCAGAGCCCAGACCCACGCCACACAATTTATGGGGGATATGGTTCCTGGATCCGTGATGATGACGGATTAGATTTCCTGTGTCAGAGATCCTACTCACTTGACACAGATTGACAGTTTGACTTGGCAGTTAGACTGGGCACATTTCTTTATCCGACATTTGGGCAGAGATCCGACAGAGGCAGATACATTTTCTAGCTCAGGAGCTGGCCCTTTAGATGACCCATATGGATTTGCCGGTGCAGATCCTCCATTGTATAGGCCTGACATCCTCGTTGATGGAGATCTAGTGACTCAGGAGGAGTTACATCAGGTGGACAGGATTGATGATGTAGACATTGACACCATTGTCTTCTTCTGATGTATATTCTCATTATATCTTTTGATAGGCCTCTGTTAGTAACTGGGTGGTTGTGCCCCATTCTCGCTATATCTTTTGATAGGCCTCTATTAGTAGCTGGACGTCTGTGTCCCATTTCCCTGTATTTTTAGTTGTACAGAGATGTATTAGATGATGATGTCCTTAGGAATGTATTTACTGTTATTCCCTACATCATATTTCCATCTATTGTTGATCATGCATGTATTATGTTATGCATATATATATATATATATATATATATATATATATATATATATATATAGGTCCAGAGATATTCAGCATTGACCCATGGATGGTCTTATGACATAGCCCGTACAGATGTCTTCTTCGACAGTTAGCCGTATTGATCATACCCCACCAGTATTGGTGGCATCCCATCTGAGATCATGGTATGATAGTATGTCACCTCCAGATAAGGTGACTGTAGATCAGTTATTGTAGCATATTATGACTCTCTTGATGTTTTAGGTTCCCGTAGGCTTTGTAGAGGGTATGCTGGAGCATTAGATACAGGAGAGGTAGGTTTTCCGGTTTGGTATCCATGAGTTAACTCCTACCTTGGAGGAGTATGCACGGTTGACGGCACTGCCACTAGACAGACCTTACGCGCGGATGGCTATCGGTAATATGAGCTGACAGTTTATGACCCTCACCAGGCTGAGGCGTAGAGTTGTGCAAGATGAGATCACATTCGGCCATGTTATATCCCAGCATTTTCTGATGTACAGATTTGGCTCAGAGGATAGTTATACATGGCATTCTGGGGATTTCACCATACTGGAGGATCATTGGCATTTAGCCAGAGTAGACGTACTGCTACTGTGCATATTGTCATATGTATACATGATACGGTACATGGATGAGTTGGACATTGGTGTCAATATGGCAGTGAGAGCTCTCAGGGAGGGTCACACCATTGTACCGATGATTGTAGCAGAGACGCTGAGGTCGGCCACATATTGCAGTATCTACCCTGTAGGGGTATTCACAGGTAGTTCGATCATGTTGTACATGTGGTTCATGTCACACTTGAGACTGATTGGCATATTCCGACGGCACATGTATTGTTTTACCCATGAGATAGCCATGTCGTACTCCTTTCAGCCTACGGAGTGTACAGATCCTGCATCTTGGTCCATTTTCCTAGAAGGGATTGGACATCCATTTGATGTATTACCGTGTACAGGGCTTTGTTCACCCTACAGCTTCATCACTCATGCTCCGGGCATGACTACTTACCACCCACTGGCCGTGATGTGTCAGTTTAACCAGTTCCAAGATTTCTATCCTTTTAAGAGGGCATTGAGTCAACGTTTGGCTTCCCACCACTTGTCAGGAGAGGACAGATCCAGGGTGTATGCCTGTTGGGATCAACGTGAGCTAGCTACATTTTCTGTTAGCCATCCGGGCTGTTCTGCAGAGTATTCCGCATGGATGGAGACAGAGACTACATCGATTGCTGTAGTATCCACATTGTCGGGGATTGATTTTAATGATGGGGAGCCCATAGAGGACATTGATATTCCCACGGAGGAGGAGCCATTCATTGGGTTGCCAGCAGCTCTTGCAGATTCTCCCGATCTGAGTGTTCTTGTGATTCAAATTCAACACGATGATTTGGAGCAGAGTCTTCATCTGATGACCTTTGAGAGAGATCAGGCTAGGGCCTTGATGTTGACAGCTCTTGATGGGAGAGATGCCACTCTATTGGAGAGAGATGAGGCCAGATTATCCAGAGATGCATTGATTGTAGAGCGGAATGCTGCCCTATCTGCCCGGGATGTGGCCATTACAGATAGTACTTCAGTGAGATCCCTTACGACTGACATCCTTGCCAATATGAGTGCATATATTGATGACCATCATGCCACCATGCAGTTGGCCTCGGATCTGCTAGCTCGTGTAGATACCCTTGGGCAGGAGCTTGTAGCGTTACCCCCTTCTTCAGAGAGAGATGCTATGTTAGATCTGATAGTCTGCATACATACCGATCTGTAGATAGACTTGTATTTTCCTTCATAGACTAACTTAGCCATTTTGTTATGTATATCACATATTGTATATATCAAACAACATTATATATGGCAGGGAAATATATTTTGATTCACTTCCCTTTCAGTTGTTCCTTGATACTTGCTTGATATTTGCCTGCTTCTTCAGGTCTTGTGATCTTGATGTATTCTGAACTCATCCTTGATAGGTGGACATTGAGATGTCGCAGGATTTTTCAAAATGGATCATTGATTTGTATGTATCCCTACCCTCTTTGGTGTCTTGGGACTAGTTCTTATATGGAAATGTGTAGAGGAGTGTGACTTTTCCTCTCTGAGATTCACTGTACCACAGATGGTCGCCAGTACTCCTATTTAAGAGGAACCCAGTTAGTTCCATATCTTATGGATTGGTGTTGCTCTTTAAGGAATCAACCGCAGTTTAGATAGTCGCCAACTCTCCCATTTATGGGCAGGCCAGGTAGTTCCATCCTTTTGGTCTGAAGCCGATGAAATGTGGTGGATAGAAGTTTGATCCTAGTATCGTGTGTTAAGTATTTGTGGTCTGAAGCCGATGAAATGTGGTGGATTGAAGTTTGATCCTAGTATCGTGTGTTAAGTATTTATGTTGGTAGGGGTAAGACCAAACTATAAATGGTTGCCTACGTACTCCTGTTGAAGAGGAGATCAGGTCTGCATAGTTTGAACCTGGTGTAAGAGGTTTAATGCTGAATGGTGTAGGGTAGAAAGGTGTAGAAATGTTTTTGTTGTTTTTGTTGTTTTTGTTTATAGAGAAGGGTGTAGAAATGTTTTTGTTGTTTTTATTTTATTGAGAAGGGTGTAGAAATGTTTTTTTTTGTTTTTGTTTTATTGCGACTGGGCCATATAAAATGGTTGCCAACGTACTCTCAGGTATTGGGGAGATCAGGTCGACGTAGTTCGCCCCATGTTCAGGACGATTTGTAGCCGAAAAGGTTTGATCCCATGTTTAGGACAAACTATGGGGAAAAGTTTGATCCCATGTTTAGGACAAACTGCGGGTGTGAAAAAGTTTGATCCCATGTCCAGGACAAACTACAGAGGAAAGGTTCAATCCCTGGTGGGATAACCAAAATTGTATGAAGTGGGAAATGAAATATCTGATGATCTAAAAACCAGGCTGCTGGCTTAAAGATTGTGTTTCCCTGATGGGGCAAATGGGTATGAAGAAAGGGTTGTGTGTAATAAGGGTTAGAAAACCTGAAATGATTGGTGATCTGGTGATCTAATACCAGGATGTTTACTTGATGGTAACTTCAGACATAGTACCGCTTTCACTTGTTATCGAGTTGATGAAATTGTGGAAATTGTCGCCATCCATTTCAGATCTCGAGAGCACCTCCTGTCAATACTTCCTTGCCAATAAACGGGCCCTCCCGTTTGGAGCAAATTTTCCCTTTGCTTGATATTGGTTGTCAATGATATTCTTCAAAACCAAGTCATGTTGTTTAAACTGCCGTAGCCGGACTTTCTTGTTGTAGGATCAGGTGATCCTTTGTTGGTATAACTGACCATGGAAGATAGCATCACTTCGCCTTTCGACTATTAGAGACAATTGGTGATATCTGTTCTTGTAACCATTGGTCTTCATCCAGCTAAGCGTCCATTAAAACTCTAAGGGATTCCATTTACACTTCTATGGGGAGCACTGCTTCCATCCCATAAGTCAATGAGTAGGGGGTTTCCCTATTGGAAGTACGCATTAAAGTTATGTAGGCTAATAGAGTCAGAGGCAAGAGGTCAGGCCATCCTTTATGATTAGCAGACATCTTTTGCATGATCTTCTTGATGTTCTTATTAGCCGCTTCAACAGCACCATTCATCTTTAGACGGTAGATGACGGAGTTAAGGTGTTTGATGTGAAATTTATTGCACAATCCCTCCATCATTTTGTTGTTGAGGTTCTTAGCATTGTCTGACACAATTACCTCTAGTTGTCTATATCGATAAATGACATTTTTTCTAGTGAAAGCAATGATGACTTCTTTGGTAACCCTGGGAAAGGAGGCTGTTTCTACCCATTTGGTGAAGTAGTCGATCATGGTGAAGATAAATCGATGCCCATTACTGGCTTTAGGCTCGATGGGCCCGATCACATCTATTCCCCACATTAAGAAGCGCCAAGGTGAACTCATATTGTGGAGTTCCCTAGGAGGGGCGTGGATAGCATTCCCATGCATTTGGCATTGATAGCACCTCTTGATGTGATCATCACAATAAGCTTTAAGCGAGAGACAGTAATGCTTTGTTCTAAAGATCTTTTTGACAAGTAGGGGGCGCTCATGTGTGGGCCACATACTCCACCATGGATTTTATCCATGAGCCTCTGAGCTTGGTCCTTGTCCAGACATCTGAGGAGACCTATTCCCGCATCTCTTTTGTAGAGTGCATCTCCGCTTAGGTAGAATTTCATAGCTAGTCGATGGATCTGCCTTCTTTTAGTCGGGCTCGCCTCAGCGGGTGTAGATCCATCTTGTAAGTACTCCTTGATGTGCTGATACCAAGGGTGTTGGATGGAAGGTAGCTCATCCGATACTTCTCCAACATAATTCCCATAGGCTGGAGCCTTTTGTAGGGCCAATGGGATGCTTGGCATATTTTCCTTGTCATGTATGGTGATCAAGGAGGCCAAAGTTGCTAGCACATCCGCAAAATCATTCCTATTCCGAGGAATGTGGAGGAAGTTTATTTCTTCAAACTCCGAAGCCATCTATAAAACTTTCTGATGGTAAGGCAGCAAATGTAGCTCTTTGGTGTGATAGATTCCAGTGGTTTATCGGATTACCAATTCTGAATCTCCAAAAATTATTAAACGCCTGATACCCATTCATTGGGCAAGTTTGAGTCCCATGATACAACCTTCATACTCAGTTGTGTTGTTGGTGCTGACAAACTATAATTTGACAGCGACATGATACTACTCCCCCGTACCGGATACTAGAACTGCTCCAGCTCCAGAACCTTCCATGTTAACATCTCCATCAAAATACATTTTCCATGATTGGTGTGTATTGCAGTGATGGTGTTGCTGCACTGTCATCACCCCTTCATCGGGGAAGTATGTTTCCAAGGGTTTGAAATCCCCTGTGGGTGCGGCGGCCAGTTGATCCACAATTCCTTGTCCTTTAATGGACTTTTGCGTCACGTAGACGATGTCAAATTGTTATAGGATCAACTGCCATCTGGACAGTCAAGAATTCAATATGGGTTTACCGAATACGTACTTGAGAGGATCCACGCTGGATATGAGATGGGTTGTATGACCATAAAGGTAATGTTGTAACCTCATGGAAGCCCATGCTAAAGCACAACAAGTTTTCTCAATCAGAGTGTACTTGTGTTCACTGTTGCTGAATCTTTTGCTGAGGTAGTAGATAGCTCGCTCTTGGCCTCTATCGTCTTTTTTATCCCAGCATGTAGCCCATGGCATTGTCATAATGGACATGTACATGAACAGGGGAACATCATCCTTGGGTGGTACCAAAATAGGAGAGTTAGCTAACTGCTCTTTGATTGTAAGGAAGGCTTTTTGACACTCATCTTTCCATTTTATGGAGGAGTTCTTCCTTAATAGCTTGAAGATAGGATCACAGGTTGCTGTGAGTTGAGAAATAAACCTGCTAATGAAGTTGATTCTTCCCAAAAATCCCTGTATTTCCTTCTCTGTCTGAGGAATGGGCATTTCCTTGATGGCCTAGATTTTGGTGGGATCCAGCTCAATCCCTTTGTGGCTGACTAGGAAACCTAGCAACTTACCTGATTTAATGCCAAAGGCACACTTGGCTGGATTCAACTTCAAGTTGTACTTACACAACCTGTTGAAGAGCTTTCTGAGATGGTCTAAGTGATCTTCTTCCCTTCAAGATTTGACAATGATGTCATCCATATAGATCTATATCTCTTTGTGCATTAAGTCATGAAAAAGAGCCACCATAGCTCGCTGGTAAGTTGCTCTGGAATTAATGAGGCCGAATGACAATCATCTATAGCAAAAGGTCCCCTGAGGCGTGATGAATGCATTTTTCTCACGGTCTTCCTCAACAACCATGATTTGATGATACCCCGTAAAGCAATCAGAAAATGAATCCATGTCGTATTGAGCAGTATTATCAATGAGAATGTGGATAAATGGCACGGGAAAGCTATCCCTAAGACATGCTTTATTCAGATCTCGGTAATCCACGCAAACTCACACCTTTCCTTCCAGTTTAGGCACGGGGTTATATTTGATAACCATTTAGGATATGTGGACACCATGATGATGCCAGCTTGAAATTGTTTCACAATTTCTTCTTTAACCTTTAAACTCCACTCAGGTTTTAATCGCTTGAGCTTCTGTCTGACTGGCTTGAATCCCTCTTTAATGGGAAGGTGATGGATGACGATGTCCATGGAAAAACCCACCATGTCTTTGTGAGACCATGCAAACACATCCTGGAATTGGGTTAGTAGCGCAATCATGTCATTCCTTTGGTTTGGAGTGAGGTCTTTACCAATCTGGATCAACCTAGGGCTTTCTTTGGTTTCGAGATTGAATGAGGTGGTTTGATCAAGATTTGGTTTAGGTTTGTCTTCAACCCATTCCTTGATCTCTTGAGGTATCTCAATGTCCTCTTGTATTTCCATCAAGTCTGAGTCCAACTTTTCATCAAAGTTACAGTCCTTGTGGAGAAAAGGCACCTAATCAGCAAGTACAGACACATCTAAATTCAGAGTCCTGAAACAAAATATGCTTTCACTTAATATATGAAACTGTTCAATCATACAAAAGTGTTAGCATGTACTGATAAAATAACTACTAACACTGTACAGAAAAGTAAGCAGTTAAAGCTATCTACAGGGCAGATGGGTTTTTACCCTTTTTACCCTTGGCAACAAATTCAAGGAGTACTGCTCCAATTGTCAAGGGTGAAGTCCTGGTGGATGGCAGTAATGAAGTGACGATCATAGTCCTCCTTCTCCCGAATGATGACCATAATGTCGGGACAATCATCTTCTGGAGTATATCTATTTGTGTGCTCATCATGAAAAAGGATGCGTAGATAAGAAATCAGGATCTCTTTTGCTTTAACTGGTATCAGTTTGGGAAATAGCATAGCCATAACATGGGCTAGAACCTTTACCAGAAACTGTATAGGCTCAGGATCGGTAGGTGGAGATAATCGCCATATGGCTGAAGATGAAGGAATCTGCTTGTGCTTATGAGGATTCTTGTGACTGGAGCTAGCAGAATAGCCTAATCCAGATGTCCCTGTTTGACTGGGAATGTGAATTGGGTGCTTAATACCCTGATGATCTTTACCCAACCCTTGTCCAGGTTGATGACCCAATGATATCATCTCTTGAGTGGCCGACATTACCTCGGCAAAAATCTTGGGTGTGAGAGGTGGCGCCCCAATGGGATGGTAATGAGTGTTACTCACCTCCAGGGAATGGAAACTGACTGGCTCAACTTCTGAATTGAAGTTGATGAGTGGTACGTCACCTTGTTTAGGACATTCTGGCTCAGCATTAACAGTGACTAGGCTATTGTTGATAATATACTTGAGTTACTAATGAAGGGTGGAAGGGACGGCTCCAGCCATATGAATCCACGGTCTTCCCAACAACAAAATTGTATCATGTAGCTATTCTGAGCACGTGAAAGGATACACTAAATGTATGTGGACCAATCTCCACTGGTAATTCAATCTCTCCAACGGCGTTTCATCGGGACCCATCAAAAGCTTTGATAACCGTATGGCTGCTTTTGATCCTCTTGGGGTTGATATTCATCTTCTCCAAGGTAGCATAAGGACAGATATTCAGAGATGAACCTCCATCTATCAAGACTCCTCCCACCATATATCCGGAGGATAAAACCGCTATATGCAACGACTTTCAATGACCAGTCCCTTCAACGAGTATGTCGTCATCAGTGAAAGATATCACATTGTTATTAAAAATGTGATCAACCAGATGTTGGAATTTTTCCACATCCACTGATTTCAGTAAATGGGCTTCTTCCAATACCCTTAGTAAGATCTTCCAATGATCTTTGGAAGAGAAAACTAAGTTTAGTATAGAAATTTGTTGTGGAGCTTCTGTCAAGCTTAAAACCACCTTGGCTTCGTTATGGCCCATGGTACGAAGGAACTCTTCAATTTTTCCATGGGAACTTTCCCATTTGATTTGATGGTAGCCTTCATCACCCGATGAGGAAGATACAGTGGATTCTCCTTCGCCACTGCAGCAGTTGTATGTGAGGTAGATCCTTCAGCTTGCCCATAATTCCATGGGACTTTTTTT
The DNA here is from genome assembly GCA_020205605.1 of Panax ginseng. Classification (NCBI taxonomy): domain Eukaryota; kingdom Viridiplantae; phylum Streptophyta; class Magnoliopsida; order Apiales; family Araliaceae; genus Panax; species Panax ginseng. The sequence goes on from CM035137.1 coordinate 61,542,036, forward strand.
AATCTGACAACAGGATACTGTGGCCTAGATGGCAAGAGAATTGGCTCTGGTGCATCAACTTTCAAAGGATTGTCAGTACCTTTGAGTTGAATTGCTTGTATTATGAGTGGTCTGGCAGCCAAATCATCCTCAGCGGATATAACTGCTACGTCGTCCTTCCATTTTGTAGGACATGTGTTCCCATTCTCGAGTAATAAAGTGTCGTCATCTGCCATTTGCAGGACATCGCTGTAACGTCCACAAATTTTAAACTCCTTATTAATTAAATATGTGATTTAATTTTTAATGAGTTAGTTTTGCAAGTAGATTTAAATCTTAAGTGGTTATGTGAATTTACGAGAGGATTAAAGGGAGTCACTAATAGTTATTTAAATTTTGGACTAACCCTAAGAATTTAATATCAAGAAATTGATAAGATTATTATTAATTAAATATTCAATCTATTTGAATATAGTAGCAAGAGTTGAACGTATTGATTAATTGCATTTATGAGTAATTAATTGATAATGTGTTAATTAATAATTATTAATGTGTAAAAGATTTATAACTTATAAAATGATTATATGTTTACTTGATTAATTTGTACAATATAGTAAACCTTTATTATATGGTAGTTAACTATATATTTTATATAGTACAAGGTGACACATAAATATGTCTATTATATGTATAGACCTTATTGTAAGAATTATTACATTCACGTGGGTACATAAATATTCTCAACTTTCCTTGGTATAGTAGCATTTACATAGTTATATTTCATTATGGGAATTATAGTATTCAAACCAAGTTTTAAATAACTTGTTGCTGAGATTTTGTCCCAAATTGTGTGATACTTAGTAATATGAGACACTTTGTACATGAACAAAGGGCTATTTCTCCATTGCGTGAAAAACTTAGCAAATCAAAAAGGCTAGAGTTGTGTAGCCATGATTTCTAGCAATTGGTGGTTGGCCAACTCCAAATTATCCAATGTGTTCTCCTAATGCACCATGAGTTCAACCTCAGTGCAATCCAATTGACCAGTCCCAATTTATTCTATAAATAGTAGCCCAATTTCTTAGTTTTACGTTGTTTGCATTTGTTGGTTGAAACTCTGATAACTTGAGTTTGTAAGTGTATTGTCTAAAGAAGAAGATTATCAAGCTCAGAAGAAAGAAACTAAGTTCTTTAAGCTTCAAGAGGTATAAAATCTTAACTTGTGTTCTTGAAATGGGTTTTGTCAATTTCTTGAAATTCTTTGTTAATCAATGTGAATTATCATGCCATGATATGTTTATGATTTATTTCTACATGTTTGAACTCTTAAATGTTGGTATGAAGCATGTTTAATTCAAGGAGAATGGTTAAGGGTTAAGGCTCTACAAACAGAGTCTGCTTACTATCTCGATTCTTAGGTACTACAAGCAATTGCCTGCTTATTTGTACTAGGGGTGCAGTAGCAATTGCTACTGTAACCCAAACTCGATTTTGTCTCGAGACATGGCTGCTTATGCCTTATTTATACTAAGTAGGTGCAAATATAACATGGCCAGCTCTACACTGTAACCCGATGTGTTCTGTTTTGTTCTGTTTCATGCTAAGTTGTTGGTACAATGTTAAAGCAAGCTTGTAAACTATTTTAGCATGCACATGTAAGCACATGCATATAGGATGAACAAGTATAACCATGTTAGTACCTACAATTGACATAATACTTGTAGTCTTGAAATGAGATTTGTGATTTCAAAAGTGAACTTTGTCACGAACACATCATGTGAGCATTTTAACTTTATGAACATGATAATGTGGTTTATATTGACATGAAATGCAAGACTAAAGCGATTAAACACACTAGCACACATGATTGAAAGTTAAGATTATTTCAAAGATAAGAAACTTAAGACTTTTTAAAGAGAACTTGACAACGATTTTTATCTAGTGAGCTTTGACTATTTGAGCATGCATATTTGACTTTAATATGTGTTATAAATGCAGGAGAGTTATATGTTAAGATGCCTTGTATATGCTAAGTTGACCTAGTGTTAAATTCAAAGAAAATTAGAATGAGGAAGCTAATGTCATCAAGTAATGAGCATAGTGCGTTATGACCATGCAAGCATGTATATTAGGATTCATTATGCCTATAGACATATTGGCATGAGCATCGTTTGGTTAAGGCATGGTTTTCACTTATGCACACACAGTCATAAAGAAAAGGAAATTTCTAGAACATAAACTATGTGAAGTAAAGTATACATGTGTTGTCTATATACGAGCATGACTACTAAGTATTGTATTGCCAAGATTGTATTAAGCATGATGATTACATGACCTTTTATGTTTTAATGACATATAAACCGTAAGTTAAACTTGTGGTAATGAATTCAAGTATGGTCATGTGTTATATGTGAAACTCTAGCATGTATGTATGTTAAAATGTATGTATAGGTGTATGTTGAAGTTGGACTGAAGTCAGGAAGTGCAGAAGCTCAATCTCGGTCCGCCAAGGGACAACGCATGACAAGCCCCCCTAAGCTAGACCAGCGCAATTGCTGCTGTCCCCTGCAATCTTGCCAAGATGATCTGTTTTTGGTCTAAAGTATTAAGGCATGCTTACATGATCTCTTTATCATGTAGTATATGACCAATGTGCCATGTAATGTGTTGAGAAGCATGTTATGTGATGACTCGATTCTTTTAAGTGTAGACTCATATTAGTTTACACATGCTAATTGAAAGACCGACTTGTTAATGTTAGGTCGTTTCAACGCAAGTTAATTAAAGGTAGAATTATATTGTAGCTGAGCAATCAGGCAAGTATCTTAAACCCTTGCATTACTTTATTCGACGCATACCGTAAGCAAGTTCCTTGAACCCTACTTTTGTTAAGCAAGTTTCCCTAAACTTACTCTAAATTATATTGAGCAAGTATCTGAATTTATTGTGTTGCAAGTAATAGAGTCTGAACCTTTGTTCGATCAGACAAGCCTATGAAGTTTTATAAAAGCTATCCAAACCAATTGATGGTAAGGATTCTTAGACTGAAAGAACACTCCTTTCTATGATAGGGGATTGCAGGTATCTAATAAAGATACAATGAACAAATTTAAATGGTACGTGAGGCTGATCCCCTCAAGTACTTATTCTGTAGCCAGTAACTAAAGGGTCAATTAGCTATTGATTCCATTGGAGTGTTATAGTTCAAAGTCTACTTGACTAGCAGTTATTCTAAAAGCAATCATTATCTTTGTTTATGATATTCATATTGTTGAATCCTTCAGATATTATACTGTTGAACCCATTGCCAGACATTCTTCCATTCTGCATGATATATCCTTATTGTTGTACTTAAACTTGTTGAGCAAACTTGTTGCTCATCCTTGCTATATCATGAATATATTGCAGCTAAGCTCGAGACCTCAGGAAAGGACAAGGGTAAAGGGAAGATGTAGGATTATTACGAGAAGCAGAATTTATCTTGTGCTTAGTTTAAATTACAATTATGTAATATGAACCCTAATATTTATTTTAGGGTATGTTTGTAGAATGATATTAAGGTTATCGTATCTTGGGACTAGTAACACCTTTTGAATGAACGATGTACGTTTATTATATTCCACAGTTTAGTTATCGTATGTTGTTTAGAGGTGGATGTTTGTATTTTATCGTGGTGACCGAACCGAGGTCAAAGGACCCGGATTCGGGGGTGTCACAATCACTGTCAATTAAATTCTAAATGAGGTGGCGGAGTGCCCAGCATTCTTCTGTGCTATGATTGCGAGAGTGGGATTGATACTGACATACTCCATTGGAATTGAACCATCTGGAACGGGGATTGATTGGAGGTAGAAGGGATGTAATTCTTCCTTAATTGATCAGTATTTGAAATATCTCCTCCATAGGTTGGCCAAGGTATGTAAATTCCCTTTTATTAGCAAAATCCCGACGGGCTTTGGCACTTGCTCTTTTTGCAACTTTATCCTCCAGTGTTTCACTTTCTGAAGGCAATGATGGAGTATTCATGATAAAAAGAAGGAGACTAACATGCTCTTGACTGACTAATTAGCATGTGACTTGGTGTTGATGGATCACCAGTTCTGCCAATTGGTCTACATGCTTTCAAAGAGCCTTAATCTTTCATTCCATTATAAACTGGAACTGTGAATAATCCCATCTGTCAGCACAGTCCTTGCTGGTCTAGGAAGATTTAACAACGTAATTGGAACTTTGTCCACTGCTCCAATTAATCATATTGACATCTTCTTCTTTGTGTTAAGGAAGAGGGTTGTCTTGCACATGAGGTTGGTCGGGTTTAGTCACCACAATTTCCCCATTGTTGATTAAGTCAAGGATTCTGTGTTTTAAGGCCCAGCAATCCAGAGTGTCATATCCCAGTGCCCCGACATGATAAGCACACTTCTGTGTAGCATTGTAACCTTTCCCATTCGGGTTGGCTGGTGGAAGAAGATGTGTAATTTTCTTCTGAGTAGTCAGAAGATTGAGAACATTCTCGAGCGAATCCCCTAGGGGTGTGAGCACTCGATTGCGTCGGACTTCTCCACCCTTTGGCAATGTGGGGTTGGAAGACTGTGCTGGAAAAGGGGAGTAGTTTCTCCTCTGGATAGGCATGTTCTGACTACCTTTCTGACCTTGTAGTATCAAGTAAACATCATCCTCTTTCTTTTTATGGACCCTCCGGGGGTTGTTTCCATAAGTTCCAGACTGGATGTGCTCAGCAATAACTTTCAGAGCGGCTAGGTCTTGAATTTTTCCTGACTACAATCCCATCTCAGCCATCTCTCCATGTTTGATCATTTCGGATAATGGTTTACCAATGCCAGCTAAGACTCTTTCATACAAAAGGAGCTTCTTGTAAGTCTATGAAAGTTATAACCATTTCTGACTCTATCATAGAAGGAATAACTTGAGCAGCAAGGCGCCTCCATCTTTGAGCATACTCTCTAAATGGCTCATTAGACTGTTTCTTGACCTTGGTAATTTGGTACTGGTCAGGAGCCATCTAAGACTGGAAGCTGTATTGAGTGAGGAAGGCATGAGCTAACTCTTCCCAACTATGTATTTTAGAATTGTCTAATCTGGAATACCATGATCGGGCTTCTCCAGTTAGACTCTTTTGAAATAGCTGCATTTTGAGCTTCTCATCCTCGGCATAAGATCCGAGTTCTCCAATGAACACCTTCAAGTGTGTGTAAGGATCTCCTAACCCATCATACTTTTCAAAGTCAGGAGTCTTGAACTTCTCTGGATAATGAACAGTAGGGAATATACAACGATCAACATAGGAAACACTCTCGTGTGCTCCAATCCCTTTTATAGACCGAATGGTCTCTTCCATTTAAAGGAATTTTTTCCTGATATCACCGGTGTCTGGATCTTGTTTGAGATGGGTGTTTTTAGGAATTTTGTTGGTCATGTCCAACTAAAGTTCCTGAATTATTTTATCCGAACCTTGTGTTCCTCCCTGTGCAGAGGATTCTGTATGTACGGGTATTCGTGAACCCTGAGTAGACTGGTGTAGTTCTTTAAGCAGAACAACTAAATCTGTAATTTGTTTACTTAATCCATTAAACTCTTCTTAAGAGACAGGAGCAGGATTAGACTGGTCAAATGAAGACATTATTGGTTGTAGGCTCGTAGACTTTTTGGACTTTGAACGAGCAACAGGCCCAATTGTTTCCCTATAAAAACTTATGTAGTTTAGTCTTAGGGAATGTGTAAATGTTTACATGCTATCATAATGTGTCCATTTTAGGACTATTATCCTGTAAAACGTGTGTCATTTGATAGCATGTCAAGCCTTAATATGCGTGAACATATATTCTTCATATTTTCCATTATATAGAGATTAACATAGAATAAAATTATAAGTAATTATCTTTACAAGTAATTGAAAATGGAAAGCATGAAGAGACTTTCCTCTGCGTTAGGTTTATCAAAGGCTGACCTATCTTAGGTTACTCTCGCGGTATTTCGGCATGAAGGTTCCCAGATCATCGCAATTTACTTGACGGGAAGTTAATCCAGTCTTTCAACTGGAGCGAATCTGGGTGGTGCCATTCCTGAGCCTCATTTGAATTAGTCTCCCTACGAGTCCGGTAATCAAACACTGACAGGATAGCCTCCTGGTGAAGGAACCACATAACATACATTTACATGCAACGTATCTCATCGTTATGGGAATGATGACATATGCGAAGTACTAATATTACAGATAGATATATTGTAGTGCAGTAAATAAAATGTATTCATACACATTCATCAAAAATGTAAATGCAACATCCACACACAAGCATGTAACAGTTTTGAAAAGCTTGTAGTAGCGGCTTAAGTCCTCTTACAGGAATCCCCAGCAGAGTCGCCACCTGTCGACGTCGGGATTTTTATTGTCCCTCTTCTATTCTTATTTTTTGGTGTTCTCATGTTAGGTGAGATTTGTTTTAAAAAACAAGATGTTAAAAGGTTCGACATTTATATATCGACGATTTGACTGTAAGAGTCGTAAGTTGGTTTTTTAAATGGTTGTACCAACACAACCGAAAAAAGGTTTGCACATTGACCTAGTGATGTGACACTGCTAAACGAGTCTGTGAAACCGAGATTCATTAGGGTCCGGGGACTTGCTTATGAAGAGGGAAGGTGTTAGGCACCCCCTGACATCCGTGTTATCATGGTTACCGCCACTTTTTAATTAAACTGTTATATGAATGCATGTGTGTGTGTGTGGATCAATGTGCAGTTATTTGGAAGTAGTGTTATGCCTCATTCGCACCTATATACAAAGGGTTTGAATTTGTGTAAAAAATCAGTTTTAAACAAGATATAGCAATGATGTTTTGCAAAAGAGGTTTTTCAAACCCTATGCTCAATAGTAATTGAGGCCTTTGAAGCTTCCATTTTATTAAATGTTCGGCTTGATTCTTTTATTTTCGAGATGCGAAGCATCTTCTAGAAAATAATATATAAAGTAGTGTCGAACTCCTCATGGGCATGAAATCCATCTAAGGAAATTCAAACACCGTGAGTAATTTACAAGCTGCTTACAGCTGAAAATGTCCATTACGGGAACCGAATCTAGATTCAGTAGACTGAATCTGTGACCACATGATTCCTAGGCTCACATGATGCCGTAATTTATATGAAAGCAGTAAGCAGTTATTGTGACACTCCCAAATCCGGGTTACCTGACCCCCGAGTTTGTTGCTCACGATCAACAATATAATTAACATCTAACTACACATTCATTAATGAATAGAATATTACACCACATTAACTGATATAGTTAATACATTCATCCCAGGTTATCTAACCTTAATAATACAAACATACCCTTTAGATATACAAAAAGGGTTTACAAACATAACATAATAATAATGTTAATCATAATTACTCTATCACTATGCCTTTGCCTTTGTCCTTCACAACACCTCTTGCCACATCGTCCCTAGCTAAAAAGTTTTATTTAGCAAGGGTGAGCAACAAATTTGCCCCGCAAGTTAAGATATACAATGAATGTATAAGAATCAGAACAACAGACTATCTATTTTGATAGAATGACACCAAAGTTCAGGGAACTTTGAAATAGCTGAACAATTTATTCTTCTCTAACCAATCTTCTCGTAACCTATGCAACACAATAGTTCAATAATGAAAGGGTACAACACTTTCAAAGTTTCTGCTATATTTAATTGAATAATAAGTTAGAAGTATTCTCCAAAGTTTAAGCTGAAAGATCTCAAATGATCCTGAAATTCTATTCTTGAGTAGCTAACAAAGATTTACTTTGATATACCCAAATAACAAGATGGAAATATTTTCCAGAATTTATGCTGAGAGATCATAAAAGATCTTGAACTTCTCTTCTCCAGTAACTATCAAAGATTTACTTTGATATACCCAAACGACATGATGGAAATATTTTTTAGAGTTATGCTGAGTGATCACAAAGGATCTTGAACTTCTCTTCTCGAGTAACTATCAAAGATATAGTTTGATATACCAAGGTGTATCAGATAACCATAAAGATTAAACCATACCCCTCTGCAAGTACTTAGAGCGGCCAACTCCTTATACCCTATATTATGCATAATACTTAAAACACGCGCAATGGTCGAATATACGACCAAAATGTTCCCTTTTTATAAAAGGTTGTTCTTCTCAGTCTTGTAATCAAAATTTGAATTAAAACAATGAAATATGATGCTTCCAATTTCTTCTCGCTTCTCTTCTCTTCTCGAACCTATCAAATTTGCTTTATCGATCTAGCCGAAATAATTAGCATCGATCTGTCAATAATAATTGAATTCTCTTCTCGAACCTATCAGGTTTGCTTTATCGATCTAGCGGAAATAATTGGCATCGATCTGTCAATAATAATTAAATTCTCTTCTTGAACCTATCAAGTTCCAACAAAAGTTCGTCTAGCCAGAACAATTAGCTAAGACATATCTCAATACGATTCAACAATAGACAGTAATTATCTGTACTATTTGTAATCAATAATAGCTTCTACGGATATAAATATCCAACAACAATTATTCTCCAAGTATATTTTCAGAATCACTTATTCAATTTGAATTAATATACATGCACTAACTGCGAATAATGAATAATAATTTTCAGACGTGGTCTAATCAACAATAATTAACCACCATAATAATTAAACGAATATAACTCAAGGTTTAGTTAGGAAACTTGCCTGATTCGTTGACTACTGCTACACAATTTAAGTTAACTTCTTTTGTAAGACCTATCATTAATAAGATTGGTCTTTTAATCAGCATATCATACTTTGTATCATAATACAATTACTTTATCAATCAATTATCTAACACTTAATCACATAATTAAATATTAGATAACACCTTACAACATTAGCATTATTATCATCCTTTGATAATTCTTTAATCACTATATCATATCCATTATGATTTAACACTCACTTTTTCATTTTATAAGTTATTCTTTAACATCTAATAGGTCAAATACTAATCCAGCAACCTGGATTCTAAATCTAGCAACCAAATTGCCAATCCAGCAGACTGGATTCCAAATCCAACAACCTGGATTCCAAATCCAACATCCAGATGGCCAATCCAGCAAACCAAAATATAATCCAGCAAACTGGATTCCAAATCCAGCAACTGGATTCAACATATTTTTAATTCAGTAAAGTTCTTTTCAATCCATCAAACTGGATTCATTATCCTTCAATCCAGCAAAATGGATTCATAAATTATTCAATTCAGCAAGCTGGATTCCATATCCTTTTCACGAAAACACCAAATCACTTATTATTTTTCTATCCTTTTCCAAACACATATAAATATATTTCATACACAAAAAGTATTTTTCCATAATTTTCCAACTTCCTTTAGTATTTTTCAAAAATCATTTTTAGTATGTAGCTTAAGAATTTAGCTCCATCATGATCAACTCCAGAAATTCCCATCTCTTAGAACAATCTTATACGTGTTAACGTGAGCCTCCAGTTTAAATTTTGTGGCCATTGGAGTTATAGAACTCTGGTTATAGTCGTTTTTGTCAAAAATCACAAACATTGAAATGGTCATAACTTGGTCATTTTTAGTCGGAATGAGCTCATTTTTGGACAGGAGCTACTTAATACCATAAATTTTCATGTCCTAAAATGTTGGAATTTTTATCACAAACTAAGTGGCCGAAACAGCCCTTACAAAATTTTGGACAGTTTACTTTTGTCATCTTTCTATTTTTGACTCCTTTGCTAAAATCAGTTCACTCAAAAATCTAACTCTAGAACTTGACCACACTCAAAAATTCAAAATATAATAGGAGATATGGTCATTTGAATTTCTTGTTTCGCTTACAAATTTAGTTTCTTTAGGCCATAACAAATAACATATTCCAACACTCTTAATATTACCATTCCATAATTATTTAATTAGGATTTTCATTTCCTCAATTATAACATAAATCCTTACTCATGCACATTTATTTCCTTAACCGAATTAGAATTGCTATAATTAGGTTATAAAATTAATTAACTGAGATGTATAAAATAAATCTCTTAGAATTAGTGTATATTTTATATACTAATATTCTCCCGTATCATAACCCTTAAGTTATTCAATTTTTCAATTCTAATTTATAATTAGGTTACCTTAGCTTCTCATATTTGTTTATAATAAACAAATAAAAACAAACACATATTATTCAGATGCATTTACCCACATATAAGAATACACAAAACCTTAAAAGTCTTTCACACAATTTTTTTTTTTAAAATCCATTCCTTATTTCCAGTCTAGGTCTTATTATTCAACCTTTATTTAATCAATTAAGATTTTATTAATTGTATAAATTCTCGGAGTTATCACAGCTTATATATATAAAAGTCAGTATATATATATATATATATATATATATATATATATATATATATATATATATATATATATATATATATATATATATATATATATATATATATATGATATATATAGAAGGGTAAATATATATAGAGACATGATCAACCGCCACGAAGCACCTCCATGGGAGATCAGAAATATAAATAAAGCAATAAAGACAATCAACCACCATGAAGTAAACTCCAGGCGGGACGGAATGTAAATAAAGCTGTAAAAGGCCACGAAGTAAACTTCAGGCCTGACAGAAATATAAATATATATATATATATAAACGATAAACGCACAAGATATATATCGATCCCGGCTCAGTTTATCATTTCAGCAATTTGTCGTTATGTATATATAAAAGCAGTAAACACACCGGATGTAAAATCCATGCTCATTGAACAAAGTCCGACAACAGTTTATATATATAAGTATATATATATAAGCAATAAACGCTTTGGATGTAAAATCCAGGCTAATCGAATAGAGTTCGACAACAGTTAATATATATAAGTATATATATATAAGCAAATAAATGCTTCGGATGTGAGTCCAGGCTCAATCGAGGCAAAACTCCATAATGTTAGTCCATATATGTAAATATATATATATATAAGAAAATAAAAGCCATGGACTGAAGTCTGGGGCATACACACGCAACATGACTCTCAACGTGAAGAACGGTGTGTGCAAAGATGAAGAGAAAAGCTTTAGTGTGTAAGAAGGCTTACAGTGGACTGCCAAAGAAGACTTCTATAGCTTTAAATGGATGAACACTCGGCTCCCACCGGTAAAAATATGACTGAATATAAGCTCACAAGTGTTTAAAATGAGAAAGCACTCAGTTTAGGGTGTGTACAGAGCAAATTGGACAGGGCTTCCTCGCCATTTTCTCTTGAAATATGGCCACCCCAAGCCCTCTATTTATAGAGGGGGAGCCGTAGGTACACTTGTGGTAGCCACAAATATACTTGCAGTAGCCGTAGATATACCTGCAGCTACCCAGGGTACCCTAGGCTCCGCGGATCCTGCCGTCTCAAAGTACGTGCACGCGTGCAATGTGATGCCCGCTCAAACTTGCAGAACTTCAATCCAAGCCTCCAATTGAGGTGTATAAGACCTTTTATGGAGTGTTGTTGTCAAGAGATACACAAATGACATGGGATTGGAGGTTGTCAGAAGTCAGAAAAATGGGACCATGCCCTTGGTCTTCAAGCTTCAAATTCCATCCGGTGTGTTGTCCTGTGTAGTAGTCACTCGGGATTATAGCTATTTGGCTCTTGTGGGACATTGCTGTGTAGAATGTAGGTTGAGTTGTTGTTGAGACGGAGCAATATGGGATCAAGGTGGCAAAATGATGATTTTGCCCCTCACCGGGGTTATCTCTAGTTTGGGCTGATAAATTAGTCGTTGCTCAGGGTTATCTCTAAGATTGGGCTGCTGCAAGTACTGGACGTCCTTAGGGTTGTCTCTGAGGTGTGCCTAACCTCCCGAGGTTATCTCCGGGTTTGGAACTAAGTGTTTCGGTCTAAGTCCTGAGGTTGAAGCTGACTGCATAGGTTGAAACGAGCATTTCTGGGGTTATCTCCGGAACTACAACTGCACTCATTGGGGTTATCTCCAAGGTTGACATTGGCTTTCCCGGTGTTTTTTTCGGGACTGAGACTGAGTATTTCGGGGTTATCTCCAAGATGAAACGGCCTTCTCCGGTGTGATTTTTGGTATTGGAACTGCATACCTCGAGGTTATCTCCGAGGATGAAACTGACACTTTCGGTGTTATTTCCAGGAATGAGCTAAGATGTCCTCCAGGGTTATCTCTGAAAGACGATTCTGCCCTCCTGTAATGTTAGTGACAGATATACAGAAAATTTCGAGTGTCTACAAGACTCTTTTGGAAAAGCTACATTTTGAGGCTTTCATCTTCAGCATAAGACCCTAGCTCACCAATGTATACTTTCAGGTGCGTATAGGGATTACATGCCCCATTATATTTTTTAAACTCTGGGATTTTGAATTTGTCAGGATATCGAGCCCCTGTGAATATGCAAAGATCTGAATAGGTGACACTTCCATAGTTTCCAGTCCCTTTGATTTACCGGATGGTTTCCTCCATTTGTTGGACTTTCTTTCTTATATACCTAGTTTCTCAATCATCCCTGAGTTTTGTGATTTTAGGGGTTTTGTTGGTTAATTTATTAGAATGAGGTTTATGTATCTGGGTTTCCATCTTTTTGCCAATACCCTGATTGCCCCCTGGTGTGAATGACTCTAGTTGAGTAGGCATTGTCTAGCCTCGAGTGTTTTTACTTTGTTCTTTTAGAAAGACAGCCAATTCTGCTATCTAATTCCTTAATCCTTCAAACTCCTCTCAAGAGACAAGACTAGGATCAGGTGGGGCACTTGTAGCCATGTCTGACTGTGGGCTTAATGCCTTTTTGGACTTTGAATGGAAAACATGACCAATTGCTTCCCTGCAAAAAGACTTATATAGTTTAGTCATAGGGAATGTAGAAATGTTACATGCTATGTAATGTGTCCATTTTTTAGGAGTATTATCCTGCAAAACGGATGTCAGTTGTTTAAATGACAAGATAGCATGACAGTTTTTAATATGAAAGGGAATGCATGTACATATATTCCTTTATACTTTCCATTCCATTTGAGAATAACATGAAAATGAAATTACAAGTAATTGAAATGGGAAGGTATGAAGAGACTTCCCTCCGCATTTGGTTTATCAAAGGCTGACCTATCTTAGGCTACTCTCAAAGCTTTTTGGAATGAAGGTTCCCAGATCATCGTAATTTACTCGACGGGAAGTTAATCCACTCTTTCAACTAGAGCGAATCTGGGTGGTGCCTTTCCTTAGCCTCGTTGGAATTAGTCTCCCTACGAGTCTAGTAATCAAACACCGACAGGATAGCCTCTTGGTGGAGGAACCACACAACATACATTCACATCCATCGTGTCTCACCGTATGGAAATGATGACATGTGCGAAGCACTAATATCACAGGCAGATATAGTGCGAAGCACTAAGTGCAATAAGTAAATGCATTAGTACACATTCATTCAAAATGTAAATGCAACATCCACACACAAGTAGATAAAAGTTTTGAAAATCTTTTAATAGCGGCATAAGCCCTCTTACTGGATGTCCCCAGCAGAGTCGCCACCTGTCAACGTCAGGATTTTTATTTTTTCCTTTTTGTTCTTATCTTTTGGTGTTCTCATGTTAGGTGAGATTTGTTTGAAAAAACAAGTTTGAAAAGGTCCGACATGTATGTGTCGACAATTGGACTGTAAGAGTCGCCAGTTGGTATTTTTAAATGGTTGCACCAACTCAACCGAGAAAAGGTTTGCACAATGACCTAGTGATGTGACACTGCTTAACTGGTCTGTGAAACCGAGATTCGTTAGGGTCCGGGGGCTTGATTAAACGGAGGGAAGGTGTTAGGCACCCCCTGACTTCAATGGTGACACGGTTACCGCCATTTCTCAATTTAAACTTTTATCTGAATTTGTGTGTGTGTGTGTGTAGGTCAATATGCAATTATCTGGAAGTAGTGCTATGCCTCGTTTGCACCTATATACAAAGGGTTTGAATTTTGTATAAAAGTTTAATTTTAACGAGATATAGCAGTGATGTTTTGTAAAACAAGTTTTTTAAACCCTTATGCTCAATAGTAATTGAGCCCTTTGATACTTCCATTTTATTATGTGTTCGGCTTAATTGCTTTTACTATTTTCGAGATGTGAAGCATTTTCGAGAAAATAAGATACATAGCAGTGCCGAACTCCTTGTGGGCATGAAAGCCATCTAAGGAAATTCAGACACCGTGAATAATTTACAAGCTGGATGCAGTTGAAAATGTCCATCATGGGAACCGAATCTAGATTCAGGAACTAAATATATGATCACATGATTCCTAGGCTCACATGATGATGCAGTATGTACAAAAGTCAGAAATGATTATATATATATATATATATATATATATATATATATATATATATATATATAAGTCAGAAATGGCCACTGTAAGTGATCTCCAAGCCCCGATGTAAAATTATATATATATATATATATATATATATATATATATATATATATATATAAGTTGTAAACGCATTCTGGATGTGTCTATGCAGTGCTCAATCGATGATTCAAATTTGAGAATTATATATATATATATATAGTAGTAAACGCATTGGATTTGTCTATCCAAGCTCAATCGATAATTCGAATTCGAGGATAATATATATATATATATATATATATATATATATAAAAAAAAGTAAATGCACTGGATGTGTCTATCCATGCTCAATTGAGTTCGAATTCGAGAATATTATATATATAGATAAAAGCAATAAACACACCGGATGTGTCTATCCAGGCGCAATCGAGTTCGAATTCGAGAACAATATATATATATATATAAGTATATATATATATAAAAGCGATAAACGCTCCGAATATTATATTTGGGCTCAATTGAGGAATAACTCGATAATAATAATATATATATAAGTATATATATATATATATATATATATATATATATGTAAAAGTAATAAAAGTCACTTGACCGACTATCTGCATACGCACATAACGCAACTCTCAACGTGAATAACTGTGTGTGAATGAAAGTGGAGCAAGGCTTTAAGAAATCTGAGATGTCTTATAGTGGGCTACTAAGAAGACTTCAGATAGCTTTAAATGAATGAATACTCGGTTTCCACCAGTAAAATATAGCAAGACACAAGCTCACAGGTGTTTGGAAAGAGAAAGCACTCAATTTAAAGTGTGTACAAATCAAAATGGACAGGGCTTCCTCGCCTTTTTTCTTCTTAAAATGGCCACCCCAAGCCCTCTATTTATAAAGGGGAAAGCCGCAGGTCTACCTACAGTTGCTCGGGCTTCCCCGGGCATTGTGGGGACTGCCATCTCGAAGTACGTCCTCTCGGACAATGCATTGTTTGCTCGAACTTTCATAACTTTCAATCCGGAAGTCCGATGGAAGCGTGCCATACCATTCCAGAAAGATCTTTCTGAGAGCTACGCAATGACATAGGATTTGCCTTTTTTCATTCCAGGAAGATGGGTCCATGACCAAAATAGCATTTCCAGGTCTCCGTTAGGCAGTCCGTTGAGCTATTTTACGTAGTTTGCGCTAAAAAGTTAAGAGATGGTTCTTGTGAGACTTCTTTTGAATAAGTTTGAGTTGGCAAAATGGCCATTTTGCCTCTCCCAAGGTTGTTTCGACTTTGCATACGCCAGTAGCGATCTTTTCCTGTGGTTATTTCGTGATTGGCTTCTTTGTTGACTCTGACTATCCTCAGGGTTATCTCTTAGGTTGGCTTGACCTCTCGGGGTTGACTTTGGGCATTGAACTTGATCTCCTAGGGTTATCACTGGAGTTAGAACTGACTTTCTCGGGGTTATCTCAGGGGTTGGAAACTGATTTCCCGTGGTTATCTTTGGGGTTAGCAACTGGCTCTCCCAGGGTTATCTCCTAGGTTGAAACTGATGTTATGGTC
Source organism: Panax ginseng (assembly GCA_020205605.1). NCBI lineage: Eukaryota > Viridiplantae > Streptophyta > Magnoliopsida > Apiales > Araliaceae > Panax > Panax ginseng. The sequence goes on from CM035137.1 coordinate 61,557,975, forward strand.
CTCCAGGGTTATCTCTGGAGTTTGAAAAAAAAAGTTTTTGTCCTCGTGCATAGTTAGTAATAGGAAAACATAATTTCGAGTGTCTACATATTTCATCATGAATAAATTAAAAACATAAAAGATAGAGAAATTCATTATCCGAATTATAATATTTGAATTGAAAGATAAAGAATAGTTACAAAACCACCCTTATCCTCACTCCAGTTTGTAATCTTCGTAATCTTAACCTTCAAATTTGTTCTTCCAATGTTCTTCTGAAATTAGGGCTCAAAGTTGCTAATTGATTGATTGATGTGCTTCTATGATGTTATGTATTATCATGTAATAAATCTTGATGGTTGGGACCATTCACAGTCAAGCAAGTATTCCCTCATGGTGCAGTTGAAATTTACAGTCGCAATCCACTCGAAACATTCAGAGTCAACGGACACCGTCTAAAGCGTTACTGGGGTGGCGAAGCTAACACTGACGTGATAGCCATCACATTGGCCGACACAACTTAAGCAGGAAGTAGTCAAGTTGAACGACTTAAAATCAAGCGCTCATTGGGAGGCAACCCAATTTTTAGTTCTTTATCATATTTTTCATTCGTATTTGCTTAATCATAGTTTTAGTAATTTACTAGGTAGAAGAATAAAATAAATTCTCGTTAATCTCTCCACAACATAACATGACATCAAAGACTCACTAATTTTCATGTTTCATGTCATGCAGGCTGGGAAAAGGATCATCAAGCGAGTATATGGAAGCAAAGTGAGCTCAATTGAAGAAAAACATGAAAGCCAGACAGTGACCAAGCCGCTGCAGCAGTATGGGCCCTAAAAGACTACAACCATGGGCCAGGGGATCCTCAACATCGTAAATCAGGGGCTAGCAACACGGGCGGGCATTCCTAGTTCATTACCCCCCGCCGGGGTGGGGTTCTTGGAATGTTGACAAACGTGGCAGTTGGTTGGTCTTCTCTCCTTCCCAATAACCTCCCACTTTTACACTTCCCCACTACTCCATAACCACCACCCACTTTCCCCACATTCCCAAGACTTCATTACTCCTCCACCTTTCCACCTCCTCACTCCACCAATGCTAGCCTACCCTCCCCATCTATAAATACTACACCAACTCTTCCACACTCCTCCACCACACTTCATAAAAGGCAAAAAGAGAGCATAATTGTGAGCTAGAGAGATACTATTGAAAAGTTTGGGGGAGAGTTCGGGCAAAACCAGTAATAGGGAGAAATGGCTTCACAAGCATCATCTAAACGCTAACGGGGGAAGAGTTCACGCCCATCCCAACCTATCCACACCTTCGATCGTCGAAAATTTACAAGTGGCGCCGCCGCCGACCGGTATAACTATATGCTCACCAAAGCCCTTACACCGGAACGGGGGTGGGCACCGGATCCTAATGATGGGGAGCTCATGCCGCAAATTTACCAAAAGGGATGGGTAAAATTCACCGAGGAGCCGGAACCAGCAGTTGTCAACATTGTCAAGGAGTTTTACGCAAATGCGGTGGACAAGGAACCATTTCAAGCATTTGTGCGAGGACGGTTGGTTCCGTTTAGTGCCGACGCCATCAACACATACTACCAACTGCGGGTGCCTCGCCATTGCTAGTATGTGCACCTTCATGATTCTGATCCTGACTGGGATGCCATAATCTTGGAGATGACAAAGCCGGGAACGTCATGGACGAAAGGGCGGAAGGGCGGCACCGTGTTCCCCAGCAAGACCCTTAGCAGGTATAGAAAAATCTAGTATGCCTTTCTCTGCGCAAAATTACTTTCGTCCCAACATACCTAGGATGTCACCAAAGAGAAGGCATTGTTGTTGTATGCCATCGTGCAAGATTTTATAATTGATGTCAGGGCTATCATTTGCTTCTCCATCCGCCGATGCCTACGTGGGAATTTTTCTAGAGGCTTGCCACACCCATCACTCATATGTGGGTTGTGCCGTCAAGAAGGAGTTAGATGGTCTGATGACGAGCCCACTCAAATGCCGCTCGCGCCGCTAGATTCAAGAATGATAGCGCGTTACTCTGTATGGGCAGGAGGTGAGTCACACCCGCGTGGAGTGGGGTTCATTTTTTCGTCATCATCGGAAGACGATGTGGATGCTATAGAGGCATCGGGGGACGATGATGACGCAATGGGCGATCAAGGAGACGAAGAGATACCGCAGGCCAAGGCTATATGCCGATCTCAATTCCTTGAATAACAAAATCAAATGAGTGCACACACCAAGGCAACTCGTCGGGAGATGTGCCGATTGGCAATGAGGCAAGAGCACATGTTCGACGCTATGCATACATCTTTTGCCTTCAAAGTTTTAACCCGGCGACACAATTTCCATATCAATAGCCCGGTCCAATGCCAAGGTTCCCGCCGAGTGATTCCGATGAAGAAGATCAACAACCACCTCCTCAAGCTTAAGCATTGACAAGGAAGTTCTCACGTACTTATTTTGATCAATTATCCAATGAGGACATTGTATTGTTTAAGTTTGGGGGATTTAAATTCATGTTTGCATGCATTTTAGTTTTTAGGTTTATTTTTAATGTTAGGCAATTAAATTTCTGTATTGCATTTTATTTTCAGTATGGCATGATAGCATAGGGCATTCATGGTAGCTTAGGTTTGCATAGTAGATAATAGTGTAATGCATTTTGTTATCCGTATTTTGTTATTCATAGCTATATAAAAAAAATGTTAATTAGTAATTATTGTGTTATGTAAGTCTATCAATGTTGTGTTTCATGTTATTGTGGGCCTATGATGTGATTGTCAAATAAGTAGCAAATACAGTATTGAGTGTTAGAACTATGACACAATGATCGTTTATGAATCGAATCTTAAGTTGTTTGAAACTGGTATAAAAGGATAGCATGTTTAACAAACATCTGTGTTAATTGGTTAAGTTCAAACCGGTACCTAAATGGTCTCTATAGGATAATGTTAGAGTGAATGATAAAATGACAAGGATGGCTGGTAAAGGCTTAAGTTAAGCAAGAACTTAAGTTTGGGGGATGTTATGTGGGGTATATAAGCTTATGAAAAAAAAAGGTATGAATAAACACCGTAGCATGCTTGTCTAGTTTTGTGGCCTTTGTTACTTGAGCAAGTAAGCCCGAGGGGATTGTCTTTACACCTAGCGCCCTAAGGTCTTAATGGTCTGGTAGTCGTTGGTCGAAAGCTCGTTAAGGTAGCATTGAAAAGCCTAAGGGAATAAGACTTTGCATAGTTATGTGTATAAAAAAAAATGAATAAGACAAGAAATAAGAGCAAAAAGCCCCCGTAGATGAAAATAAAGCATAAGTACCCCGCGTGAACCCTTGTAGTTTGTGATTGCTTGATTTTTAGTTGGAACTAGCTATTCTTGAAATTTTTAAGTTTATGCTGCATGATTCCTTTTAAGAGACTAGTTATGTATTGAATTTGGGTTAGTATTGGTTAGCATGGATGTTACACACACATACTATACCAGTGATTTATAGATTGGTTTTTGATGTTTAATATTGTATAGTTGCTTATTTTCGTTGAGGCCGTTAAGATAATTTTGATTCTGCGATATTGTTGGATTTGATAGCATATAAGTGAATTAGTATTCATATTATTGCATTGCATGTAGTTGATTTGTGCTCGAGGACTAGCACGGTTTAAGTTTGGGGGATTTTGATAAGTGTATTTTATATACGCAATTTAATATCCAATTCATGCTTATTTGTTGCTAATTTCTTGTGATCATGTTCGATTTCACTTGTTTAATGTTAATTCATGTGTAGATTGGTGGTTGTGGCATTCAACGTATAATTGATGATATTCGGTGTGATTGGAATTGAATGGAGCATATTTGGAAGCAATTCAAAGATACCAAAGAAAGTCGATAACAAAAGGTACCCCGTGGCTGCATTAATGATTATATACCACGGGCTGGGGTCTTCCAATTCAGCTTAGTAAAAACAAAGTTCGTTAGGCGGCATTTTAGGTTACACACCTTCACGAGCGGGATCTTCATTCGAGCAAAATGTAAGGCAAGCCGCTTGTCAAGGCGTTCATAGTATACAAACCCCCGCCGGGGTGGGGGTGGAAAATGTTGAGTGTCCTGTTTCGGTTATAATTCCTTTTGGGTACGAATTTTAGCTTTTTGGATGTCAGTATACTCTAATTGATAGAGATGTCGGCTAGAGTTTTATGCTAGATATCTAGGACTCTATTAAGAACAACGAGGAGATTAGAGAGAGCAATATTACGAAGATCTAAGCTGAGTTTTTGATATCAATTGTGGAGGAGTACTTCGAGAAGTTTTTCAAGACGGTTGCAATCCTAGTCTTCGTGAAGGGTGTTTTCTAATATTCTTTGTGTTAGATTATTTATTGTAATTAGAAGAATGATTTCTATGATTTATTCAGTGTTTATTTCATTTATTATGAACTAATTTACTTTTTAGGCTTCTGATGGATCTTTAAGTGAATCGATGATTTTGTAAACATTGATTTCCAATTTAATAAGCTATCTCCAGTTTATCTATATTAATTTGTGCTTGAATCTATGAATTGCCTAATCAACAATTCTTTGTGGAGTTGGATGGAATCGAGAGAGGATATTCAAATCTAGACCTAGTTGATATAGCATGTGTTCAGGATTTTTTAGTAGCTTAAACTTGATGAGTGTTAAGGTAGAGATATGCTTGATGCCGCATGTAATCGGATAGAGAACTTATTCTTCAACCTCTTCAATTGTAATTCACATAGAGATATAGTGGGTTAGTTAATTAAGGTGTTTAACGGATTTCTATCTTAATTGTGGATTGAAGTTAATATGGTATTTGTGCATCGAGAGGTGGTTAATACTATGTTCGTGTTCTTGATTAATAAACTAGGATAGTGCGTTAAAATGGAATAAAGGTGTTAAAATCAAAGTGAAGCTTAGGGTGAAATCATAAGTCTAATTCTCCATTAATTGTTTGAAATTCATGGTTGTTTAAATTTAATTTAATTATTCTAAATTTTTGTATTGTTAACTTCAATTATTGATTTGGATTTGTTTAATAAAATTAGGGTTAATAAAAGATTGGTAATTGTAAGTTAAGGTATTTGCTAATTTATCTCTGTGGGAACGATACTCTACTTATCACTTTATTACTTGTTGACCACGTATACTTGCGTGTTATGCGTAATTAGATTTTACCCAACATAGATGCTGAAGGCACATGACCGGGAACGAAGCCCTCCTGTCTAACTTCACGGAGAAGGAGGGTCCAACAGTCATCTTTGGAGACAACGGCTCTGGCAAGACAAGAGGATAAAGCTTGGCTGGGAATGAAGCAGTGTCCTACAGCAAAGTTGCCTATGTGGAAGGATTAAAGCACAATCTTCTGAGCATCAGTCAACTATGTGACAAGGGTCATCAAGTCACCTTCCTCAATAATCAGTGTCAAGTCAAAGATCTGAAGATCTCTTCTATAAAGCTGACCAGAACAAGAGAAGGGAACGTCTACACTGTTAATCTTGCCCAACTGAGTTCTGATGAGACAATATGCTTTCTTGTTAAAGCCTCTGAAGAAATGAGCTGGCTATGGCATAGAAGGTTGTCTCATCTCAAGTTCAAGAGTATGTCAAAACTGGCCTCCAAAGATCTAGTAGCAGGTTTACCCAAGCTCAGCTTCGTCAAAGAAAGGCCATGCAATGCCTGTCAGCTTGGAAAGCAAATTAAGAGTTCATTCAAAGGAAAAACGATCAACTCAATTGATAAGCCCAGTTACTTCACATGGATCTTTTTGGGCTAATTCCAACCATAAGCCTTGGAGTAAAGAGATACTCATTGGTCATGGTGGATGACTACACCAGATACACATGGGTGTTCTTCCTAAACTCTAAGGATGAAATAAGCCCCCACTCATCAAGATGTTCAAGCTGGTGATGAACGAAAAAGGAGAAAAGATCAAAGCTATAAGGAGTGATCATGGAAGAGAGTTTGACTTCTCTGAGATGGATCAGTTTTGCATAGACAATGGCAGCAGTCACAACTTCTAATATCCAAAAACTCCACAACAAAACGGAGTAGCTAAAAGAAAGAACGAAACGCTGATTGAAGCTAGAAGAGGACTCTACTAGCAGTAGCTCATCTGCATGAATACTTCTGGGTAGAAGCTATCAACACTGCGTGCTACACTCAGAACAGGTATCTTGTTCACTCTACATTAAAGAATACTCCCTATGAGCTATGGAGAGGAAGAAAGCCAAATGTCAGCTATTTCAATGTGTTCGGCTGTGAATGCTACATTCTTAACAATGGAAAACAATATCTGACTAAGTTCTAACCCATGTCAGATGAATGAATCTTTCTTGGATATGCCATAGACAGTAAGGCCTATAGAGTGTTCAACAAGAAGATGCTAAGTGTTGAAGTCTCGATTCATATCATCTTCAATGAAACAGACTCAGACAAATCTCTGCCTCAAGACACTGCGATCGATAACTCAGACACTACGAATGAGGTGGTCGAGCCCAACACCACGATTGCAGCCCCAAAAGATGAAATCGTCGAGCCTGAAGAAGAGATCGTAGAGAGAGCTACACCAGACGACCTAACCTCTCGTAATAAGAGATGAGGTTGATCTTGAAGAATTCTGCATAAGAAGGCACTGTAATGTATGTTCCAACAGGAATGATGGGCAAGAGATCACGCTCAAGACCTGATCATTGGAGACCCAAATACAAGAGTCAAGACAAGCTCTACTATCCAGAATGAGTGTTTCTATCTGAGCTTTCTGTCCCAAATAGAACCCAAGAAGATAGAAGATGCTATGGAAGATTCGAGTTGGATAGAAGTCATGCAAGAGGAACTGAATCAGTTTGAAAGAAGCAAAGTTTGAAGATTAGTCCCTAGACCAAGAAGTCACCCAATTATTGGCACCAAATGGGTCTTTAAAAATAAAATGGATGAAGATGGGGTAATCACAAGGAACAAGGCAAGACTAGTGGACAAAGGTTATTCCCAAGAAGAAGGCATCGACTACGATGAGACCTTTGCACCTGTTGCCAGACTAGAAGATATCAAGATATTCCTTGCCTTTGCTGCCCACATGCAGTTCAAAGTTTTCCAGATGGATGTCAAGAGTGCATTTCTGAATGGTGAACTTCAAAAAGAAGTACATGTGGAGCAACCTCCAGGTTTCATCAATCCAACTCTCTCTAATTATGTCTATAGATTAGATAAAGCCTTATATGGACTTAAACAAGCACCTAAAGCATGGTATGAAACACTAACTAACTTTCTTATTGAAAATGGTTTCACTAGAGGTAAAGTAGATACCACATTATTTCTTAGGAAGCACAAAAATAAAGTCTTACTGGTTCAAATATATGTAGGTGATATTATCTTTGGTTCTACTAATGAAAATCTATGCAATAGATTTGCAAAGCTTATGCAGAGCAAGTTCGAAATGAGTATGATGGATGAGCTGAATTTCTTCCTAGGACTACAAGTGAAGCAGACTGATGAAGGTATCTTCATTAACCAAGTCAAGTACATTAAAGACTTACTTAAGAAGTATGGCATGGAATCAGCCTCTCCCATGAAAACACCAATTGCTCCAGCAACTAAGCTTGACAAAGATGAGAAAGGTAAATGTATTGACATTACTCAATACAGAGGTATGATAGGCTCTCTTCTATATCTAACTGGTAGTAGACCAGACATAATGTTTGTAATATGTATATGTGCTAGATTTTAAGCTAATCCTAAGGAATCACACTTAACTACTTTAAAGAGAATTTTTTAGTATCTCAAAGGCACACCTCACTTGGGACTTTGGTATCCCAAGGAGTCCTCCTTTGAACTAACAGGATATACAGATGCTGATTTTGTAGGCTGTAAAATCGATAGAAAAAGTACCAGTGGCACCTGTCAATTGCTAAAAAACAGACTTGTGTCCTGGTTTAGCAAGAACCAAAATTCAGTATCTACATCTATAACAGAAGCTGAATACATTGCTACAGGAAGCGGGTGTACTCAAATCTTATGGATGAAAAACCAGCTAGCAGATTATGGGTTTGATTTCAAGTCTATACCTGTTCATTCTAATAACTTAAGTGCCATAGCAATAACACATAATCCTGTCATGCATTTGAGGACTAAGAATATAGAAATAAGATATCATTTTATTAGGGATCATGTACAAAATGGAACTATATCTCTACAATACATCCCTACCGAAAATCAACTTGTTGATGTCTTTATAAAACCCTTAGATGAATCTAGATTTAATAAACTGATAAGTGAGTTAGGTATGCTAAATTTACAACCATGAACTTTATGCTCTAGTTGGTGTTAACCATGTAGATAAAACCGCTATGTTAAAATTGTAGAGATAACTAAGAGTAACCACGATCGTGGAGCAGTCTCGACATGGTAGAGAAGCCCAGTATGATGACAACATTCCTATCAAATCTAAGTAGCCCATCTGATAAGCGCCTCAGGGACAAACATGACCCTTAGTTTCAGTCTAAGAAGTTGGCCCTTCCTGAGCTACCTTAACCAAAAAGGAATGTTAATTCAGAGTGCGTCATAAGAACCCGTAGAGACAATGATCGTAGAGCAGGTTCAACAGTGAACTCAACAATCGTAGAGCAACCTCAACGATCATATTCATCCTAAAGGATACACTAGCTCAGGGGGAGCTAAGGGAAGATTAGTACTTTTCACACTACTTAAAATCGTGGAGCCCTGCAGAACTCGACACGTGCCCCACTCTGCAGATCGTGAGGAGGGAAGTTATAAATACAGTTTGAAAATGTATTTTGAAAATTAACCTCAGAATTTCAAAAGCTCATTCCTCTCTTTCTCTCTCAAAAGAAACCCTAGCTTTCAGAATGCTCAACTATCCTCTGTTCAATAAAATCACAATAATCAATGGCTACTTCCAACGTTGTATCTGGTTACCAACTATGCTTCGATGAATTCAAGACAGCTGACCCACAGTTCCACAAAATTCTGACATTTCTAAAGAAACCTGGTCTCGAAGAAGCGCTGAGCACCAGCACAAGGATTTACCCTAAGTTGGTAAAGGAATTCTATTGTAATGGCGTTTTCAAAAACAACTTCTTCACTACAACAGTCAAGGGGGTGCAGATTCAGCTCAGAGCTGAAGATATAAACCTTGCCCTAGCTTTTAAATCAAAGGGCCTTTCATTTCTGAATGTTATCGACTTTCATGAAGGTTTGAAGAAGATGAATCATGAGAAGTTTCAAGACATCAAGGGCTACAAGAAGAAAGAGTTTCACAAAAGTATGAATATTATTGGGAAATGCATATACTGCAAGAGCTCTGGCCATGACTCTATAAATGAGAATCAACTAAAGCTCAAGACAGCAATCTGCTTCAGAATTCAACTCAACTATGGGGCTTTGCTCATAGATTGGATCGGAAAGTGGATGCTCAGCTCAAAGAAGATGAAGAGCTCTGGCAAAATGCTCTATGGGAGATATATATTTATGCAATCTACTCTGGGTGACAAAATCAAAGACACAGAAGGAGAACCCATCAATCCCAACAGAAGAATGACCCAACAGCTATTTCAAAATTGGAAAAGAAACCCTGTAAAAAATGTAAGGATGATGTCTGAGTCTAGTGGAAGAACTGGTGAATTGAGGAAATCAGGTCTGGCAAGAAATATGTCAGTTGTAAGAGAAGAAGAAGAAGAAGTTAATAAAGAAGAACCCACAACTCTGGTCAGAAAGAGTAAGGGTAAGAGAAAGTTAAATGAAAATGTTAAGATGGCAGAAGAGCCTCAAGGCTCAACCACTGATTTTCCCCAAGGGGGTTTGAGCAAAGAGATTCTAAAGGAGAAAAAAGAAAGAAAAAGAAGGATGAGGATAAGGCTGAAGATTGCTCTAAGCCTCAAAAGAAGAAATGCAACCATAAATTAAAGAAGTCTTCACTCACCACGATCGTAGAGTCATTACCGACCGTAGAGCACAGACTTTCCATCACTTTAGAGGTGGATGTTGCAATAGTATCTCAGCCAAAACAAACTGTTAGAGTTAAAGCAGAAGAGAGTGTTGAGGCTGTGGTTCAGCCCAGAAGGACAAAGAGAAAACTTGTTAAGAAATATATTATTATCAATGAAGAAGCCTTGAAGGAAGAAGACAGAAGAATAGCTGCTGAAAAAGAGATGCCCAAAGCCATTGAGGAGAATATAGCTCGTGTTAAGGGGGAGCTTCTTGAAGCACCTGAACAAGCCAGAGGATATTCATGAAGCCCCCTTAGCCCCTCAAGAAATTGCAGTCTCTGAAGCTGTGGAAATGGATAACATTGAAGCTATGGAGGAGGAAAAGACTGAAGAATAGAGAGAAAATGAGGAGGTAATGGATGTGGTGGATATTTCAAATGAAGATAATGAAGATAGGGAAGAAGAAGAGGATGAAGAAGTTGAGATTATCGCAGTAGGCTGGAATGGATATAGGAGAGCTAACTACAATTAATGGTTGGAAGTGGTTCTTCACCCACTAAACCAATTTCCAGCTACAGAATTCCAACATTCTGTAATGGATGAACCAAAAACACCTAACTTCATATTAGTACAATCTTCAACCACCTTTCACTCCACGAACCTCGATCATACTCAAATCGTAGAGTCACGTGCTCTACCAGCTTCAACAGCCTCATCTCCCATAGCTCAAACCTCAATTCTTGCACCTCATTCAAACATTCCTTCTTCATCACACAACAACTATTTTGATCTTGCTCTTGATCTCTCAAATCTGCAAGAACAAAATACAAGAACTTCTCCTATGGACATTCAGAAAATTCTTTAGCATCTCTCAGCTCTTCCCACCAAATCTGAGCTGTCTCATGCGTTATAGAAAGTGGCCATAGAAATTCAATAAGACCTAGAAACTCATTCTCTGATTGTTCATACACGGTTAAACCACTTGATCGATGCTGCCAACACTCTTCCTAGCAACCTGAGATCTGAGCTCACAAAGAAGCTATGGGAGATCATCAAGGAAATGATCCAAAGCATAAATGAAAAGGATTAAATTCACTTCCAATCTACCCAGAAGCATAAGGAAGCAGTTATCCTTATTTAGAAGAATCAGGAGGCTCAACCCAAATTCCTTATGGAAAGCCTCTCTAGCCTACGATCTTCTATAACTGAATTCCAAGCATATTCTATGAATCTGATGAAACAAACAGACAATGTCTTGTCCATTCTGCAAAAACACACATCACAAACTGATTCTCTGATTCAAGAAAATCGTGAAGACATTGCTTAGTCAAGGAATCAGCTCCACGAACTTGTTCAAGGCATGAATCGTCTGTCAGAAGACATTCGAACTCTAGATGCTGACATAAAGGGGGATATTAAAGATGAAGGAGAGAAAGGCAAAGGAAAACAAATTGCTCAATCCTCAAGGAGTCCTCCCTCAAGACAGCCTCGCTATCAGACTCCACAAACTAAATAGCAGCAGCGCCAACCAATTCTCATAGAGCAACCATTAAAGAGTCAAGGGTCATCTCTTAGCTCACAAGGAGTAACCACTACTAGCTTAAACATGTCAATTGGAGATACTGCCTTTATGAACAGACATTATCATGGAGAAAGACTAAGTCAAAGTGAGCTGGAAGATATTTCATGGAGAGATGAAGCTAGCAGGAGAAGGAGAGCTGCGGAGTATGACAATCCTCCAAGGAACAAAAGGCAGAGGAGATAGAGATAAGTTGAAATTTGTTTCTTATTGATGTAACTATGCTAAAAAGTAATATCTATTTCACAACATCAATAAATTCATATTTATTCTCTAGAGATTTCAGCTACTCACTGAAACACTAAGTTATATTTACTTTCTAGCATCCTGCATTTAGAAATTGATGTTATGATGCAAATCTCCTTGATTATGTCAACATCAAATAGAGGGAGATTGTTGGGAATTGTTAAAATTTGATGTTGAAAGTAAATAAATATGCTTATATGTAAAGTCCTTCAAATAACATATGTACAAGGACTTAGATGATAGCTCAAAAATTATTAGGTTGATATGTGCTTAATGTTTATTATTCTATAAATGAATGTATAGAAAAAAGATCAAAGCTGTTAGGTTGATCTATTTTGAGATATAATAGATAGGCCTCAACAGAATCGTAGTCTGTCGAGCCACCCGAGAGATTGCAAAAGCCAAGACAGAATCATAGAGTATCAAAGAAGTTGGTCCGAGTGTCTGTCGAGCCAAGTCAAGAATCGTAGTCTGCTCTAAAAAACGTAGAGTCTGCAAAAAAAGCAAGTAAACATCGTAGTCTATTAGTGCCTAAGAGAAATCGTAATGTTCTCTTTGATAAGGCTGAATCAAGCATGAGCATGACAAGACACAACAATCATAATTGTAGTGTCTCTCCTATCAACATCAAAAGCACCAAGTTTCGACTATTTGATGAAGGAGGAAGTGTGGCGACCCCAAATCCAGGTACTTGAAACCCGAACTCGGTGCTTCACGATACCATTTCTATAAGCTGAATAATGCAATAATAATATTACATTCAAACTTAATTTACATACATCAAAGTTTACTTCCCAAGTACGAGACCTTCAAATACATTCCATATAATACCTGAATAGATACCAATACTAACTATAACCATTAACTAATAATATAACTCATTCAATAGCCTTCCTTTTTTCTTTTGTTCGGGCTCCTCGACCTTTCAAAGTTGCTCATACATAATCGAAAACATTTAATTTAAGCAAGGGTGAGCATTTGAGTGCCGTAAGTAAGTAATAGCAATTATATATATAAGTCGAAAGAATATAAGTATTCTTCTTACATAACACTTCTACAACTAATTGAAAGTTGTGAAGTAATCAGACTTGATAAAAATTCACATAACAACTCTCTTTCAAATTCTTTAAATTTGGCTCGCTCTACCTCGAATAGGGTTTAAGAACATACTATGAACATTCTTTTCATTTTGAAAAGGTTTAGCGTAAATCCATCCTCAAACCGTTATAACTTACGGCACACGAAGGGTGATCACCCCGCAGTACCTTGTATTGATCAATACTACATAACTTGAACGAAATTCATCGCTCACTCTATCCGCTTTGACGCAAATATTTCCCATATAGGGATGTTCATACATGCACAGTTCCAAACCCAAGGTTTTAATCTTGCTCAACAATAATATGTAATTCAACATATATATATACGGAGTAATCGACAAAGGTGTATCAACATGTGAATAAATACCATGATTATCCAAGTGGGAACACTCAGATAACCATTTAGAAATCAACTTAATGTAATATATATGTGAGCTAACATGTTGATAATCAAAGCGTACATATAATCTGTGACAGAATAGAAAAGAATTCAAAACTCTCTTACTCATGTCCATCAGATAAAGAAAATGCAAAGGTAGGATACTTTTTGATTTGTTGATTACAAATCTCAACTTAGGTTTTATCTCTTTATCACAACCTATCAATAATTAGATCATTCGTTCGATTAGAACAAGATATATTAACACATAGTAATCGCTTATTACAATTAAAGACATAGTCTAATCACGCCATCACATAATTACAAAGTTGATCATACTTTTAGTTCATATTCTATACTTGAAATATTTTTATACATTTTCAAATATCTCATCCATGCTCTTACAAAGAGCCTTTTCTTTCTTTTATAAAGGTTCGACATTTGTTTGCAAACCGACAGCTTTATCGGTAATTAATGAGTCTAAGACTCTTATTCTGTACTTCAACATCTGGTTAAATTCAGAAAATTTTATTTTTATCATTTTCGGAATTTTCGGAAATTGAAAATTTTCAAATAATTCAAATCTGTCACTAACGGGCCTATAGTGACATAACTGTTGCTATAGGTGTTCTTCATCACATTCAGAATTTCATAACCGGTTCTCAAGTCAGCTAGTTTGACCGGCTATAACTTTCAAACATCGGAATCATAATTAAACGATTTAAATATTAAACAATTCCATTATCATTAATAGTTTAATTAATACTAAACTATTAATGAAACCATTGCCAAAATATAAAAGTTATTTATAATAACTCAAACTATTTTTAAAACATTTATATTACCCTTAAATGATTTTTAAAACAATTAAAATCATTTTTAAATAATTACCATTAATATTTAAATATTAATGTACTATTTATCCAAATATTAAAAGTCATTAATTATAACTTAAAATATTTTTAAATCCTTAATATCCTCTTTAAATGGTTTTTTAAATAAATAAAACCATTTTAAAACTATTTATTTAATAAAATTATTAAATAAACTAAATATCATTAACATTATCTTAATATCATTAATATTTAATTATTAATGAAATTATCATTTAAATATTAAAAGTTATATTTTATAACTTAAAATATTTTTAAATACCTTATTTTCATTTAAAATGATTTTTATAATATAAAAATCATTTTTAAACTAAATTATTTAATATAATCATTAAATAACTTTAATATCATTAATAATAATTAATTAATGAAATTCATCAAAATATTAAAAGTCATGGAAAATAACTTAAAATATTTTCTTATACCATAAAATATTTTTTCATGATTTTTCATGAATTAAAACTATTTTTAAATTATTTATTTAATATTATAATTAAATAAATAAATACCTTTTATATTCCAAAAATATTAAATATTTATGAAATATACTCCAAACTATAATTTGATTTTAAAATAAATTTTCAAAATTTATTAAGTATTTTTAATAATTAAAATCTAATTTTTCTAATTTTTAAATCATTTTCGAAATTACGTAAATTAAAAATAAATAGAATCATCACTAAAGGTTTTAGCGACAAAATTGTCGCCTTAGGTGTTCTTGAGCCTCAAGAACAATCGACAAGGCGCTTTCAAGGTGCCTAGTTTGACCATTAATAATTCTCAATCCATTACGCTTTACAAGCAATATAATACTTGGATCTTGTAGTACTCATGTAATACTACACTTACCAACCAACATCATGACTAAACAACATCAGATCTAAGAGTTATTAGCCATCAAAAAGTCTGACAATGCTGTTCTTCAACTGAAGAACAGTCGAGATGCCTACTTTGGGTCCTTATAACTTGTAATCTGTGTATTGTTTGTGTGATATATAAGTTTCAGATTGTAGACTACATGTAGGAATACAGATCTATTACTTAACACTATCATAAAAACAAGAAATCAAGCAGCTAAAGTAAGGTCAAACCTTGTCAGAAAAATCAACACTTAGAAAATTCTGGGCTGCCCAGAAATTTTCCGGTCAATGCCGGTCAACCCACTTTGACCTTAAATAACTTTTGATCCACAACAAATATGGACCTGATTCTTTTTGGAGATTAAAGACCACATACCAGAATACACATATCAACTTTCATAACATGAAAACTCCAAACATACTGAGATCTACAAGGCCGGACATTTGCTAAAAAAATATTTTCTGGACACTTAGAACTTTTTCTGGGTTTTCCAGATCGCTTTCATGATCGGCCAATGCACTTTGACCATCAATAACTTTTGATCCACAATAGATATGGACCTTATTCTTTTGGAGCTTAAAGACAACATAACAAAGCTACACATAACAACTTTTAAACAACAAAACTCATGATCGAGCAAATATTTATGGCCTCCGATATTTGGTGAAAAATAATGTAATCTCGGTTTTTCCAACTTGCTTAAATCTTCAAATTCGCACACTTTGATGTTATGGATTCATGATTTATCAATCCAGATCATCAATTGACACCCTATTACACAACTTTAAATAATCAATTACAAAATTAACATAAGATCAAAGGATTTCAAAAATTTAGGGTGTTAATACCTTTTAGCTTTGATTTTTGATTTTGATCCTTTGTTCTTGATCTTGTCTTCATTGACATCGATATTAGCTTATCTCCTCACTCTCTCACACTTTGTAATTCGGATTTCTAGAGAGAGAAGGTTTAGGAGAAATGAAAAATTAAAGTAGCTCATTTCTCTCTCTTTAATCATGTAATTAATTAATCTAAATGCATTGGATGCTCACAATGGCTGATAATTGATGGTGTAATATCATAGTAGCATGAGGGAATTCTAGAAGGTGGTGGTTGGCTATCTTTTGCAAAGATTCTAGCAACAATGCTACTAATAATACACTAAAATGGACAAAAAGGGTATTTTGGTAATTTCCCATATAATTTCAAGGGCAATCTTGTACAAGGCAATTAAATGTAATATTTAATCACTAGATTTTAATTCTTACCATTTACCAATTAATTTCTATCCTTTGGTAAATTAAAACACTTATATAATAACATCGAAATTAAATCCGATAATTTAAAATTAGGGTTTTCTATTGAAAATTTAGGGTTCTATAATTATCTGTGTGTGTTATTAACACAGTCATTACGGTTTCTAACTTCAACCGATTAAGGTTATAATAATTAGGGTTTGTCCTAATTATCGGCGTAAAAATAGTAATTAGGGTTTATTCTAATTACCAACATCCTTATACACAAGAATTTCATATACACAAATCACTACTACTCACCATATCTCATAATCGAAAGCTTAATAATTAGGGTTTCACAAAGACAAGATTATGCTATGACCTAATTGACCGTAATTAATCAACATTATCTCTGTCAAGCATATACACAAATACATATGTATGGTATCAGTAAAATCATAATATCAATAATATTATATTGCTATTCTTATCTCTTAATCACAATCCCAATTTCGTGGTTTGGATTCCATATCCTTACTTATTCTTCGCTCAATGACAAGTTAAAATAATTAACTTAAATATTCTCGACAATTCATATAATAAAATATTTATTATATAATTCTAATGGTCACTTCATATATTATTTCCAATCACGTTTTCATGGAATATAATTAATAAAAACATTTCGGCTTACAGAAATTAATTACCATAACAATATAATTTGTGGTAATTAATTATTCCAAAATTATTTCTAATTTTTCAAGTAATAAATATATTCGTATTTATCGTTCACATTACTTGACACTTAGTCTCGTCATTAAATAAATAAAAAAATTATACGCAAAATTTCTTATTTATTTTATATAGAAAATCTCGGGTTATTACAGGAAGTATAAAAAATGAAGAATGGTTTATAGCCGTTGAAATTTTGGGAATCCCAATTATCCAACACTCATCCTTAGTATGTATCAAAAAAGCGTATTGAAGAAGCTAAGGAAAGAACTCAGATACTTCATCGAAAAACACCTTTTCGTGTGTTAGGTGAGATAATACCATCGTGGTCGTTGGGTCGACGACCGAACAAAGAAATTTCTAGAAAATTAACATCGGTGGTCAAAAATGTCTGATGCATTTAATGCTACAACGGATGCCTTCAATAGACACATTTCAAAGGCTCCTTTATAAAGAAATCAGACATAGATGCAACAAGCAAGTAAGTGCACAACGAAAGCTAAAGAACACTCAACGTTCAAACTCTACGATCTAGAAAGAAATGCTTGCTCTGTTACTTAGTTCTTTCGAACGTATGCTTAACTATAACTAAGTAGCACAACCCAAGAACTCAACTCTCATCAAGTGTATTCCAAGTCTGCTGGACTTGAAGAGTTCTATGTGAACTAAGAAGTTCCAAGACTACTGGTCTTGAAGGAATCTAAGTGATTCAAAGAGTGTAAAGATATCCTTAGTGGATTTCCTACTCAAGGAGTAGAAGAGTGGACTAGGAGCCTTGAGTGCTCTGAACCACTTAAAATCATTGTGTCTTCTATATACCTGCTATAACTACTATATCTGTCATAATTGCTTATCACCCATAAAATTGGTTTATCTTAAAGGGGGACAAACAAATTATATATTCTGTTATGGTTAATTTATTAACAAATCTGACAAGTATTTTAAAAAGGAAATTTTTTAAAATATCTATTCAACCCCCGCCCTTCTAGATAACTATTGTGTCTTTGGGAACTAACATAATCCTTTGTTTTGTGACGTTTAGTGTAAATGTATCTGTTTTATTTCAATATATTTGCTATGCAGGCTATTTATGTAATACCATGTGAGACTATGAGCCAAGTGGTCTAACATCCAGTTGACGGATCTAGATCTGGCTCCCATGATGGACCCTTTTTAATTGTACAGCTAGCCTAAAAGTTTTGTAATTGTAAATATAGGACCTTAAAACGATTATCTGGATTTAAGGTTCCCGTCATAGTGAAAACCTTATGTGTAGTGCTCGGGCATATTTTTATAGTTTTATGCCCATAAGGAGTCCAACAGTTATATATATTATTTTATCGAAGATACTTCGTATCTCAAGAATAAAATCAAAATAAGTTGAATACGAAATAAAATGGAAGTATCAAAGGCCTCAATTGATATGTGAGCATAAGGGTTTGAAGACTTATTTTCAAAACATCATTTTATATGTCTTATATTAAAATTAAACTTTTATACAAGTCAAACCCTTTATATATAGGTGCAAAAGAGGCATAGCACTACTTCCAAATAAAGCACTTAGGCCCAATTAACTGCAATGCGCACACACACATACACACAAATTAGGGAACAAAAAGCGCAGTAATCGTGTTTCATGGAAGTCGGGGGGTGAATAACACTTTCCCCCACTTAATCAAGCCCACGAACTCTATGAATCTCGATTTCCAGACCAATTAAATATAGTCCAATATTAGGCCATATTGCAAAATCTTTCAAAACTCGGTTGAGTTGGTACAACCATTTAACTCATACCAACTGGCGACTCTGTCTAATTCGGACCATTAAAATCAAATCATCAACATTATATGTCGGTCTTTTTCCTAAAAATCTCACCCTTCAGATCAAATAAATTCACATCAAAAACATAAAGGGTAAGAAACACATAGGAAAAGGGAGATGAAATCTTTCCGGCGTTGACAATATGGATAGGGAGGATTCCTAATCTTAAGTATATTAAGATAAGGGGTTGTCCAACTTATGTTAAAAGGTTTCAAAAGGATAAGCTTCGAACAAGATTTGACAAGTGCAAATTTATGGGACATCTTAAAGTAAGTTTAGGGTATATATGTTCTATAATCCTGCTGAGCAAAAGGTGTTTGTTGTGAAACACACTTGCCTTCTTAGATAAAGGTGTTTATCATTGAAGGGCTAGTAGGAGGATAATAGATCTTGAAGGAGTTCAAGAACCACAAAGCATTATAAGTCAAAAAGAGGAACATGTAGATAGACATATTGTCCACAACCGAATCTTAAATCTGGAATAGTACCGAAGATACCTAGTAAGTATGGATTCATCATAAATGATGATATTGATGAGGTACGCATCATAGAGGATGATGATCCAGTTAAATATGATGAGGCTAAGAGTTGTAGACACTCAAAGAAATGGTAGATGACCATGAAATCCAATTAGGATCTTTGGATCAAATGGCAAGATGTAAACCTATAAGGCCAGACTGGTAGGAAAAGGTTTTAAATAAAGTCAAGGAGTTAACTGTGATAAAACCTTATTACCGATAGCAATGCTCAAGTCCATTTGGATTTTTCTTGTGATTGAAGCTTATTATTATTGATTTTGGCAAATGGACGTCGAGACGTGATAAGTGGATTTTATATACGTGAATCAATGTCCATTTCATGCTTATTTGTTGCTAAATTCTTGTGTTCATGTTTGTTTTCATTTGTTTTATGTTATTTTATGTGTAGGATGGTTGTTACGGCATTTAACGTGTATTTGGAGTCAATTGGGATGATTTGGAGTCAATTGGTGCAAGTTTGGATTAAATCATAAAGCTCAAATTTTAATTTTAGCGAACACACCCCAACCCAAGGTATGTTTGTTGTATACCACCCCGTAAGGCGGGGGTCTTCAACAGAACTAGCAAAGGTAGTTCTTTGGGCCTACTTATTTAAGATATACACCCTTCGCTTCTAGCGGTCGTCGAACTCTGGATACTTTTGTTATGTTTGAAACTCTTCTTAGACATGGATTCTAGCTTATTGCATGGCAATGGAACTCTAGAGAGATGGAATTTCAGCTGGGACTTGTGTGTTGGACGTCTATTACTCAATCAACAAGGAATTCAACAACACACAACACACATTATGAAGATTAATGTCAGTTTTTCTCAGCGAGCAGTGGAGGAGTATTTCGTGGAGATTTTCAAGATGATTGCAATTCTAGGCTACATGAAGGGTGTTTTTAAATATTCTTCTCCTTAGGCTATTATTTGTAATTGAAATGATTTCTATGATTTATTCAGTGTTTATTTTGTTTATGATGAACTAATTCACTTTTTAGGCTTATGATGGATCTTCGAGTGAATCGATAATTTTGTAACTTTGATTTCCAGTTCAATAATCTATTTCCAATTTATCTATATTAATTTGAGCTTGAATTTATGAATTGCCTGATCAACAATTCTTTGTGGATTTGTATAGAATCGAGAGAGGATATTCAAATCTAGACTTAGTTAATATAGCATGTGTTCATGAATTTTGTGAATAGCAGAACCATGATGAATGTTAAGGTAGAGATATGCTTGACATCGCATATAATCGGATAGAGAACTTAATCTTAAACATTCTTTAATTGTAATTCACATAGAGATATACTGAGTTAGTTAATTAAGGTGTTTAACTTGCTTCTATCTTAATTGTGGATTTAAGTTAATATGGTATTAGTGCATCGAGAGGTAGTTAATACTACGTTCGTATTCTTGATTAATAAACTGGGATAGTGAATTGAATTGGAATAAGGGTGTTCAAGTCAGAGTGAAGCTTAAGGTGAAATCGTAAGTCTAATTCTCCATTAATTGTTTGAAATTCCAGATTTTGATATTTGTGATTGTTTTGTGGTAGTTTAATTATTCTTTAATTTAGAATCTTTAAATATAATCATTGAGTTGAATAGTTTAATAAAATTAGGATTAATAGAAAATTGATAATTGTAGGTTAAGATTATTGCTAGTTGATCTCTGTGGGAACGATACTCTACTCATCACTTTATTACTTGTTGATCACGTATACTTGCGTGTATTGCATATATAGATTTTATCCAACAAGTTTTTGGCGCCGTTGCCAGGGATACAATTTAGTATAGATCTTAATATTTTTACAATATCAGTTTAATTAATCCAGTTTTACTTAAAGATTTTTTTTTTATTTTTGTTTTGTTCCTCTTATTTCAGGTGTTTGAAGCAGTTTATGAAAACTCGGTCCAAAAATCCAGACTTGCTGCCTTTTGAGGACGACATAGAGAAAAGGTTTCAAAGGTTAAGTAAGTGAATCAAGGAAACAAGGCAAGAATTTGAAACATCTGAGAAAGAAGAGGAAATGGCAGCCGAAGATCATAAAGTATTCAGGGACTTTGCCACACCTAAGGTGACTAAACTGCAGTCAAGCATCACTAGGCCCGCAATAGCTGCAAATACATTTGAAATTAAGCCTGGGATGATTCAAATGATTCAGAATTCAGTTCAGTTTAGGGGATTGGCAAATGATGATCCGAATGAACATCTAGTTAGATTTCTGGAGATTTGCGACACCTTTAGGTATAATGGGGTGTCAGATGATGCGGTGAGACTTCGCTTGTTCCCATTCACTCTACGGGACAAGGCGAAGAGTTGGTTACACTCTCTACCACCAGGTTCGATAACTATATGGGAAGATTTAGCTCAGAAATTCCTCGCCAAATTCTTTCCACCGGCAAAAACTGCAAAGATGAGGAACGAGATAACAATGTTTGAGCAGCAACATGGGGAGTCATTATATGAGGCATGGGAGAGATATAAAGAACTGCTCAGAAAATGCCCAAATCATGGATTGCCCAAGTGGCTGCAAATGAACACCTTTTACAACGGACTACATGGGAATCTCAAAACGAGTATTGATGCAGTGTCGGGCAGAGCATTCATGCCAAAGAGTTACGAGGAAGCTTACAATTTGATTGAAACCATGGCGGCTAATCACTACCAGAGGCCCACAGCTAGAATGACACAGGCAAAGGTGGCTGGGGTGTTAGAAGTGGATGGTGTGACAGCTATACAAGCACAGATTTCTGCACTTTCAAAGAAGTTGGATTCTATGACAGGGGTATAGGCACAACAAGCACAGCAAGTGGCAGTTATATGTGAGTTATGCACGGGAGAGCACCCAATGGATCAATGCGTAATTAATCCAACATTTGTGCAGTTTCTGGGCAACTATAATAGAATTCCACATAATACATACCAGAATATATACAATCTAGGGAATAGGAATCATCCGAATTTTTCGTGGAGCAACAACCAGCAACATCAAGCTCCACGACCGTTATATTCCCCAGGTTTTCCGAATCACCAACAACCGGTTCAACATCAGGAAAGGAAATCAGATTTCAAGGAGATGGTGTCGAAGTACATAACTAGCAATGAGGCAGCAATAAAAAATCAAGCAATAGCCATCAAGAACTTGGAAAATCAGATGGGGCAAATTGCCTTAGCATTAAATAATAGGCCACAAGGGACCCTACCGAGTAACACCAAAAGAAATCCAAAGGGAACTCACGAGCAGTGTAATGCTATTATGCTTAGGAGCTGTAAGGAGTTGGCTTCTAACTTGGATAATAAAGCTAGTAAAGAAGATAAATGTGAGGAGGAAGAAATGGAATTAGAAAAAATGAACAGAGAAGATGGTGAAAAAAGCAAAGGAAGATAAACAAATGAAAGTTACACCATCTGTGCCATTTCCTTGAAGGCCAGAAAGTGACAAGTTAAAGAACCAGTTTTTGAGGTTTATGGACATATTCAAATAGTTACACATTAATATTCCATTTACCAAAGCACTTGAGCAGATGCCGCATTACATTAAATTCATGAAGGACATACTTTCGAAAAAATGTAAGCTCAACGACTTCGAAACAGTGCCGCTGACTGAGGAATGCAGTGTTATACTACAAAAAAAGGTTCCTCCTAAATTGAAAGATCCGGGAAGTTTTACAATTCCTTGTACAATTGGAAATCAAGATCTGGGAAGAGCTCTATGCGGTGTAAGAGCGAGTATAAATCTTATGCCACTGTCCATTTACCGAAAGCTGGGGTTAAAGGAAGCAAAACCAACCAATATTAGTCTGCAACTAGCCGATAGATCAATAACATACCCTTTAGGAATAGTTGAAGACGTATTGGTCAAATTTGATTCACTAATCTTTCCAGCCGATTTTGGGGTACTAGATTTTGAAAAAGATAAAAACATCCCTATCATCTTGGGACGACCATTCCTGGCGATTGGACGAACACTAATTGACGTGCCTAACGGAGAACTGATTATGAAAGTGTTTGATTAGGTAGTTAAGGTAAAAGTGTTCAACGAAATCCCAATCCCGACTGACAAGGAAGAGTGCAAACTGCTCGAGAAATCTACATGTGTCAAGTTCAGGGATTGCAAAGAGGATAGTGGTCTTAAGGCATTAATTGAGGATAGAAAGTCTAATCCATTATCCAAGTTCCAAGTCAACGGGCATACAATACAACAATGTTGGTGTTGTATGATAAATAATCATCAGGCCGTAGTTAAGCCAACCGATCCAGGATGAAACAGGAAGTAGTCAGGCTGAACGACTTAAAATCAAGTGCTAATTGGGAGGCAACCCAAACTTTAGTTTATTTATCGTATTTTTCATTGAGATTTGTTAAAATATAGTTTCTATTAAGTTGTTAGGTAGTATTATATAATAAAAGTCTTGTTAATCTCTCCACAACAATCTATTGTATCATCAATACACTAATTCGTATGTTGCATGTCTTGCAGGATGGAAAAAGGAACATGGAGTGGGTTAGTATGAAGCAAAGATGAGGAACAGGGGAGTTTGACAAGGCATACCATGCCAAGTATGGATTCTTTTTGACTACAAATTCACGTATGGGGTCCCTGTAACTTTAATAGTATACAAGCCCGCCGAGGCGGGCCTCTTAAGCCTTGTACCCCCCGCCGGAGCAGAGGTCCTCAATGCCAAAATGTAAGAGCTATGCCACGAGGCGTGGCCTTCTAACAAGTACCCCACTACTAAGGCGGGGTCTAGAATTTCAACTGAAAATTTTTGACAATTACATATGCTAGACTCCACAACTCCCATTACTTCTCCCTCAACTAAGACTCCTCATAACCACCACCCACTACACCCACGATTTCCAATGCTCCACTACCTCTCCCCACCTCTTCAATCCACCAATAAACATCCTCAAACCACCTCTATATATTACCACATCTCATCCCATATTCCACACAACACTCTTCAACTACACTCATCAAATTTCAAATTAGAGCATTCATAGAGGTTAGTTGTGGGCATTTGAGAGGCAAGTATACCACTATTTTCAAGTTACTCAACTTCATTCACCATAATTGAGGGCCAAATTGACAAGTGTGGGGGTTAATCATTTGTGCACACCAAGTGTTTGTCAGTGGGTATCAACCAAGTTTGGAGGGGCAAGGTATTGTGAGTCAAGCAATAGAGAGAACATGTCTTCACATTCAACATCGAAACGCCAAAGGGGAGAGAGTTCAAGGCCATCTCAACCAACCCGAACCTTCGATCACCGGAAATTCATGAGTGCCGCCGCCGCCGCCGACCGGTATGATTACATGCTCACTAAAGCCCTTACACTAGAGTGGGGGTTGGCATCGGATCCTAATGATGGGGAGATGATGCCTCATATTTATCAAAAGGGGTGGACAAAATTCATCGAAGAGCTGGAACCCGTTGTGGTCAACATTGTCAAGGAATTTTATGCAAACACCGCGGACAAAGAACCATTCCACGCGTTTGTGCGAGGCCACTTGGTTCCATTCAGTGCCGTTGCAATCAACACCTACTATCAACTATGGGTACCTCGCCACTGCCACTATGCTCACCTACGAGATTCTGATCTAGACTATGATGCGATAATCACAGAAATGACAAAGCCGGGAACATCTTGGATCAAAGGTCGGAAGGGAGGCACAGTGTTCCATAGCAAGGACCTTAGCCGGTACGGAAAAATATAGTATACATTCCTATGCGCTAAATTTCTTCCGTCCCAACACACCTCGGACATCACCAAAGAAAAGGTGTTACTGTTGTACGCAATTGTGTAAGATTTCATTATCGACGTCGGGGCCATTATCTATTTCTCCATCCGTCGGTGTTTACGTGGAAATTTTTCGGGCGGCTTGCCACACCCATCACTCATATGTGGGTTGTGTCGCAATGAAGGGGTGAGATGGTCCGACAAAGAGCCCACACAAATGTCGCTCGCGTTGCTTGATTCTAGAATGATAGCGCGATATTCTGTATGGGCAAGAGGCGAGTTGTCACGCCCCCAAAATTCGGACACCCACATCACGAATTCGGTGCATCACGTGCAACTACGAATATCCTACTAAATCATTAACAACGAAAATAATAGAATAATTTACATTGATATAATATAAATATTCGCGTCCCAAGGTACCGTAACCATTACTACGACAATTCAGTGATTAACTTAAACATAACTTAATTATTCTTGAATACATCATAACAAGCATAACAATAATAATAATACTTCTAGTCTTAAGGACTAAGTTATTCTGTCGCCTTGCCCTTTCCCTTGTCCGGTCCTGAAGTACCGCCTTGCTCTGCCTTAACTGTAATTTTTTTTAGGAAGAAAGAATGAGCAACAAGTTTGCCCAACAAGTAATATAACAAGCATTTAAATCTTTCAAGGGTATAATCATAATTGGTAGTTCAAGGATATCAAGAAATATCACGAGTATTCAATAGGTGTCGCTAAAGACTGAAGGATATCAACAAAATTTCAGGATTATTCATTTCGAGGTTCAACATGAACGAGTACTGAGCAGTCACTAAGGACTAAGAACTCTTACTAGAATTAACAATATTACACTGTAATCCAATATAACGAGTACAACAGGTGATCAGCCTAAAGTACCCTATGTTATGCATAACATTTAATCATACTTAGTAATGCGCATCGCTTGGTTTTCCCGACAATATATAATTTCCTCCAATGAGGGTTGTTCATCTCAATAGATTTACGATAGTCCGCACCAAGTCGATTGGTTTGGATAGCTTTTAACCCATAATAATAGTCTAGTCGAATCAAAGGCTTAGACAAATTTTTATAATGCTTTTAAGAACGATAAGTCCCATGCTTGCAACAACGTCAAGGTATATAAATGATTTTCGAATAAAAACAGATATTTGCTTGAGACAACAATTCGAAGGTATACAGTGTAAGAAGTAAGGAACTTGCCTCGTTCGTCGATTATGTTTACCTTTGACACCTTGTCACGTATACTGCCTATAATATAATAATATAGCCGTACAAATTAGTGATTTGTTGAAACCAACTCACTTTAGCTATTAATCGCAAGTCATCCTAGTGTAAGGTATTAGTTTCTCATAAAATTCATAAAAATACTACATCTCTTACTTACTACCCATTTATGCTTGCAATTAAGAAAACTATGCACATGACATTATTTATTAAACTGTTGCTCAAATTAGTTATCTGAACTAATTTTATTAATTAGAGTTTTAAATGACATTATACATATAAACGTCCCACTTTATGAAAACACTTTTCTTATTGTATTTAAATATTACTCTATTTATCCTCCATGACCATTATGGAGTAACAATTTATTTTATTTTTTATTTACCAAGTCCTACGCTTGGTCTTTAAAATTGAAATCTAAGCAGCAAATACCTTACTAAAATGGAAATTGAACATTAAAGCAGTTTTTTTTTTCTAACACATAAATTTGTAGAAATCAATAAAGTGAATAAACTATGCTACCTTGTTACAATTACAAAACCAATGTCTAAATGACAATGTTTAACTTTCAAGAGGAAAAGGGGTAAAAAAAAATAAAATTTGCATACAAGAATTTAGCAAGTGTAGGAAATTTAGTTTAACTTTTTGGTTAGGTAAGATGTATACACTATACAAAACAAAAAGTGACTGAGGTCCTCTACACACTGGACTGAAAGAACATAAGCATCTAAATCAAAGAGCAACTCTTCAAGTCATTGTTATAACTAGGAAAAGACCCATGTGTTTGCTATAAAGTCTTTTAAATTTTCACATTGCCCACACTTTTACTATCTAAGAATACTTAATAGGTAAGACTAAAAGACTTTAATTTCCTTGTACCACTAGCAGCCGAAGATATCCTTAAATAAAGCAGCACTTTTATTTCATAAAGAAAAAAGAAAAAAAATTTAACATGTAGTAACATGCCATGCACACCAGCCGAACTAGCCTAAAAAATATATATATATAGCAGCCACAAATGAAAGATCACTTGCATCAACCCTATAACAGGCACAGTAACCCGCCCCCACCATTACTTCATTACATGCTTGCTTCTTCTTTTTTGTTTTTTTTTGTTTTTTTTTTGTTCATGCAAGGCAGTATCCTTAATGCAAAAAATAAGAATCATGAAGCACCAAAAAAAAGACACACGCAGCCATCTTTCTTCTTCCTATACATGCTTGAGTTTCCCTCTTTTTTTTCTACGTAATTCATTATGCATTCATGCAATATAATTTATTTATTTAGAAAGCATATGGTAAATATTAATTTAGCATGTACACACCTAATTTAGCATACTAATTTTACAAACAACACAAATATCCACACTACTTCAAAAGAAGAAAAGTGTGTACTAGAAATTAAATGGAACAAATTTTATTGAACTAATTTATCTATATACCTTAACTTGAAATATTAAGATTGGTTGCCAAATAGCTACAGCTGCTACTCCTTCACTTCAAGCTGCCGAACACACACCTCTCTATTTGGTTCTTGTGTTTTTTTTTTAAAGGAACAACTAGAGCAAGGGGTGTATATATATACTAAAAAGAAAAGTGTATACATTAATTAAAGTACTCATGGCCATCCCCTACATAACTTTATAGCAGCCTAGTACTCTAATATATCCCATCACACATGTCAAAGTACTACCAACAACCAAAAGAAAACAACTTACGCAAGCCTTCCTTTTCTCTTGGATCCCATGGTCCCATAATGATAGTCTCATTTATGTAATACCCCATGATAGAACTCCTTTGGTTGGAATTGGATTATTTACTAACAAGGTTACTAGTACATGCTGCCAAAAAGTAGTGAAAAGAATTCCCTAAGGCTGCCACCATGCAACTGCCGAAATCACATGGGTGGAAATCACATGGCTAAATCATCTTTTTACATGGATGCCGAAATGACATAAAATGGGTGGAAGAAAAAAAAAAAAATTCTTGAGGCTGCCGAAATAACTAAATGGGTAGACAAAAAAAATTTCATGGCTACCGAAAAAATATCATGGGTAAACAAAATTTCATAAGGCTGCCGAAATTAATAGGTGAAAAAATTTTCCATGGCTAGGTTCTATTATTAAAAGTTCAATAAATTCAATTAAGTTACACACCTCATGCCATGCAAGCATTTATAAAATAAATAATCACAGGCTCTATTTATATAAATATTAATATTAAATCATAAAATTTGCGGTTATTACACGAGTCACATCCGTGGGGTCTGGGCTTCTTTTTTTCATCGGCTTCGGAAGACGAAGTTGATGCTACAGAGGCATCGGAAGATGATGATGAAGCTATGGGAGATCAAGGGGCCAAGAAGGTAACGCAGACCGATGCCATATCCAATCCTCAGTTCCTTGATTTCCAAAATAAAATGAATACACACAACAAAGTAACATGTCGGGAAATGTGGCGATTGGCACTGAGGCAAGATCACATGTTTGATGCTATGAACGCATCTTTTGCCTCACTCAACACAACTCTTCAAAGCTTCAAACCAGCGGCTCAATTTCCATATCAGCAGCCCATGCCAATGCCGAGGTTTCCACCAAGTGATTCAGACAAAGAAGAACAACAACCACCTCTTTAGACTTAGGCGATAGCAGGGAACTCCTCACGTACTTAATTTTGATTAATCATCTGATGAGGACATTGTATTACTTAAGTTTGGGGGATTTAAATTCATATTTGCATGCATAAGTAATACTTAGGTTGCATTTTGTCATTTTAATTTCAGTACTGCATGATAGCTTAGGTGCATACATAGTAGTTTAGGTTATTATTGTCATTGCATTGTTTTTAGTGGTAAATATAAAAAAAATTAGTTAGTTAAATATTGTGTTTGCATAAGTCCAGCAATATTGTAGTTCATGTTATTTGTGGGCCAATGATGAGATTGATAATAAGTTAACTAATACAGCATTGAGTACTAGAACTGTGATACAATTTCTGTTATGAGTCAAATCTTGAGCTCATTTGAAACTGGTATAGAAAAAAAGGTTAGCACGATTAATAACATCTTTGTTGACTGGTCAGTTCAAATTGATACATAAATAGTTTCTAAAGGATAACGCTAGAGTAAATGAGAAAACGACAAGGATAGACAGTAAAGGCAAAAATTAGGCAAGAAACTAAGTTCGGGGGATGATATGTGGGGTATATAAGCTTTATCTAAAAAAAAGGGTATATATATCGTGACTAGTCTTGTTTCGGGGCCTTTGTTACTTGAGCAGTACGCCCGAGGGGATTGTCTTTACACCTAGTGCCCTAAGGTCTTTTATAGTCTGGGAGTCATTGGTTGAAAGCTCGCTAAGGGGTAGCACTGTCAGCCTAATGGGATGAGACATTGCACAGTCATGTATGTATAATGTAAAAAAAATGAATAAAACAGGAAAAGAGCAAAAAACCCCCGTAAAAGGAAAAAAAAGAAAAAAAATATGTAGATATATAGAAATAAAGTATAAGTACCCTGTTTGAACCCCTAGGATTAGTAATTGCTTAGTTTTGGTTGGAACTATCTATTTGTGGAATTTTTAAGATTGCATTGTATGATTCCTTCTAAGAAATTGGTTATGTATTAAAATTTGAGTTCGTAGCAGTTATTATGGATGTTGATCACACACACACTATACTAGTGATGATGGCTTGAGATTTGAGGATTAAGGTGGAATTATAGATTGGTTTTGATAGTTGATATTGTATAGTTGCTTGTTTTCGCTGAGGCCGTTAAGATAAT
Organism: Panax ginseng; assembly: GCA_020205605.1. Lineage (NCBI taxonomy): Eukaryota > Viridiplantae > Streptophyta > Magnoliopsida > Apiales > Araliaceae > Panax > Panax ginseng. The sequence goes on from CM035137.1 coordinate 61,588,078, forward strand.
CTTGATTCTGCAATACTAATGGATTCGAAAGCATATAAATCATATTCATTTCATCTTATTGCATTGCATAACATGTTGTTTTGTGCTCAAGGACTAGCACGGTTTAAGTTTAGGGGATTTTGATAAGTGGATTTTATATACGCGAATCAATCTCCATTTCATGCTTATTTGTTGCTAAATTCTTGTGTTCATTTTCTTTTTCATTTGCTTTATGTTATTTTATGTGTAGGATGGTTGTTGCGGCATTTAACGTGTGTTTGGAGTCAATTGGGATGATTTGGAGTCAATTGGTGCAAGTTTGGATTAAATCATGAAGCTCAGCCAGAATTCTAGCAGAACACACCCCCGTCGGGGCAGGCATGTTTGCCGTGTATAGCCCCGCCAGGGAGGGGGGTCTTCATTAGGAACTAGCAGAAAGGTAGCCTGTCGGGGCCGGCCTATTTAGCACATACACCCCCGCCAGGGCGGGGGGTGTCGAACTCTGCAGTCTTTTGTTATGTTTGAAACTCTTCTTGGGCATGGATTCTAGCTTATTACATGGCAATGGAACTATAGAGAGATGGAATTTCAGCTGGGACTTGTGTGTTGGACGTCTATTACTCAATCAACAAGGAATTCAACAACACACAAGACACATTACGAAGATTAATCTCAGTTTTTCTTAGCGAGTAGTGGAGGAGTATTTCGTGGAGATTTTCAAGACGATTGCAATTCTAGGCTACGTGAAGGGTGTTTTTAAATATTCTTCTCCTTAGGCTATTATTTGTAATTGAAATGATTTCTATGATTTATTCAGTGTTTATTTCGTTTATCATGAACTAATTCACTTTTTAGGCATATGATGGATCTTCGAGTGAATCGATGATTTTGTAACTTTGATTTCCAGTTCAATAATCTATTTCTAGTTTATCTATATTAATTTGAGCTTGAATTTATGAATTGCCTAATCAACAATTCTTTGTGGATTTGTATGGAATCGAGAGAGGATATTCAAATCTAGACTTAGTTAATATAGCATGTGATCATGAATTTTGTGAATAACAGAATCTTGATGAATGTTAAGGTAGAGATATGCTTGACATCGCATGTAATCGGATAGAGAACTTAATCTTAAACATTCTTTAATTGTAATTCACATAGAGATATACTGAGTTAGTTAATTAAGGTGTTTAAATTGCTTCTATCTTAATTGTGGATTTAAGTTACTACGGTATTAGTGCATCGAGAGGTGGTTAATACTACGTTCGTGTTCTTGATTAATAAACTGGGATAATGAGTTAAATTGGAATAAGGGTGTTCAAGTCAGAGTGAAGCTTAGGGTGAAATCATAAGTCTAATTCTCCATTAATTGTTTGAAATTCCAGATTTTTATATTTGTGATTGTTTTGTGGTAGTTTAATTATTCCTTAATTTAGAATCTTTAAATATAATCATTGAGTTGAATAGTTTAATAAAATTAGGATTAATAGAAATTTGGTAATTGTAAGTTAAGATTATTGCTAGTTGATCTCTATGGGAACGGTACTCTACTCATCACTTTATTACTTGTTGACCACGTATACTTGTGTGTATTGCGTATATAGATTTTATCCAACAAGACGCCCTTCCTCAAATATAAATTATTAGAGGATAATGTATGTATGATACAGCCAGATAGATTTGTTTCAATTGTTAAAGGAAATTATGTATATGAGCTACAACAATCCATTTATGAATTAAAGCAAGCTTATCAAATATGGAACATTCATTTTGATGAGACAATCAAAAGAGTTTGATTTTATCAAAAACGAGAATGAACCTAGTGTGTACAAAAGGGTCGGTGGGAGCGCTGTGAAATTTCTAGTATTATATGATGATATATTACTAATAAGGAATGACATACCACTACTACAATCCGTAAAGATAAAGTTGTCTAAACATTCCTCCAAGAATGATTTGGGTGGAGCATCTTAGGATAAAGATCTATATCGATAGATTTAAAATGATGTTTGGCTTGACCCAAGGAACATATATTCATTCGATGCTAAAGGGGTTTAGCATGGCAAACTCCAAGAGATGTCTCGTGTTGATCGGCCATAGAGTGTATCTCTCTTAATAATCCCCATAGACTCCTGACATGAGTAACTATCATGTATGCAATGAAATATATGACACTTAATGTTGATCAGTCATATTTGGGAGAATTTATGAAAACATCTTAAAGTACTTAACTGACACTAAAGATATGATCATGCTTTATGGTAGGTTTGAATTAAAACTAGAGGGCTAAACATACTTAAGTTTTTTCAAACTGACTACGATGACAGCAAATCCACTTTTAGGTAAGTCATTTCCTTGAAAGGTGGTGTAGTGAATTAAAAAGGTCCCAAAAATCAAAGAGTTGATGATTTAGTGATAAAGACAAAGTATATAGCAGTAAATGAAGATGCAAGTTAATGTTTCAGATGAAAAGTTCATTACGGAACTAGGAATAGTTCCTAAGTCTCATCTTGGATCCAAACATGGGTTGTGACACTTTCACTTGATTAGAGAATCATTGAAAGAGGAGAAGTCACTATAGAGATAATGGACTCTCAAGAACAACCTTGCATTTTCATTTACTGAAAGTAGTATGCACACAAGTCTATCATATTTGATATGATAAAGCATACACTTTATAACAATCTTATGCATTAATTAATAATAAAAGTTTATTTATAAAGGCTTTTACTTTATCTACATGGTGCTATTATTTAATATGTGATAACACCACGAGAGGACAGTTCAGTCTCGGCGATAACACCACGATGCACAGTTCCAGTCCCAGAAACAACACTGGGAGTAGCGACTCCATCCTTGGTGATAGCCCCAAGAGATGCCATTGCAGTTCCGGCAATAACTCCAGAAATGCTTGTTTCAAATACATGCGATCAGCTTCAAGCTCAGACCTCCTGCCGAGGCACTCATACCTCAGACCCGGAGCTAACAACGGGAAGACAGGCACATCCACAAGATGACCTTGAGGCATTCAAACACTTGCAATAGTCCAATCTCAGATGTAACCTCGAGCAACGCTCTACTTTTCAAATTCAAGCCTATGATAACCCCTTGAGGAGTCAAACGTCATCTTGCCACCTCAACATTTCCTCTCACAAGATGACATTACGGTATACAAACAAGTAGTCCAATCTCAGATGTAACCCTGAGCAACGTCTGCTTTCAACTAAAACCGGCGATAACCCCGGCGAAGAGTCAAACGTCATCTTTCCCCTTCAACACTTGCGCGTCATCTCAACACTTCATATATACATCCAACGATGTCCCACAAGAACCGAGGAGTAACAATCCCGAGTGACTATTATGCATGACAGTACTTTGGATAGAATTTGAAGCTTGAAGACCATGGGCATGGACCCCTCTTCCTGACTTCGTACAACCTCTAATCCATGTCATTGCATAACTCTCGACACAAGAGGTCCGAAGAAGGTCAGATATACCTCGTTCGGATGCTCGGATTAAAGTTCTGCAAGTTCAAGCGGACATTACAGTGCACAGGTACACGTACTTCGAGATGACGGGACCCAGGCTCGGATGCACCACGACCAGTCGCAGGTACAACCGCGGCTACCGTAGGTGTACCTGCAGCCATCAGTCTATAAATATAAGCCTTGGGGTCAGCTATTTGAGAGGGAGAAGGAGAGAAAAAGGCGAAGAAGTCCTGTCCATTTTACTCTGTATACACCCCTATTGAGTGTTTCCTCTTCTATAAACATCTGTTAGCTCATATATAGCTATCTTTTTATCCGGTGAGAGCTAAGTGTTTATCCATATAAAGTCATAGAAGTCTAATTTGGCATCCCACTGTAAGCCTTCTCACATTTTATAAAGTCTTCTTCTCATATTAGCACACACTGTTATACACATTAAGAGTCGTGTTGTATGCATTTGCCCGGATTTGGTCCGTGATTTTCATTTTTGTCTATATATATATATATATATACTTATATATGTATATATATATATATATACACTTATATATGTATATATTTCATATATGGACTAACATTATCGAGTTATGCCTCGATTGAGCCTAGACTTCGGTCTGGAGCATTTATCTGCTTTTGTATATATATATATATATATATATATATATACCTATATACATAATTGTTGTCAGACATATCTGATGAGCCTGAATTTTACATCCGGTGCATTTACTCGCTTTTATATATATATTTATATATATATATATATATATATATATATATATATATTTACATTTCATCTTGCCTGGAGTTTACTTCATGGTAGTTGATCGCTTTTACAATTTTATTTACATTTCGTCCCGCCTGAGTTTACTTATGTGGCGCTTGATTGCTTTTACAAACTTTATTTACATTTCGTCCCCACACGGAGTTTACTTCGTGGTGGTTGATTATATCCATATATATATATATATATATATATATATATATATATATATATATATATATATATATATATATATATATATATATATATATATATATATATATATATTTACCGCTTTTATATATTTACATTTCCGATCTCCCATGGAGTTGCTTTTGTGGTGATTGATCAAGTCTCAGATATATATATATTTACAACTTTTATATATATAATCGCCATCGCTTTTTCATACAAACTGCAGAGATTACGTGAGCCTAGGAATCATGTGATCACAGATTCAGTCTACTAAATCTAGATTCGGTTCCCATGATGGACATTTTTCAGATGTGAGTAGCTTGTACATTATTTTACAGTGTCTGAATTTCCTTGGATGGCTGTCATGCCCGTGAGGAGTTTGGCACTGCTGTATATTATTTTCTCGAGAATGCTTCCCATATCGAAAATAAAGGCAAACAAGCCAAACATTTAATAATAAAATGGAAGTATCAAAGGCCTCAATTGCTATTGAGCACAGGGTTTGAAAAACCTCTTTTTATAAAACTTCATTGTTATATGTTGTTTAAAACTGAATTTTGCTATAAATTCAAACCCTATGTATATAGGTGCGAACGAGGTACAACGCTACTTCCAAATAATTGCACATTGATCCACACACACACACACACACACACATTCATATAACAGTTTCTTTAAAAAGTGGCGGTCACCGTGGTAACACGGATGTCGGGGGGTGCCTAACACCTTCCGTCCACATAATCAAGCCCCTAGACCCAAAATGAATCTCTTGCTTCACGCACCGCTTTAGCGTTGTCAAATCACTAGGTCAATGTGCAAACCTTTTTCTATTCATACTGGTGCAACCAAGCTAAATACACCAATCAAGCGACTTTTAAAGTCAAATCAATGACATTATACATGTCGGACCTTTTTTCGCTTGTTTTTTTCAAACAAATCTCACATTAACATGAGAACACCAAATAACAAGTAAATCGAAAAGGACACTCAAAAATCCCGACGCCGACAAGTGGCGACTCTCATCGAGACTCCAAAGAAGAGGGCTTAAGCCGCTATTACAAGTTTTTTTAAACTGTTATATGCTTGTGTGTGAATGTTGCATTTACATTACTGATGAATGTGTACGAATGCATTTTACTTACTGCACTATACTATATCTATCTATGATATTAGTGCTTCGCACATGTCATCATTTTCATAAACGGTGAGACACGTTATATATGAATGTATATTGTGTGGTTCCTCCACCAGGAGGCTATCCTGTCGGTGTTTGATTACTGGACTCGCAGGAAGAATAATTCCAGCGAGGCTCAGGAAAGGCACCACCCAGATTCGCTCCAGTTGAAAGACCGGATTAACTTCCCGTCAAGTAAATTGCGATGATCTGGGAACCTTCATGCCAAAAAGTCGCGAGAGTAACCCTAAGATAGGTCAACCTTTGATAAACCAAACACGGAGGAAAGTCTCTTCATACTTTCCATTTTCAATTACTTGTAAAAGCATTTACTTGTAATTTTATTCCATGTTCATCCATATGTAATAGAAAATATGAAGAATATCTGTGCATGCATGACATGTTATCAATTAACACCCAGTTTTACAGGACAAAATTCCTAAAACAGATATGTTATGATAACATTTACATTACCCTAAGACTAAACTACGTAAGTCTTTTGTAGGGAAGCAATTGGGCCTGTTACCCACTCAAAATCCAAAAAGTTCACGAGCCTACAGCCACTCATGTCTTCTTCTGACCAGTCTAATTCTGTTTCCCGAGAAGAATTTGACGGATTGAGTAAACAAATTACAGACTTGGTTGTTCTACTGAAAGAATTGCACCAGTCCACTCAGGGTACGAAGATGCCTCCACATACAGAATCCTCTACACAAGGAGGAGTTCAAGGTCTGGAAAAAACAATTCCAGAACCTCAGTTGGATATGACCAATAAAGACCCTGAAAACACCCATCTCAGAGGAGATCCAGACACTGGTGATATCAGGAAGAAGGTCCTTCAAATGGAGGAAACTATCCGTGTTCTCAAAGGGATTGGAACACATGGCAGTGTTTCATATGCAGACCTTTGCATATTTCCTAGTGTTCATTATCCAGAGAAATTTAAAAACCCTGATTTTGAAAAGTATGACGGATTAGGGGATCCTTATACACATTTAAAAGTGTTCATTGGAGAACTTGGATCTTATGCGAAAAATGAAAATCTCGTAATGCAAACATTGTTTTAAAAAGTCCGACCGAGAAGCCTGTTCATGGTATACCAGATTAAACAACTTAAAGATCCATAACTGGGAAGAGCTGGCTCATGCCTTCCTCACTCAATACAGTTTTCAATCTCAGATGGCTCCTGACAGGTACCAAATTACCAAGGTCAAGAAATAGTCTAATGAGTCTTTCAGAGAGTACGCTCAAAGGTGGAGGCGCCTTCCTCCGCATTATGGGCCACAATGAAGCCAAAGTAGTTTTAAGCTTGCGAGAAGCTCCACACCAAATATCTATACTAGACTTGGTTTTCTCTTCCGAGGATCATCGGAAGATCTTACTGAAGGTTTTGGAAGAAGCCTACTTGCTAAAATCAGTGGATGTGGAAAAATTTAAACATTTGGTTGATCACATTTTCAACAACAATGTGATATCCTTCATCGATGATTTACATACCGCTTGAAGGGGACCGGGTCATTGCAAGCCATTGCATATTACGCTTTTGTCTTCCGAATACATACATGCTAGTGGAGTTCGATAGATGGAGGCTCATCTCTAAATATTTGTCCATATGCCACCTTGGTAAAGATGAATGTCAATCTCAGGCGGATCCAAAGCAGCCATACAGTTATCAGAGCTTTTGATTGATCCCGACGAAATGTTGTCGGAAAGATTGAGTTGCCAATTGAGATTGGCCTAAATATATTCAATGTATCCTTCCACGTCCTCAAGATAGATTCAGGATACAACCTTCTATTGGGGAGACCATGGATACACATGGCTGGAGCCGTTCCCTCCACGCTACATCAACAACTCAAAGACATTATCAATAACAGTCTAGTCACTGTCAACGCTGAGCCGGAATATCCTGAACAAGGAACTCTACCAATCATCAGCTTCAATTCAGAAGTTGAACCGGCCAGTTTTCATACTCTGGAAGTGAGTACCACGTAATACCATTCTATTGGAGTGCCACTTCCCATACCCAAGATTTCTGCCGAGGTTATGTCGGCCACTCAAGAAATGATGTCATTGGGTCATCAACCTGGACAAGGGCTTGGTAAAGATAAGCAGGGTATTAAGCACCCTATCCAAGTGTCCAGTCAAATTAGAACAGCCAGACTAGGCTATTCAGCCAGTTCCAGTCATAGTTCCCTCATAAACACAAGCAGGTTCCTCAAGCTTCCGCCGCACGGTGATTTTCTATACCTTTACCTCATGAGTTGATACAATCTCCAGTAAAGGTGCCAGCCCATGTTGTGGCCATACTGTTTCCTAAACCAGTACCAATCAAAGCAAAAGAGGTGCTGATTCCTGATCCCGAAGTGGAAGAAAAGGAACGGAAACGTAAACATGACACTGCCTTGATGATGGCAGGCATACACGTCATTGTTCATGATGAACATACAAACAGATACACCCCTGCATGATGATTGCCCGGATGTCATGGTTATCATTCGGGAAAAGGAGGACAATGACGATCCTTCCATCACCGCAATTATCAGACTTTGCCCTCGACAATTGGAGCAAAGACTCCATGCATTGGTCGACGAGGTAAAATGGGCGTAAAAATCCCTCTTCCTCAGAGATAACTTTAATTGCTTGCTTTCCTTTACAAATCTTAGCGCTTATTTTATCAAGTACATGCTAACACTTTTGTATGATCGAACAGTCACATATATTAAGTGAAAGAATATTTTGTTTCAGGACTCTGAATTTAGATGTGCATGTACTTGTTAATGAGGTGCCTTCTCTCCAAAAGGGCTGTAACTTTGATGCAAAGTTGGACTCAGACTTGATGGACATCCAAGAGGACATTGAGACACCTCAGGAGATTAAGGAATGGGTCGCAGACAAACCCAAACCCAATCTTGATCAAACCACTTCTTTCAATCTTGGAACCTTAGACAACCCTAAGTTTATCCAGATTGGTTCAGACCTTACCACAAATCAACAGAATGACATGGTTGCACTATTAACCCAATTCCACGATGTGTTTGCATGGTCTCATGAAGACATGGTGGGTTTGTCCACAGACATTGTTCTTCATCGCCTTCCCATCAAAGAAGGATTCAAGCCAGTTAGGCAAAAGCTTAGGCGATTGAAACCTGAGTGGAGTTTAAAGGTTAAAGAAGAAATTGTGAAACAATTTCAAGCTGGCATTATCATGGTGTCTACATATCCGGAGTGGATATCCAACATTGTTCTCGTGCCTAAACTAGGAGGAAAGGTGCGAGTCTGCGTGGATTACCAGGATTTGAACAAAGCTTGCCTTAAAGATAGCTTTCCCGTGCCATTTATCCACATTCTTATTAGCAATACTGCTCAATACGGCATGTACTCTTTTCCTGATTGCTTTGCGGGGTACCATCGAATTATGGTCGCGGAGGAAGTTCGTGAGAAAACTGCTTTCATCACGCCTTGGGGAACCTTGCTATAGACGGTTTTCATTCGGCCTCATCAATGCCGGGGCAACCTATCAGCAAGCTATGATGGCTCTTTTCCACGATTTAATGCACAAGGAGATAGAGATCTACGTGGATGACATCATTGTCAAATCCCGAAAGGAGGAGAACCACTTAGACCATCTCAAAAAGCTTTTCAACAGGTTGCGTAAGAACAACTTGAAGTTGAATCCAGCCAAGTGCGCCTTTGGTGTTAAGTCAGGCAAGTTGCTAGGTTTCCTAGTCAGCCACAAAGGGATTGAACTGGATCCTACCAAAATCCAGGCCATCAAGGAAATGCCCATTCCTCAAACAGAGAAGGAAATACGGGGATTTTGGGAAGAATCAACTTCATTAGCAGATTTATTTCTCAACTCACAGCAACCTGTGAGCCTATCTTCAAGCTATTAAGGAAGAACTCCTCCATGAAATGGAACGATGAGTGTCAGAAAGCCTTCCTTACCATTAAAGAGCAACTGATTAACGCTCCTATTTTGGTACCTCCTAGGGATGATGTTCCCCTGTTCATGTACCTATCTATAAATGACAATGTCACGGGCTGTATGCTGGGGCAAAAACACGATAGAGGCCAAGAACGAGCTATCTATTACCTCAACAAAAGATTTAGCATCAGTGAGCACAAGTACACTCTGATTGAGAAGACTTGTTGTGCTTTAGCATGGGGTTCCATGAGGTTACAACATTACCTCCATTGTCATACAACCCATCTCATATCCCGCATGGATCCTCTCAAGTATGTATTCAGTAAGCCCATACTGAATTGTCGACTGTCCAGATGGTAGTTGATCCTACAACAATTTGACATCGTCTACGTGACGCAAAAGTCTGTCAAAGGTCAAGGAATTGTGGATCAACTAGTCACCGCACCTGCAGGGGACTACAAACCCTTGGAAACATACTTCCCCGATGAAGGGGTAATGACAATTCAGCAACAACATCAGTACAATACATGTCATTCGTGGAAAATGTATTTTGATGGAGTTGTTAACACAGAAGGCTCTGAATCGGAGCAGCTTCTAATATCCGAGACAGGGAGCAAAAGATATCCGTCAATTAAATTGCGCGCTTTTATCAAACCAACAACATGTACATTGAGTATGAAGGTTGTATCATGGGGCTAAAACTTTCCCGTTCAATGGGCATCAGGCAGTTAACTATCTTTGGGAATTCCAAATTGGTAATCAGACAATCCACAGGAATCTATCAAACCAAAGAATTACATTTGCTGCCTTACTATCGGCAAGTTTTACAGATGGCTTTGGAGTTCGAAGAAATCTCCTTTCTACACATTCCTCGTAATAAGAATGATTTTGCAGATGCATTAGCTGTGACGCTCCCAAAATAGGTATTCATCACCATCTTGAGTCGCCAGATACATGGTACATAAATTCAAATACAACTTAATTATACAACAGTCGTGCAAAATACGACGACATATATACTATTAGTTCCAATACAAATATTGCAACGTATATAATACGACAATATTCATACTCAAATTAATACATTCCATATAAAGTACAGCAACAAATATTTCAAGTCTCCAAAGGGACACGAGAAGATTTATGTTCTCTTCATTTTACTGCGGTGCACTTTTGACGCTTTCAGGGTCGAGTTATCATCACCCTATTGTTGTTCACCAAAATCAATTATTAAGTGACGTATAAAATACGACACACACATCTTAGGCATGCCATAGTGAGGACTACTAATGCTATTATCTAGACCGTCACTCCATTCCCCGACTCGTCCCAGCTATATTCTCATTTCAGTGAAAGAAAGGGTGAGCTCAACTAGCCCAGTAAGAAATATTATGACTAAGATAATACAGAATAAATTATCATTAGTCTTCAATAATGTTAAACTGATAACATATAATAGACATCAAGTTTAACTGCAGCGGAATAAGCAATCCAGTAGAAGAGTCAAGTAGAACATGATATCTACTATCTTCTATGATATAAAAATGTTTTCATCATTTTTTATCACTGTAATACTCATCAATAGTTCTTTGTTATACCCTAAAAAAGAGAACTCCCATCACCTGTCTTCACCTAAACCACCACAGGTTATAATTAAATTCACAATTCATATTTATAATCAGGTAAATCAACAGTTTTCCCTTGCCACAAAGGCTTAATAGAACGTTTACTCAATATCCTTACCCCAAAGGCTAAAGATATTCAAATGTAATAACAATGATCATACGAATCAGTTGTCTACCTTTGTACTACGTGCCAAAGATATTCAACTATAAAACCAATCGCTGAGACTCAGCTTAATAAATAATTTCCATCATCGAATCATCCCTACACTACGGGCCAAGGATATTCGTTAGTATCACCAGTGGTCATGATCATGTCATACACCTGTCCATCTTTGCACTACGGGCCAAAGCTATCAATTAACAATTCATCTTTGCACGTAAGCCAAAGATATATAACTATAAAACCAATAATCAATAAATTCATCTTTGCATCGTAAAGCCAAAGACGACTTTCATCACAATATAAGCATAAAGATGATGATAATGATATAAGCATTAATCAAAGCGGAAGTCAAGGATAAATATTAAAGACTTTAAATTTATCCAAATATTATCAATCACTTAATAAACTCATAATCTAATATTATTAATATTATAACAATATTTTAATCACTTCTTAAACTTATAAACAATTTATTTTAATTGTTTACACTTTACCAAATAATGCATTTAATCATTCAAAAATGTCATACTCATAAGATTTCATCACCAATGATCAAATCCCTCATCAAAAATCTACATATACCTTATATAGGATTTTCAAGCCATAAAATCCTATTTTTCAACTTTGTTACTTCACATAACATATTTAACTCATATGTTCGTAACTAAACCATTTTCATGAAAAATACCAAATCAGTCCCAAAAATATTTCTTTTCTGGGATTTAGCAGAATATAGGTCCATAATGAACATATATTTTTCTCAGAATTTTTAAAATTCATTTACTATTTTTCAAAAATCAATTTCTAATTAATTCCTTAAGAAATTAGCTACCTCAAGTTTAACTCCAAAAATTTTCAAATCTTGGTAGGATCTTACACATGTTAACGTGAGTCTCCAGTTTAAATTTCATGATCATCGGAGTTATAGAACTCCGGTTATAGCATTTTTCGTCAAAAAACCTAAATATTGAAATGGTCATAACCTTCTCATTTTAAGTCAGAATGAGCTCATTTTTGGACAGGATGTTCTTTATACCATATACTTTCATGTCCCAAAAGGCCGGAATTTTTCTCATAAATTAAGTGGCCAAAATAGCCCTTCTAAAATCTGGACAGTAGCATTTCGGTAATTTCCAGCTTTTGACCCCTTTGCTAAAATCAGTCCACACGAAAATCTACAACACCTTTTCCAGTGATTCCACTTGGAGATGCTACAAAACTCATAGATCTAACTCTAGAACTTGACCACTCTCAAAAATTCAAAATATAATAGGAGATATGGTCGATTGAATTTCATGTTCCATTTTTACCAAAATCTGATTTTCAACCCTTAGTGATTTCTAAGAAACTTTCATGTTTTCACATAATAACCAACATAACTCATCATAACACTTACTAATACTTCATATACCCATGATTTTCATCAGTCCAAAGCTTTTATTATGACTCTCATCATAATCAACGTAACCAGATCATTTCCACAATTTAATAAGGAATGAATATAAAAGATCATTCACCATGCATGTGGTAATCCACATAGACAGGTTATTCCAACAGAATAATAGAGAATGGAATAACAGAAGGATTCACCATGCATGCGATAGAGACCGCATGAGATAGGTTATTCCCAATGAATAATAAATAATGGAACCAGTCAATGTAAATGCACGATGTGATATTACGACGTAATAATAAATACGGAATAATAAATAATGGAACCAGGTCCGGCGTAAAACGCACAGACAGGATATTTTGAAAGAATAATAAATACGGAATAATAAATAATGGAACCAGGTCTGGCGTAAAATGCACAAACAGGATATTCCGACAGAATAATAAAGAATGGAATAACAACATAATTTCACCATGTATGCGGTACTTCGCATAAATAGGTTATTCCAACAGAATAATAAAGAATCGGAACCGGTCGGTGCGAAATTAATACCGAATGCGGATATTCCAACGAATAATAAAGAATGGAATAATAGAAGAATTTCACCATGTATGCAGATTGCTTAGCAAAACAAAGTTATTCCAATATAATAATGAAGAATGGAATAACAACTCTTACGAGTATTGAAAGAAAATAATTCTCTTCATGAATACGAAAGAATAATACCCCTTACAGGTACAACAAATAATATCCCTTACCATAATAATAATAATATCCCTTACCTCGGAAGAAGACTGGATACTAGAATAGTGAAGTAACAGACTTCGCTTCTTCTTTCTCTCTATAGCTTCTCCCTCTATAATTTCTCTATAATAATTGCTCTATAGCTTTAGTGAATTGGTGAGAAATGAAGAAGAATGAGCTTCTATTTATAGAAAAATATAGTTTCGATAATTGCACATTTTGGGGCTCAAAATATTACAATACAATACCTCCAACTTTTCTTTCATTATTAATTTAGTCCTCCAAGTATTATCAAACTTGCACCACCTCCCCTAATAGTAAATCATGTGAATCAATAGTAAATCATGTGACTCAATAGTTATAAACATGTGAAAAAATTAATTACAGCATAGTACCTCCATCTATACCTCCATTTTTAACTTAGTCATGCAAGTATCATCAATCTTGCACCAACTCCCCTAATAGTATAAGAATGTGATTCAATAGTACACACATGTGAACAAATAGTTATATGAGCATGTGAATTAGTAGCAATTAATTGCTCATTTACCCGATTAATTACCCGATTTATCAATATAACCCCCAGACATCAATTATCATCGGAATAGATGTCGATTTCAACTAACACCAATAATCCCAACATAATGGAACTATCAAATTCATCTTTAATCAACACGAACTTATTCATAATTAATATCATAACTCACAATATTTAACAATCAGGTCGTTCCCAGGAAAGAGGGGGCTTTCCAATAAGGATTTCTCCTATCATGCCGCAATTAGGTGACCAAACCTCTCCTCGATAGAACTTCTAGACATTGTAAATATTGCAATTTAATAATATGAATAACTTTGTCGCCTCAATTATTGATTTAATAATATATCATATAATGCGTATGATAATCTTGTGACAATAATCGAATCAATAATAAGAGAGATATGATGCAGTAATTACTGTAGCAATAATTGAGTATAACTGAGTGACTTATCACGTAAGCATCAATAATAAAAGATATTGTACAATACCGTGTGCCACTGTGCAACCACACATATTACTGTACTTTTATCAATTTAACCATTTACTAAATAGAATAATAATTATAAAAATTGAATACTTTCATTTCATAAAATTTGGGGTCTTACATTAGCAACGTTGGCCTCCTTGGTTTACATACCTGATAAGGAAAACATGCCAAGCATCATGTCTGCTCTGCAAAAGGCCCCAGTCTATGGGAATTATGTTGGAGAAGTATCGGATGAACTACCTCCCATCCATAACCCTTGGTATCAATGCATCAAGGAGTATCTACGAGATGGATCTACACCCGCTGAGGCGAGCCTAATTGAGAAGAGGCGGATTCATCGACTTACTATGAAATTCTACCTGAGCGGAGATGCACTCTATAAAAGAGATGCTGGATTAGGTCTCCTCAGATGTCTAGATAAAGACCAAGCTCAGAGACTCATGGGTGAGATCCACGGTGGAGTATGTGGCCCTCACATGAGCGGACCCCTACTTGTCAAGAAGATCCTTAGAACAGGGCATTATTGGCTTACACTCAAGGCTGACTGTGATGATCATGTCAAGAGGTGCTATCAATTCCAGATTCATAGGAATGTTATCCACGCCCCTCAAAGGGAACTCCACAATATGAGTTCGCCATGGCCCTTCTTAATGTGGGGAATGGACGTGATCGGGCCCATCGAGCCCAAAGCTAGTAATGGACATCGATTCATATTCACCATGATCGACTACTTCACCAAATGGGTAGAAGTAGCCTCCTTCCCCAGGGTTACTAAAGAAGTTATCATTGCTTTCATCAAACAATGTCATCTGTCGATATGGACAACCAGAGGTCATTGTGTTAGACAATGCTAAGAACCTCAACAACAAAATGATGGAGGAGTTATGCAGAAAATTCCACATCAAACACCTCATCTCAAAGTCATCTATCCCAAAGATGAATGGTGCTGTTGAAGCGGCTAATAAAAACATCAAGAAGATCATGCAGAAAATGTCCGCCAATCACAAAGGATGACCTGACCTCTTGCCTCTGACTTTATTAGCCTACAGAACTTCCACTAGGGTAACCCCCTACTCATTAGCCTATGGGATGGAAGCAGTGCTGCCCATAGAGGTGGAAATGGAATCCCTCAGAGTGTTGATGGATGCTCAGTTAGATGAAGACCAATGGGTACAAGACAGGTATCACCAATTGTCTCTAATAGATGAAAGGCGAACCGCGGCTATCTTCCATGGTCAGTTATATCAGCAAAGGATCGCACGATCCTACAACAGAAAAGTTCGACTACGATAATTCAAACAACATGACTTGGTTTTAAAGAAGATCATTGATAACCAAGATCAATCTAAGGGAAAATTCGCTCCTAACTGGGAAGGCCCATTTATTGTCAAGGAGGTATTGACAGGAGGTGCTCTCAGATTGTAGGAAATGGATGGCGATGAATTTCCACAGCTTATCAACTCGGACACCGTGAAATGGTACTATGTCTGAAGTTACCATCAAACAAACATCCTGGTTTTGATCATCAAATCACCAGTCATTCGGATTTTGAACCCTTTCCTTTCTACATACTCTTCTGCCCCTCAGGGAAACATACACTTCAAGCCAGCAGCCTGGTTTTACCTTAGTTCAAACCTTTCACAATTTCGGTTATCCTGAAGACGGGATTGAACCTTTAACATTTGCAGTTTATCCTAAAGATGGGATTAAACTTTTTCACCTGCAGTTTATCCTGAAGACGGGATCAAACTTTTATACGCTTGCAGTTTGTCCTGAAGACGAGATCAAACTTTTTACACACCTGCAGTTTGTCCCCATTATGGGATCAAACTTTCTTCTCCCCGCAGTATAGCCTGCACATAGGATTCACGTTTCTCTTCATTTGCGATTCGTCCTGAGGGACGAACTACGTCGACCTGATCTCCTCTTCAATAGGAGTACGTAGGCAACCATATGTTATATGGCCCGGTTGCAACAACAAAAAATAACAAAAACATTTCTGCCCTTTCTTCACAAAAACAACAAAAACACTTCTACACCTATCTGCCTTTCACATTTAGCGTTGAACCTCTTACACCAGGTTCGAACTACACAGACTTGATCTCCTCTTCAATAGGAGTACATAGGCAGCCATTTATGGTTCAGTCTAACCCCTACCAGAACAAAAATTCTTGTCACACTTGCATCTGGATCAACCTTCAATTCACCACATTTCATCGGTTTCAGATCAAAGGGATGGAATTACCCAACCTCTTCTCATAAATAGAAGATTCGGTGACCATCTAAGCTGCGATCGTGCCTCAAAGAGCAATACCAACCCATAAGAGATGGAATTAACTAGGCTTCTCACAAATAGAAGTACTTGCGACCATCTGTGGTGTGGTCAATCTCAGAGAGGAGAAACCACCCTCCTCTCCACTTTTCTATACAGATACCAGTCCCAAGACACCAAAGATGGTAGGGATATACAAAAATCAATGATCTATTCTGAGAGATCTTGCCAATTCTCAATGTCCATCTATCAAGGATAAGTTCAGAATGCATCAAGATCACAAGGCCCTAAAGAAATAGGCAAATATCAAGCAAGTATCAAGGCATAACTAAAAAGGAAGTGAATCAAAATATATTTCCCTGCCATACATAATATTGTTTGATATATACATATGTGTTGTACATGAAAAAATGGCTAAGCTAGTCTGTGCAGGAAAAGATAAAGCTATCTATAGATCTGTATATATGCGGACTATTAGATCTAACATAACATCCCTCTCTGAAGACGGAGATAGCACTACAAGCTCCTGTCCAAGGGTATTTACATGAGCTAGCAGATCAGAGGCTAGCTGCATAGTGGCATAATGCTCATCAATGTAAGCACTCATGTCGGCAAGACTGACAGTCATCTGGGATTTAACTGAAGTACTATCTTCAATGGCCATGTCCCTAGCAGATAAGGCGGCAACCCGCTCCGCAATCAATGCATCCCTGGTTGATCTAGCCTCATCCCTCTCTAACAGAGCGGCATCTCTCTCATCAAGAGTTGTCAACATCATGGCCCTAGCCTGATCTCTATCATAGGTCATCAGATGCAAGCTCTGCTCTAAATGCTATGCCGAATACTGGGTAACAGTGGCACTCGAGGTGGGAGAATCCATCACAAATGTTGGCAGCCCAGCAGTCAAGTCATCAATGGGAATGTCAGCCTCCTCTATATGCTCCTCATCGTCGAAATTAGTCCCCTGCACTGTGGATACTACCGCAGCCGATGCAGTCTTTGTCTCCATCCATACGGAATACTCAGCAGAACAACCCGGATGACTGACAGAAAATCCAGCCAGCTCTCGCTGATCCCAACAGGTATACAACCTGGATCTATACTCCGCTGATAAACGATGTGAAGTGAAGCGCTGACTCACTGCCCCCTCAAAAGGATGAAAATCCTGAAACTGGTCAAACTAACACATCATGGCTAGTGGGTGGTAAGTAATCATGCCCCTCAATCTAGCCAGAGGGAGATAATCCATGCCCGGAGCATGAGTAATGAAGTTGTAGGGTGAGCTAAGCCCTAAACACGGCAATATGGCAAACGGATCTCTAATCCCTGCCAAGAAAGCTGACCACGATGCAGCATCTGTACACTTCGCAGGCTGAAAGGAGTATGACATGGCTATCTCATGGGTAAAATAAAACCTCTGTCGTCTAAATGTGCAAATCGGTCTCAAGTGTGACAAAAACCACACATACAGCATAACCGAGCTACCTGTGAACACTCATGTCGGATAAGTGCAGCAATATGTAGCTAACCTCAGAGTCTCTGCAATGATCATTGGAACAATGGTATGACCCTCCCTAAGAGCTCTCATTGCCATAATGACGCCGATATCCAGCTCATCCATATACCACGGCATAAAGACATATGACAATACGCACAAAAGCAGTACATCCACCCTGGTTGAATGCCAATGGTCCTCCGGTGTGGTGAAATCCTCGGAATGTCGTGTATAACTATCCTCAAAGCCAAATCTGTCAAACAGAAAATGCTGGGATATAACGTGGTCAGATGTAATCTTGTCCTGGACCACTCTACGCCTCAATCCGGTGAGGGTCATGAACTATCTGCTCATGTCTCCGATAGCCATATGCACGCAAGGTCTGTCTAGCGGCAGAATCATCAACCGTACATACTCCTCCAAAGTAGGAGTCAACTCCTGGGTCCTAAATCGAAAAACCTGCCTCTCTGATACCCAATGCTCTAGCATACCCTCTACAAATCCTGTGGGAACCTGAAACAACAACAGGGTCATAGTATTCTGCAGCAAATCATCTACGATCACCATGTCTGATGGTGATATACTATAATACCATGAGCGCATACTAGATACCACCAACAATGGTGGGGTATGATCAATACAGCTAACTATCGAAGAAGACATCTGTACGGGTGATGAGTGAGTTTTATACACATGAATTGGATACATTTGGGCTTAATTTATTATTGTTCTCAAGTCTTTTAGGATGTTTTTATGTGTTTGTGTCTATTCATGCATGTTTTATATTGTTTTGTAGGAATTGGGAAAAAAGTTACATGGATCGACATTTGGGGTGGCTAGATTCGCGTTTTCGGCTTGCCATTTACACAGCAGTCACTTCAGAGCCAATTTGACTATAGTTCCGGACCTTATTTCGAAACATTCAAAGAATGAAAGTTGTAGATCTACTTTTCCTCTTTCCGGAACATCTTGAATCATCAAAATCAGAGTTCAGACGAAGACGTTATGACCATTTTCCCAAAGGACATCGGAGTAGAAAATGTTGGAAAAGGGGACAATGGCCGGGCGCTATTTTTTGGTTATGGACAGCGCCGGGCGCTAAGGAGTAGTGTGTGAGTGATCAAGCCCAGTACTGGGTCTTTGGGGAAGAGGTTGGTTGGGCCTCGGACGCTGCTTTTGGGCTAATTTTAACACCTTTTTGACTCCAAATTGATCGGGTTTGTTCCTAAACTCAAAATTAGACTTGTAACCTATAAATACATGATGTAAGGCATAAAATAAAGGGAGATTACATAGATTAGAGTAGATTAAACACTCCTTTAGATTAGAACATAACCCTAGTTCTTATTAGTTTTGGAGATTGAAGCAACTTGGAGACCATTGAAGATTCAAAGCAGGAGCAAAAGAGAAGTTTCAAGGCTATTGACAATAGATTATATTCTCTTCTCTTCTCTTACTTTTATCTTTTAATGTCTATTCAATTGTGGATTCTTGATTTTAATTCATTAACTATGAACTAACTCTTTCATTGAGATTTCAATTGAACTTTTTATGATTATGAATTGATTATTTGATTTATTCTAATTATTTATGTTGAAGTGAGTTGTTTATCTTGCCTTATGCTTATTGATTAATTATCTGATCAGTAATTACCTTGTTACTCTAGAAGGAATTGAGAAAGGAATTCTAGGGTTAGAACTGGGCATGGTGACATGTGACTTAGTTATTTGCACAGTGAATAAGTAGGTTTGTGAATAGAATGAGAATATTTATTTGCCACATTTAACACATAAGGAGTTGGGTTTGTAACGAGTTTAGTTCAATTGTTTTGCATAGAGATATAGCAAAATTAATCTGGGTTAAATAGAAGGCAATTGATCGCCGAGAGAGGGCTTTTGGCACTTGAGAATTCCTCAAAACAATTCAAAGAGACAATAATAATAATTGATAATTGGTTTATAGTTCATAATTGGGGATATTGAGTCTTATTTACCTAAATTTATTTATTTGAATTTATTTATAAAGTAACCTAGTTTTAATTAGTTAATTTAGTTTTCTTAATTACAAAAATCATAATTTTCGATTGTTTAAATAAAATTGATTTGGTTAAGAATTAGTACTTGGTGATTTTTATTAAATAATTCCTCGTGGAACGATACTTACTTTCACTTTATTACTTGTCGAATCGTGTATACTGCATTTATTCATTGATTATAAAAATCGATCAACAAGTTTTTGGCGCCGCTGTTTTGGGAATTAATTTAATAATTATTTACCAATATTAATTTCAATCAAATTAGTCTTAATTTAAACATTTTTATTTTTATTTTTATTTTCATTCTCTTCCTATATTTCTCTTTTTTAGGTACCATGGATGACTTTTATGATCAATGGCCATACACGAACGTGACTCAACCAAGGGGAATGGAGATTGACAGACTCGCGACACTTTTCGCAATGTCAGCATAAATTAAAGAACTTTTGAGGAAGTTGAACGTTATCGCATCCCAACAGAGTCGAAGAATGGCAGTTATGTGTGACTATTGTGCTGGAAATCACCCGAGTAATCAATGCACCATCAATCTTGGGCCGGTACAGTATGGTGGTAACTACCTCAATCAATATGCATATGATAATTATGAACAAGTTTGGGGGTATCACCCGGATTTTTCATGGAGTAACAATCAAGATCAATTTTATGCTCCAAGTCCAACATATACCCACCGGATTTCTCGTGTCCACCTCCACTACAACAAGAAGAACATTCAAATTGGGAGGAAGCCTTGGAAAAAGTTATTAAAGCTTCTGAAAAGAAACACGAGGAACATGAAAAGAAACTTAATTAAATGGAGCTGAGTATACAAAGTCAGAATGCATCGATCAAGAATATGGAAAATCAATTGGGACAGATAAAGACATGCGCTGAACAATCGCCTTCAATACACTTGGCTCTACGACATGGATAACGAGACCGATGATGAGCCCGATGGTGAGCCCGAGCCAAATCTACAAATCGGATGAGCCACGAGATGAAAAAAGAGGAGACAAGTGGGGATAATGACAACAAGGTTTGTGAAGAACTAATTGTGAGAACCAATTATGATGAGCCAATGTTATTTATGCCTCAAGTGACTTCTCCTCCACAAAGCTTCAAGAGTCCCAAGTTAGATTTACAAAACCTTGTCCGATTGGTAGTCATGTCGCTTGCAATACTCTCTATGTGATGTAAAAGCAAGTACACCTTCAAACCATGGTGCGATGAGTCGGAGAAGATAGAAGAAGAAATTGTTGTGTCCGATGCCTCAATGCCGTAATATATTCGCAGACATTAATGAGAAACCACCTAGATGTCGGACGCTTCTGAATGTGATCTTATCTCAAACAAAGCATGCTAGGTGACTTTAATACAATGGCTATCGTAAATGGGAACCTACCAAAAGCTATATTATTTCCGATGGATGGAGGGTTTCTCAACTTTCAAGAGGAATTGATAACGCCGACTGCATAAAGTCAAATGAAAGACCAGAAAACAAGCGCTTATCGGGAGGCAACCCAAGTTTAATTTTTATTTTTAATTTTTATTAAGTTTTATATTAGTAGTTTGAATTTGCATTTATTTAGAATTTAATAAAATTGCTTCTATCATGGTTTTACAAAGTTATTCAAGTCAAATTCAAGTGTGGTGCCCAATTTGTTCCATGTGCTTAGCCTATTCTCCAAACTTAGCTGGACAAGGAGGAAGATTGCTATATTTTCGTGGAAGTCTTCCGCTTTATTTTTTTTTCTATTTTAGCTATTGAGGACAATGTCTAGTTTAAGTTTGGGGGCATTTTAGTGTCGTATTGCATATAGTTAGTTATTTACATTGTAGTTCGTTATGTTTTCAAGTTATTTACATTTAGTTTTTGCATTCAGCTTTTTTTTTTAAAAAAAAATTTAAAAATCGCAAAAATAGTAGTTAGTTTATCGTGTTTGTTTGTCGTTTAGTTTATATTTGCATGATTCCAACTATTAGATAGTAAAAAGTCTATTTTGTCCAATGATGAGACTTGAATTAAGTAGATAAGTATAGTATTGAATATTAAGGCTTTGATGTGATTTCTTGTTATGAATTGAATCTTTTCCGTTTGAAATCGGTATAATCAAGGTTAGCACGTTAATAATAAATGGCGTTAACTCGATTAAGTTTAAATTGATACATAATGGATTTTTTAAGGATAATACTAGTTTGAAGGAATGAAAGACATGAATAATAGCGAGATGGCTAAATTTAGATAAAAACTTAAGTTTGGGGGAAAATTTAGGATATATAAGCTTCGCTAAAAAAAAAAAAAAAAAAAGAAAGAAAAGAAAAAAAAAGAAAAAATAAATAAAAATTACCGGCTAGTTTTGTTTTGGGGCCTTTGTTACTTGAGTAAAAGACGCCTCAAGGGGTATCTTAAAACCTAGCGCCTCTAAGGTCTTATATGGTCCGGGAGTCGTTGGTCGAAAGCTCGCTAAGGGGTGACACATCGTTAGCCTAATGGAATGAGACATCGCACACCATGGTTAAAAAAAAAAAAAAAAAAAAAAAAAAATAATAAAACTAGAAAAGAGCAAAAAGCCCCGTAATGAAAAGTAAAGCATAAGTATCCCTGATTGACTCTTGAACTTGGTGGATGTTTGAATTTTGTTCGATTTAGCTTGTTCGTGAATTTTGTGAGTTTGCACCGTATGATGCCTTCAAGATATCTATTATGTCTTAAATTTGATTTTATATCGCTTAGCATTGTTGTGGAGCACACACGCACTATATCGTTGATAATAAATAAGATTTGATGATTGATCGGGAAATTACCGATTTTTTTTAATATGATGTATTATCATGTTTACTTGATTTCTCTAGGCCTATTGAATAGACTTGTTTCGCTATTACCGCTGGATTCAGAGGCATATAGATTAGTTTCATTACATTGCATTGCATAACATTTTTGTGTTTTTTTTGCTTGAGGACAAGCAAAGGTTTAAGTTTGGGGGTATTTGATGAGTGAGTTTTATACACATGAATTGGATACATTTGGGCTTAATTTATTATTGTTCTCAAGTCTTTTAGGATGTTTTTATGTGTTTGTGTCTATTCATGCATGTTTTATATTGTTTTGTAGGAATTGGGACAAAAGTTACATGGATCGACGTTTGGGGTGGCTAGATTCGCGTTTTCGGCTTGCCATTTACACAGCAGTCACTTCAGAGCCAATTTGACTATAGCTCCGGACTTTATTTCAAAACACTCAAAGAATGAAAGTTGTAGATCTACTTTTCCTCTTTCTGGAACATCTTGAATCATCAAAATCGGAGTTCGGACGAAGACGTTATGGCCATTTTCCCAAAGGACGCCTGAGTAGAAAATGTTGAAAAAGGGATAATGGCCACCGGGCGCTATTTTTTGGCCTATGGACAGCGCCGGGCGCTTAAGGAGCAAGCAGAGGCTCAAGGCTCAAGCCCAAAGGGACACCTGGGGAAGAGGTTGGTTGGGCCCGGACGCTGCTTTTGGGCTTAATTTTGACACCTTTTTGACTCCAAATTGATTGGGTTTGTTCCTAAGCTCAAAATTAGACTTGTAATCTATAAATACATGATGTAAGACATAAAATAAAGGAGATTACATAGATTAGACTAGATTAAACACTCCTTTAGATTAGAACATAACCCTAGTTCTTATTAGTTTTGGAGATTGAAGCAACTTGGAGACCATTGAAGATTCAAAGCAGGAGCAAAAGAGGAGTCTCAAGGCTATTGACAATAGATTATATTCTCTTCTCTTCTCTTACTTTTATCTTTTAATGTCTATTCAATTGTGGATTCTTGATTTTAATTCATTAATTATGAACTAACTCTTTCATTAAGATTTCAATTGAACTTTTTATGATTATGAATTTATTATTTGATTTATTCTAATTATTTATGTCAAAGTGAGTTGTTTATCTTGCTTTTGTGCTTATTGATTAATTATCCGATCAAGAATTACCTTGTTACTCTAGAAGAATTGAGAAAGGAATTCTAGGGTTAGAAATCGGGCATGGTGACATGTGACTTAGTTATTTGCACACAAAGAATAATTAGGTTTGTGAATAGAATGAGAATATCTATTTACCGTATTTAACACATAAGGAATTGGGTTTGTAACGAGTTTAATTCAATTGTTTTGCATAGAGATATAGCAAAATTAATCTGGGTTAAATAGAAGGCAATTGATCGCTTCGAGAGAGGGCTTTTGGCACTTGAGAATTCCTCATTAACAATTCAAGAGAGACATAATAATTGGGATAATTGGATAATTGGTTTATAGTTCATAATTGGGGATATTGGAGTCTTAGCCTTTATTTATTTGAATTTATTTATAAAGTAACCTAGTTTTAATTAGTTAATTTAGTTTTCTTAATTAGAAAAATCATAATTTTCGATTGTTTAAATAAAATTGATTTGGTTAAGAGTTAGTACTTGGTAATTTTTATTAAATAATTCCTCGTGGGAACGATACTCTACTTTCACTTTATTACTTGTCGACCGTGTATACTTGCATTTATTCATTGATTGCATAAATCGATCAACAAGTTTTTGGCGCCATTGTTTGGAATTAATTTAATAATTATTTACCAATATTAATTTCAATCAAATTAGTCTTAATTTAAACATTTTTATTTTTTTATTTTTATTTTTCATTCTCTTCCTATATTTCTCTTTTTAGGTACCATGGATGACTTTATGTATCAATGGCCATACACGAACATGACTCAACCAAGGGGAATGGAGATTGATGACTCATGACACTTTTCGCAATGTCAAAGACAAATTAAAGAACTTTCGAGGAAGTTGGACGTTATCGCATCCCAACAGAGTCAAGAATGGCGCTTATGTGTGACTATCAGGCCGGGTAATCACCCGAGTAATCAATGCACCATCAATCTTGGGCCTAAGACAAAGATGGTGGTAACTACCTCAATCAAGATGCATATGATAATTATGAACAAGTTTGGGGGTATCACCCGGATTTTCATGGAGTAACAATCAAGATCAATTTTATGCTCCAAGTCCAACATACCCAATTTGATTTCTCGTGTCCACCTCCACTACAACAGAAGAACATTCAAATTGGGAGGAAGCCTTGGAAAAGTTATTAAAGCTTCAAAAGAAACACGAGGAACATGAAAAGAAACTTAATCAAATGGAGTTGAGTATACAAAGTCGTAATGCATCGATCAAGAATATGGAAAATCAATTGGGACAAATAAAGACACGCGCTGAAACATCGCCTTTTAATACACTTGGCTCTATGACATGGATAACGAGACTGATGATGAGCCCGATGGTGAGCCCGAGCCAAATCTACAACTGGATGAGCCACGAGATGAAAAAGAGGAGACAAGTGGGGATAATGACAACAAGGTCGGTGAAGAACTAATTGTGAGAACCAATGATGATGAGCCAATGTTATTTATGCCTCAAGTGCCTTCTCCTCCACAGTTCAAGAGTCCCAAGTAGATTTACAAAACCTTGTCCGATTGGTAGTCATGTCGCTTAAATACTCTCTGTGATGTAAAAGCAAGTACACCTTCGAAACCATGGTGCGATGAGCTGGAGAAGATAGAAGAAGAAATTGTTGTGTCTGACAAGCCTCAATGCCAGAATATATTCGCAGACACAATGGAGAAACCACCTAGATGTCGGACGCTTTTAATGTGATCTTATCTAAAAAAAGCATGCTAGGTGACTTTAATACAATGGCTATCGTAAATGGGAACCTACCAAAAGCTATATTATTTCCGATGGATGGAGGGTTCCTCAACTTTCAAGAGGAATTGATAGCGTTGACTGCATAAAGTCAGCCGAAAGACTATAAAACAAGCGCTTTTATCGGGAGGCAACCCAAGTTTAATTTTTATTTTTAATTTTTATTAAGTTTTATATTAGTAGTTTGAATTTGCATTTATTTAGATTTAATAAAATTGCTTCTATCATGGTTTTACAGTGTTATTCAAGTCAAATTCAAGTGTGGTGCCCAATTTGTTCCATGTGCTTAGCCTTTATTCTCCAAACTTAGCGACAAGGAGGAAGATTGCTATATTTTCAAGGAAGTCCTCTTTACTTTAATTTTTTTATTTTAGCCATTGAGGACAATGTCTAGTTTAAGTTTGGGGGCATTTTAGTGTCGTATTGCATATAGTTAGTTATTTACATTGTAGTTCGTTATGTTTTCGGTTATTTACATTTAGTTTTTGCATTCAGCTTTTTTTTTGTTTAAAAAAAAAATTTAAAAATCGCAAAAATAGTAGTTAGTTTATCGTGTTTGTTTACGCTTAGTTTATATTTGCATGATTCCAACTATTAGATAGTAAAAAGTCTATTTTGGCCAATGATGAGACCGAATTAAGTAGATAAGTATAGTATTGAATATTAAGGCTTTGATGTGATTTCTTGTTATGAATTGAATCTTTTCCTGTTTGAAACTGGTATAATCAAGGTTAGCACGTTAATAACAAATTATATGTTAACTCGATTAAGTTTAAATTGATACATAATGGATTTTTTAAGGATAATACTAGTTTGAAGGAATGAAAGACATGAATAGGCGGAGATGGCTAAATTTAGATAAAAACTTAAGTTTGGGGGGAAAATTTGGGATATATAAGCTTCGCTAAAAAAAAAAAAAAAAAAAAAAAAAAAAAAGAAAAAAAAATAAAAATTACCGTGGCTAGTTTTGTTTCGGGGCCTTTGTTACTTGAGTAAGTACGCCCGAAGGGGTATCTTAAAACCTAGCGCCCTAAGGTCTTATATGGTCTGGGAGTCGTTGGTCGAAAGCTCGCTAAGGGGTGACAATCATTAGCCTAATGGAATGAGACATTGCATACCATGGTTAAAAAAAAAAAAAAAAAAAACAACAATAATAAAAACGAAAAGAGCAAAAAGCCCCGTAATGAAAAGTAAAGCATAAGTATCCCTGATTGACTCTTGAACTTGGTGGATGTTTGAATTTTGTTGATTTAGCTTGTTCGTGAATTTTGTGAGTTTGCACCGTATGATGCCTTCAAGATATCTATTATGTCTTAAATTTGATTTTATATCGCTTATCATTGTTGTGGAGCACACACGCACTATATCGTTGATAACACCTAAGATTTGATGATTGATCGGGAAATTACCGATTTGTTTTAATATGATGTATTATCATGTTTACTTGATTTCTCTAAGGCCTATTGAATAGACTTGTTTCGCTCATTACCGTTGGATTCAGAGGCATATAGATTAGTTTCATTACATTGCATTGCATAACATTTTTATGTTTTTGCTTGAGGATAAGCAAAGGTTTAAGTTTGGGGGTATTTGATGAGTGAGTTTTATACACATGAATTGGATACATTTGGGCTTAATTTATTATTGTTCTCAAGTCTTTTAGGATGTTTTTATGTGTTTATGTCTATTCATGCATGTTTTATATTGTTTTGTAGGAATTGGGACAAAAGTTACATGGATTGACGTTTGGGGTGGCTAGATTCGCGTTTTCGGCTTGCCATTTACACAACAGTCACTTCAGATCCAATTTGACTATAGCTGTGGACCTTATTTCGAAAAACTCAAAGAATAAAAGTTGTAGATCTACTTTTTCTCTTTCCGTAACATCTTGAATCATCAAAATCGGAGTTCGACGAAGAAGTTATGGCCATTTTCCCAAAGGACGTCGGAGCAGAAAATGTTGAAAAAAGGGGACAGCGCCGGGGCGCTATTTTTTGGCCTATGGACAGCGTCGGGGCGCTAAGGAGCAGTGTGTGAGCGTCAAGCCTAGCACTGGGGCACTGGGGGAAGAGGTTGGTTGGGCTTGGACGCGTTTTGGGCGAATTTTGACACCTTTTAGACTCCAAATTGGATTGGGTTTGTTCCTAAACTCAAAATTAGACTTGTAATCTATAAATACATGATGTAAGACATAAAATAGGG
Source organism: Panax ginseng (assembly GCA_020205605.1). Classification (NCBI taxonomy): domain Eukaryota; kingdom Viridiplantae; phylum Streptophyta; class Magnoliopsida; order Apiales; family Araliaceae; genus Panax; species Panax ginseng. The sequence continues at coordinate 61,616,294 of CM035137.1, forward strand.
GGAGATTACAGAGATTAGACTAGATTAAACACTCCTTTAGATTAGAACATAACCCTAGTTCTTATTAGTTTTGGAGATTGAAGCAACTTGGAGACCATTGAAGATTCAAAGCAGGAGCGAAAGAGGAGTCTCAAGGCTACTGACAATAGATTATATTCTCTTCTCTTCTTTACTTTTTTATCTTTTAATGTCTATTCAATTGTGGATTCTTGATTTTAATTCATTAATTATGAACTAACTCTTTTATTAAGATTTCAATTGAACTTTTTATGATTATGAATTGATTATTTGATTTATTCTAATTATTTATGTTGAAGTGAATTGTTTATCTTGCTTTATGCTTATTGATTAATTATCCGATCAAGAATTACCTTGTTACTCTAGAAGGAATTGAGAAAGGAATTCTAGGGTTAGAATCTGGGCATGGTGACATGTGACTTAGTTATTTGCACAAAGAATAATTAGGTTTGTGAATAGAATGAGAATATCTATTTGCTTCGCATGTAACACATAAGGAATTGGGTTTATAACGAGTTTAATTCAATTGTTTTGCATAGAGATATAGCAAAATTAATCAAGTTAAATAGAAGGCAATTGATCACTTTCGAGAGGGCTTTTGGCATTTGAGAATTCCTCATTTAACAATTCAAAGAGAGACATAATAATTGGGATAATTGGATAATTGGTTTATAGTTCATAATTGGGGATATTGGAGTCTTAATCCTTTTATTTATTTGAATTTATTTATAAAGTAACCTAGTTTTTTTAATTAGTTAATTTAGTTTTCTTAATTAGAAAAATCATAATTTTTGATTGTTTAAATAAAATTGATTTGGTTAAGAATTAGTACTTGGTAATTTTATTTAAATAATTCCTCGTGGGAACGATACTCTCTACTTTCACTTTATTACTTGTTGACCGTGTATACTTGCACGTATTCATTGATTGCGAAATCGATCAACAAGTTTTTGGCACCGCTGCTGGGGAATTAATTTAATAATTATTTACCAATATTAATTTCAATCAAATTAGTCTTAATTTAAACATTTTTATTTTTATTTTTATTTTCATTCTCTTCCTATATTTCTCTCTTTTTAGGTACCATGGATGACTTTGCGTATCAATGGCCATACACGAACGTGACTCAACCAAGGGAATGGAGATTGATAGACTCATCGACACTTTTCGCAATGTCGGCTACAAATTAAAGAACTTTTGAGGAAGTTGGACGTTATCGCATCCAAACATCGAAGAATGGCGATTATGTGTGACTATTGTCTTGCGGCAATCACCCGAGTAATCAATGCACCATCAATCTTGGTGATGACACCCCATGGTGGTAACTACCTCAATCAGTATGCATATGATAATTATGAACAAGTTTGGGGGTATCACCCGGATTTTTCATGGAGTAACAATCAAGATCAATTTTATGCTCCAAGTCCAACATACCCAATTAGGATTTCTCGTGTCCACCTCCACTACAACAGAAGAACATTCAAATTGGGAGGAAGCCTTGGAAAAAGTTATTAAAGCTTCTGAAAAGAAACACGAGGAACATGAAAAGAAACTTAATCAAATGGAGCTGAGTATACAAAGTCAGAATGCATCGATCAAGAATATGGAAAATCAATTGGGACGATAAGCACATCACGCGTTGAAACAATCATCTTCAATACACTTGGCTCTATGACATGGATAACGAGGCCGATGATGAGCCCGATGGTGAGCCCGAGCCAAATCTACAAATCGGATGAGCCACGAGATGAAAAAGAGGAGACAAGTGGGGATAATGACAACAAGGTTTGGTGAAGAACTAATTGTGAGAACCAATGATGATGAGCCAATGTTATTTATGCCTCAAGTGCCTTCTCCTCCACAGTTCAAGAGTCCGGTTAGATTTGCAAAACCTTGTCCGATTGGTAGTCATGTCGTCGGCAATACTCTCTGTGATGTAAAAGCAAGTACACCTTCGAAACCATGGTGCGATGAGCTGGAGAAGATAGAAGAAGAAATTGTTGTGTCTGACAAGCCTCAATGCCAGAATATATTCGCAGACACAATGGAGAAACCACCTGAATCTTTGGGCGTTCTTTAATGTGATCTTATCTAAAAAAAGCATGCTAGGTGACTTTAATACTGATGGCTATTACAAATGGGAACCTACCAAAAGCTATATTATTTCCGATGGATGGAGGGTTCCTCAACTTTCGAAGAGGAATTGGATAGCGTTGACCAGACAAAGTCAGGCTGAAAGACTGTAAAACAAGCGCTTATTGGGAGGCAACCCAAGTTTAATTTTTATTTTTAATTTTTATTAAGTTTTATATTAGTAGTTTGGAATTTGCATTTATTTAGGATTTAATAAAATTGCTTCTATCATGGTTTTACAGGTTATTCAAGTCAAATTCAAGTGTGGTGCCCAATTTGTTCCATGTGCTTAGCCTATTCTCCAAACTTAGCGGACAAGGAGGAAGATTGCTATATTTTCAGGGAAGTCCTCTGCTTTAATTTTTTTCTATTGTAGCCATTGAGGACAATGTCTAGTTTAAGTTTGGGGGCATTTTAGTGTCGTATTGCATATAGTTAGTTATTTACATTGTAGTTCGTTATGTTTTCGGGTTATTTACATTTAGTTTTTGCATTCAGTTTTTTGTTTAAAAAAAAAAAAATTTAAAAATCGCAAAAATAGTAGTTAGTTTACTGTGTTTGTTACATTTAGTTTATATTTGCATGATTCCAACTATTAGATAGTAAAAGTCTATTTTGGCCAATGATGAGACTGGAATTAAGTAGATAAGTATAGTATTGAATATTAAGGCTTTGATGTGATTTCTTGTTATGAATTGAATCTTTTCTTGTTTGAAACTGGTATAATCAAGGTTAGCACGTTAATAACAGCTATGTTAACTGATTAAGTTTAAATTGATACATAATGGATTTTTTAAGGATAATACTAGTTTGAAGGAATGAAAGACATGAATAGGCGGAGATGGCTAAATTTAGATAAAAACTTAAGTTTGGGGGGAAAATTTGGGATATATAAGCTTCGCTAAAAAAAAAAAAAAAAAAAGAAAAAAAAAAAAAAAAATAAAAAATTACTGTAGCTAGTTTTGTTTGGGGCCTTTGTTACTTGAGTAAAAATGCATGAAGGGGTATCTTAAAACCTAAGCGCCTAAGGTCTTATATGGTCTGGGAGTCGTTGGTCGAAAGCTCGCTAAGGGGTGACACTGTTAGCCTAATGGAATGAGACATTGCACAGTCATGGTTAAAAAAAAAAAAAAAAAGTAAAAAAAAAAAAACAATAAAACGGGAAAAGAGCAAAAAGCCCCCGTAATGAAAAGTAAAGCATAAGTATCCCGGATTGGACTCTTGAACTTGGTGGATGTTTGAATGTTGTTGGATTTAGCTTGTTCGTGAATTTTGTGAGTTTGCAACCTTTGTATGATGCCTTGAAGATATCTATTATGTCTTAAATTTGATTTTATATCGATTAGCATTGTTGTGGAGCACACACGCACTATATCGATGATAACGATCTAAGATTTGATGATTGATTGGGAAATTACTGATTTGTTTTAATATGATGTATTATCATGTTTACTTGATTTCTCTAAGGCCGGTTGAATAGACTTGTTTCTGTCATTACTGTTGGATTCGTAGGCATATAGATTAGTTTCATTACATTGCATTGCATAACATTTTTGTGTTTTTGCTTGAGGATAAGCAAAGGTTTAAGTTTGGGGGTATTTGATGAGTGAGTTTTATACACATGAATTGGATACATTTGGGCTTAATTTATTATTGTTCTCAAGTCTTTTAGGATGTTTTTATGTGTTTGTGTCTATTCATGCATGTTTTATATTGTTTTGTAGGAATTGGGACAAAAGTTACATGGATCGACGTTTGGGGTGGCTAGATTCGCGTTTTTGGCTTGCCATTTACACAGCAGTCACTTCAGAGCCAATTTGACTATAGTTCCGGACCTTATTTCGAAAAATCTCAAAGAATGAAAGTTGTAGATCTACTTTTCTTCTTTCGGAACATCTTGAATCATCAAAATCGGAGTTCGGACGAAGAAGTTATGGCCATTTTTCCCAAAGGACGTCGGAGTAGAAAATGTTGGAAAAAAGGGACAGCGCGCAGGGCGCTATTTTTTAAACTGGACAGCGCCGGGCACTAAGGAGCGATGTGTGAGCGTCAAGACCAGTCTTTGGGAGCCTTTGGGGAAGAGGTTGGTTGGGCTGACACGCCGCGTTTTTGGCGAATTTTGACACCTTTTTGACTCCAAATTGGATTGGGTTTGTTCTAAAACAAAATTAGACTTGTAATCTATAAATACATGATGTAAGACATAAAATAAAGGGAGATTACATAGATTAGACTAGATTAAACACTCCTTTAGATTAGAACATAACCCTAGTTCTTATTAGTTTTGGAGATTGAAGCAACTTGGAGACCATTGAAGATTCAAAGCGAGAGCGAAAGAGGAGTCTCAAGGCTTTCTTGAGATTATATTCTATTCTCTTCTCTCTTACTTTTATCTTTTAATGTCTATTCAATTGTGGATTCTTGATTTTAATTCATTAATTATGAACTAACTCTTTCATTAAGATTTCAATTGAACTTTTTATGATTATGAATTGATTATTTGATTTATTCTAATTATTTATGTTGAAGTGAATTGTTTATCTTGCTTTATGCTTATTGATTAATTATCGATCGATAATTACCTTGTTACTCTAGAAGGAATTGAAAAGGAATTCTAGGGTTAGAAATGAGCATGGTGACATGTGACTTAGTTATTTGCACAAATGAATAATTAGGTTTGTGAATAGAATGAGAATATCTATTTGTGCGCATGTAACACATAAGGAATTGGGTTTATAACGAGTTTAATTCAATTGTTTTGCATAGAGATATAGCAAAATTAATCTGGGTTAAATAGAAGGCAATTGATCACTCGAGAGAGGGCTTTTGGCATTTGAGAATTCTTGTTAACAATTCAATGAACATAATAATTGGGATAATTGGATAATTGGTTTATAGTTCATAATTGGGGATATTGGAGTCTTAGTCCTTATTTACCTTTATTTATTTGAATTTGCATTTATAAAGTAACCTAGTTTTAATTAGTTAATTTAGTTTTCTTAATTAGAAAAATCATAATTTGATTGTTTAAATAAAATTGATTTGGTTAAGAGTTAGTACTTGGTAATTTTTATTAAATAATTCCTCGTGGGAATGATACTCTACTTTCACTTTATTACTTGTTGACCGTGTATACTTGCACGTATTCATTGATTACGAAATCGATCAACAAGTTTTTGGCGCGTAGATTCTTGGGAATTAATTTAATAATTATTTACCAATATTAATTTCAATCAAATTAGTCTTAATTTAAACATTTTTATTTTTATTTTTATTTTTCATTCTCTTCCTATATTTCTCTCTTTTTAGGTACCATGGATGACTTTGCGTATCAATGGCCATACACGAACATGACTCGACCAAGGAATGGAGATTGATAGACTCGCGACACTTTTCGCATGATGTCGGCTAAATTAAAGAACTTTCGAGGAAGTTGGGCGTTATCGCATCCAAACAGTCGAAGAAGAATGGCGATTATGTGTGACTATTGTCTTTGGCAATCACCCGAGTAATCAATGCACCATCAATCTTGGTAGATGCAGTATGGTGGTAACTACCTCAATCGGTATGCATATGATAATTATGAACAAGTTTGGGGTATCACGGGATTTTTCATGGAGTAACAATCAAGATCAATTTTATGCTCCAAGTCCAACATACCCATTAGGTTTTCGTGTCCACCTCCACTACAACGGGAAGAACATTCAAATTGGGAGGAAGCCTTGGAAAAATTTATTAAAGCTTACGAAAAGAAACACGAGGAACATGAAAAGAAACTTAATCAAATGGAGTTTGAGTATACAAAGTCGAATGCATCGATCGAGAATATGGAAAATCAATTGGGACGAATAGCACATCGTTGAACAATCGTCTTCATATACACTTGGCTCTATGACATGGATAACGAGGCCCGATGATGATGAGCAGATGGTGAGCAGAGCCAAATCTACAATTGGATGAGCCACGAGATGAAAAAGAGGAGACAAGTGGGGATAATGACAACAAGGTCGGTGAAGAACTAATTGTGAGAACCAATGATGATGAGCCAATGTTATTTATGCCTCAAGTGCCTTCTCCTCCACAGTTCAAGAGTCCGGTTAGATTTGCAAAACCTTGTCAATTGGTAGTCATGTAAATCGGCAATACTCTACGTGATGTAAAAAGCAAGTACACCTTGAAACCATGGTGCGATGAAATTTGGAGAAGATAGAAGAAGAAATTGTTGTGTCGACAAGCCTCGATGCGAGAATATATTCATGAGACACAATGGAGAAACCACCTAGATCTTTGGGCGTTCTTGAATGTGATCTTATCTAAAAAAGCATTCTAGGTGACTTTAATACTGATGGCTATTACAAATGGGAACCTACCAAAAGCTATATTATTTAGATGGATGGAGGGTTCCTCAACTTTGAAGAGGAATTGGATAGCGTTGACGAACAAAAGTCAAATTGAAAATTTATAAAACAAAGCGCTTATTGGGAGGCAACCCAAGTTTAATTTTTATTTTTAATTTTTATTAAGTTTTATATTAGTAGTTTGGAATTTGCATTTATTTAGGATTTAATAAAATTGCTTCTATCATGGTTTCTGAGTTATTCAAGTCAAATTCAAGTGTGGTGCCCAATTTGTTCCATGTCTTGCTTTATTCTCCAAACTTAGCGGACAAGGAGGAAGATTGCTATATTTTTAGGAAGTCCTCTACTTTAATTTTTTCTATTTTAGCCATTGAGGACAATGTCTAGTTTAAGTTTGGGGGCATTTTAGTGTCGTATTGCATATAGTTAGTTATTTACATTGTAGTTCGTTATGTTTTGGGTTATTTACATTTAGTTTTTGCATTCAGATTTTTTGTTTAAAAAAAATTTTAAAATCGCCATAAAAATAGTAGTTAGTTTACTTGTGTTTTGTTGCGTTTAGTTTATATTTGCATGATTCCAACTATTAGATAGTAAAAAGTCTATTTTGGCCATGATGAGGCTGGAATTAAGTAGATAAGTATAGTATTGAATATTAAGGCTTTGATGTGATTTCTTGTTATGAATTGAATCTTTTCTGTTTGAAGCTGGTATAATCAAGGTTAGCACGTTAATAACACTATATTAATTGATTAAGTTTAAATTGATACATAATGGATTTTTAAGGATAATACTAGTTTGAAGGAATGAAAAGACATGAATAGTGGAGATGGCTAAATTTAGATAAAAACTTAAGTTTGGGGGAAAATTTGGGATATATAAACTTAAAAAAAAAAAAAAAAAAAAAAAAAAAAAAAAAAAAAAAAAAAAAAAATAAAAATTACTAGTAGCTAGTTTTGTTTGGGGCCTTTGTTACTTGAGTAAAATGCATGAAGGGTATCTTAAAACCTAAGCGCCCTAAGGTCTTATATAGTGCAGGAGTCGTTGGTGAAAGCTTCGCTAAGGGGTGACCTTTGTTAGCCTAATGGAATGAGACATTACACGATCATGGTTAAAAAAAAGTAAAAAAAAAAAAAAAAAAACAACAATAAAAAAGCGGGAAAAGAGCAAAAAGCCCCGTAATGAAAAGTAAAACATAAGTATCCGGATTGGACTCTTGAACTTGGTGGATGTTTGAATTTTGTTGGATTTAGCTTGTTAAGTGAATTTTGTGAGTTTACACTTGTATGATGCCTTGAAGATATCTATTATGTCTTAAATTTGATTTTATATCGATTAGCATTGTTGTGGAGCACACACGCACTATATCGGTGATAACGATCTAAGATTTGATGATTGATTGGGAAATTCTTGATTTGTTTTAATATGATGTATTATCATGTTTACTTGATTTCTCTAAAGTAGGTTGAATAGACTTGTTTACATCATTCTTTGTTGGATTAAATAGGCATATAGATTAGTTTCATTACATTGCATTGCATAACATTTTTGTGTTTTTGCTTGAGGACAAGCAAAGGTTTAAGTTTGGGGGTATTTGATGAGTGAGTTTTATACACATGAATTGGATACATTTGGTCTTAATTTATTATTGTTCTCAAGTCTTTTAGGATGTTTTTATGTGTTTGTGTCTATTCATGCATGTTTTATATTGTTTTGTAGGAATTGGGACAAAAGTTACATGGATCGACGTTTGGGGTGGCTAGATTCGCGTTTTCGGCTTGTCATTTACACAGAAGTCACTTCAGAGACAATTTGACTACAGCTCCGGACCTTATTTCGAAACACTCAAAGAATGAAAGTTGTAGATCTACTTTTCCTCTTTCCGGAACATCTTGAATCATCAAATTCTGAGTTCGGACGAAGACGTTATGACCATTTTCCCAAAGGACATCGGAGCAGAAAATGTTGGAAAAAGGGGGCTGCCTTAGGGCGCTATTTTTTTAACCTATGGACAGCGTCAGGGGGGCATAATAAAGCGATGAATTCTGAGCGTCAAGCCCAGCGATCTTTGAGGAGCCTTTGGGGAAGAGGTTGGTTGGGCTGGGGCGCGTTTTGGGCGAATTTTGACACCTTTTGACTCCAAATTGGATTGGGTTTGTTCTAAACTCAAAATTAGACTTGTAACCTATAAATACATGATGTAAGACATAAAATAAAGGAGATTACATAGATTAGACTAGATTAAACACTCCTTTAGATTAGAACATAACCCTAGTTCTTATTAGTTTTGGAGATTGAAGCAACTTGGAGACCATTGAAGATTCAAAGCGGGAAGCGAAGAGAGGAGTCTCAAGAAATTTCTTGACAATAGATTATATTCTCTTCTCTCTCTTACTTTTATCTTTTAATGTCTATTCAATTGTGGATTCTTGATTTTAATTCATTAATTATGAACTAACTCTTTTATTAAGATTTCAATTGAACTTTTTATGATTATGAATTGATTATTTGATTTATTCTAATTATTTATGTTGAAGTGAGTTGTTTTATCTTGCCTTGTGCTTATTGATTAATTATCGATCGATAATTACCTTGTTACTCTAGAAGGAATTGAGAAAGGAATTCTAGGGTTAGAAGCTGGCATGGTGACATGTGACTTAGTTATTTACACGATGAATAATTAGGTTTGTGAATAGAATGAGAATATCTATTTGCTGCATGTAACACATAAGGAATTGGGATTATAACGAGTTTAATTCAATTGTTTTGCATAGAGATATAGCAAAATTAATGGGTTAAATAGAAGGCAATTGATCACTTTCGAGAGAGGCTTTTGGCATTTGAGAATTCACATTAACAATTCGGTAGACATAATAATTGGGATAATTGGATAATTGGTTTATAGTTAATTGGGGATATTGGAGATATTGGAGTCTTAGCCTTTATTTATTTGAATTGCTTTTTATAAAGTAACCTAGTTTTAATTAGTTAATTTAGTTTTCTTAATTAGAAAAATCACAATTTTTGATTGTTTAAATAAAATTGATTTGGTTAAGAATTAGTACTTGGTGATTTTTATTAAATAATTCCTCGTGGAACGATACTCTACTTTCACTTTATTACTTGTTGGTAGTGTATACTTGCACGTATTCATTGATTAACGAAATCGATCAACAAGTTTTTAGGCGCCGAATTCTTAGGGAATTAATTTAATAATTATTTACCAATATTAATTTCAATCAAATTAGTCTTAATTTAAACATTTTTATTTTATTTTTATTTTCATTCTCTTCCTATATTTCTCTCTTTTTAGGTACCATGGATGACTTTATGATCAATGGCCATACACGAACGTGACTCGACCAAGGGAATGGAGATTGATAGACTCGCGACACTTTTCGCAATGTCGGCCTAAATTAAAGAACTTTTGAGGAAGTTGGGCGTTATCGCATCCCAACAGAGTCGTCGAAGAATGGCGATTATGTGTGATTATTGTCTTTGGAAATCACCCGAGTAATCAATGCACCATCAATCTTGGTAGATGCGGTATGGTGGTAACTACCTCAATCAATATGCATATGATAATTATGAACAAGTTTGGGGTATCACCCGGATTTTTCATGGAGTAACAATCAAGATCAATTTTATGCTCCAAGTCCAACATACCCAACGATTTCGTGTCCACCTCCACTACAACAAGAAGAACATTCAAATTGGGAGGAAGCCTTGGAAAAAGTTATTAAAGCTTACGAAAAAAACACGAGGAACATGAAAAGAAACTTAATCAAATGGAGTGAATATACAAAGTCGAAATGCATCGATCAAGAATATGGAAAATCAATTGGGACGAGATAGCACATCGTTGAACAATCGTCTTTCAATACACTTGGCTCTATGACATGGATAACGAGGGCCGATGATGAGCAGATGGTGAGCCCGAGCCAAATCTACAAATGGATGAGCCACGAGATGAAAAAGAGGAGACAAGTGGGGATAATGACAACATGGTCGGTGAAGAACTAATTGTGAGAACCAATTATGATGAGCCAATGTTATTTATGCCTCAAGTGACTTCTCCTCCACATTTCAAGAGTCCGGTTAGATTTACAAAACCTTGTCCGATTGGTAGTCATGTCGTCGGCAATACTCTCTATGATGTAAAAGCAAGTACACCTTGAAACCATGGTGCGATGAAATGGAGAAGATAGAAGAAGAAATTGTTGTGTCGACAAGCCTCATGCGAGAATATATTCATGAGAACCTGATGGAGAAACCACCTAGATGTTGGGCGTTCTTTAATGTGATCTTATCTAAACAAAGCATTCTAGGTGACTTTAATACAATGGCTATTACAAATGGGAACCTACCAAAAGCTATATTATTTAGATGGATGGAGGGTTTCTCAACTTTGAAGAGGAATTGGATAACGTTGACGAGACAAAGTCAAATTGAAAGATTTGTAAAACAAGCGCTTATTGGGAGGCAACCCAAGTTTAATTTTATTTTTAATTTTATTAAGTTTTATATTAGTAGTTTGGAATTTGCATTTATTTAGGATTTAATAAAATTGCTTCTATCATGGTTTTCTGAGGTTATTCAAGTCAAATTCAAGTGTGGTGCCCAATTTGTTCCATGTCTTGCTTTATTCTCCAAACTTAGCGGACAAGGAGGAAGATTGCTATATTTTTCGAAGTCTTCTACTTTAATTTTTTTTTCTATTTTAGTCATTGAGGACAATGTCTAGTTTAAGTTTGGGGGGCATTTTAGTGTCGTATTGCATATAGTTAGTTATTTACATTGTAGTTAGATTATGTTTTGGGTTATTTACATTTAGTTTTTGCATTCAGTTTTTTTTGTTTAAAAAAAAAATTTAAAAATCGCAAAAATAGTAGTTAGTTTACTGTGTTTGTTGCGTTTAGTTTATATTTGCATGATTCCAACTATTAGATAGTAAAAGTCTATTTTGTCCAATGATGAGACTTGAGTTAAGTAGATAAGTATAGTATTGAATATTAAGGCTTTGATGTGATTTCTTGTTATGAATTGAATCTTTTCTTGTTTGAAACTGGTATAATCAAGGTTAGCACGTTAATAACAGCTATGTTAACTGATTAAGTTTAAATTGATACATAATGGATTTTTTAAGGATAATACTAGTTTGAAGGAATGAAAGACATGAATAGGCGGAGATGGCTAAATTTAGATAAAAACTTAAGTTTGGGGGGAAAATTTGGGATATATAAGCTTCGCTAAAAAAAAAAAAAAAAAAAAAAAAAAAAAAAAAAAAAAAAAAAAAAAATTAGAGGCTAGTTTTGTTTGGGGCCTTTGTTACTTGAGTAAAATGCATGAAGAAGGGTATCTTAAAACCTAAGCGCCCTAAGGTCTTATATGGTGCAGGAGTCGTTGGTCGAAGCTTCGCTAAGGGTGACAACTTTGTTAGCCTAATGGAATGAGACATTACGCGATCGTGGTTAAAAAAAAAGTAAAAAAAAAAACAACAATAAAATAAAGCGGAAAAAGAGCAAAAGCAAAAAGCCCCGTAATGAAAAGTAAAGCATAAGTATCCGGATTGGACTCTTGAACTTGGTGGATGTTTGAATTTTGTTGGATTTAGCTTGTTAAGTGAATTTTGTGAGTTTACCACCATTGTATGATGCCTTGAAGATATCTATTATGTCTTAAATTTGATTTTATATCGATTAGCATTGTTGTGGAGCACACACGCACTATATCGGTGATAACGATCTAAGATTTGATGATTGATTGGGAAATTCTTGATTTGTTTTAATATGATGTATTATCATGTTTACTTGATTTCTCTAAAGTAGGTTGAATAGACTTGTTTACATCATTCTTTGTTGGATTAAGTAGGCATATAGATTAGTTTCATTACATTGCATTGCATAACATTTTTGTGTTTTTGCTTGAGGACAAGCAAAGGTTTAAGTTTGGGGGTATTTGATGAGTGAGTTTTATACACATGAATTGGATACATTTGGGCTTAATTTATTATTGTTCTCAAGTCTTTTAGGATGTTTTTATGTGTTTGTGTCTATTCATGCATGTTTTATATTGTTTTGTAGGAATTGGGACAAAAGTTACATGGATCGACGTTTGGGGTGGCTAGATACGCGTTTTCGGCTTGTCATTTACACAGAAGTCACTTCAGAGACAATTTAACTATATCTCCGGAATTTATTTCGAAACACTCAAAGAATGAAAGTTGTAGATCTACTTTTCTTCTTTCCGGAACATCTTGAATCATCAAAATCGGAGTTCGGACGAAGACGTTATGACCATTTTCCTAAAGGACATCGGAGCAGAAAATGTTGGAAAAAGGGGACAGCGCCGGGGCGCTATTTTTTTAACCTATGGACAGCAGCAAAGGGCTAAAGGAGCGATGTGTGAGCGTCAAGCCCAGTCTTTGGGGCCTTTGGGGAAGAAGGTTGGTTTGGGCTGGACGCCAGCGTTTTGGGCGAATTTTAACACCTTTTTGACTCCAAATTGAATTGGGTTTGTTCCTAAACTCAAAATTAGACTTGTAACCTATAAATACATGATGTAAGGCATAAAATAAAGGGAGATTACATAGATTAGACTAGATTAAACACTCCTTTAGATTAGAACATAACCCTAGTTCTTATTAGTTTTGGAGATTGAAGCAACTTGGAGACCATTGAAGATTCAAAGCAGGAGCAAAAGAGGAGTTTCAAGGCTACTGACAATAGATTATATTCTCTTCTCTTCTCTTACTTTTATCTTTTAATGTCTATTCAATTGTGGATTCTTGATTTTAATTCATTAATTATGAACTAACTCTTTCATTGAGATTTCAATTGAACTTTTTATGATTATGAATTGATTATTTGATTTATTCTAATTATTTATGTTGAAGTGAGTTGTTTATCTTGCCTTATGCTTATTGATTAATTATCTGATCAGTAATTACCTTGTTACTCTAGAAGGAATTGAGAAAGGAATTCTAGGGTTAGAACTGGGCATGGTGACATGTGACTTAGTTATTTGCACAGTGAATAAGTAGGTTTGTGAATAGAATGAGAATATTTATTTGCCGCATTTAACACATAAGGAATTGGGTTTGTGACGAGTTTAGTTCAATTGTTTTGCATAGAGATATAGCAAAGTTAATCTGGGTTAAATAGAAGGCAATTGATCGCTTGAGAGAGGGCTTTTGGCACTTGAGAATTCCTGTTAACAATTCAGTAGACATAATAATTGGGATAATTGGATAATTGGTTTATAGTTCATAATTGGGGATATTGGAGTCTTAGCCTTTATTTATTTGAATTTATTTATAAAGTAACCTAGTTTTAATTAGTTAATTTAGTTTTCTTAATTAGAAAAATCAAAATTTTCGATTGTTTAAATACAATTGATTTGGTTAAGAATTAGTACTTGGTGATTTTTATTAAATAATTCCTCGTGGGAACGATACTCTACTTTCACTTTATTACTTGTTGACCGTGTATACTTGCACGTATTCATTGATTGCGAAATTGACCAACAAGCTAAAATACGAGGAAATGGGGCGAAGCTACCCAAAGAGCCTAACAGAGGCCTATCAAAAGAGATAACGAGAAATACATCAGAAAAAGTTAATGGTGTCGATGTCTACATCATCGATATTGTCCACCTGATGTAACTCCTCCTGAGTCACCGAATCTCTATCTACAGGGATGTCGGTAGATACAAGGAGGATCTGCCGTGAAAGCCATATATGAGTCACTGAGGGCCCGGTAGCTAGAGCTGGAAGGATCAAAAGTATCTACCTCTGAAGGATCTCTGCCCAAATGCCGAATGAAAAGATGTGTCTAGTCCAGCTGTCGAGTCAATCTATCAATCTGTGTCATATGAGTCGGATCTCTGACACGGGTTAGCTAATCCGTCATCATTACGGATCTTGGAACCATATCCCCCATAAACTGTGTGGTGCAGGTCTGGGCTCCAATAGTACGAGGGATCCACCAATGCTGAAACATCTCCTGAGACCAGGGGCCCTCTGATAATGTAAAACCGTCAATCCTCACAATGGGATGTCAATGACGGGTGACTGCAAAACAGGCCAATAACGCCTGGCAGGAGGTAAGATCGGCATACGGATCTCTCCTGTAGTGCTCCTGATAGCACGCAATCCTAAATAGTGCTCTCATCCTCCATCTGTAAAGAGAGGAATCCTGTGGGTAGAAATGACGTACTCTGCTCCAATTGGGTACCCATCCTCAAATCCAACTCCCAAATGCTCTCCAGAGTAGGGAACCCATGTGATGATATCGACTGTTAATAACTCCAGCTGTAGGCGACAATGAGTGAAACCCTCAACAACAGGGACCTCCGCCAGTATGGAATGATGTCATCTCCGTCCTCGTGAATAGGTGTCTAAACCTAATACGCTCACAAGACACAAACATGGAAGCTTCTCATAGGCCCAAAACTGCCAACACAAAGGCAACATCTGCTGTCAGTCAACACTCTTAACCTATACATGGGAAAAGACAAGAGAAACACTCATCAGCAAAAACGGGTAGAATCCTAACCACGCCTTGGTTAAGCCCTGCGATCGCATGCGCATTCTCCTGAGGAAGTAGGCAAAGGTGTAGGAACCCCAATCATACTCTCCTATACGGTCCACGTGTCGAGTGGCGCTAATCAAAGCGAAGGACACCGTATAGGAATTATCTACTATGAAGCAGCCCCTAATGATCATCAGGAACAATCGCCGAAGAATGCGATCCCTGACTCTCATATCATCGGGTATGGGCTCACTCAACAACCCACTCATAGCATCTACGCTCAAAGGACCCGTACAAACAGTTCTTCCCTTGAGCACCTCCGCCGGAACTCCCAACAAGGATCTGACGGTAGTTGGGGTGATATCCGTCATGCAAGGCATCGGCGCCCCTCCAAACTCCATTTCTATGATAAACCGCCAATCCATCGGCGTCATCATCACCTCACATCCCAAAGAAATGGAGGATGAGTCCGTGAAACCACCGCTCAGACAATGCCCGAGGTAACCCCTGTGGACAAATGATGGGGTAGAATGGAGAAGAACATCCCAAATCCCGACCATGGGGATTTATCGCTTCAGAAGTCATCATGCAAAGCCTGATACATAGAGTGGTGCTAAACCAGTTCCCTCGAGGCTGTGTGAAGCTGGGAACCTACATCAAATGTAGATCAACATCAAAATCCTTGACTCCTCATCAATAGGAAATAAGGAAGATTAAAGATCTAACTTCATACCTCGTTTGCGTGCAGGTATACTGAAGGATGCCTGCTCAAGTCACCCAGAAGATCTGGGTTCGTCACTTGAATACCTGGCAATTCCCTACGGGGAACACGTACAACAGGAGTAGGAACCTCGATCGGTACATCCTCATCCTCAACATTTGGCACTTTAACCTGAATAGGACGTATCACTGCCTCCACTAAACGATGAGGCTGTCTGACGGAACGGCGTTGAGGCTCTTCAGAAGCTCTCCTCCGTACACCAGAAGTGGTCATACGGGAACTGCTCGGTTGATCCGGATCCATAATATCTGGACAATAAATCTCCAAATCACCTCAGAAAGGGTGTGGTAAATTCTTACCTGGTGCTTTTCAAAATGCATTGTTTTAACATACATCCACAGTAGAGTTAAAAATGCATGAATACCCAATACCTACATTTTGGAAAAATTTTGCCATAGCCCCATTTGTAAATGGGACTATCCACATGCACATAGGCATGACTAGGTGGCCATTCAGTAGCACACCTATACACAGTCATATACATCCTACATGCATTAATCACATCACAATAAAAGATCCGTAAGTGTAGTCTAATTACCATGATTATTTTTCTTTTCTACCTTTACTCATTTTTCCTCAGATAGGATAAGAAATGACAGTAAAAGGTGCCAATTTGATTGTTTCAAAAGTCAAATTTTTTCACATCATTATGTTCAGCATGGTTTAATACTAACATTTGTTATGTTGAATATTTTTTATCAAGTCATATCAGCATGCATATTCACTACTATGTGTCTAAATGCATTTCATGTGATAAGTCATTTTCCAACGGATAGAAACTGGAAAAAATACATGCATACGTTACTGGGATGAAGAAGAACGCTTATGCGGTGGCGAGAATATCATGAAAAGTTGCCTCAATTCAAAGAGATCTGAAGAAGAGCTCTCAGATTTCCTTCGCTGTGCAACTTGAAAATGACTTATGAAAGCAACCATTCGCCTATACATAGGAATGGTTGGCCGCAGGCTCACCTGTGGCTCTTGCAGGTGTACCTGCGGCACTTCTACATGGGTCCCACACCTCCGGCTCGCTCCAATTAGAGTTGCAAAGGAGGTCTCACAAGATGAAAAGGCCAAATAAGGAATAAAAGTGCTACGCAATTGCAAAGGAGGTCTCACAAGCTGAAAAGACCAAGAATTCGTAATGCCCACTACGCATTTTGAAAGCTGCTTTCTGTATATCCATCTTATTCATTCTCACTTGCATATAGGCAGCTCTTAAGTCAATTTTGGAGAAATATATTGCATTATTGAGTTCATCCAATAACTCCTCTATCACAGGAATAAGAAATTTATCTTTATTGGTCAAGTTATTAAAAGACATGTAATCTATACAAAATCTCCATGTTCCATCTTTTTTCTTCACAAGCAACACGAGAGATGCAAATGGACTAGCCCTATGTCTAATGATATCATTTGTTAACATCTTTTTAACCATTTTCTCAATCTCATTCTTTTGGACATAAGGATACCTATAAGGTCTGGCATTCACTGTGGCAGTTTCATCCTTCAATTTAATGTGGTGGTCATGAGTTCTGTGAGGAGGCAAAGTCTTGGGTTCGTGGAAAACATCCCTGAACTCTATGAGTAATAGAGTAATTAACTGTTAAATTCCTTGTGAATTTTCTATATCTGTTCTTTTTTTCTCCTACGCGGTGATAGCAAATAATTGACCTATAAACCCCAATGACTTCTTCTTAACCAACTTTTCTAATCCCTTGGTTGAAATATGTTGCAACATTGTTGTGTCAGTAGTTCCCTTAATAGTGATTGTCCTGCCTTTCCTTTGAAAAGTCAGCCTCAATTTATGGAAGTCAAAAGTCACAGAATTGTACTTCTATATCCAATCAACCCTAAAACTGCATCATACCCTCCCAAGGGTAACAACCGCACCTCATGCTCAAATTCATAACCCTGCATACTCCATTTAAAAGTTTAACAATTTGCATCACTTATGAATTTTCCCCCATCAACCACTGTCACCATGAGTTTAAGAGTAGGTTCTAATTCACAACCTAAAAGATCAGCAACTTTAGGATCTAAGAAACTATGAGTGCTCCCACTGTCAATCAGTATAGTAAGAGGTTTCTTTTTAACAAATTATTTTACCCTCAAAGTTGTGTAATTCACATTTTCATTTCATTTAAGTTTCTAACATATATTTCCATGTCACTAGGAACTTCTTCAACATAATCTAGTTCTTCAATAACCTCAAGTAACTCTTCTGGTTCAGCCACATTGGATCCAACTGTAATAAGTAAATCATCTGCCTTTTTCAACGATGACCAGGAATAAATTTTTCATTACAATTATAGCACAATCCTTTCTCCCTTTGTTGTTGCATTTCAACTGCAGTCAACCTCTTAATAGGAAACTGAGTCCTAGATAAATTAGAACTGGTAGAGGCAGAAAATTGGACTTGTTAGTATAAGAGTAATTTTGTTGCCTGGAATTATATGTGAATGGTCTGGAAGGTAGATTAGGTTTAGGCAAGATAGTTGATTGCTTCCCATAAGTAGGAGTAGAAACTGTTGGATGTGGTATATGGACTGGTGCAGCAACTGCTGGTGTATGAACTACTGGAGCTTGTGAAGCTATAGTTTGGATAATGTCTTCCTGCATTTTAGCTAAGCTAATATCATCCTTCAATGTGGTAGGTTTTAACAACTTCACCATACATTTAATTTCGAACTTTAATCCACTCACGAAATTAGATAGGGAATAGTCATTTGTATAGTGTCTATTTTGTACCAGTAAAATATACTTCAAATTCTCAAATTCCTCTTGATAAACACTCACAGTGGAAAGTTGCTTCAAGTTCTTAAACTCCTCCACTGGATCTCTGTCAACAACATCATATTTGGCTAGGATTTCTACTTTGAATTTCTCTCTGATAGGTATATTTTTATTTTATATTTTGATGATAACAATTATGTTTTTAATTAAATAGGTAATTATTTAATTATTTAATTATTTTCTATTTTTACTTGAATTACTTTTTATTGACCTTGATAAATTATATGTCTAAGTGTTAAATAAATTAATTCATATAATATTCATGGCAAGGAAACCCTATTTCTTTTTCTAAACTAAAGTTGGGCAAAATGTTTTATGCATACATCATAAAGAATTAAATAAAGCATGTATTAAAAACCAAATAAATATATATATTAGAATATATTAACATAACAGTTTATATATATAATAGGAATAATTAATAATTTATATATATAACCGCATTCCACATATATATATAATATTTAATATAAGATATAAATATAATTTTCACACTTGCATGTGCTGTCAACCATGTGTATATTAGCCTAACAAAAGTGACATTTATTTTTGGACAAAAACGTGTAAGATTGGCTGGCATGTTTTCATGTGTTGGTCAATATTAGCATTAAATGATCTGAAGGTTGAAAAACGCCCAGGCGGTTTTCTCTCTTCTTCCACGTTCAAATATTTTTAATCTAGACCGTTCAATTCAAAAATATTAGATCAAAACCGCATTCTAAAATCAAAATTACAATTTTGCCCCAACTTCAAAAATTCTATAAATAGGGAGTATTTCATTCATTTGGTTTTTACCAATTCAGTGAAAAGAAAATCATACTCTCATTGCCTACATTATTTCTAAGTTTTATATCTCTTCTTAAAAAGTTACGAATTTTGAAGAGAAAAAAAATTGGTCCAAGTATTGAGATAAGTTTGATTTACATTAAATTATTTCTTACTTGTATTTTATCTATAGATATACAAATACATATTGTTCTACACAATTTTATATATCTATATTTCATCTATTTATCAAATAAAAAAGGATACTTGGGCGTATGAAACTCTGGAGATAAACCTCTACGGAGAGGAATCAATTGTAAATCGATTCCTTATAGTCTTGATAACCTTTTATTGATATTATTTATATAAATATCATAAAATAGATCGACACTTGATAGCTCAAAACAACAACGAGATCTTTGCTCCAAAAAGAGTAGTCATCCGAACCGGTTTGAGAATCGTAGTGATCTATTGAAAATATTTATATAAATATCAATTATGAAAATTATAAATTATGTTATACTTGGGTGCATGCATGAGGCTACTGGAGATAAACCTCTATGCGGAGAGAAATCCAACCGTACGATTCCTTATAGTACCAAGTGACACTATTTATAAAAGTTCACATAATAGATAAAATATTCTTATATATTATTTGAGTTAAACAAATAATATTTGTTATATCGATTTGTGCTTAATTGAAATTATATTTGATCTAATTTATTATTTTATACAAGTATTGATTCATAAAATAGTTTATATAATACTTGGTAAAGACTAACTAAGAAACAATTCTATCCATAGAAAAACACTCTTTATTTTATAAATTGTTAATTCTTTATAAAGTGCTTTAATATCATATACTTGTAAATCGAAAGCATAAAGTGGATTTCTAACAAAAGTTCTATCTCTCTTAAAGAATCTTTTATTAAAAAATATTTGTCCTTGAACTTTTATTTTAAAATTTTTGTTCTTAACATTCTTATCTGCTTATTTGAGAAGCATCATCTGTACTAAACTTCTTATGCTTATTTGAGAAGCAATTTGTTGTAAAATCATTTGTAAAAAGCAGAGAAAGGATTAGAGTTAGTTTATTTTATGTACATGTGAGAAAGATGAGTAATTCTTGACCAAGACCGAGTCTTAGAGAGGTCGGCGCAGGAAGTTGGGTCTCTAGTGTACTTGTGAGGTGAGGAAAGAGGTTTGTTGTTTCAAGACCGGATCATAGAATAGAATTAAACTCAAAGGTGATACAACTAGACTTGAGGAGGGAGCGGGAGCTTCTTTGTCCAAGATAGAATAGTTGAATAGTTGAAAGTTTGTCTATAAAACTTTGTAAAGGCTTCTCACTTTATTGAAGGAGTTATTATTCTTGATAGTAATAGATCTCAAGTTCAAGTAGGGACTTGAGGCTGGGCGTAACAACATACCAAGGGGTGTATGTTGTGAACGAGATAAATCTTTGTGCATTGTGTGATTGAATTTTATTATCTTACATATTAATTTCTAACACTACTAATTAATTATTAAAAATTCAAAAAGGCCTTAATATAATTTTAAGCTGGTAATAATCTATTCAACCCCCCCTTCTAGATTATTATTGACCTTTCAATTGGTATCAAAGCAGTGCTCTTTAACTTGTTTGTTGAGTATATACAGGCATACCTAAGAGTAGATCCATGGCCTACAATGCTACTGGTTGCGGGGAAGGACTGTCTATGTCCAGACCTCCACTATTTGATGGTACCAACTTTGCCACCTGGAAAAACAGATTCAAAATCTATGCCAAATCCCAAGGAATCAAAATTTGGTGTGCCATTGAACGAGGTGTACAAATTCCAACCAAAATTGAAGGAGAAAAAGATGTCGAGAAAGACATATATGAATTCACCACTTTGAAGAAGAAGAGATCTTGAATATTGCATCTCGAGCGTGGAACAAGTACTAACCGATTGCTTTGATTGAAAAAAGAATACAAAAGAGTTAGTAATTATAAAAATGCAAAAGAAATTTGGGAAAAATTGATTGTAACCTATGAAGGTACCAATCACATCAAAGAAACCGAAAAAGATGCTCTAATTCAAGAATATGAAAGTTTCAAGCTTGAAGAAGGAGAAAAGATCATTGATATGGAAACTTCGATTTTCGAGAATCATTGATGAGCTTAGAACAATTGGGAAAAAGCATACACTACAAATGAGAAAAATGAAAGAATTCTCAAAGCCCTTCCATCCATTTGGAAAATGAAGGTTATAACAATAAAAGAAATGCAAGATCTAACCACATATCCTATGGATAATCTCATTGGAAATCTTTGTGCTCACGAAGTCGATATGTTAGATTGAAAAATTTGGATCGGAACCACGGATCTCAAAAAGAAAGGAATCGCCTTCAAAAGCTCTCTGGTGGATCTTTTAAAGTGGCGATGAAGAATTAAATGAAGAACTTCTCGATCTAGACAACAATGAAATTGCTTCTACTATCCGAGACAACTCGGAAGAGTAATTCAAAGCAAAGAAAGAAAATATGGCAAAGGCTTCATGAAAACAAACAACAACTTCAATAACTTCAAAGGCAAACAATTTTTCAAACCAAAGACGCAAGGAGGAAATTTCAAAGAAAATAACAATAACTTCAGAAGTACCAATACAAATGAAAATAACACATGTTTCGAGTGTAAGCAGCCTAGACACTTCAAGAAGGACTGTCCAAAACTAGTCAACAACAAAGTTTTTGTAGCTGAAGAAGGATGGGATCTAAGTGACGAGGAAGAAACTGCTGAGCAAATCGAAGAAGTTGCAAATCTCTGCCTAATGGCAGATAATGACTCATCACCAAGATCTGAGGTAAATTTTGAACACCAACTGCCTAGCACTTCATTTTCTTCATACACACTAGAAAATATAAATGAAGAACACTATGAATTACAAGAAGCTTATAGTCATTTATATGAAAGTAATGAACTGTTAAAAGAAGAATTAGAAAGATTAAGAAAAATAAATACAAGTCTTGAAATTGAAAATGCTAATTTAATTATCACTAACGAAAGTTTAAATGAAATAAACTTAGAAAATAAAGAAGAATTAGCACAACTTAAGAAAATTAATAAAAATCTTGAAATAGAAAATTCCTCACTTATCATCTCAATTGAAAATCTTGAAATTGAAAATTCAACACTTGCTGTAATCATTGAAGATAATCAAGTGCAAGATCAAGCTGTAATTGAAGAAATTAAAAATGAAAATTAAAGATTAAAGACAGAAATAGAAAACCATAATTACATAATGGAAAACTTAACCAAAGAACGTGAAGATTTAAATAATATAATTTATAAATTTATAAAAGGAAAGGAAAATCTTGATGTCATGTTAAATCAACAAAAATGTAGCTTTAATAAAGAAGGTTTAGGATATACCGGTGAAACAAGTAAATCAAAAGATAAAGGACTATATCATGTTAAAATTAAGGAAAAAGAAAGTCATATATCCCCCTTCATAAAATGTTCATATTGTAACAGAAATGGTCACTCTTTTTACATGTGCAATGCTAAAAATGGAAACTATAAAGGAAAAATGATTTGGGTTCCCAAGGGAACATATACTGCACCAACCATAACAAGAAGAGAATTTCACAAACAGCATTATCATACTTCTCACAATCCAGTTACTCATAGAATGCTTCTTTTTGCTAAAATTGATTATCATATGCCCAGTTTTGTAAAGGAAACTTCAAATACTCCTTATACAAAATGGAA
Organism: Panax ginseng; assembly: GCA_020205605.1. NCBI lineage: Eukaryota > Viridiplantae > Streptophyta > Magnoliopsida > Apiales > Araliaceae > Panax > Panax ginseng. Next base: position 61,639,430 of record CM035137.1, read on the forward strand.
AACTCACCCTAAGGACCCTTCAATTTAAAGGGTACCAATCTATAAAATTGGTACATATATTGCAGGTATGTCTTGCAGTTGATATGAATAAAAGCAAATGGTATCTTGATAGTGGATGCTCAAGACATATGATTGGAGACAAATCCAAATTAAAAAGTCTGCAAGCTATAGACTCTGGTTAGGTAACTTTTGGTGACAACAATAAAGGTAAAATAATCGGAGTTAGATGTGTTGGTAATAAACACATAACTATTTCCAACGTTCAGTTAGTTACTGGACTCAGGTATAATCTTCTATATATTAGTCAACTATGTGATAGTGGTTTTAAAATATCCTTTAGTACACATAATTGCTCTATTTTTGATCAAACTGGTAAATTGATCTTAGTTTGTCCTAGATATCAAAACGTGTATACCTGTGACTTAGATGCTTACTCTCATTTAGATAATATCTGTCTTGTATCTGCAAATGAAGATCTTTGGTTATGGCATCGCAGACTAGGACATATCAATATGAAACTCATAAATAACATTTCCTCTAAAGATCATGTTTGTGGTCTTCCTAAATTAAAATTTTTCAAAGACCATATCTGTGAAGCTTGTGAATTAGGAAAACAAATTCATGCATCACATAAACCTAAGTTTACTGTGTCAACCTCTCGACCCTTAGAATTATTACACATGGACCTTGTTGGACCAATCCCTAAACACAGCATGGGTGATGCTGTATACATTCTAGTTTTGGTTGATGACTATTCACGATTTACATGGGTTGATTTTCTAAAATTTAAAAATGAGGCTATTAACTCTTTTTCTACTCTGTGTAAAAAGATTCAAAATCAACAGGGAAGCTCTATTATTTATATTCGATCTAATAACGTAAAAGAATTTGACAATTCTGATTTCATTATGTTCTATGATGAGAATGGTATAAGTCATAACTTCTCTGCTCCTTATACACCTCAGTCAAATGGTGTTGTTGAAAGGAAAAATCGTTCTTTACAAGAAATGGCTAATACAATGTTAAATGAATACCTTCTTCTAAAGTATTTCTGGGCTAAAGCAGTGGCAACATCATGTTATATATTAAACAGAGTTTTATTAAGACCCATTTTGCTCAAAACTCCCTATGAGCTCTACTATAAAAGAACTCCAAAAATAAATTATTTTTTTGTTTTTGGGAGAAAATGTTTTATTCTAAACACCAAAGGACACCTATTGAAATTTGATCCTAAATCTGATGAAGGAATCTTTCTTGGATACTCTCTTAATAGTAAAGCATACAGAGTTTTCAACAAAAGAAGTCTAGTTGTGGAAGAATCAATGAATGTGACTTTTGATGAAACTCAAACTCCTCCTAAATACAAAGAACTAACTGATAATGATGTTGTCATTGAAGATATTCTCAGAAATATGGAAGAACCAAAACTAGATAATGCATCTCCACCTATTGTTGAGAATCCCCTTGAAAATCCAAACCCTCAGTTGAATGATTTGCCTAAAGAGTCTCATGTTATTAAAAATCATCCTATAGAAAATGTTATTGGTAATATTGAAAAAGGAGTTATTACTAGATCATAAGCACATAATTTAGCTGGTCATTTGTCTTTCTTGTCTCAAATTGAACCTAAATTAATAAAAGATGCTTTACTAGATGAAGACTGGATAATGGCTATGCAAGACGAACTTGAATAATTTACTAGAAACAAAGTATGGGAATTAGTCCCACAACTTTGAGAATGTTTTAATCATTGAAACTCGATGGGTATTTCGTAATAAACTTGATGAAAATGGAATTGTTATTAAGTAATAAAGCAAGATTAGTTGCACAAGGATATAATCAAATGGAAGGAATTGACTATGATGAAACATATGCTCCTGTTGCTAGAATTGAATCTATTAAGTATGTTGTTAGCATTTGCATGCTATAAGAATTTTAAACTGTTTCAAATGGATATGAAATCTGCCTTTTTGAATGGTGTTATAGAAGAGGAAGTTTATGTTAAATAACCTCCTGGATTTGAAGATTTCAGTCATCCTGAATATGTTTATAAATTACCTAAAGCTCTATATGGTTTGAAACAGGCTCCTAGAGCTTGGTATAAAAGATTGAGTAAATTTTTATTGAAAATGGCTTTAAAAGAGGAACTGTTGATACTACCTTGTTTACTAAAAATAAAAATAATGATATTTTGGTAATTCAAATATATGTTGATGATATTTTTTTGGCTATACTAACATTACTACGTGCAATGAGTTTTCTGAAAGTATGAGTAAAGAATTTGAAATGAGCATGATGGGAGAACTAAACTTCTTCCTCGGACTGCAAATCAAACAAGGAGAAAAAAGTATTCATATATCTCAGTCTAAATATTGTAAAGAAATGATCAAAAAAATTGGCCTAGAATCAGCAAAACCTCTTAACACTCCTATGTCAACAATTGATAAATTAATTATCAACAAAAATGACAAATCTGTTGACTCAAAGAAATATAGAGGAATGATTGGAAGTTTATTATATATAACTGCTAGTAGACCTGACATTATGTTTAGTGTTTGTAAATGTGCCAGGTTTCAAGCTGATCCTAAAGAATCTCACCTGACCGTAGTGAAAAGAATTTTTCGATATCTTAAAGGAACCACTGAATTAGGTCTATGGTATCCTAAGGATCAACCATTTAATCTAGTATGTTTTTTAGATTCTGACTATGCAGGTCATCATGTCGATCGAAAAAGTACCAATGGTACCTACCAATTCCTAGGAGGATTTTCGGTTTCTTGGTTTTCTAAGAAACAGAACTCGGTCTCTATTTTAACCACCAAAAAGCGAGAATACGTTGCGGTACCACATGCGATGTTGTGCTCAACTATTGTGGATGAAACAGACCCTTGCTAATTATAACTTAAAATTTGATTGTGTCTCAATTTTATGTGATAATACCAATCTGATAAATCTCAAAGAAAATACGGTCTTGCATGCTAGGTCAAAACATATAGACATTAGGCATCATTTTTTACGATCATCATGTTAATAACGAAATATTAAATTAGAACATATTGACATTTGAATTAAATATAGGCGATATATTTACTAAACCACTAAGTTCGGAAAGATTACGCAAATTAAGAATTGAGTTAGGAATGCTAGATATTATTTCTTAATTATTTTTTTGTCTAAAACAAATTTTAATTTATATTCTACTTAATCATTTTAAAATTTTTATATATGTATTCTTGCTATTTTGTTTATATATATATATATATATATATATATATATATATATATATATATATATATATATATATAAATATATATATAAATATATATATATATATATATATAATTTTTTTTATCTTTTAAAATGATTTTTTAAAGGGTACATTACATATATATATATATATATATATATCTATTAAATCTGAGCCATCAGATTTTGGCAAATCAAATGGTCCACACCACACAAGCTGCGTCCCACTTATCCAACCAATGAAATTTCAGCATCTACTACACACAGATCACGCTCCCAAACCATCCAATCAAACCTAAGCACTAATCTCAGCCATTGGATCAGGTTTTTGAAAGAAATACAACTCAGATTAATTTATGGCCATTGATCAAGATCTGCTCAATCTTCTCCACCGTTGGATCATCTGGTAAACCAAACTATATATATGAAATTTTTATTTTTTATTCATTTTCTTCAAATCTATTTCTCTCTCTTCTCTACGCTATCTCTCTCCTCTCTCAATTCCTCTTCTCCGATCTCTTCTCTCTACTTCTTCGATGATAATTTGTCCTCAATATTCTGATATTATTCTTCTCTTAACTTTGATAATCGATTCATTGTTGAGCAGTTAACCAATTTGTTTTTTTTGGTAATTTTTTTCAGTTATGGTTTGTATTAAACTTTTTCATCCATGACTCTACAATTTTTTAACAAATCTGCATATGTTACTTTTTTAAAAACATTGCTTTTCTAGCCCAAAAAATTTGTTAGGGCTTCGGTCAAATTTTGTGTTCTCAAGCGTTCATTTTATTTAACTTCTGAAACATTAAAGTTTTTTTTGGGGGGATATTTTTTTTGCATGTGTATTCAAAATTTTTCTAACACCTCTGTGTATTCTCTTGTTCACTACAAACAATTGATTCTCAGTGTTGATTAAAAACTCAAACTCGTCTCTATTTTTAGTTTTCAAAATCCATTTACAATTTTTGGATCTTCAGATTTCTCGTCTCTGTCAACAAAATTTATTTTCACTCTGATCTATAAAATAAATTGTGCTATTTTTTATTCATAAAGCTTCAACTAAAAATCATATCTATTGTTCCAATCACTTTTTACTTTTCACATTTTTATTTTGATGAAAGCAATCTCGTCTACCTTACTCACAGTCAATGTCATTACTGGTAAGCTATGGAAAGGTCTGCTATTTTTTTCACCTCAATTTTTTTTTTCATAAATCCATTTTCGTTCACTACCCTCAATTTTATTAATTTTAATTTTTTTAAATTTTTTTTTTTACTAATTCTGATATAATAAAATGTCTATCTATATCTATATTTTTTTTACACCATTCATACATATCTATATATATATATTACTCATACTTATATATATATATATATATATATATATATATATTCTCTATATCTTTATGCATTTTTGGGCTCATTGCTGCTTTGATCATGAAAAAGTTCGAAGAGGAACTTAGCTTACTTAAATTGGTATCTTCTTGATATCTCCTCAGGTATACCTTCTCTATCTCTGTGTATAATTGTACTTGTGTGGGTATTGATGCCCACTGGATTACTTGATATGTCTTATGTAATGTGTGCATCTTGATATTCAATGAGTTGTTTCTTGCATTAACTGTTATTTGATATCTCCCTAAGATTTGCCATAAATTTTGCAATCTTACACTTTACATGCTGCTTTGAAAATTTGATGACTGTCATAATAATTTCTTACCATGTTTTATAAAAAAAAATTCAGACTCTCAGTAATCCTTCTTATGATTTGACTAAATTTTTATTTTCTATGTTCTTTAACTGACATGTGGAGTTTTTTTTTCTGTTTCGTTTTTACCCTACTGCTTCTCTTAAAAATTTACTGCCCCTTGTAATCATGTCATGTTTACCCTACTGCTACTCTTAAATATTTACTGCTCCTTGTTACTGTAAAATTCGGTTACTTGCTCCTATACCAACTTATTAATTGCTACTTTTGTTTGATTACTTGGAGTGCATCTTACCTGCCGCATACCATATTTCTTTTCCCTCGCTATATATATATCAGTCATTTCAAAAATATGTCTTCCTATGTGCAATTTTTTCTCAGTTTAACACTTTCTCTTATCCTTCCTACATCCATCATCATCATGTCTAATATATTTTCTTCTAAAAGGAAATCTTTACCTCTTCATTCTGAACTTCAATTTTCCAATGATGTCCCTCATCTTACTACTATCCCTGCTCAGTCTAAATATAGATCCATGCGACACAATCTTTGTCCTGGTAATGTCATCACATTTCTTGGTTTTCCAAAACTATTTGACAACTTTAAAAATGTTGGGTGGGACTATTTGGTTTCTTTCAATGACAAATCTATTTATCCTAGTCTCATTGCTGAATTTTATTCTCACATGGAGTTTTCAACTGATTCATCTGGGTTACTAAAAAGTATTACAACTTGTATTCAAGGACAAACTTATATCATTGATGAATTATTTATTGTCAATGCCCTCCAGTTAACTCCTTCCACTCTAGAATTACCTAAGGTAAATTCATATATACATCCCTCTGGAATATCTGTCGAAGAATGCATGTTGTTTAAATTCAAACTGTCTGTGGTTTCTGACCAAATGGTACCAGCTGTTTTGTTTGACTTTCCATGCAAAGTTGGTTTAAAGTTCTTAACTCCTGAGTGTCAATTTTTAGGCAAAATCCTAAGACAAAATTTTATTCATGTTCGTGATGATCGTAAAATGTTACCATTTGACTTGGAAATTATCAAGAGTTTATGAAATGAGTGTATGCCTTACAATCTGGCATATTTTCTACTGTCTTCATTCGAATTCTGTTTTCAGAACAATTGTCTTGGTTTCGGTCTCCTTCTCACCAAAATATTTAATTATTTAGCTCTTCCTCTAACCACTCATCAATCTCAGCATGTTCCCACTAGCAATATTATTGCTCACCTCAATCTACCACCACAACCCCTCATTATCTTTAAACCTCTTGATAATGAACATCTTGAAACTACCATCAACATGGCTTCCAAACTCGACTCTCTCAATAGTATGAATCAACTTCTACTGCAAAATCAAACACTGCTTCTGGAAAAACTAGAAGACACTCAGCTTTCCTTGCGCACTGTCAAATCCGTAGTCTGTTTGTTATTAGAGCACAACAACATGCTGCTGAATCCCTTCAATGCCAATACAACACCGGATTTTATTGTGTCTATTCCCCCACCAGCGGATCCAGAAGACAATATTCCGGATATATCTCATTTCTCTCCTATTGATCTAGAGGACATCAAACTGTATGATCACGTTGACTAACTATTTGTTTCCCTTTCTCTACTACTTCGGATAACTGTACTCCCTAATCCCTCACCCTTCTCTCCCTCCACTAACTATCCTGGCTACTAGTACTACTTCTACTTCCTATTCTTGTATATATTTATTTTGGCTAACTAACTCTCAGTGCAGGTTTTCCTAACACATTCTCTGCAGCCTTCACCATTTTCTTTTACCCCGTCATTTTTTATGATGACAAAGGGGGAGAAGAAAAATATGCTATATATAAACTGCTATATATGAACTGCCATGAATGAATATTATATAACTGATATATATGAACTGTTGTATATGAAATATGAACTGCTATGATTGAAAAAGGGTTCATAATTTGAGGGGGAGTTTTTCTTCAAAACTAAAGATATTTTTATATAATTGTCATCATAAAAAAGGGGGAGATTGATAGGTATATTTTTATTTTATATTTTGATGATAACAATTATGTTTTTAATTAAATAGGTAATTATTTAATTATTTAATTATTTTCTATTTTTTACTTGAATTAATTTTTATTGACCTTGATAAATTATATGTCAAGTGTTAAATAAATTAATTCATATAATATTCATGGCAAGGAAACCCTATTTCTTTTTCTAAACTAAAGTTGGGCAAAATGTTTTATGCATACATCATAAAGAATTAAATAAAGCATGTATTAAAAACCAAATAAATATATATATATTAGAATATATTAACATACAATTTATATATATAATAGGAATAATTAATGATTTATATATATATAACCGCATTCCACACACACACACACACATACACACACACACACACATATATATATATATATATATATATATATATATTATGTAAATATAAGATATAAACATAATTTGCACACTTGCATGTGTTGTCAACCATGTGTATATTAGCTTAACAAAAGTGACATTTATTTTTGGACAAAAACGTGTAAGATTGGCTGGCATGTTTTCATGTGTTGGTCAATATTAGCATTAAATGATCCGAAGGTTGGAAAAGGCCCAGGCGATTTTCTCTTTTCTTCCGCGTTCAAATATTTTTAATCTGGACCGTTTAATTCAAAAATATTAGATCAAAACCGTGCATTCTAAAATAAGTTTTCAAAATTATAATTTTGCCCCAACTTCAAAAATTCTATAAATAGGGAGTATTTTATTCATTTGGTTTTTACCAATTCAGTGAAAACAAAATCATACTCTCCTTGCCTACATTATCTCTAAGTTTTATATCTCTTATAAAAGTTCTGAATTTCTGAAGAAAAAAATTGGTCCAAGTATTGAGATAAGTTTGATTTCTGTTAAATTATTTTTTACTTGTGTTTTATCCATAGATATACAAATACATATTGTTCTACACAATTTTATATATCTATATTTCATCTATTTATCAAATAAAAGGATACTTGGGCGCCGCAAGGCTACGGAGTTAAACCTCTACGGAGAGGAATCCGACCGTACGAATCCTTATAGTCTTTAGTAACCTTTTATTGATATTATTTATATAAATATCATAAAATAGATACGACACTTGATAGCTCAAAACAACACTGAGATACTGCTCCAAAAAGAGTAGTCATCTGAACCGGATTTGAGAATCGTAGTGATCTATTGAAAATATTTATATAAAAATCAATTGTGAAAATTATAAATTTTGTTATACTTGGGTGCCGCAAGGCTACGGAGATAAACCTCTACGGAGAGGAATCCAACCGTACGATTCCTTATAGTACCAAGTGACACTATTTATAAAAGTTCACATAATAGATAAAATATTGTTATATATTATTTGAGTTAAAAAAATAATATTTGTTATATCAGTTGTGCTTAACTGAAATTATATTTGATCTAATTTATTATTTTATACAAGTATTGATTCATACAAATAATTTATATAATACTTGGTAAAGACTAACCTAGAAACAATTCTATCCATAGAAAAACACTCTTTATTTTATAGAATTGTCAATTCTTTATAAAGTGCTTTAATATCATATACGTGCTTAATCAGAAGCATAAGTGGATCTAAACAAAAGTTCTATCTGCTTTAAAGAATCTTATTATTAAAAGTCCTTGAACTTTTATATTGAAATTTTTGGTCTTAACATTCTATATGCTTATTTGAGAAGCATTACTCTGTACTTAACTTGTATCAGCTTATTCAAGAAGCAATTTATTGTAAACTTATTTGTAAACAGAGAAAGGATTAGAGTTAGTTTATTTTATGTATCTGTGAGAAAGACGAGTAATTCTTCAACCAAGACCAGAGTCTTAGAGAGGTTAGCAGGAAGTTGGGTCTCTAGTGTACTTGTGAGGTAAGGAAGAGGCTGTTGTTTCAAGACCAGATCATAGAATAGAATTAAACTCAAAGGTGATACAACTAGACTTGAGGAGGGAGCGGGAAGCTTGCTGTCCAAGATAGAATAGTTGAATAGTTGAAAGTTTGTCTACAAAACTTTGTAAAGGCTTCTCCGCCTGTTGAAGGAGTTGTTATTACTGATAGTAATAGGATCTCAAGTTCCAAGTAGGGACTTGAGACTGGACGTAACAACATACCAAGGGGCGTATGTTGTGAACCAGATAAATCTCTGTGCATTGTGTGATTGAAGTTTACTGTCTTACATATTAATTTCTAACACTGCAAATTAATTATTCAAAAATTAAAAAAGGCCTTAGATAATTTTTAACTGGTAATAATCTATTCAACCCCCCACCCCTTCTAGATTATTATTGACCTTTCACTCTCAACCTATGGGACCAACCTCTGCCTGATATCATTGAAACCAAGAATCTGCGCGACCTTCCATATAGATTTGAGCCAGAGAAACCTTACTCTCATTGGACACCAGATTACAATTGAAGAATTTCTCCCACTTTCAAATCAATGAACGCGGATCGGTACCATCAAACTGAGGAAATTCCACTTTGAAATTCTTCGATTGCTCAGCCAAACCAACTCGTTAAAATTCCACTTTGCAATCTCTTCTTTTGCATTGTCCATGGCACCATATAAAAATCTCATTCCCGGCACCTTCTCTAAATCTTCCATCCTCAATACACCTATTAGAGGTTTTGTGGTCTTAATTGCATATCCCACACTACCCCAAAAATTCCTATCACTCAGAATGATTTTTCTCGCCTCTCTACCTTCAGGTTTTTTTGTCCAAGTAGAATTTGTCCACTCCCTAGATGTAAACATAGCCTCCAAAGGTTGTCTCAAACTATGCATACTCTGCAAAGTTACATAAGCAGGGATAAATCTAGTGGTGACTGGCCGAACTAGGTCTTTATTAATGTTGGCCCTCATTAATTGCAAGACCCATCCATGATTATATATGAAGTTGCTTACCTACAGTTACATAATGGCATTCATCAAAAAATAATAATAATTCAAGTATTCATTGAATAAAAAAAATTATAACAAAATAATAATAATAATAGTAATTACCTTCTTTAGCTTTGTCAAAGAATTTTTATGTTGAGGCAACTCTCCAAGCTTCTCAAGCATCAAATCGATGCAATGCACGACACACGGTGTCCACCACATATATGGCCTCTTCTCCATTAACATTATCCCCGTCGCCTTATAATTAGATGCATTGTCAATGACTACTTGAATGAGAAGGTCTTCTCCCATTTCCTCAACAACCTCATCAAGTAGTTTAAACATCAAATTAGCATATTTAATTGCATCAGATGCATCAACAGATTTCAAAAATTCGGTGCCATGGGGTTTTTTACAAGAAAGTTTATTAGTTGTCTTCCCCTAATATCTTTCTAACCACCCGACAATATTGACACCTCCGTATGTGCCCAAGTCTTCTTTACCTCCTCAACAAAGGCCTTTGTAGTCTTCTCTTCCTCTTTCAATACCCAAGAGCTAAGCTCGTATGGAGTAGGGGTTTCAAATCACGACCATAGTTCCCAATTGACCGGCACATATTTATAAATGAAGGGCTATCTGCAACATTAAAGGGAATCCCGTTTTCAAAGAAGAATCTATCAATATTAAGACAGGCTGTATTACGAGTCTCCTTTGAAAATACGGTACGCTTTGTAGTAGCATCATCATCAACAACATCAATATCTACAACAAATCTATTCATGGGTCCCCGAACTCCCCTCGCAGAGGCATTACCCACACTTGAACCTCCCAAGGATGGATGACCAGCATAATAAGACCACTTTGTATTTTTTCAGCTTTATATCTTTGTCTTTCCTCCTTTGAGTCGATATTTTTCTTCATATATGAAGCAAGCTCTTCCTTCACTTCACTTGGTATTTTTTTACAAGCCTCAACGTTATTATGATTACCCACAAGATAATTTTTCAACCTTGTAATCCCTCCTTTACAAATTTTCTTACAAAAATTACATTCCATATTTAAATGAGATTTATTAACTCCAAGAGTTGCGGTGCCATATTTTCAAGCTGAATCTTTCTTACCCATAATAACAATTCAATCAGAATTTGTAATAAAAAATTTGACTAAGATCATTAATTGAAATTGACCAACAATTCACTGGAAATCTGCATTCCACATATGATTATTATATTATTGTAACTTATATATATATAATTGTAATAAAAAATTGCCTAATATCATTAATTTCAACGATGCCAAGTGACTAATAAAAAAAGTACCTAAGATATAATTATATTGTATATTGAAGTATATTGAAGTATGAAGTTGAGTTTCCAAATCTGTTTGAAATTTCCACCAAGAACGTGTGACTAAAATGAAAGGCACACTGAAGTAATTTTCCAATGGAGGTAAGTCACTAAGTTTGTTAATTGAATTCCAGGTTCATAGTTAATTTAACATCTTCTCTTTCCCATTATAATAGTTGGCTTGATTTCCTCTGTGAGATTGTTGCCTTAGAATGCTCTATGCTATTTCCTTAGAACAAGTATTCTTTAAAGCTAAGAAAAAGACAAAAATTGTAGAAAATTAAGTTATTATGGAACTGTTTAAAGAGGATTAGACAGATGAAGTTCTTACAGCTTAATCATATCCATAATATTGACATGTAAACAATGGTTGAAGCATTTGATGTTCAAGATTGATTTATTTGTGCCTTTCTGGTATTAGTTTTTGTAGTTCACTCTATGCTACTATGCTACTGTATTAATGTTATTTTTATTCTATTGAATGATAGATCTTAATCGCAAAGGTTACTTATAAGTAGAGGTGTTCATCGGTAATACTGAATTTACCTAAGACTAAGTACCAATTTACCTAAGACTAAGATTAGATACTTATATCGATTAGTCTTTAAGATACTCGAACCGTTTAATTTTAATAGGTTCACTGCAGATCGATCTTGATTTTTATCTACTTTTGTACTGGCCTAGCCTTCCAAAATAGAAAACCTTTAAATATTAGGCCCTTAATTAAGCTTCACTTGGTCGTCATTTTATAAGAAAAACTTCCTTAGATTTTTACCAATTAAGCAATGTAGGACTTGAAGACCACCGAGGCCTTCACTTGGTAGTCTTTTTATAAGGAAAACTACCAAGTCACTTGATAGTCTTTTTATAAGCAATGTGGGACTTGAAGACCACCAAGGCCTTGACTTGGTAGTCTTTTTACCAATTAAGCTGAGCTCAAACATCACAAAGATGCTATCATTCAGGTAAAAGTGAAATGCCAAGTCACTTAATTAGTTCTAAATTCTAATCATGGATTCAATCGCAACCTCAGTTCTAAAGCTAAAAAATAGATAGACATTTCTCATTTTCCCTAGTATCCATAACAGAGCATACATGGGCCTTTCATTACCTGATAAAAATGTTCGAAAAAGTTAAAAGCGATACGACGCGTTTTTCTCCGGATGAGGCTAGGTGTAAGCCTCGATATGAAGACCTAAAAGCCCTCAAAAAATTATAAAAATATGCTAATAAAATCATAAAATTATCCATCATTATAATCAAGGTCATAAAAGACATAAATAACCAACGTCATGTTAATGTATCATTACAAAACATCAAAATAACATAATATCATCAACTACTTATATAGTGATCATCCATCATTATATAAGTAGTGTATCAGTCGTATCCAGCGGCCTGAAAAATGGATCAAATCTTAGACCATCATCTCCATCATCATCCCTATCATCACTAAGAGGATCTTCCATGGAATCATCATCGTATCTAATAGCTCTTGCATCCTCCTCATTGTCAGTGCTAAGATCCTCAAACTCCGATTCTTCATCTACCAATTGCAATCCCTTCCCTTTATCTATAAATAATCAAGTGAATATATATTTAATCCAAATGAGTATGTTTTTTTAAAGAACACTTTAAAGAAAGTAATGACATTAACCTTTTGTTTTAGTTTTTGACTGTAAAGTCTTTCTCTTTTGACTTCCTTGTTTACTACTTGTTCCCCGAGTCCCTTGCTCTCCAAATGTAATCTCTCTCACATTAGTCTCTTCTCCTCCAATTGTCTTTTCATTCCCACGTGTCCCTTCACCCTCCATTTCATCATTCCCATAAGTCAATCCTGAGATATTTTTATCATTTTCCCCCGCAACTCACTCATTATCAGATGACACACTATCAACAGCCAATGGATCATCTTCTTTCGTTAGTGCCTTTTTCTTGATGTACCGATCTTTCAATTTTTTATTGTACATAATGTAAGCCAATGAGTTAATCCTGGATGCGGACAATCGATTACTTCTCTTTGTATGTATCTATATTACAAGTAATTGAGCATTAGTGAGATCTCATAAAATCTTAATAAATAGATTTGAGAATATAAATGATTTATATCTAATGAATACCTGATTGAAAGTACTCCAATTACACTCACACGTCGAAGATAAGCAAGTTAAACTTAAAATCTTCACTGCAAAGTTTCTTAATTCCGGAGCTTCATCTCCAAATGTGATTCACCAATCAGCTGGATCAATATTAAAACATATATCAATCTTACTGGTACAATGGTACTTGCCAAGAGCACGTTTAATCAAAATGAAAGCATAACAATACATTAATCAACGGTACTTACCGGGAGCATGTTTCTTACACGTGTTTTTGGCATTTGTGTAGCCAAATAACCTTTGCCTCAATTGGAATGCATCTAATTGCAAATCAGCTTTCTCTCTTTCCTCAAAGTTAGGAATAAGCTTGTCCATACAAACGTACAATCCCACCTTAACTTCCACATTGGCATAAAAATTGTCATCCTATTGAAAATAAGGATTCAAAAAATATGAAGCAGCGTGCAAATGCCGATTCAACTGATTGTTCCACTTAGCATCTATTATGCTCCATATCTCTTTATAGCCCCCTTCTCATTATCCAAATTTTTTGCAATCTCTTCTTTTGCATTGTCCATGGCACCATATAAAAATCTCATTCCCGGCACCTTCTCTAAATCTTCCATCCTCAATACACCTATTAGAGGTTTTGTGGTCTTAATTGCATATCCCACACTACCCCAAAAATTCCTATCACTCAGAATGATTTTTCTCGCCTCTCTACCTTCAGGTTTTTTTGTTCAAGTACAATTTGTCCACTCCCTAGATGTAAACATAGCCTCCAAAGGTTGTCTCAAACTATGCATACTCTGCAAAGTTAAATAAGCATGGATAAATCTAGTGGCGGCTGGCCGAACTAGGTCTTTATTAATGTTGGCCCTCATCAATTGCAAGACCCATCCATGATTATATATGAAGTTGCTTACCTACAGTTACATAATGGCATTCATCAAAAAATAATAATAATTCAAGTATTCATTGAATAAAAAAAATTATAACAAAATAATAATAATAATAGTAATTACCTTCTTTAGCTTTGTCAAAGAATTTTTATGTTGAGGCAACTCTCCAAGCTTCTCAAGCATCAAATCGATGCAATGCACGACACACAGTGTCCACCACATATATGGCCTCTTCTCCATTAACATTCTCCCCGTCGCCTTATAATTAGATGCATTGTCAATGACTACTTGAATGACAAGGTCTTCTCCCATTTCCTCAACAACCTCATCAAGTAGTTTAAACATCAAATTAACATATTTAATTGCATCAGATGCATCAACAGATTTCAAAAATTCGGTGCCATGGGGTTTTTTACAAGAAAGTTTATTAGTTGTCTTCCCCTAATATCTTTCTAACCACCCGACAATATTGACACCTCCGTATGTGCCCAAGTCTTCTTTACCTCCTCAACAAAGGCCTTTGTAGTCTTCTTCCTCTTTCAATACCCAAGAGCTAAGCTCAGTATGTAGTGGGGGGGGTTTCAAATCCACGACCATAGTTCCCAATTGACCGCACATATTTATAAATGAAGGGCTATCTGCAACATTAAAGGAATCCTGCTTTCAAAGAAGAATCTATCAATATCAAGACAGATCAGACATTACGAGTCTCCTTTGAAAATACTGATGCAGCTTTGTAGTAGCATCATCATCAACAACATCAATATCTACAACAAATCTATTCATGGGTCCCCGAACTCCCTCGCGCTGAGAGGCATTACCCACACTTGAACCTCCCAAGGATGGATGACCAGCATAATAAGACCACTTTGTATTTTTTCAGCTTTATATCTTTGTCTTTCCTCCTTTGAGTCGATATTTTTCTTCATATATGAAGCAAGCTCTTCCTTCACTTCACTTGGTATTTTTTTACAAGCCTCAACGTTATTATGATTACCCACAAGATAATTTTTCAACCTTGTAATCCCTCCTTTACAAATTTTCTTACAAAAATTACATTCCACATTTAAATGAGATTTATTAACTCCAAGAGTTGCGGTGCCATATTTTCAAGCTGAATCTTTCTTACCCATAATAACAATTCACTGTAAATTTGTAATAAAAAAATTTGACTAAGATCATTAATTGAAATTGACCAACAATTCACTGGAAATCTGCATTCCACATATGATTATTATATTATTGTAACTTATATATATATAATTGTAATAAAAAATTGCCTAAGATCATTAATTTCAACGATGCCAAGTGACTAATAAAAAAAGTACTTAAGATATAATTATATTGTATATAATATATATATATATATATATATGTATTACCTAGTTATTAATATATAATGTATATATAATATATACTGTATATATAATATATAAGTTATTAATTAAGTAACTAAGATCAATAGATCATTACCCAGTTGAAGAAGAAGAAGAAGAGAGAGAAAGAAGAACGGAAGAAGAAGACTATACCTATCAAAGTCGAACTGACAGCGACTTGAAGTCGAACTGAAGTCGACGACCTGAACTGAAGTCGCAACTCGCAAGAAGAAAAGAGAGAAGTCGAATGAAAGAAAAGAAGTAAAGAGAGAAGTTGATCATATCTAGGTTTTTTAAAGTCAAACTAAGGCGTAAGCCTTGAAACGCCTTGAGGCGCAACGCCTCAAGGCGTAAGCCTCAGGCATATAAGGCGCAAACATTTGATTTTTCATCTAAGGCGTCAGCCTCGCCATAGCCATCTCCCGCTTCTCTTTGAGGCGCGCATCGACCGTTATTTCGAACGTTGCCTGATAATTCATTTATACCAAAATACCAAATCCAAATTTTACAAAGAAAAGTTTTTAAGGGTACCAAAAAAGAGATTTCATCAATTCTGCAAAAAAGAGTTTGATTTGACAAATTGTCCAACTAAAATTTAAATTGTGAATCAATTGACACTACTATTTTGTTCAAAAACAAAGCTATATAAAGCCTAACTGAAAGAGCAGAGTATACTAATTACTCATCCTCCTACTAAAACTTCTAATGATGATTAACACAACATTAAAGAAAAATGGCTTACTTTTTAAGATCAGAGCCTTAATGTCCAATTTTGTTGTTCCTTTCATACAAGCACATTCTTGAAATATTCCACACCTTTGTAGTTTTTGAAGAAGTTGTGTTGTAGAAGCTTATCTAATGTGGGTTTATCCCCCTGATAAACAACCAAGCACATTGCAATCATATTAACAAAGGACTTTGAAAATGGTTCTCTTGAATAATCTTCTTCTTGCTCACCCCTCTTCTTTTTGATCAGTTTCTTTTTGAGTTTTTCATCCCCATCATTTGATAATTTCTAGGCTTGAATCCTCACTTGCCTTTTTATTCTTTAGCTACATGCATGAACTTGAAATATAAAATGACTTCTAATATGCATTCTCTTGACTCTTGTCTTATCTTACCACTGTAGATTCCAATAAGTTCCACATTGTCTAATATGCCTTCTTTTGTCTTATCTCTGTTTTATAAATAGAGGAGACTTTAAGCTAATTTAACAAGGCTAGGCATGATAGTCAAAAGAAAGGGCATGGACCGCTCTGGGTCTTCCAATTGGGCTTGGCCTGGAATTTTTTCAGTTAACCGGTACAACCGGTGCGGTCCCGTATGTACCGGATATATAAAATAACTAACCGGATCCGAAACCGATCTATACTGAACCGTTAACGAACCAATTTTTTTTGTACCGAACTGGTCGGTTCGTATCGGTCCGATTTACCTTAAATTCCGAAAAAACTGAAAATTTTGACCACCCCTAGTTACAAGTCAAAAGTGCTTTGGGATTTGAGATGAGAAAGAATTCTATAAACTTTCTTTATATGCAAAAGAATGTACACTTCCAAATTTAGCTTGGTATTTAGGGTAGCAATAGAAATATTTCAACTAATATACTGCCTCCGTCGCACAACAAGATGACTAATTGGTACAATGAAAATTTGTCATATAAAAGATGTCTGAAATACATAATTTAAATGAAAAATGCTATACAAAGTTTATTTTATCCCACAAAACTAATTAAGTAGGGTCTGTTACTTTTAAGAAAAAGAGAATCTTTAGTTACATACGCGGGGATTGTTGTGGATAAAGTAGGAACTTCATTCTCTCCTATACTTTTGTTTTTCTTAAATTGTGTGAAAGTGTAATAAAGACATTTTATAGGATTCATGGAGTACTTGTGAATTAAGGTTCAAAGTAGCGGTAGCGTCCAATGTTTCGGAAGATTATTTTTTTACTCGATATGGTTTTGTGCGATACGTACCGTTATGCTAGTTAGGAGCTACAAAAAATTTAAAAAATCTATGAAAAAAATCTAAATAATAAGAACAAGAAGATGGATAAATGAAGTTCACTCGATAAATGAAGTTCACTCGACACATTATCTTGTATACATAGCATTTTGCCCAAAATATAAAACATTCATCTCATAGATGTGTCTAATGCTACACTTTTATAAAAATTGGACAATAACTTCTAAAGATATTTTTAAGCTTTACCTAACTAGGTATTATATAGGTACAATTTCTTTTTTAAATCAATATGAATAAAATATATTTTCCTTTGCGTAAAATGGGTACAATTTTTTTAAGCTCTAGTTAACTTTGGTAATATATAGTATGTATACTTGCTTTTTGCTAAGTAGTTTAAATATAAATGTATAAGTTGTAGTTAACTTGAATGCTAGTTTTAGTTTATTTTATACTACCAATTTTGGTACTAGTTAAAATAATCAAATGTATTGTTAGGTTTTTATATAGCACGTACATGCAATCAAATTAGATAAACGAAGCGGAAGCGCGATAAAACGGATTTTAAAATTTTTCATACAAACCATCACCATGATCATCCTTGATCCTTGTGTACAATTATCAATAATATGAAATAGATGAATAATCAGATTCATACCCTGGTAGAACTGTGCTTCTTCATGTACAAGTTCAACTCCAAGTCTTTTGTGTCCACCTTGAATTTCACCGATGAGATTCCTTCTTTAGATCAACGTAAGACACCAACTGTTTGGCCTCTAGAGGTGATCTACCAAGGAATAATATCAAGAATATGGGTGTTGGCAAAACCCTAGTTTCTATCTTTATAGAAATTGTAAATACTCTCCCAACTTTTGAAAGTTTGTTTAACTTGTGTAACCCCAACCCATAATAAGACTACTCTTATTTAAAGATGTAAGCAACCCTCCTAAACTATTTACGAATATGATTTTATTTTAATTAATTAAACTCCTTTAATTAATTAGATTCCTAATCCAATTAGGAACTCATGAGAGTACTTTTATTAATTAATTCCTAAATCCTTTTAGGAATTAAATAATAATAATAATAAGACTCTTATTAATTTATATTTAATATTTTCAAAATATTAAATAATAAGAAAATATTAAATAATAAATATTAAGCTATTTAATTTATTCTATCACCATATATTAAATAAAATATACTTAACTTATTATTACGATAATGCCATTTACTTAAATAAATATTTTTCTTTTGCTGTGTGTCCTTTTAGGTTCTCCATATTAAACCGGTTGTGAATATTATATAGGTTCTCCATAGGTCGGTGGAAATGTGACGCCCCCAAATCCGAGTACCTTCAAACCGTATTCAGTGCTACACGGTACTACTCAAACAACATGCTCATTTATTAAATAACTAAAAATATTACATCAGAGTTATCTATCCCAGGTACGAAGACCTTAAGTTGCTTCATTACATGATAGATATTGTATTATTATTACAAAATTTTGTCTATTACATAAAACCATCTCCGGCTATTCATTAAGCTTGCCCTTGCCTTTGTCCTGGTTTGACCCTTCTATACGCTCTTGTCTAGCAGAAAATATTTAAATTCAAGGAAGAATGAGCATTCAATTGCTCAGCAAGTAATAATATTTAACAAGCAATATACAAGAATTAAATGTTTTCTCTGAATATACTTTTACAACAAATCAATAGTTGTGAAGTAACTGAAACAATTCTGAATAAAATATAAAATCGTTTATATTTTTAAAACGACATACTGACTATAGATGTTGAGCGGTCAAAAGACCAAGAACTTGTATTTTCAAGTTTTTGAAAAGGTTTTAACAAAAATTCATCTGCAAACCGTCTCTTATGGGCATGGTTGGTGATTAGCCCGTTATGCCCTGCGTTGATCAACAGTAGCTATCGGAACGACATTTGCATTCATCACCGCCTCGGCGCAAATAAAAGGTTCCCAAGTGAGGGAAGTTCTTCTCAGACTCAGTTCTAAAAGGTGTTCGGCGGGAGGCGGCCGGGGGACTAGCGCCTAGGGGCCCT
Organism: Panax ginseng; assembly: GCA_020205605.1. Classification (NCBI taxonomy): domain Eukaryota; kingdom Viridiplantae; phylum Streptophyta; class Magnoliopsida; order Apiales; family Araliaceae; genus Panax; species Panax ginseng. The sequence goes on from CM035137.1 coordinate 61,659,074, forward strand.
AGACATGATTTTTTATTGTAAGTCAATTTTAATATTTTATCTTACATTTATTCAAACAAAACAATAATATAAAGCAAAACAATCTATAATAAAGATAATAAAGGCATTTGCTTAAAGTTCAAATACATATCTTTAACGTGTTAGTTTTATTCATAAACAAGGTTTCTATTAAATAATAAAATTTAAAATTTCAAGAATTCAATTCAATATTAAAACTTAAGAAATTAAACATAAATTTAAGAATTATATTGAATTAAACTAAATATTACAAATGTATAATCATTTATATAATTTGAAGTTGGTACAAGTTCAAAAAATTACAAATAAAATTATCCATTTTGACTTGATCTTGTTCTCTTTTTGTTGTGATTTGATATGCTACAACCTTTATTATGAATATGGTAAATCATTAGAAAAATAAATATATCAATAGTGCTCAGACTCGAGTCCAAACTGAAACAATTTCAGTCAGCTCTATCTAATCTCAATAATATTTCAAGACTTGCAAATGAGAAGTAAATGGCTTCGACTTACTGCTTAGACAGTTGATGTATTTCTGAACTTTTGAAATATGCGTTATAACAAACTGAATCAACTTTATGCAACCGGCATAAGAGTTGCACACATATTTATAAGAGCGTTGTCAAACGAATATACTAGCTGCGCATCGAAGACTAATGTACATGGATACAACATTTTCAACAAACTAGGATACTTGTATTCAATAAAGGAATTGAATGAAGCTGAAAACTTGCACAATATGAAAACATTGCACATGTTTAGGATACTTGCTTTTTGTGTAGATTACAAATTTATAGCTTAACTGCTCGTCACGTATGCTAAACATTTTATATTCATGTATAGGCATACATTAGTTTATATATACCATGATTATACTCAGTTATACATCCAATGAATACTCAGATCACACATCGGTTTACATACATTCAATCATTAAATACACATACACTGCCATGCATCCAATATAAGTTCAGTTTACATCAGCTTTTAGCTGAACTCTAAAACTTTTGCTTTACTTAGCAGAGCTCCTATCTTGACTTTATATAACCTTGAATCCATTCGAAAATCATTTATCTAGTTTTGCTTGACAATACCAATCTGCTCACAGATATACATTCTAGGCGTATATCCATTCAAACCACATCGTTGCATTATCTCATAACTTTTGTTTTCCTTTTGAAAGTTTCTTTAACATTTATAAATCTCTGTAAAAACCTTTTGAAATCTTTACTCAACACAGTCATTTCATGATTGGGCAATCAAAATAGTACTTTAATCATGTAACATAGCCTAAGAGACTTGTATACACATGTTCTAAGGATCAGATCACAAATAAAATCTCTTGACAGTTCTGCAGTGCGGCGCAGCCGCACTGTATTTAAGGCTTAGAATTGAGTTATTTCAAACTCTGATCAACCCTTACCATGCTAGGCTCATTTAACAATCAACGTAACATATAAATCCATAATTTTTAAAGCTCAAGCCAGGCTAGGTTCTTATTTTTTAGACAACTTAGAATAATACTTGAATTTTCTTTTTAAACTTAGCTTGGATAGTTCAATTCATGCATAGCTTGCTCAGATATTATATAAGATCTTTTAACCACAAACATAACATATATACATAAGAGTTTGACAGCTTGACCCATCAATTTTATTTTCAAAATCATATAGCTTTTCATTTGCAAACTCTATTAAACCATGCTTTGCTAAGTCACCACATGCATAACTAGTTAGGATATTGTATTAGACACATTAAAGCATAAAGAACTTTAATATACATGCTTAAAGACTCAGTACACCAAGAAATCATCTTGGCACATCTGCAGACCAGCGCGGCCGCGTCGGTCTTTGGGTGGGAAGTGGCGCGGCTGCGCCACTTCGGCTGAGAGCCAAAACATGTCCATTTCCAGAAGAACCCAGAGCTTAATATATGAATTCTTATACTTGGCTTCCTAGCTTTGAGATTACCATTCTAACTGACTGGATACAAAGTTTACTTCTATTTCACATCACAAAAGCACAACCTTTATCAACTGAATTCTCTGTATTTCAAAGATTTTATTAAACATTCTTACTTGGGCATTTTAACATATAGTTCAAAATCATGAATTTATAATGCAGGTTTTATTACAATTTGAATACTCAACAACCTAGATTTCATATGGAAATCCTTTTCAGCACAATCGGAGAGAACAAGTAAACAAATCTCCTTATCAATGTTCTAAAAGGCGCTAGGCGGGAGGTGGGCGGCCGAGGGGGGCCTAGCGCCTAGGGGGCCTAAGCGAGATTTTTTATTTTAAACTAATTTTAATATTTTATCTTACATTTATCCAAATAAAACAATAATACAAAGCAAAATAATTTATAATAAAGATAATAAAGGCATTTGCTTAATATTCAAACACATATCCATATTGCTAATACCAAAGTTCAAACACAAACATGCAATTGTTCAAAATTCAAACATATTTTTAACGTATTAGTTTTATTCATAAACAAGATTGCTATTAAATAATAAAATTTAAAATTTTAAGAATTTAATTCAATATTAAAACTTAAGAAACTAAACATAAATTTAAGAATTATATTGAATTAAACTAAATATTACAAATGTATCATCATTTATATAATTTGAAGTTGGTACAAGTTAAAAAAAATTACAACTAAAAATAAAATTATCCATTTTGACTTGATATTGTTCAATTCTTGTTGTGATTTGATATGCTACAACATGTATTATGAATATGGTAAATCATTTGAAAAATAAATATATTAAGATCTGGTTTGGGTAGTTATTAAAATAAAAAAAAACTCTCCGCCTAGACCCCACATAGGCCCCGCCTAATTTCCTAGAGTGATTTTTTTGCCTCTTTGGGCCTAGGTGTGAGGCGCCAGGGGGCCTAGCGCCTAGGCGGGGCGCCAAGGGGGGCCTAGCGCCTAGGCGGGGCCTAGGCGGGGATTTTTAGAACACTGCTCCTTATACAACCCAATTACATAACTTCTTTATTTTACTTATTTTACTTAAAGAGCCTATTCAATGAACATAACAGAGGTAAATTATTACCTTTTGAGCTGGAATCCATGCTTAATTCTTCTTCAATCCTTCTATTAGAACCTCAATTAAATATCCCTTCTCCACTAAATTTGGTAGCACAATCCTTAGATGAATTCTTAAGCTTTGAGATTGTAAGAAGTATGGAATGATGATACTGATTAAAAGGAACTGAGATGAAAGCTTGGGTTGGGTTTTTATAGAGATAAAATTTCTTGCAGAGCACTGCATATGCTTGGCCATTACCCAAAACCCTTGCTCCTTACGATTTAGGCTTACTGAGTTATTTACTCTATTTGCTTATTAAACTGCCATCTGTTGCTCCTAATCTTGACTCCTACTTCTGAATACTTGGAGGTTACTCTTATCACAACTCACATATTATATATATAATGTGTACTTATATTAATACGATACATAAGGTTAGTATTACATATACATTACACTGTATTAAGATATTATCATCGCATAATTCTTTCAATAAAAAAGGAGTTATACGTTTAAGAAAATATTATATTTAGCGCAATACATTTATTATATTAAAATCATAAATTATTTAAGCTTACTTTATTTAACACATACAATAATTGTTGTATAATAAATTCAATCCTTTCTTTCCTTCAGTAAAGTGTTTCTCACAATTTATTTTCGTACCATAAATATATAATAATAATATATTTATTACATCTCACATACACATATTATATTGCACATTCACTTATGCAATATAATTCACGAAATAAAAAAAATTATTTAATAAATTCTTATTTTATCGTTTCTGAGAAATTCGGATTGTCACAGGATAGATCGTCAACAAGTCCTTCAACTACTAGTAGGCCTAATCGTCCCCAGGTTCTTCTAATGCTAGTAACAACCATATGTTTAAGTGCTATAACTGTCGTAGTTTTGGTCACATGTCATTTGAGTATCCTTCCCCTGAAGATGAATGTTGCATCTTCTCTCTCTAGGCAACTTACTATTGTTAATAAAGAGTGCGAGAAAATTGACTTATGAGGATGTTTGCAAGCCGTTAAATGTTGAGTATGAGCCTGATGAACTAAATTTGGAAGTTTATGCTCACTTGAAAGGATGTTTAGGTGTTCTTCGACCTTTACTTGTTGCTCAGAAACATAAGGATAATCCTAAAATCCATTGTGGGCGAAATTTTCAAACGAGACATATTTGTGAGACATGTGTACTCTCTTGTGATTGATACTGGGAATTATACAGATGTTATCTCTAAGGAAGCACTTAAGAAACTTGGGTTAAAAGTTGAGTCTCACCCAGAGCCGTATGATGTTGTATGGGTCACCAATACAAAGTTGCGAATTACCCAAATGTATTTGGTTACATTTTTCGTTGGCAAGCTTAAGGATACTGTTATGTGTTATGTTCTACCCCTTAAAGCTTGTCACATTATCTTAGGGCGTACATGACTATGGGATCGTCATGCGCAACATAATGCTCGTGTTAATATCTATTCGATTATTAAAGGCAATTCCAAGTTCACTCTTACTTATGCTATCGACATGCCAAATTTAGAGCTTGCAAAGAATTCCTTGGTGATTCAACGTGCTTATTCTTGTGTTGATGTTTTTAACTCGCGGGGTCGAGTTTTTCTCAACAGAGAACTGATGTAGGACGAGACCGTGAAGTTGATTGGAACAATATAAGATGTTTTGGAAGCCTATGAAATAGAAGCATAGTTGTCACAGCGCCACGACGAGTCATGACATTAGCCAACTGCCAGGACACCTAGGCGACCGCCATGGCGACAAGTCGTTTATAATGTGCAATTTATATATTATTTACCCAAAACAGAACACTATGGAATAACATTAAAAGCACAATTATGTAAATACTTAGCAATATCAATCCAAAAATAAACACTTGATATTAAAAACTAGTAAAAGAAATGAAAAAAATCAACAAACACCACATAGAAAATAAAGTTGCAACCATCCATCACATATTACTAGTCTATTAAAACCACTGTCAAGTAGATAAATATTACATATCAATGGATAAAATGTAAAGAGTACATATATTATATATATATATATATATATATAAAATTATGCATGTGGAAAACTGTGGAGTTATTGGAGTAAAAAATACGAAAGCAGCAAATAAGCACCAAGTAGAGTAGCATATATATGAAAGTTTGGAAGCAGAGTAGTCGACCACCGAAGAAGAAGACAGAAGAAGTGAAAAAATAACCATCGTCGCAAGTCGCGACCACCATAAAAGAAGAAAGAGAAGAAAGAAGAGCATACCTGACAAAGAAGAAGCGATCGGAGCTGTAGGTTGCCGCCGCGTGTCTGTTGTTGTTGTCGGAGATGTGGGTAGTACTGGTAATCTCTCTCTCTATCTTAGTCGCTCTTCCTCTTCTACTCTTCTACTTCTGCTCTTCGGCTCTTTGACTGCTGTAATCGCTATTAGGGCTAGCCTCAAACGACGTCGTTTTGTTCTCTTTTTTAACCCAAGCCATCAAGTCGTCGCTCAACTCGTAGACTAGTCGTCCATGGCTACGACTTGTTCTAGGCGCCTGACTTGCAAGCCTCCATCAAGTCGCCCTTCCACCTTGCTACTACACTAACAACTATGGATAGAAGTTGTATTTTAATTGATTTCTTTTATTTGCAGTTATCTTATTTAATGTATGGTTATCTTATTAGTGTCCAATATGGGTTCAGAAAGTTGTCTAGGAATATTATAAATAGTGACATGCTTCATTATTTTGATATATTGAATAATTAGAATTGATTTAGTTTTGTGTGAGATTATTTGAGTGATATTTATTCTTCGTCCCAAGACCCCCGTCCCCATCATTAAGTATCTACCACCTTAATTAATATTATAGAAAAATATTTTATTTAATCCAAATTAGATATAATTACATTAATAATTAAATATTTATCTCGAAACAATAATTGAAATAATTTATAATTAACTTCTTAATTTTCATTCCATTCCACATCATTCTCCCCGCAATTGCAGTGTTCGAAAAGTCAGCCTAGTTGGCCGACTAGTCGGCGACTAGGTCGGAGTCGAAGCCTCAACGAGTCGACTAGGGCCTAGTCCTTTGATTTAGTCGCTGGCCAATTTAGTCAGGCTCCAGTCGGCGACTAGTTGGTAAAGTCGTCCAGTCGGAGTAAATCAAAAAATCAGAATATGTGACAACCCGAGAATTTAGACAATTTTACAAAATCTTAAATGATTGATTTAAGGTCAAATATTAGACCTAGACAGAAAATAAGTGTATGCGTTTGATGTTATTAGGATTGAATTTTGAGGATTTCAAAATTCTGTGAAGGATTTAGGTGAATTATTAAGGATTAAGGATTTATGTGATTAAATTCTGTGAAATTTGTTATGTATGTGTACAGAATGTGGTTAAGGGTCAAGGGTTGATTAGATAAAATTATATCTGTGTCAAACCCTAAGTATATATTAAGAACATCAACGTTCAGTTAGAAAACCCTAACGTCTGATAAGAAAAACCTAGAAATCGGCTACGAAACCCTAGTTTCAGCTTAAGGAATCAAAACCTTAATTCGGATATTAAAAACCTAGATTGGGAATGCAATGCTATATATAAGGTTTAACGTTATTAATTATAAACTAATTAGGGAAAACCCTAATAAATTACTGGAAACCCTATTTGAGTATTAGAAAACCCTAATACCATATCTGAAAATCCTAATTTCAGATTTCGAATATTTGAAACCCTAATCTGAGAATATAACGGAGAATTATAATGCTCAAGTGATTTAAATTATAAGCTTAATAGGGTAAAGCTTAATTATTTAGCAAACCCTAATTTCCAAAATTTGAACCCTAATTATTCTGTCTGAAACCCTAAATCGGGATATTAAAATCCTAAGTGGGAAGCTTGAAGATAAATATAGAGTTTCTATGTTATTAATTGTAAGTATAATTAGGGATAACCCTAATTGATTTATTTGAAAAGCCCTAATTTCCAATGTAGGAAACCCTAACATACAATTAGAGAAAACCTAATTATTAGCTTATAGAGTATAATGTTAATTAGGAAGCCTTAACCCTAATTAGCAAGTGGGAATGTGATTAGTAAACTTTATTGTAATTAGGGAACACTAATTATAATTTTCTATTTTAAACCTAAGGGTTGTGACCAATTACCAAGTTACCATTCACTTTACAAGTCAAATGACCAAAGTACCCTTCTTGAATATTTTAATGGGATGGAGTGTAGATCTAGCCCTAGTAAGTGGTTGGTGACCAACCATAGCTAGCTATGTGCCTATATCTCACAAATGACTAATCTAGAATTTAAAATGGTAAGGAAATGACTATAATGCCCTTTTGAGTGTTTTAGTGAGCTAACTTGTAGTTGTGTCCAAAACTTTAGTTGCTTACCTAACCTTACTAACTCTTGGTGACTCACAACTCCAGGACATCATCTCTAGAACATCCCATACATGAATCTAAGTTGTCTATAAAAGGATTGGAAGAGAGAGAAAATCATTTGGTAAACTAAAATTTGTTCAACACTCAAGCTATTACTCTCAAGCCTTAAACCTACGAAACTTGTTGCTATATCAGTCCTAAATCAAAGCCCCACGATCACAAACAACAGATCAGAAGCCAAAAATCAAGAAATCAAAGTTAGAAAAGGTATAAAACCCTAAGTCTAGAAATCCTTCGATTCTATGTTATTTGTTGCAATTGATTATTTAAAGTTGTGTAAAAGGATGTTAATTGATGATCTGGGTTGATAAGTCAAAGACCTATAACATCAAAGTATACGAATTTGAAGATTTGAGCAAGTGGGAAAAACCAAAAATTTTGGTCTGACAGTCAAATGTCAGTGGCCATAGATCTTTGCTCGATCATGGTTTTTGTTGTTTAAAAGTTGTTATGTGTAGTCTGATATGTGGTCTTTAATATGCAAAAAGAATCAAGTTCATATCTGTTATAGATCGGGAGTTATTCATGGTCAAAACCCGTTGACCGAAACTGTCAAGAACACGAACCCAGAATTTTTTTTTAGCAATTTCCGTGTTGAACTTTGACCGGCTAGATCTTTCTCATGCTATGATGTTAATGTGTTATGATTCTTTGTAGTTGTAGTCCTACATGTTGTCTACACACTGCAATTGATAGATCACACAAACAATACACAGATTGCAAGTTATAAGGATCCAAAGTAGGCACCTCGACTGTTCTTCAATTGAAGAAACGGTGTTGTCAGAGTTTTTGATGACCAATATCTCCCAGATCTGATGTTGTTTAAACATGATGTTGTTGATAATTGTATTATTACACTAGTACTACAAGATTTAATTGTTAGATTGCCCAGAAACGTAATGGATTGAGAATTATAATCGGTCAAACTAGCCCACCTTTGATCTTCGACTTTGGAATTACGGGTGGTGAAGAACACCTAAGACGATGATTTATTGCACTAAAGCCTATAGCTACTATTTTGAATTATTTTTAATTTCGAAAATTCAAAATGATTTAAAAATTAGAAAAATTAGTCTTTAATTATTAAAAATACATATTAAATTACGAAAATTATTTTAAAGTCTAAAAATATAGTTTTTAATTAATTTGAGTATATTTCAAAATATTTAATATTTTTGGAATATAAATGGTATTTATTTATTTAATTATAATATTAGATAAATTATTTGAAAAATAGTTTTAATTCATGAAAAATCATGAAAAATTATATTATGGTGTTAGAAGATATTTTAAGTTATTCTTGATGATTTTTGATGACTTTCATTAATATTTATTATTAATGATAATTATTTTATTTAATGAATATATTAAATAAATTATGGAAAAATAGAATTTATGATTTAAAAATCATATAAAAATGATTCAAGTGTTATAAAAATATTTTAAGTTATAAAATATAACTTTTGATATTTTGGCATGAAAATATATTAATAATGCGATTATCGGATAATGGATTTGATTGTTTAAAAATCATAGAAATGTGATTTTAAGGTATTAAAATACTTTGTGATGTTATAATTATATTATAATATTATGTTATGATTTTCATTAAAATTTAATATTAAATAAATGTTAATGATCAAGGAATAATGTGGTATTTATATTAATATCGATTTATTGATTAATGTTTTTAATTACTTTAAAAACATTTAAAGGAAATAATAAAGTATTAAAAATACTTTGAGATATTACAAATATGTTATAATATTATGACATGTGTTTCATTAATGTTTAATATTAAATAAATATTAATGATATTAGAATATTGTGGTATTTAATTACGCCTAAATACTTGTTAATGATTAGAAAATCATGATAAATGATAATAATTATTTGAAAATTTTATGAGCCTATGCAAAATTATTACGATCGACTAGAAAATTATCTCGTGATAATTGTTAAGTGTTTAAGCAGTTTAATTGAACTTAAACTCGAGTATCGAATTTATTGTATCACGGATGTTAGAATCGTGTTTGGCTTCAAGTCGATCGAAATAGTTTGACCTGATACAAAGTTTCATGTGTTGTATAGACTGATAGGATTATGTGGTAATGTGTTTATGTTATTTTATACTGTGATGATATTATTCTAATATTTGGATTTTGGAGATCGGTATTATCTGTATTAGGTCTTCGGATAAGCTAAGTTATATTTGGTATCGGTAATCAACGGTTCAGGCAAGTTCTACTTAACTCTACTAAGAGTGTTTTATTCAGATATGCTTATGGTTAATCATTGCTTATTGCCATGTAGAATTGTACTCTGTATATCTTGTATGTATAAGTCAGGTATGAAAGGTTGATCACCTTCATTACCAGTTGGTCCAGATATATATTGTTCATATGTAATACTTGTTCAGTCAAAAGTTTGTTCATGCTAATTCACAACTACATTGTGAATTATAGCCAGCTTATTATTCTAAATCTTTCAATCATGATATATCCTTAAATTGTATTTAAACTTGCTGGGCAACTTTCATGCTCACCCTTGCTATATCATGATAAAACATTGTAGATTAAGACGAATGCTTCTTGATACAAGGAAAGTTAAAGACGGGCCCAACTTAAAGTTAATATCTTGTGATTAGATTTGTAATAGTCTTGTATGATGATAATATCATGTGTCAGATAAGTTATGAATTGTGTATAAGTTATGGTTACTCGACCTTGGGGATAGTGTATAATGTTTAATGTATAAACAATTTATGTTTATATCTTCCGCAATAGTAGTGGAATGAGTGAACCGGATCCGCGGTAAATTGGGGCCCGGATTCGGGGCTCTCATAGAATAAGTCGGGAAAATCGAAAGAAGTCGGGGAAAATCGGAAAAAATGGGAGCGAATGAGGTCTTTCTACCTAGAAGAAGTAGAAATGTGCTAGAACTAGATGAAGACGAGTTTATGTCGGAAGATGATGACAACGAGGAGGAAGATGAGGATTATAAGTTTGAGTCTGATGGAGAGCAAGTCTTGGAGGGATATGGAGAAGAGGAGTGATTGACTATTAATTTTGTGCTACTTAGTTTCATTTGGTTAATTGGTTTTGAACTTAAAGTGTCGAACTATTTGGTTTTACTTAGTTTTTATGTTTTTATTTGATGATTTGTGTTATTTATGTTATTCTACTTACTCAAAACTTATGAAAGATGAAGGAGAATATATATTTAAAAAAATTGAAAATTCGACTAGCCGATTAATCCCTGACTAATCCCTTAGTATCTAATCGGTAGCTAACTGACCTGGGACTGACTAGCGACTTTTAGAACACTGCGCAATTGAACGAAATTCATTCACGAGGTATGTAGCTTCGTCAAAAATATAAAACCATGATCAGCAAGTGATCTTCCAATAAAACATGTGATTCCAATTTCTCAATTTCATTATCACAATTTTTGGGAACAACATTGACATTATAGAGAACTTCAATGCAGTCTGGGATTCTAATAAGCCATCTCGAATGAAAAAGTTAATATATTTGATTTACACGATTTTTTTTTCCTTTTTTTGTTCAACCTCTTGCAAATCATTTTTGAGTCTCCCATTTGACCCAACATTCTCAAAATCTGCTTTTTCATAAGCCTTTTTGGATCTTCAACTTGAACAAACTCAATATTTGTGTCTTCCATTTTGTGAAATTCAACATGTATATGGTCCTGAACAAAATCTGAATGAGAATAGCATGTTGATATGAAGTGGTAATGATTTCTTAAATCTGCAAGGGTTGTTCCCAACAATGCTAAGTCATCGCACAATTTCCAATACTATTAAGGCCTATGGATAAACCCTTTGAAATTGTTTGCACATAAAAGGAATTTGATGCTCAAGTTGCTTCATCTTAATCCAAAAGGAGTCTGGATCGTCAAACTTGAATGAAAACATTGTGTTTGTGTATATATTTTTTTCCAGTTTTTCTTTAAGTCAGCTCTCTCTCCCTTTTTACTCTTTTTTTCTCTATTCTGACTTTGTTTTTTTATTTTTTGGTTCAGACATTTTTTTACTCTAGGGACCTAACCATAAAAAGAAAACAGAATGACAAAGTCGAGTCTTAATTGAAAAGACAGAAACTCCGGGTCTGAGTGCCAAAATGAAAACTCAGGGATGATTGTAAGACAAAAAAATATAAACAAAAAAGTTCAGAGACCTAAATGTAAACTTTAAAACGTAAAGGAGAAATAGTTAAAAAATGAAAACATATGGGAATCAAAAAATAATTTGGCAAAATTAAACAAAAGCCCTGTTAATAGACTCAAGCTAAGAACATACTCAGGCAAGCTACAAAAGGCAATCGGGAGGAAGCTGGTGACGATGAAATGAAAGGATCAACAACGGAGACAAGCAGAGCAATGGTAGCAAGTGCTAAAGGCAGCAACGACATCTGGTAGCGAGGTTCTTCTTCTCTTCCTCTGTGTTTTTCTTCTTTTTTTCTAGTGAGATGTGTGGCTGATTCTGTAACGATCGAAAAATTTTGTAATTAATTTAAATATTTATTGAATTAAATAAATATTTTTAATAAATTTATTTATTGAGAAAAATAAACAATTGATAAAATTGTGGTGCAATAATTTAGTAACTAAATTGATTAATAGAAATTTTATTATTTGAAGATTTAATTTAATAAGATAATTAAATTAAATGAATTGTTTAATATTTACTTAAAATAATTAAATTAAATAAAATGATGTTCAAGTCTAATTTAATAATTAAATTAGATATATGTCTAATTTAATAATTAAATTAGATATATAATGATTTATTAAGTATAAAGTATAATTATAATGAAAATTATAATTATTATTGTAAGTTATTTAAATTAATTAAATAAAAGTGTGACAAGTAAAACTATATAATATAAGTATTATCAAAGTAAATAAAAAAATAAGGGGATTGTGTGTAGCCAAACATGGCCTTATGGCCTTTGGCATATTTCAACTGATAAACACAAAGCGTGAGAAGGAAACACGGAGAAAGTTGAGAGTGAGTGCAAGTGAGAATTCTCTGTAATTTTTGTCGAGGAGGATTTCTAAACCTTGTTATTATCATCGTGCAAACAAAGGATTGAAGGTATAAAAATCTAAATTCTAATATAGGATTGTGTGAATTTGAAATTATAATTGTTAAATTAGTTTATGTAATCAATTGGTTGTTATCTATATATGGTTTTTAGTAAGAGAATTCTTGAAAATTATGTTGGTGTTCTTGAGTTTTCTTGGGAAAAAGGGAAAGAATTGGTTGATGATTTGTTGAAATAATTGTTATTTGTGTTGAAGATGGTTTAAAATTTGATATACGTTGTTTTCATTTGGTTTTAGAGTATCAAATTTATGAAAATTGGGTTGTAGTAGAAGACTTTAAAAACAGTGTATAAATGTGTGAAAATAGCTTGTTTAAGTCCAAAATTTCATGTCTAGTCCTTGATAGAATCTGCAAATTGTTTGTATATTATGTTAATATGTCAAGAAACAAAAACAACGTAGTTTGAATGGTGTCAATTGGTTAAGAAACAAAGATTTGGCAATCAAATTCGCCAAAAGTGTTAAAATATGAAGAAATTGGAAAAATATGATTTTGATCCTTAAAAGTTAATTATATATAATGTTTATGTGGATAGAATTATGAATTGCATGCTTATTGATGTTATTACACAATTTTAGTTGTTGGGTTTTGTGAATTTCTGTGGAATTAAAAAAAAATTGAAGTGTGCTGTGAAACAGGGCTACAACTGCAGTTTCTGTCTGTGTACTGCAATGTTCTAAAAGGCGGGAGGCAGACGGCCAAGGGGGCCTAGGCGAGATTTTTTATTTTAAGACAATTTTAATATTTTATCTTACATTATTCTAACAAAACAATAATATAAAGCAAAATAATCTATAATAAAGATAATAATTAAATTATAGAATTAGTAGTAATTGCATTTAAGTATTAAGATATATATCCATTGCTTAAAATAATTAAATTATAGAATTAGTGTTACTAGTAAGAAGTATCTTGATATCTTCATATATATAATTATATACGCATTTCTTCTCTCTCTCTCAAAAATTTAAATAAATGTTATTTTTAAAATTAGTGTGAAGTTTATTGAATGAGACATTTGATATTATTAATTATGAAATTATTTTAATTTGTGTAATTTTCAAAATTGAGGATTTAAAGAAAATGACAAATACCATATACTAAGTATGACTAACATATCTTTGACATATTAATTTTATTCATAAACAAAATTGGTATTAAATAATAAAATTTAATATTTTAAGAAATCAATTCAATATTAAAACTTAAGAAACTAAAATAAATTTAAGAATTATATTGAATTAAACTAAATATTACAACCAGATCATCATTTATAGAATTTCAAGTTAGTACAAGTTCAAAAATTACAACTATAATAAAATTATCCATTTTGACTTGATCTTGTTCACTTTTGTTGTGATTTGATATGCTACTGACTTGCATTAAGAATATGGTAAATCATTAGAAAAATAAATATATCAAGATTTGGTTTTGGTAGTAATTTTTTTAAAAAAACTCCGCCTTTAGGTTAAACGCTTTCCCGCTCACGCCCTTTAGCCCGCTTTCCTTTAGCCCGCCTAGCCTGCGTTTTCACCGATTTGGCCTTAGGCGCGGCACACAGTTCCCTTTAGTGCCTAAAGCAAATCGCTTAGGCCGATTTTTAGAACAAAGGTGTCTTGCAGGCAATTTTACCGATACCAAAGGCGAAAAGCTACAATTGCAATTGCGCTTGTTGGGTTTCTAGAGTCGAGCACCAAATAAGAATTTCTTAGTTAAGCTCTTGGAAGCGGCGGCAATTGCTAGCAGTGCGTCTCGAAAGGAGAGCGGTGAGTTTTGATTAATTACAGACTATAATACTAAGACCTAATCTAGTTTGGTATGCATGATAAAGATGTTAAATCATAATATAAGATACAATAACAGATGGTTATGTGCGGTGATACCAAAAAGTGAAGATTTTAAACGATCACTTGAACAAGTTATGTAATGAATAAAAATTAATGTTTACAAGAGTTGGATGTTAATGATAAGGCGGTAGTGAGATTTCAGATTCGTAAGAGTGGTTAACTAACATGATTAGACATTAAGTTATATGTTATGGCTTAAATGGTGGGTTAAACCTATAAAGCTAATGATAATATAACTAATTGGTATTGCGATTTCAATGATGTGTAGGGTAATTGACGAACGTTATTATACTTGTGTAGCTTACACACGAGGAAAGTTCCCTAACTTCATTCTCTTTATAATGAATGCAAGTTTCATAACCATGTTTACCTTTTGTTGTCAAACAAGTTTTTTAATTTATTATTATGCAAGTTCCTAAATCTTATATTGTAGTTAAGCAAGCTTATTGATTCCATTGTGTTTATGTTAATACAAGCTCTTGTATTCTAATTCTTTACATTGAGCGAGTTTTACAATCCTAACTCTCGTTCTTGCTATTCAAAGTTTGAACTGTTTAACTTCGTTGTTACTAAAGAGATTTCCTAACCCTTTTGGACGTAGTACTTTGCATATGTACTATGTCTATTCAATTGTACATTGTTATTATTAAATCCTTGACTTAGATATCATTGTTCAATCCTATACTGTTGTGTTGAACTTTCAAATAGAAAGCAAACTCTGATTGATTGGACTAATCTATAATTGAATAGTGTTCTAAAATTCTAGAACTACTGATAAGCTAGTTCCAAACTAAATTTCCTTTAGTGTGGAAATCCTGGGATTATGTACGTTTTAACGTTTAGATGTTTGTGCACAATACATTGTACGAAGGGCTGATCCCCTTAAGTACGAAAGTAAAAGTCTGTATAGTCTAAAGACTGTTAAAGATTGAAGTAGAAATACTTAATAATCTCAGGACATAGTTCAAGGTCTTAAAGACCCTCAGATACAAACTTCAAACTTGTTTACTAGTTTTGTCTCGAAGAACAAGTTCTTGTTTATTCTGTATTCATTGCTTACTCTTAAATTATTGCTATTATCACTCTTTATACCAGTGAGCAATTGTTTGCTCACTCTTGCATTTAACACTGCAGCTAAAGTTGAGAAAGTTGATGAGCCATCTTCTAGCAAAGGAAAGGGCAAGATGTCCAAGTGATGAAGATTTATGTGAATTTATTTAAATGAATTGTGTTATAAGACTTATGTTACATTGTGATGTATTTCGCAGACTTATGTAATAGTTTAAGATTAGATTACATGGGATTGTTTTAAATTGATGTAACCCTTTAATGGGGAAGATTATTGCTTAAGTTATTTAAGTTATGACTTTATCTTTTATTATGGGTAGTTTGATGTAATTGTTTTTGGATAGTGAGCACCAAATTCTGTGGGAATGGAGTACCCGAATTTGGGGGTGTCACAGGTTGGTATCAAAGCCTTAGGTTATGAACCTTAGGTGGGGAAACCTTAGGAAGTAACCTTTAAGATAGAAAACATAGTGGTGTCAAACTCTTATCGAGTTTTAAGGAATGGATTAAGGCATCTATTGAAGCTAAACAATAAAAGACATTATGTGCTATTTGTTAATAACTTATGTGCTCGCGAGTATCGAAGAGTGACACATAATAAATAAAACTTAAAAGTATTTTATTGTCAGGATGTCTAATAATGGAGGATCCAGTCCAGCTAGGGAAGTGATACCTCACATACCTAGAGATGAGGAACCCCGAGATGTTCACGTTGTGCGGGAACAGTTAATCCAGAAGGAGCCTGTGTCTGATCTTGATCCTGAGGAGGAGAACTCTTAGGAGAGAGGTGGAGGATGAGGAAGAGGATCCTGTGGAGTTTCCACTAAACTCCATATCAGCTGAGATGTATGATGAGCCATACGACCGTAACATAGAATTACAGGATAGGGTTGAGGAGCTGAAGGAGTTGCTGAGATGCGTCAAGCTACTATAGAGCGGAAGGATGCCGAGATTCAAGAACTCGACTCACGACTTGGAAACATAGAGTGAGACCTAGTTCATACAAAGGTCAGCAAGAGGATCTGAGAATGAGAAAATGAAGACTGATGTGGAGAAGCTGAAGGATGATTTGAAGGAGGAGTCAGCTAAGTGTGCGAGAGCAGAAGACGCTTGGATGAAGGCGACTCAACGTGCAAATCGTGTTGAAGCCAAGGTTCAAACGAAGAAGGCTAAGATGAATGAAATGGATCATGCCTTTCATTCTGCGATTGATAGGGCTCAGGATCGAGTCTTTTACTACCCACCTCGGTTTGAAGACTTATCATGGTTCATGATGGATCGTAGAATGACATATTGTATTATGGAGGAATAGCGTAGAGAAGCCTCTCGACGTCTTAATATGCCATGATATGAATAATAATAATAATATGAGACTAAGTATGTGAATGAATAAATTGTGAATCTCTTATTATGAGATAAATAAAGGTGTAATATGAGGATGTAATCCTGAAACTTGTTTAGTTTAGGAAAATGGATGTTGATAGAAGAGATGCTATCCTTATTATGATTATGAATGAATAAAATCTCAAAGTTTATTGAAATGTTATGTGTTATAGCTTTAACCTTAGAATGTTTAAGTTAAACTTTAAATACTCAAGAAGTTGAGTAATGAACTAATAAGCGTATATTTTAACAGAAAATGCCTCCTAGAAGAAGTCAACCACGCCAACAACCACCTCTTGAGGGGTCTACTAACAATAATAACGAGGCCAACGCTAACCCGGTTCAGCAGTTGGTGACTTTGTTAACTGGGGCACTTGCGAATCAACCGCAAGCCCAAGTCACGACCTTCAAGGACTTCAAAGCGGTTGGACAGCCAGAGTTTCAAGGGTCTATAAATTCAGTTGAAGCCCAAACCTGGATCATGGAAATGGAGGTGGTGTTCAACGTTGCTAGAGTCAACGAGGATCAGAAGACCGCTTTCGCAACGTTCATGCTAAAGTCTGAAGCTAGCTATTGGTGGCATGCGAATAAGGTTCGTGGGGGACAGGGAATAATAGCATGGGATTGGTTTAAAGAAATGTTTTTTGAGATGTATTTCCCGATGAGCTCTTGAAATCAGATGGAAGTTCAATTCTTAGAATTGAAGCAGGGAACCATGACTGTGCCGGAGTATGCTGCAAAGTTTAATGAGCTGGCAAGGTTTGCTCCATACTAAGTACCAATGAGCGTAAGGCGAGAAGGTTCGAACAAGGATTGAAGCCCTGGCTGTATAGCAAGGTTTCGATGTTTTAGCTAAACACGTTTGCGGCAGTGTTGGAAAAGGCAATTATCGCGGAAGGTGGAAGCGATGCCTTAACCAAGTATAACCAAGAACAAAAGAAGAGAAAGAATGAGAATGAGAACAAGGCTGGTGGGAGAAATAATGGAGGTAATAGTCAGAAGAGGAAGTGGAGTGAGAATTCGAGTACGGGAGGACAACAAGGAAGTCAACAAAAGAAGAAGTTTGAAACTTGTGCTACCCAAGGGAAGAACCACACCGGTATGTGTTTGAAGGGTAAGAGGGTGTGTTTTAATTGTGGCCAGGAGGGTCACATTGCACTGAACTATTTTAGCCCAAAGAAAGGAGCATGCTTCACCTGCAGTTCGAAGGATCACATGGCTCGTGATTGTCCTAAAAAGACAGCGGGAAGTGCAAGTGGATGAAAGGGAAACGACAGTGGTGGTACTTTAACTATCACTGGACCAACACAATCAAGCCGACCTACTGCGAGGACTTTCAATATGACCGTGCAGGAGGCTGTGCAGTCTAAGGATGTGATGTCAGGTATCATTCCGATTAATGGTATTAATGCTTATGTGTTATTTGATTCGGGTGCTACTTGTTCATTTATATCTGATGAATTTGCTCAGAACTTTGATTTGCCTCAGGAAGAATTAGATTTCCCTTTAAGCATAGAAATTGCGAATAGGGAAGTGATTCCTGTTAGGTTTATATATAAGAATTGTAGAGTGGTTATAAAGGGTCCTGAGATGATGGTAGATTTGATACCAATTAAACTTGGGGAGTTTGATGTTATACTGGGAATGGATTGGTTATTCAATTATGGAGCAGTAATTGATTGCCAAAAGAAGTGTGTTAACCTTACGACTCCGTCAAAGGTAGTGTTTTATGGCAGTAAGTTACCTCAACAAGCAAGTTGTCTGACGGTGATGCAAGCCAAGAAGTTACTGAGACAAGGATGTGTAGGATACTTAGCCTACATAGTAGACACACAGAAGAAGAGTGCAAAGCTAAAAGAGATACCGGTCATTAGAGATTTTGCAGACGTATTTCTTGACGATTTGTCTGGACCACCGCTAGATCGAGAAATTGAGTTCGTGATTGATTTAGTGCCAGGAACGACCCCGATATCTAAAGCCCCATACAGAATGGCCCCAGTAGAAATGAAAGAGTTGATGGTGCAATTGGAAGAATTACTCGACAAGTATATTCAGCCGAGTATATCGCCATAGGGAGCGCCGGTGTTGTTTGTTAAGAAGAAAAATGGATCGATGCGGCTCTGCATTGACTACCGAGAATTGAATAAGGTCACAATCAAAAATAAGTATCCATTACCAAGAATCGATGACTTGTTCGATCAACTGAAGGGGGCAAGATATTTCTCAAAGATAGACTTGAGGAGTGGTTATCATCAGCTGAAGGTGAGGCCAGAAGATGTATCGAAGACGGCATTCAGAACTCGGTATGGTCATTACGAGTTTCTGGTTATGTCATTTGGTTTAACCAGCGCACCTGCAGCATTCATGGATTTGATGAACATGGTGTTTAAACCATTCTTAGATAAATTTGTGGTGGTGTTTATTGATGATATATTGGTGTATTCCAAGACCAAGGAGGAACATATTGAACACTTAAGAGTGACATTGGAGACATTGAGGAGAGAAAAGTACACTAAATTCTCAAAATGTGAGTTTTGGTTGGAACGTGTACAGTTTCTCGGGCACGTTATTGATAAGGATGAAATTTCGGTAGATCCATCAAAAGTGGAAGCCGTAATAAACTGGGATCAGCCAAAGACACCGTCAGAAGTAAGAAGTTTCTGGATTGGCAGGTTACTATAGGCGTTTTATTCAAGACTTTTCCAAGATCGCAACCCCATTGACAAATTTAACTAGGAAAGCAGTTAAGTTTGTTTGGATGGAGAAGTGTGGGGAAAGTTTTCGAGAATTAAAGAAGAGGTTGAATTCAGCACCTGAGTTGTCATTGCCTGATGATACATGGAATTTTGTGGTATATAGCGACGCATCACATAAAGGACTAGGTTGTGTGCTTATGCAAAACGACAAAGTTATTGCGTATGCATCGCGTCAATTGAAAGATTATAAGAAAAGGTATCTGACTCATGACTTA
Source organism: Panax ginseng (assembly GCA_020205605.1). NCBI lineage: Eukaryota > Viridiplantae > Streptophyta > Magnoliopsida > Apiales > Araliaceae > Panax > Panax ginseng. The sequence continues at coordinate 61,679,001 of CM035137.1, forward strand.
GAGTTGGCTGTGGTGGTGTTTGCCCTGAAGATTTGGAGACACTATCTGTATGGAGAGAGGTGTGAGATATATACGAACCATAAAAATCTGAAGTATATCTTTACACAGAAAGATTTGAATATGCGACAGAGAAGATAGTTGGAGTTGATTAAAGACTATGACTGCGAGATTTTCTACCATCCCGGAAAGGCGAATGTTGTGGCCGATGCCTTAAGTAGAAAGGGACGAGAGAAATTAATGATGCTGACTGCTCAGGAAAAGCTAGTATCAGAAATGGCAAAGATGAAGTTGAAAATTAAATATTCAATAGAATCAGACGAAAAATTATTTCAGATGGGAAACAGTTCAACATTGATAACATTGATAGATAAGTAGAAGAATGCACAACTTCAGGATGAAAATTGTAAAAAGATAAGACGAAAAGTATCTAAAGGTGAGGAAAACAAATTTAAAATCGATTCGGAAGGGTTACTTCGATTCGAAGGGAGAATTTGGGTTCCACCAATACCGGAAGTTAAAGATGAAATTCTGAGTGAAGCTCATAACTCAATATATTCGATTCACCTTGGAAGTACGAAAATGTACCAAGATCTCAGACATCATTTTTGGTGGTCGAATATGAAGAAGGACGTGGCTGAGTGTGGCAAAATGCTTAACGTGTCAAAAAGTAAAAGCTGAACATCAAAGGCCAAACGGATTATTGCAACCGTTGGAGATACCGGAATGGAAATGTGGATTTTGTGGTAGGTCTTCCAATGACTCAGCAAGGTTTTGACGCTATCTGGGTGATTGTCGATCGATTGACGAAGTCAGCACACTTTTTGCCAATCAAGATTAGATTTAACCTAGATCGGTTGGCAAAACTGTATGTGAAGGAAATTGTTTCAAAACACAGTGTCCATTGTGTCAGACAGAGATCCACGTTTCACATCAAATTTCCGGAAACGACTATAAGAATGCTTGGGAACGCAGTTGAGAATGAGCACAGCGTATCACCCTCAAACCGACGGACAGAGTGAGAGAACCATCCAGACACTAGAGGATATGCTCAGAGCATGTATTATGGATTTCAAGAGAAATTGGGATGATCATTTACCATTGGTTGAATTTGCCTATAACAATAGTTATCACGCGAGTATTGGCATGCCGCCTTACAAAGCGTTATAAGAAAATGCAGAACTCAGTTATGCTGGGACGAGGTAGGTGAACGTCAGATATCGAGTCCAGAATTGGTACAACAAACTGTCGAGATCATCGAAGGTAATTCGGACAAGATTGATAGCTGCACAAGATAAACAAAAGAAATATGCTGATCAACACCGACAAAATTTGGAATTTGATGTCGGTAGTTTTGTTTTCTTGAAAGTCTCCCTGGAAAGGGAAAATTCGGTTTGGCAAAAAGGGGAAATTAAGCCCTAGGTTTATAGGACCTTTTGAAGTGCTACGACGAGTTGGGGAAGTGGCATACGAGGTAGCTTTACCTTCGGAATTAGAACATATTCATAATATTTTTCATGTCTCGGTATTAAGGCCATATAAGCCTGACTATAAGCATGTTATAGAATATGAGCCATTACAATTTGAGAAAGACTTGTCATATGAGAAAGTCCATGTTCAAATTATCGACAGGAAAGAATAAGTACTAATGAATAAAGTGATACATTCTGTTAAGGTAATCTGGAGAAACCATAATGCTGAAGAAGCTACGTGGGAACTTGAAGATGTTATGATGAAAAATTATCCTCAGTTATTTGCTTAATCTTGTATAGCGATTCTGGGGACAGAATCCTGTTAAGGAGGGAAGAATGTAACGAATAAATTTATCGAGTCGTGATTCTGGGGACATTTAAGGAGGGAAGGATGTAACGATCGAGAAATTTTGTAATTAATTTAAATATTTATTGAATTAAATAAATATTTTAATAAATTTATTTATTGAGAAAAATAAATAATTGATGAAATTGTGCAATAATTTAAAAGTAATTTAGTAACTAAATTGATTAATAGAAATTTTATTATTTGAAGATTTAATTTAATGAGATAATTAAATTAAATGAATTGTTTAATATTTAAGAACATAATTAAATTAAATAAAATGATGTTCTAGTCTAATTTAATAATTAAATTAGATATATAATGATTTATTAAGTATAAAGTATAATTATAATGAAAATTATAATTATTATAATTATTATTGTAAGTTATTTAAATTAATTAAATAAAAGTGTGACAAGTGAAACTATATAATATAAGTATTATCAAAATAAATTTAAAAAAGGGGATTGTGTGTAGCCAAACATGGCCTTGTGGCCTTTGGCATATGACAACTGATAAGCTGTTTGGTTTTTATAACTGAAGTACGTGGGTTATGCCTATATTAGTTTATTCATTTACGTATTATATCCTAAGCTAAGAGAGAGCACAGAGCGTGAGAAGGAAACACATAGAAAGTTGAGAGTGAGAGCAAGAGAGAATTCTCTGTAGTTTTTGTCAAGGAGGAAGAGGATTTCTAAACCTTGTTATTATCATCGTGCAAACAAAGGATTGAAGGAATAAAAATCTAAATTCATGTTCTTGAATTCTAATATAGGATTGTGTGAATTTGAAATTATAATTGTTAAATTAGTTTATGTAATCAATTGGTTGTTATCTATATATGGTTTTTAGTAAGAGAATTCATGAAAATTATGTTGGTGTTCTTGAGTTTTCTTAGGAAAAGGGAAAGGTGTATCCCATATAGTGAGACCTAGGGGATTTTGCAGGATTGTCACGCTTCTGTGTATGGGGGTCATTATGGTGGAGAGCGAACAACGGCTAGAGTGCTACAAGCAGGGTTCTACTAGCCGACAATTTTCAAAGATGCGTACAGTTTCATCCAGAGGTGTGATAGATGTCAGCGAGTTGGGAACATCTCCTAAAGAAATGAATGTCATTGAATACGATCCTCGAAGTAGAAATTTTTGATGTGTGGGGGATTAATTTCATGGGCCCTTTTGTTTCTTCTTGCGGAAATCTCTACATCTTGCTCACAGTGGATTATGTGTCAAAGTGGGTAGAAGCGACAACTCTTCTAACAAATGATGCTAAAGTAGTCCTCAGGTTTTTGCAAAAGAGTATCTTCACGAGGTTTGGGACTCCTAGAGCCATCATTAATGATGAAGGCAGTCATTTTTGCAATAGGCAGTTTACAGCTTTGTTGGCCAAGTATGGGGTGAACCATCGCATTGTTACAGATTATCACCCACAAACGAATGGCCAAGCTGAAGTGTCAAATTGAGAAGTTAAAAGAATCCTTGAAAAAGTTGTGAATCCCATCAGGAAGGATTGGTCTTTAAAGCTTGATGATGCTGTTTGGGCCTATAGGACTGCATACAAAACTCCACTGGGCATGTCACCTTTCCAGCTAGTCTACGACAAAGCATGTCACCTTTCTATGGACCTAGAGCATAAGGCATATTGGGCGATTCAGAAGCTCAATTTTGATTTGAAAGCTGCAGGGGAGAAACGCCTACTCCAACTCAACGAGTTGGATGAATTCAGACTACAGGCATATGAGAATTCAAAGTTGTACAAGGAGAAGGTGAAAAAATGGCATTATCGAAAGATCATAGAAAGAAAATTTGAACCGGGACAAAGAGTTTTGGTTTTTAACTCCAGTCTTAAACTTTTTCCCGGGAAGCTAAAATCAAGATGGTCAGGACCATTTACAGTGAAGACTGTCTTCCCACATGGTGCAATAGAAGTATATGATAAGTTTTCGGACAAGCCTTTTAAGGTGAATGGACAACGACTGAAGCATTACTTTGGTGGCGAGGTGGACAGACAAAAAGTCACCTCAATTCTTTCTTCGACATGAGAATCAGAGACAGTGAAGCTAATTGACTATAACTTAGCGCTTGATGGGAGGCAACCCATTATTTCTTTCTCTACTTTTTATTTATTCAGTTTAGGTTGTTTTGGTTAGTTCATTTTCATTATTAATTTTGATAGATTATTGTGTTTTGCATAAGTGAGTGTGTAGCTGCATTTACATTAAGTTTTGGTTGAGACTAGTATAGTGAGTATGATAATTAGATGGTCATTGTTGTGTATTCACTAGTTCAAGCATTAACATGGTTAATTGGTATTTATACAGGTGCATTGAAACTAAGTAATAACTGTATGCTATATTGGAAGATGCAAATGGAACTGTAGGACTTAGGGTCACGCGGCCGCTCTATGATACCAGTAATAAATCGTGCATATACCGTAAAGCCACTCTATGCGTAAACTAGGCACTCACGCCGCGCCTTGGGTCTCCATTGAAATTCATGCGGCGGCATTGCTAGAACCGGAAGTTGAAAAAAAATTCTGGTTTTTAAAACGTGTGTAACTCAGTTGTCTATCAATGGATATAACAGAGAGGCGCATACTCCTTGCTCTCCATTACATGCACGTCTCCTCATCTCTAATCAGTTACAACTTGAAGCCATACATCTCTCCTCCACGATGTGATTGTAGCCTTAGATCTCATAACCACGATCGATAGCTACACTGATACAAAACTAGGGTTTCAGAGAGTGGTTGTGCGAAATAAGTTTGGGGGTTATTCACTTCATCAATGCTCACTCACTATCAGGCAAGTTATCCTCATTTTCTCTATCAATTGCAAATGGGTCCTAAAAGAGCTCGCTCCGTGTCTTCGTCATCATCGTCTTCCACTAGCAGTCAAGGGGAGGATGTTGTGGATCATACAAAGTTTCTTAGTCTAGATGCAGAAATAGAGTATTACAGAATCGTGGCTAAAACATTTGTGAAGGAAAGGGGTTTCAAGCCTGAGAAACAGGATGGTCAATTGTGGAATATGATCCAGGAAAGGGGATAGTTTGGAATGACTGCATCTCCTATAGCTACCCCCATGGGTGTTGTTCGAGAATTTTATGCGAATGCAAAATAGACTATGAGTGGGTTATCCATGGTTCGAGGAGTTCAAGTGGATTTCTGACCTCCCGTAATCAGAGCAATTTTCGGGATACATGACACGCCACCGACTGGGTATGATAATTGGGTCACAGGTGCATATTTGGAAACTGATTTGGAAGTTGTCATTGCTGAATTGTGTGTTCCAGGAATGAAATGGACTTGTAAGGTCGAAACGAATCAGCCTCAAATATTCCCAGCCTCAGGCTTGAATCGGTATGCTAAAGCGTGGAATCTGTTTATATGTGCAAAGCTCGTTCCGTCGACTCACCAGCATGAAATCACAACTGAGAGGGCTATCATTTTGTGGGGAATAGTCACAGGAAAGTACATTGGTGTGGGCCACCTCATTCATCCAAATATGTTATGCTATATGCGGGGGAGCACGACGGGGAGTATTCCACATGCGTCCATTATAGCGAGCCTATGTGCCCATCAAGGAGTCCGGTGGGGTAATGAACAACTATAGAACCCTAGCCAAGATATCACTCACGCAACCATTGCAAAATTCTAGGATTGGGCAGGAGGTGCACCGCACCCGCGAGGAAAAAGCTTTATCATCCAACCCACATCCTCAGTGCCACCACCACCGCAGCCCTCTCAGACAGATGAAGCGGGCCCATCAACCCAAGCTACAGCTGCTACTGGGGATCGACAGCTCTGATGGTTGGAGCGAAAAGTCAACGCAATGTACGATAACTTTGCAGCATTTGCTACGGGTCTGACGAGGTCAATGGCGGAGGCATTTGTACATCAAGGGACAACACTTGAGTGGCCACAGTTTGGGATGGCCGTGCCATATCCACCACCGGATTCACCACCCGACGAGGGTGGTGCAGCTGATCAGTAGGGGAGTTTCTCTAGCCCTATACCTTCATTCATTGAGATAATGAATATTATAAGTTTGGGGGTATTGGGGTAGTAGTGTAGTTACATATAGTATGTGCATGTTTAGTTTAAATTTTGCATGCTTATGGTTAGATAAAAATTGCAGAAAATTTTTAGGTTTTTAGTCATTATTACTTGTGTTAGTATAGTTTAGTGGCATTTTATGTGTAGTGCATGTCTCACAAATTCTGGCTTTATGGAAATTATGTCTAGCCTATGATGAAAGTGAATTTTGAAGGATTGTTGAGTATTTTGGATAACATGAGCTTAGATATAATGTTTTACACGATGTAATTCATGATGTTATTTAGATGCTTTCGGTTTGCACTGCTGTGTTCACAATTGCTTGTAGGCATAAGAATGATGTGTTGCATTGCTTAATAGGAAATGTGGTTTTAAAAAGAGAAATATATGGAAAATGGACTTAGACTGTACAAAACATTGATAATCAAACTTTGGGAACACATGGGTATGCTATATAAAAAAAACAATAACGTGGCTAGTCTTATTTCGAGGCCCTTGTTACTTGAGTAAGTACACCCGTACGGGTGTCTTAACACCTAGCGCCCTAAGGTCTTTTATGGTCTGGGAGTCATTGGTTAAAAGCTCGTTAAGGGGTAGCATTGTTAGCCTAATGGAATGAGGCATTGCACAGTCATGTAAAAAAAAGAAAAAGAAAAAAAAAGAAAAATAGCAATAAACACCGCAGGAAAGAGCAAAAATCACCCTCGTGAGTAGTAATAAAGCAGTTAAGCCCATTGTTGAATCTTAGTTTGTTTTGATATGTTGGAACATTCTTTGTTGCATAAGTATGCATGAGTCTTGATTTAGACTGTAATTTCCTGTTTTGAGCAGTTTATCATGTGTATTCTTTGCTTAAATCAAGTTTTGGTGAACACAACACACACACACACACATCATCTTTATAGCATATATGAATTGTTTGAGTGTATGATATTATGCCTATAACTTGGTTTGAATTTGTATTTTTGAATCTGGATAATTCGTTGATGCATTTTGGACTAAAATTCTGTTATAGCTGGAATAATGTGAGACTCGTTTGCATCATGATATAGTTGCATAGCATGTAGTTGCATTTTCAGTGTTTATGTAGTATGCATTGCTTAAGGACAAGAAATGGTTCAAGTTTGGGGGTATTTGATAAGTAGGTTTTATACCTACTTATTGGATATCAATTCACAAGAACTATGCCCATCTTAGGTACATTGTAGTGTGTTTTAGTTGCATTTCGTGTTATTTTTCATTGCATGTACTGAGAACTCTGCTGGTGTAAAAATGCAGGAAATGGCAAAGCTCGATGATGGTATGTGGCCTGAGGTCAGTGATGGCATGACAAGAGGGTCGATTGGATAAATGAAACTGATCATTGATGGACAAGGAGGCAAGAGTGGCATGTCAAAGATTCAGTAGCAGCTGGACACAAAAGCAGCAGCAACAGAGTCAAGAATTCAAAATGAAGAAGCCGTCTGCATGCAAGCAGCAATCGTAATCTCAACACGCTGCTACCGCCATCGTATCAAATGATCGAGCAGATTTTTGTACCCCATGCCAAATTTATATTTACGAGGGACCGCAGCGTCACATCAAGATCGCAGCTTATAATTTTATTTTATTTTTAAAATTTAAAGAGTTTGAGTTGGTATAAACTACTCTGGTTGGTACCAGACGCGACTATCTTGCGTTGTGACCCCCGCCGGGGAAGGTTGCTTCGATGGGTTTACTTGCCATTGGCTAACATGACGTCAAGGCTGCTTGACCTTCATTGATGTGTGTATCAATGGTTACATTGCGTTGTAACCCCCGCCGAGGAAGTTTACTTCGATGGGTTTACTTGTCATCTGCTAATATGACGTCAAGGCTGCTTGACCTTCATTGATGTGTGTATCAATGGTTGCATTGCGTTGTAACCCCCGCCGGGGATATACAGAAGTTTGAAGGATGTGTGTTGTGACCCCCGCCAGGGATACGTACATATTGATAACTTTGGCGTTGTAACCCCCGCCGGGGAGGTTTGATATATCGTGGTTTTGTGTTATAACCCCCGCCAGGGAGGTTTTAGGATTGTGACCCAGCAAATGATGACATCGGACCTTTGTGGGGTATTGCCAAACATGATCTATGAAAGCTGAGCTCATTGGTATAGTATACCCTGTATTCAGGCGAATACCTTTGAGACGACAGGAGTTTAAATCTGACCGACGAAAAACCAGGATTTTAGGCTATTCCGCTCGATCATCCATGGCTGGGGATTCGGGAGGTTCTTCTCCATTCTACCCTGTCGCTATCCCTGGGGTTACCTCAGGGCATTGTATGAGCGGTGGTTTCACTAGACACAGTCACTCCATTTGCTGAACTGCGAGGTGATGATGACGCCGATGGATTGGCGATTTATCATAGGTATGGAGTTTGGAGGGGAGCCGATGCCTTGCACGGCGGATATCACCCCTACTATCGTCAGATCCTTGTTGGGAGTTCCGGCGGAGGCGCTCAAGGGTAGGACTGTTCGTACAGGTCCTTTGAGCGTAGATGCTATGAGTGGGCTATTGAGTGAGCCCATACCCGATGATGTGAGAGTCAGGGATCACATTCTTTGGCGATTGTTCCTGATGATCATTAGGGGCTGCTACATAGCAGATAATTCCTCTACGGTGTCCTTCACTTTGATCAGCGCCACTCGACACGTGGACCATATAGGAGAGTATGATTGGGTTTCCTACACCTTTGCCTACTTCCTCAGGGGAATGCGCATGCGATCGCAGGGCTTGAACGAGGTGTGGTAAGGATTCTACCCATTTCTGCTGGTGAGTATTTCTCCTGTCTTTTCCCATGTATAGGTTAAGAGTGTTGACTGAGAGCAGATGTTTGCCTTTGTGTTGGTAGTTTTGGGCCTATGAGAGGCTTCCTTTTTTGCGTCCTATGAGCGTGTTAGGATTAGACACCTATCCACGAGGACGGAGATGGCATCATTCCATACAGGTGGAGGTCCCTGTTGCTGAGGGTTTCAGTCATTGTCGCCTACAGCTGGAGCTATTGACAGCCGATGTCATCACATGGATTCCCTACTCTGGAGAGCATTTGGGAGTTGGTTTTGATGATGGGTACCCGACTGGAGTAGAGTACGTCATTTCCACCCATAGGATTCCTCTCTTTATATATGGAGGATGGGAGCTCTATTTAGGAGAGTGTGGTATTAGGAGCACTACAGGAGAGATTCGTATGCCGATCTTGCCTCATGCCAGGCATTATTGGCCTGTTTCGCAGTCACCCGTCATTAACATCCCATTGATGGGGATTGACTATTTTACATTGTCAGAGGGCCCCTGTTCTCAGGAGATGTTCTAGCATTGGTGGATCCCTCGTACCATTGGAGCTCTAACCCGCGCCACACAGTTTATGGGGGATATGGTTCCAGGATCCGTGATGATAACTGATTGGCTAGCCTATGTCAGAGATCCGACTCATGTGACACAGATTGACAGATTGACTTGGCAGCTGGATCGGTCACATCTTTTCATTCGGAATTTGGGCAGAAATCCTGCAGTGGTAGATACTTTTGATCCTTCCAGCTCTGGCACTGGTCCCTCAGGTGACCCATATGGTTTTTCCGGCCCAGATCCTCCCTTGTATCGGCTTGACATCCCTGTAGATAGAGATCTAGTGACTCGGGAGGAGTTATATCAGGTGGACATGATCGATGATGTAGACATCGACACTCTTGAGTTTTTCTTATGTATTTCTTGCTATATCTTTTGATAGGCCTCTGTTGTATGTTGGGTAGCTTCATCCCATTTCCCTATATTTTAGCTGTACAGAGATGTATTAGATGATGATATACTTAGGAATGTATGTACAGTTTTCCATTCCCTATATAATATTGCCATCTATTGTATCATGCATGTTATTATGTTATGCATATGTATGTATGTCCATAGATATTCAGCATTGACACCTGGATGGTCTTATGACATAGCCCTTACAGATGTCTTCTTTGACAGTTAGCCGTATTGATCATACCCCACCATTTGTGGTGGTAGTTGGTATGCGCTCATGGTATGATAGTATATCACCATCGGACATGGTGATTGTTGATGATTCTTCGCATGACATACTACTATGACCCCTGTTGATGTTTCGAGTTCCCACTGTGATTTGTAGAGGGCATGCTAGAGCACTGGGTATCGGAGAGGCATGTTTTCTGATTTGGGACCCAGGAGTTGACTCCTACTTTGGAGGAGTATGCACGGTTGACGATGTTGCCGCTGGACAGACCTTGGATGCATATGGCTATTGGAGACATGACCAAACAGTTCATGACCCTCACCAGATTGAGGCGTAGAGTGGTCCAAGACGAGATAACATCCGGCCACGTGATATCCCAATGTTTCCTGTTTGACAGGTTTGGTTCTGAGGACAGCTATGCACGGCATTCCGGGGATTTCACCACACCGGAGGATCATTGGCGTTCAGCCAGAGTAGATGTACTGCTTCTATACATATTGTCATACGTCTTTATGCCGCGATACATGGATGAAATTTGGATATCGGCGTCATTATGGCGATGAGAGAGCTCGGGAGGGTCATACCATTGTCTGGATGATTGTCACGAGACACCGAGGTCATTACATATCTTATTGTACTTATCTGGCAAGAGTGTTTACAGTAGCCCTACCATGCTGTATGTGTGGTTTATGTCACACTTGAGACCGATTGGCACATTCAGACGACAGGGGTTTTGCTTCACCCATGATATAGCTATATCATACTCCTTTTAGCCTGTGGAGTGTACAAATGCTGCATCGTGGTCAGCTTTCCTGGCAGGGATTAGGGATCCGTTTTCCATATTGTCATGTTCAGGGCTTAGTTCACCCTACAACTTCATTACTCATGCTCCGGGCATGGATTATCTCCCTCTGGCTGGATTGAGGGGCATGATCACTTACCACCCACTGGCCGTGATTTGTTAGTTTGACCAGTTTCAGGATTTTCATCCGTATGAGGGGCGATGAGTCGACGCTTCGCATCACACCGCTTATCACGGAGAATGATCCGGGTTGTATGCTGCTGGGATCAAATGAGAGTTGGCTGAGTTTTCTGTTAGTCATCCAGGTTATTTTGCAGAGTATTCCGCATGGATGGAGACAGAGACTGCATCGGCTGCGACAGTATCCACAGTGCAGGGGATTGAATTTGACGATGAGGAGCCTATAGAGGAGGCTGACATTCCTATCGATGATTTGATTGTTGGGCTACTTGTATTTGTGATGGATTCTCCCACCCCGAGTGCCACTGTTATTCAGTATTCGGCACAACATCTGGAGCAGAGCTTACATCTGATGACCTATGATAGAGATCAGGCTAGGGCCGCGATGTTGACAGCTCTTGATGGGAGAGACGCCGCTTTGTTTGAGAGGGATGAGGCTAGATCAGCCAGGGATGAATTGATAGTGGAGCGGGATGCCGCCTTATCTACTAGGGATGTGGCCATCGCAGATAGTACTTCAGTTAGACCTAGATGACTGTCAGTCTTGCCGACATGAGTGCTTACATTGATGAGCATTATGCCACCATGCAGTTAGCCTCTGATCTGCTAGCTCGTGTAGATACCCTCGGGCAGGAGCTTGCAGTGCTTCCTCTGTCTTCAGAGAGGTATGCCATGTTAGATCTGATAGTCCGCATACACACAGATCTGTAGATAACTTTTTATTTTCCTGCACAGACTAGCTTAGCCATTTTGTCATGTACAACACAAATGTATATATCAAACAGTATTATATATGGTAGGGAAATATATGTTGATTCACTTCCCTTTTAGTTATGCCTTGATACTTGCTTGATGTTTGCCTGTTTCTCTAGGGCCTTGTGATCTTGATGCATTTTGAACTTATCCTTGATAGATGGACATTGAGACGTCATGAAGATCTCTCGAATGTATAACCGATTTACGTAAATCCTACCATCTTTGGTGTCTTAGAACTAGTATCTGTATGGAAAAGTGGAGAGGAGGGTGGTTTCTTCCTCTCTGAGATTGACCGCACCACAGATGGTCGCCAATACTTCTACTTATGAGAAGCCTAGTTAATTCCATCTCTTATGGGTTGGTATTACTCTTTGAGGCACGATCGCAGCTTAGATGGTCACCGAATCTTCTATTTGTTAGAAGAGGTTGGGTAATTCCATCCCTTTGATCTGAAACCGATGAAATGGGGCAAATTGAAGGTAGATCCCAGTACCGTGTGACAAGTATGTTGTTACGGTAGGGGTTAGATCGCACCATGAATGGTCGCCACGTACTCTATTGAAGAGGAGATCAAGTCTGCGTAGTTCGAACCTAGTGTAGGAGGTTCAACGCTAAATGCGGAAGGCAGATGGGTGTAGAAGTATTTTTGTTGTTTTGTAGAGAAAGGGCAGAAATGTTTTTGTTGTTTTTTTTATTGTGACTGGGCCATATAGAATATGGTTGCCTACGTACCCTCGGGTATCAGGGAGATCAGGTCAATGTAGTTCACCCCTCGGGATGAATTGAAGGCGAAGAGAAGTGTGAATCCCATGTGCAGGCTATACTGCGAGGAGAAGAAAGTTTGATCCCATAATGGGGACAAACTGCAAGTGTGTAAAAAGTCTGATCCCATCCTCAAGAGAAACTACAGGCATAGAAAAGTTCAATCCCGTCTTCAAGATAAATTGCAGGTGTGAAAGGTTCAATCCCGTCTTCAGGATAACTGAAATTGTGAAAGGTTAAATCCCATCTTTAGGATAACCAAGATTGTATGAAAGGTTTGAAATGAAGTAAAACCAGGCTGCTGGCTTGAAGTGTATGTTCCCCTGAGGGGCAGAAGAGTATTCAAAAGGAAAGGGTTCAAAACTGGAATGACTGGTGATTTGATGATCAAAACCAGGATGTTTGTTTGATGGTAACTTTAGACATAGTACCCTTTCACGGTGTCCGAGTTGATAAGCTGTAGAAATTAATCGCCATCCATTTCCTGCAATCTGAGAGCACCTCCAGTCAATACTTCCTTGACAACAAATGGGCCTTCTCAATTAGGTGCCAATTTTCCCTTAGATTGATCTTGGTTGTCAATGATCTTCTTCAAAACCAAGTCATGTTGTTTGAATTGCCGTAGTCAGACTTTTCTGTTGTAGGATCGTGCAATCCTTTGCTGATATAACTGACCATGGAAGATAGCTGCGGATCGCCTTTCGTCTATCAGAGACAATTGGTGATACTTGTCTTGTACCCATTGGTCTTCACCATGGGGAATGAGGCTTCTTCTACCCATTTGGTGAAGTAGTCGATCATGGTGAATATGAATCAATGTCCATTATTGGCTTTGGGCTCGATGGGCCCAATCACGTCCATTCCCCACATTGAGAAGGGTCATGGCGAACTCATATTGTGGAGTTCCCTTGGAGGGGCGTGGATAGCATTCCCATGAATCTAGCATTGATAGCACCTCTTGACCTGATCATCACAGTCAGCTTTGAGTGTAAGCCAATAGTGTCCCATTTTGAGAATTTTCTTGACAAGTAGGGGTCCACTCTTGTGAGGGCCGCATACTCCACCATGGATCTCATCCATGAGTCTCTAACCTTGGTCTTTGTCCAGACATCTGAGGAAACCTAATCCTGCATCTCTTTTGTAGAGTGCATCTCCGCTCAGGTAGAATTTCATAGCAAGTCGATGAATCCGCCTCTTCTCAGTTAGGCTCGCCTCAGCGGGTGTAGATCCATCTCGCAGATACTCCTTGATATGCTGATACCAAGGTTTATGGATGGGAGGTAGCTCATCCGATACTTATCCAATATAATTCCCATAAACTGGGGCTTTCTGCAGAGTAAACGAGATGCTTGGCATGTTTTCCTTGTCAGGTATGTAAACCAAGGAGGCCAACGTTGCTAATGCATCTGCAAAATCATTCCTATTATGAGGAATGTGAAGAAAGGAGATTTCTTCGAACTCCAAAGCCATCTATAGAACTTGCCGATGGTAAAGCAGCAAATGTAATTCTTTGGTTTGATAGATTCCTGTGGATTACTTGATTACCAATTTGGAAACCCCAAAGACAGTTAACCGCCTGATGCCCATTGAACGGACAAGTTTTAGCCCCATGATACAGCCTTCATACTCATACTCACCGTGTTATTGAGTGACAAACCGCAATTTAATGACGGCGATTTGTAAATCCCTCGCAGTGGTATTTTACGGCATTGATCCGCAATTTTTGACCCTTTGATGAGACTTTTTGCATCACATAGACGATGTCAAATTGCTGTAGGATCAACTGCCATCTGGACAATCGACAATTCAGTATGGGCTTGCTGAACACATACTTGAGAGGATCCATTCGGGATATGAGATGGGTTGTGTGACCATGGAGGTAATGTTGTAACCTCATGGAAGCCCATGGTAAAGCACAACAAGTCTTCTCAATTAGAGTGTACTTGTGCTCACTGATGCTGAATCTTTTGCTGAGGTAATAGATCGCTCATTCTTGGCCTCTATTGTCTTTCTGCCCCAGCATGTAGCCCATGGCATTGTCATTTATGGACAGGTACATGAACAGGGGGACACCATCCCTGGGAGGTACCAAAATAGGAGCGTTAATCAGTTGCTCTTTAATGGTAAGGAAGGCTTTCTGACACTCATCGTTCCATTTCATGGAGGAGTTCTTCCTTAACAGCTTGAAGATAGGCTCACAGGTTGCTGTGAGTTGAGAAATGAATCTGCTAATGAAATTGATCCTTCCCAAAAATCCCCATATTTCCTTCTCTGTCTGAGGAATGGGCATTTCCTTAATGGCCTGGATTTTTGTAGGATCCAGTTCAATTCCTTTGTGGCTGACTAGGAAACCTAGCAACTTGCCTGACTTAACACCAAAGGTGCACTTGGCGGGATTCAACTTCAAGTTGTACTTACGCAACCTATTGAAAAGTTTTATGAGATGGTCTAAGTGGTCATCCCCCTTCCGGGATTTGATAATGATGTCATCCATGTAGATCTCTATCTCTTTGTGTATTAAATCGTGGAAAAGAGCAATCATAGCTCGCTGATAGGTTGCCCCGACGTTGATGAGGCTGAATGACAACCATCTATAGCAAAAGGTTCCCCAAGGCGTGATGAAAGCAGTTTTCTCATGAGCTTCCTCAGCGACCATAATTTGATGGTACCCCGCAAAGCAATCAGCAAAGAAATACATGCCGTATTGAGCAGTATTTTCAATAAGAATGTGGATAAAGGGCACGAGAAAGCTATCTTTAAGGAAAGCTTTGTTCAAATCCCGGTAATCCACGCAAACTCACACCTTTCCCCCTGGTTTAGGCACGGGAACAATGTTGGATATCCACTTCGGATATGTAGACACCATGATGATGCCAGCTTGAAATTGTTTCACAATTTCCTCTTTAACTTTTAAACTCCATTCAGGTTTTAATCGCTGAGAGCTTTACTAACCGGCTTTGAATCCTTCTTTAATGGGAAGGCAATGAAGAACAATGTCAGTGGACAAACCCACCATGTCTTCATGAGACCATGCAAACACATCCTGGAATTGGGTTAATAGTGCAACCATATCATTCCGTTGATTTGTGGTAAGGTCTGAACCAATCCAGATTAGCTTAGGGTTGTCTATGGTTCTGAGATTGAAAGGAGTGGTTTGATCAAGATTGGGTTTGGGTTTGTCTGCGACCCATTCCTTAATCTCTTGAGGTGTCTCAATGTCCTCTTGGATGTCCATCAAGTCTGAGTCCAACTTTGCGTTAAAGTTACAGCCCTTGTGGAGAGAAGGTATGTCATCAGCAAGGATATGCACATCTAAATTTAGAGTCCTGAAACAAAAGATGCTTTCACTTAATATATGCAATTGTTCGATCATACAAAAATGTTAGCATGTACTTGATAAAATAACTGCTAATACTGTAAAGGAAAGCAAGCAATTAAAGTTATCTATATGGCAGAGGGATTCTCTGCCCATTTTACCCTCCTCGACCAATGAATGCAGTGCTGCTCCAATTGTCGAGGGAAAAGTCCTGATGGACAACAGTAATGGAAGGATCGTCATTGTCCTCCTTCTCCCGAATGATAACCATGACATCTGGGCAATCATCGTCTGGGGTGTATCTATGTGTATGTTCATCATGAACAATGACGCAAATGCTTGCCATCATCAAGGCAAGGTCATGTTTACGTTTCCATTCCTTTTCTTCTGCCTCGGGATCAGGAATCAGCACCTCTTTTGCTTTGATTGGCACTAGTTTTAGAAACAACATAGCCACAACATGGGCTGGAACCTTTACTGGAGATTGCATCAACTCATGGGGTAAAGGTATAGAAAATCGCCATGCAGCGGAAGCTTGAGGAACCTGCTTGTGCTTATGAGGATTCTAATGTGAATCGCGTAATAGGCTAGTCCGGCTGCTTCAATTTGATCGGATATTTGGATAGGGTGCTTAATACCACCTTATCTTTACCAATCCTTGTCCAGGTTGATGACCCAATGACATCATTTCTTGAGTGGCCGACATAACCTCGAAAGAAATCTTGGGTATGGGAAGTGGCGCTCTAATAGAATGGTATTGCGTGTTACTCACTTCCAAAGTATGGAAACTGGCCAATTCAACTTCTGAATTGAAGCTGATAATTGGTAGAGCTCCTTGTTCAGGACAATCCAGCTCAGCGTTGACAGTGACTAGACTGTTGTTGATAATGTATTTGAGTTGTTGATGTAGCGTGGAGGGAACAGCTCCAACCATGTGTATCCATGGTCTCCCCAATAGCAGGTTATATCCTGAGTCTATCTTGAGGATATGGAAGGATACATTGAATGTATTGGGACCAATCTCAATTGGCAATTCAATCTTTCCAACGGAATTTCGCCGGGATCCATCAAAAGCTCTAATGACCATATGGCTGCTTTGGATCCGCTTGAGATTGATATTCATCTTTACCAAGGTGGCATAAGGACAGATATTTAGAGATGAGCCTCCATCTATCAATACTCCTGCTAGCATGTACCCGGAAGACAAAACTGCAATATGCAAAGGCTAGCAATGACCAGTCCCTTCAAGAGGTATGTCATCATCAATGAAGGATATCACATTGTTGTTGAAAATGTGATCAACCAAATGTTGAACTTTTTCCACGTCCACTGATTTTGGAAAATAGGCTTCTTCTAAAACCTTCAGTAAGATCTTCTGATGATCCTCGGAAGAGAAAACCAAGTCCAGTATTGAAATCTGGTGTGGAGCTTCTTGCAAGCTTAAAACCACTTTGGCTTCATTGTGGCCCATAGTGCAGAGGAATTTTTCAATCTTCTCCATGGGCAACTTCCCCTTTGCTTCGCAAGTAGGTTTAATAACCTGTTGAGGAAGATACAGTGGATTTTCCTTTGACACTGTAGCAGTAGTATGAGATGTGGATCCTTCAGCTTCTCCATAATTCCATGGAACTTTGTGTAAGCTGACAACAGGATGTTATGGTCTGAAAGGTAAAGGATTTGGCTTTGGTGCGGCCACTTTCAAAGGATTGTCAGCTCCTTTGAGTTGAATTGTTTGTGTGGAAAATACTTTGACAGTTTCATCATCCACTTCAGATATAACTGCTACTGATCCCTTCCATTTGGTAGGACATGCATTCCCACCCTTGAGCTGCACAGTGTAATCATCTGCTATTTGCAGGACACCGCTATCAATAAGATTCTGAATGAGATGGCGGAGTGCCCAGCATTCTTTTGTGCTGTGACCGCGAGAATGTGAATGATATTGACACATTTCATCAGGATTGAACTGCCCTAAGTGGGGATTGATGGGAGGGAGAAGGAAGGTAATTCTTCCTTCGTTGATCAACATTTGTAGTATCTCCTCCATGGATTGGCCCAAATATCTGATTGGCAAAATCCTGATGGGCTTTAGCATTTGCTCGCTTCACAACCTTATCCTCCATAGCTTCGCTTTCTGAAGGTTGTGAGGAGGCATTCATAACAAAAGGAAGGAGATAGGCAGGCTCCTGCCTGATTAATTAGCGTGTGACTTGATGCTGGTGGGTCACCATTTCTGCCAATTGTTCAATTTGTTTGCAAAGAGCTTTCATTTTTCGTTCCATGGTAAACTGGAACTTTGCATAATCCCATTTGTCAACACCATCTTTGATGGGTTGGGATGATTCGCCATTAGAATTGGAACCTTGTGCAGTGCTCCAACTGATCATGTTGACCTCTTCTTCTTTGTGTTGAGGAAGAGGGTTATCTTGCACATGAGGTTGATCTGGTTTAGTGACCACCATCTCACCATTGTCTATTAGATCTTGGATCTTATGTTTCAAGGCCCAACAATCTTGAGTATCATGTCCAGGTGCCCCGACATGATAAGCACACTTTCGAGTAGCATTAAAACCCCTCCCATTAGGGTTGGCTGGTGGAAGAAGATGTGTAATTTTCTTCTGAGCAGTCAGAAGAGCAAGAATATTCTCGAGCGAGTCCCCAGAGGGTGTGAACGTTCGAGGTCGCTTTACTTCTCCACTTTTAGGCAATGGAGGGTTTGAAGATTGTGCTGGAAAAGGGGAGTAGTTTCTCCTCTGTATAGGCATGCTTGGATTGCCTTTTTGTCCTTGTAGTATCAAGGAAACATCCTCCTCTTTCTTTTTATGGACCCTCCGGGGGTTGTTTCCATAAGATCCGGATTGGATGTGCTCAGCAACAGCTTTAAGAGCGGCTAGGTCTTGAATTTTACCGGACTTCACTCCCATCTCAGCCATCTCACCGTGTTTGATCATTTCAGAAAATGGTTTGCCAATACCATCTAGAACTCTTTCATAGAATGGAGCTTCTCAGAATCTCTATGAAGGTCATGACCATTTCGATTACATCATGGAAGGAATAACTTGAGCGAAAAGAAGCGCCTCCACCTTTGAGCATACTCTAAATGACTCATTAGATCGCTTGACCTTGGTAATTTGGTACCCACAGAGCCATCTGAGATTGAAAAGCAGATTGAGTGAGGAAGGCGTGAGCCATCTCTTCCCAAATATGGATCTTATAGTTGTCTAATCTGGTATACCATGAACGGGCTTCTCCAGTCAGACTTTTTCTCAAAATGCCTACATTTCTTGAGCTTTTCATTTTCCATAAGACCCAAGTTCTCTCGATGAACACCTTTAAATGTGTATAAGGATCCCCTAATCAATCATATTTCTCAAAATCGGGGTCTTGAATTTCTCTGGATATTGAACACCAGAAAATATGCAAAGGTCTGTATATGAAACACTGCCATGGGCTCCAATCCCTTTGAGAACACGAATAGTTTCCTCCATTTGAAGGACCTTCTTCCTGATATCACCGGTGTCTGGATCTCTTTTGAGATGGGTGTTTTCAGGGTCTTTGTTGGTTGTATCCAACTGATGTTCAAATTGTTTTTTCCGGACCTTGAACTCCTCCTTGTGTAGAGGATTACGTATGTGTAGATATCTTCGTACCACAGTGGTAGATGTGTAATTCTTTTAGTAGAACAACCAAGTCTCAGCGGATTTGTTTACTCAATCCGTCAAATTCTTCTCGGGAGACAGATATTAGGCGGTCGGAAGAAGACATGATTGGCTGTAGGCTCGCGGCCTTTTTTGATTTTGAGCGAGTAATGAGCCCAATTTCTTCCTACAAAAGACTTACGTAGTTTAGTCTTAGGGTAATATAAATGTTATCATAATATGTCCGCTTTAGGAATTTTGTCTGCAAAAACTCATTGTTAATTGATAACATGTCATGTATGCATAGATATTCTTCATATTTTCCATTACATATGGATGAACATGGAATTACAAGTAAATGTTTTTACAGGTAATTTAAAATGGAAAGTATGAAGAGACTTCCCTCCAAGTTTGGTTTATCAGAGGCTGACCTATCTTAGGGTTACTCTCACGACTTTTTGGCATGAAGGTTCCCAAATCATCGCAATCTACTTGACAGGAAGTTAATCCGGTCGTTCAACTGGAGCGAATCTAAGTGGTGCCTTTCCTGAGCCCCGGTGAATCATTCTTCCCACGAGTCCAGTAATCAAACACCAATAGGATAGCCTCCTGGTGGAGGGACCACACAACATAAATTCACATATAACGTGTCTCACCGTTTATGCAAAATGATGACATGTGCGAAGCACTAATATCACTTATAGATATTTAGCAGTGCAGTAAATAAAGATTCATTCGTACACATTCATCATAAATGTAAATGCAACATTCACACACAAGCATATAACAATTTTGAAAAGCTTGAAATAGCGGCTTAAGCCCTCTTCTTCGAGTCTCCCCAAAGAGTCGCCACCGTCGACGTCGGGATTTTTGTGTGTCCTTTTCACATTACTTGTTCTTTGGTGTTCTCATGTTAATGTGAGATTTGTTTGAAAAAATAAGTGAAAAAGGTCTGACATGTATAATGTCGATTTATTTGACTTTAAGAGTCGAACGGTTGGTGTATTTAATCGGTTGCACTAATGCAACCGAAAAAGTTCAAGACATCATTGAAAGAGTGTTTGACACCTGCTAGACGGGTCTGTGAAACCAGATTCATTTTGGGTCCGAGGGCTTGATTATGCGGAGGGAAGGTGTTAGGCACCCCTCGACATCCGTGTTACTACTAGCCACTTTTCAAAGAAATTATTATATGAATGTGTGTGTTTGTGTGTGTGTGGATCAATGTGCAGTTATTTGAAAGTAGTACGAAGCCTCGTTCGCACCTACATACACAAGGTTTGAATTTTATAGAAAAATTCAATTTTAACCGAGATATAGCAATGACATTTTGTAAAAGAGGTTTTTTCAAACCCTGTGCTCAATAGGAATTGAGACCTTTTCATACTTCCATTTTATTATTAAATGTTCGGCTTATTTGCTTTTATTTTCTAGATGCGAAGCATTCTGAAGAAAAAATAATATCTGAAGATGTCGAGCTCCTCATGGGCATGACATGACCATCCAAGGAAATTTAGACAATCAGAAATAATATACTGAGTACTTCATAAATGAAAAATGTCCATCATGGGAACTGAATCTAGATTCGATGGCGAACACAGATCACATGATTCCTAGGCTCACATGATATCTGCAATTTGTATGGAAAGCGATGGCGCGCTATATATATATAAAAGTCAGAAATATATATATATAAACATGATCAACCGTCACGAAGTAAACTCCATGTGAGACAAAATGTAAATAAAGCTGTAAAAGTAATCAACTACCACGAAGTAAACTCCAGGCAGGACGGATGTAAATAAAGCTGTAAAAGTTCACGAAGTGAACTCCAGGCCTGATAGAAATGTAAATATATATATATATATATATATATATATATATGTGTGTGTGTGTGTACAGATATATACATAAAGCAGTAAACGCACTGGATGTAAATCCAGGCTCATCGGATATGTCCGACATGCAATTATATATATATATATATATATATATATATTAAACGCATAGGATATAAAATCCGTGCTCAATGATATGTCTAATAACAAATATATATATATATATATATATATATATATATATATATATATATATATATATATATATATATATATATATATATATATAAGCAAATAAATGCAATCAATATAAAATCCAAGCTCATCAGATATATCTGACAATAATTATATATATAAAAGCAATTAAACTCACCGGATATAAAATCCAGGCTCATCAGACAGAGTCTGACCACAATTTATATATATATATATATAAAGCAATTAAAAGCTCTAAACCGAAGTCTAGGCTCAATCGAGGCATAACTCGATAATGTTAGTCCATATATGAAATATATACATATATATATACAGACAGAAATGAAAACCACGAACCTAAGTCCGGGCAAACACACTCACACGACTCGACTCTCAACGTACACAACAAAGGTGTTAATATGAGAAGAAGGCTTTATAGAATATAAGAAGGCTTACGTTGAAAACGCCAAAGTAGACTTCTATGACTTTAAATGGATAAACACTCGGCTCCACGGATAAAAGATAGCTATATGTGAGCTAACTAGTGTTTAGAAGTGAGGAAACACTCAAATGATGTGTATGCAGAGTAAAATGGACATGGCTTCCTCGCTTTTTCCTCCCTCTTCTCTCAAAATGGTCGACCCTAAGGCTTGTATATATAGAGCGGATGGTAGTAGGTACACTGTGGTAGCCGCAGCTTATACTGCTAATTCGTCGTGGATGCATCCGAGTCTCGCGGTCCCGTCGTCCGTCGTCAAAATGCGTGTACTCATGCATCAGTAATGTCTCGCTCGAACTTGCGTAACTTCAATCCGAGCATCCCGAGATGAGGTATATCGACCTTCTTCGTACTGGCCAGTGTCGAGAGTTACGCAATGACATGGATTAGAGGTTGTACGAAGTCGAAAAGAGGGTCTATTCCCATGGTCTTCAAGCTTCAAATTCTATCCAAAGTAATGTCACACGTAATAGTCACTCGGGATTGTCAATCCTCGGCTCTTGTGGGACATTGTTGGATGTTTGTATGTATGAAGTGTTGAGATGACATGCCATTATCGAAGGAACAAGATGACGTTTGACTCCTCGCCGGGGTTATCGCCGGTTTGAGTTGAAAGTAGACGTTGCTCAGGGTTACAACTGAGATTGGACTACTTGTTGGTATGTCGCGATATCATCTTGTTGAGATGGTAAGATGACGTTGTGACTCCTCATCGGGGTGATCGTCGGTTTAAGCAAAAAGCAGACGTTGCTCAGGGTTTCATCTGAGATTGGACTGCTGCTTGTTTGTATGTCTCACTATCATCTGTGGATGTTCCTGTCTGCCCGTTGTTATCTTCGGGTCTAAGGTGTATGTGCCTCGATAGGATGTCTGTTGTTGAAGCTGATTGAATATGTTTGAAAAAAGCATTTTCAGGGTTATTGCCAGAACTACAATGAGACCTCTTGGGGCTATCACCAAGGATGGGGTTACTACTCCCAGTGTTGTCTTTGGGACTGGAACTGAGCATCGCGGTGTTATCGCCGAGACAGAACTGTCCTCTCCGGTGTTTTTGTCGGTCTTTTGATCTGCATATCTCAGTGTTATCTCCGAGATTGGAAATGACATTCCTGGTGTGTGTTCTGGGTTTGAGATGATGTTCCCGGTTTGTGTTCCGGGTTGGAGCTAAACTTCCGGTAGTATCCAGAATGGATGTAAGCTGTCTTTCAGGGTTATCTCCAAAAGACGAATCTATCCTCCTGCAATGTTAGTAATAGGAGCGCAGAAAATTTCGAGTGTCTACAGATGCCCCTCTTTATCATATTCATGCAATGCAAGGCATGGATAAGATAAAGAATACTAGACACTTGAAATGCAAGCAAGATAAACATGATGCTATATGCAGCAACATGATGAAAATGCATGTAAAATGCATGAATGATTGTCAGGTAATCCTATTGGGATGACAATCAGTGATGGCTTGGACATGCGATCCAAGTCTCCAAGGATGTTGACGTTGGGGCTATCACCAAAGTCATAAATCCTAGACACTGGCTTATATTCCATAGAGGTACCTCTTGTGTGTAAGAGATATGTGGGGATAAAGCTTAGTCTATTTGAGGATGTGTATACCATATTCCCTCATTCTGTCGAAGTTACTGCCAACAATTTGTTGTTATCAAGGTTGCCTGATCTTCGTTGATGTGTTGATCACCAGATAAAGCCCTGTTGGATGCATTGTCAAGGCTGCTTGACCTTCATTGATGTATGTGTCAATGGTAGCATTGCGTTGTGACCCCCGTCGGGGAAGGTTGCTTCGATTGGTTTACTTGCCATCGGCTAACATGATATTAAGGCTGCTTGACCTTCATTGATGTGTGTATCAATGGTTGCATTGCGTTGTAACTTCCGCTGGGGAAGGTTGCTTCGATGGGTTTACTTGCCATCGGCTAACATGACGTCAAGGCTGCTTGACCTTCATTGATGTGTGTATCAATGGTTGCATTATGCGTTATAACCCCACGGGATATGCGTAGAGTTTGAAGGATGTGCGTTGTGACCCCCGCCGGGGATACGTAGATGTTGATAACTTTGGCGTTGTAACCCCCGTCGGGGAGGTTTGATATTTCGTGGTTTTGCGTTGTAACCCCCGTCGGGGAGGTTTTAGGGTTATGACCCTGCAAATGATGGCATCGAACCTTTGTGGGGTATTGCTGAGCATGATCTGTGAAAGCTGAGCTCATTGGTATAGTATACCCTGTATTTAGGCGAATACCTTTGAGACGACGGGAGTTTAACTCTGACCGACGAAAAACCAGGATTTCAGTCTATTTCGCTCAATCGCGTAGCACTTTTATTCCTAATTTGGCCTTTTCAGCTTGTGAGACCTCCTTTGCAACTCTAACTGCAGCGAGCTAGAGGTATGGGACCCATGTAGGAGTGTCATAGGTGTACTGTTAGGAACCAGCAGTTTAGCTCATGGCCCAACCGTGTTATGTATAAAGCTACCGTTGCTTTCATAAGTCATTTTCAAGTTATGCTGAACGAAGAAATCAAAGCTCTTCTTCGGATTCTGCTGAGTTCAGAAACTTTCTCGCATATTACCTTGCCACCGCATAAGCGTTCTTCATCGTTCCGGTAACATATGCATGTATTTTTTCCAATTTACATCTTCATTGAAAATAACTTATCGCATGAAATGCATTTAGACACATAGTAGTGAAAATGCATGCTGATATTACTTAAAAAATATTCAACATAGTAAATGTTAGTATTAAACCATGCTAAACATAATGATATGAAAAAATTTAACTTTTGAAACAGTCAAATTTGCCCCTTTTACTGTCATTTCTTATCCTATCTGAGGATAAATGAGTAAAGGTAGACAAGCAAAATAATCCTGGTAATTAGACTACACTTATGGATTTTTTACTACAATGTATTGATGCATACAAGATGTATATGACTGTGTATAGGTGTGCTACTGAATGGCCACCTAGTCATGCCTATGTGCATGTGGATAGTCCTATTTACAAAAGGGCTATGGCAAAATTTTCACAAAATGTAGGTATTGGGTAGTCATGCATTTTTAACTCTACTGTAGATGTTTGTTAAAACAATGCATGCATGCATGTAATCATAGAATGCATTTTGAAAAGACTCCAGGTAAGAAATTACCACACCCTTTCTAAGGTGATTTGAAGACTTGTTGTCCAGATATCATGGATCTGGATCAACCGAGTAGTTCCCGCAGGACCACTTCTGGTGTACGGAGGAGGGTTTTTGAAGAGCCTCAGCGCCGCTTTGTTAGACAGCCTCGTCGTTTGGCGGAGGCGATGATACGTCCTATTCGGGTTAAAGTGCTGAATGTCGAGGACGAGGAGGAGGATGCACCAATTGAGGTTCTTGCTCCTGCTGTACGTGTTCCCCGTAGGGAATTACCAGATATTCAAGTGGCGAACCCAGATCTTCAGGGTGATTTGAGTAGGCATCCTTTAGTATACCTACACGCAAACGAGGTATGAAGTTA
The DNA here is from genome assembly GCA_020205605.1 of Panax ginseng. Lineage (NCBI taxonomy): Eukaryota > Viridiplantae > Streptophyta > Magnoliopsida > Apiales > Araliaceae > Panax > Panax ginseng. The sequence continues at coordinate 61,704,362 of CM035137.1, forward strand.
GATCTTTAATCTTCCTTATTTCCTATTAATGATGAGTCAAGGAGTTTGATGTTGATCTGCATTTGATGTAGGTTCCTGGCTTCACACAGCCTCGAGTGAACTAGTTTAGCATACACTCTATGTATCAGGCCTTGCATGATGACTACAGAGCGATCGTCCATGGCTGGGGATTCGGGAGGTTCTTCTCCATTCTACCCCTTCGCTGTCCCTGGGGTTACCTCAAGGCATTGTATGATCGGTGGTTTCACCAGACTCAGTCACTCCATTTACTGGACTGCGAGGTGATGATGATGCTGATGGATTGGCGGTTTATCATAGGTATGGAGTTTGGAGGGGAGCCGGTGCCTTGCACGGCGGATATCACCCCTACTGCCATTAGATCCTTGTTGGGAGTTTCGGCAGATGCGCTCAAGGGCAGGACTGTTCATACAGGTCCTTTGAGCGTAGATGCTATGAGCGGGATATTGAGTGAGCCCATACCCGATGATGTGAGAGTCAGGGATCGCATTCTTCGGCGATTGTTCCTGATGATCATTAGGGGCTGCTTCATAGCAGATAATTCCTCTACGGTGTCCTTCGCTTTGATCAGCGCCACTCGACACGTGGACCATATAGGAGAGTATGATTGGCTTTCCTACACCTTTGCCTACTTCCTCAGGGGAATGCACATGCGATCGCAGGGCTTGACCGAGGCGTTGTTAGGATTCTACCCATTTCTGCTGGTGAGTATTTCCCTTGTCTTTTCCCATGTATAGGTTAAGAGTGTTGACTGACAGCAGATGTTTGCCTTTGTGTTGGCAGTTTTGGGCCTATGAGAGGCTTCCTTGTTTGCTTCCTATGAGCATGTTAGGTTTAGACACCTATCCACGAGGACAGAGATGGCATCATTCCATATTGGCAGAGGTCCCTGTTGCTGATGGTTTCACTCATTGTCGCCTACAGATGGAGCTATTGACAGCCGATGTCATCACATGGATTCCCTACTCTGGAGAGCATTTGGGAGTTGGTTTTGAGGATGGGTACCCGACTGGAGTAGAGTACGTCATTTCCACCCGCAAGATTCCTCTCTTCACAAATGGAGGATGAGAGCTCTATTTAGGAGAGCGTGCTATTAGGAGCACTACAGGAGAGATTCGTATGCCGATCTTGCCTCCTGCCAGACGTTATTGGCATGTTTCGCAGTCACCCGTCATTGACATCCCATTGATGGGGATTGACAGTTTTACATTGTCAGAGGGCCCCTGTTCTCAGGAGATGTTTCAGCATTGGTGGATCCCTCGTACCATTGGAGCTCAAACCCGCGCCACACAATTTATGGAAGATATGGTTCCAAGATCCGTGATGATGACGGATTCGCTAGCCTGTGTCAGAGATCCAACTCATGTGACACAGATTATGATTGACACGGCAAATCGGACCCACACATCTTTTCATTCGGCATTTGGGCGAGATCCCGCAGAGGTAGATACTTTTGATCCTTCCACTCATGCTTTGGTCCCTCGGGTGACCCATATGGTTTTTCCCATACAGATCCTCCTCAGATCGGCTTTGACATCCCCAGTAGATAGAGATCTAGTGACTCGGGAGGAGTTACATCGTGGAGCAGATCGATGATGTGACATCGACACTCTTAACTTTTTTTCGATGTATTTCTTGCTATATCTTTTGATAGGCCTCTCATTGTATGTTGGGTAGCTTCACCCATTTCCTATATTTTAGTTGTATGAGAGATGTATTAGATGATGATATACTTAGGAATGTATGTACGCTTTCCATTCCTATATCATATTGCCATCTATTGTATCATGCATGTTATTATGTTATGCATATGTATGTATGTCCGTAGATATTCAACATTGACTCTGGATGGTCTTATGACACGGCCGCATAAATGTCTTCTTGACGAGCTTAGTCAGATTGATCATACCCCACCATTTGTGGTGGTAGGCGGTATGCGCCATCATGGTATGATAGTATATCACCATCGAACATGGTGATCGTAGATGATTTGCTACTGACATCTTACTATGACCCTCGCTGATGTTTCTGTGTTCCCACAGATTTATAGAGGGCATGCTTGAGACCTTTGGGTATCGGAGAGGCAAGTTTTCCAATTTGGGACCCAGGAGTTGACTCCTACTTTGGAGGAGTATGCATGGTTGACGATTCTACCGCTAGACAGACCTTGCGTGTATATGGCTATTGGAGACATGAGCAGACAGTTCATGACCCTCACCGGATAGAGGCATAGAGTGGTCCAGGACGAGATTACATCCGCACACGTGATATCCCAAATAAGTTTCTGCTTGATGTGTTTGGCTCAGGAGAACGGCTATGCACGGCATTCCGGGGATTTCACCACACCAGAGTATCATTGGCATTCAGCCAGAGTAGATGTACTACTTCTATGCGTATTGTCATACGTCTTCATGCCGCGGTACATGGATGAGCTGGATATCGGCGTCATTATTGTAGTAAGAGCTCTTATGGAGGTTCGTACCATTGTATCGATGATTATCACAGAGACACTGAGGTCAGCTACATACTTCTGCACTTATCCGGCAGGAGTGTTTACAGGTAGCTCGGTCATGCTGTATGTGTGGTTTATGTCACACTTGAGACCGATTACATTCGCATTTCGGCGGGGGGTTTGCTTCACCCATGATATAGCCATGTCATACCTCCTTTTTAGCCTTTATGGAGTATATGCTGATCCTGCATTGTGGTCGACTTTCCGATAGGGATTAGGGATCTGCTTTGCCATATTGTGTTCGTGGCTTAGTTCACCCTACAACTTAATTACTCATGCTCTGGGCATGGATTATCTCCCTCCGGATAGATTGAGGGGCATGATCACTTACCACCCATCGGCCGTGATGTGTCGGGCTTGACCGCCTCGATTTTCATCCGTATGAGGGGCAGCGAGTGAGTCGGTAACTTCGCGTCACCGCTTATCGTGGAGAGACAGATCCAGTCAGATATACTGTTGGGATCGGCGAGAGTTGGCCGAGTTTTCTGTCGACCATCCAGTTTGTTCTGCGCAGTATATTCCGCATGGATGGAGATAGAGATCGATCGGCAAGGGCGCGGATCCACAAAGCAGGAGGATTGATTCTCGACGGCGATGAGAAGCCTATAGAGGAGGCTAACATTCCCATCGATGATTTGATCATTGGGTTGCCAAAGATTTGTGATGGATTCTCCCACCCCGAAAAGCCATCATTACTCGAAGATTTGACACAAAGATCCGGAGCGTAGCTTACATCTGATGACCTATGATAGAGATCAGGCTAGGGCTGCGATGTTGACAGCTCTTGATGGGAGAGACGCCGCTCTGTTAGAGAGGGATGAGGCTAGATCAGCCAGGGATGCATTGATAGTGGAGCGGGATGCCGCCTTATATGGTAGGGATGTGTCCATCGCAGATAGTACTTCAGCTAGATCCCAGATGATTGTCAGTCTTTTCGACATGAGTGCTTACATTGATGAGCATTATGCCACCATGCAGTTAGCCTCTGATCTGCTAGCTCATATAGATACCCTCGGGCAAGAGCTTGCAGTGCTTCCTCTGTCTTTAGAGAGGGATGCTATGTTAGATCTGATAGTCCGCATACACACGATCTGTAGATAGCTTTGTATTTTCCCCGCATGCACTAGCTTAGCCATTTTGTCATGTACAACACAGATGTATATATCAAACAGTATTATGTATGGCAGGGAAATATATTTTGATTCACTTCCCTTTTAGTTATACCTTGATACTTGCTTGATGTTTGCCTATTTCTCCAGGGCCTTGTGATCTTGATGCATTCTAAACTTATCCTTGATAGATGGACATTGAGACGTCGCAAGATCTCTCTCGAATCGGATAACTCGATTTACAGAAATCCCTACCATCTTTGGTGTCTTGGAACTAGTATCTGTATGGAAAAGTGGAGAGGAGGGTGGTTTCTTCCTCTCTGAGATTAACCGCACCACAGATGGTCGCCAGTACTTCTATTTGTGAGAAGCCTAGTTAATTCCATCTCTTATGGATTGGTATTGTTCTTTGAGGCATGATCGCAGCTTAGATGGTCACCGAATCTTCTATTTGTGACAAGAGGTTGGGTAATTCCATCCCTTTAATCTAAAACCGATGAAATGGGGTAAATTGAAGGTAGATCCTGGTACCGTGTGACAAGTATGTTGTTCTTGTAGGGGTTAGACTGCACCATGAATGGCTACCTATGTACTCCTATTGAAGAGGAGATCAAGTCTGCGTAGTTCAAGCCTAGTATAGGAGGTTCAACGCTGAATGCGGAAGGCAGATGGGTGTAGAAGTATTTTTGTTGTTTTTTAGAGAAAGGGCAGAAATGTTTTTGTTGTTTTTTTTATTGTGACCGGGCCATATAGAATATGGTTGCCTACGTACCCCCGGGTATTAGGGAGATCAGGTCGACGTAGTTCGCCCCTCAGGACGAATTGAAGGCGAAGAGAAGTGTGAATCCCATGTGCAGGCTATACTGCGGGGAGAAGAAAGTTTGATCCCATAACGGGGACAAACTGCAAGTGTGTAAAAAGTTTGATCCCGTCCTTAGGACAAACTGCAGGCATAGAAAAGTTCAATCCCGTCTTCAGGATAAACTGCAGGTGTGAAAGGTTCAATCCCGTCTTCAGGATAACCGAAATTTTGAAAGGTTAAATCCCGTCTTCAGGAAAACCGAGATTGTATGAAAGGTTTGAAATGAAGTAAAACCAGGCTGCTGGCTTGAAGTGTATGTTCCCCTGAGGGGCAGAAGAGTATTCAAAAGAAAAGGGTTCAAAACTGGAATGACTAGTGATTTGATGATCAAAACCAGGATGTTTATTTGATGGTAACTTTAGACATAGTACCCTTTCACGGTGTCCGAGTTGATAAGTTGTAGAAATTCATCCCCATCCATTTCCTGTAATCTGAGAGCACCTCCAGTCAATACTTCCTTGACAACAAATGGGCCTTCCCAATTAGGAGCGAATTTTCCCTTAGATTGATCTTGGTTGTCAATGATCTTCTTCAAAACCAAGTCATGTTGTTTGAATTGCCGTAGTCGGACTTTTATGTTGTAGGATTGTGCTATCCTTTGCTGATATAACTGACCATGAAAGATAGCCGCGGATCGCCTTTCATCTATCAGAGACAATTGGTGATACCTATCTTGTACACATTGGTCTTCATCCAACTGAGCATCCATCAATACTCTAAGGGATTCCATTTCCACTTCTATGGGGAGCACTGCTTCCATCCTATAGACTAATGAGTAGGGGGTTTCCCCAGTGGAAGCACGCATGGAAGTTCTGTAGGCTAATAAAGTCACATGCAAGAGGTCAGGCCATCCTTTATGATTGGCGGACATTTTCTGCATGATCTTTTTGATGTTTTTATTAGCCGCATCAACAGCACCATTCATCTTTGGACGGTACATAACGGAGTTCAGATGTTTGATGTGGAATTTTCTGCATAACTCCTCCATCATTTTGTTGTTGAGGTTCTTAGCATTGTCAAACACAATGACCTCTGGTTTTCCATATCGACAGATGACAATGTTTCTAATGAAAACAATGATAACTTCTTTAGTAACCCTGGGGAAGGATGCTGCTTCTACCCATTTAGTGAAGTAGTCGATCATGGTGAATATGAATCGATGTCCATTATTGGCTTTGGGCTCGATGGGCCCGATCACGTCTATTCTCCACATTGAGAAGGACCATGGCGAACTCATATTGTGGAGTTCCCTTGGAGGGGCGTGGATAGCATTCACATGAATCTGGCATTGATAGCACCTCTTGACGTAATCATCACAGTCAGCTTTGAGTGTAAGCCAATAATGTCCCGTTTTGAGAATTTTCTAGAGAAGTAGGGGTCCGCTCATGTGAGGGCCGCATACTCCACCATGGATCTCATCCAAGTCTCTGAGCTTGGTCTTTGTCCAGACATCTGAGGAGACCTAATCCTGCATCTCTTTTGTAGAGTGCATCTCCGCTCAGGTAGAATTTCATAGCAAGTCGATGAATCGCCTTTCTCGCTTAGGCTTTCGCCTCGGTGGTGTAGATCCATCTTGCAGATACTCTTTGATATGCTGATACCAAGGGTTATGGATGGGAGGTAGCTCATCTGATACTTCTCCAATATAATTCCCACAGACTAGGGCTTTTGTAGAGTAAACGAGATGCTTGGCATATTTTCCTTGTCAGGTATGTAAACCAAGGAGGCCAACGTTGCTAATGCATCTGCAAAATCATTCCTATTACGAGGAATGTGTAGAAAGGAGATTTCTTCGAACTCCAAAGCCATCTGTAGAACTTGCCGATGGTAAGGCAGCAAATGTAATTCTTTGGTTTGATAGATTCTTGTGGATTTCTTGATTACCAATTCGGAAACCCCAAAGATAGTTAACCGCCTGATGCCCATTGAACGGGCAAGTTTTAGCCCCATAATACAGCCTTCATACTTAGCTGTGTTGTTGGTGCTGACAAACTGCAATTTGACGGTGACGGGATACTGCTCCCCCATACCGGATATTAAAACTACTCCAGCTCCAGAGCCTTCTGTGTTAACAGTTCCATCAAAATACATTCTCCACATACGGGATGAATCGTCCTGATGTTGTAGCTGAATTATCATTACTCCTTCGTCAGGAAAGTATGTTTCTAAGGGTTTGTAATCCCCTGCAGGTGCGGCGGCCAGTTGATCCACAATTCCTTGACCTTTAACAGACTTTTGCATCACATTGACGATATCAAATTGGACAGTCGACAATTCAGTATGGGCTTGCTAAACACATACTTGAGAGGATCCATTTGGGATATAGGATGGGTTGTGTGACCATGGAGGTAATGCCGTAACCTCATGGAAGCCCATGCTAAAGCACAACAAGTCTTCTCAATCAGAGTGTACTTGTGTTCACTGATGCTGAATCTTTTGCTGAGGTAATAGATATCTCATTCTTGGCCTCTATTGTCTTTCTGCCCCAGTATGCAGCCCATGGCATTATCATTTATGGATAGGTACATGAACAGGGGGACACCATCCCTGGGAGGTACCAAAATAAGAGCGTTAATCAGTGGCTCTTTAATGGTAAGGAAGGCTTTCTAACACTCATCGTTCCATTTCATGGAGGAGTTCTTCCTTAACAGCTTGAAGATAGGCTCACAGGTTGCTGTGAGTTAAGAAATGAATCTGCTAATGAAATTGATCCTTCCTAAAAATCCCCGTATTTCCTTCTCTGTCTGAGGAATGGGCATTTCCTTGATGGCCTGGATTTTGGTAGGATCCAGTTCAATCCCTTTGTGGATGACTAGGAAACCTAGCAACTTGCCTGACTTAACACCAAAGGCGCACTTGGCGGGATTCAACTTCAAGTTGTACTTACGCAACCTATTGAAAAGTTTTATGACATGGTCTAAGTGGTCATCCCCCTTCTGGGATTTGACAATGATGTCATCCACGTAGATCTCTATCTCTTTGTGCATTAAATCATGGAAAAGAGCCATCATAGCTCGCTGATAGGTTTCCCCGGCATTGATGAGGCCGAATGACAACCGTCTGTAGCAAAAGGTTCCCCAAGGCATGATGAAAGCAGTTTTATCATGATCTTCCTTAGCGACAATAATTTGATAGTACCCCGCAAAGCAATTAGCAAAGGAGTACATGCCGTATTGAGTAGTATTATCAATAAGAATGTGGATAAAGGGCACGGGAAAGCTATCTTTAAGGCAAGCTTTGTTCAAATCCCGGTAATCCACGCAAACTCGCACCTTTCCCCCTAGTTTAGGCACGGGAACAATGTTGGATATCCACTCCGGATATGTAGACACCATGATGATGCCAGCTTGAAATTGTTTCACAATTTCCTCTTTAACTTTTAAACTTCATTCAGGTTTCAATCGCCTGAGCTTTTGCCTAACTGTCTTGAATCCTTCTTTAATGGGAAGGCGATGAAGAACAATGTCAGTGGACAAACCCACCATGTCTTCATGAGACCATGCAAACACATCCTGGAATTGGGTTAATAGTGCAACCATGTCATTCCGTTGATTTGTGGTAAGGTCTGAACCAATCTGGATTAGCTTAGGGTTGTCTAAGGTCTAAACCAATCATGAACAATGACGCAAATGCCTGCCATCATCAAGGCAAGGTCATGTTTACATTTTCGTTCCTTTTCTTCCACCTCGGGATCAGGAATCAACACCTCTTTTGCTTTGATTGGCACTGGTTTTAGAAATAGCATAGCCACAACATGGGCTGGAACCTTTACTGGAGATTGCATCAACTCATGGGGTAAAGGTAAATAAAATCGCCGCAGTCTTGGCTTAAGCTTGAGGAACTCGCTTGCCAGGTTATGAGGATTCCTATAACAGAATCGCGAATAGCCTAGTCCTACTGCTCCAATTTGGATCGGATATTTGGATAGAGTGCTTAATACCCCGCTTATCTGTATTCAAGCCCTTGTCCGTGTTGATGACCCAATGACATCATTTCTTGAGTGGCCGATATAACCTCGGCAGAAATCTTGGGTATGGGAAGTGGCGCTCCAATAGAATGGTATTACGTGTTACTCACTTCCAAAGTATGGAAACTGGCCGATTCAACTTCTGAATTGAAGCTGATAATTACTAGAGTTCCTTGTTCAGGACAATCTGGCTCAGCGTTGGCAGTGACTAGACTGTTGTTGATAATGTATTTGAGTTGTTGATGTAGCGTGGAGGGAACAACTCCAGCCATGTGTATCCATGGTCTTCCCAATAGCAGGTTGTATCCTGAGTCTATCTTGAGGACGTGGAAGGATACATTGAATGTATTGGGACCAATCTCAATTGGCAATTCAATCTTTCCAACGGAATTTCGCCGGGATCCATCAAAAGCTCTGATGACCGTATGGCTGCTTTGGATCCGCTTGAGATTGATATTCATCTTTACCAAGGTGGCATAAGGATAGATATTTAGAGACAAGCCTTCATCTATCAATACTCCTGCTAGCATGTACCCGAAAGACAAAACTGCAATATGCAAAGGCTTGCAATGACCGGTCCCTTCGGGAGGTATGTCATCATCAGTGAAGGATATCATATTGTTGTTAAAAATGTGATCAATCAAATGTTAAAATTTTTCCACGTCCACTGATTTTGGCAAATAGGTTTCTTCTAAAACATTCAGTAAGATCTTCCGATGATCCTCGGAAGAGAAAACCAAGTCCAGTATTGAAATCCGGTGTGGAGCTTCTTGCAAGCTTAAAACCGCTTTGGCTTCATTATGGCCCATAGTGCGGAGGAATTTTTTAATCTTCTCTATGGGAAACTTCCCCTTTGCTTCACAAGTAGGTTTAATAACCCGTTGAGGAAGATACAGTGGATTTTCCTTTGACACTGTAGTAGTATGAGACGTGGATTCTTCAAATTTCTCCATAATTCCATGGAACTTTGTGTGTCGACAACAGATGTTGTGGTCTCGAAAGGTAAAGGAATTGGCTCGGTGCGCCACTTTCAAAGGATTGTCGGCTCCTTTGAGTTGAATTGCTTGTGGGAAAATACTTTGATGCCTCATCATCCACTTCGGATATAATCACTCTCGATCCCTTCCATTTGGTAGGACATGCATTCCCACCCTTGAGCCGCATAAAGTGTAATCATCTGTTATTTGCAGGACACCGCTATTAATAAGATTCTGAATGAGATGGCGGAGTTCCCAGCATTCTTCTGTACTGTGACCGCTAGAATGTGAATGATATTGACACATTTCATAAGGATTAAACCGCCCTGAGTGTGGATTGATGGGAGGGAGAAGGAATGTAATTCTTCTTTCGTTGATCAATATCTGTAGTATCTCCTCCATGGATTGGCCCAAATAGGTGAATTCCCTCTGATTGGAAAAATCCCGACGGGCTTTAGCATTTGCTCACTTCACAACCTTATCCTCCATAGCTTCGCTTTCTGAAGGTTGTGAGGAGGCATTCATAACAAAAGGAAGGAGATAGGCATGCTCATGCCTGATTAATTGGCGTGTGACTTGATGTTGGTGGGTCACCATTTCTGCCAATTGTTCAATTTGTTTGCAAAGAGCTTTCATTTTTTGTTCCATGGTAAACTGGAACTTTGCATAATCCCATTTGTCAACACCATCTTTGATGGGTTGGGATGATTCTCCATTAGAACTGGAACCTTGTGCAGTGCTCCAACTGATCATGTTGACCTCTTCTTCTTTGTGTTGAGGAAGAGGGTTATCTTGCACATGAGGTTGATCTGGTTTAGTGACCACGATCTCACCATTGTCTATTAGATCTTGAATCTTATGTTTCAAGGCCCAACAATCTTGAGTATCATGTCCAGTGCCCCATGATGATAAGCACACTTCCGAGTAGCATTAAAACCCCTCCCATTAGGGTTGGCTGGTGGAAGAAGATGTGTAATTTTCTTCTGAGCTGTCAGAAGAGCAAGAATATTCTCGAGCGAGTCCCCTAAGGGTGTGAACATTCGAGGTCGCTTTACTTCTCCACTTTTAGGCAATGGAGGGTTTGAAGATTGTGCTGGAAAAGGGGAGTAGTTTCTCCTCTACATAGGCATGCTTGGATTACCTTTCTGTCCTTGTAGTATCAAGGAAACATCCTCCTCTTTCTTTTTATGGACCCTTCGGGGGTTGTTTCCATAAGATCTGGACTGGATGTGCTCAGCAACAGCTTTAAGAACGGCTAGGTCTTGAATTTTATCGGACTTCACTCCCATCTCAACCATCTCGCCGTGTTTGATCATTTCAGAAAATGGTTTTCCAATACCAGCTAGAACTCTTTCATAGAAAGGAGCTTCTGACATCTATGAAGGTCATGAACATTTCGATTCTCATCATGGAAGGAATAACTTGAGCGTAAAGGCGCCTCCACCTTTGAGCATACTCTAAATGACTCATTAGATTGCTTTGACCTTGGTAATTTGGTGCAGTCGAGCCATCCGAGATTGAAAACTGTATTGAGTGAGGAAGGCGTGAGCCAGCTCTTCCCAGCTATGGATCTTAGAGTTGTCTAATCTGGTATACCATGAACGGGATCTTCCCAGCCATTGGGATTTTTGAGTGTCCCTTTTCGTTACTTGTTCTTTGGTGTTCTCATGTTAATGTGAGATTTGTTTGAAAAAAACAAGTGAAAAAGGTCTGATGTGTATAATGTCGACGATTTGACTTTAAGAGTCGCCAGTTGGTGTATTTAACTGGTTGCACCAACGCAACCAAAAAAGTTTGCACATTGACCCAGTGTTTTGACACTGCTAGACGGGTCTGTGAAACCGAGATTCACTTTGGGTCCGGGAGCTTGATTATGCGGAGGGAAAGTGTTAGGCACCCCCCGACATCCGTGTTACCACGGTGACCGCCACTTTTCAAAGAAATTGTTATATGAATGTGTGTGTTTGTGTGTGTGTGGATCAATATGCAGTTATTTGAAAGTAGTGCGAGACCTCGTTCGTACCTATATACACAAGGTTTGAATTTTATAGAAAAATTTACTTTTAACCAAGATATAGCAATGACATTTTGTAAAAGAGCTTTTTTCAAACCCTGTGCTCAATAGGAATTGAGACCTTTTCATACTTCCATTTTATTATTAAATGTTTGGCTTGTTTGCTTTTATTTTCGAGATGTGAAGCATTCTCGAGAAAATAATATACAGCAGTGCTGAGCTCCTCATGGGCATGACAGTCATCCAAGGAAATTCAGACATTGTAAAATAATATACAGTCACATACTTTAAAAAAAATGTCCATCATGGAAACCTCAATCTAGATTCAATGAAATCAACCTGTGATCACATGATTCCTAGGCTCACATGATCTGCAATTTGTATGGAAAGCGTATGGCGCTATATATATTTAAAAAAGGCTCAGAATATATATATATATATATATATATATATATATATATATATATATAAACATGATCAACCGCCATACAAGTAAACTCTGTGTTGGACAAAATTTAAATAAAGTCAGTAAAAGTGATCAATCGCCACAAGTAAACTCCAGTGAGACGAAATGTAAATAAAAGTCATAAAAGGCCACAAAGTGAACTCCGTGCTATGACAAAATGTAAATATATATATATAAGCAATTAAACGCACTTGGATATAAAATTCGTGCTCATCGATGTAGTCCGCCACAGTTTATATATATATATATATATATATATATATATATATATATATATATATATATATAAAGCAATTAAATGCTCCGCATCAAGTTCAGGCTCAATCGAGGCATAACTCGATAATGTTAGTCCATATATGAAATATATACATATATATAAGTATATATATATATGATGTAAATGAAAACCACTTTTATCAAGTCCAGAGAAAAACACACTCACACGACTCTCAACGTACAACAAAGCAGTGTGTGCTAATATGAGAAGAAGGCTTTATAGAATATAAGAAGGCTTACAGTGGACTGCCAAAGTAGACTTCTATGACTTTAAATGGATAAACACTCAGCTCCCGCCGGATAAAAGACAGCTATATGTGAGCTAACTAGTGTTTAGAAGTGAGAAAACACTCAAAAGATGTGTATGCAGAGTAAAATGGGTAGGGCTTCCTCGCCTTTTTCCCTCCCTCTTCTCCTCAAATGGCTGACCCCAAGGCTTGTATATAGAGATGGATGGCTGCAAGTACACCTGCGGTAGCCGCAGTTGTACCTGCGGCTGGTCGTGATGCATCTGAGCCTTACGGGTCCCGTCGTCTCGTAGTACGTGCACTTATGCACTATAATGTCCACTCGAACTTGCAAAACTTCAATCCGAGCATCCGAACGAGGTATATCTGACCTTCTTCGGACCGCTTGTGTCGAGAGTTACACAATGACATGGATTAGAGGTTTTACGAAGTCAGGAAGAGGGCTCTATGCCCATGGTCTTCAAGCTTCAAATTCTATCCAAAGTACTGTCACACGTAATAGTCACTCGGGATTGTCAATCCTCGGCTCTTCTGGGACATTATTGGATGTATGTATGTATGAAGTGTTGAGATGACGTGCCATTGTCGAAGGAACAAGATGACGTTTGACTCCTCATCGGGGTTATCGCCGGTTTGAGTTGAAAGTAGACATTGCTCAGGGTTACATTTGAGATTGGACTGCTGCTTGTTTGTATGTCTCACTGTTATCTGTGGATGTTCCTGTCTGCCCGTTGTTATCTCTTGGTCTTAGGTGTGTGTGCCTCGACAGGATGTCTGTGGTTGAAGATGATTGCATATGTTTGAAACAAGCATTTCTAGGGTTATCGCCGGAACTGCAATGGCATCTCTTGGGGCTATCACCAAGGATGGGGTTGCTACTCCCAGTGTTGTCTCTGGGACTGTAACTAAGTGTCGCGGTGTTATCGCCGAGATGTAATCGCCTCTCCGGTGTTGTTGCTTGGGTCTTTTGATCTCGCATATCTCGGTTATCTCCTAGATTGGAAATGACATTCCTGTGTGTGTTCGGGTTTGAGATGATGTTCTTGCTTATGTTCGGGTTGAGCTGAACTTCCTAGTAGTATCCGTAATGGATGTAAGCGCCTTCGTGGTTATCTCCAAAAGACGAATCTACCCTCCTGCAATTTTAGTAATAGGAGCGCAAAAAATTTCGAGTGTCTACAAAGAGTATTACTAGAATATGTTCTATACGTTCTTCGTTACTGAAACTCTGTTCTTAATGCAATCAATATCAATCAAGGTGAAAAACACTTTTGTAGCTTGTATGCATTTGATATACTGTTTATGTTTTTCGTGATTCAATATGTTAAAGAGTTCCGTTTATATAAACCACTCTAGAATATTTCTGTTGCAAAGATTTGATGCTGTAATATGCACGTTTAGAAACACTTAGCACAAATCTTGCAGTCTATGTCAATCGTGATATACTCAGCTCGATTTCCATTTCCATTTTCTGAGATATCACGCTATCAATAATTTAAGGCTAATTGATTTCCATGGGAGTTTAGGCCTATTGCAGATTTCTACTGTCCCAATTTCTAAAAAGCCGGAAGTCAACACTTTATATTACCATAAACATTTGCAGGCAGGTTTCCATACTTTGGTCCGTTAGAATCAATCACTAAAATTTCTCAAGTCATGAGGCAAGATTATGGCACATGATTCCTGCTATGAATGTATAACATATGGTAATTTATTCAATCAACTAGTTACCTTAATTAATTGCCTAGAGTTAAGATCCTTGATTTATGATGCATAATTTGTGCAGCATGATTTATGAAGCATGATCTATGATGTCATGTTTTGGGATTATCATACAATATCTGATGGCCGGTGTCCATATACCTTACCATATATTGGACCGTTGGTGACATCCAATTAAATTTCTTGAGTCGTGCGATAATATTATGATGCATAACTTATGGTAATTTATTTACCCATATCTTGCTCTACCGTGTGTGTCTATTCAACAAGATTTGATTCCTTATGTTGAGCGAATTTGTCCATGCATATTATGAGCTAGTTAATTAACATGTAACATCAAATATGAATGCAAGTATATATATGCAATGCACATGTCCTAGAGCCTTATTTTGGAAAGTGATAAATGTTAAGATCATACATATATCCCTAGGACTCAAATTAGCTTTTCTTTCTTCAAAGACATCTTGACTTTGGACCTTCTTCCTTGATGTTCTTGAAATGTTATATAACATGGGTAGTGAACAAATATGGTCATCATCAAAACATGGAGTGTGACATAAGTCAACATTCTCCCCCTTTTTGATGATGACAACAAAATAATTATGGCTCCCCCTAAAACCATGCATTTCAAGATAGTTACAACTCCCCCTCAATTCATGCATACTATTGAATATATGCAGTGTTTGAGTAACCCTGCTCTTTGCAATTTATGAAAATTTAAAAGTAACCCTGCATTTTCTGGTTAGTCCACAACATGTTAAAGAAAAATTATAGGAAACTATTAAACCATCATCCATCAACAAATTTAAACCATAGTCTTAACAACACAAGTTATCATGCATGAAAATTTTAAAAATTGTCTTTGGAAGCAAGGAAAGCAGGCATAATTCTTCTCCCCCTTTAGCATCTATCAAAAAGGTGTGTCCAAAAGGCCAAAAGGGGTCGGGCGTCTAATCATCCTCCTCCTCCTCAAGATTAACGTGATTAGCTTCGTGGGCTGTGAAATAGGGACGGTGAAGCCTACGGTGTTCGATCTCTTCCAAGGACATGGTGTTGGCAAATTTGGGAGGATGAGCAATGAAGGTAAGAGGTGGTAATGGCAGGTCCAGAAAGTTCCCTTGATATCCGGCCATCCAATTGCATTGGGGCCATTCAGGTATGCGCACTTGGACTTGGTCTGCTTGTAGCTCCTCACTAAGGTCATTCATGCGGCGCTAGGTAAAACGTCCAAGAGTCCTAATTTGATTGTTGATGAACTTAAGCTCAGTGCTCAATTGACAGGCATTGCGGTTCATCTTCCGTTGCAGGGCTTCTACCATCGCTCGAGTATGCAACTCGAATCCAGCTTGAAGGTCAATGAACACATCCTCCACATTACGAAAAGTAGAATTAAGATCATCGCGACGAATGGGGAGTTTTCCTTTTTCAAGTACAGAGAGATGAAGTTGGATATCTTTGACATCAGAAGTGATTTTGGCTTGATTGGTTGCAATGGTATGAAGGAGATTGAGAATTTCATGGGAGGGACGCAGTGAGGTAGGAGGTATGGGTTTTGGAGTTTCTGGTACCAACCGTATGAACTTTCCTTTAAGCACTGTGATATGAGCCCCTTTGAGATAGTTAGAATCGATGGAATCAGTTAATGTGATGGAGCCCTCATTGTCAAGAGGAATTTGGAAGTGAGTAAACAATTTGGTGAGGAAGCGTATGTAAAAGCGCGTACACTTTTTGGAATGTTTGACACGAAAGAACCATGTGTTTGAGCATCATGAGTGAAAAATGAATGGTTGGCTCATCATTATTAAGGCTACCAAGACCAAATCTCGGTATCGCGTGAAATCACCCACCACCAGACAGACAAGGAGGAGATTGTATTGTAATAATTTGTGAAGGACTATTGCAAGAGGAGATACTTTTGTTGTTTTAGGGAGGGTGATGGTGGACACTGTGGGATCATCTATGACAATACGAAGCTAGACAAGAGGAGACAAAGAAGTAGAGATAGGCCCTTTAAGAGTGAAGGGGCAGTCGCCGGTGTATGGAATTGACAGTATACTCCCTAAATCCATAGGGGTGAAGAATAGAGATTTACCCTTAACAAACGAGGTGTAGAAATCGCCATTATTCTCAAGATTGGTATAAAACTGTTGAACTAATTTTGGGTAAGCTACCGAGGGAGGAGTACTTAAGGAAGACAGACCACATGACTCAAAGAGATGATGAAGGGGTGAGTTTTGGTAGTAAAGCATGTCAATCAATTTTTCATAGACAAAGGATTTTTAATAGATAGAGGATTTAAACCGTAGTTCAAAATTATGGCCTCTAAAAAAATTGTCTGGAACATCATGCAAGGAGACGGATAGAGGAGTTACCAGTATTGGAGGTGAGCCAGGTGAGGAGTCTTTGAGATTGCGTCGTTTGTGACCCGTCGATGTCTCGATTGGTGGAGGAGAAGGTAGGCTCGATTCGGATTCAGCAGGGGATGATCCACCGGAGATGATAGTAACAGAGGATTGCTTTTGTTTCAGTTTTTGAGTGGCCAGTGGTTGAGACGGTGGAGAAGGAGGTGAGACCTCGTCTTTCGATTCATCACGAAGCTGTTTGCCACGCCTAGTTCTCATTGTTGCAGAGTAGGGTTGAGTCGATTGAGATGGTGGAGAAGGGGGTGAGATATGCAGAGACTGGAGAGTCAAAGGTGAAAAGAAAGAGTGAAGGGCTTCTGTATTTATTTGTGGAGCACGTTATCGAGATATGGGAAGTGGTGAAGCCATTTTTGGGAAGGAAAGTCTGAGTAGATTTTAATTTGCGTAATTATGGTTTGAAGATATGCCGGTGATTTGTCTATCTAATATCTTTAAAACATGCGGTTCATATCTACATTAGACACTTCCCGAGTTCTCTCCTTAGAGTACTGAAGCGTTCTTCCCCTAGAGGTTTTGTAAATATATCTGCAAGTTGATGCTCAGTGGGAATCAATATTAATCTTATTAGTCCTTTGGACACATTGTCTCTAAGGAAGTGGTGTCGGACTTTAATATGTTTCGTGCGAGAGTGTAGAACTGGATTTTTAGAGATGTTGATGGTGCTTGTATTATCACAAAGATATAGGCACATTGTTACACATAACATCAAAATCTCATGTTGTTTGACGATCCACAAAGATTTGAGAGCAAAGAACTTCCTCCGCTAAATATTCTCCCTCAGAAATGGATAGGAAACCAAGTTTGTTTCTTGATATTCCATGAGACGAGACTTTGTCCCAAAAATGTACAAGCACCGCTTATGCTTTTTCTATCTATTTGACAGCCTACATAGTCGGCATCTGAATAACCCATTAGATCAAAATTGTCACATGTTGGGTAGAATAGTCCTAAATTTGTAGTACCACTCAAATATTTAAATATTTGTTTAACAGCCTGTAAATGAGATTCTTTGGGTTTGGCCTGAAACCGAGCACATAGACACACATTATACATTATATCAGGTCTAGATGCAGTTAAATATAGTAGGGACCCAATCATACCTCTGTATTTTATTACTTCTACATCCATACCTTTTTCATCTGATGTGAGTTTTATTGATGTACTCATTGGTGTGGTCTTTGAATTTGAATTGTCAAAGATGAATCTCTTGAGTAGCTCTTTTGTATACTTGGTTTAATGAATGAATATACCTTCATGATTTTGTTTAATTTGAAGGCCCAGAAAGTAGTTGAGTTCTCCCATCAAGCTCATATCAAACTCCTTGTGCATGCATTTGGAAAACCACTCAGAAATAAAATTATTAGTAGCACCAAATATTATATCGTCTACATATATTTGTACAATAATGATATCTTTACTTTGATGTTTAATAAACAGTGTGGAGTCGATTTTACCTCGTATGAACCCATTTGATAGGAGTACTTACTTAATCTCTCGTATCAAGCCCTTGGGGCTTGTTTGAGTCCATAAAGTACCTTCTTGAGTTTATATACGTAATGTGGGAACTTGTCGTGCTCGAATCCAGGTGGCTATTTTATGTAGACTTCTTCATTTATGTATCCGTTGAGAAAGGTGCTTTTGACGTCCATTTAGTGTAGCTTGAACTTTCTGAAACATGCAAACGCTAGTAATATACGAATGGATTCCAAACGAGCTACTGGGGCAAATGTCTCTTCATAGTCTATTCCTTCTTGCTGATTGTACCCTTGAGCTACTAGTCTAGCTTTGTTTCTTGTAATTGTTCCGTACTCGTCAAGCTTGTTTTTGAATACCCATTTAGTTCTAATAATGGACACATCTTTTGGGGGAGGGATTAACTCCCACACTTGACATCTTTCAAATTGTTGTAGCTCCTCCTGCATTGTTAGAAGCTAGTTTTCATCAAGTATGGCTTCTTTGGCATTTTTTGGTTCAATTTGGGATAGGAATGCTGAGAAAGCACACATATTTTATGCTTTTCTTCTTGTAATAACTTTGTCATTTATGTTTCCAATGATGTTCTCAGGAGGATGGTTTTTGATGTATCTTGGTAATTTTGGAGGTTGAATATCATGTATCACTTCTTCAATAGTTTCTGAATTGTGGTCTTATTGTTCATCCATATCAGCTTGCTGGATATGTTCCTGATTTTTGTATTCATCTTGCTGGGTAGAGTCCTGGTCATGCTGTTCTTCTAATCCATCTTGCTAAAGTGGTTCCATGATCTTGTTGTTTTGCTTTATCTGGTAGGCTGGATTTGCAGCAGTCTCTAAATTTCTTGCATCTTTTTCTTTTTCTTTTGGAATATCATGGTTAGATTCGTTAAATTTGATATATATAGATTCTTCGATACACATCTTTTGCACATTGTAAATGTGATATGCTCTACTATTTTGTGAGTAGCCAATGAATATTCCTTCATATGATCTAGCATCAAACTTGCCCAGATTTCCATTAGTGTTAAGAATAAAGCATTTAGATCCAAACACTTTAAAATAGCTTATGTTAGGAAGGCGATTATTTAATAATTCATATGGTGTTTTCAAAATGATTGGACGAATCAACATTCTATTTAGCACATAACATGCTGTGTTTACAGCTTCGGCCCAAAATTTCTTAGGGATTTACTTACTTGAATTAGAGTTCTAGTTGTTTCTTGTAATGTTTGATTTTTCCTTTCTACCACTCCATTTTGTTGTGGGGTTCTAAGTGCTGAAAATTCATGAGTGATTCCTTTTTTATTACAGAATATAATAAAATCCTTTTGAAATTCAGTACCATGGTCACTTCTAATTTTTATAAGATTAAGACTATATTTAGTCTCCAAATTTTTAATCAGTTTTTCAAATTCTTTAAATGCCTCATCTTTTGTTCTAAGAAAGATTACCCATGTATATCTAGAGAAGTCATCGACTATCACAAAAGCATAGAATTTACCATTTAGACTAGCATGCCTTTTAGGTCCAAATAAATCAAGATGGAGCAATTGTAAGGGAGAAGAAGTTGATACCATTTTTTTGGTTGTGAATGATGTTCTTACTAGTTTTCCAAGTTGACAAGGTTCGCATATACCTTTCTTCTCGAAATTCATTTTAGGTAATCCTCTTACTAAGTTCTTTGATGACAACTTCTTGATGAGGTCCATATGAACATGTCCCATCCTTCTATGCCATAGATTTGCTTCATCTTGAATAGTTGCGACACATAATTCTTCCTCCTGTCGCTCAAAATCAAGAGTATATATATTCCCTTCTCTTCGGGCAATTAAAGCAGCATTGTTAGTACCATGTGAAATTGTACATTTATCTTTTTCAAAATTTACTTGATGTCCATTATCCATTAATTGACTAACACTGATAAGATTGAATTCTAAACCGTTAACAAGATGGACATTGTTAATGTTAACCTTACCATTATCGATTTTACCTTTCCCGATTATTTTGCATGACCAATTATCACCGAATGTGACAGTTCCATGTTTCTTTTTGACATTTAGTTCCACGAACTTAGATTTGTCACCCGTCATGTGACGTGAACATCCGCTGTCAAGAATCCACTTTTGAGAAGATACTTTGGCTTTGAAACATACCTATATAAGAGAGATACAATTTATATTTTTGGTACCCATATCTTTTTGGGTCCACTTGAGTTAGTTGAAATCAAATCACTTTTCTTTACCCATACGACTTTACTTATTTTTCTTTCTTGAGCAATTTATCTCTAGATGTGCTTTAATGCCATAATTTTTGCAAGTAGTAAAAGGCGTGCAATAATTTAATTTAAATGGTGATTTAGATTTGAGCATTTCAACTTCTTTTCTATATGTTAGGTTGTAACCTATGTCTTGTTTATCATAACTGGGTCGTTGTTTTCCTAGCATGACATTTAGATTTTCTTCCCCATGAAAAAATTTAGCTAGAGAGGTTTTTAAGGACTCTATTTCTTTTTGTAGGTCGTTAGTTGGATGTGTTTTATTAATCGATTCATTACCAAATGCATCAATGCACACATCTCTCATTTTTATCTCATTTGTCAATTTTCAACTTCATTATTTAGCCGATTTACCTTGTTAAACAGTATTTTATTGTACTTATCTAAATAATCATTCTTTGCTGCTAATGCCTTCTCCTCATTTGTGTGTGTTACTTTTTCTAATTCTTTCTTTTCATCTATCAGTGCTTCCACTTCGCCCATTAGAGTGTTTACTAGATCTTTTAAGTACATATTTTTTCTTTTAATTTTTTATTTTCTTGTTTCAAAGTAATAACATCAGAAAGAGGTACCTCACTGGATTCACCTTCAAGTCCCATGAAGCATATTTGAGCCAGTTCATCAGTTGCATCTATTTCCACTTCGGATTCTTCATCATCACTCCACGTTAGGAATGCTTAATGCTTTCTGAACTCCTTATTGCCTTGCTTTCCTTTGTTTTTGAGTTAGAAGCAATCCTTTTTAAAGTGACCTGGTCGTCCACACTCAAAACAGGTTTCTTCGGTTGGCTTGGCTTTGTATTTGTTTATGTTGAGTGTATTTTTCCTTCGATTCTTTCTTTAAAGTAGTCCCTTAAGTCATCTTGATATCATGGCTATTTCGTCATCCGAGTTGTTTTTGAGTTCTTCTTCAATTCCTGCATTTAGAGCTAGTACTTTCCTTCGAGGAACTTCTTCCTCATCATCGTATCTTTTTAGATGTTCATATTCTTCTAGTTCACCAAAGAGAGTTAATGTATCCATAGAAGAAATATTGACGGAATTTTGAAGATTAGTAATTTTAGATACAAACCTTTTGGGCATAGCCCGAAGTAGCTTACGATTGATTTTGCTTTGTGGAATTGATGTGTCGAGTAGTTTCAATGAATTTATAAGTACCAAAAATTGTGCTTGAGCCATTTTGATTGTTTCGTCTTTTTTTCGTAACATTTTCATGCATGAGCATACTTTGAACACTTCTCATACTTTGAAGTTCCCTCGTGACTTACCACTAGGGTATCCCAAATCTCCTTTGATGTGTTGCATGAGGAGACCTTATCTATTTTGGATTGCACCATGCCACTGAGGAGAGTGTTCATTGCTTTTAAATCGTATGACACCATGTATGTTTCGGTTGAGTCCATCTCGAGTAGAGTTTTTGGAGTGCCATCATCTTTCCTTGGGATTACTGGTCCATTCTCTACCACCCACCATTCCCATGGGTCTCGCTTAAGATATATCCTCATCCAAAATTTCCAAAAATTATAGTTCTCAGTCCCAAAGAGTAGTGGAGGTCGATTTATTGATTGGCTTCGTGATGAGCGTTTCCAAGTTGTGCCATGTTGGAATCTTTCCCTATAAGTCACCTTTAAGACCAAGATAAGTAGAGCCAAGCTTTGATACCAAATGAAATTTAAATAGATACACTTAAAGGGGGGGGGGGGGTTGAATAAGTGTAGGCACAAACTATGTCCAACTTTTGTTTATAAAAATTCCTTTGGATATTTAATGTAGCAAGCTGGATTACCAGGATATTATTTATTTTTGAATCAACTTATTTGCTGATATAGTTTGATGTGGAATGCAGGCTGCTGGATAGATATCATAATAGTTAGGTACAAAATGTAATCACATAAACACCAGAATTTTTACGTGGTTCAACTACTACCCTCTAGAATAGTAGTCTAATCCACGTCCCAATACCAACTAGTATTGAGACTCACTTTTATTAAACTCTTCCAATTACAAGACAAGTTCTAACAATTCAACACCTTTGTTCCCTGTGTGCACCTTGCACTCTCAAGCATCTATGCTTTCCTCAAACTTGACTATAAAGAGTTATCAATCCAAATAGGATTACATACAATAAAATATTGATTGAGACAAGGAAAAAATAAGATACACACTAGAGGTCTAATGATCAAGCAATATACCACTTACCAACTTAAGGCTCTAGTATGAAATGAAATGATATGCAAGAAGAGTATTACCAGAATATGTTCTATACGTTATTCGTTGCTGAAACTCTGTTCTTAATACAATCAATATCAATCAAGGTGAAAAACACTTTTGTAGCTTGTATGCATTTGATATATTGTCTATGTTTTTTGTGATTGAATATGTTAAAGAGTTCCGTTTATATAGACCACTCCAGAATATTTCTGTTGCAATGATTTGATGCTGTAATATGCACGTTTAGAAACACTTAGCACAAATCTTGCAGTCTATGTCAATCATGATATACTCAGCTCGATTTCCATTTCCATTTTCTGAGATATCACGCTATCAATAATTTAAGGCTAATTGATTTCCGTGGCAGTTTAGGCCTGTTGCAGATTTCTACTGTCCCAATTTCTAAAAAGTCGAAAGTCAACACTTTATATTACCATAAACATTTGCAGGCAGGTTTCCATACATTGGTCCGTTATAATCAATCAATAAAATTTCTCAAGTCATGAGGCAAGATTATGGCACATGATTCCTGCTATGAATGTATAACATATGGTAATTTATTCAATAAACTAGTTACCTTAATTAATTGCCTAGAGTTAAGATCCTTGATTTATGACGCATAATCTGTGCAGCATGATTTATGAAGCATGATCTATGATGTCATGTTTTGTGCTTATCATACAATATTCGTTGGCCGGTGTCCATATACCTTACCATATATTGGACCGTTGGAGATACCCAATTAAATTTCTTGAGTCGTGGGATAATATTATGATGCATAACTTATGGTAATTTATTTACCCATATCTTGCTCTACCGTGTGTGTCTATTCAACAAGATTTGATTCCTTATGTTGAGCGAACTTGGCCATGCATATTATGAGCTAGTTAATTAACATGTAACATCAAATATGAATGCAAGTATATATATGCAATGCACATGTCCTAGAGCCTTATTTTGGAAAGTGATAAATGTTAAGATCATACATATATCCCTAGGACTCAAATTAGCTTTTCTTTCTTCAAAGACATCTTGACTTTGGAACTTCTTCCTTAATGTTCCTGAAATGTTATATAACATGGTTAGTGAACAAATATGGTCATCATCAAAACATGGAGTGTGACATAAGTCAACAGTTATTCATATGATTGTGGACAGGGATTGTTGATTGATATTACAGGGATAAAACATTATTGGCGGGCTTTTAACATGGAGAATATAATAGACCTAATGGTCTATTTGACTCTTCTAATGGATTACTTGTTCCGCTGCAACTATGGCTGAAAAGTTTTATCATCTACCATATGTTTTAAATCTCTGATTTATTACTGATGAAGGATATTGATAATTTAATTATCTTTAGTCATGATATTCTTTATTGGGCTAGTTGTGCTCACCCTTTTTGCTTCACAATTCCTTTCAGGTAATAAGAGTGTAGCTGGGTCGAGCGAGGATAACAGGGAAATAGCGAGATGGTCCGAGACTGTTGAAGTTTCTCAATACATTATAAAGCGGCATGACATGCAATATATAATTGCATTGAGGACCTAAGAAGTGTGTGTCATATTTTATACGTCACTTAATAATTGATTTTGGTGAACAACAATAGGGTGATGAGAACCCGGCCTTGAAAGCGTCAAAAGTGCACCGCATTAAAATGAAAAGAACAGAAATCTTCTCGTGTCCCTTTGGAGACTTGAAATATTTGTTGTTGTACTTTATATGGCATGTAATAATTTGAGTATGAATATTTTCGTATTATATACGTTACAATATTTGTATCGAAACTCATAGTATGTATGTCGTCGTATTCTGCACGACAGTTGTATAAATAAAGTTTATAATTGATTTCTATAGTGTGGTATATGGAGACTCAAAATGGGTGATGTATACCTATTTTGGGGGCGTCACAGTTGGTATCAAAGCTTAGGGATATGATCCCTGGCTGAGATGTGAGACAAGAACTAGGAGGGAAGAGACGGGAAATTCCTTCGCTAGTATGACCTACCTAAGTTTATTTGGAATTTAATTGGACGGTCAGAGTATAGGGATAATATGTGGTATGTCAATTAACCTTTGTTTTGAAGGTATATTTTAGAATGATATCTGAAATGCAGGAGATGAGCAATGGGAAATTATGATACAAAGGATATAACCGGGAAGGTACAATCCGAAAAGAAAGCAAGGTATTCTCATCTCTTCGAACTACCAGGTACGTAAATTTCGAGGGTGAAATTTCATAAGGAGGGGAGATTGTGAGACACCGAATTTTATAAAATAAAAGTATTCCATTTTTCTATTTTGGTAAATAGTTAAATTCATAAAAGTTTAAAGTTAAGGGTCATATTTGAAAAATTTTCAAAGTAAGCAAGTTGTCATAAAATAATCGGTGGTAAAATACGCGTGGTTGCATAGTAGCACACGGTATTGATTATTGATGCTTATATGAGAAGTCACTCAGTTATACTCAATTATTGCTACAATAATTGTTGCATCATATCTCTCATATTATTGATTTAATTATTATCACAGTATCATCTGCATAATATTTTATATATTATTAAATCAATAATTGAGACGACAAAGTTATTCATATTATTAAATTGCAATATTTACAATGTCTAGAAGTTCTGTCAAGGAGAGGTTTGGTCACCTAATTGCGCTCCAATAGGGAGAAATCCTTATTGGAAAGCCCCCTCTTTCCTGGGAACGACCTGGTTGTTAAATATTGTGAGTTAGAATATTAATGATGAATAAATTCTTGTTGATTAAAGATGAAATTGATAGTCCATTGTGTTGGAATTATTAGTGTTAGTGGAAATCGACATTTATTTCGATAATATTTGATGTCTGGAGGTTATATTATTCGATCGGGTAATCGAGGCACTTTTCGTGTTGGAGTACTATTCACGGCTTACTATTCACCCGATTACTATTCACTCTAGTATTATTCACTCGGGTATTTGGGACACTTTTTGTGTCGAAGTACTATTCAAGAATTACTATTCACGGGTTACTATTCACCTAAATTACTATTCACTTTAGTATTATTCACTCGGGTATTTGGGACACTTTTCGTGTCGGGGTACTATTCACGGGGTACTATTCCTGAAGTACTATTCATGGGATACTATTCACCCGAAAAATATATTTCTTTTCTATCCAAATCATTTTTGGGTACAATATTATTCCATGAGGAGATGTGCTAATTTTTCAGACCGTTGGTTGAAATTATAATAGTAAATCAATATGGATCGTTGGTTTAAAGTTTTAATAGTAAATCAATATGGATCGCTGGTTTAAAGTTTTAATAGTGAATCAATATGGATCGTTGGTTTAAAGTTTTAATAGTGAATCAGTATGGACCGTTGATTTAAGGTTTAATAGTAAATCAATACGGACCGTCCGTTTAAAAGTAAATCAATCTGGACCGTTCATGAATTAGTTACTATTCAGTCCATTCTCCTATAAATAGAAGCTCATTCCTTCATTATTTTTTACGAATTCACTGAAACTCTTGAGAGAGAAATTATAGAGAGAATCTATAGAGAGAAAGAAGAAGAGAAGTCTGCTACCTCACTATTCTAGTATCCAGTTTTCTTCTAAGGTAAGGGATATTATTATTATAGTAAGGGATATTATTATAGTAAGGGATATTATTATTATAGTAAGGGGTATTATTTCTTTCGTATTTATGAAGAGAACTTCTATTATTCCATTCTTTATTATTATGTTGGAATAACTGCATCATATCGGGCGTACCGCATACATGGTGAAATTCTTCTGTTATTCCATTCTTTATCATTCTGTTAGAATATCCTGTCGGTGCGTATTACGCCTGACCTGGTTCCATTAATTATTATTATGTTGGAATAACCTGTCTGTGCGGTCTATC
Organism: Panax ginseng; assembly: GCA_020205605.1. Lineage (NCBI taxonomy): Eukaryota > Viridiplantae > Streptophyta > Magnoliopsida > Apiales > Araliaceae > Panax > Panax ginseng. The sequence continues at coordinate 61,730,811 of CM035137.1, forward strand.
GCATGCATGGTGATTTCAGTTGTTATTCCATTCTTTATTATTCTCATTGGAATAACTTTGTCTGTGCGATTCTATCGCATACATGATGATTTCTGTTGTTATTCCATTCTTTATTATTCTCGTTGGAATATCCTCGCTTGGTCATGTAATTTTGCACTCGACTTCGGTTCCATTCTTTATTATTCTGTTGGGAATAACCTATCTTTGCAGTCTATCGCACGCATTGTGAATCCTTCTGTTATTCCATTCTTTATTATTCTGTTGAAATAACCTGTATATGTGGATTACCTCATGCATGGTTAATGATCCTTTGTATTCCTTCCTTATTAAATTGTGGAAATGATCTGTTTACATGGATTATGATGAAAGTCGTAATAAAAGCTTTGGACTGATGAAAATCATAGGTATATGTAGTATTAGTAAGTGTTATGATGAGTTAGGTTGGTTATTATGTGAAAACATGAAAGTTTCTTAGAAATCACAAAGGGTTGAAAATCAGATTTTTGGTGAAAATAGAACATGAAATTCAATTGACCATATCTCCTATTATATTTCGAATTTTTGAGTGTGGTCAAGTTCTAGAGTTAGATATATGAGTTTTTTAACTTACCTAAGTGGAATCACTGGAAAAGGTGTTGTAGATTTTTGTGTGGACTGATTTTAGCAAAGGAGTCAAAAATTGCAAAGTACCAAAAAGTTACTGCCCAGACATTTAAAAGGGCATTTTCGGCCACTTAGTTTGTGAAATAAATTCTGGCCTTTTAGGACATGAAAATATATGGTATAAAGTACCTCCTGTCCAAAAATGAGCTCATTCCGACTTAAAATGAGCAAGTTATAACTATTTCAATTTAGGTTTTTCTGATAAAAAGAACGCTATAACCGGAGTTCTATAACTCCGATGACCATGAAATTTAAACTGAAAACTCACGTTAACATTTGTAAGATCCTGCCAAGATTTGGGAATTTCTGGAGTTAAACTTGAGGTAGCTAATTTCTTAAGGAATTAATTAGAAATTGATTTTTGAAAAATACTTAAGGGAGTTGAAAAATTATAAACAAATACTTGTTGTGTATGAAATATATGTATATATGTTTGGACAAAGGATAGAAAAATAATAAGTTGATTTGGTAATTTTTCATGAAAATGGTTTAGTTACGAACATATGAGTTAAATATGTTATGTGAAGTTGAAAAATTGGTTTTACAGTTGTATATCTTTGGCTTACGTGCATAGATGGACTGTTGATTATTGGTTTTACAGTTGTATATTTTTGGCTTACGAGCATAGATGGACTGTTGATTATTGGTTTTACAGTTGTATATCTTTGGCTTACGTGCAAAGATGAACTATTTATTGATGAGTATCTTTGGCTTATATGCATAGATGAACTGTTTATTGGTATGATTATAACCAGGGATCATTCGGTATAATCATGACCCGTAATGTTATAGATGATGTGGTAACAGCCCTCATTGGCCCGTAGTGCATTGATGGACAGTTATTGGTATAATTATAATCAGGGATTATTCGGTATAATCATGACCATTGATGATTACATGAATATCCTCGGTAGTAAAGTGAGGATAATTCGATGATGTGGATTATTTATTAAAGTCGAGTCTCAAATGATAAAGTATTGATTATACACTTTTAATTAAGTAAAAGATAGTAGATATCATGCTCTACTGACTCTTTTTTAATACAATTGTATGTCTTTGGCTTTTGCCCGTAGTGAAAAGATGAATTGTTAATGAATATCTTGGTAGTAGTGCAAAGATGAATTTATTAGTATGATTATGAGCGAGAAATTGTGATTTGGTATAACCATGATTTTTGATGTTTTAGGTGAAGATAGGTGATGAAAATTATCTTCATCCCGGGTACGAAGAGGAATTTAGAATCACAATTATGATTATGAGTTATTCATATGATTGTGGGCGAAATTGTTGATTGATGTTACGAGGATAAAACATTATTGGTGGACTTTTAACATGGAGAATATAATAGACACGATGGTCTATTTGACTCTTCTAATGGATTGCTTGTTCATTTGCGCAACTATGGTTGAAAAGTTTTATCATCTACCATATGTTTTAAATCTCCGATTTATTATTGATGAAGGCTATTGATAATTTAATTATCTTTAGTCATGATATTCTTTATTATTAGGCTAGTTGTGCTCACCCTTTTTGCTTCACAATTCCTTTCTGTGTAATAAGAGTATAGTATGGTTCGAGCGAGAGGATAATAGGAAATAATGAGATGGTCCGAGATCGTTGAAGTTTCTCAATACATTATAAAATCGGCATTTACATGCAATATATAATTGCATTGAGGACCTAAGAAGTGTGTGTCGTATTTTATACGTCACTTCATAATTGATTTTGGTGAACAACAATAGGGTGATGAGAACCCAACTTTGAAAGCGTCAAAAGTGCACCGCATTAAAATTAAGAGAACAGAAATCTTCTTGTGTCCCTTTGGAGACTTGAAATATTTGCTGCTGTACTTTATATGGCATGTAATAATTTGAGTATGAATATTGTCGTATTATATACATTACAATATTTGTATTGAAACTCATAGTATGTATGTCATCGTATTCTGCACGACAGTTGTATAAATAAAGTTTATAATTGATTTCTGTAGTGTGGTATCTGGCGACTCAGAATAGGTGATGTATACCTATTTTGGGGGCGTCACAATTGTGTTGAAGAATTCCATTAAGCTTCAAGAGGTATAAAATTCTATTTCTATGTTCTTAATTCTTAACTTTGTCAAATTCTAGAATTTGTGAATTCTCTGTTAATTGATGTAGAATATCATGTCATTATGTTATTTGAGTTGATATACATATTTTGGAACATGGTAGCTAGTCTGGTTGCAAGTGTAGCATCTCTTGTGTCAAGGCTCGCTCAGAGAGCCATTTTTTTTCAAAGCGTTAGAAGTATGCCATCGCGCCACTTCCATAAAGCAATATCGTATACCGCCGCATGGTGTAGTTCTAAGATAATGAATTGAAGTTTCTGATTTGTTTGAGCATGCTATGATAGTTAGGTTAAGCCTATAAATGACCCTATCATGTGGTTAGATACTGTTTGAACATGTATGATGTTTTAACATGATGTTGAGCTAAGTTTTCAAGAAAACTTCAAGTTTTGGAAAAGCTAGAAATGGTAAACTTGAATAATGTATATTCTGATCTTGCAAGCATGTTAGTATGGTTTTGAAATGCATGTCGGACATACTAACTTAAGAATATAAATTTCATATTGAGCCAGGAGCATGTTAGGCTTATTAGTAAGCTTTACTATTGAAAATACGAACTTTGAATGTGAATGTTGATGTGATACTTTAAAAGTTAGAACCTGATGATTATGAGCAGGTTAGATGATATCTTTAGATGCACTCATGTATCATAAATGTATATATACCATGCTAGTTATCGTAGTTCAAGGAAATTATAAACGAAGCATATTTTCAAACAAAACGATGTTAAATACACATATGTGATATGAGTACTCACAAGCATGCCTAATATGGGTTATATGGCTACTTTATATGTTTAACAATCAAGCATGTTGGACGTTGTGATTTCATAACCTTAAATGGCCTTAATTTGTTGAGATGTATAACTTAGGACCATATCATGCGAAACGGGACCTAGATTGAACTAGGAGAATGCATAAGGACCCTTAACATGTTAATATGTGTTATGTATATAAGGATGTGCAGGCTAGGCCAAGCAATTGGTTGCTCAGTCCTAGTTTGAACTGGGAGCCGCGCGTCTCCTTAATACGAATCAGGCGCGACCGTGCTAGTCTGATGTAGGATCAGTTTATGCTATTGATTTGTAGAAGTTGCATACTTGTATTATTACTCTAGCATGCATTATATGACCAGTACAGAAGCAAGCTAGATATTATGAGGGAATGTTTAATGATGTGATAATAGACTTTCAAGTGATAAGTCCAAAAAGTATTTGAAAACTATAAACCAACAATTAAAGACTATGTTTAGTGATGTTCATGGTGGCTTACAAACTGATTTGGTGTTATAAGTACGTAAGGTATGAAATGGATTATGTGAAGAGTATACAACTAAGTTAAATGTTTAAGTATGCAATTAAACTTACATATCAAGCATGAGCACATTTAACTAATGAATATCTTATATACATATTATATTATGTTAGGATTTGAAAGAGTATTGTTAAGCGATATTTTGGTAAACTGCGCTTGAGGCAAGTATTCGAACCCTATTATTATTGTTGTGTAATATCAATGCATTATTTTATTTAACAAATACTGTAAGCTATCCCTTTGAATACAAATTAGATTACTTTCTCGTTCAAAAGAGCTAATATGCTTAAACCCTTGTGAAAGTTATTATTCATGTTAAACTTAGCATTGATCTTGAATATTGTGAAAGAGTCGATGCCATTTGTTTCGGCAAGACTGTATGCATGTTTATAAAAGCTGTCCAAACCAATTGATTGGTGCAAAAATCTTGAAAACTGAGTTGGACAACCCTTTTGGTAAGGGGGGTGTATGCTGTTGGAAACCCCAACACATGAATAAATATTATTGTGGTGTTATGCATAACGTGAAGTATTGTAGACTGATCATCTATAGTACTTGATATAACTTCATTCTATACAATGAACTTATGTTTATTTAACATTCTAATGAAGTTGTTGTTTGTGTTGTCTTATGTTGGTGATTGTAGGATGATTGACATGGGAGGACCTAGCCGAGTAGTAGAGGAGGAGCCGCGTGATATCCACGTAGTATTTGAGACACCCTTGATAGAATAGCCTAGTAGCCCTTTTTGATGATGATGAGGAGGAATAGGTGGAGTCTGGCCCCGAGGAAGAGCCTTTGGAGGAGGAGCCCGAGCCTGTGGAGGACTCCGACGAGGCTACTTTTGAGGATCGGATGTTAGGAGAGTATGAAGAACAGATATTGGAGTTGGGATGTAGGGTAGAGGAGCTTGAGGCTGAGGCTAGGGAGAGGGAGTCTACATTCTAGAAGTTGAGGGACGAGGACCATCAGAGGAAGTTAGTGATGCAGGAGATGGAGGTGGAGATTGCTCACCGTAAGGAAGCAGGGATCCAGATGGGAGCTTTGTTTCACCGAGCGGTGGCGAGAAATGTTGAGGTGGCAGGAAAGTTGGAGGAATTAGAGCAGAAGGTGTTGAGTGAGAGGGCGGAGAAGGAGGCTCTCCGAACTCAGTTAGAAATGGAGGTGATGGATAGGATTCACTTCGAGGAGAAGTGGGAAGAAGCCAATGATAGGGCAGATGACCTAGAGGATGAGGTGCGGTGCAAGAGGAGGAAGATGAACAAGATGGGCTATGCTCTTCGCACGGCCATGGAGAGATTGATAGATGGGGTACATCACTATCGAGCTGAACAAGGACAGACCTGACATACCATAAGCTTAGACATGGTGGTGCACATCACAATGAAGGAATATCAGAGCACCGTTGAGCGTGGGATGTTAGATTGAGTTTAGAGGATGAAGACCAGTAGTGTAGTAGTTTTAATTATGTGTTATAAAAAAAAAGTCGTTGTAATCTCAGTCTTTTGTGTAAGATGTGAGATAGTGGTAAACCCCCAAAATTTCAGAAAAAGTGTTAGAGGGGTAGTAAGATAGTATGTCCCTGTCTTTTGTGATATTAGGGGATATGTGTTATCATTTATAGCAGTATGCTAGAAAAGAACATGTAATGTAATCCTTTGGCATATGAATATAAATGACCTTATTTCAAAAGCGTGTTATAAACTTGTAGTTCTTTTCTATTGAGAAATGTCTAAGTATTATAACTAGACAATAAAATGAAAATTTTGTGCTGCAGAAAATGTCGGCCAGACATAGAATAATTGTCCCAGAAGAGTCAGTTAATGATGAGAGAGGTCATGTAGATCCGATACAGAGACTGGTAGATTTATTGGGAGAAGCTCTCATGTGAGACCCCAAATTTTATGAATAAAGATTTAAATTTGTCACAATATTTTGAATATTATGGTGTGGATATGATATAATGTTATAGTTGTGGGTAATATTTAAAATTTTTACAAAGTATGCAAGTTGTTATAAAATATTCGTTTGGTCGGGGAATAACCTGTCTATGCGAAGTACCGCGTATATGGTGAAATTCTTCTGTTATTCCGTTATTTATTATTCTGTTGGAATATCTTGTCTGTGCATTTACGCATGACCTGGTTCCGTTATTTATTATTCTGTTGGAACATCATGTCTGTGCGTTTGCGCATGACCTGGTTCCGTTATTTATTATTCTGTTGGAATATCATGTATGTGCATTTACGCATGACCTGGTTTCGTTCTATATTATTCTGTTGGAATAACCTGTCTGTGCGGTCTATCGCATGCCTGATGATTTCTTTTGTTATTCCATTCTTTATTATACTCAGTTGGTTAAAGTTTTGGCTTTTATACTCCATGAAATTAGTGGAATATCCTTGATATTTGCGCTTCATCCAGTATCTTTTCATGGAAATATTCTTTTGAGCATTCTTGAGTTTTACCCCACAAAGCAGTATTATGTTGACAATTTGGACGTTATTGGTTCCTGGATAAATTAATTCTTGAACTTGTTTTATTGAATTCTTATATCATTGTCATCATCCTCATGTTTATATTATGTTGAAAGTCATCTGTGGCCTGTAGTGCATAGATAGACTTGGTATGATTATGACCAGGGATTATTCGGTATAATTATGACCGTAATGTTACAAATGATGTCGTAAATGTCCCCAGTGGCCCGTAGTGCATTGATGGACAGTTGTTGGCATGAGCATGACCATTGATGAATACACGAATATCCTTGGCCCGTAGTGCATGGATAATTTATGGTTGTGATACTAAAGAATATCGTTGGCCGTAGTGCAGGGATGATGTGGATTATATATTAAGGTGAGTCCCAGCGATAAAAGTGATGAAAAACCTTTTAAATCATAGAAGATAGTAGATTTTATTCTCTACTTGACTCTGTTAATGGATTGCTTATTCCGCTGCAGTTAAACTTGATGTTTATTATATTGTATCAGTTTAACACTGTTAAAGGCTAATGATAATTTATTCTGCATTATCTTAGTCATAATATTTCTTACTAGGCTAGTTGAGCTCACCCTTTTGCTTTCATTGTTCTCTTGAGAAATGAGAACGTGGCGAGGACTAGTCGGGGAATGGAGTGACGGTCCCGGATGATAGCATTAGTAGTCCTCACTATTCTATGAAATAGTGTGTTAATAAATGTATTGAGGACTTATTTTGAGTTTGAATACCGCCTAGAAGATAATATTTGTATTAAAACTCACACTCATGTTGTATATATTAAGATTGTATTTGTATTATGTACCATGTATTTGGCGACTCGAGAATAGGTGATGTATACCTATTTTGGGGCGTCATGATTAGTATCAAAGCTTGGGGATATGATCCTGGCTAAAATGTGAGATAAGAACTAGGAGGGAGAGCGGGGATTCTTTCGCTAGTATGACCTACCTAAGTTTATTTGGTATTTAATTGGTCTCATCGTGAGTATAGGGATAATATATGATATGTTAATTAACCCTTGTTTTGTGGCGGTATTTGAAAATGACATCTGAGAATGTTGAGAACATCAATGGAGCACAGGAGACCGTTGAGTCTCCACAGATCAATAATCAGGATAATGTGCATCAGGAAGGCGATAATCCTCGGGCAAATAGCAACACTGACCAGATAATGAATGATGGAATGTTTAGAGGCTTTATGTAATTCATGCAACATCAGGCAAGAGCGGCTCCTGTCCAAAATGCAGGTGGAAACACTAGCAACTCTCGGACGGTCACCGCTAAGCAGTTCAAGGAACTGGGACCACCAGAGTTTTTTGGAGAGCCAAAACCACTTAAGGTGAAGACGTGGATAAAGCAGATCTGCAACATATTTGATGTCTTGGGATGTTTCGAGGAGCAAAAGGTTCCCTTTGCCACTTTCATGTTGCGAGCAGAGGCAGATTACTAGTGGGAATCTATAAAGCGTACTCAACCTGCCGCACTAAAGATGACTTTGGAGAAGTTCCAAGAATTATTAACGACAAGTACTTTCCTGAAAGTATTCGTCACATAAAAGAGGTAGAGTTCATCAAGTTGGAGCAAAACAACATGACCGTGTCGCTGTATGAAGCCAAGTTTGCCAACTTGTCCCAGTTTACGTCCCATTTGGTTGATAATGAGGAGAGAATGATGTGAATGTTTCTAAGAGGTTTGAAACCCAAGATACGTCAATATCTTATCTCTCATAAACTGTGTTTGTATTCAGATGTTGTTAATAGGGCTCAGTTATTGGAGCGTGATAATGAGTCAACCCAACCAAAAGAGAGCAGTCGGCAAAATGATAATACCAGTGATAGTAGTCATCGAAGCGGTGACAATAAGCGTGGAGGGAATCAACATGCCAAAAATGGTAACCACTTCGGTGGTAATCATGGCCAAAATAATAAGAATGGACATTTCAAGAAGAGGAGATTCAATAATGATGGAAAGACGTTAGCATCAGCACCCGTTGTTAAGGAAGGAGAACGACCACCTATCATATGCTTCAAATGCGGAGAGGAGGGACATATCAGTCCAAACTGTGCACAGCAGTCCAAAATGTGTTACAATTTTGGAAGAGAAGGTCACCTAGCTCGATTTTATCGTGCACCAAAGTCAAGTCCAGCTGGGACGGTGGAACCAAAGGCGGATACGGACAAAACAAAGTTGGTGGTTTCAGGAAGAGCATTTTTTGTAACTTCTCAAAAATCGAGTGACCCGAACGAAGTTAGCACGGGTTAGTTAATTATGAATTCTTGCGAAGTCTATACCTTATTAAATACCGGTTCTACCCATTCTTTTATCTCTCTTGCTTGTGCTCAGCATTTAAATTTGACTTTGAAGAAATTAAACTTTGACTTATTGGTTGAAACTTTGATAGTAGAAACCTTTGTTACATCTACTGTTTATAAATCTTGTTGATTCAAATCGACACTTTCACGTTACCTATCAATCTTATCTCTTTGAAAATACTTGCCTTTGATGTGATTTTAGGAATCGATTGGTTAACTACTCATCAAGCTTTTTATAAGGTTGTTAGCTTTCATATTCCTAACCAACCTATTATGCGAATTTAAGCAACCAAACCACTAAAGTCAATCATTGTCATATCAAGTCATAAGTAAAGAGCCTCGAGCCTTTCGCTGGTGACTTCCTTGTGTGGAATGCACCAAAGCCAGACTTTCTGTAGGCGACGTCATGAATGACGATGACAAGTTGATAGGTATCAATGTGACGTGCTATCCAAGTCTTGGATGAGAGTCACAGTTTTGAATGATATTTCTATTGTTAATAAATTTCCTGACGTATTCTTAAAGACTTCTTAGCCTACCCCTAGAGCGTGAAATCGAATTTTGTATTGACCCCAATACAAAACCCATTTCTAAAACCCTCAAATATTTTCTTCACCCAAAACGAAAATGTAATGTGCCAAAGACGTTGGCTCGAGCTGTTAAAGATTACGATCGTACCATTCAATATTATCGTGGAAGAGAAAACATGGTAGCTGACGCGTTGAGTAGAAGATCGTATACGTTTATGAGTGCGATATTGTTAACATAAAAACCCATTTTGTATAACTTATAAATGATGAAGATAGAGTTATAGATTCTAGGGACCCACATGAAGATAACGAATATACAAGTAGAATCATCTTTAATCGATAAAGTTAAAGTCGTGCAAGCTACATACTCAGAGCTGATGAATGTGAAGAAGAAGGTTCAAGTGGGCGTTATTCTAGAAGCAAGAATCGATGAAGAGAGGAAATCTCAACCCTCGATTTAATTGGCCCATTTGAAATCCTTGATCGAGTAGGAACTGTGGCCTATAGACTCATGTTACCGCCAAGTATGTCGCATGTTCATAACATTTTACACGTATCGATGTTATGTAATATGCAGAAGATTTAACGTATGAGGAGATACGTGTTAAAATCTTGGATAAGAAAGATCGTATTCTGTGACAACCCGATATTTTCTATATAAATAAATCATAAATTTTGCGTATAAATTTTTTTTAAAAAAATAAATATGAATGATATGTGTCAAGGTAATGTGTAATTATAATTATATGTGTGATAAATAAAATTTATTTATTACATTAAGTATTGCAAATAAATTTATTTTAGAATTATTGATAATTATCAATTATATTTTTAATACTAATTAATTTTATAGTAAAAATGTTTTTAATGTTTATTTTCCAAGGAAATAGGATAATTATATTATTTTATATGATATAATTATAGAATTTTTATAATACTTATTTTATTATATGAAATTATTTCAGAATAGTTAAGTTAATTATTTTAACTTAATTATTAAGGTTATATATGAAAGATAAATCGATATGGAATCCAAACCCTAATTCCTAAGGTTTTGATCAAGGAATGAGAATAATAATATTATATTATTATTTGTCAGTGTTACAGATATGTATGATTATATGTGTAATGTTAATGTGTGGAACAGTTTTAATATATTACGATCAAACCCTAATAATATTTTGATAAACCCTAATTTTGATTCCGGGATAAGGAATAATGATAATAATGTAATATTAATTATATTTTGATTTTTCAGTACTATAAATAAGTACTGATATATGTGTGGACTGATAATGTTGGTCAAATTATGTGTACAATATCAAAACCCTAGTTTAAGTTTATTAAACCCTAATTTAAAAGTCAAATGTCGGTTTAATCTTCATTATGCAATCATGTTAAGGTGAATTATGTTTGTGTATTAGGAAATTAAAGTTAATTAGGAAAACCCTAATTATCTTTGGGAAAAACTGAATTAATTAGAAACCCTAATTGAAGACCTAAAACGGATAATTTTATCTGTCAGAAATTGTGTTAATGTGATTAATAACACGTGTGATAGACTTTAATTACTAATTAAGGTAAACCTAATTAGTAAATCAAAACCCTAAAACCTAGAACCCTAATTTAATTTTTAGAAACCCTAATTGTATTATGGAAACCCTAAATTTTGGTATTATAAACCCTAATTGCTTTATTAGCAAAGTTAATTGTGATTAAGGGTAATAAACCCTAATGTCCATGTATAAGATAATTACAAACTTAATTTAGTTAACAAATTTATTTTTTTCAAAATTTTAGAAACTAAAATTTAGTTATTTTATATTATTATTTTTGTAATAAACCCTAATTGTTAAATCCTAAAGTTGGAAATTTTTGAAATCCTAATTGCTAAATCTTTAAGGGTTAAATGTTAAACCCTAAACACTAAAATGTCTAAACCCTAAGGCAATTTTCTAGAAATTTAAGGAAATGACATTTATGCCTCTAATTGAATTATGGAATGCTAGGCTAGGTTTTGACAATAGGTTAAGTTGTTGAACAACTTCAACAACTCTCTTGACTTTAATTGACAGCAACAAGCTTGTAACTCAGCCATTCATGCACCCAATAATCATATATATAGATTGGAGAGAGAATTATTTCATTTTGTTCACTAACATTTGTCCAATACTCAACCAATCCTTTCTCTCACTAAAACCTCCGAAAATATCAAGAAAATCAGTCCCAAAATCCAGCCCCACGTTTATCATAACAACATCAATAGCCAAAAATCAGAAATCAAACCAAGAAAGGTATAAAACCCTACCTTGAATTTCTGTCCAAAAGTTGTTGTTAGATCTTGTGAATTGATGTTGTAATATGTTGTTTGTAGTCTAAATTAATGATCCGGCTGGGATATTGCAAGTCCATAACATCTAAATACTCAAATCAATGATTTTCAAAATTCGGAAAATGTATTTTACATTGTCGACATCAAATGTCGAAATGTAGATCGATTTTGTGTTTATTGTTTTTGTTGTTTAAGTGTTGGGTTATGTAGCTTGGTATATGGTCTTTAAGATCCAAGTGGTAGAATAGCTATTTGATTTACGAAATAAAGTTATTCACTATCAAATCTGCTTGACCAAGCATTAATAAAAGGTACTTTCTCTGGGCAACCCATAAACTAAAAACCGGTTATCGACGACTTTTGAGCGTACCGATCCGACATCCTTGATGATTATTGGTTGAAGTTTTGGTAATCAAGTTGTAGCTGGTAATGTGGAATGTAGATTCATGTCTTAAAACCCCACAAACAATGAACATATCGAACGTAACAAGTGGTCAAAGTAGACAACTTGAATCGTTTTTTAGCATTTCCGGAATTTCGAAATAGGATGAAACAGTTTTCGACATGGGTTGATTCGGATTGTAAATTATGATTACGATATAGTTTAACTGGTTTTGATGAATGTTATACGTGCTACATTATATATACTACAACTTTGAACTATTAGATCACCATTAAATCAATCGAACCCTTAGATCCTTAAGCCACAATATGTCAACTCGAAGCAGATCGGGTTTCGGGTTACCCGAAAACCCGAATGCATCCTCGACAACGATTTTAACGGCTTAGATCCGCAATTGAATTGTTGTATGACCAATCGATTGTGGGGAAATGTAATATTACATTAGTATCACGATCTGTAAAGCATTAGATGGCCCATAGCATTTGTGAATAAAAAATTGCAAAAGCGGTCAAACAAAGCAAGCTTGAACATTTGAATTATCGTTGTTCTCGGCCTCAAGAACACCAACAAAGTGACACTTTACGTCGCTAAAGACCTTTAGCGACGGTTTCTTATTTTTTAATTTCTAATATTCAAAAATATTTAAAAATAGAAAATAAATTATAAAAATTACAAAAATAGTTTTTAAAATTATTTTAAATTATGAAAATAATTTACGATTATTTAGAATATTTTTCATTAATATTTATAATTATTTGAATATTAATGATATTTAATTTATTTAATTAGTATATTAAATAAATTAGAGAAAATGATTTTAATTATTTAAAATTCATTTTAAATGAGATTAATGTATTTTAAAATATTTTAAGGGATAAAATGTAACTTTTAATATTTTTGGAGAAATTTCATTAATAAATTAATATTAATGATATTAGATTTATTTGATTATTAAATTAAATAAATAAGATAAAAATAATTTTTATGATTTAAAAATTATTTTAAATGAAAATAAAGTATTTAAAAATATTTTAAGTTATAAAATATAACTTTTAATATTTAATGGTTAATTTCATTAATTAATGATTAATAATGATATTAAAGTTATTTAATATTTGTATTAAATAATTTAGTTTAAAAATGATTTTAATATTTTAATAATCATTTTAAATGAAGATAAAATGTTTAAAGATATTTTAAGTTATAAAATATAAATTTAAAGGATAATTTCATTAATAAATTAATATTAATGATATTTATTTAATGATTAATGATATTAAATTTATTTAATAATTATATTAAATAAATAGTTTTAAAATGGTTTTATTAATTTAAAAATCATTTAAAAGGATATAAATGAATTAAAAATATTTTAAGTTATAATTAATGACTTTTAATATTTGGATAAATAGTTCATTAATATTTAAATATTAATGGTAATTATTTAATAATAATTTTAAATGTTTTAAAAATCATTTAAGGGTAATATAAATACTTTAAAAATATTTTCGCTTATTATAAATAACTTTAATATTTTGGCAATGGTTTCATTAATAGTTTAATATTAATTAAATATTAATGATAATAGAATTATTTGATATTTAAATCATTTTATAATGATTCCTGTTTGAAAATTTGTGATAAATTATGATAAATGATAATAATTATTTAAAAATATTATAAAGCCATGAAAGATAGTGCAATTGATGTTTAAGTTATCCAAATGAATATTGAACTCATCAGATAGAGTCTTAGACTCTATTAGTACCGATATAAAGTTGTCGATAGACCCAAGCATGGTTCGAAATTGATCTGGACATAGATAATTTAGTTAGTTAATCTGCTTATTTGTGATTCAATGGTGGTTAAGGTTATGTAACAATGCGATTAGGAATGTGTTGATGTTTGTTTGTGAAACCATGATTGTTGAACATGTGTGATAAGGTGATTAGGTTATGTCTTTGTTTACTAATAGGCGCGGTGTTATGTGTTACGTTATGATATACTAATCAAGAAAATGATTTGATTAATGATAGGTAAATGATAAACGATAAATCTAAGTTACGTAAGTGTAAGCAAAAGCGATCGTGCAAGTATCCTAACTTTGCATTTTCTTTATGCAATGGACAAGTGTAAGAATGTTTCAAAGTTATATTATTATCTGATTGTTAAACTTATATTATATAAGCCCATTGATTATCAACATGCTAGTATGTGATAATTCGGTTAAATATATTACATTAGTTAATTTCTATAAATGATTATACAAGTGTCCCCACTTTGACAATCATTGTTTTTCATCGCATGTTGATACACCTTTGATATACATATATGTTGAATTATATAAGACCTTTGTTATGAAAACACAGACAGAATGAACATCCCAATAATGGGAAAATTTTTTATTCTTACTACGGACAAAGGATGAACGATAATATCGTTCTAGTAATGTAGTATTGATCAATCTAGGGCCCAAGGGAAGTACAACCTAAAGCCTAGTAAGCAATGCCGGTTTCTGAGATGAATTTCTGCTTAACCTTTTCGAAAATGAAAAACAATGTTCATGATATGTCACAGAAACCTTATATATAGACAATACACAGTTTCAAAAATTTGAAAGAGGGTTGTTATGCTATTATTATTGGTATAGATTACTTCACAACTATTGACTGGTTGTAGAAGAATATTATAAAGAAAACATTTAAATTCTTTCAGCTTATATATATATAATACTTGCTGGGCACTCAAATGCTCATCCTTGCTTAATTTAAATGTTTTCAGCTAAGTGTGAAAAGCTAGAAGGCTCGGCCAGGAACAAGTGAAAAGGAAAGCAAACAGAATATGTTATTGGTATCTTTTGTAATAGATAGACTGTATTAAGTTAATGATATGTATTATATATCATGTAAAGAATATAGTAAAGGTTGCGTACTTGGGATTAGACTCTGATAAATGTAAGTTAAGTTTGAAATTTATATTATTGTTATTATTATTAGTAAAATTCCGCTCATAGAAATGGTATCGTAAAGTACCGAGTTTGGGTTTCAAGTATCCGGATTCGGGGACTCTACATATTCAACCCTCAAAGGTTATACCTCAAGAGTTAGAATCTGAAATGAAGTCAAGGTATCCTCATCTCTTCGGCATACCAGGTACGTACGTAAATTTCGAGGGCAAAATTTCATAAGGAGGGGAGATTGTGAGACCCCAAAATTTATGAATAAAGATTTAAATTTCTCAAAATATTTTGAATATTATGGTGTGGATTTGATATAATATTCTAGTTGTGGGTAATATTTAAAAATTTTGCAAAGTATGCAAGTTGTTATAAAATATTCGTTTGGTCAGGGAATATTCTTTTTGTCGGGGAATATCTGTACGACGGCACAATTATTGGTGGACCCCACAACGGAAGTATTGTCGTAGTTAGAAAATGATAGAATTATCATTTTATAAACGACGAATGTGTTACCGTTAAAACTATTGAACTACCCAGTAGTAAAAGTACAGTAATACGCATGGTTGCATAGTAGCACACGGTATTGGTTATTGATGCTTACGTGAGAAGTCACTAAGTTATACTCAATTATTGCTACAGTAATTGCTGCATCATATCTCTCATATTATTGATTCAATTATTGTCACAGTATTATCTGCATTATATGTTATATTATTAAATCAATAATTGAGACGACAAAGTTGTTCATATTATTAAATTACAATATTTATAATGTCTAGAAGTTCTGTCAAGGAGAGGTTTGGTCACCTAATTGCGCGCCAATAGGGAGAAATCCTTATCGGAAAGCCCCCTCTTTCCTGGGAATGACCTGGTTGTTAAATATTGTGAATTATAATATTAATGATGAATAAGTTCGTGTTGATTAAAAATGAAATTGATAGTTCCATTGTGTGGGAATTATTAGTGTTAGTAGAAATCGATATTTATTTCGATAATAATTGATGTCTGGAGGTTATATTGATACTTGGGTATTCGGGGCACTTTTCGTGTCGGAGTACTATTCACGGGTTACTATTCACCTGATTACTATTCACTCTAGTATTGTTCACTCGGGTATTTGGGACACTTTTCGTGTCGGGGTACTATTCACAGAGTACTATTCCCGAAGTACTATTCACGGGATACTATTCACCCGAAAAATATATTTCTTTTCGGTCCAAATCATTTTTGAGTACAATATTATTCCATGAGAAGATGTGATAATTTTTCAGACAGTTGGTTAAAATTATAATAGCAAATCAATATGGATCATTGGTTTAAAGTTTTAATAGTAACTTGTCCTTTCGATTTTCCAAGAGTTACTTGTCCCTTCGGTTTTCCAAGAGTTACTTGTCCCTTCGGTTTTCCAAGAGTTACTTGTCTCTTCAGTGTTCCAAGAGTTAATTGCCCCTTCGAAAATAGTAGTTGTCTCTTCAATATTACCAAGAGTCATTTTGACCCTTCGTTAAGACCAAGAGCTACTTTTAATTCTTCTATAAATAGAAGCTTATTCCTTCATTATTTCTTACGAATTCACTGAAACTCTAGAGAGAGAAACTATAGAGAGAAAGAAGAAAAGTATTATGCTACTTCACTACTCTAATATTCAGTTTTTCTAAGGTAAGGGGTATTATTTCTTTCGTATTCATGAAGAGAGCTTCTGTTATTCCATTCTTTATTATTATGTTGGAATAACATGTCTATGCAAAGTACAGCATATATGGTGAAATTCTTCTGTTATTCCATTCTTTATTATTATGTTGGAATAACCTGTCTATGCAAAGTACCGCATACATGGTGAAATTCTTCTGTTATTCTATTCTTTATTATTCTATTGGAATAACCTGTATACGCGGACTACCCTATACTTGGTGAAATTCTTCTGTTATTCCATTCTTTATTATTATGTTGAATAACTTTGTCTACATCAAATACCGCATACATGGTGAAATTCTTCCATTATTCCGTTATTTATTATTCTCGTTAGAATATCATGTATGTGCGTTCACGCATGACCGGTTTCGTTATTTATTATTACATTGGAACATCCCATGCATGCGTTTTATGCATGACATGACACGGTTCCGTTATTTATTATTCTGTTGGAATATCCTATCTGTGCGTTTACGCATGACCTAGTTCCGTTATTTATTATTTTGTTGGAATAACCTATCTGTGCAGTCTATTGCATGCCTGGTGATTTCTTTTGTTATTCCATTCTTTATTATACTCAGTTGGTTAAAGTTTTGGCTTTTATACTCCATGAAATTAGTGGAATATCCTTGATATTTGCGCTTCATCTAGTATCTTTTCATGGAAATATTCTTCTGAGCATTCTTGAGTTTTACCCCACAAAACAGTATTATGTTGACAATTTGGACGTTATTGGTTCCTGGATAAATTCATTCTTGAACTTGTTTTATTGAATTTTTATATCATTGTCATCATCCTCATGTTTATATTATGTTGAAAGTCATATGTGGCCTGTAGTGCATAGATGGACTTGGTATGATTATGACCAGGGATTATTCGGTATAATCATGACCGTAATGTTACAAATGATGTGGTAAAAGTCCTCATTGGCCCGTAGTGCATTGATGGATAGTTGTTGGCATGATCATGACCATTGATGAATACACGAATATCCTTGGCCCGTAGTGCATGGATAATTTGTGGTTGTGATACTAATGAATATCCTTGGTAGTAAAAGCGAGGGATGATGTGGATTATATATTAAGTCGAGTCCCAAATGATAAAAGTGATGAAAAACCTTTTAAATCATAGAAGATAGTAGATTTTATTCTCTACTTAACTCTCTGTTAATGGATTGCTTGTTCACCGCAGCTTAAACTTGATGTTTGTTATATTGTATCAGTTTAACACTGTTAAAGGCTAATGATAATTTATTCTGCATTGTCTTAGTAATAATATTTCTTACTGGGCTAGTTGAGCTCATCATTTTGCTTTCGTTGTTCTCTTCAGGAAATGAGAACGTAACAGGGACTAGTCGGGGAATGTAGTGACGGTCCAGATGATAGCATTAGTAGTCCTCACTATTCTATGAAATAGTGTGTTAATAAATGTATTGAGGACTTATTTAGAGTTTGAAAACTATCTAGAAGACAATATTTGTATTAAAACTCACAGCTCATGTTGTATATTTAAGATTATATTTGTATTATGTACCATATATTTGGCGACTCAAAATAGGTGATGTATACCTATTTTGGGGGCGTCACATCTGAGGGGAAGAAACGAACCCATACCACCCGTTCCCCAAGTTGTCCCAGTAACGACCTTCAAAGATTTTAAGAGTGTAGGACCCCCAGAGTTCAGGAACCATTGACCCAATAGTTGCGCAAACCTGGATCAAGGAGATCGAGAAGGCCTTCACTATAGCTCGAGTGGGTGAAGACCAGAAGACAGTATTTGCCACTTACATGATGAGGGGCGAAGCGAACTATTGGTGGGAAACAAATCAGCAGAGAGCGGGGGAAGGTACGATAACGTGGGAGAGGTTTACAACATTATTTTTCGAAAATTATTTTCTAAAGAGTATGAAGAGTAGGATGGAAGTTAAATTCCTAGAATTAAAACAAGGTGATATGACGGTGGCGTAGTACGCAGCTAAGTTCAATGAACTAGCGCGGTTTGCAGAACACCAAGTTGTGGATGAGGAGAGGAAGGCGAGGCATTTTGAGCAAGGGTGAAAACTGTGGTTGTACAATAAGGTATCGGTCTTCCAGATTGATTCCTTTACGACATTGTTAGAGAAGGAAATCATTGCGGAAGGTGGTAGTGAGGCCTTAAGTTTGTATCATAAGGAGAAAAAGAACAAGAACGCTGGTAGTGAGCATCGTGGAGGGAGCAGCAGCGGAGGGAGTAACTCCGGAAAGAGGCAATGGGAAAACAACAACAACAGAAGCAATAATCAAGGTGGGAATCACCAAGGAAATTTCAAGAAGAGGACCGAAGCTTGCAACAAATGTGGAAGGAGCCATCAGGGAGAATGCGGGAAGAAGAAAAACACTTACTATAATTGCGGCCAAGAGGGGCACATATCGCCAAATTGCCCGATGCCGAAGAAGATCAGAGGATGTTTTGATTGTGGATCAACAGAGCACCAGATAAAGGATTGTCCGAAGAAAGGAAGCGGTGGAGATGGCGGAAGCCAAGGAGGAAGAAGTAAGTTGATGATTGGTGGACCTGCGCAACCCAACCGATCGACCGCTCGAACCTTTAACATGACCATCCAAGACGTCGTAGCTGCAAAGGACATGGTGTCAGGTATAATCCCAATCAATAATATAAATGCTTATGTATTATTTGATTCGGGTGCCACCTGTTCGTTTGTATTTGAAGAATTTGCTAGTAAACTTAGTACACCCCGAGAACGTTTAGAAGATCCTTTGAACATAGAAGTTGCGAATAAGGAAATAATCCCTGTAGAATAAGTTTATCGAAATTGTCGCGTAAACATTAGAGGACATGAACTGAGCGTAGACTTGATTCCCATTAGACTAAGAGAATTCGACGTAATACTGGGGATGGATTGGTTATATAACCATGTAGCAGTAATTGACTGTCAGAACAAATGTGTGAACCTTTAGACTCCGGGTAAGTCTAAGGTAGTGTTTTATGGTAGCTCATCGCTTAAGCAATCGTGTTGTGTTACGATGATGCAGGCCAAGAAATTGTTAAAGAAAGGATGTGTAGGTTATTTAGCTTACGTTGTGGATACTCAGAAAAAGGGAGTAGAGATTAATGATTTACCCATAGTGAGTGAATTTTAGGATGTGGTTCCGGACGATCTGCATGGCCTCCCGCCAGATAGAGAAATTGAATTCGTAATAGATTTAGCACCGGGAACATCACTGATTTTGAAAGCTCCATATCGTATGGCGCCGGTAAAAATGAAAGAATTGATGATACAACTTCAAGAGTTATTGGATAAAGGTTACATTCGACCGAGTGTGTCTCCTTGGGGAGCATCAGTGTTATTCGTTAAGAAAAATGACGGATCAATAAAGCCCTGTATCGATTATCGTAAATTGAACAGAGTAACGATCAAGAACAGATATCCGCTACCCAAGATAGACGACTTATTTGATCAACTGAAAGGAACGAAATGTTTCTCAAAGATCGACCTACAGACAGGATATCATCAACTGAAAGTACGGGATGAGGACATACCAAAGACTGCGTTTAGAACCCATTATGGACATTACGAGTTTTTGGTAATGTCATTCGGTTTAACTAATGCTCCAGCAGCATTCATGGACTTGATGAATTGAGATTTCAAGCCATATTTGGATAAATTCGTAGTAGTTTTCATCGACAATATTTTAATATATTCGAAGACGGAGAAAGAACACGCCGAACATCTGAAGATTGTTTTGGAGGCACTAGGAAAGGAGAAGATGTATGCAAAGCTTTCTAAGTGCGAATTTTGGATGAAGAAAGTTCAATTCTTAGGCCACGTGGTGGATGAGAATGGAATCTCAGTAGACCCTGAAAAGGTCGAAGTAGTAAGTAATTGCGAACAACCAAGAACTCTGACGGAGGTGAGAAGTTGCTTAGGGTTAGTTGGGTACTATCGAAGATTCATCCAAGATTTTTCTAAGATAGCAACCCCATTGACTAATTTGACGCGGTGAAATTTGTATGGACCGACAAATGCGAGGAGAGTTTTCAAGAGTTGAAGAAGAGATTAAGCGAGGCGCCTGTATTATCATTACCAGATGATACGAGAGGATTTGTGGTGTATAGTGATGCGTCTCATAGAGGACTTGGTTGTGTGCTTATGCAACACGGAAAGGTCATTGTGTATGCATCACGACAATTAAAGGATTACAAAAAATGATACCCTACTAATGACTTAGAGTTAGCGGCAGTAGTTTTTGCGTTAAAGATATGGAGGCATTATTTGTGCAGGGAGAAGTGTGAGATATACACGAACCACAAAAGTCTGAAATATATCTTCACACAGAAGGAGTTGAATATGCATCAGAGAAGGTTGTTAGAATTAATCAAAGATTATGACTGTGAAATTCTTTATCACCCGGGGAAGGCAAACGTAGTTGCCGACGCTCTGAGTAGGAAATGAAGGGAGAAATTGTTTCGACTGACAACTCAGGAGGAGTTAATAAGAGATATGGAGAAATTGGAAATAGAAGTGAGGGGACCCGGGAGGTCTGCAGAAAAGTTATTTGTAATAGAAGCTTGTCCGACATTGTTGGATAGAGTAAAGGAAGCTCAGGAGAAAGATGGAGAGTGTGAGAAAATCAGAAGAAGGATCATGGAAAAAGAGGAAGAAAAATTTTGAATAGATAAAGATGGTATCTTAAGATTCGAAGGGAGAGTGTGGGTACAGACAGTGGTCGAGTTAAGAGAGGAAATTTTGCATGAGGCTCATAATACGACATATTCCATTCATCCTGGAGGCATGAAGATGTACCGGGACTTGAAGCAACATTTTTGGTGGCCAAATCTGAAACGGGAAATTGCGGAGTACGTTAGTAGATGTCTTACATGTCAACGTGTAAAAGCAGAGCATCAGAGACCGAGTGCTTTACTACAACCGTTGGAAATACTAGAGTGGAAATGGGAGCATATTACGATGGATTTCGTGGTAGGACTTCCAGTCACACAGAAAGGTTTGGATACCATTTGGGTCATCGTGGATCGACTTACGAAGACTGCACATTTTCTACCTATCAAGATCCGCTACAGTTTAAATCAATTAGCGATTCTGTACGTAAAGGAAATCATTTCACGACATGGAGTGCCGGTGTCGATTGTTTCTAACGAAGACCCGCGTTTCACGTCAAAATTCTGGAAAAGCTTGCAAGAAAGGATGGGAACACAGTTGAGATTGAGTACTGCTTATCATCCTCAGACAGACGGACAAAGTGAGCGAACTATAAAAATGCTAGAGGACATGCTTAGGACTTACGTGATGAACTTCAAGGGAAATTGGGACGACCACTTACCCTTAGTCGAATTTGCATATAATAATAGTTACCATGCGAGTATCGGCATGCCACCGTATGAAGCTCTTTACGGAAGGAAGTGCAGAGCGCCTTTATGTTGGGACGAAGTCAGAGAACAACGAATACTCGGACCAGAGTTAGTACAACAAATTGCGGATGTAGTGAAAGTGATAAGGGCCAGACTTGTAGCAGCTCAAGATCGCCAGAAAAAGTACGCAGATTTGCATCGGCAAGATCGAGATTTTGAAGTCGGCAGTTTTGTATTCTTGAAAGTATCTCCATGGAAAGGAAAAATCCATTTCGACAAGAAAGGAAAACTGAGTCCAAGATTCATAAGACCGTTCGAGATACTAAAGCGAGTGGGCGAAGTAGCATACAAAGTTGCACTACCACCTGAATTGGAGCACATCCATAACGTGTTTCACATATATCGTATTTACCTGCATAAGCCCGACTACAAGCACGTGATTTCTTATGAACCCATTCAAGTGGAGAAGAACTTAGCGTACGAAGAAATTCCTGTCCAAATTCTCGATAGGAAAGAGCAACCCTTAAGGATTAAAGTTATTTCTTCTGTAAAAGTGCTCTGGCGTAACCACGATGTCGAGGAGGCAACGTGGGAGTTAGAAGATAGGATGATGAGGGATTATCCCCATCTGTTTGTGTAACCTTGTAGCAATTCCAGGATGGAATTTTTATAAGGGGGGGGGATGTAATACCCGAGAATTTCCGTATATTATTAAATAAATACATTAATGGAAATAAATATTTATTTGAATATGAATGATTTCGTGTTATGAAATGAGATAACTCAATTATATTAAATAAATGAATAATTGAGAATATGTGGAGTTTGTGGTAAACTCGTTGAAAGCCGTGTGTGGCATAGTGATGGAAAATACTAATAGTAATGTTAATCGGCGAAGAGATTATAAATTGAGCAATTAGGTAATATTAATCATCAATTGTTGTTGTAGTATACTATTAGTTGTTAATTGATGTGTGGTATATTAATTAATTAATAATAGGTGATCATTATATAGATAAGTAATGGTTATGGAAGTCCACAAATATGTTGACCAATGATTAATTGATATTGGTGATAATTAATTAAGGAGGTGCATGGTTTAATTACTTCACATAGATGAGTAAGTCGATGAAGGTAATAATATTATATTAATGATTATGTGCATATGAGCATATACAACCATACTATATATGTGCGATGTGACATTTATGTGGCTATATATATTAAGTCTTATAAAAACTATATTGTATGAGCATTGTGACTAAATATATTGGGACTATATGTTATAAATACATTATCTATATGTATTTGGGCATGTGTGGAAATAATATACCATGAACTATTACAGTATACCAGTGTGATGAAATGTACATGGATTATATGTATATTACTTTTTCATATTTCATCTACTAAATTGAAACCTTAATTATTAAGTGTGACATTTAATTATACTATATGGTTGACATGTGTGTTAAAAATATAACATAAGAATAAGAGTTGTGCATGTGTATAGTCTAAGTGTTGCTAGAATGTTGAGCATTTAAGTTGTCCCAAAATGAGTGTCCCTTTTGCCTCAAACTTCATATACGTGAGTTTCAAAAAGGCTAAGGCCTATTATCTCTTCCTACTTCCAAGCTCAAGCTAGCAATCTAAGTGATGATTATGGGGGAGTGGGAATAATGATGCAAACCAACTACCAATTACCAACTCCTCCATAACCTTCATGCAATCCTAAAATCTCTTGGATTGAGTTCTTGGATAATGGCTTGGCATGGTCAAGAGATTTTCTATAAATTAAACACTTCTCTTCATCCCTTGTGTTGCTTGAATTGTTTGAGAAGTGCAATAGGGAGTGTGAGATGTTGAGGAATTGAGGGAGTGTAATCATTGTGTTGAAGAATTCCATTAAGCTTCAAGAGGTATAAAATTCTATTTCTATGTTATTAATTCTTAAGTTTGTCAAATTCTAGAATTTGTGAATTCTCTGTTAATTGATGTAGAATAGCATGCCATTGTGTTATTTGAGTTGATATACATATTTTGGAACATGGTAGCTGGTCTGGTTGCAAGTGTAGCATCTCTTGTGTCAAGGCTCTGCTTCTGCAGAGCCATTTTTTTCAAACTATTTGAAGTGGCACGGTCGAGTCACTTCCATAGGCTAATATCGCGCGTGGTGCAGTTCTGAGATAATGAATTGAAGTTTTTGATTTGTTTGAGCAAGCTATGATAGTTAGGTTAAGCCTATAAATGACCCTACCATGTGGTTAAATACTGTTTGAACATGTATGATGTTTTAGCATGATGTTGAGCTAAGTTTTCAAGAAAACTTCAAGTTTTGGAAAAGCTAGAAATGGTAAACTTGAATAATGTATATTCTGATCTTGCAAGCATGTTAGTATGGTTTTGAAATGCATGTCGGACATACTAACTTAAGAATATAAATTTCATATTGAGGCATGAGCATGTAAGGCTATTAGTAAGCTTACTATTGAAAATACGAACTTTGAATGTGAATGTTGATGTGCTACTTTAAAAGTTAGAACCTGATGATTATGAGCAGGTTAGATGATATCTTTAAATGCACTCGTGTATCATAAATGTATATATACCATGCTAGTTATCGTAGTTCAAGGAAATTATAAACGAAGCATATTTTTAAACAAAACGATGTTAAATACACATATGTGATATGAGTACTCACAAGCATGCCTAATATGAGTTATATGACTACTTTATATGTTTAACAATCAAGCATGTTGGACGTTGTGAGTTCATAACCTTAAATGGCCTTAATTTGTTGAGATGTCTAACTTAGGACTATATCATGCGAAACAGGACCTAGATTGAACTAGGAGAACGCAAAAGGACCCTTAACATGTTAATATGTGTTATGTATATAAGGATGTGCAGGCTAGGCCAAGCAATTGGTTGCTCAATCCTGGTTTGAACTAGGAGTCGCGCGTAGCAAGATCTCCTTAGTATAAATCAAAGTACCATATATCTCTCTGTAGGATCGGGTTTACGCTATTGATTTGTAAAAGTTGCATACTTGTATTATTACTCTAGCATGCATTATATGACTAGTACAGAAGCAAGCTAGATATTATGAGGGAAAGTTTAATGATGTGATAATAGTCTTTCAAGTGATAAATCCAAAAAGTATTTGCAAACTATAAAGCAACAATTAAAGACTATGTTAAGTGATGTTCATGGTGACTTACAAACTGATTTGGTGCTATAAGTACGTAAGGTATGAAATGGATTATGTGAAGAGTATACAACTAAGTTAAATGTTTAAGTATGCAATTAAACTTACATATCAAGCATGAGCACATTTAACTAATGAATATCTTATATACATATTATATTATGTTAGGATTTGAAAGAGTATTGTTAAGCGATATTTTGGTAAACTGCGCTTGAGGCAAGTATCTGAAACCTATTATTATTGTTGTGCAATATCAATGCATTATTTTATTTAACAAATACCGTAAGCTATCCCTTTGAATAAAAATTAGATTACTTTCTCATTCAAAAGAGCTAATATGCTTAAACCCTTGTGAAAGTTATTATTCATGTTAAACTTAGCATTGATCTTGAATATTGTGAAAGAGTCGATGCCATTTGTTTCGGCTAGACTGTATGCATGTTTATAAAAGCTATCCAAACCAAACTATTGGTGCGGAAATCTTGAAAACTGAGTTGGATAACCCTTTTGGTAAGGGGAGTGTATGTTGTTGGAAACCCCAACACATGAATAAATATTATTGTGGTGTTATGCATAACGTGAAGTATTGTAGACTGATCATCTATAGTACTTAATATTTCTGGTTATCAGTTTAATATTGGTAACTCTAGTGAAAGTTCAATGGTCCTTAGTGATTGCTCACTATAAATTGCTTATCCAGTTGGATACATTGTTAGCCGTTAAATTCATATATATCTGTTGATTTATATTGAATCGTCATATCCCTTATTCATGATGTTATTCTGACACTTTGAAATATCCTAAAGATAACCCTTCGATATTTCAAACCTTGTGATATTATATCCTACACCCTTGTTGTATATTACTTGTTGGTCTCATCCTTGCTTATTTAAAACCTTTCAGTTAAGGAAGAATAGGGAGGTGTCTCTGGAGCAGAAAAGGGCAAAGGCAAGGCTACCGACTAGCTTATCCTTTTTATGTTAAAGTTATTATGTTATGTTAGGATTATTTGTGGACTATGTTTAAGCTTAAGTATGATCATGTAATAAGTCTTTATTAGATATTATTATGTAATCTATGCATTGTAGGTTGAGAGACTTGGGGGAATACTTATAATAAATCATTGTATATTATTCTAAAGTAGATTTTCTGTTGTGTATGCGTTACTTTAGTTATTATGGTTTTACCATGAGAACGTGATAAACCGAATTCGAGTGACCAAGTGGAGGTCCGAATTTGGGGGCGTCACAGCATGTGTTGTTATATGTTGCTCCATGGAAAGGAGTTACAAGATTTGAAAGGAGTTACAAGATTTGGAAGGAGAGGAAAGCTCAATCCTCGATTCATTGGCCCATTTGAAATCCTCGACCAAGTAGGAACTATGGCCTATAAAATCGCCTTACCGCTAAGTATGTCTCGTGTTCATAACATTTTTTACATATCTATGTTACGTAAATATGTGGAAGACCCGAACCACATTATTGAATTAGAACCAAACGAGATAGCGGAATATTTAATGTATGAAGAGGTACCTGTTAAAATCTTGGATAAGAAGGAACATATTCTACGCTCCAAGATTATACCTCAAGTCAAAGTTTAATGGAGAAACCACGATGTTGAGGAAATGACATAGGAGTTAGAATCTGAAATGAAATCAAGGTATCCTCACCTCTTCGACATACCAGGTACGTACACCAATTTCGAGGATGAAATTTCATAAGAAGGGGAGGTTGTAAGACCCCAAATTTTATGAATAAAGATGAATTTTATCTAAATATCTTTTTGAATATTATAGTGTGGATTTGATATAATGTTATAGTTGTGGATAATAATTACAAATTTTGTAAAGTATGCAAGTTGTCATAAAATATTCGATTGGTCGGGGAATATTCATTTTATCAGGAAATATTTGTACGACGACACAATCATTGGTGGACCCCACAACAGAATTACTATCGGATTCAGAAAATGACAGAAATATCTTTTTATAAAAATAACGGCGAAAGTTTTATCGTTAACTGTTGAAATACCCGGTGATAAAAGTATAGTAATACGTGTGGTTGCATAGTAACACACGATATTGTATAGTATCTTTGATTATTGATGCTTACGTGAGAAGTCACTCAGTTTATTTCAATTATTGCCACAGTAATTGCTGCATAGTATCTCACGTTATTGATTCAATTATTGTCATAATATTTTATATTATTAAATCAATAGTTGAGACGACAAAGTTATTCATATTATTATTTGCATTATTGACGATGTCTAGAAAGTTCTGTCGAGGAAAGGGGTTTGGTCACCTAATTGCACACCAATAGGGAGAAATCCTTATCGGAAAGCCCCCTCTTTCTTGGGAATGATCTGGTTGTTAATATTGTGAGTTATAATATTAATAATGAATGTTATTAAAAATGTGTTTTGAGAAGTCAAGTTAATTAAGATAAATAGAGGGGATTTTTATGAAGTATTTGTTGTAAATTTTGCTTATTACATGGACCCCCACTTACTTATTTTTCACAATAATCGATAGAAAGTTATAAAGTATGTTAGTATATATATAATATATTATATTTTATTATTTGCATAGTACTACATAGTGTTGCATAGTGCAGCATAGTAAAATCAAATTTTTTTTCAGAATTGCGCCCGTGAATTCGCGCTCGTGAAATTCCCATTATTCACCCATGATTATTTCTAAATAGTATCCTTCCATTCTCCTATAAATAAGATGCTTAGTTTAAAAATGAAAATAACACCAGAATCAGAGAATTCTTCTTCTATAATATTGAGCGTATTTCTTTAGAGTTTAAGGAAGCTTTGAGCGTAGAAAATAGTATATGTTTTCTTCAAGAATATTCTCGCCCTACCAGTCAGAAATACTCTCCTTTTAAGGTAAGGGATATTATTTTTGTTCAATATTCGTAAGAAATAATATTTTCTTCCATACTATGTAGTATGTAAGTAATATTATTTCGTTTTAGATTCCGAATTCTACACTCATTTTGTTAAAGTATTGCTTCTATACTCCGTGAAATTAGTAGAATATCCTTAAAATTTGCGCTTCATCTAGTATCTTTTTACGAAAATATTATTCTGAACATTCTTGATAATTTTTAATCTTTTAATGTCGGGGTACTATTCCCGAAGTACTATTCACGGGATACTATTCACTCGGGTACTATTCATGACAAAAAATAATTTCTTTTCTGTCCAAATCATTTTTGATACAATATTATTTTTAAATTTTACTCCACAAAGCAGTATCATGTTGTCAATTTAGACATTATTGATGTGAGACCCCAAATTTTATGAATAAAGATTTAAATTTCTCGAAATACTTTTTTTGAATATCATGGTGTGGATTTGATATAATGTTATAGTTGTGGTAATATTTATAAATTTTGCAAAGTAAGCAAGTTGTTATATAATATTCGATTGGTCGGGGAATATTCTTTTTGTCAGGGAATATCCGTAGGACGGCACAATCATTGGTGGACCCCACAACGGAAGTATTGTTGTAGTTAGAAAACGAAAGAATTATCATTTTATAAAAATAACGGCAAAAGTGTTACCGTTAAAACTGTTGAACTACCCGATAGTAAAAGTACAATAATGCGCGTGATTGCATAGTTTCACACGGTATTGATTATTGATGCTTACGTAAGAAGTCACTCAGTTATACTCAATTATTGCTACAGTAATTGCTGCATCATATCTCTCATATTTTTTATTCAATTATTGTCACAGTATCATCTGCATAATATGTTATATTATTAAATCAATAATTGAGACGACAAAGTTATTCATATTATTATTTGCAATATTGACAATGTCTAGAAGTTCTGTCAAGGAGAGGTTTGGTCACCTAATTGCGCGCCAATAAAGAGAAATCCTTATTGGAAAGCCCCCTCTTTCCTGGGAACGACCTAGTTGTTAAATATTGTCTGTTATAATATTAATGATGAATAAGTTCGTGTTGATTAAGGATGAAATTGATAGTTTCATTGTTTTGGAATTATTTGTGTTAGTGGTTATCGACATTTACTTCGATAATAATTGATGTCTGGAGGTTATATTGACCAATCGGGTAATTAACCGAATAAATGAGCAATTAATTGCTATTGATTCACATGATTATAACTATTTGTTCACATGTGTGTACTATTGATTCACATTCATTTACTATTAGGGGAATTGGTGCAAGATTGATAATACTTGCATGACTAAGTTAAAAATGGAGGTATAGATGGAGGTACTCTAGTGTAATTCGTATTTTCACATTTCTAGAACTATTGATTCACATGATTTACTATTGATTCACATAATTTACTATTAGGGGAGGTGGTGCAAGTTTGATAATACTTGCAGGACTAAATTAAAAATAAAGGAAAAGAAGAAGGTATTATACTGTAATATTTTGAGCCCCAAAATGTGCATTTATTGAAACTATATTTTCCTATAAATAGAAACTCATTCCTTCATTATTTTCACCAATTCACTAAATCTATAGAGCAATTATTATAGAGAGAAATTATAGAGAGAAAGAAGAAGAGAAGTCTGCTACATCACTATCCCAAAGATCCAGCTTTTCTTCTAAGGTAAAGGTATTATTTCTTTCAGATTCATGAAGAGAGCTATTGTTATTCCATTCCTTATTATTCATTGGAATAACTCAGATACGCTGACTCACAGATACATGGTGAAATTCTTCTCATCATTCCATTCTTTATTATTATGTTGGAATAACCTATCTATCGGTACCGCATACATGGTGAAATTCTTCTATTATTCCATTCTTTATTATTACATTGGAATAACTCCTTTTGTCTTGCCTCTATCGCATGCACGGTGAATTCTGTTGTTATTCCATTCTTTATTATTCTGTTGGAATATCCTCATGCATGCGCGATTATGCATGACTTGGTTTCGTTTCTTTATTATTACATTGAATATCACATGCATGCGGATTACGCATGACCTAGTTCCATTCTTTATTATTTTGTTGGAATATCCTGTCTGTGCGGATTACGCATGACCTGGTTCCATTCTTTATTATTCTTTTGGAATAACCTATCTGTGTGGACTACCACATGCATGGTGAAAGATCCTGCGTATTCATTCCTTATTAAATTGTGGAAATGATCTGTCTACATGGATTACCGCATGACGGGTGAAGATCCATTTGCAGTTTCATATATTCTATTATACTCGTCTGAGATATCATTTCTTTTGTACTCGTCATGGAATATTATTTTCTTTGGTATTTTTTTTATGAGTTACTATTCACGGGTTACTATTCACCTAATTACTATTCACTCTGGTATTATTCACTCGGGTATTCGGGATACTTTTCGTGCCAGAGTACTATTCATGAGTTACTATTCACAGGATTACTATTCACCCAATTACTATTCACTCTAGTATCATTCACTCGGGTATTCGGGACACTTTTCGTGTCGAGGTACTATTCACGGGGTACTGTTCCTGAAGTACTATTCACGGGGTACTATTCACCCAAAAAATATATTTCTTTTCTGTCCAAATTGTTTTTGGTACATGAATATTATTCTTGAATTTTACTCTACAAAGCAGTATCATGTTGATAATTTGGACATTATTGATTCCTGGATAAATTAAATTATAAATCTTTAAAATTTATACTTGAACTTGTTTTATTGAATTATTATGTCATTGTCATCATCATCATGCTTATATTGTGATGAAAGTCATCTTTGTCTTACGTACATAGATGGACTTGGTATGATTATGACCATGGATTATTCGGTATAATCATGACCGTAATATGACGAATGATGTGGTGAAAGTCCTCATTGGCCTGTAGTTCATTGATGGACAATTGTTGGTATGATTATAACCAGGGATTATTCGGTATAATCATGACCATTGATGATTACATGAATATCCTTGGTTGTGATGCAGGAATGAATTCATTTTATTTATTAAGCTGAGTCTCAACGATAAAGTTGATGAAAAATTTTTTAAATCATAGAAGATAGTAGATTTTATGCTCTACTCGACTCTTCTAATGGATTGCTTATTTTCGCTACAGTTGTTGATCTAAAACTTGTTGTCTATTGTATTCTATTAGTTGTTATACTGTTAAAGGCTAAGGATAATTTATTCTACATTATCTTAGTCATAATATTTCTTACTAGGCTAGTTGAGCTCACCCTTTCTTTCATTGTTCTCTTCAGGAAATGAGAATATAGCTAGGACGAGTCGGGGAATGGAATGATGGTCCAAGATAAATGGCTTTAGTAGTCCTCACTATTCTACGGAATAATGTGATAATAATTGTAATGAGGACACCATTGAGTGTGGATATTGTCTAGATGACAATATTCTTGTTTAAACTCTCAGCTATGTTTTGTCGTATTTTACACAACTGTTGTATAATTAAGTTGTATTTGAATTTATGTACCATGTATCTGGCGACTCAAGATGGGTGATGTATACCTGTTTTGGGGGCGTCACAATTGAATTCTGGATAAATTAAATTATAAATTCTTAAAATTTATCATTGCTCTTATTTAATTGAATTCTTATATCATTGTCATCATCCTCATGCTTACATTGTGATAAAAGTCATCTTTGGCCCGTAGTAAATAGATGACTGTTGATTGGTATAATTATGACTATGTATCGGTATAATCATGACCATTGGTGATAATATGAATATCCTTGGCCCGTAGTGTATGGATGATTCGTGGATATGATAATAATGAATATCCTTGGCTCGTAGTGCATGGATAATTCAATGATGTGGATTATTTATTGAGCTGAGTCTCAGCAATAAAATTAATGATAAACTTTTAAATCATAGAAGATAGTAGATATCATACTCTACTTGACTCTTCTAATGAATTGTTTATTCCGCTACAGTTAAACTTATTGTCTATTATATTCTATCAGTTTAAGCTATTGAAGGCTAACGATAATTTATTCTACATTATCTTAGGCATAATATTCTTTATTGGGCTAGTTGAGCTCACCCTTTGCTTTCATTATTCTCTTCAGGAAATGAGAATATAGCTGGGACTAGTCGGGGAACAGAGTGATGGTCCGAGATGGTGGCTATAGTAGTCCTCACTATTTTATAATAGTGTGATAATAATTGTAATGAAGACTTTATTTGAGTTTGGATATTGTCTACGAGATAATATTCGTGTTAAAACTGTGAGACCCCAAATTTTATGAATAAAGATTTAAATTTCTCAAAATATTTTTGTGAATATTATGGTATGGATTTGATATAATGTTATAGTTGTGGGTCGTATTTATAAATTTTGCAAAGTATACAAGTTGTTATAAAATATTCATTTGGTCGGGGAATATTCTTTTTGTCGGGAATATCCATACGTCGGCACAATCATTGGTGAACCCACAACGGAAGTATTGTCGTATTTAGAAAACGACAGAATTATCTTTTTATAAAAATAACGGCAAAAGTGTTACCGTTAAAAACAGTTGAACTACCCGGTAGTAAAAGTACAATAATACGCGTGGTTGCATAATAGCACACGGTATTGGTTATTGATGCTTACGTGATAAGTCACTCAGTTATACTCAATTATTGCTACAGTTATTGCTGCATCATATCTCTCATATTATTGATTCGATTATTGTCACAGTATCAACTGCACAATATGTTATATTATTAAATCAATAATTGAGACGACAAAGTTGTTCATATTATTAAATTACAATATTTACAATGTCTAGAAGTTCTGTCAAGGAGAGTTTGGTCACCTAATTGCGCGCCAATAGGGAGAAATCTTTATCGGAAAGCCCCCTCTTTCCTGGGAACGACCTGGTTGTTAAATATTGTGAGTTATAATATTAATGATGAATAAGTTTGTGTTGATTAAAGATGAATTTGATAGTTCCATTGTGTTGGGATTATTTGTGTTAGTAGAAATCGACATTTATTTCGATAATAATTGATGTCTGGAGATTATATTGTTCAATCGAGTATTCAGGGCACTTTTCGTGTCGGAGTACTATTCATAAATTACTATTCATGAGTTACTATTCATGAGTTACTATTCACGAGTTAGTATTGAGTCACATTCATTTACTATTAGGGGAGTTAATGCAATATTGATGATACTTGCATGACTAAGTTAAAAATGGAGGTATAGATGGAGGTACTATACTGTAATTAATTTTTTCACATGTTTAGAACTATTGAGTCACATGATTTACTATTAATTCACATGATTTACTAATAGGGGAGGTGGTGCAAGTTTGATAATACTTGGATGACTGAATTAAAAATGAAAGAAAAGTTGGAGGTATTGTACTGTAATATTTCGAGCCCCAAAACGTGCAATTATCGAAACTATATTTTCCTATAAATAGAAGTTCATTCTTCCTTCATTTTTAACCAATTCACTAAAGCTTTAGAGCCATTATTATAGAGAGAAAGAAGAGAAAGTCTGCTACCTCTACTCCCAAAGATCGACTTTATTCTAAGGTAAGGGGTATTATTTCTTTCAGATTCATGAAGAGAGCTATTGTTATTCTATTTCTTATTATTCTATTGGAATAACTCAGAGCATCTGAGTACCGCATACATGGTGAAATTCTTCATTATTCCATTCTTTATTATTATGTTGAATAACTTTGGTTGCTCAAAGTACCGCATACATGGTGAACTTCTTCATTATTCCATTCTTTATTATTATGTTGAATAACTCAGTATATGCAAAAGTCTTGCATACATGGTGAAATTCTTCTATTATTTCGTTCTTTATTATTCCGCATTTAATATCATGTATGCATGCATTTTAAATTGGACTGGTTCCATTATTTATTATTCATTTGGAATATCCTCATCGGTCTTAATTTCTTTGACTTGGTTCCGCTTCTTAATTATTCTGTTGGAATATCCCGCTTGGTCATGCGGATTACGCTTTGACACGGTTCCGTTCTTTATTATTTTGTTAGGAATAATCTGTATGTGCAGTCTCTATTGCATGCATGGTGAATCCTTCTGTTATTCCATTCTTTATTATTCTGTTAGAATAACCTATCTTTGTGGATTACCACATGCATGGTGATTGACCCTTTGTATTCATTCCTTATTAAATTGTGGAAATGATCTGTCTACGTGAATTATGAAGAAAGTCATAATAAAAGCAATGGATTGATGAAAACCATGGGTATATGTAGTATTTGTAAGTGTTATAATAAGTTATGTAGGTTATTATATGAAAACATGAAAGTTTCTTAGAAATCACAAAGGGTTGAAAAATCAGATTTTGGTAAAAATGGAACATGAAATTCAATTGACCATATCTCCTATTATATTTCGAATTTTTGAGTGTGGTTAAGTCCTAGAGTTAGATCTATGAGTTTACTAACTTATCCAAGTGGAATCACTAGAAAAGGTGTTGTAGATTTTAGTTATTAATTGTTTTTAGCAAAGGAGTCAAAAGCTGGAAAATAGCAAAAAGCTACTGCCCATAATTTTGTAAGGGCTGTTTCGGCCACTTAATTTGTGAGAAAAATTCCGGACTTTTGGGACATGAAAGTATACGGTATAAGGTACCTCCTGTCCAAAACTGAGCTCATTCCGACTTAAAATGAACAAGTTATGACTATTTCAATATTTAGGTCTTTTTGACAAAAAAAAAATGCTATAACCGGAGTTCTATAACTCCGATGACCATGAAATTTAAACTGGAAGCTCACATTAACATGTGTAATATCCTACCAAGATTTGGGAATTTCTAGAGTTAACCTTAAGGTAGCTAATTTCTTAAAGAATTAATTAGAAATTAATTTTTGAAAAATAGTAAATGAATTTTAAAAATTTCAAGAAAAATATATGTTCATTATGGGACTATATTACGCTAAATCCCGAAAAAGAAATATTTTAGGACTGATTTGGTATTTTCATGAAAATGCTCTAGTTATGAGTATATGAGTTAAATATGTTATGTAATGTAACAAAATTGAAAAATAGGATTTTATGGCTTGGGAATCCTATATAAGGTATATCTGATTTTGATAAAGGGATTTGATCATTGGTGATTAAATCGATGAGTATAGCATTCTTTGAATGATTAAATGCATTATTTGGTAAAATGTAAACAATTGAAATAAAGTGTTTATAAGTTTAGAGGTGATTAAAATATTGTTATAATATTAATAATATTAGATTATGAGTTTATTAAGTGATTGATAATATTTGGATAAATTTAAAGTCTTTAATATTTATCCATGTTTTAGTTTGTTTAATGTTTATATCTTTGTCATCATCCTAATGCTTATATGGTGATGAAAATTATCTTTGGCTTACGTGCAAAGAGGGACTGTTGTTTATTGAATTATATATCTTTGGCTTACGTACAAAGATGGATTGTTGATTATTGGTTTTATTGTTGTATATCTTTGGCTTACGTGCAGAGATGGACTTGGTATGATTATAACCAGGGATTATTCGGTATAGTCATGACCATTGATGATTTAAAGAATATCCTTGGCCTGTAGTGCAGGGATGATTTGAGGATGTGGATTATCTATTAAGCTAAGTCTCAGCGATAAAAGTGATGAAAAACTTTTAAAACATAGAAGATAGTAGATTTTATTCTCTACTTGACTCTTCTAATGGATTGTTTATTCCGCTGCAGTTAAAGTTGATGTCTATTGTATTTTATCAGTTTAACATTGTTGAAGACTAATGATAATTTATTCTGCATTATCTTAGTTATAATATTTCATACTGGGCTAGTTGAGCTCACCCTTTCTTTCACCGTTCTCTTCAGGAAATGAGAATATAGTTAGGAAGAGTCGAGGAACGGAGTGACGGTCCAGATGATAGCATTAGTAGTCCTCACTATTCTGTTAAATATTGTGACAATAAATGTAATGAGGACTCCATTGAGAGTGGATATTGTCTAGAAAGCAATATTCTTGTTTAAACTCTCAGCTTATGTTTTGTCGTATGTTACACGACAGTTGTATTATTAAGTTGTATTTTGTATTTTTGTACCATGTATTTGGCAACTCAAGATGGGTAATGTATACCAATTTTGGGGGCGTCACACTTTTTATATTAGTTTCAAATAGAAAAATATTCGATTCATAACAAGAAATCAGATTAAAGCTCTAATAATCAGTACTATACTCGTCTGCTCAATTCCAGTCTCATCATTGGCCAAAATAGACTATAAATATCAAACAGTTGGAATCATGAAGATGAACATAGTAACTAACTAATATTTTGGTGAATTTTTTTTTATAGACACAAATAAAAACTATTTACAACTACTCTACTATGCAAACTATTATGCACTTACACTACATGAATGCAAACATATAATAAACCTAAACTAAATAAGCATGACAATTTATGCAAAACTAAAATAACTACATTAAACATGCAAAACTAAACTAATTAACTCCCCCAAACTTAACAATTACAATGTCCTCATTGTAAAATAAAGCATTAAGTGGACGAGGACTTCCCTGTAATCATTTAAGCTTGTGGTGATGGTGGCGTGGTATAAAGACTGAAAAACTCCTCCACATCGGAATTTGAAGGAGGATACTATGTCATGGGCTCAAACTGGTGGCTTCCCTTTCCATAATCTTTTGCCTATCCATTGAACCTCCAATACCTGCAATGAAGAGAGACAACATGGATTAGAATAGCACTTTGGATTAGAAGAGAAACTTAATAAGCAAAATAATTCCTATCTACTAAATAAACTAGTAAAGCATAAAATATAAAATTTCTGGGTTGCCTCCCAATTAGCGCTTGATTTATAGTCTTTCAGCCTAACTTTGTCTGGTCAATGCTATCCAATTCCTCTTTGATAATTGAGAAACCCTCAATCCATCAGAAATAATGTAACTTTTGGTAGGTTCCCTTTTGTGATGGCATTCGAATTAAAGTCACATAGCATGCTTTGTTTAAATAAGTGCCCAATTGAGAATGTTAAATAACTAGGTGTTTTTCCGTCCGTTGAGCCTATGATTCGATTGGGGCTTTAAGGCATGGAAAACACAACGAGCTCTTCTTCTATCTTCTCCTCCTCATCCCACCATGTCTTCTCATTTGTACTAGCTCTCATGTCATAAAAAGCCTTGCCGACAACATGACTACCAAGCGAGCACGATTTTGCAAATCTAACTGGACCCTTGATCTTTGGCCGAGAAGGCACTTGGGGCACTAATAACATCGGCTCATTCTCATTGGTACTCATAGTTAGTTCTTTATCGACCTTGTTTTCATTATCCCCACTCGTCTCCTCTTTTTCAACATCACAAGGCTCATCCAATGGTAGATTTGGTTCGGGCATTTCGTCAATCTCAGAATAATAGTAATAACACCAATTGTTTTAAGGATAGTAGTTCAAGGCTTTGAACATTTGATCCATCTGGTTCTACATATTTTGAATTAATATCTCTTGATTAATCCTCCTCTCCTCATTGGATGCTACGAACTTGGACAATAATTCCTCCAACTTTGGATTTTCTGTCTCAGTTTTGGAATTCATGTATTGAGGACCATGGGTTGAAGTAATGATGAGTTGTTGTGAGATCCCGAATTTTATGAAATGAAGGTTGTGATAATCCGAAAATTTCTAAAATCTTAAATGATTAGAATAAAGGTTAAAGAATAAAACCGAGATGAGAATTTGAGGATTTATTTAAAATTTTCAAGTAAAACCTATATGGTTTGCTATTCGAATGAGAATAGAGAAAATATGGGATTACAAAATTCCTAAACCCTAGAAATGAATTAATATGTACTTGAATGAATATCAAGAATAAGGTATTACGATACCTGTAAGTTCGATGTGAACTGAATAGTCTAAGAAATGTTATATAAGTACATATGGAAATTTTATTATTGGAGGTAAGATTTCACATGAAGAGATGCTATGAGGTTAAACGAAGATGAGTATATGTATAAAAATATATACACTTAGTAAAGTGCTATATATATTTTAGCAAGAGGAATGATGAATCAAGTTAATGATCAAGATAAAACTATGTTAGTAATTAACATAGCTTGAGTGTTGGCCTTGATTGGCAAATAAGAATTTAAATAAGTATAAAGTCGTTAGTTAATACGATTAGCAATGAGAAGTGAAATATGTTATGATTATATGAATTACATGTATGATTAAATAAATATACATTATATTATGTGAATACATTTATTTTGTATATAAGGGTGAAGTAAGAATTAAGTTATGTAACCTAATATATATATTAGGTGTGGTGATTAAATAACCTGAGAGGTTATAATATGGGAGAATATTAGTATATAAATGTATATACTGACATTAAGAGATTTATTTTATATATCTCAATAATTAATTTTATAACCAAGTATAATTTGGTTTATGAAATTAAAAGGGCATGAGTAAGGAATTTATTTTCTAGAGTGAGAGATGTAAACCCTAATTTAAAGATAAGGGTAGAATGAAATAGAATTAAAAATAATGGATTATAATAAGGTTATAGCCCAATTATTTTGAATAGAGTCCAAGAGAAGTGGATTTAATGGGCTAAGGAGGTTATATTATTTAAACAAGCCCAATTAATTAATTAAGCATGAGAACTTGTAGATAAATGATTAAGGATGATTAAATTATTTAATCTAGCCCAACATATTATGTATGTGACAAGTATTATAATGACCCAATTAAATTTTGGGTGAAAGCCCAAGTTAGTTTTGTTAGTAAGTAAAGCAAGTAAAATTGCTAGCTTTATGAAATTAATTAAGGGCACAAACTAAGCCCACTTGTGGGATAATAATAAATTATATTAAGTTGAGAGATATATTTTTTATTATCTCAAGTTATTAATTTTATAACTTAATTAAAATAAGCTTAATTGGGTTATAGAATTTATTGTAGTAGAGTGATGATTTAAATTCTAATTATTTGGAATGATACCCTAATTAAATATTTAGGGTGGGTAAAGATAGAAAGAATTGGACTATGTATATATATTCATGGCCCAAAGTATTAAGTGTGAAAGCCCAAAAAGATGAATTGAATGACCCAATTTATTAACCCAATTAATGATTGGGCATTGTGTTTTTAATAAAGCAATTTAATGAAAACAATTTTATTAAGCTAGCATGTAGCAATTTATAGGCCAAGTGGCCGGTCAAGAAAAGAAAATATAAGAAAAAGTAGAAAGAAAAGAGCAAGAAAGAAAAAAAGAAAAGAGAGAGAAAGAGAAGAACGGCAAAAAAAAAAAACCGTGAGAGAGAGAGAGGAGAAGAGGCCGAAGCCATGGATGGAAAGAAGAAGGAGAGAGGCTTGGCAAATTTATATGGGTAGGAGAGAAGAGGATCTCCATTGAAGATGGAAGAGAAGAAGAAGAAGGTAAAATTTTTCTCTCTCTAAGCTTTATTCCTTTATTTTTTGTAATTGATGATTTGGGTTTTTGATTTGGGAGTTAAAACCCTAAGATATATGTGATTTATATAGATTCATGTATGGATTTAGCTATTTTGGGTGTTGATTTGGTTTGAAACCAAAAGAAGAGAAAAATAAAATTTTTCTAGTTTAGAAACTCAAAATTTCTATATACTTTGAAATTTCACCGTTTTAAATCTATGACTTCTTTTTGTGATCCGTCAAAAAGTAGTGCTAGATATATGTGTTGGCTAGTAAACCCAAGTGGTAGGACTCAAAATGTTGAGTTTTCATGGGGTAGTGACTGATTATGTCAAAACAGTCCCGTTTTTTAACAAAAATGGACAGATTCGTGGCAGTCAAGTACTTGAGGCTAATTTCGTCCAGTTTTTATGCTTTAAAACCTCTGGGCTTTTGGTGTGTTGTATTACTCTGATTTATCTTTCCATAGACTCCGAACGAACTAATTCCGATTCGGATGAGGCGATTATATGGCGTTAGGGAGATGTGTATCAAAACTGTTAATCAAATTCCGAACAGCCACCTTTGTGTAAATTTCTGGACTGATGTGTTATGGTTTTGGAAAAATGTCGTGAGACAAAAGTTGTAGCCCTGGAAGTTATCTTGGCGTGGGCTCAAGAATCGCTCAAAAATGTTTTAAAAGCGCGAGAGTTATGGCCGTTTTTAGCGAGGCTGGGTAAAATTTTCGAAAATCAAAATTGTCCAAAAATAGGAAAAATGTTATTTATGGCGTGAGACCCTTGAGCATGGCTTTATGCAAGTTTGTAATGAAGCTTGGGGTCGGGTTTAAAGTGTTGTAATGTTTATAGCATTTTAGAATGCTTAAGCAAGTTATTTATTAAAAGGAAAACAATTGAAATAATTGTTTATTTATGTGATTAATGACTTAAGATATTTTTTTTATATGATAATAGTATTGTAGTGAGGTATTATTAGTAGTATTTGATTGGAATGTAATTAAAAGGTTGATAACCTTAGCGTAAAATATTATTGCATAATTAATAATATTCGACGGGAAATTTAATAAGAGATTTATGATATTTTTCAATGTAATTGTTGAAATTGTTATTCAATGAAGTATATTATGTGTTTGGGCAAATGATAGAGAAATAATAAGTCATAATAATCTAATAAAGTCTTATGGTGCGAAATTTGACTATAAGTAATATTTTATGCCGAGAAACTTTCTTTCAGGCATAAATAAAGCAATAAAAATATGTAATAAATATAAATTACATATTTAAGCGAAAAAAAAAAATATATATATATATATATATAGTTGCCTATAAAAATTATTTTGTGGTGGAACAAAGAATGTAAAACCTTTGAAATATTGTATTAATTATAAAAATGATATTTTAAGGTTTTCGGTGCTCAAAATGAAGTTTTTGAGCTGAGATTTACGTAACGAAGCAAAAATGCGAATAATCGTAAAATGAAAAATAAAACGAATGTGCTAGTGAGATAAAATGTTTATATATGAGGCAATAGTCAGTGTTGACTCATGAACGGACAAACTGAAGTAAAATATTATTACATGATTAATAATATTAGAAGGTGATTACAATATTATTAAATGATTAATAATATTAGTAAAGGATTTAAATATTATTAAATGATTAATAATATTTGTAAATGATAAATATTCTATAAAAAGAATATTAGGCAAAAGTTTAAGATAATGGATAAGTGATAGTAATATTATTAAGGGATAATAATATTACTAATGAGTTAAAGAATTATTTAATGTTTAATTATGTGGCTAAATGTTAGCTAATTTATTATTTGAGTAATAGTGTTGTGGAATAAAATGTATTATGCTAATTGGAGGATCGATCTTATTAATGATAGGTCTTTTATAAGAGATTAAATTGATTGCTTAGCGGTAATCAATTCAGTGCAGCAAGTTCTAAACTTGAACTTCTAATTATTGTGCAAGTTTCCCAACTCAACTTGAGTTGTTAATTCAAAGCATGTTAGTGGTTAATTATTGTTGATTATACCACGTCAATAAATTATTGATTCGCACATTGTGCATGTTGTATATGTTCATCAGGTATGAAAGGCTGATCACCTTCATTACCATATATTTCAGTTAAACTTGTTCATGTTAATTGTTGACATCCATTATTATTGGTTCAGTCATTCAATCGTTGAAAAAAAAAATTGATTCATGTTATTTCACAATTATTATATTGTTGAAAACTTGAAAGCTTATCCATTCTTTTCAATCATGATATATCTCCTTTGTATGTAAAACTTGCTGGGCAAATTTGTTGCTCACCCTTGCAATATCATGATAAAATTTTCAGATTAAGATGAAGGCTTGAATAAGGACAGAGGCAAAGACAAAGTGCAAAGTTTCTTTATGTTGTAGTTAAATTTATTAAATTTTCTGATGAAAATAGTATTGTAAATCTTCTAAGATATTGAAGGTATGTATTAAGTTAAGGTTGTAGACCTTGGGGAATGATGTGTAATGTAATGTATAAACAATTTATGTTTATATCTTCCGCAATAGTGATAGAAATAGTATACCAGATCCGTGGCGATTTGGGACCCGGATTCGGGGATGCTACAAAGGTATTCAATTTTCTTATAATTATTATGTTATTTAGTAAATGGTTAAATTGATAAAGGTTAAAGTTAATGGTGATATTTGAAAATTTTGCAAAGTAAGCAAGTTGATATAAAATATTTGTTGTATCAGGGAATATTTGATTGGTCGAGGAATATTCGTTTTAACAGGGAATATTTGTACGACGACACAATCATTGGTGGACCCCATAACGAAAGTATTGTCATAGTTAAAAAATGACAGAAATATGTTTTTATAAAAATAACTGAAAGTTTCTGAATTAAACATTGAACTACCCGATAGTAAAAATGTACGATAATACATGTGGTTGCATAAAGTAGCACACGGTATTGATTATTGATGCTTACGTGAGAAGTCACTTAGTTATACTCAATTGTTGCTACAGTAATTGCTGTATAATATCTCTCATATTATTGATTCAATTATTATCACAGTATCATCTGCATAATATTTATATTATTAAATTAATAATTGAGACGACAAAGTTATTCATATTATTATTTGTAATATTGACGATGTCTAGAAAGTTACACGAGAAAAGGGTTTGGTCACCTAATTGTGCTTGATAATAGGAGAAATCCTTATTGAAAGCCCCTTTTCACAGGAATGATCTGGTCATTAAATATTGTGAGTTATAATATTAATGATGAATAAGTTCGTGTTGATTAAAGATGAAATTGATATTTCCATTATGTTGGGATTATTAGTGTTAGTGAAAATCGACATTTATTTCAATAATAATTGATTTCTGGAGGTTATATTGACCAATCGGGTAATTAATCGGATAAATAAGCAATTACTTGTTATTAATTCACATCCTTATAACTATTTGTTTACATATGTGTACTATTGATTCACATGCAAATACTATTAGGGGAGGTGGTGCAAGATTGATAATACTTGCATGACTAAATTAAAAATGGAGGTATAGATGAAGGTACTATACTGTAATTATTTTTTTCACATGTATAGAACTATTAAGTCACATGATTGTACTATTGATTCACATGATGTACTATTAGGGGAGGTGGTGCAAGTTTGATAATACTTGCAGGACTAAATTAAAAATGAAAGAAAAGATGAGGGTGTTATACTGTAATATTTCTAGCCCCAAAACGTGCAATTATCAGAACTATATTTTCCTATAAATAGAAGTTCATTCTTCTTTCATTCTCACCAATTCACTAAG
This sequence comes from Panax ginseng, assembly GCA_020205605.1. Lineage (NCBI taxonomy): Eukaryota > Viridiplantae > Streptophyta > Magnoliopsida > Apiales > Araliaceae > Panax > Panax ginseng. The sequence goes on from CM035137.1 coordinate 61,774,421, forward strand.
ACTCACAAGAGCAATTATAGATAGAGAATTTATAGAGAGAGAAGTTATAGAGAGAAAGAAGAAGAGAGTCTGCTACTTCATTATTCAAGTATCCAGTCTTTTTTTGAGGTAAGGGGTATTATTTATTTCATATTCTAAAGAGAGATTATTTTTCGTATTCGTATTAATATTATTTTCGTTTAATATTCGTAAGGAATATCATCTTCATTCAATATTCGTAGGAATATTATTTTCGCAAATACTGCATGATTTCCTCAAGATAATCTCCATTATACCAGTCAGATTTAGTCTTCTACTAAGGTAAAAAATATTGTTTTCTTCATACTCATTAGGGTTGTCATTTTATTCCTTATTAATCTTTGGGAATAACCTGTATACGCGGATTACCACATACCTGGTGAATAACCCTTCGTATTCATTATTTATTAAGTTCTAGAAATGATCTGTCTACGCAGATTACCGCATGACAGGAGAAAATCTTTTTTCAGTTTCGTATATTCTTTCATACTCGTATGAGATATCATTTCTTTTGTACTTGTCAAGGAATATCATTTTCTTTCATATTTCTCCCTTTATGGTACAAAATTATTGTTTATTTCCATAACTTTATTATTAAATGGTGAAAATCCCTAAAATTAGAAGAATATCCTTAATAGTTTGCGCTTCATCTAATATCATTTCACTTGAATATTGGTCTGAACTTTCTTATTAAATTTTAATCTATTCATCTGGGGCACTATTCATGTCGGGGTACTATTCATTCAGGGTACTATTCATGTCGGATTAATATTCGTGACGAAATTTGTTTCTTTTCTTTGTCCAAATTATCTTTGAAATTTGAATCTTAAATATCATTCTTAAATAATACTCCACAATTAGTGATCATGTTGACAATTTGGACATTCTTGAACTCTGGATAAATTAAATTATAAATCTCTAATATTTATCCTTGATCTCACTTGATTCATTCTTTATATCATTGTCATCATCCTCATGCTTATATTGTGGTGAAAGTCATATTTGACCCGTAGTGCAAAGATGAACTGTTGTTTGGTATGATTATGACCAGAAATTATGTATTGGTATAATCATGACCTTTAATGTTACAGATAAAGGTTTATGGTGAAAGTCCTCTTTGGCCCGTAGTGCATAGATGGACAGGTGTTTGACATGATCATGACCACTGGTGATACAAACAAATATCTTTGGCCCGTAGTGCATAGATAATTCGTTAATTGGAAATAATTATTGGTTGGTGTTATAGGGATAAAAATATTGATGATGAGCTTTTAAGTCATAGAAGATAGTAGACATCATGCTCTACTTGACTCTTTTAATAGATTGTTATTTCTGCTACAGTTGTTGATCTAAAACTTGTTGTCCATTATATTTTATTTGATTTATCATTGTTGAAGGATAAAGATAATTTATTTCTCATTATCTTAGTCATAATATTTTTTACTAGGCTAGTTGAGCTCACCCTTTCTCCTTTTTATTCTATTATTTTTCTCAGGAAATGAAAGTGTAGCTGGGACTAGTCGTAGAGTGGAGTAATGGTCCGAGATAGTTATTATATAAGTCTTCACTATGTTATGAAATAGTGTGATAATAACTGTAATGAGAACTTAATTTGAGTTTGGATATTGTTGTATTATGTACGGTGCAATATTTATATTCAAACTCACAGTATATGTGTGGTTGTATTTTGAACGACAGTTTAATAGTTGTAAATATAAAAGTTTGTATTTGGATTTTATACCATATATTTTTAAAACTCAAAATGGGTTTTGTGGACCTATTTTGGGGGCATCATAGTTGGTATCAAAGTTTATGGATATGATCTCTGGTGGAGATCTGGGATTAGAACAAGGAGGGGAGAGACATGTAAAACATTCACTAGTGTATCCTACCTAAGTTTATTCGTTATTTAACTATTCGGTCGGAATATAGGGATAATATGTGACATGTCAATTTCTTTAATTAACCCTTGTTTTGTGGTAGTATTTGAGAATGACATTTGAAAATTTAGAGATAAGCAATGGAGCATATGAGACCATTGAGACACTACCAATCAATAACCAGGATAATGTGTATCAGTAAGGCAATAATCCTCTTGTAAACAACATCACCGACCAAATGATGAACGATGGGGTGTTTAGGAGCTTTCTACAATTCATGCAACACCAGACGGGAGAGACTCATGTTCAAAATATAGGTGGAAACAATGGTAACTCACGGCTGGTCACTGCCAAGCAATTCAAGGAGTTTGGACTGTCAGAGTTTTTGGGAAAGCCAAAGCCACTTAAGGCAGAAGCTTGGATTAAGCAGATCACTAAAATATTTGATGTTCTTGGATGCACATGGAGTAAAAAGTTTCCTTCGCCACCTTTATATTGCGTGGAAAGGCAGATTACTGGTGGAAATCTGTAAAACGTACTCATCTTTCTACACTTAAGATGTCTTGGGTGAAGTTCCAGAAATTGTTCAACGACAAGTATTTTTCAGAAAGTATTCTTCATATGAAGGAAGTGGAATTCATCAAACTAGAACAGAACAATATGACTATTTCACAATACGATGCCAAGTTTACAGAATTATCCAGTTTACTTCCCAGTTGGTGGATAATGAGGAACGAATGACATAAATATTTTTGAGATGTTTGAAACTTGAAATTTGTCAATACCTCATTTTTCAGAAATGTTTTTTGTATTCAGATATGGAGAATAGGGCTCAATTATTGGAGAGAGATAATGAGACAGTTTAACCAAAAGATAGCAATCGACAACACGATAATAGTCATACCGGTGGCATCAGTTATCGGAACAGTAATAACCAGCGTGGAGGAAATTATCATGCCAGAAATGGTAACCACTTCGGTGGTAATCCTGGTCAAAATAATAGAAAAAGTGAATCAAGTGTAAATTTTAAAAAGAGAATATTCAACAATGACGGAAAGACATCGGCAGCAACAATAGCACCCATTTCTAGGGGAGGAGAACGACCACCAGTCGTATGTTACAAATGCGGAAAAGAGGGGCACATTAGTCCAAACTATACATAACAACCCAAAGTGTGCTACAGTTATGGAAGGGAAAGTCACATAGCTCGAGTGTGCCCTATAGCAAAGTCAAGTCCCGCTGGGATGGTAACACCAAAGGCTGTCCCGGATAAGTCAAAGTCAGTTGTTCAGGGGAGAGCTTTTGTCGTGACTTCCCAAAAAGCAAGGAACCCGAACGAAGTTATCACGGGTAAATATTGATTAATTTCTAATTACGCACAACACGCAAGTATACGTGGTCAACAAGTAATAAAGTGAAAGTAGAGTATCGTTCCTACAGAGAATTAGTTAACAAGAATTACCAAGTACTAACCTATAACCAATTTAATCTTATTTAAAAAAATGATTTAATATTTTAATTTAAATTAATTTATTAAACTATTACTAACTATCCCTAGAATGAAACAAGATAATGAAGACTCGATATTACAATTTCATTTATTATTTCTTTTAAGTCAACACACTTCATGTTAAGCCAAGTTATTTATACTGGATTGTTAATCAAGAACACGAAAGTAAAATATGGCCATCTCTCAACGCACCATACTCATATCAAATCAAATCCACAGATGATAGAATCAAATTGAACACCCTAATTAACTAACCCACTATATCTCTATGTGAATTACAATTAAAAAGGGTTTAAGTGCAAGTTCTTATTAGACTACAAGCAATGTCTCGGTATATCTCTATCCTAAGCACAAATCATTAATTCCAACTCCATGTAGAACACATAAATACATGCTATTATGATCAGATCTAAACCCATAATCTGTCTCTCGAGTTCATATAGATTATCACAGTAATTGTTAGCTAGGCAATTAAACAATTAAGGGCAAACCATAATAGACAATCCAAGTATAACTAATAAGACTAACAAAGAAGCATATCAAAGTAAACTACACAATAAGATCCATAGTAATCTCAAAACAGAGTTTAATTCATAACGGAACTAGAATCCATCATCCACAATTTATTAAGCATTAAAAGATACAAATAGATAAGAAAAGACATTAGAATTAAGATAAACAAATCTGTATTCTCTTGCTTCCAATCTGTTTCTCCAATGATGATCAATAGCTTCAATCTTCAGTTCTAATCTAATCTAGGTTTCCTAATCTATTATAATCTAATCCAATAGAATTCTCTCCCCTCTTATGCCTCCCATCATGTATTTATAGCTTACAAGTCTAATTTTTAGCTTAGGAGCAAACCCAATCCAATTTGGAGTCAAAAAAGTATCAAAATGTGACCCAAAATACGTCAAAAACTTGTTCTAGCCCGTACCCCACCCCGGCTGGCTATGATACTATTTTGAAGCTTGTACCCCCGCCCCGGCGGGGGTTTTGTAAAGAGAAAGCCCGCCCCGGCGGGGGTCCTTTTTCTATTGCAGTGTCCTCTGGTAAAACGGTCATAACTTTTGATCTGGGAAGAGTTATGGGGACTACCATCTATCAAATCAAAGCTCTCGACGAGATCTAAAACTTTCATTCTTTGAGATTTGAGAAATAATGGACGAATGAAGGTAGAAATTGGGCTGGAAGTGACTGCTATGAAAATGGCCACCCAAAACAGTGAAGTTCAACGTCCGTCGGTACAAAGGTCATAACTATTGCATCCGAACTCCGATTGGAATGATTCAAGATGTTCCGGAAAGCTAAGAAGAAGCTCTACAACATAATCTAAGTTCCAAGCCAAGAACTTAAAATAAACATGAAAGCCCAAACGATGTCCAGATTGCATTTTCCTTGCGTTTTCCTTGCTTTTTCATACCAATAGTCGCTCACACCGCTCCCAAACATATAATCTACAAAATGAACATAAAATGTATAAAAAGTAGTTAAGAAATATGAATATAAGCAACTAATTCAAGTAACAGATACCGGATAAGTGGGTATAAAACCTACTTATCAAATACCCCCAAACTTAAACTGTTGTTTGTCCCCAAGCAACACAACATAATGCAATGCAGTGGAATGAAATGCAACTAATATATATGCCTATGAATCCAGCAGTATTGATAGAATCAAATCTATTCACCCGGCCTCAGAGAAATCAAGCAAACATGACAATACTTCATATCAAAACCAATCAATAATTCCTATCACTCATCAAATCTTAAACTATTATTACTTGTATAGTGTGTGTGTGTGTGTGTGTGTGCTCAACATCCATGCTAATTGATACAAATTCAAATTTAATACATAAAAAATCTCTTTAAAGGCATCATACAGTGTAAACTCAAGAATTTCAAAAATAGACGAGATCCAACTAAAATCAAATAATTACCAATATTAAGGGTCCAAGTAGGGTACTTATGCTTTCTTTTCTTTTTTTTTTCAATCACGGGGGCTTTTTGCTCTTAATTTCTGTTATATTCCTCTCTCTCTTTTTTATATATAGTAAGTGCGTTTTACGCTCCATCTCACGCCTGTGTTTATGGGGAGTGCTTTTCATGATTCTTCTCAACCCACCACAAGACTCAATTATTCGTTTTTCTCTCTTTTTTTTAGAAGCTTATATACCCCATTTTTCCCCCAAACTTAAGTTCTTGCCTAATTCTTCGTCTTCACTGTCTATTTTTGGCATTCTCTCATTTAAACTAGTATTATCCTTTAGAAATTCCTTATGTATCAATTTGAACTAATCAATCAACAAAGTTATTATTACTGTGTTATCCTTTTGTGAGACCCCAAATTTTATGAATAAATATTTAAATTTCTCGAAATATTTTTTTTGAATATTATGGTATGGATTTGATATAATGTTATAGTTGTGGGTAGTATTTATAAATTTTGCAAAGTATGCAAGTTGTTATAAAATATTCATTTGGTCGGGGAATATTCTTTTTGTCGGGAATATCCATACGACGTCACAATCATTGGTGAACCCACAACGGAAGTATTGTCGTAGTAATAAAACGACAAAAATATTTTATTGAAAATAACGGCGGAGGTTTTACCGTTAATACTATTGAACTACCTAGTAGTAAAAGTACAGTAATACGCGTGGTTGCATAGTAGCACACAGTATTGATTATTGATGCTTACGTGATAAGTCACTCAGTTATACTCAATTATTGCTACAGTAATTGCTGCATCATATCTCTCATATTATTGATTCGATTATTGTCACAGTATCATTTGCACAATATGTTATATTATTAAATCAATAATTGAGACAATAAAGTTGTTCATATAATTAAATTGCAATATTTACAATGTCTAGAAGCTCTGTCAAGGAGAGGTTTGGTCACCTAATTACGCGTCAATAGGGAGAAATCCTTATTGGAAAGCCCCCTCTTTCCTGAGAACGACCAGGTTGTTAAATATTGTGAGTTATAATATTAATGATGAATAAGTTCGTGTTGATTAAAGATTAATTTGATAGTTCCATTATGTTAGGATTATTTGTGTTAGTAGAAATCGACATTTATTTCGATAATAATTGATGTCTGAAGATTATATTGTTCAATCTCCAGTATTCGGGCACTTTTGTGGAATGAGTACTATTCACGAGTTACTATTTATGAGTTACTATTCACGAGTTACTATTTATGAGTTACTATTCATGAGTTACTATTGAGTCACATTCACTTACTATTAGGGGAGTTGGTGCAAGATTGATGATACTTGCATGACTAAGTTAAAAATGGAGGTATAGATGGAGGTACTATACTGTAATTAATTTTTTCACATGTTTAGAACTATTGAGTCACATGATTTACTATTAATTCACATGATTTACTAATAGGGGAGGTGGTGCAAGTTTGATAATACTTGGATGACTGAATTAAAAATGAAAGAAAAGTTGGAGGTATTGTACTGTAATATTTCGAGCCCCAAAACGTGCAATTATCGAAACTATATTTTCCTATAAATAGAAGTTCATTCTTCCTTCATTTTTCACCAATTCACTAAAGCTTTAGAGCCATTATTATAGAGAGAAAGAAGAAGAGAAGTCTGCTACTTCTCTACTCCAGTATCCAGCTTTATTCTAAGGTAAGGGATATTATTTCTTTCGTATTCATGAAGAGAGCTATTGTTATTCCATTCCTTAATATTCTGTTGGAATAACCTATATATGCGAAGTACCGCATACATGATGAAATTCTTCTGTTATTCCATTCTTTATTATTATGTTGGAATAACTTGGTTATCTGAATCTGCATACATGGTGAACTTCTTCATTATTCCATTCTTTATTATTATGTTGGAATAACTTTGTATATGCAAAATCTTTGCATACATGGTGAAATTCTTCTATTACTCCGTTCTTTATTATTCTGTCGGAATATCCTATCTGTGCATTTTCGCCGGACCTGGTTCCATTATTTATTATTCTGTTGGAATATCCTCACTTGGTCTTAATTTACTTTGACTTTGTTCCGTTCTTTATTATTCTCATTGGAATATCCTCATCATGCGGTCTTGATTACGCTTTGACTTTGGTTTCCGCTTCTTTATTATTCTCATTAGAATAACTCATCTGCTGTCTTGAGTCCTATATCGTTGCATGGTGAATCCTTCATTATTCCATTCTTTATTATTCTGTTGGAATAATCTGTCTATGTGGATTACCACATGCATGGTGATTGACCCTTTATATTCATTCCTTATTAAATTATGGAAATGATCTGTCTACGTGGATTATGAAGAAAGTCATAATAAAAGTAATGGATTGATGAAAACCATTGGTATATGTAGTATTTGTAAGTGTTATGATAAGTTATGTAGGTTATTATGTGAAAACATGAAAGTGTCTTAGAAATCACAAAGAGTTGAAAAATTAGATTTTGGTGAAAATGGAACATAAAATTCAATTGACCATATCTCCGATTATATTTTGAATTTTTGAGTGTGGTCAAGTCCTAGAGTTAGATCTATGAGTTTACTAACTTATCCAAGTGGAATCACTAGAAAAGGTGTTGTAGATTTTCATGTGGACTATTTTTAGCAAAGGAGTCAAAAGCTGGAAAATAGCAAAAAGCTACTGCCCATAATTTTGTAAGGGATGTTTCGGCCACTTAATTTATGAGGAAAATTCCGGCATTTTGGGACATGAAAGTATACGGTATAAGGTAACTCCTGTCCAAAAATGAGCTCATTCCGACTTAAAATGAACAAGTTATGACTATTTCAATATTTAGGTTTTTTTGACAAAAAATGTTATAACCGGAGTTCTATAACTCCGATGACCATGAAATTTAAACTGGAAGCTCACATTAACATGTGTAAGATCCTGCCAAGATTTGGGAATTTCTGGAGTTAACCTTGAGGTAGATAATTTCTTAAGGAATTAATTAGAAATTGATTTTTGAAAAATAGTAAATGAATTTTAAAAATTTCAAGAAAAATATATGTTGATTATGGGACTATATTCTGCTAAATCCCAGAAAAGAAATATTTTTAGGACTGATTTGGTATTTTTCATGAAAATGCTCTAGTTATGAGTATATGAGTTAAATATGTTATGTAATATAACAAAATTGAAAAATAGGATTTTATGGCTTGGGAATCCTATATAAGGCATATGTAGATTTTTTATAAGGGATTTGATCATTGGTGATGAAATTTGATGAGTATGGCATTCTTTGAATGATTCAATGCATTATTTGGTAAATTGTAAACAATTGAAATAAATTGTTTAAACTCTCAGCTTATGTTTTGTCGTATGTTACACGACAGTTGTATTATTAAGTTATATTTTGTATTTTTGTACCATATATTTGGCAACTCAAGATAGGTGATGTATACCAATTTTGGGGGCGTCACACTTTTTATACTAGTTTCAAATAGAAAAATATTCAATTCATAACAAGAAATCAGATTAAAGCTCTAATAATCAGTACTATACTCGTCTGCTCAATTCCAGTCTCATCATTGGCCAAAATAGACTATAAATATCAAACAGCTGGAATCATGAAGATGAACATAGTAACTAACTAATATTTTGGTGAATTTTTTTTATAGACACAAATAAAAACTATTTACAACTACTCTACTATGCAAACTATTATGCACTTACACTACATGAATGCAAACATATAATAAACCTAAACTAAACAAACATGACGATTTATGCAAAACTAAAATAACTACATTAAACATGCAAAACTAAACTAATTAACTCCCCCAAACTTAACAATTACAATGTCCTCATTGTAAAATAAAGCATTAAGTGGACGAGGACTTCCCTGTAATCATTTAAGCTTGTGGTGATGGTGGCGTGGTATAAAGACTGAAAAACTCCTCCACATCGGAATTTGAAGGAGGATACTATGTCATGGGCTCAAGCTAGTGGCTTCCCTTTCCATAATCTTTTGCCTATCCATTGAACCTCCAATACCTGCAATGAAGATAGACAACATGGATTAGAATAGCACTTTGGATTAGAAGAGAAACTTAATAAGCAAAATAATTCATATCTACTAAATAAACTAGTAAAGCATATAAATATAAATTTTCTGGGTTGCCTCCCAGTTAGCGCTTGATTTATAGTCTTTCAGCCTAACTTTGTCTGGTCAATGCTATCCAATTCCTCTTTGATAATTGAGAAACCCTCAATCCATCAGAAATAATGTAACTTTTGGTAGGTTCCCTTTTGTGATGGCATTCGAATTAAAGTCACATAGCATGCTTTGTTTAAATAAGTGCCCAATTGAGAATGTTAAATAACTAGGTGCTTTTCCGTCCGTATAGCCTATGATTCGATTGGGGCTTTAAGGCTTGGGAAACACAACGAGCTCTTCTTCTATCTTCTCCTCCTCATCCCACCATGGCTTCTCATTTGTACTAGCTCTCATGTCATAAAAAGCCTTGCCGACGACATGACTACCAAGTGAGCACGATTTTGCAAATCTAACTGGACCCTTGAACTTTGGCCGAGAAGGCACTTGGGGCACTAATAACATCGGCTCATTCTCATTGGTACTCATAGTTAGTTCTTCATCGACCTTGTTTTCATTATCCCCACTCGTCTCCTCTTTTTCAACATCACAAGGCTCATCCAATGGTATATTTGGTTCGGGCATTTCGTTAATCTCAGAATCCTAGTCATAACACCAATTGTTTTAAGGATAGTAGTTCAAGGCTTTGAACATTTGATCCATCTGGTTCTACAGATTTTGAATTAATATCTCTTGATTAATCCTCCTCTCCTCATTGGATGCTACGAACTTGGACAATAATTCCTCCAACCTTGGATTTTCTGTCTCAGTTTTGGAATTCATGTATTGAGGACCATGGGTTGAAGTAATGATGAGTTGTTGTGAGATCCCGAATTTTATGAAATGAAGGTATTCAATTTTCTTATAATTATTATGTTATTTAGTAAATGGTTAAATTGATAAAGGTTAAAGTTAATGGTGATATTTGAAAATTTTGCAAAGTAAACAAGTTGATATAAAATATTTGTTGTGTCGGGGAATATTTGATTGGTCGGGGAATATTCGTTTTAACAGGGAATATTCGTACGACGGCACAATCATTGGTGGACCCCATAACGAAAGTATTGTCATAGTTAGAAAAAGACAGAAATATATTTTTATAAAAGTAACGGCGAAAGTTTTACCTTTAAACTGTTGAACTACCCAATAGTAAAAGTACAGTAATACATGTGGTTGCATAGTAGCACACGGTATTGATTATTGATGCTTATGTGAGAAGTCACTTAGTTATACTCAATTGTTGCTACAGTAATTGCTGTATAATATCTCTCATATTATTGATTCAATTATTATCACAGTATCATCTGCATAATATTTATATTATTAAATTAATAATTGAGACGACAAAGTTATTCATATTATTATTTGTAATATTGACGATGTCTAGAAAGCTCTGTCGAGAAAAGGGGTTTGGTCACCTAATTGTGCGCCAATAGGGAGAAATCCTTATTGGAAAACCCCCTTTTTCCTGGGAATGATCTGGCTGTTAAATATTGTGAGTTATAATATTAATGATGAATAAGTTCGTGTTGATTAAAGATGAAATTGATATTTCCATTATGTTGGGATTATTAGTGTTAGTGGAAATCGACATTTATTTCAATAATAATTGATTTCTGGAGGTTATATTGACCAATCGGGTAATTAATCGGATAAATAAGCAATTACTTGTTATTAATTCACATGCTTATAACTATTTGTTTACATATGTGTACTATTGATTCATATGCAAATACTATTAGGGGAGGTGGTGCAAGATTGATAATACTTGCATGACTAAATTAAAAATGGAGGTATAGATGAAGGTACTATACTGTAATTATTTTTTTCACATGTATAGAACTATTAAGTCACATGATTGTACTATTGATTCACATGATGTACTATTAGGGGAGGTGGTGCAAGTTTGATAATACTTGCAGGACTAAATTAAAAATGAAAGAAAAGATGAAGGTGTTATACTGTAATATTTCTAGCCCCAAAACGTGCAATTATCAGAACTATATTTTCCTATAAATAGAAGTTCATTCTTCCTTCATTCTCACCAATTCACTAAGACTCACAAGATCAATTATAGATAGAGAAGTTATAGAGAGAGAAGCTATAGAGAGAAAGAAGAAGAGAGTCTGCTACTTCACTATTCCAATATTCAGTCTTTTTCTGAGGTAAGGGGTATTATTTATTTCATATTCTAAAGAGATATTATTTTTCGTATTCGTATTAATATTATTTTCGTTTAATATTCGTAAGGAATATCATCTTCGTTCAATATTCATAGGAATATTATTTTCGTTCAACAGTCGTAAGGGGTATTATTTCTTTCGTATTCATGAAGAGAGTTATTTTCTTTCAATACTTGTAAGGGTTGTTACTCCATTCTTTATTATTCTGTTGGAATAACCTATCTACGCGGACTACCGCATGCATGGTGAAATTCTTCTGTTATTCCATTCTTTATTATTCTGTTGGAATAACCTGTCTACGCAGACTACCGCATGCATGGTCAAATTCTTTTGTTATTCTATTCTTTATTATTCTGTTGGAATAACTTGTCTACACGGACTACCACATGCATGGTGAATGACCCTTCATATTCATTCTTTATTAAATTGTGAAAATGATTTGTCTACGTGGATTACCGCATTGTGGATGAAAATCCATTTGTAGTTTTGTATATTCTATTATACTCGTATGAGATATTCTTTCTTTTGTACTCGTCGTGGAATATCATTTTCTTTTGTATATTCCTTTTATGAGTACTATTCATAAAGTACTATTCACAAATACTATTCACAAAGTACTATTCACGAAGTACTATTCACAAGTACTATTCATAAAGTACTATTCTTGAAGTAATATTCATAAAGTACTATTCACGAGGTACTATTCATGATAAAAATTGATTTCTTTTCGGTCCAAATCATTTTTGATACAATATTATTCTTGAATTTTACTCCACAAAGCAGTATCATGTTGACAATTTGGATATTTTTAAACTCTGGATAAATTTAAAGTCTTTAATATTTATCCTTGATTCCGTTTGATTAATGCTTATATCATTGTCATCATCCTCATACTTATATTGTGATGAAAGTCATCTTTGGCTTACGTGCATAGATGGACTGTTGATTTGTATGATTATTGTGAGACCTCAGATTTTATGAATAAAGATTTAAATTTCTCGAAATATTTTTTTGAATATTATGGTGTGGATTTGATATAATGTTATAGTTGTGGGTAATATTTACAAATTTTGCAAAGTAAGCAAGTGGTTATATAATATTCAATTAGTTGGGGAATATTCGTTTTAACAGGGAATATTCGTACGACGACACAATCATTGGTGGACCCCACAACGGAAGTATTGTCATAGTTAGAAAATGACGTAATTATCTTTTTATAAAAATAACGGCGGAAGTTTTACCGTTAAACTGTTGAACTACCCGATAGTAAAAGTACAGTAAAACGCATGGTTGTATAGTAGCACACGGTATTGATTATTGATGCTTACATGAGAAGTCACTCAGTTATACTCAATTACTGCTATAGTAATTGATGCATCATATCTCTCATATTATTGATTCAGTTATTGTCACAGTATCATCTGCATAATATGTTATATTATTAAATCAATAATTGAGATGACAAAGTTATTCATATTATTAAATTGCAATATTTACAATGTCTAGAAGTTACATCAAGGAGAGGTTTGGTCATCTAATTGCTACGCAATAAGGAGAAATCCTTATTGGAAAGCCCCTTTTCCTGGAGCGACTGATTGTTAAATATTGTGAGTTATAATATTAATGATGAATGTTATTAAAAATCAAAGTTGAGTTCGAGTTGAATTTGGAGACGCGACGTGATATTTGAGTCCTAACGATGAAATTAGTAAAAATAGACTATAAACACAAAATTTGTTGGGGTTGACTTTTTGGTCAAAAAAGTCAACAGTTGACTTTTTCAGAAAAAGTCAAACTTTAAACTTTCAAAAATGAATTTTTTGAGAAAAATATTTCCATTGTGTTGGAATTATTAGTGTTAGTGGAAATCGACATTTATTTCGATAATAATTGATGTTTGGAGGTTATATTGACCAATCGGGTAATTAATCGAATAAGTGAGCAATTAATTGCTATTAATTTGCATGATTATAACTATTTTTTCACATGTGTGTACTATTGATTCACATTCATTTACTATTAGGGGAGTTGGTGTAAGATTGATAATACTTGCATGACTAAGTTAAAAATGGAGGTATAGATGGAGGTACTATACTGTAATTTGTATTTTCACATGATTATAACTATTGATTCACATGATTGAACTATTGATTCACATTATTTACTATTAGGGGAGGTGATGCAAGTTTGATAATACTTGCAGGACTAAATTAAAAATAAAAGAAAAGTTGAAGGTATTGTACTGTAATATTTCGAGCCCCAAAACGTTCAATTATCGAAATTATATTTTCCTATAAATAGAAGCTCATTCTTACTTCATTTCTCACCAATTCACTAAAGCTATAGAGCAATTATTATAGAAGAAATTATAGAGAGAAAGAAAAAGAGAAGTCTGCTACCTCTCTACTCCAGTATCTAGTTTCTTTATAAGGTAAGGGGTATTATTTCTTTCGTATTCATGAAGAGAGCTATTGTTATTCCATTCCTTATTATTATGTTGGAATAACCTATCTATGTGAAGTACTGCATACATAGTGAAATTCTTCTATTATTCCATTCTTTATTATTATGTTGGACTATCATGTCTGTGCGGATTACGCATGACCTGGTTCCGTTCTTTATTATTCTGTTGGAATATCCTGTGTGTGCGGATTACGCATGACCTGGTTCCATTCTTTATTATTTTGTTGGAATAATCTGTTTGTGCAGTTTATCGCATGCCTGGTGAATTCTGTTGTTATTCCATTCTTTATTATTCTCTTGGAATATCCTGTCTATGCGGATTACGCATGACCTGATTTCATTCTTTATTATTCTGTTGGGAATAACTCATGCATGCGGTCTATCGCATGCATGGTGAATTCTTCCATTATTCCATTTTTATTATTCATTGGAATAACTTTGCCTATGTGGATTACTGCATGCATAGTGAATGATCCTTTGTATTCATTCCTTATTAAATTGTAGAAATGATCTGCTCACGTGGATTACCACATGGCGGTGAAAATCCATTTGCGCTTTTGTAATTTTTCGACACTCAAAAAATTCTAGAAAAATTTGAAATGATGTTTTGTTGAGTTTTCTAGATTGTGTCCAAAAATGGCAATTTTTGGATGTATAGATTAGGAGTTATGAATTTTATGGGAAAAGACTATTTTAAAAGTAGACCCTTATAACTCCTTCTGGTTAACTCCAAAATTAGTGAAATTTTTATTGGGAGTACATATATATAACAGAAGTATACTCTGTAAATTTTAGAATTTTTGGACAAAAGTACAGTTTATGATAAGTGTTTAAATATTCGGCAGTTTTGGCAATATAAAAAATAGTAAATGAATTTTAAAAATTCCGTTAAAAATATGTGTTCAATATGGGACTATATTCTGCTAAATCCCAGAAAAAAGAAATTTTTTGGAACTGATTTGGTATTTTTCATGAAAATAAACTAGTTATGAATAAATGAATTAAATACGTTATGTGAAGTAACAAAATTGGAAAATAGGATTTTATGGCTTGGAAATCCTATATAAGGTATATGCAGATTTTTGATGAGGAATTTGATCATTGGTGATGAAATCTTAGGAGTATGGCATTTTTGAATGATTAAATGCATTATTTGGTAAAGTGTAAACAATTAAAATAAATTATTTATAAGTTTAGGAAGTGATTAATATATTTTTATAATCTTAATAATATTAGATTATGAGTTTATTAAGTGATTGATAATATTTGGATAAATTTAAAGTCTTTAATATTTATCCTTGGTTTCGTTTGATTAATGATATATCATTGTCATCATCCTCATGTTTATATTGTGATGAAAGTCATCTTTGGCTTACGTGCATAAATGGACTTGGTATGATTATGACCATGGATTTTCGGTATAATCATGACCGTAAGGTGACAAATGAATGTGGTGAAAGTCCTCATTGGCTTGTAGTTCATTGATGAACAGTTGTGGTATGATTATGACCAGGGATTATTCGGTATAATTATGACCATTGATGATTACATGAATATCCTTGGTCGTGATGCAAGGATGATTCGATTTTATTTATTAAGCTGAGTCTCAGCGATAAAAATTGATGAAAACATTTTAAATCATAGAAGATAGTAAATATCATGCTCTACTTGACTCTTCTAATTGATTGCTTATTTCGCTGTAGTTAAACTTGATGTCTATTATATTTTATCAGTTTAACATTGTTGAAGACTAATGATAATTTATTCTGCAGTATCTTAGTCATAATATTTCTTACTGGGCTAGTTGAGCTCACCCTTTCTTTCACCGCTCTCTCTTGAAATGAGAATATAGCCGACGAAGACGAGTCGGGGAGCGGAGTGATGGTCCGGATGATAGCATTAGTAGTCCTCACTATTCATTAAATAGTGTGATAAGAAATGTAATGAGGACTCCATTGAGAGTGGATATTGTCTAGATGACAATATTCCTGTTTAAACTCTCAACTATGTTTTGTCTTATTTTACACGACTGTTGTATAATTAAATTGTATTTGAATTTATGTACCATGTATCTGGCGACTCAAGTTGGGTGATGTATACATGTTTTGGGGGTGTCACAATTATGACCAGGGATCATTCGGTATAATCATGACCCGTAATGTTATAAATGATGTAAAAGTCATCATTGGCCCGTAGTGCATTGATGGACAGTTATTGGTATGATTATGACCAGGGATTATTCGGTATAATCATGACGATTGATGATTACATGAATATCCTTGGTCCGTAGTGCAGGGATGATTCGATGATGTGGTTTATTTATTAAGCTGAGTCTCAGCGATAACGTTGATGAAAAACATTTTAAATCATAGAAGATAGTAGATATCATGTTCTACTTAACTCTTCTAATGGATTGCTTATGTCGTTGCAGTTCTTGATCTAAAACTTGTTGTCTATTGTATTCTATCAGTTGTTATACTGTTGAAGGCAAATGATAATTTATTCTGCATTATCTTAGTCATAATATTTCTTATTGGGCTAGTTGAGCTCACCCTTTTTCTTTCATTGTTCTCTTCGGGAAATGAGAACGTAGCCGGGACTAGTTAGGGAACGGAGTGATGGTCCGAGATGGTTGTTTTAGCAGTCTTCACTACTTAGTGTGATAATAAATGTAATGAGGATTGAATTTGAGTTTAAATACTTTTTAGAAGACAATATTCATGTAAAAACTCAGCTATGTTTTGTCGTATTTTTACACGACAGTTGTATTAAAGAAGTTTGTATTTGATTTTTGTACCATGTATTTGGCGACTTAAGATGGGTGAAGTATACCTATTTTGGGGGCGTCACAGTTGTTCCATTTGGTTCTGAAAATCATGGCTCGATATTTCTTGACTCATCATCCTTTCCTCTTGGTTTGCTATGAGCTTTGACAGTAATTCCTCCAACTTTGACTTTCTTCTTGTGGCAATGGAGGTTGACATAAGAATTCTGGTATGTATGTTAAATTCGGAGCATAGTATTGGTCTTCATAATTGTAGCTCCATGAAGAATCCGGGTGATACCCCCAAATTTGATTATAATTGGCAATGCATAATCGTTGAGGTAGTCACCACCATGTAGTTCTGGCCCAAAACTAACGGTGCATTGATTACTCGGGTGATTGCCAGCACAATAATTGCAAGTAACTGCTATCCTTCGATTACGTTGGGCTACAACAATGTCCAACCTCCTTGAAAGTGTCTCAAGCTGTGCTAATAATGCAGAAAATATATTGAGTTCATCAATCCCTGTGTCCCTTGGTTGAGTCATACTCGAATATGACCTTTGATAATTGCATCTAGCCATGGTACCTGAAACGATAGAAAAATAAGAAGATAATAAAAGAAAAGAAAAATAAAGAAAGAAAAAAATATTTAAATTAAGACTAATTTGATTGAAGCTAATATTGGCAAAAATATATTAACTAAATTCCAGGCAACGACGCCAAAAACTTGTTGGTTAATTTCGAATTACGTACAACACACAAGTATACGTGGTCAACAAGTAATAAAGTGAAAGTAGAGTATCGTTCCCACAGAGAATTAGTTAACAAGAATTACCAAGTACTAACATATAACCAATTTAATCTTATTTAAACAAATGATTTAATATTTTAATTTAAAATAATTAATTAAACTATTACTAACTATCCCTAGAATGAAATAAGATAATGAAGACTCGAGATTATAATTTCACTTATTGTTTCATTTAAGTCAACACACTTCCTGTTAAGCCAAGTTATTTATAATGGATTGTTAATCAAGAACACGAAAGTAAAACATGGCCATCTCTCAACGCACCATACTCATATCAAATCAAATCCACATATGATAAAATCAAATTGAACACCCTAATTAACTAACCCATTATATCTCTATGTGAATTATAAATAAAAAGGGTTTAAGTACAAATTCTTATTAGACTACATGCAATGCCTCGGTATATCTCTATCCTAAGCACAAATCATGAATTCCAACTCCATGTAGAACACATAAATACATGCTATTATGATCAGATCTATACGCATAATTTGTCTCTCGAGTTCATATAGATTATCACAGTAATTGTTAGCTAGGCAATTAAGCAATTAAGGGAAAACCATAATAGACAATCCAAGTATAACTAATAAGACTAACAAAGAAGCATATCAAAGTAAACTACACAATAAGATCCATAGTAATCTTAAGACAGAGTTTAATTCATAACGGAACTAGAATCCATCATCCACAATTGATTAAGCATTAAAAGATATAAATAAATAAGAAAAGAAATTAGAATTGAGATAAACAAATCTGTATTCTCTTGCTTCCAATCTGTTTCTCCAATGATGATCAATAGCTTCAATCTTCAGTTCTAATCTAATCTAGGGTTCCTAATCAACTATAATCTAATCCAATGGAATTCTCTCCCTTCTTATGCCTCCCATCATGTATTTATAGGTTACAAGTCTAATTTTTAGCTTAGGAGCAAACGCAATCCAATTTGGAGTAAAAAAATTATCAAAATTTGACCCAAAACGCGTCAAAAACTTGTTCTGGCCCGTACCCCCACCCCGATGGACTTTTTCTATTGGTTAGGCCCGCCTCATTAAAGCATATGCTCTCTTTTTTTGCGACTTGTAAACCCTTGAAAGTGGGTTTTGTGAAGAGAAAAATTCCTCGGCGGGGTCCTTTTTATTTGTAGTTTCTCTGTAAAACGGCCATAACCTTTTATTCGAGAAAAGTTACGAAGACTGACACCTATAAAATTGAAGCTCTCGACGAGCTCTACAACTTTCATTCTTTTAGAATTAAGAAATAATGGACGGATGAAGGTCGAAATTGGGCTGGAAGTGACTGCTATGCAAATAGCCATCCAAACAGTGAAGTTCAGCATGCGTCGGTACAAAGGTCATAACTCTTGCATTCGAACTCCGATTAGAATGATTTAAGATGTTCCACACAGCTAAGAAGAAGCTCTACAACATAATCCAAGTTCCAAGCCAAGAATATGAAATAAAAATGAAAGCCCAAACGATGTTCGGCTTGCTTTTCCTTACGTTTTCCTTATTTTTTCATACCAATAGTCGCTCACACCACTCCCAAACATATAATCTACAAAATGAACACAAAATTTATGAAAAGTAGCTAAGAAACATGAATATAAAAAACTAATTCAAGTAACAGATACCGGATAAGTAGGTATAAAACCTACTTATCAGTAAACTAATCATAAACTCTTGCAAAGTTTATAACTTATTAGATACATTCTTTTATTTCACCTACTTATGCCCAATGTTTGAACTTGACTCCTGAGAAATTAGACTTTGACTTATCTGTTGAAACTTCGTTAGGAGAAACCTTCATTACATCCGCTGTTTATAAATCTTTCATTACATCCAATATTTATTAATCTTGTTTGATTCAAGTCGGCACCCCTACATTACCTATTAACCTCATCTCTTTGAAAATATTTGCATTTGATGTGATTTTAGGAATTGACTGGTTAACTACCCATCATGCTAAAATTGATTATTTTCGTAAGGTCATTAGTTTTCATATTCTTAATCAACCTTTAATGAGAATTCAAGCAACAAAACCGTTGAAATAAATCGTTGTCATCTTTAGTCATAAAACCATTCGTTTATTGAAAAATAGATGTCAAGTTTTCTTAGCTCATGTCACCGATTTAAATAAAAATATGTCAGATTTGAATGATATTTCTGTTGTTAATAAATTCCCTGACGTATTGCCCGAAGAACTTCCTGACTTGCCCCCATAACGTGAAGTTGAAATTTTTATTGACCTTGAACCCGGTACAAAAATCATTTCCAAAACCCCATATCGAATGGCTTCTATTGAACTTCAGGAGTTAAAAGTCCAACTACAAGATTTGTTAGACATTGGTTTCATTCGTCCTAGTACATCGCCTTGGGGTGCTCATGTTTTATTCGTAAAGAAGAAAGATGGGAGTATGAGACTTTGCATTGACTATCGGGAGTTGAACCATGTCACCATCAAAAATAGGTACCCATTACCTCGCATTGATGACCTGTTTAACCAGTTGCATGGTGCTCAATTCTTCTCAAAGATCGATCTTCGTTCTGGGTATCATCAGTTAAAGATTAAAACTGATGACATTCCAAAGACTACTTTCAGAACTCGTTACGGGCATTAAGAAACCTAAGTCAGTAATCGAAATTCGTAACTTTCTAGGCTTAGCTGGTTATTATCGGAGATTCGTGGAAGGATTTTCTCGCCACTCCATTAACTCAGTTAACTCAAAGATACAAAGTTCGGATGGAGTGAGGAATGTGAGAAGAGCTTCTAAGAACTCAAGAGGAGACTCATTTTAGCATATGTTCTGACATTACCATCAGGTTCAGAGGGATTTGTCACCTACAGGGATGCTTCAGGCAGAGGTTTAGGATGTGTTCTCATGCAATATGGGAATTTCATAGCCTATACCTCATGAAAACTCAAAGAATATGAGAGGTATTATCTTACTCATGATTTAGAGTTGGAAGCAGTCATTTTCACGCTAAAGATCCACAGACATTACCTATATAGGGAGAAAGTGGAGATATATACAAATCATAAGAGCCTTAAATATCTCTTCACTCAAAAGGAACTCAACATGCGACAATGACATTGGCTTGAGCTGTTGAAAGATTACGACCATACCATCCAATACCATCTTGGAAAAACGAACGTGGTAGCTGATGCGTTGAGTAGAAGATCATATGCGGGTACGAGTGTGATATTGTCAATAAAAAGGCCCATTTTGTATGACTTAGTATGACTTACAAAGGATGGAGATAGAGTTAAAAACTCCAAGGGCCCACGTGATAATGTCAAATAAACGAGTAAAACCGACTTTAATCGACAAAGTTAAAGCCGCTCAAGCTACAGACCCAGAGCTGATAAATATGAAAAAGAATAAGGTGAAAGAAGATGTTATTTCATAAGGAAGAATCGATGAAGAAGGAATACTTCGAGTCAACTCCAGACTTTATGTTCTTAACGACTCTAATTTGAAGTATAAAATCATGATGGAAGCGCACAACACACTATTTTCAATCCATCCTGAAAGTAGTAAAATGTTTCGTGATCTTTGACATACATTTTGGTGGAGCAATATGAAAAGAGAGGTTGCGGAGTTTATCTCAAGGTGTTTAACTTGTCAACATGTCAAGGTGTTGGTTGATTTAGCAATCGATAAACACGCGCAAGTATACGCGGTCCACAAGTAATATATGTAAGTAGAGTGTCGAACCCACGAGGACGAAGTCTTAACAGAAAACAAATACTAAGGTAAGTCGTTACTAATCTTATCTAAACGAGTGAAACAAGTGGTTGGTTAAGCTATTTCAACAAGACTATAAAATTAAGGGAAGTAGTTGTGCTAGGAAGTTAAGATAGGATTGCAACTCCCCTAATGTTTCACCTAATCTTCTAACTCTCCATAATACAAGCGAATCAAGAAATGGCCAACCGAGAACATTAATAGGCATAAGCTTCTGTCGAAGGTCAAATGCACATCCCTAACCAGCTAGAACACAATATGTCTATTGGTGACACTAACTAGGTCAAGGTCATTAAGCTCAGTCCCAAGGTCACACGAGGCAAATAAGAATATGTTTATCCTATTAGCACATTATGCACACATTCCATAGTCATGGTCATAACAGGTGTTGTTGTATTTAAAGATAGATAGTAATATCCATTTATCAATTTCCATCACTATCAATACCAATTTCTTTATCAAGCAATCGGACATTAAATATAAAATACAACAACCCATTCCAAAATGATTCATTATATAAAATGAGAGAGAAAGTTGATTAAGTTAATCATAAGGTTACATTGCAATCCTAAAAATGGAGTTAGTTCATAACTATGGTACTAACACGCATTTTTAATACACTACACATTATCAGACAAATACAAGGAATGGAAGATTTGGAATAAGAAAACCCCTGATTGAAGTGTTCTTCCTCCAAATCTTCTCTTCACGTATAGAATCTGAATGCTGGGTGTAATAACTCTACTTCCTTTCACAAGCTTCTTTCTCTTCTAGAAAAACAAAAAGAACTAGCTGTAACAAATTTTGTCTGATATTTATCTGATATCTGATCCTTGAAAGCGGCAGCTTCGCTAAGTATTTATACGGTCCTCCCTTTAATCTAGGTCATTAAATACAAGTTACTGTAGAGAAACCGGAGCTCGCGTTGCGGCGCGAGCATCAATAAAGTTAATGGCGTCGGGGCGTGGTGGTGGCCAAAGCGACCGGTGATGGCGCTGGGCACGGCAGCGCTGCATGTGAGATAGTGATGGCGTCGTCGGCACACGACTCTCGGTCTTTGGGCGCCACTTTCCAGTAACTATTGAGCTACTTCTCATGACTGTGGCTGACTTTTAGCACTCCAGATGACGTCGGGGCGCCACTTTCCAGTAGAGTCCACTAAAGGCTAGCGCTGGGGCGCCAAGTTTAGCGCTGCGGTGCCACTTGCTCAAGTCATCTGCAAAGCCAGCCTGAAAAGAACTAAAGGGATATACAGTGAAATAACTAAGCAAGCTAACCAAAAGATTAAACATAGGCATCAACATTAAGCAACAAAAAGGGCTAAATCACGGATATGAATCCCACTCATCAAATACCCCCAAACTTAAGTGTTTGCTTGTCCTCAAGCAAACTATCAAACAACTATACACAATTTCATAAGAATAGGGCAAGACGAATGCGAATAAGGGTCTAGGGTCTAAATCAAAAACAAAAGACTGTAATTGATCCACTCAGTGTGTGTGTGTGAAGGCCACATATCTAAACTAGCCATAACCCAAATGAAGATTATACTGTCGACCGTGATAACCAATAAGCACCCAAGCAACTCACGCACATAACAAGAGTTAAAGATAAGACGCAAAAGCATGAAAAGCTCGAAAGTTCTAGAATAGCTAAGTAAAATCTAAATTAGACAGAACTTGATTACTTTTAGGCAAAACAAAGCACTCATTAGCAAGCTTTTGATCAATGAATCCCAAGCCAGAAGACTTTAGGGCACTAGGTGTAAAATACCCCTAAGAATCTAATAACTCAAGCACAAAGGCCACGTAAACAACATAAGTCCTAAAAAGATTTTACACGCCTGCGTTTATGGGCGAGTGCGTTTCCACACTCCATCTCAACCCACCATAGGACACAAATAGATTTTTTTTTTATTTTTTTTTTCTTTTTAGAACAAAGAGCCGAGAATGCTAAAGCATCTAAACCTTTTAAAAACTTGAAAATACAGAGTATATAATAGAGTACACTATTATCAATGCGGTAAATGACAATCACAATTAGAAGACTACTAGATAGACAATAGGCCAGTGCTCGCTAAACGGATGGATCCAAGACAATCTCGAGTTAAACAAACACAGACCCCAAAGCCGCATAACCCACAAACCAAGGAAAAAGATATATAATTGCAAGACAGTCCGCCAAAGGCTAAAAACAACACTTAACGCTAACTACCCTCACCCAACATAAAGACAATTTCTGAAATGAGGCTAGGGATAGACAAAATATAAAAATGCAAAATTTATAGACTATAGAGTGCCCTTCATCATAGGGAAAAGCCATAACACATGGCATCAAGTATACCAATGATTCGGTGAAAGACCCAAAAAAAAAGGCTTAAGGCAAGATAATATCCGACTTAGCCAAGATATTCCCAAATAAAAGATATACAACCAAAAGCATATAATAGAATCAACAAAGACATTCATCCAATAAAAATTAAAGCATGCATCCCAAAACCAAAAGATATTCATGATAATAAACACAATAGATAGATATTGATCTTAACATGAATCTAGGGCCATCAAGCCCAAATACCATCCTAACACAAATAAAATTAAACTTAAGTCTGGGGCTATCAAGCCCAAATACCCTCCTACAGCAGTTGAAATAAAAATAAGATAATAATAACACAATTCATATAAACAAAATATTAGCAGAAATTCTCCCCCAAACTTGAACAGCAGCCATTGTCCTCACTGGCCATAACTGCAACATCAAACATTTGCATCCCCGCCGTCACCGCCATCAAGACCAAAATCTTCATCAGCACCGAACAACTCCAAGTCGTCATCATCATCTCCATCATCGTCCTCCATGTTGATAGGCTGGTACACACCTGCTTCATCAGAAGGCGACGGGAACTGTGGCGGATAAGGGGCATAGATTGGAGGCGCTGGAAATGGGAATGGCATGAAGTCCGCGTCCTCGTCACCTTGAGAAGCATGGATATTGGCTAGAGTATCGGCAAACTCAGCATGATAGTGATGAAATTGGCTCTGCCACTGGGCAACCGTGTCAACCTTGCAATGCAAAAAATTTAGGTTGTTCATAATCTGTGCAAGGGCCACCGAATCAATGGCATCAGCAGAAGGGGGAATTTGCGCCTGACTAGAGGTTCCTGCCGCAGATGAAGGCTGGGGGTCATCAGAAGGCGGCGGCGCTGGCAAAAAGCCCTCTCCTCGGGGATGCGAGGGTGCACCATCCCATACGGCATAGCGACTAATCAACTGATGATCAATTACTAACATGGGCGGGAGGGTAACATCTTCCGCCTCCCACTGGACACCCGCCCATTTGCAAAGCCTTGTAATAAGAGAAGGGTGGGGAAGGCTAGACATGACCCTACTTTTGATAGCCTTCTTGATGGATTCGTTGATCAAAACCCCCACATCAATATTTAGCCTCATCACAATAGCATAGAGGAGCGTCGCCCGCTCCCGAGTGACATCACTCATATGACACGTCGGTTGAAGGTTTGCACAGATAAAGGCGTACCAAGCCTTACCATAATGACTGAGCGCCTGCAAAGGAAAAGACGTGTGTTTTTCAGTGTAATCGTTAGTTTTCCAAACAGTGCCAGGCTTACAAAGCTTGCTAATAAGGTCATCAGACTTATAACTCTGAATCCCATTCTCCCTGTAGTCCTTCTTGTTGAAATTGGGAGTTCCATACACTTCATTGATGGCTTTTAAATTGAATTGAATTAACTTTCCCCTAACAGGCACAGCCGGTGGACCATCCGGAATGGCATTAGCGTAGAACTCCTTGACCACCGCTACCACAGCAGACTCCGGTGGTTTGGTAAAGTGAACCCACTTCATGGCACTTATCATGTAGTGCATATGGCCATCCAATTTGTTATCTAGCCGCAGGCCACGCTCTGGCACAAGACTTCTAGACTTGAAATTTTGGGTGTAGCGTTTGTACGCTTCTTCGGATGGAAATTTGACGGGGTCCCATGGGGTAATCTGACTGCGGGAAGAGGGAGGAGGAGGAGGACCAATGCTAGTTCTAAGACTCTTGGAAGCTATTTTAGAAGCAAAAGATAATAAGATGCAAGCCAAAGAGTTTGGCCAAATCACCGCACCTGCTATGACTTTTATAGGTGAACCTCGGCGAAGAATGAACCGTTTAGACGGTTGGTTGCCCAAACGATAAGAAACGGCCGTCGGTTATATGAACGGTCGGGAGTTTAAACGCTAGCGTCGCTCGAGAAGAGAGAAACTATAAGAACAGAACACTGAATCGCCTCAATTAAATGCTGGGAACCGGATGTGGCACTGGGGCGCAAGTAGCGGCGCCGGGGCGTGAGTAGTCACACTAGGATGCGACGCATGGCGCCGGGGTACGGGGAAAAACCCACTCTGGTACTGGGGTGCAAAAGTTAGTGCAAAACATGGCGCCGGGGCGCGAGTTTCCAGTGTGCACTCAAATTTCATGGCGCTGGGGCGCCAGATTGTGTCGTTGGGGCGCGAAATAGCAGTGAGTCCACATACTACATAGCGCTGGGGCATGAGATATTGGCGTCGGGGCGCCGGGAATGGCGCCAGAGCGTGAAGACTGGCGTCGCAGCGCGGATTCTGGCATTTTGAAAGCAAACTCTGCAGGAACCAAAATAACATATCAGCTAGCAACAAATATAGCAGAAACAGAAGGGAATAACACAGCATTTGCAAGGGCTAACTAAGGGGTGACAGATATTAACAAGAGACTTTAAAGATGACACCAACACAGCACAAACAAAGAACCTAAAGAACATAACACAGATAGACACACTCTGCACAAAACACAGACAGAAACAGAAACTGAATTATAACTGAGGAATGAGAAATTAAAGATAAAACAAGTTGTTTGATACTAAGATGGGGATGCCTCCCATCAAGGGCTTGATTTTGAGTCATCGGATTGACTATACTCCCGTCTTACACCAGGTCTCCAAGTGTAATGGAGGTATTCTGCCGATCGACTTCGCCGCCCCAGTAGTGCTTCAACCTTTGCCCATTGACCTTAAAGGTTGCATCCGAATTCGGGTCCTCAACCTGTATTGCCCCGTGCGGATAAACCTTGGCAACTGTGAAGGGGCCCGACCATCAAGACTTTAGCTTTCCCGAAAATAATTTTAGCCGGGAATTGAAAAGAAGAACCTTCTGGCCCGGTTCGAAGTGCCTCTCGAGGATTTTCTTGTCATGCCACCGCTTGGTCTTCTCCTTGTACAACTTAGCGTTTTCATACGCTTGCAGACGAAATTCATCTGATTCATTAAGCTGCAACAGCCATTTTTCGTCGGCTGTTTCAAGAACAAAGTTGAGTTTTTGAAT
The DNA here is from genome assembly GCA_020205605.1 of Panax ginseng. Taxonomy (NCBI): domain Eukaryota; kingdom Viridiplantae; phylum Streptophyta; class Magnoliopsida; order Apiales; family Araliaceae; genus Panax; species Panax ginseng. The sequence continues at coordinate 61,801,259 of CM035137.1, forward strand.
AGCTCAATAAGCGTTGTGCTCCAACTCAACTGGGAGATGACATGCCTTACCATAGACTAGCCTATACGGGGACATTCCGATAGGCGTTTTATAAGCCGTGCGGTAGGCCCATAATGCATCATCAAGCTTCTTAGACTAGTCCTTACGGTTTGGGTTAACAATCTTTTCCAAGATACGTTTCACCTCCCGATTCAAATTTCGGCAATGACCATTTGTTTTGTGGGTGGTATCGTTAAGCGATCTTATGAGTTACCCCATACTTGCCTAGAAGGGCTTCAAAGTATTTATAGCAGAAGTGTGACCCTTCATCGCTGATAATGGCCCGAGGCGTGCCAAAACGGGTGAAAATATTCTTCTTGAGGAACTGAAGCACCACCTTAGCATCATTAGTTGGCAAGGCAACTGCTTCCACCCACTTTGAGACATAATCCACTGCCACTAGAATGTAAAGATTGTTGAAGGAGGACGGGAACGGTCCCATGAAGTTGATGCCCCATACATCAAATAACTCCACTTCTAGGATATTCTGTAGTAGTAATTCATGTCATCTTGATATTGTTCCCACCCTTTGGCATCTGTCGCAGTGCATTACATATGCGTGTGCATCCTTGAGTATGGTGGGTCAGTAAAATCCCGACTGAAGCACCTTAGTAGCAGTTCATTGGCCTCCGAAATGACCTCCATAGTTTGAAGAGTGGCAATGATGTAGCACACCTTCAATTTCTTCTTCAGGCAAGCATCTACACAGAATCTGATCGGAACACTGCTTGAACAGGAAGGGCTCATCCCAAAGATATTGCTTGGCATCCTTGAGGAATTTCTTCCTTTGTTGATAGCTTAGATTATTGGGAAGAACTTGGCAAGCAACATAATTGGCGAAGCCCGCATACCACGGAACCTTTCCATTGACCACAAAGAGCTGCTCGTCTGGGAAAAAATCATTTATAGCTTTGTCGACTTCGCCCGAAGATGTGGTGTTTTCCCATCTAGATAAGTGGTCGGCAACCTGATTTTCAGTTCCCTTCTTGTCTCTGATTTCTAAATCAAACTCCTGTAGAAGCAGAACCCACCGTATCAACCTCGGCTTAGCATCCTTCTTTTCAATCAAATACTTGATCTTCGAGTGATCGGTGTACACGATCACCTTCATTCCGATGAGGTAGGAACGGAACTTATCAAAAGCATACACTACTGCCAGCAGCTCCTTCTCAGTGGTGGTATAATTTAACTGAGCATCAGTCAATGTCTTGTTGGCATAGTAAATGGTGTGGAAAACCTTTTCCCTTCTCTGGCCCAACACTGCCCCGATAGCAAAGTCACTGGCATCGCACATAAGCTCAAAAGGGTATGCCCAGTCTGGAGCTACCACAATAAGTGTCGAGACAAGCCTCTTCTTTAATAACATAAAAGCGCTCAGGCAGGTGGCATCGAACTGGAAAGGCATATCCTTTTCCAGGAGCGTGCACAAAGGTTTGGTGATCCGTGAGAAGTCCTAAATAAACCTTCTGTAAAAACCGGCGTGCTCGAGGAAACTCCTTACCCCTTTCACTGAGGTGGGTGGTGGAAGGTTATTGATCACATCTATCTTTGCCTTATCAACCTCAATTCCGCCTATAGAAACCCGATGACCCAAAATAATGCCCTCTTCGACCATGAAGTGACACTTCTCCTAATTTAGCACCAGGTTTGTTTTGACACATCGATGGAGAACGGCAGTCAGATTTGTCAAGCAGTTGTCAAATGAGCTCCCAAAAACTGAGAAATCATCCGTGAAGACCTCCAAGTTCTTTTCAACCATGTCAAAGAAGATAGACATCATACACCATTGAAATGTTGCAGGAGCATTACATAGCCCGAAAGATATTTTTCGGAAGGCAAAGGTCCCATAAGGACATGTGAATGTCGTCTTCTCTTGATCTTCAGGAGCAATAGAAATCTGATTGTACCCCGAGTACCCATCAAGCAAACAGTAGTATTCGTGCCCAGCCAACTGATTAAGCATTTGATCAATGAAAGGAAGGGGAAAGTGATCCTTACAAGTTGATTTGTTAAGTCTCCTGTAATCCATGCACACTCTCCACCCAGTCACCGTCCTGGTGGGAATTAGTTCGTTGTTCTCATTGGACACAACTGCCATCCCTCCCTTCTTTGGCATGCATTGGATTGGACTAACCCAAGGGCTATCGGAGATGGGGTAGATAATGCCCGCATCTAGCAACTTAATGATCTCCTTCCGGACGACCTCTTTCATAATGGGATTTAACCGCCTCTGATGTTCTATAGATGGCTTTGAGCCTTCCTCTAGAAGAATTTTGTGCATGTAAAGAGTCGGGCTGATCCCTTTTATATCAGCAATAGACCACCCCAAGGCCATTTTGTACCTCTTGAGCATAAGCAGCAGCTTTTCTTCCTGACACTTGGTTAGAGAAGCAGAAATTATCACAGGTAATGAAGATGAATCTCCTAAGTAACCATACCTCAAGTGAACAGGCAAAGGTTTAAGCTCAAGGATAGGAGGCTGAATAATTGACGGCTGGGCCTTGGAAGTAGATGCCTCTTTATCATTAAGAGACTTGAACTGTCGGTGGAATTGCTTCGATCTTTGAGGTTCATCGAGCAATATGGCACATTCCACATGTGAGGGCTCTTCCGTATTACTAGCCCCAGTTAATGTAGCTTCCAAAGAGTCTTGAATGCAAGTTTCTGAGAATACCCCCTTCACTGAATTATCAATTGTGTTCATCTAGAAGCAATCCTCATGTGCATTAGGATATTTCATTGATCGAAAGACATTGAATGTCACTTCCTGATCGTTAACTCTCATTGTCAACTCCCCCTTCTGGACATCGATTAGGGTCCTCCCAGTTGCCAAGAACGGCCTTCCCAATATTATCGAGACCTCCCTATCCTCCTCAAAATCAAGGACTATGAAATCCGCCAGAAATATGAACTTGTCAACCTTTACTAGCACATCCTCCACAATTCCCTTCGGGTATGTCAGAGATCTGTCAGCTAATTGAAGGGTGACGCTTGTCAACTTGGCTTCATTGAGGCCCAACTTCTTATAAATAGAGAGGGGCATCAAGTTGATGCTGGCCCCTAGATCACATAGAGCCTTCCCAATAAACTGGTCCCCAATGGTGCACGGGATTGTAAAACTTCCCAGATCTTTTAGCTTTAGCGGAAGCTTGTTTTGAAGGATGGCACTACACTCTTCTGTCAGTGCCACGTCTCATAGTCCCCCATTTTTTGTTTCTTGGATAAAATGTCCTTCATGAACTTGACATAACTAAGTATTCCCTCCAATGCCTCTGCAAATGGGATATTTATGTACAATTTTTTGAACACCTCCAAGAATTTGGAAAACTACTTATCCAGCTTCTGTTTCTGCACCCGTTGGGGGAAAGGCAACTGAGGGAGAGGCTGAGTTAGCATAGTCATTGGAGGAGATGGTATTGGAGGTCTGTCTTGACCACTTTCTTCACCCCCACTTGTCTTAGCATTCTCCTTCGCTGGAGGTTCCTCTTTAGTTACTACATCTTCTTCCACAGGAATACTCTCTCCACTTTGTTCTTTAGTGGTTCTCCCACTTCTAAGGGTTACTGCTTTACACTGCTCCTTGCCTTCCCGTTTCAGGTTGACATCAGTGTCACTAGGAAATGCGCTTGTGACGATCGTTTAACGCAAAGAGCTAAACCGTCCCATCTGTACTTCAAGATTCCTAATGGAAGCTTCTTGATTGTTACTTCTGGTTTCGTTCTGGGCTATGTACCTCGACAGAAGATCTTCTAAACTAGGCTTCCTTTCCTGTTGAGTTGGAGGATGGTGAAACTGATGCTGAGTGCTCTGTGGCTGTGGGTTGAACTGAGTTTGAGGTTAGAATCCAGGAGGGTTAGCTAATTCTACCTGGTAGATGGAGGTTGTTGTGGAATGGGGTTGTTACTGTTGTTGTTGTTGTTGTTGTTGTTGCCCCATGAGAAGTTTGGATGATTTCTTAAACCCGGGTGGTAATGAGTGGGAAGACTAGTATTTTATTACCGCCCATAGTTGGAAACAAATTGAACTGATTTAGGGCTTATTGCACACTGATCAGTGGGGTGGCTCCCTTGACATAATTCACATTGAACCACGACACTTTGCACGTTTTGAACCGCTGAAGGTCCTATGGTGTCTAGCCTTTTTGTTAGCGCTGCTACCTGAGCCGCTAACGATGTGAAAGAGTCCACTTCATAAACACCCGCTGCTCTTCTCGGGGCTTGCCTATCATTTTGCCATTGGTAATTATTGGTCGCCATTGTCTCCACCAGCTCATATCCTGTTGTGTGATGTTTGGCCATGAATGCCCCTCCAGATACGGCATCTATACTCGAACGAGTTGATCCGGATAACCCATTGTAAAAGGTCTGGATGGGGAGCCATTCCGGCAGTCCATGGTGTGGACATTTCCTCAGAAGATCCTTAAACCGCTCCCACGAGTCGTATAAGGATTCGAATTTGAACTTAACAAAGGACGTGATATCATGCCTGAGCCTGGCTATTTTGGCAGGCGGGAAGAACTTTGCCACAAATTTCTGTGCCAAGTCGGCCCATGTAGTAATGGAGCCTGATGGAAGTGAATGAAGCCAGCTCTTGGCTTTGTCCCTTAACGTAAATGGAAACAACCTGAGTCTGATAGCATCGTCAGACACTACGTTGCATTTAAAGGTATTACAGATCTCCACAAAATTTATCAGGTGATCATTGGGGTCATCATTCGGCAGTCCCCCAAACTGAATGTTGGTGCACATTTAAATGGTGCCCGGCTTTATCCCGAAATTATTGGCTTGGATGGCGAGCCTTTGAATGCTCGCCTGGAGATCGTCAATACGAGGCATAGCGTACTCCCTCAGAGATTTCTGAAGTTCCTCAGCCATAATGATAGGAGCAGGTATGTCCTCGGGTGTGTCCTCGGATTTTTCTCTCCGCAGTCGTCTGAATGTTCTATCAACCTCGGGATCGAGAGGAATTATATTTCGTCCCTTCCGAGGTGGCATAAACAATGAGGACTACCTGAAAAGAGAATTTAAACAGAAAAATCGATTTAAAGTAAGATCGTAATGACTTAGTTTTAACATTATAAAACAGAGTGTCGAACCCACGAGGACGAAGTCTTAATAGAAAACAAATACAAAGGTAAGTCGCTACTAATCTTATCTAAACGAGTGAAACAAGTGGTTGGTTAAGCTATTTCAACAAGGCTATAAAATTAAGGGAAGTAGTTGTGCTAGGAAGTTAAGATAGGATTGCAACTCCCCTAATGTTTCACCTAATCTTCTAACTCTCCATAATACAAGCGAATCAAGAAATGGCCAACCGAGAACATTAATAGGCATAAGCTTTTGTCGAAGGTCAAATGCACATCCCTAACCAGCTAGAACACAATATGTCTATTGGTGACACTAACTAGGTCAAGGTCATTAAGCTCAGTCCCAAGGTCACACAAGGCAAATAAGAATATGTCTATCCTATTAGCACATTATGCACACATTCCATAGTCATGGTCATAACAGGTGTTGTTGTATTTAAAGATAGACAGTAATATCCATTTATCGATTTCCATCACTATCAATACCAATTTCTTTATCAAGCAATCGGACATTAAATATAAAATACAACAACCCATTCCAAAATGATTCATTATATAAAATGAGAGAGAAAGTTGATTAAGTTAATCATAAGGTTACATTGCAATCCTAAAAATGGAGTTAGTTCATAACTATGGTACTAACACGCATTTTTAATACACTACACATTATCAGACAATTACAAGGAATGGAAGATTTGGAATAAGAAAACTCCTTATTGAAGTGTTCTTCCTCCAAATCTTCTCTTCACGTGTAGAATCTGAATGTTGGGTGTAATAACTCTACTTCCTTTCACAAGCTTCTTTCTCTTCTAGAAAAACAAAAAGAACTAGCTGTAACAAATTTTGTCTGATATTTTGTTTGTAGAGAAGCTGAGTTCATGTTGCCATGAAGATCAACAAGTTAATGGCGCCGGGGCGCCGTTGGTGGTGTCAGTATACTTATCACGCGCCGGCGCGACTAGTGATAAGCGTTAGAAGGCAGCACACAGGCCATTCTGGCGGCGATAGTGATGTATGGCCGGGGAAGCGATTGCGACTCTCAAGGCGACTCTCTCGTATTTGGGCGCCACTTTTTAGTAGCTATTGAGCTACTTCTCATGACATGGCTTTTTAAGACTCCAGATGACGCCAAGGCGTCACTTTCCAAAGAGAGTCCACTAAAGGCTAGCTATTTGGGCTCTCAAGTTTGGTATATGCATTTCACTTCTACAAATAATAATGCTCAATCCATATGCAAAGCCAGCCTGAAAAGAACTAAAGGGATATACAATGAAATAACTAAGCAAGCTAACCAAAAGATTGAACATAAGTGTCAACATTAAGCAACAAAAAGGGCTAAATCACGGATATGAATCCCACTCATCACAAGGCAGAGCATCAAGTGTCAAAAGTTCCATTGCAACCACTTGAAATTCTAAAATGGAAGTTAGAACACATCAACATGGATTTCATTACAGCTTGGAAGAACAGGAAAATTGCTCAACCACTCAGATTATGAGGAGAAAAGTTCGAATATTGGTTGGAAAGATGTTCTACTGAAGAGAAGTGCCCAAGGCTTCATGAAGTTCATCAGTGGGCCATGCAGTTTCAACATGAGGAGTAATGTCAAAACCATCCACTATAGCATCTCTCAAAAGTTGATCATTGAGTCAACAAAGGAAAACGTAGAGTCCATAGCTGCCTTACCATGATACTCTATGAACCAAGATGGTCAACGGTCAATCCACGCCATTGATGACTATTTATTTTTTTTAAAAAAGGGCATTAAACTGAAGAGTTAATGGGGGAGTTATAGTTCATTACTGGGCATCGTACAACCAATGGCCAGTTAACACATCACAGCGTATGCAGAGTCAGAAGGAACTGCCATAAAGACAAATTCAAAATCTCTGGCAAATGCTACTTACGAAACTATCGAACCTCTCTCCCTCCCATTTTCAAACCCTAGAATCCTCTTCAAAGCTTAAATCAATTAAACCTCCAGAACCCGAATCACAGTCAACTATTTTTTTTGACTCCTTAAATTACATACCCATATACCTTGAACTCTTCAAATGGCTGAATGGCGAGTTATAACCAGAATCCAACTCGGCTTCAAAAAGTTTGAAAGATCATAAACGAAGTTCATGAACATACTTGAGCTCGTAAAGAAGGTTGGGTTCTCTGAGTGCTTGGAAGTCGACACTCCAGTATATACAGAGCTAGTGAAGCAGTTCTACTCAAATGCTTCAACTAATTCTGGGCTTCTGACCACTAAGGTGAAAGGGTCAAGTCTGAAGATAAGAGCATCAAACATCAATCAATGTCTAGGGTTTCCCAATCAAGGTTTGATAAACCTGGATGAAGTTGACATTGAAGAAGGCAAGAGGCTAATGCGGTACCAAAGAAACCCTATTCTAAAGGACATGAAGAAGAAGGAGTTTCCTGAGGAATTTGAGTTCCTTGCTGAGATAGTAGGCAAATGTATACTATGCAAGGATATGGCACATGACACTGTGCTTGATCAACAGCTGAAGATTATGTCTGCAATAGTACTGAAGAAGCGAATCAACTTTAGAGTTGTCCTGTTTGATCAGATCTCCAAATGGGTAGAAAAGGCTAAGTTGAAGAGGTCTACAGAAAAACCCCTAACAAAGGTGTTTCAAGGAAGATTGTTGAGTATAGTGCTAAAGAATAAGCTGGGAAGCAAAATCAAGGATGATGAAGGAGAGTATCTAAATGTTCACAAAGTAATGTCACCTCAGCTGTTCATAAACAAGAAGAAAAATCCAAAGGAAAATAGGAGGCTAATAACAACTGAAAGCAGCAGCAAAGTCTCTGCAAAGAAAAGAAAAGCAAAGGAGGTGGAAAGCTCTGAGTCTGATGACTCTGCACCAGTAGCAGCCACACCAGTAAGGAAGAGATCCAGGGGTGTGAAGAAAACAGAGGCTCCACCAAGAAGTCTCTCCATTAAAAACAAAGATGAAGGTGAAAAGGTCTTAACTGCACCAAAGACCACAAAGAGGAGAAGCAACAGACCGCTTCAAGAGCCATCAAGAAAGAAAGCTAAGGGGGTAAACAAGGAAGCCCCAGTTTCCCAAGAAAGTACATCTGACAAAGAAAAGGATGAAGAGTCAGAAGAAGAGAAGGGAACTGATAGTCTCAAGACTGAGTCCCCAAAGAACAAATCCAGCGATGAAAGTGGGGCTGGATTCATGAAAGAAAATGTAAACCCTTCTAATAAAAATGAATATGTAAACCCTATAGCTAACTCTCAGAGTATTCACTCTAATGATGAAGAAAAGCTACAAGATGACTCAACTATATCTCCAAATGCAAATACTCCAACAAGCCCCAATGATGGGTCAAATGATGATTCAGAAGGAAAAGGACATGCCCCTGCCAATGCTGAACCTCAAGGGAGTTCGTCAGATGATCCAAAGGCCTCAGAGTCTGAAGAGGAAGAAGAGTCTGACTCTCCTATAGCTGAACCTCCAAAAAGGAGAAAGAGCTACAGACTACTTGCTCAATTTGTCTCCAAAAAGAAGAATGATCACTCTACTGCAGTCATTGAATTAAGTGATGATGAAGAAGATGAATCCAAGGAAGATCTTGGTGAAGAAGGGTCTCAAAATGAAACATAGCAAGAAGAATTCACTGATGGATCTGATCAGAATGTTTCAAGCTCAGAAAGGGAAGAAATGGAGAAAGATTCTGACTTTGCACATCAGAAATCAAAAGATCCAGAAGATCACCCTGTCATCTCTCCAACTAGGAGTAATAGAAGAATAGAAGTGGAAACCTCGAATGAACTACCAGAAGTACTTCCAAAAATTCCAAGACTAGAACTGGTGGCTCAGAACTTCCCAAAGTTGAAGAGTGATGCAAAAATGATGATCAAAGATAAGCCCCACTACAAAGTCTACAGACATGCTGGCAACCATTATATTCCTTATGATCGTTGAGTGAATTCTAAAGGAAGAAGGATCATAACCAAGGAAATAATCATAGAGTCTGTTCACTCCACTACAGATGGTGTTCAAGTCCAAAATAACAAGCCTCCATCTGCTCAAGCACAATTTCCCAACATTTCTTCATCTATCAATAGCGATCGGTACTTAACGATTGTTCAGATTCTCAATACCTTCAAAAATATGTCCAAGGATGAAAATCATGGAGTCCAATCTGGTGTTCAACAAGAGGATGCCCAACCAGATGCTCAAATTACTATGGAGCAGGAACTATTGAAAAATTCTGATGAACAAGTTGAGAAGATATCTCTAATTAATAAAGAGTCAAAGATATTGAAAGCAGCAGGAGACAACTCAGTTCAAGATAGACTTCAAGCAACTATAGCTGATGTATCTCTCAAAATCAAAGAGAGAGATCACATCTATCTGAAGGCCATAAATGATCTGAAGGCAGATGCACTACGAGCTCAGAAAGCAAATGAAGAGCAACTACAAGCCCTCTCTGACAAGATTGACAACATGAATCAGTCTTTCTCTATGCAACTTAATTTAAGTCAACAAGAACTCAAAATTGAAGTTGGTAACTCCTCTTATCTGATGGAGCAGCTTATGTCCAATATGGAACAGCTCTCTCAAGTGATTAATGACAAAAGGGGGAAGAAAAAGAGACATAGAAAGAGGCACAGTAGGCATTCAAGAAAGGGCAAGAAGAGAGCAGAAGGAAACAAGAGAAGAAGACAGCAGAAGAAGAAGCTGGGTCATTATCTAAGGGGGGAGCCAAAGGATGATGAGCCTGTGTTTGCAAAGGCTGAGGGGGAGCTAGAAGAAGAAGAAGAGAAGCATACATCTGATGGGGAGCAAACAAAAGAAATGAAGTCAACGTCCCAAGGTGAGAAGGTACAAGAAGATCAAACAGATGAATAGCTGATCAACAGACATCCTGGAAACATACATGGAGCCAAAGAGGTACATCTCTAACTAGTTAGGTATGTTTTGGATCCAGGATGTAAAATGTCATAGTGTATTAAATTCCATATCATTATAAATGACATTAATATTATCTGTTTTAGAAATACAGTTGCTCACTGTATATAAGATTCATTCATAACATGCATATGCACTTATTATTTTTGTTATATTCAAATAGGGGGAGATTGTTAGGAATAAGCATGTGAATGATATTCCTATTATATGATTTGATTATGATATATATATATATATATATATATGAATGAATATGCAAGTATGCTTGCATTAAGAAAAGCTGTAAAGTCCTTTGATAGATTATAGAAACATATGTACAAGGACTTAGAATGAATTGATCAAATATGTTAGGTTGATCCTACATAAGAAAAATAGCTCTGTAAAGTCCTTAAAAAGAAATGATGTACAAGGACTATAAATATAGAAAGATCAAGCATGTTAGGTTGATCTTCTGATGTAATAAATAAACTTGTCTCGATCGTCGCACCTTTTGTAAATCGTAGTTTGCCGGAGAGTCGAGGAAAACTCGAGAGCTATCAAGGCGTAATCGTGATGCGCAAGATAGTAGATCTCAGAGTTCGTAGACTGCCAGGAGAGACGAAGAAGGATCGTAGTGTGTCGAGTAGCACTTCCTCGGAGCCATTGTCTGCTAAGGAAGTCACGTTCAGAATCGTAGAGACAGCCTGTCTATGAGCCGACCGAGCATTTGTCGAAGCTAAGTCAAAAATCGTAGACTACACTCAAAGTCATAAAGTCTACTGATATCAAAGCCAAGTCAAGAATCGTAGACTACACTCAGAGCCGTAGAGTCTACTGATCGTATCAGAGGTAGAGATAGTAGTCGAGCAAGATCAGATAAAGACAACAAGCACAATGATAGAAATCGAAGAGTGTCAAGATCTGATCTCGGAGTCGTAGTGTCTGCACAGTCAAAGCTGAATCGTAGAGTGCAGAACTAAGACCTCAACAAATGTGCTCACAACACCAAGGCAGAATCGTAGAGCAAATACGAGTCTCAACAAATAAGCACTCCCAGAATATCCAAATGAATAAAGCCTCTGGTTTATACTGCAAAGATATATCCCACCTGAAGTAAACCAGAGAGCACTCAACAAATGGCATGAAAGCTAACAGAAGATCTAAGCACCAACTCAATCAACATCCAGATTGAGTTGTGAAGTCATTCGAGATGAAGTCTTCCACAAGTTGATTAGAAGAAGACTTCAGTAACTGACTAAGGAAAGTCAGCAAGTGTAGTAGCTGTCAAGTAAATAGAAGACGACGATCTTAAAAGTAACCAGGATCGTAGTGTTTGCAGAACAAAGAAAGAACTGAATGGAGTACACACAAAGATACTGGTCAGCTTCTGAAGAACAAGACTAAAGTGATTAAGCATTGGGTCAGTCCATTGATGATAAGTGAACGGGAGATCACAAGGAGAAAACGAGCTGGACACGCCATAAATCTGAAGTGTCTTGCTGTTCTGAAGGGGCCAGAACAAAGAATCAATCCATCAGTTTTAGAGAGCAGTCAAGGCAAATAGAAGTGATAAAGTACTGCACAAGAGAAGGAAGAGGTATTCCACATTGAAGAGCTATTGAACACTCTTCAAAGATCGTAGTGTTAACTCTTCACGTCAATGAGCAACAGTCAACAAGACACCACGATCAGGTCCAAGAAGATGTGCATCAGAATCGTAGAGTTTGGTCATCCGAAGATTGAAGCATTGGCAACGGTTCAATCTGAAGGTTGGTATTCGAACAAGAGCTTATTGAGAGCATCGATGCAAAAGGACAACCTCTGATCGAGAAATCAGAAGGGAGAAATAAAGTTGTCGACCTACCCAAGACATCAAAGTGACATCTCTGACGGGGTAGGTAAAATAGTAGACTGCAGTGTCAGAAAGTCATGTCATGTCACATCTGCAGTCTACACCAAATAACTCGAAATCTGTGAAGCAATTTGAATAGCTTTCAACGGCTACTTTCCAACAGGAAGATTGGCAAGGAGTATAAATCAGAATGAGCTTCAAAGATCAAAAAGGCTGATGATTGCTAAGTTGCAAAATCGTTGAGTTGTTGAAATGCTATTGTTGACTCTACGAGTTCCACCAGAGATTAAGAGAACAAGTCTCAGTGACAGTGAGACTACATAGGTGGAAGTGAAACAGCTTTCAAGAAGGACTTAAACAGATTAGAGCTTCACTCAACAAAGATGAGAATGCCACTAAAGATGGAAGCCAAGCTAAGAGCCGAGAAGGCCAAGAAGATAGCATTCAGAAAAGTGGCAGAGTACAAAGAAGATCAAGAGAGCCACTCAACAGATCACCATGAACCAAAAGTTGAAAAAGAATAGAAGCAGAATCATGTCTGCAAAACATTCAAGAAGGGTTCAGGAATTGCTAAGTGCCAGATGAAGTCTACCAAAAGCTCAGAGACTTAGCAAATCTAGATGGTGATGGTGCACAGCTGACATCAGATGAAGATGAGCAGAAAAGAGTAAAGATCAGCTGCACGAGAGAAGATGTGGTCCAGACTAGAGGCAAAATGTAAAGAGGACCGCACCAAGCTGCTAAGTACATAAGATGTTTGTAAGACCCCAATTTATTATAAATGAAATTGAATTTCCTCTATTTATTATTTTGAAATAGTAAGGGTTGATTTGATTAATGTGGTTAGTTATGGGTAAAATGCGCAAATATCTTAAATAAGCAAGTGGTTATAAAATATTCATTGTTGTCAGGGAATATTCGTTTGGTCGTGGAATATTCTTCTTTGTTGGGGAATATTAAATGCGATGGCGCGACCTTGTGTGGGACCCCATAATGAAAAGCGATTGGATGAAGAAAAGCGACAAGTATAAGTTTTTATAAATAACTTGGCGTAGTTATTCACAATTAACACTTTGTTGGAATACCCGGTTAAAACACGATGTCTGGCGTTGTTGCCGATGCACACGGATTGCACCAATTATTGATTCTTACGTAAGAAGGCATTACTCAATAATTGTTACAGCAATTATTTTTCAATATTTTATTGATTCAATAATTATTACGTTGATATTTTATATTATTGTTGTTTCAATAATTGTCACTGCACAATATTTCCCATTATCAGATCAATAATTCATATTATTTGAATAATATTATTAGATAGCATTATTGGCAATGTCTAAGGAAGTTCTGTCTAAGGAGAGGTTTGGTCACCTAATTGCTTGCGCCAAATGAGGAAAAATCCTTATTGAAAGCCCCTCTTTCACAGGAGCGACACAGTTGTCATTATTGTGATTTCTGTAATATTATTTGTGAATAATTAATTATTGATTTATATGATAAGAAAAATATTTATTTATGTGGATAGAAATGGAGGAATTTTTAGAAAAATGACAATTGTTGAAAATTGATATTTTATCTTTTTCTGATAAAATAATTTATTTAAATATATTATTATATTATAATAATATAATAATGGTGATATTTTTGCATTGAATGTGTGATATATGAATAAATGAGGAGGAATAGTATTTTTGTTAAAATAAATATTTAAAACATGTTAAACATGTCGGTGGGCCCCATTTTGTAACTGAAATTGGATTATAGCCCGTAAAATCGTCCGTATGTGAATTTTGATCAATCTCTGTTTAGAATTTTGAAAAACTTAAACTTACAAAGTTGTAGAGAATTGAATTTCCTATAGAATGGACATAAGATTCAAATTTTTTTTGATAAAAGGGCTATTTATTATGAATTATTGAAGTTCCAGAATAATTGATTTTTGAAGTTTTAATTATTTTTTTAAGAAAAATGTTTTTTTTGCAATTGAGTGGGCCTCACATGTGATATAAATGTGTTGAATTCAGATTCAAGAGGTGGGCGTGAAAATTTTTTATATATAACAATATTTTATTAAATTTTCTACTTTGGTGTTCTAAGCATTTTCCTATAAATAGGGTGCTTAGGTTAGAATTGAAAATCACACCAGAAACTAAAGTTTTCTCTCTATATATTATCGAGCGTATTCTTGTGAGTATTTTGATACTTTGAGTGTTGCTATACGGTGCAAGTTCCTTCAAAGACTATATCCGATGATTTCGATCAAATCTTTGTCTTTTTGAGGTAAGGGATGTTATTTTTTTTATAAATGATATTATTTCTTTCAATATCATTATGCCAGAATATTGGTAAGATTTTTCTTGTGAAATTCTTGTCTTTCTGTATCGGGGTTACTATTCACATATACGACACTATTCACGTATACGGCACTATTCACGAATACGACATTATTCACAGAAAAATTAAATTTTCGTTCTTTGTCTAAGATGTCTATTATGGGTACTATATTTGATTGTATTCATGTTTTGATCTTCATTCTTGAATTTTATTCCACTATGGTTCATTATAGAGTATTTTTGGACATGGATAAACCAAAGTACAAATCCTTAATATTTGTTCTTTTGTCTCACTGGATTCATTTTCTTTAAAAATATTTTTCATCATCCTCAGTCCTAAATGATGATATTACTGAATATCTTTGGCCTGTAGTGCAAAGATTAATGATTTTTTGATGAATATCTTTGGCCCGTAGTGCAAAGATGAACAGGTGTTGAGATGAACATGACTAACTTATGAATATCTTTGGCCTGTAGTGCAAAGATGAATATTTGATTTAAGATGAATATTGATTGATGTTATAGGGATAAAATATTGATGATGGACTTTTAAATTCATAGATGATAGTAGATTTCATTCTCTACGTAACTCTTCTATGAATTGTTATTTCCACTGCGAATATTGATCTGAAACTTGTTGTCTATTATATTCTATCAGATTTTTCCCTGTTGAGGATTAACGATAATTTTTTCTATATTATCGTAGTCATAATGTTCTTTACTGGGTTAGTTGAGCTCACCCTTTTCCTTTTTGTTTTATTTTTCTTCTTAGGAGGCGAGAATGTAGCGAGTACTGGTCGGGGTATGGAATGATGGTTCTAGAAAGTTGTTTTAGTAGTCCTCACTATTTTTGTAAAATAATGTATCAATAATTATAATGAGGACTTATTTGAGTGTAGATATTATCTAGATGACAATATTTGTATTTAAACTCACAGTTTATGTGTTGTCGTATTTTGCACGACAATTGTATTAATAAAGGTATAGTTGTTTCTGTACCATGTATTTGGCGACTCAGAATGGGTGATGTATACCTATTTTGGGGGCGTCACAATGTTCAAGCCTAAAGACATCTTAGCAGCTCAGCACCACCACCAACAACAACTACAACAACAAGAAGTCAGGGCCTGAGGGGTCCTTGTCCAGAGGGACTAAATGAAGTTCCAAGCCTGCTGGGCTTGAACAGTTCCTAGGGAACTAGAAGAGTTCCAAGGATGCTGGCCTTGAAGAGTTCTTAGTGAATCAAGTCCCAAGGTCACGGGCTCAAGGAATCTTAGTGATTCGAGGTCTTTTGCCCTTCCTTAGTAGAAATCACCTGCTAGTTAAAAGCAGAAGAGTGGATTAGGAGCTTGAGTCTCTGAACCACTTAAAATCCCTTGTGTCTTTTACTTTATGTCATTTACATTATGTACATTAACTACTATAACTTCTATGTATGTTCTAACTGCTTACCACTGAACTAACTCTATGAACAATGTATGTATGATTATAAATATATCAATGAAGGGGATCTTTTACTTATTCTGCTATGCTTGATAAGATTCTTATGTTTGTCATATGCTAAATTATTAGCTATACAAAATAAACCAGAATAGTATTTGAGAATGAAAAAGGATCTATTCAACCCCCCCCCCCCCCGTCTAGATCTATCGTGCCTACTAGGAACTAAGAGATTGTTCGTTCCGCTGCAATTATGGTTGAAAAGTTTTATCATCTACTACATGTTCTAAATCTCTGATTTATTACTGACGAATGCTATTGATAATTTAATTATCTTTAGTCATGATATTCTTTACTGGGCTAGTTGAGCTCACCATTTTGCTTCACAATTCCTTTCAGGTAATAAGAATGTAGCTAGGTTGAGCGGGGGTAACAGGGGAATAGAACGGTGGTCTATAGTTGTTGAGGTTTCTCTTAAAACAGTATGGAAATAATTTTATTGAGAATTTTAAATAAGTGTGTAGTATTTTATACGTCATTTTAACCGTTGATTTTGGTGAACCGAATAGGGTGAAGTGAACCCAACTTTGAAACGGTGTTTTGCCACTAGCTTTCATACAAGATGTCTAATGACATACGACTTCGTGTTATCATAAAATAGGGTTGTGCACATCCACTTGCCGATTATATCTATGAGCACTACCTATATAATATTGGAGTTTGGTTGAAATATAATTCTCAATTAGAGACAATGGAGATGTGAGACCCCAAATTTTATGAAATAAAAGTATTCAATTTTTCTATTTTGGTGAATAGTTAAATTGATAAAAGTTTAAAGTTAAGGGTGACATTTGAAAAAATTTCAAAGTAAGCAAGTTGTCATAAAATAATCGGTGGTAAAATACGCGTGGTTGCATAGTAGCACACGGTATTGATTATTAATGCTTACGTGAGAAGTCACTAAGTTTGATTCAATTATTGTCGATATTTTATATATTATTAAATCAATAATTGAGATAACAAAGTTATTAATATTTTTATTTGCAATATTAACGATGTCTAGAAGTTACGCGAGGAGAGGTTTGGTCACCTAATTGCGCTACCAATAGGGAAAAATCCTTATTGGAAAGCCCCTCTTTCCAGGAATGACACAGTCGATTAATAGTGTGAATTATAATAATGATGATGAAGTTTTGTTTTATTAGTATTATTAATGTAATAAAAGCAGAAAAGCTTTTTATATAAAAGCATGAATACTTTTATAAAGTTATTTGTTTTATAAGACAATAATTAAAATATATTATATTTTATTATGCATAGTGTTTGCATAGTGCATGCATAGTGTTTGCATAGTAAAATCTTTTTATATAAAACAGAATACTTTTATAAAGTTATTCATTTTATTAGATTATAAATAGAATATATTATATTTTATTTAAAAGATTTTATTTTATTAGAATATTTTATAGTAAACCAATTTGGACCGTCCGTTTAAAAGTAAATCAATCTGGACCGTTCAGGAATTAGTTACTATTCAATCCATTCTCCTATAAATAGAAGCTCATTCCTTCATTATTTCTTACGAATTCACTAAAACTCTAGAGAGAGAAACTATAGAGAGAAAGAAGAAAAGTATTCTGCTACTTCACTACTCTTATATCTAGTTTGTTCTAATGTAAAGGATATTATTTGTTGTACTCGTAAGGGTATTATTTCTTTCGTATTCATGAAGAGAACTTCTGTTATTCCATTCTTTATTATTCTGTTGGAATAACCTGTATACGCGAATTACCCTATACATGGTGAAATTCTTCTATTATTCCATTCTTTATTATTCTGTCGGAATATCCTGTCTGTGCATTTACGCATGACCTGGTTTCATTATTTATTATTACATTGGAATATCACCGCATGGGTCTGCAATTACGCTGACTGGTTCCGCTTCTTTATTATTCGTTGAGAATAACTCATGCATGCGATCTATCGCATGCATGGTGAATTCTTCAGTTATTTCATTCTTTATTATTATGTTGAAATAACCTGTCTATGTGGATTACCACATGCATGGTGAATGATCCTTTGTATTCATTCCTTATTAAATTGTGGAAATGATATGTTTACGTGGATTATGATGAAAGTCATAATAAAAGCATTGGACTGATGAAAATCATGGGTATATGTAGTATTAGTAAGTGTTATGATAAGTTATATTGGTTATTATATGAAAACATGAAAGTTTCTTAGAAATCACAAAGGGTTGAAAATCAGATTTTGGGAGAAAATGAAACATGAAATTCAATTAACCATATCTCCTATTATATTTTGAATTTTTGAGTGTGGTCAAGTTTTAGATTTAGATCTATGAGTTTTCTAACTTATCCAGGTAGAATCACCGGAAAAGGTGTTGTATATTTTCGTGTGGACTGATTTTAGCAAAGGAGTCAAAAGCTACAAAATATGAAAAAACTACTGCCTAGAAATTTAAAAGGGTATTTTCGGCCACTTAATTTGTGAGAAAACTTCCGGGCTTTTGGGACATGAAAATATATGGTATAAAGTACCTCCTGTCCAAAAATGAGCTCATTCCGACTTAAAATGAGCAAGTTATGACTATTTCAATATTTTGGTTTTTCCGATTTAAAAACGCTATAACCGGAGTTCTATAACTCAGACCACCATGAAATTTAAATTGGAAGCTCACGTTAACATGTGTAAGATCCTCGCCAAGATTTGGGAATTTCGAGTTAAACTTGAGGTAGCTAATTTCTTAAGGAATTAATTAGAAATTGATTTTTGAAAAATAGTAAATGAATTTTAAAATTCCGAGAAAAATATATATGTTCAATATGGGACTATATTACGCTAAATCCTTAAAAGAAATATTTTTGGGACTAATTTCGTATTTTTCATGAAAATGATCTAGTTATGAGTAAATGAGTTAAATATGTTATGTGAAGTAACAAAGTAGGAAAATAGGATTTTATGGCTTGGGAATCCTATATAGGGTATATGCAGATTTTTAATGAGGGATTTGATCATTGGTGATGAAATCTTATGAGTATGACATTTTTGAATGATTAAATGCATTATTTAGTAAAGTGTAAATAATTGAAATAAATTGTTTATAAGTTTAAGAAGTGATTTAAATATTGTTATAATATTAATAATATTAGATTATGAGTTTATTAAGTGATTGATAATATTTGGATAAATTTAAAGTCTTTATATTTATCCTTGTTTTTGTTTGATTAATGCTTATATCATTGTCATCATTCTCATGCTTATATTGTGATGAAAGTCATCTTTGGCTTATGTGCATAGATGGACTTGGTATGATTATGACCAGGGATTATTCGGTATAATCATGACCGTAATGTTATAAATGATGTGGTAAAAGTCATCTTTGGCTGTGGTGCATAGATGGACTTGGTATGATTATGACCGAGGATTATTCGGTATAATCATGACTGTAATGGAAAACACGAATATTCTTGGCCCGTAGTGCATGGATAATTCGTGGTCGTGATACTATTAAGCTGAGTCTCAGCATTATTGGTTTTATGGTTGTATATCTTTGGCCTGTAGTGCAAAGACAAACTGTTGATTATTGGTTATACAATTGTATATCTTTAGCCTGTAGTGCAAAGATGAACTGTTGATTATTGGTTATACAATTGTATATCTTTGGCCATAGTGCAAAGATGAATTTATTAGTATGATTATGAGCAGGAATTATAATTTGGTATAACCATGATTTTTGATGTTTCAGGTGAAGATAGGTGATGTAAATTATCTTCGTCCTGGGTGCAAAAAGGAATTCAGAATCACAATTATGATTATGAGTTATTCCTATAATTGTGGACATGAATTATTGATTGATGTTACAGGGATAAAACATTATTGGTGGACTTTTAACATGGAGAAGATAATAGACCTGGTGGTCTATTTGACTCTTTTAATGGATTGCTCGTTCCTCTGCAACTATGGTTGAAAAGTTTTATCATCTACCATATGTTCTAAATCTCTGATTTATTATTGACGAAAGCTATTGATAATTTAATTATCTTTAGTTATGATATTCTTTACTGGGCTAGTTGTGCTCACCCCTTTGCTTCACAATTCCTTTCAGGTAATAAGAGTGTTGTCAAGTCAAGCGGGGATAACAGGGGAATAGAACGGTGGTTTATAGCTGTCGAGGTTCTCCCTAAATAGTATGGAAATAATTTTATTGAGAACTTTAGATAAATGTGTCGTATTGTATACGTCATTTGATATTTAATTTTGGTGAACCGAATAGGGTGAGGTGAACCTAACTTTGGAATGGTGTTTTGCCACTATCATACAAGATGTCTAATGACATACAACCTTGTGTTATCATAAGATAGGGTTGTGCACATCCACTTGCTGAGTATATCTACGAGCACTACCTATATGATGTTGGAGTTTATTTGAAATATAATTTTCACTTGGAGACAGTGGATATGGTTATATGTCAAGAGAAGACTCACCATTGGAAAGAAGATGATAGTAATCTTCTCATTTTTCTTTGGGGTTTATTGGGTCAACTAAGGATAATCCTCTGGACATATGATATCTATCATAACTTAGATTCATAGCCTCCTATGTACGAAGGTTTCCTTGAGCACTTCCCAAAAAGTTTAATTTCTAAAATAGTTTTTGACTCTACTTTTATGTAACGTACCATTGTAAGGTTGTGGTCGAGGCACCATGAGAGTTACATACATTTGTGACGCCCCCAAATCCAGGTTCTCTAACCTCAGATTCAGTGCTCACGATCCTATCATCATCATAAGCATTCTATAACTATTTCAAAATAATAAACATACATTGTTCATTATACAAAAGTCTCAAAACATGGTCCCAAGGTCTCTCTAACCTTAACTTTAAATACACCATTTATAATACAAATAGTTTACTCAAGAAATTCCATTAGATAATAACTAATTTAACATTCATTCTAAAATTACTCTGGATCTTGCCTTGCCCTTGTCCTTCGCATTAGATCCTTGAAGCTTAATCGAAAATAGAGGTCATGATATAGCAAGAGTAAGCAACTAATTTGCTTCACAAGTTTATAAAGACAAAGGAGATATATCATGACTTAGAAAGAAATATTGCCTTCAATGTTCAATAATAATATAAGATTGTGAAGGAACATGAATTAAAAATCAACAATTGAATATTCGATAATTGAATAACATGAACTGAGTGGTTTTGAATAACCATGAACATTTGCCAAGGTGCTCAAAGATTTTAAATGGACCTTTTAATAAGTTTTGGTATTCAAGGGATCGACCTTTCATACCCCGTGATTTATGCATAAACACTTAATAATCCGACATTGATATCATGCCTTAATCAAATTTGTTCATTTCTCAGTCAAGAGTTCTTACCACATCAATTAATAAGAACAGTTATTTAAAATCCATTTGATTTAACAAATTTAGACATGCTTGATCTAGCTGATACAATTAGCATAGATCTATCCCATAAACAGTTCATAAATGAAGAACTTTAATTTAATTCACGATTCAATGGCGGTAGAATCTAATTCAATTGCACAAAGTGCAATTTCAATAATCAATAAAGACGTGAATAATCTTCAATAATTATTCACTAATATGCTTTGAAAATAATAACTCAAGTTGAGTTAGGAAACTTGCCTCGATCGTGAGTTACAAACTCTGAAATAAATTTCTATCCACTATGTAGTTAAATTATCTTCCTTTGAGAGACCTATAATTAGTCTTTCAATTAGTCATTGCATAACATCAGTTATGTAATCACATAGATATCATACATTACAATAAGTTCTTATAAACATTATCATGTCTAGATAGTGTTATTAACGACTACCTTTAATTCACATAATATTATTAACTTAGATAATATTAATTCACCTTCTAGTATTATTGGTTCACTAATAATACTTTAAATCATTACCAACATTTTATTCACTTACTAATATTATTAATCATTTAATAATATTTTATCCCTTCTACTAATATTATTAATCATTTAATAATATTTTATTCACTTACTAATATTATTAATCATTTAATAATATTTTATTTAATCTCGAATATTATTATTTAATAATAATACTCTAATCTAATATTTTTATTTACATAACAACATCATATTATAATATTATTAGTATTATAATAATATTCCAATGATTTATTAAATTAATAAATAATTTATTCTAATTGTTCATCCTTTAATAACCTCTTATTTAATATCCATAAAAGGTCATAAGTAATATTTATTATTATAAATTACCAAAATGCCCTAAGGTAGTCATGATATAATATATTATGAGCATTCAAGCATAAAAATCATATTTTTCTCATTAAAGACATCATTTAACTATTTATTTCCTTTTATTCACAACCTAATCATTTTTAGGAAAAATAGAAAACTGATTCCAAAACTTCTCAGCTTCTGGATTTTAACATAATATGAACCAACAATGATCCTCTAATTTTTCTAGAATTTTAGAAAATGATTTACTATTTTAAAGTGCTCAAAACACTCGGATCTTGCTCTATTTTTCATAAATTGAGTTTTACTCGAGAAAAATCTGAAATTTTCAGGTATGCTCTCTTAACATATATGAAGCAACTGTAAACATTTTGAAATTTTCGGTGTATACACAAGTGATATATTCGTAGGATAATATTTATGGAGTCCTTTACGGAAATAGTCATTACGCACAATATATAACTCAAAATGTGTCCGTTCTTTTTCCTACGCGTAGATAACTTCATAAGGTACCTCTGTAATATTTTTCCAGATTTTTACAAGACAAGGAACTAGCCGAAACAGCCTCATGAAAAACAAGTCAGTAGCTGATTTTGGATTTCAAGGCTTTAGCATATAAAGTGGACTGTTTTGGGAAAAATAATCTTAAAGGTTTCAAAACTTACTAGATTTGTGATCTACCACTTGGGTTTACTAGATAACTCATGTATCTAGCACCCCCCTTCGACGGATCATAATTCCAAGTTGTAGAACTTGAGTTACACAAGATTTAGTGGAAGAAAAACAAGAGTTTTCACCCTTGGAGAACATATGCTCATTTTCTTCCTCTAAGTCTTTGATCTAACACTCAAGATACTTAGTTCCATGCATGATGGTATGTATAACTAGTGTATCTTGAGTAGTTGTACATAACCCCAACAAAACTCAAGCTATCAAAACAAGGTAAGAGAAGAAGATGAAGGTACATTATACCTTAACTTAGTGGCTAACTTCCTTGATTTTCCAAAGTAACTAATAAACTTAGGGGGCATAAACCACTAGAACTCCTATAATTCTTCTTCCTATGGCTGAAATTCTCTCTTTCTTTTCTCTCTTTGAAGTTGGCTAGCTTGGGAGCAAGAGGTAGAAGAAGAAGATGAAGAAGATGGAGAGAAAATGAAATGTTGGAATCTGAATGAAGTGTTGGAAGAATGAGATGTGCATTCAAAATGTAATGGGCAATTCATTATTAATTCTCCCACAATCATTTTGTTGCCCATTAGGTAAAACACTTTGTATTATTACTTACCTTAGGTTAAACATGATTAAATGTGCATAATGGAGTGGCAACCAATGGGAGTCTTACAACATTGTCCTTATGTTTAATCATGTCTACTAATGGACAAGCTAGATTAATTATTCCACTTAGGATCCTCATAATATCCACCATTTAGCTTTTATTTTAAATGCCCAATTTTGATTAATCAAATGTCTAGAATACCCCAATCAAGTGGGCTAAGTATTGGATTACAATTTATTTTCCTTGGGCTTTTCTTTTAATTGATTTGGGCTAGATAAAAATATAGTCCAACAATTTTAATAATGTTACCCAATTTGATAATTTAGGGCTTTCATCTCCAATCATATGAAGTTTAATTACTTATACATATGATTTTATCTCATAACCTAATTAGATTTACAAGAATTAGGTTTAAAATTATTAGTCACTTGAAATACTAAGTTTACCCACTTAAGTTAGTATACATATAAAATACTAACTTTTTCGTGTTACCATAACCCTTAGGTTATTTAATATCCTTACCTAATGTATAATTAGGTCACAAGGCTTTCATTTTAATGAAATCCATAAATGTATGTATCCATATATAACACAAAGTAAAAAAATGTACATACATACATGGTGACTTAAAATTCACTTATTATTACATCCTCCCCCCTTATAAAAATTCCGTCCCCTAATTACATATAAGGTTACTCAAAAAAAGGTGTGGGTAATTTTCTCTTATCCTTTCTTCAAGTTCCCACGTAGCTTCTTCAAAGATTGTGGTTCCTCCAAAGAACTTTTACATAATGTATAACCTTATTTCGCAATTTACATTCCTTTCTATCTAAAACTTCGAATTGGAATTTCCTCAAATACGATAAATCTTTTTCGACTGAATTGGCTGCAAATGCGATATCACATGCTTGTAATCGAGGCTTATATGGTCGTGTAAGATCGACACATAAAACACATTATGAATATGTTCCAGCCAGAGGTAGACCTACCTCGACGCCACTTCTCTTATCTTCTTCAAGATCTCAAAAGGTCCAAAATAAATCTTGGACTCGACTTACCTTTCCTTCCAAACCTTATCTTTCCTTTCCAAGGAGATACTTTCAAAATGCATGGCTTCCCACCTCAAAATCCCTCTTCTGGCTATGTAAGTCTGCATACTTCTTACAGCGATCTTGAGTGCTACTATCAGGCTCTAATCACCTTAATGGTCTCTACGATCTGCTGCACCAGTTCTGGTCCCAACAGTTGACGTTCACCCACTTCATCCCAAAGATACTCTGGGCGTTTCTACATTTCCTCCCATACAATTGCTTCGACGCACGGCGGCATTCCGATCTTTGGCGTGGTAGCTATTGTTGTATCTGAACTCTACCAATGGAAGATGATCCTCCCAACTACCCTTGAAGTCCATCACACAAGCTCCGAGCATGTCTTCAAGTGTTTGAATCGTTCTCTCACTTTGCCCATCGATCACGCGGATGATACGCGAGTGCTCATCCGTAGTCAAGTCCCCATTCTTTCTTGAAGACTCTTCCGGAAGTTTGACGTGAAACGCGGATCCCTATCCGACACAATAGATCTTGATGCGCCATGTCTCGATATAATTTCTTTGATGTATAGTTTGGCTAGTGGTCCGGACTATACGATCTTGATCGGCAAAAGTGAGCCGACTTCGTAAGGCGATCTACGATCACCCATATGGCATCGTGTCCCTTTTGCGTTCTTTGAAGTCCCACCACAAAATCCATCGTGATGTGCTCCCATTTCCACTCTGGAATCTCTAAAGGTCAGTAATAGTCCACTCGATTGTTGATGTTACGCCTTGACTCTACGACAAGTTAGACATTTCTTGACACATTCTCGCAACATCTCTCTTCATGTTTGGCCACCAAAAGTGTTGACGTAAGTCTTGATACATTTTGTGCTTCCAGGTGTATCGAGTACCTCGTGTTATGTGCTTCTTGCGTAATCTCTTCTCTTAGTTCGGTATTAATTGCATCCAAATTCGCCCTTCAAATCTTAGCGATCCGGTGCCATCAATCTTGTATTTCAATTCATCCCTTCAATTAACTTGGCTTCTTGATCTTTCCGCATGATCTTCGCCCTTCTCTTGAGCCTCTTTAACCTTATCTAATAAAGTAGGGCTTGCGCCACGATAATAATTTATCATTGACCTCCGTCAGTACTTAACCTCTAAGTCAAGTCGTTCAAATCCTTCACCAATTCCTCTTGAATGGTTAACTTCAATAACTTCTCTCTCGCTTTTTCGCTCGTGGCATCGGCCATTACATTTGCTTTGCACTCGGATGGTACGAATCTCACAATCATAATCCTTGATCAATTCTAGCCATCGGCGCTGCCTCATATTTAGCTCCTTTTGGGTGAAGATATACTTTAGACTCTTATGATCCGTATATATCTCACACTTCTCTCCATACAAATAGTGCCTCCAAATTTTCAAGGCAAAAACTACTGCTGCTAACTCCAGGTCATGAGTCGGATAACCCTTCTCATAGTCCTTTAGGCGACGTGATGCGTCTGTGATGACCTTGCCATCTTTGCATCAAGACACGCCCAAGACCCTTGTGTGACGATCACTATACACTACAAATCCTACCGTGTTGTCCGTAAAAGCCAACACGTGTGCTTGATCGAGCCTCTTCTTCAATTCCATGAAACTCTGTTTCACATTTTTCCGTCCAAACGAACTTCACTGCCTTTCTAGTAAGGTTGGTCAATGGCGATGCTACCTTTGAAAAATCTTAGATGAATCTTCGATAGTATCCTGCTAATCCCAAGAAACTCCTAATTTACATTGTTGTCTTTGGTTGTTCCCGATTGATAACCGCTTCTACTTTTTGGCCGGATCTACTGAAACACCATCTTTAATAAATAACGTGACCCAAAAATTGCACTCTCCGCAACTAAAATTCACACTTGGAGAACTTTGCATACAACTTCTCCCTCCTTAACTTCTCCAACACTTTCCTTAGATGTTCAGCGTGATCTTCCTCTGTCTCGGAATATACCAGAATGTCATCGATGAACACAACAACAAACTTATCCAAATACCGCTAAACACTCTGCTCATCAAATCCATGAATGTCGCCGGTGGATTAGTTAACCCAAAAGACATTACCGTAAACTCAAAGTGTCCATACCGAGTTCAATGCCGTCTTTGGAATATCCTCATGTCTCACCTTCAGATTGGTGATAACCACCTCCTCAAGTCAATTTTTGAAAAGTATTTTGCCCCTTCAACCGATCAAACAAATCGTCGATCCCGGGCAACGGTACTTGTTCTTAATGGTGACCTTGTTCAACTCCCCGTGAGTCGATCTAAAGCCTTAATGACCCATCCTTTTCTTTACGAATAAGACCGGTGCTCCCCATGGTGATACGCTTGGTCGAATGTATCCCTTATCTAACAACTCTTGTAGTTGAACCATCGGTTCCTTCATTTCTCAGAGAGCCATACGATCTGGCGCTTTGGATACCTAAGTGATGTCCCTAGTGCCAAATCGATAACAAACTCTATCTCTCTGTCCGGTGGCAATCCGGAATTTCATCCGGGAAAACGCGTCAACGAATTCCCTTACAATAGGTATTTGACCCGGTTCACCCTCGATTCTCATGGTATCCACAACGTGAGCCAAATAACCTATACAACCCTTCCTAAGCAACTTCCTTGCTTGCATCATCGTCGACAACAAGATTGTCTTGGCGATTTATCGCCATAAAATACCACCTTTGACTTATTCTTGGAGTCTTTAGGTGTACGCACTTTTTCTTACGATCGAATGACCGCTCCATGACTTGATAATCAATCCATCCCAAGGATTACATCAAACTCTCCAAGACTTAATCGGTATCAAATCCACGTTAAGCTTAAAACCTCTTACATTAGCACAACAGGTCCTATAGATGTAGTCTACGAGGGATAATTTCTTTGTTTGCTACTTTTACATTCATTGGGTGTTCTAATAGTTCATGAGGTAAACTTAATCTTTGAGCAAATTCATCGATACAAAAAGAACATGAAGCTCCCGAATCGAATAACACATAGGCATTTATATCATTGATCGAATTATACCGACACCACCTCCCCGGATGCCACAAAGATTCTTGCCTTTGTCATATTGAATGTCCGTCCGTCTTTGTTTGCTTGTTTCGGTCAATGGTCCTCCACCGTTGTCTTTGTGTTATTGCCTCGCCGCCATTTCCGCTATCCATGCTTTTCTTCTTCTGCAATCCTTGATCCGATGTCCCACTTCACCATAATTAAAGCAACCTCCTTTCTTCACCTTAGTACAATTGGGTGAGGTATGCCTTCTTGCCCACATGTATAACATATCATTTTTCCTTTCCAAAGACTCCCCGGAGTGACCCTTTCCACAGCTTCCCACACATCGACTTCTTTTGTTGCACGCTTCCTTGCTGCATCTCCAGATTACTACCCCCACCGCTCCATTTCCGCTTCTTATTATTACTACATACATCATTGACATTTTGATTCCCACCTTCCGATTTCTTCTTATTCTTCTCCGATCAGTATCTTGAGACCGCTTCGCTTCCTCCTTACGCTATAAGAGCTTTTTCCAACAGAGTTGAGAATGATGCGATTTGTAAAACCGCTACCTTACTATAAATCCACGGCTTTTAGTCCATTTTCAAACCTTCTCGCTTTCCTCGCCTCTGGTCCACGATGTGGAGCGAATCCGCCAATTCATTGAATTTCGCAAAGACATACTACGATCATCGACATATTCTCTGTTTCAGTTCTAAGAACTTGATCTCCATTCTTGCTTGAACACTCTCGTGAAGTAGTTCTCAAAGAACAACTTCTTGAATGCTTCCCAAGTCACGATTCCGATTCCCGGCTTTGTTCGGTTGGCATCCCACCAATAGCTAGCCTCCCCTTCATTAAGTAGGTAGCAAAAATTGTCTTCTTTCTTCCGCTACTCTAGCAATAACGAAGGCCTTCTCAATCTCCTTTACCCACATTTGGGCTTCTATCGGTCTTGTTGTTCCTCCTCAAACTCTGGCGGTCCCTACTTGCCTTGAAGTCCTTAAAGTTTACTATTTGGGTGCTCACTCGATTTCCTGCGAGTTGAGCTTGATTCCTCATGGCTTCAACCATCATGTTAATAAAATCTTGCATTGGGTTTTGTTGAGATCCCACGCATTATTAATCGACTCTTCAATATCTTGGTTCCTGAGTCCACGTCTGCGGCGCCCATTATCTAGTGAAACAAAAATTCTAACACGTTACTCGGATTTATTATCATATGATTACTTAGTATGTAATCGCTATTTATTTAAACAATCGATGATCATTATGTGAGAGTTTTAAGTTACCGAGATTTGGAAGTCTTTCTCCTCGCTTAGTGGGTTAAGTTTGTTTTTAAAGAACATTTTCCAAATCACCATCAAATTCACATAACATTAAATAGAAAATTTACTATTTAAAATTTTCTAACACATATCATAATAATACTGCATTTATATTCATACACCAATCTTCAGTGACTTACACGATTAATACAGGTATATTTTATAAATGCTACTATCCCATTTTAACACAAAAGATGGGATTAACTCATAATGATACCTCCCTACGAACACAATTAGGGAAAGTACCTAACCATTTACTACCTCACACCTGCTGAGGTTTACATCAACATAAAACCTTATTACACAACAAGAAAAGTACTAATGCATCTATCTACAACTGGGCCATCACATCATCACCACTGGTGGCCTGCCAGTCACTGCACACAGCTCCTAGGGAAGCAACTACTGCAGGACTCTCACGTCGAATCGGATCGACTAGACTCTCCTATCTCGAGTGGACCTCCTAGCCCTCTCACATTGGGCCCTCATCTCACTGCATCAAGGGCCAGTCCTAAAGTTTCTACTCTGACCTTTATGGCCTGCAGTTCAATCTTTAATTGGCCCACCAGCTCATCCGACTCATGGAGTTCCTCTTCCACCCGTATCTTATCGGCAATTTCTACGTCAAACTCAGCCTGCATCTCCAGATGCTTCATGCTCAGCTCTCCAAACTTTGCCTTTTCATTCTCTAGCTGTACCATCAGTATCCCAACTTGCAACTGGGACTCATCAAATTTTTCCTTCTGTTCGACTTTCTCCATCTGGGCTTGATGAGCCGCATCCTTGTATTGTTCTTCAGTAAATTGGAGGGTGTGATTTTCTATTTCTAATTCTTCCACTCTGCCTTCTAATTGACTGATTCTCCTCAATAAGTCCCCTACCGGAGGACCATGAGGGACATCTTGGGTGACCTCATGCTCAATGGGTTCCTACTCAACTGAGTAACTACCTTGGCGCTTTCGTCGACATCCTACAAACACCATAAAGTCAACGTCAAGATTACACAATAAAATAAATTCATTGATGAAATGAAATAATATTTTATTAAGTACAACACAAACTTGATGAATTTCCATAATCCATCTCCTAACATACTCCATAAGAGTTTTCTACTAAGGTTATAACCTAGGTTTTGCATTCCTAAAGTTTATAACCTCTGACTTTGATACCAACCTCATGGCGCCCCAAATCCGTGTTCTCTAACCTCGATTCAATTGCTCACGATCCTATCATCATCATAAGCATTCTATAACTATTTCAAATAATAAACATACATTGTTCATTATACAAAAGTCTCAAAACATGGTCCCAAGGTCTCTCTAACTTTAACTTTAAATACACCATTTATAATACAAATAGTTTACTCAAGAAATTCCATTAGATAATAACTAATTTAACATTCATTCTAAAATTACTCCTCGGATCTTGCCCTTGCCTTGTCCTTCGCATTAGATCCTTCTAGCTTAATCGAAAAGAGGTAGAGGTCATGATATAGCAAGAGTAAGCAACTAATTTGCTTCACAAGTTTATAAAGACAAAGGAGATATATCATGACTTAGAAAGAAATATTGCCTTCAATGTTCAATAATAATATAAGATTGTGAAGGAACATGAATTAAAAATCAACAATTGAATATTCGATAATTGAATAACATGAACTGAGTGGTTTTGAATAACCATGAACATTTGCCAAGGTGCTCAGTGATTTAAACTGGACCTTTTAATAAGTTTTGGTATTCAAGGGATCACCTTTCATACCCCGTGATTTATGCATAAACACTTAATAATCCGACATTGATATCATGCCTTAATCAAATTTGTTCATTTCTCGATTGAGTTCTTACCACATCAATTAATAAGAATGATTATTTAAAATCCATTTGATTTAACAAATTTAGACATGCTTGATCTAGTGATACAATTAGCATAGATCTATCCCATAAACAGATTCATAAATGAAGAACTTTAATTTAATTCATAGTTCAATGGTAGTAGAATCGAATTCAATTGCACAAAGTCTAATTTCAATAATCAATAAAGACGTGAATAATCATCAATAATTATTCACTAATATGCTTTGAAAATAATAACTCAAGTTGAGTTAGAAACTTGCCTCGATCGTGAGTTACTGCCATACGAAATAAATTTCTATTCACTATGTAGTTAAATTATCTTCCTTTGAGAGACCTATAATTAGTCTTTCAATTAGTCATTGCATAACATCGATTATGTAATCACATAGATATCATACATTACAATAAGTTCTTATAAACATTATCATGTCTAGATAGTGTTATTAACGACTACCTTTAATTCACATAATATTATTAACTTAGATAATATTAATTCACCTTCTAGTATTATTGGTTCACTAATAATACTTTAAATCATTTACCAACATTTTATTCACTTACTAATATTATTAATCATTTAATAATATTTTATCCCTTTACTAATATTATTAATCATTTAATAATATTTTATTCACTTACTAATATTATTAATCATTTAATAATATTTTATTTAATCTCGAATATTATTATTTAATAATAATACTCTAATCTAATATTTTTATTTACATAACAACAACATATTATAATATTATTAGTATTATAATAATATTCCAATGATTTATTAAATTAATAAACAATTTATTCTAATTGTTCATCCTTTAATAACCTCTTATTTAATATCCATAAAAGGTCATAAGTAATATTTATTATTATAAATTACCAAAATGCTCTAAGGTAGTCATGATATAATATATTATGAGCATTCAAGCATAAAAATCATATTTTTCTCATTAAAGACATCATTTAACTATTTATTTCCTTTTATTCACAACCTAATCATTTTTAGGAAAAATAGAAACCTGATTCCAAAAATTCTCAGCTTCTGGATTTTAACATAATATGAACCAACAATGATCCTCTAATTTTTCTAGAATTTTAGAAAATGATTTACTATTTTTAAAGTGCTCAAAACACTCAGATCTTGCTCTATTTTTCATAAATTGATTTTTACTCAGAAAAATCTGAAATTTTCAGGGTATGCTCTCTTAACATATATGAAGCTACTGTAAAAATTTTGGAATTTTCCAGTGTATACACAGTGATATATTCGTAGGATAATATTTATGGAGTCCTTTACGGAAATAGTCATTACGCACAATATATAACTCAAAACGTATCCGTTCTTTTTCCTACGCGTAGATAACTTCATAAGGTACCTCTGTAATATTTTTCCAGATTTTTACAAGACAAGGAACTAGCCGAAACAGCCTCATGAAAAACAAGTCAGTAGCTGATTTTGGATTTCAAGGCTTTAGCATATAAAGTGGACTGTTTTGGGAAAAATAATCTTAAAGGTTTCAAAACTTACTAGATTTGTGATCTACCACTTGGGTTTACTAGATAACTCATGTATCTAGCACCCCCCTTCGACGGATCATAATTCCAAGTTGTAGAACTTGAGTTACACAAGATTTAGTGGAAGAAAACAAGAGTTTTCACCCTTGGAGAATATATGCTCATTTTCTTCCTCTAAGTCTTTGATCTAACACTCAAGATACTTAGTTCCATGCATGATGGTATGTATAACTAGTGTATCTTGAGTAGTTGTACATAACCCCAACAAAACTCAAGCTATCAAAACAAGGTAAGAGAAGAAGATGAAGGTACATTATACCTTAACTTAGTGGCTAACTTCCTTGATTTTCCAAAGTAACTAATAAACTTAGGGGGCATAAACCACTAGAACTCCTATAATTCTTCTTCCTATGGCTGAAATTCTCTCTTTCTTTTCTCTCTTTGAAGTTGGCTAGCTTGGGAGCAAGAGGTAGAAGAAGAAGATGAAGAAGATGGAGAGAAAATGAAATGTTGGAATACGAATGAAGTGTTGGAAGAATGAGATGTGCATTCAAAGTGTAATGGGCAATTCATTATTAATTCTCCCACAATCATTTTGTTGCCCATTAGGTAAAACACTTTGTATTATTACTTACCTTAGGTTAAACATGATTAAATGTGCATAATGGAGTGGCAACCAATGGGAGTCTTACAACATTGTCCTTATGTTTAATCATGTCTACTAATGGACAAGCTAGATTAATTATTCCACTTAGGATCCTCATAATATCCACCATTTAGCTTTTATTTTAAATGCCCAATTTTGATTAATCAAATGTCTAGAATACCCCCAATCAAGTGGGCTAAGTATTGGATTACAATTTATTTTCCTTGGGCTTTTCTTTTAATTGATTTGGGCTAGATAAAACATAGTCCAACAATTTTAATAATGTTACCCAATTTGATAATTTAGGGCTTTCATCTCCAATCATATGAAGTTTAATTACTTATACATATGATTTTATCTCATAACCTAATTAGATTTACAAGAATTAGGTTTAAAATTATTAGTCACTTGAAATACTAAGTTTACCCACTTAAGTTAGTATACATATAAAATACTAACTTTTTCGTGTTACCATAACCCTTAGGTTATTTAATATCCTTACCTAATGTATAATTAGGTCACAAGGCTTTCATTTTTAATGAAATCCATAAATGTATGTATCCATATATAACACAAAGTAAAAAAAAATGTACATACATACATGGTGACTTAAAATTCACGGTTATTACAACATTTGTATTAAAACTCACAGTATACTTGTCGTCGTATTTTGCATGACAGTTGTATAAATGAAGTTGTCAGTAGTGTATTTTCTGGCGACCCAAGATGGGTGATGTATACCTATTTTGGGGGCGTCACAGGAGATAATTATATGGCAAGAGAAGACTCACCATTAGAAAGAACGTGATAGTAATCTTCTTATTTTTCTTTGGGGTCTATTGGGTCAACAAAGGATAATTCTCGAGTCATATGATATCTATTATAACTTAGACGCATGGTCTCCCATGTACGAAGGTTTCTTTAACCATTTTCCAAATATTTTAATTTCTAAAACAGCTATTGACTGTACCTTTATGTAAAGTACCATTGTAAGGTGTTATGGTCAAGGCACCATGAGAGTTACATATATTTGTATTAAAACTCATAGTTTAACTGTGGTCGTATTCTGTAAGATAGTTTAAAAGTTAGAATTTGAAGATTTGTATTTGGAAATTGTGTTGAGTGTATTTCGTGGAGACCCAGAATGGGTTGGGTGGATTAGACCTATTTTGGGGATGTTACATAGCATATGTCCAAAATCACATTTTTACACTCCTAAACTAAAAGAAAGATTCAACTAAAGGAAATTGTCACATGATCACTCCTTGAATGAAGTTTATATAAGCACTTTTCTTTTTGATTAGTTATATAAGCATTCAAATAATATACTTTATCATCAATTCTTTTCAGAAAGAATAACAGTATTAATACAAACTCATTTATTTACTAACTAAAAGTATAATATACTTGCTCAATTAAAAATGACAAATTCATATGACACATTTGACCAATTAAGCATTAAATGAATAATCAATAATCAATAATGAATAATCAATATGTTATTGGATTAGATTATATAATGGTTAAGAATGTCATCAGAAATTTACTTATCGATGAGATAGAGAAGGTTCATGAAGTATGAACCATCCCATTATCATGTCCCTTTCTCATTTTTAAAAGATGAAAACCCCTTATCCAGTAATCACCTTGACAAAGAAAAGATACAAACTAATTAGATGCAAAACAAAACAAACTTGTTATACATCTGATCTAAAAACTGTCAAGTGTCATATCTCCATTAAATTCCACCATCCATATCCAAAACTTTCGCAAATTCTAAGAATATCAAAAGAAAATAAAAATAGTTAAAGAAAGTCATTAACATATAAATAATTAAACATTATAAAAGAAAGCTATATAATTTAAAATGAAGGATTACTTTTCTCAATTATTTCAAGTGAATCTAAGTTCTCCTCCACAGACATTGGTTGTTTTCTTGAATGAAGCCAATCTTAAGCACAAATAAGAGCTTGTACCATTCTAGGAGTTAAAGAACTCCTAGATGGATCAAGTACACGACCACCGGTGCTAAATGCCGACTCAGAAGCAACGGTTGATATAGGAACCGCCAATACATCCTTAGTCATTTGAGAGAGAATGGAAAATATAGGAGAAATATTTTTCCACCAACCCAAAACATTATATTTTGAAGTCGTTTGATCAACATGCTCACTCAAATACTTATCTAATTCGATATTATCCCCTCCTAGAACATCTGCAATGTGTTCTACAATTTTTTCACTCAACATTCTCCTTGACCTTTCTCGACCATGCACATCTAAACTTTCACTAGACACATTAGATTGTGCACTTTGGGATGATTGTGCACTTTGGGATGCATATTTGATACTATAACATTTAAACAATTCCTCAATGGCATCACGCATCGATTTTATCATTTTGTTTGCCATTTCAGTCTCACTCCCATACATTGAATTGAAATCAAATTCCACAAATGTAAATTTATGTCTAGGATCTAGAACAACCGTAACGTACAACAATTTATTCATCTTCTCAACATTCCCCCAATATTTATCTAGTTTTGGTCTCATCCTCAACTCCATTTCTCTCATGCCATATTCATCCTCATTATATAACAAGTCATTCAATACATCATCAAGATCAATAAATTCATGAAAAAAAGTATTTGATGTCACATAAGATGTACCCGAAACCTTTACTGTAATGTCAAAGAAACACTTCAAGAATACCACCAACTGTCTCACAACATCCCAAATTTCTATGGTAGGCTACCCATCACCCGATTCTATTTCCAATTTGAATAAAGGGTCTTTGCTTGCAAGCCTATTAAAAGCACGTTCAAAATCTATGGCCACATTCAACATACAATAAGTGGAGTTCCATCTAGTGGACACATCTAGGATCAATGAAGTATTTTTCTCAATTTTCTCAATTTCAACACATTCTTTGAATTTTGTTTAATCCTAGAAGGAGATTGTCGCACCCACCTAACCAAAGATCTAACACGAGATATCGAAGGAGTCGTATCTTTCAACCCTTCATATACAACCAAATTAAGTATATGAGAAACACACCTCACATGGAGAAATTTTTTATCACAAATGCTATGACCCCAAACTTTCAATTGAGTTTTCAAATAGGAAATTGCAACATCATTGGAACTAGCATTATCAGCTGTGATTGTGAAAATTTTATCAATGCCCCATTCCCTCAAACAATTTTCAACCGACATACCTATGTCTTCCCCCTTTATGACTAGTAATTGGGACAAAGCTAATAATTTTCTTTTGCATATTCCACTTATCATCAACATAATGAACAGTCAATACCATGTAATTAATTCGTTGTATGGAACTCTATATATCGATAGTAAGACAAACCTTTTGAGATGTATTTTTGAAGTAAGATTTCAATTTCAATTTCTCCTCTACAAAGCGCTTCAAACAATCTCTAGTTATGGTGGTACGTGAAGGCACATTGAATTTTGGATATACAACCGACATCAAGTATTTAAAGCCCACATTCTCCACATGACTAAAAGGAAGTTCATCTACAATTATCATAAACGAAATTGCCCTCCTAATTAACTCTTGAACAAATTTCCATAAACAAACACTATTGGTTGATTCCCCTTCATTAGTACTTGATTATGGGAAATTTAATAGTGCTTGTTTTCTTTTCTTTAATTGGATTTTAGGAGGGTACAATTTACATCTTGCATTATGATTTTTTAAACCACTTGTCCCATTCTTTCCCGAGTCGGCTTTTAAAACTTGACCACAATATTTACACTTTACCTTTATTTCATCATTTTGCTTAAATCTTATATAATGTTCCCATATAATTAGGGGTGTTAGCCGAGCAGAGTAGCTCGGCACTCGATTCGAGATCGGTTCGAAAATATGATCCAAAGCTCGAATTCGAAGTTAATTTGAGTCGAATATGATCCATACTCATTTCTGTTTAATGATACACGAGTCGAATTCGAGTATACCAGTATTCGCTTAGATTAGGGTTCGAGTATTTCATTTTTTATCGAACCATACTCGATACCTGCTCGATGGATCATATTCGAATACTAGTATGATCTATACTAATAAACTAAAAATGTGATATTTGTATCAATCTTTATAATTTATAAAGTGTAATATTAAATTGTGTAAACTTGTACTTGAATAAATCAGTGAATTGATTGTCAATTCGTATTACATTCTTTGTAATTTCTTTACATAAATAAAAGTAAAAGACTTTTATATATAAAACAGTAGTTCAATAATTAATTTAGTATGTAGTGGTTCAGTATTAAGCGAAATGGTTCATATTCAAAACTCGATTTGAAGGCTCGTGAGTAACTCGTTTTGTAAACGAACCGAGTAGGTCTAACTAATGATCCGAGTCGAATTTGGAGCAAAACTAGAAATTTCTTATCGAATTCGAGTCGAATCCGAGCTCAATTTTTTCAAGTGGAGCCGAATCTGAGCATTAGAGTGTTCGCTGAGATTCGACTCATTTTCACCCCTAATAGCACGAGTCTTACCGATTATTTGCTCGATCTCTTCTTCTTCATTTTGCTTTTGTGTTTCGCATGTCTCGTCTCCTCCATTTCTTGGGACTTGGATTGGATTTGCATCCGATGATATTGGCATACTATTATCCATATTTTCCATCACTGTACATAAAAACACAAACAAAGAACAAATGATAAGAGATGAGAGGGTGTGGCTATGAGCAAAAGAGAATGAAAATTACTTTTCAAAATCTTAATTTACAAGCATACAAACAATTAAACATAATTTCAAGATTTTTCAATCAAAAATTAACCAATCTATGTTTGTTTTGAATAATATAGGAATTTTTTCTCCGGAACTGTTAAATAGAGAAATAGATAGGAGGAGAAACATAATAATTAGTAGTATAACATTCTATAAAACAACAGAACCACATTCCATGGGAGTCAGTTAGGGGCACTTTAATATTTTTCTTTCTATTCTTTTTGCACCAAATCACTGTGATCTTTCTCTATATATGTTGAGTTAGTCTTCATTATCTTCTTCCCCAAGTTCATCTGTTTTTCAGTCTTCTTATTGCTTTTCAAAGTCCCATACTCTAATCTAATCTCTTTTCTCAATTTGCATTCTCTTCACTACTCAATCTCAACTTCTGTTCTAACTCTCAGGCTTCATCAACTTCATTACGGCTTAAAATTCCATCTTAAATCCTTCATAAACATTGGCAATAACAAATATATCTTCATACAACATCATAACAGCACCAAACGAGTTCCCTAGGATTAATTAGATTCAACCCAAGCCACAGAAAGAGAAAAATCAAATATAAGTTTCTAAGAAAAAATAAGACTATCCCATCATGGTAGTGTCCTTTTACTTTTAATAAACAGAATAAATAAATAAATAACTAATATAAGACCACAAACATCATATATTTATATATATATATATATATAATATCCACAAACATCATATGTTATCTGAACTTGTAAGAGAAATATATATATATAATGTCCACAAAGCAAAACGTACTTTTTCACCAAATATATGCAGCAGCTGCACATGTTTGATATTGGATCAGAAATATATTGAGTATTGACTAAATCGACAAAAGTAGACATAAATACAGAAATCAAATCACAAAATAAACTCATCAACACCATCTGATCCCACCACCAACACCAATTAGAAAAATTACCTAAGAAAAATCTAGAATCTAAAGTCTGGAGTGGGATTGTAGTCTGTAGGAGGCAAAGGTGCGACGCGACGACGGAGGCTATGTGACGACCCCAAATCCAGGTACTTGAAACCCGAACTCGGTTCTCCACGATACCATTTCTTTAAGCTGAATAATACTAAATAATAATACATTCGAACTTAATTTACATACATCAAAGTTTACTACCCCAGGTGCGTGACCTTCAAATACATTCCTTACAATACTTGAATAGATACCAATACAACTATAACCATTAACTCATGATACACACTTATTCGATCAGCTTTCCTTTTTCCTTTGTTCGTGCCTGAGCCTTCAGGTTGCTCATACATAACTGAAAACATTTAATTTAAGCAAGGATGAGCATTTAAGTGCCCAGTAAGTAATAGCAATTATATATAAGCTGAAAGAATATAAGTATTCTCTTTACATAACACTTCTACAACGAATTGAAAGTTGTGAAGTAATCTGTACTGATAAAAAATTCACATAACAACTCTCTTTCAAATTCTTTAAATTTGGCTCTGGCTCTACCCTTGAATAGGGTTTAAGAAACATACTATGAACATTCTTTTCATTTTCGAAAAGGTTTAGCGGAATTCTATCCTCAAACCGTCATAACTTACGGACACGGAGGGTGATCAGCCCCGTTGTACCCTGTATTGATCAATACTACATAACTTGAACAAAATTCATCGCTTTCACTCTATCCGCACTTGCAAAAAAATCTTCCCATATAGGGATGTTCATACATGCACGTTCCAAACCCAAGGTTTTAATCTTGCTCAACAATAATATGTAATTCAACATATATATACGGGTAATTGACAAAGGTGTATCAACATGTGAACAAATGCCATGATTATCCAAGTGGGGACACTTGTATAACCATTTATAGAAATCAATGAACAGAATATATATCCGAGCTAACATATGTCGATAATCAAAGAGTACATAATCATGCGAGGGGATAGAATAATTACGAAACTTCTTACTCATGTCCATTGCATAAAAAGGAAATGCAAAGGTAAGATACTTTTTGATTCATTTGATTACAAATCTCAACTTAGGTTTTATCTCTTTATCACAACCTATCAATAATCGGATCATTAGATTCGATTAGAAACAATATATCTTAACACATAGTCTCGCTCTATTACAACAAGACATAGTCCAATCACATAATCACAAAGTGATCATACTTTTAGTTCCTATTCTATACTTGAAATATTTTTATACATTTTCAAATATCTCATCCATGCTCTTACTGATAGTCTTTTCTTTCTTTTATATAAGGTCCGACATTTGTCGGCGTATCGATGACTTTATTGGGTAAATAATTTAGTCTAAGACTCTTATTTCTATACCTCAACATCTGTAAATATCGGACATCTTATTTTTAATCATTTTCGCAATTTCGGAAATTGAAAAATTTAAAATAATTCAAATCATCACTAAAGGGCCTATAGTGATATAATCATTACTATAGGTGTTCTTCTTCAAATTCGAACTTCATAATCGGTTCTCAAGTCACTAGTTTAGCCTTTATTATAACTTTCAAATATCGGAATCATAATTAAATGATTTAAACATTAAACAATTCCATTATCATTAATAGTTTAATTAATACTAAACTATTAATGAAACCATTGCTAAAAATATAAAAGTTATTTATAATAACTCAAACTATTTTTAAAATATTTATATTACCCAAATAATTACCATTAATATTTAAATATTAATGTACTATTTATCCAAATATTAAAAGTCATTAATTATAACTTAAAATATTTTAAATCCTTAATATCCTCTTTAAATGGTTTTTAAATAAGTAAAACCATTTTTAAAATATTTATTTAATATTAATCATTAAATAAGCTAAATATCATTAATATTATCTTAATATCATTAATATTTAATTATTAATGAAATTATCATTTAAATATTAAAAGTTATATTTTATAACTTAAAATATTTTTAAATACCTTATTTTCATTTAAAATGATTTTTATAATATTAAAATCATTTTTAAACTAAATTATTTAATATAATCATTAAATAACTTTAATATCATTAATAATTATTAATTAATGAAATTCATCACAAAATATTAAAAGTCATCACAAATAACTCATTTACATAATCAATTCCAATCCAAAATAAACATAGTAAACTAACTAGTTTATTAACAACACTAACTAAACTTCAAAATTCAAACTTTAACTAACAATTAAAAATAATAACATTACAAAAATTAAATAAGAAACATACCCTAAATACTGAATTCCACAATTTGAATACGCACTTCCACGCCAAAAATTTAACTAAGGAGATTTATAAAAGTTCTCCCACAACAAAGTCTTTCTCAAAAATTGGAGGCCTTATTGTTGGTGAATGAAACAAAGGCCAA
Organism: Panax ginseng; assembly: GCA_020205605.1. NCBI lineage: Eukaryota > Viridiplantae > Streptophyta > Magnoliopsida > Apiales > Araliaceae > Panax > Panax ginseng. The sequence continues at coordinate 61,842,016 of CM035137.1, forward strand.
GCCCTTCTATTTATAGGTTTAGAAAATGGTGAAGTTCTCAATTTAGTCGATATGGGACTTGGTTTATACTAATTTTCAATAGCTCACTTTATGCGATTTTTTAACGCATTGCTTATAACTCCGATTAATCTAATTTTTGGATATGTTATACATGGTATGTAAGACTATTTTTAAAAATACGAATTACCCAATTCGGGTTCATTAGGTAGCCCAAACAAAGGCGTCAAAAGTGGGCGTTCATAACAGATTTTTAATCTCGTTTCAGCTTTACCTCTTCCGCTAAAAACACCATAACTCTTTCATTTTAAAACATTTTTGAGCGATTCTTGAGCCCACGCTAAGCTGACTTCTGGGGCTACAACTTTTATTCTTTGACCATTTCCAAATTCCGAACACATCAGCCCAGAAATTCCGTTCAAATGGACTGTACCGCACTTGTTGGGAAGTTTTGACACTACTACTTTGAAATGTCATAACTCTCTCTCCGATATCGGATTTAGTCCGTTTGAGTCTATGGAAAGCTTATTCGGTGTAGTATAACATACCAAAAGGCCAGAAGGTTTTGGAAACATTAACTGATCAAAACATTGTCCCGAATAGCACATCCCGCTGCTGACTTTCGGTTTCGAAATTTGACACATTTCCTTCCAATCACCGTAATTCCCTCATCCGAGGTCGAATGAGGTCATTCCAAAGCCTATGGCTTCCTAACTCAGTGCACTACAACATATCAAAAGTCCAGACCTTTTAAAGCACAAAAGTGAACGAGAATGCCCCATTCTGGTATCGCCCAAAAATAGTTTATCATGATCGATCAACCATGTTTGACCATCTACAACTTCTAATCTATACATGATATGGACTTGATTCTTTTGCAGATTAAAGACCACATATCAAAGCTACACATAACAACTTTTGAATAACAAAACTCATGATCGAGCAAAGAGTTATGGCCTCGACATTTGGTGAAAAATAACGAAATTCGGTTTTTCTAACTTGCTTAAATCTTCAATTAAATGCACTTTGATGTTATGGGTCTTTGATTTATCAACCCATATCATCAATTAACATTCTATTACACAACTTTAAACAATTAATTGCATCAAATAACATCGAATCAAAGGATTTCTAGGTTTAGTGTTCTTATACCCTTTTGCCAAAAAATTCTTGATTCTTGCTTACGATTTGTTATGGGTGATGGTTGGGCTTTGTTTAAGAGTGTATGGACAATCTAGTACAAAGCAATTAAATGTAATATTTAATCACTAGATTTAATTCTTATAATTTACCAATTAACTTCTATCCTTTGGTAAATTAAAACACTTATATAAGAACATCGAAATTAAACCCTAGAATTAAAATTAGGGTTTCTCAACGCGTCATCAATTAGGGTTTCTAATTGACCATTAGTGGTTCTTTAATTATACGTGTATATTACTTAACATAGTCGTTACTATTTCTAATTTTAACTCTGTTAGGGTTATAATAATTAGGGTTTGTCCTAATTATCAACGTACAACAGTAATTAGGGTTTCTTCTAATTACCGATATTCTTATTCATAGTAACTTCATATGCACAGTCACTACTCAAAAATATCCCATAACTGAGTTTAATAATTAGGGTTTCACATCACGGTAATATCATATGACCTAATTGACCGTCATTGCTCAATATTATCTGTCACATATACCCAAAGATATATAATTATGGTACTGTAAAATAATATAATATTATTATTCTCATCTCTTGATCACAATCCCAATCCAGGGTTTGGATCTCATGTCTGACTTATTCTTCGTACACATCATCAATAATCAAGTTAAAATAATTAACTTAAATATTACGAAACAATTCATATAATAAAATATTTATTATATAAATCTAATTATCACATCATATATTATTTACAATCATGTTTTCATGGAAAATAATTAATAAAAATATTTCTACTTACGTAAATTTATTACCATATAATTTGTGGTAATTAATAATTCTAAAATTATTTCTAATTTTCTAGTAATAAATGTATTCGCATTTATCGTTCACTTTACTTGACACTTAGTCTCGTCATTAAATAAAAAAAAAATTATACGCAAAATTTCTTATTTATTTTATATAGAAAATCTCGAGTTATTACAGGCTGGGTCTCGCCTGAGAGAGAGAAGATAAATCGGTGGCCGGAACCCGAAGGGAGAGCCAAGAGCTTGAGAGTGAGAGGATTGTAGTTCGTAGATGGAGCAGAGAGCTGTGAAGCGAACGAGAGAAAATCGAACCCTAGATCTATTTGGAAACTGGAAAGGGAAGAAAGACTGAACTAGTGAACTGTGTCTGAATTTAGTAATTAAGTAAATAACCGATATAATCGGTTCTATTCAGGATTTGATTTATCTTAGATCCATAAAAACCATGTCCCGGAACTTTAGAACCGTTTAATTGATATATACCAGTTTTCTTTATCGGTACCGAACCGATTTATATTTATACCGAACTGATCGGTTCGGACCGGCCTGATTCGTCCAAAAATCGAAAAAATCAATTTATTTGCCCACCCCTAGTTACAGTGTATACATAATCACCTTGAATATTATTATTTTTTTGAGTGGGGGTAGGGGTAGGTGTAGGGGTGGGGTGGGGTGGGGTGGGGTGGAGGGGGAGTGCGGGGTAGAAATTTGAGGGGTGGCCAGGGGTGAAAGTGTATACATAAGTAGTGAATATTATTTTTTCGGGGGTGAGTCACAGTGGTGGTGGTGGTGGGGGGTGGGGTGGTGGGGAAAGGGGGGGGGCGGGGATAGAGTGAGAGTACATACATAATTAAAAAATATTATTTTTTGAGGGTAAGGGTCGGGGTGGGTATATATTTTTTTTTTGGAGTAGGGGCTAGAGGTAGAGGTGGAGGTGGGGTGGGGTGGGAGTGGGGGTGAAGGTAAAGGTGTATACATAATTAGTACATATTATTTTAGAGGGGGAGGGGGTGGGGGTGAGGGTGAGGGTGGAGGTGGAGGTGGGGGTGGAGGTGGGGATGGGAGTAGGGGTCGGTGAGTGGAAAGTGGAGGGTGAGAGGTGCGCAGGATAAATGTATATATAATCAAAAAATATAAATTTTTTGGAGTTGAATTGGGTTGAAATGGAGTGAGAATTTATACATAATTGATAAATATTTTTTTAATATATAAATAAATTTAAAATATGTTATTATTAGTAAGAGTATATAATAATCCAAATGATATTTTTTAATCCAATAATTTAATTAATCCTAAAAAAAATAAACATAACATAAAATTATTTTAAATTATCCCAATAATTCTATAAAAAAAATAAACACACGCAATTAAAACTATTTAATCCTAAAATTAATAGTCATACAATTATAATCCAACAAACATAACTTAAAATTAATAGTCAAATTCCAGATATAATTTTTATAAACAAACATAACCTTAAAGTTCCAGGTATAATTTTAGGAGGAGGGAGGCCATTGAACCAGGCGACTATAACAGGCCAGGCGAGGCAGGAGGGAGAGGCGAGGGGAGGGAGATGGGAAAATTGATGTTCATTAAAATTAAAAAGCTTAAAACATTACAAATACTAATAAAGACGGTAGAACTTTTACTTTTATTCTAGAAAGGATAATAAAAAGAGATTTTGGTGTTCCACTAACATAACTAAAGTCTGCCATGTAAAGCTAATGTTTCTCACACTTGAAAGTGACCTGCAATTATTCAAGAAAGATAGAATTAGTAACACATCTAATAAATTTGTTCAATAACTGGTATCAACATTACAAGAGATGATAAACAGGAGAGAAATTAGTCGGTCATTATATTGATAATTGATAACCAATTATAAATCTTTGCATTTCCGACCAAAGGTTATAAGTTGTTATAATATGAAAAAAAAAAAAAAAAAAAACAAGTGCATTTAAAACTGACAAACGCACTAAACGTGGCGTTTGTGAGTTAAATAAGCTGACTTTCGGAATGAGTTGTTAAACAAACAATATTTTCAAGTGAGTTTGGAATTGACAAACGCACCAAACCTTGGTAGACTAACAAGCACATAATAGGTAACTGACCTGTAGAGCATGTTTTCACCCATCTAGTTTGAATAAAGAGAAACAATTGCTGCGACATGGATAACAAGCTTACCTTCTCATAACTCATCTTTCGCCGACTCTGATTTAGCCGAGACTGGTTTGGCATTGCTATCCCTATTCTTTTGAATAAACTCAATGATATCATCCTTTGTTCTATCCCCATCGTACTGAACAACTGTACCAGTTGCTGATCTAAAGTACACTGTAGGGAAGCCCTGAACATCGAAGATGTCACTTGGGACATCATTTGTTGTTGCATCCTAGAGAGAGCAAAAGCACATGGACATATTAGGGGGAAATAAAAAAGACTAAATTACACAAACAGGCGTGTCAATCACTAGAAATGAATGCAGAATGAAAGCTTACGAATTTTGCTATCACGACTTCAGGATCATTTTCAAATGAGACAGCAATTTCATCCAAGATTGGAGCTAGTTTTTTACAATGTCCACACCAAGGTGCATAAAACTCTAGCAGAACTGCAAGATTTAAAAATATATGTTATTGAAGAATCTAATTTGGAAGAAAGGACTTAAATAAACAAACAGAAAGGTTAATTTATTGGGTCCATAACTACGACGTATTGAACTTGAAAAACAAAGAAGCAATGCCAGTTGATTGTCAGCTATCCAAACGTGATGCTCCTCAAGAACAGCTAAACGAGTGGATAGATTTACGAGGTAAAGCCAAATTTCAAGACCTAACCAGTGTTTGAACGATTCTATTTGCGCTGGTTTCAAGATGTAACACACTAGTTAGAAAGAAACTAAATTACAATCATATTAGCCTTAACTTTATGTAAACTCCTGAGAAAAGGACCAAAAGACAGTATTTGACTCGGAACAATAATCCTACCTCAAATCTGTAAGACTTAATCTTATTTCTTCTCTGAAGCAAGCTATAATTTTTTAATCAAGGGAAAATAAATCAAATCAATTTTGGATACAGGAAAAGCCAAAGTTTATTGAATCTAAATAGCAAAGTTCCAAAGTACTATTAAGTGAATTTTGATTTAACAACAATACGTAAACCATATATATATATATATATATATATATATATATATATGAAAAACACATACCATTCTTTCCAGAGTTGAAGACCAGATCTTGAAGACTGTCACGAACAACCACTTTCACAGGCTCGTTGTTAACTTCAGGAATAAGCTCAGACTTCACATATGGCTTTAATTTTCCGTCCTAGCAGCCAAGAAGTTAGTGCAAGAATAGAGATGAGTTAATATTCGGAACATAAATACTTGATTGGAAAGAAATAAAAATAAAAAGTAAACAATAAAAGATATTAAACAAGGATCGAGCCAAAAGATGGACAGCGCTTGGACTTGAGGATTTTTAACAGTTGCATCATAAATCAAATATAAAAGAGAAAGTAAAGGAAACAAACCCCACCCCCAAAACACACATACACACAAACCAAAAAAAAACGACTGAGGCATTACCACGTATTCCTTCAACCAAGGTGCAATGTGATCAGGCTCCACGTTTGACTTGAGATATTTCTGATTGTCACTGGTCTGTATGAGGATGACAGGCACTTGATCTTTGCTCAACCCAAAATACTGCTCATCCCAAACCAAAAGGAAGACCAACTTGTCAAATCATATGTCAAGTTGAAAATACCAACACAGCAGTACAGGTGGAAGAAATAGATAACAACCTGGAAAGCACCTTGACTGGGCTCAAGGTCACCCAAAAGAAAGCCTAGTCCTTTTCCTTTGTAGAGCACAGCAACATCATTATACTTTGACTTGAAAGCATCCATAAGCTCAGAACTAAAGTTCAGAAACAGCATTGCCTAAAGCAAATGAAATGAAATTTTCAGAAAACTGATTCTTGCAACCAAAAACATATTATATTTCAAGATTGTCACAAATACAAAGAAAGGACATGATTTAAAGGACCGAGGGAGAGTTAATTATACATGCAGTATAATATATTTATTTATAATAATCTCGAATTACAATCCCTAGGTATGTCACAGGTTGAAGATATCAAGTAGCATATTCAAAATTGAGATTTTTTTTACTTTGGGAAGCTAAGAATCGAAGTACCTTAGCACTGGGGCTGTCAAAGAATTTGACTAGGAATGGATGGTTGCTTTCGTCTTGGTTGAAAATGGTCATAGTAGGCACGCTATTTTCTTCGATAAACTTCTCCATAGCATCAACTTCGAAGTTCTGCAAGCCCAAAAGAAAATGTCACACAAGATAAGTATTAAGACTGGGACTGAAAGCCACTTACAATAGTATTAGAAAGTGAAGTTAAAAATGCATATACAAGTGTAGAAAACGAAAGATAATTGCAAGACCTGTAAATCAACAACGAGTTCATCAAATGGCTTTAGCAACCGAAGTGTAGGCTTAGTTACTGATGATTCACCCCTGGGAATGAGTTTGGAATCCGAAGTGTGACCAAAATCATAGTCAGAGCGCAAATTTTCAGATAGTGCTGTGAAGTTCTCAAATTCCTCCCCGGAGAGAACTGGAAACAATCCAACCTAAAAGAGAAAGCATAAAATATTTACAACTACAAATATAACAGAACTAAAAGTATGAAAAAGATAGGATAATGATAACAAGTACTTACAAGGGTGATCTTTTTTTCATCTATAACATTGCTAGCATCTTCAACAGATTTTATCTCAGCAGATGCAGGACCCACTTGTTTTTTCAAATAAGCTACTATACCATCAGCTTCACGAGGGCCTTTATAGTCTTGAGCATTTTTCCCTCCATTTCTTAATATCTTGATAGTTGGGAAACCTTTGACCTGAAATTGGCTGGCAAGTTCTTTGTTTGCTTCTTCATTTGCATCAACTTTTGCCAAAATGATTGGAGGGTCATGACTGCTTAATACAGATGCAGCCTTTTCATACTACACATCAACGAACAAAAGACATTTGAAACAAATATGTTAACATATTTATCAAACACATTTACAAGATAGAGAACGTATATCCTTTTATTTGTACATCCTAGATAAGAAAATAATACCTCTGGGGCAAGATTCTTACAATGACCACACCTGTAATAAGAGATGGGGAAAAGAAATATCAAAACAAAGAAACAAAAATTGTATTTATTACAGAGATATTTGGGTAGATTAAAATCCCAAACATGAGTAAGAAACTACATATGAATGCAAAATTCATATTAATTTTAGTCAATACAATAACGAAAAAACATATTCAGGCCTAAAAAACAATATCTCTTTCGCTGTTAAATCAATAAATCAATGAATAATGCACTTTCACACATGTGCCAAATCGGTTCATCTCATCTAGATAAGGGTAATCCAGAGTGATCAAGGGTCTAAGCAATGTGTCACTGCTAATGAACAACACCATCTAAATTTTAGGAGTTAAACAACGAATCATCACACAATACATATAAATAACTAGGGTAGACAGGAACAAAGTCCTTGTATCTATATATAACTAGGGTAGACCAGAACACCATCATGTCTAATTTAAATCTTCATTAGATGAAAACAAAGACCATATCTCATTTTGCAAGAATCAAGTAGCAATCACAATGTAATCTGTTCTACTTAATCAGCAGTTAAGCGGACATATCCTACGCCAGGGATGGAGAGGAGCTGGCTGGTAAACAATGGGGAAAATATTTTCATTTATTAGGCCTTAACTGTTGAAAAAATAATAATATTTACCAGTAAAGAAGGATATGTTTCAAAAGAATTGGTCTCACATCTAATTTAGATACCACTTTGTCATCTTTAATTTGAAAATCTATTGTATGTAATTATATACAACTTTTTCATCTTTAATTTGAAAATCTATTGTACTTGCACTTAACTGGCCCCAAGAGAAGTCTCATTCCCCAAAACAAAGTAAATTTTATAAATTGGAAAGAATAATTGGAAGAAAAATAAGAAAGCAAAAATAATTAATTTGAAAAAAACGAGAAAAAGAAAAGAAAATAAGTAAATTTTCTTAATTGGCAAATCCAGAAAGAAAAGATGGGACTCTTGATCTACAATTCAGTGCATAAAATAGTTAAAAAAAAATAAAAAAAACAGCACAAAATGTCAAATCCCTTGTGAATCCATAAATCTCTCAAAGGCATTTTTTTAATAAAAAGATCAGAGAGAGAAGGAAAAAACAAGGCACGTGAACAACAAATCATACTTAATTTTAAACACACTAAATTCTTAATTTTAAACATAAACTCAAATTATTCCACCAAAAAAATAAAATTTATATACAACAATTCATTAACATAAACCTCAACTCCATCCATAATTATCTAAAACATAAATCTACAAAAACAAAAACACATTTCTACAACTACACATTGTGCAAATTGATACCTACACGATAAAATCAAACACAAAACAACAATCAAATAAACTAAACAAAAATACCCAATACATCAAACAAAAACAAAGGGTTTTTCAACATACCAAGGAGCGTAAAATTCGACCACGATGAAACCATGTTTTCCCACAGTTTCACTGAAATTGGAGTGATCCAGAGTCAACACAAACTCAGTCTCCTCTGCTACTGAGAAGATCGAAACGTTCAATAGAACCAGACCCACTAACATTAAGCTACCCAAAAGGGTACCCAAAAACCTAGACGCCATTGTTGATTTGTTTTCAATTTCTCTCTTTGATTTCTCAAAGGGTCTGAAAGGACTTCAGTTTTATAGAGGGAGGAGAAAAGAAGGAGACGAAATATGACAAGGGAGGTGCGTCAATATATAGGCGTGGCAGTCAGGTACTGGTTGGAATGTTGGATTCATGTAATAACATTGCCAGCACATTTGTAACGTCGGAAGGGTATTTTAGTAAATTTAAAACCAAAGAAGGTCTTTTTTTTGGTGGAAATTTATTGAAATTATTTAATGGCATTGTTTTCAAACAAATCTTTAATTTTGCACATAATTTTGGCATTAATAAATAACTGTGATAATATGATTTTCATAATATGACTACTATAATGGAATATAATAAATATGAAAATAATTAATACTCATAATATTATAGAATATATCTGATAATTTTAAAATTTATTAATTTTAAAAATAATTAATTTAAATATAAAAATCAAATTAAAATATTTATTATGAGATGAACGACCGTAACTTATTTAATGGTTATAATTTTATTTTATTTTTTAAAAGATAAGTGATAAATGCGTTTCAAAAAATTTCATATGCACTTCTTGGACAATATAAAATGGAACAATTTTCTTAGATAAAACTTAAAATGAAAATTTTGGAGTGCAAATATCATTTCTAAATAGATAGTTGTTATAATATAATAAGTTATTTAATTGATTGTTATAAAGTGAGTATACTTGTTTTTAATTGATATTTTTTGGTATCATACCCTAAATAATTCAATTACTTGTTTTTTGATATTATTTTTTCTATGATCATTCTTAACAAAAGACACAGAAAAAACTTGTGAGATTTGGAGAATCTGACTATATTATTGTTGCCCTAAATAATATAATTATCACAATTTTTCATTATGACCATTTTTCTAATAAACGAAAGAAAAAAAAAAGAATTTATATTTTTACCGGCAAAAATGATAATTCTATAATGTTTTTTTTATGTAAAGAATTTGTAAAAATATCAAAAAAAAAAAAATTAAAAAAATAAGAAATAAAGCTGGTGAGATTTAGAGAATTCTGATTAGAATTTAGAATTTAATAGCCTTGAGTATGGAGTTAAGACTTTGCTTATGTTGGCTTGTTAATATTCTAATCTTTTTGTTTTGATGATGACTTAATATTACAGATTAATTTGTCTATTGTGATATTTCAGGAAGTTGATGAAAGATCATTGTTGAAAGATTCTGAAGATTTGAGTCTTAAGAAAAATATGTAAGGTCATTGTAAATATTTGATTTTTCGATTCAAGGCTCTAGGACATTTTATGTGAATTAATTGTGCATATCTATAAAATGTTATTCATTGCTATTTGTTATTATTCATGCAAAAATATTTTTGTCCGAATTAATTGAGTTTTACATGTGTTGGTAACTTAAAATTTGTTTTTGCCAACTATGGAATGATTATTATCTGATAGAAGTTTAAATTGCACAAATCTCGATAAAAGGATTATATATGGTGGTAAGGTTTTATTTGCACTATCTTGGAAATATAAAATCATAATTATCCTTGAGAGTTGGAATGCTAGGTAACTGTTACTTCTATCATGATATCTTGTAACAACTGGCGGTTTGAAAAGTCTAGAAGTGATTTATCTGACTTGGTCTCTTTATGGATAATTGTTTGAAGAACTCAACACATCTATATAACTATCAAAGATAATTGCTTGTTGCATTTAACGGTTGTATTGTTGGATTGGTTCTTATCTGTGGGTAACGTAAACAAAGTCTGATAAAATTAGTGGAAAAATTACAACACTTGAATTAATTATTGCACTTATATACTGAAAAAGCTATTTGATATTTTGGTGCAATTGATACTTGTTGATGTGCTACTATAACTCTATTTATATTTAGCGTAATTTCGTGGGCTATAAATCGGTAATATCTTTCTATTATTAATTGATCATTGCATATATTAGTTGAGCCTTGCATTGTTAAATTGTTTATTTGCTTTGATCATTAGACCTCTATAAATTGTAACCTTATATTTTTAGACAAGTGTTGTCTAAAGATTTTTTAATCCGGGTGGATTAAAGTTTGTTTACAAATAGGATCAAGGAAGCTTAGAAGCTTAAGGGGTGCATTGGTGCACAAGGAGCAAGTGTGCTCAAGTGAATTATTGTAATTCAATTTGGTTGAATCTGTTTTGTAACAAGGGTCATTTTTAAAGAAATAAAAGTGAGTCTCCAATACTAGTTGGTATTGGACGTGGACTAGACTATTATTATAGAGGGTAATAGCTGAACCACGTAAAAAATCTTGGTGTTATTTTATTGCTTGATTTTCTTTAATATTTCTCAAGATAATTAGTTTTCTTAATATTTAAAATATAAACTTTTGCTTCATCTTGAGATAATATATTTACATCAAGTATTTTATCTGACTTATAAATTCACCAAGATATTTTCTTAAACAAAAATTCAATTCAGTAGACTACATTCATTCAAAGAAGTTTGCATTCTTTTTGACTGATGAGGTTTGTATTCAATAGTTTGAATTTAAAGTTTAAAAATTGATCATAGTTTGCTCCCACACTTATTCAACCCCCCTTCTAAGTGTGTCATATCTGAATTTCACTTTTCACCGTCTTCTTTTATGACAATATTACTATACAAATTAATATTTATGTTTTGCTCAAGTAAATCTACAAATTAATTGCCCTAATTTTCAGTAATTAATGCATATATTTAAATTCTCTATCTAATTTGGATATGGAGTTCAAATAGCTAACAAAAAAACAAAATAAAACAATTTTCTTGGCTCCCCGTCAGTATATCTTCTCTCCAATCAACTATATAATTAAAAATAAAAATTTGATTTCACAAATTTTTGATTTAGACTTTTTCTTTTCTTTGAAAATAGTATAAGTAGTATCCAAATTTGTAAAATATTCGAAAGAACCCCCAACCTGTTAAAAAAGGAAGAATTTTTTTGTTTTTATATGTCTAATGGGAAAAGGAATTTAAAAAAAAAAATATTTTCGGTTCTACTAGTTTTATAACAAGTTTTTCATTTTATCACGATTTTATGTAAGATAATATTTCTTCACAAATTTTATGTAGAGTAATTTCATTAAGATATAACGGTATCAAAAAATCTCTTAATATATCATAAGATTTAATTATATTAATATTAATCATAAAATATTATTATTAAATTAGTATCTTAACTAGAATTTATCAAATCATACGATTAATTGTATTACTAATATATTTGAGTTTTTTTTTTTATAATAACTATGAAATTGGCTGAAAAATTACGATGGATTTATTACTAACTAATTATCGATCATGACTAAATTAAAACTTATTAAAGTTTGAGTTTTAAAGTTCTATTCGGATTAGAATTTCAACCAAATTTTATCAATATAAACACTATTATAAAATTTCATTAACAACTTAAAAAAATTAATATAATTATTTTTTTGATAATCAAAACTAAATAAATCTACATTCCGTTTAAATATTTAACTTAATAATTGATCAAAGAAACTAATACTATACAATTCGACAATTTATTCTTTAAATAAATAGTTAGTAATTTAATAATTACAACTATCTTCTCAAAATATTAATTAAATATCTATTATATATTTAATTGATTATCTTAATAATTAACATAATAAGCCATTATACATAGCGTTCGTGCGAAGAGGTTGGTGAGTTTGTTTCATCAAATACATAAAAAAAACTTTTTTAACAATTATAATTGAAATCAACATATGTCATTTGATTTATTATCAATTGATTTATAATTAATAAAAATTAATATTTTTACAAGTAAAATTTAATATTTTTATAAAATTTCTTTTATATTAAGGTGAAGTTTGTTTACTATTTATATGAGTAAAAACTTGTGAAATTATCACTTTTATTCATCCTAACAAGATATATTGTTGAGTCATCTCTCATTTGCTCGCAAGCATCACAATAATCTTTGAATTCTTCATTGTACCATATTTGTTTATAAAAATAATGGGTGAAATATGATTATTAATACTAATTTATTATCATTTTGAATTATTTTATCTTATAATTAGATTGTTATTTAACATACTATGTTTGATTATTTTTAAGATCACTTGATACCTTAAAAGAAGATTATAAAATATCATCTTTCCACTTGAGATTATATTCCGTCGTCAAGTGGCATTAGAAATGATTAAAAGTAGTTCAATAATTAAATAACAGACTAATTATGAAATAAAAAATCCGACTTGATTATGAATTAGTACAAATAATCTTATCATAGTCATCATTTTTGTTAACAAACATAGCCCAAGATTGGTTGTCCGATTTCATAATCAACAATTACGTGCAAGTGTACACGATCAATAAATAATAAAGTGATAAGGAAGAGTGTCGTATCCACAAGTAATCCTATTTAAAACAACCAAATTTTAAATTAATCCCAACTACTAATTTATATCAATCTAATTTTATTTAAACAACCAAATTTTGTGATTTTTCAATTAAAACAAAATTAAATTAATTAAAACTAATTTTAACACAAAGACTTGATTTAGATGATAAAGGCTTAAGACCACAACATCCCCAATTATGCAATATAAATCATCTACCCAATTATTAAATCCATCTGAGTTGTTAACATTAATTTACAGTATTCCAAGTGATCAAATAAAAATACTTAACTCAATTAATTATGTGATATTCCTATGCAAAATAAAAGGATCAAGTTCATCAAACATCAATTCCCAATTGTTACATGCAGTGAAAAGAGATATGCTTATTCAATTCACAACTGTAATTATTCGTCTCATGCAAATAACCAGGAATACACACTATCACATTCAGTTCTAATACTAGATTTCATTTTCTGAATTCATCTAGTGTAACATGGTAATTATTGGCCAAATAATTAAACATTAAGCACAAAATATGATAGACAACTCAACTTGAATAAATAATTGGATTAAATAGAATAATCAATTCATACGCACAAATGGTTCAATTGTAGCCTTAATTAAAAAGTTAGTTCATACTGAAAATTAAAACCAAAAATCCCATAGAAAACACCACAATTAAATTTGTAGAAGAATAAAAACTCAGTAATTGACTCCAGTCTTCAATCCCCAAGCTGAATTCCTTGTGAGTTCCCTTACAAACTCCAACTTCAAATCCAACCTCTGTCTCAAATTATGTGTGTCTTTCTGTCCAGATCCTCCATCTATTTATAACCTTTTGAATTGTCTAAGTCAGCCTTCATTGAAATCCTTTTTAAAGTAGAAATTTACTTTCCTTGCACCGAAATCCAAGCAACCAAAACTGCCTCACAGCGCTCTGACGCTGGGATTCCTTCTTTATTTAGTGCCCCAGCGCTAGACTGATGTGAACAATGACTATTTTGCCCTTTTCTTTGTCAGAACTCCCTATTTTACCCTTAATGAATCTGAATTACATGTTTTACCCTCATTCCTACAAAATAACAATAAAATAAATAAAAATGTCCCAAAAATACTTAGAACAAGCAAAACATTAAGTCTAAAAATACTTAAATCATAGGTAAATTACCCACTCATCAAATACCCCCAAACTTAAATAATTGTTTGTCCTCAAACAAAGTAAACAACCAAAACAAAATGAATGCAACTCACTACATAAAACAACAACTCAAGCATGATTCAACAGTGACAACCTTACTTAGCCTCAAAGATCCTTAAACTCAACTTAAATAAATGTTCAAAATCAAACATTAGCTAAACCTGAAATATCATTAATTCAATTTATCTCCAACCCACAGTGTGTGTATATCAACACGACAATCTTACCATAAATCAACCAACTTGAAAATCATATGGCTCAAGACAGATAATTACATATTTAAGACATTCATTACCCCTCTATAGAGTAGATACCCCATATTTCAAAAATAGTTTATTATATACTTTTTTTTCTTTTTTTTTTTTAACTTGACCAATGCAATGTTTAATTTTCTTAGGCTTTTCAATACTAACCATGTAACGAGCTTTCAACCAATACTCCCAAACCAGTCAGCTATAGGATACTAGGTGTTAAGACACCCCTACGGATCTAATAACCCAAATAACAAAGGCCACAAAACTAAACTAGTCAAGTGTTTATTCATATTTACTTATCTTGATTTGTGCAATGTTAATCTTTATTAGGCTCTTCAAAGTTACCCATGTAACGAACTTTCGACCAACGACTCTCAAACCAGATGGTTTTAGGCGTTGAGTGTAAAGACATTCCTAATGGCTTACTTGTTCGAGCAATAGAGCCCATAAAGACAACTAGTCGATTTTTTATTTATTTATTGAACAAATAATTTCCAAAATACAAAGTAAACTATACCATAGAGGTGATCTATATCTATCCTAAGCCACAAATTCTTATAGTTCAAATAAATCACAGTTAAATCGACATATTGACATTGTGAATTAAAACTCAGAGTTTTTCTTCAATACATCCAATTGACAATATCCTCAAGTTAAAACAACTATCATTGTCCCATTCCTTTAAGTTTTCATTCAATTTACAACAGTTTTATCATCGGCTAACCACAAGGTTTCATGTCCCATCATGATCAGGTTATATCATGCTAACACAATGCAAACTAACACATAATCACAATACAAAGGACTAACACAATCTAGATCATACAAACCTACCATAAAATTACCCCCAAACTTAAGTTGAGCAATATCCTCATGCAAAAAATAAAGAAACATGAACAGAGGACTCCCATGATTTGTTCAATCATTGTGATCGACCTCCTTATTACGTTCTTCTTGTTCGGAGGGTGGAAAATGGGAAAAGTGGGCGTGTTAGGAAACTGGTTGGGATCCACAGTAGGATTCAGACGAGCAAAAATTCCCACCAAGGCATTATTAAAACTGGCAGTGTACCCAAATATGATGTCTTGCCGCTCAATCAAACGGACATTCTGTGATTCGAGATCATAGAGCTAATTAACCATTTACCTCTCAGTGTACCTTTTCTAAAACTACTCGGCGAGAGGCAGCGGGATAACAACCCGAAGTCACAGGATTAGGTTGTTGTTGTTGATCCGGCTATGGAATTATGAATCCTAATCCGCGCGGATTTGACTTGGTTGCATTCCACACCTTATAACGCATTATCATCTTGTGGATGATCATAGACATAGGTTGTTGAATAATTTCATCGGATTTCCATTTAACTCCAGCCTTCTCACATAAAGCACAGATGAGAGAAGGATGTGGCAATCCACCAGTGGTACATCCTCTCATAGCATGCAACATTGACCATTGAATGATTAAACTGACATCCATTTACTTACCTTTTACCAGATAATATAGCAGTACAACCCTCTCTTTGGTTACGTCGCTAACATGAGTACAGGGTTTCAGTTTGGCACATATGAAAGCGTACCAAGCTTTCCACTATCGACTCAAGCGAGAATGTGTAAAAGTCTTGCTTTCACGCTCATGAACTGTCCAGGTTTTGCCTAGCTGACATAATTCTCGAATGATTTGTTCATAGTCTGGCCCTTGACTCAAAAAATTGGTGTATTGGTTATGGCTCCCCTCATTAGGTAGATGGTAGAACTCGTTGATACCAGTGCTGTCAAACTCAATTGTTTTCCCCGTACTTACACTCCAAAGTGGTAGTGTTCCTTCACATTGGCATATAATTCTTTTACTACTGCAATGATAGCTGGGTCGGGTTGTGCCGTAAAGTCAAACCAATTGCGCTCAGCGATCACAACAATAATTTCTCCGTCTTTTATCTGATCTAGCCTTAACCCTCTCTCTGGTGTTAGAGATTGCGTTGTCAGACGATAATACTTTTCTTGTGCTTCGGCACTCACAAACCTCTTTTGTCAAATTTGGTGGTTGGGGTAGAGGATGAACCAGATCCATCACCACGCTGTCGCTTTGATGCCATTATGCCAACCTACATTGGAAAACAAGTCAATTATTTGTCATTAGATGTTTTTAAGATCAATTAAAAACATTACACACTTCATTGCAAACCCATGCCAAACCTGTTACCCCCAAACTTAATATGTGGTGTCATTTAGAGGTAATTTGATGAAATTAGTGTCGTGTTGAATGAGTGCACATACATAGGACTACTGTAATCAATCAAATAACATTACACACCCAAGTAGTAAACAATAACAACCAAATCTCATCACCATATTATATAATTGGCCACAATTCATAAATAATTCATGCCAGTACAATCTCAGCATCAGGCTTGGACACAATGTGTATCAACCTCATGATTACTTCTCCACACTTGAGTTTTAATGAACTTCCACACTCACTCATATCATGTTGGTGTTAGAATTAAGCAACAAGGAATGTGTAGAGTATAATATGGGCTTAATAACATGTAATTGCACAAATTTCTCAATTAAAGTTCTCAAAAGCAAATTATCAAACTCCTAGTGGGCAAGAGATAACTTCAATGTGATGTGCCTATATGAGTAAGACAATAAACCAAAAAAAAATCATATTCACACTCAATCATGCTAGCAGTGCATCCAAACTACAACTATTAGATAAATCCACCTCACTACCTTGCATTTGTAAAGAAATTAAATGAACATACCTTGATTGGAATTAATCGAGCAAGCGAAAGACTAGTTTGTTATTTTTAATTCCTTAGTGGATGAATGTCAACTCGATTTAGAGAATGACAATATTGGATACGTACGCTTTAGGAGAGGAGGGTTGATGAGTGGGTAGATTTGGAGATGGTAAAGGAGAAGGGTAGTTTAGAACAATTCGATTTTGAGTAGAAGAGGGAAAGAAGAGTACCTATTACGGCCTTTAAGCCCTAATTTTTTTAAAACCTGAACACCTAGTGTCGGGGCGCTGAGTTATATGCTTTATATGGCGCTGGGGCTCTACTCATTAGAATGGCCAAGACAGTTAAGGCTGTAAAATGAGCAAAAACTCAACTCGAAATATAAATGATTCAAATATGAGCTAATTTTAAAGTTTGATAAATTACTCAAACCTTCTCAAATTACAATTTTTTATTGATACTCGGATCATATTCGTTCGAAAAGTTCAAACTGTTCGGGCTCGATTCGGCTCGACTCGGTAGCTAAACGAGCCTCAATCAAACCTTATTTTATACTCGATAAATTTTGTGAACCAAATTTGAGAAACTCAATACTCGGCTCGACTTGGTTCATTACTGTGACGCTCCCAAAATAGGTATACTTCACCCATTCTGAGTCGTCAAATACATGGTACATAATACAATTACAAACTTAATTATACAACTGTCGTGTAACATAAGCTTAAAGTTTTAACATGAATATTGTCTCATAGACAATATCCAAACTCAAATGAAGTCTTCATTACAATTATTATTACACTATTTTACATAATAGTGAGGACTACTAAAGCAACCATCTGGACCGTCACTCCATTCCCCGACTAGTACCAACTATATTCTCATTTCCTGAAGAGAACAATGAAAGCAAAGGGTGTGCTCAACTAGCCCAGTGAAGAATATTATGACTAAGATAATGCAGAATAAATTATCGTTAGCCTTCAACAGTGTTAAACTGATAGAATACAATAGACAAAAGGTTTAACTGTAGCGAAACAAATAATCCATTAGACGAGTCAAGTAGAGCATAATATCTACTATCTTCTATGATTTAAAAGTTTATCATCAATTTTATTGCTGAGACTAAGCTCAATAAATAATCCACATCACTGAATTATCCATGCACTACGGGCCAAAGATATTCATTATTATCACATCCACGAATCATCCATGCACTACGTGTTAGAGTTTATGCCCTAGAGGCCAATTATTTATATAATTGCTTAACATTTTGATATTATATTTGATTGAATAAATGAATGATTTTATTATGGTTTTATTTACTGCGTTATATAAATGTTAACATAATAAAATTCCTTAGAATAGTGATATAAATTATATAGTTTCAAGTATGTGACTTGAACATGAGATTATATAATTATAATTAGTATCATTGTTCTTAAATGTCCCTAGTCGAGTATTATTGTTGATGGGACAACAAAGTGATGCATCGAGACTAGTATGTAGATCGATTGATGACCAAATCTCATTGGTCATAAATATATGAGATATTAAGTCAATGCATAGGTACATGTTAGAGAACGATGTACTGAGACAGATTGTGGCCCCCAAAATAGGTATACAACACCCATTCTGAGTCGCCAAAATACATGGTATAGAAAACAAACTACAACTTTGATAATACGATGTCGTAGTAGAATACGACAATACAACCGTGAGTTTGAATACAAATATTGTCTTCTGCATAATATACACACCCAAATAAGTCCTCATTAATTATTCATACACTATTTTACGTAAGTAGTGAGGACAACTAAAACATCTTCCTAGAACCATCACTCCATACCCCAGACTCGATCCTCGCTATGTTCTCACCTCCCGAGAAAAAATGGAACAAAAGGAAAAGGGTGAGCTCGACTAGCCCAAGAAAAGAATATTATGACTAAGATAATATACAACAAATTATCGTTAGTCTTCAACAGGAAAAATCTAATAGAATACAATAGACAACAAGTTTTAGATCAACAAATGCAATGGAAAGCAAAGAATCCATTAGAAGAGTCACGTAGAAAAAAATTCTACCGCCTTCTAAGGTTTAAAAGTCCATCATCAATAGTTTATCCTGTAATAACAATCAATATACATCTTTAATCATCTTTGCACTACTGAGGCCAAAGATATTCATTTATATCACCATTTAGGATGAGGATGATGAAAACATTTTTTAAAGAAACGAATCCAAAGTGAAACAAAATGACAAGGATTAAGGATTAAGGATTCGATACTTTGTTTTATCCATGTCCAAAAATACTTGAAAATAATCATATTGGTGTAAAATTCAAGAATGATCAAAACATGGATACAATCAAAGCTAGTATCCGAATAGATATTTTGGACAAAAGAAAAATTTTATTTTTTTTCTATCTCTTAAATGCCGTATTCGTGAATAAAGTCGAGATATCGTGAATAAAGTGTTGTATCGTGAATAAGAACTTCCCACACAACAAGTTCCAAATTTGATAAAAAGTTCACCAATACTTGGATAATGATATTGAAGAAAAATATCATTTAAGAAGAAAATAATACCCTTACCTCAAAATAATCGTCACTTACGATCGAATTTCGATATAGTCTTGTGAAACCCGCATCAGATATAGCAACACTCAAAGTATACTCACAAGAATACGCCGATAATTTAGAGAGAGAAGAGAAAAACTTAGTTTACGGTGTGATTTTCAATTCTAACTTAGCCTCTATTTATAGGAAAAAATGTTAGAAACGCCAAAGGAGACTAAATTAATAAATTATTATTATTAAAATCAAAATTTCTACGCATGCTTTCAACCCCTCAATGCTGAAAATTTCAGCACCCATGTGCATTCAACACCCACCAAAAAAGTGGGTCCCACCATAATTAATAAAAAAAATTATTTTATTTTTCAGAATCTTCAATAATTCATAGAAAATAGCCCGCTTATCGTAAAAAATTGAAACTCACGACTTTCCATGGGAAATCCCATTCTCTACAACTTTGCGTAAGAAATTTTTCCAAATTCCAAATGTAAATTGACCAAATCCATAAACTGGACGATTTTACAGCTTTATAATCAATTTTCTATTAAGAATTGTGTCTCACCGACACACACAAAACATATGTTAAACATTTAATGCCACAAAATACTCTACCTCCTCATATACTCATATATCCCACAATCATTATAAAATATCACCGTTAATATATTATTAAAATAATATATTTAAATGTATTATTTTATCGAAAAAGATAAAATATTAATTTTCAACAATTGTCACATTAAAATTTTCTCCATCTATATCCACATAAAATAAATATTTTCTTTATCATAATAATCAATAATTAATTATTCAAAATAATATTACGTAATCACAAGATCGACAACCGTGCCGCTCCTCAGAGTAGGGGCTTTCCAATAAGGATTTCTCCTTATCGGCGCAGCAATTAGGTGACCAAACCTCTCCTTAGATGTAACTTTCTAGACATTGCCAATAATGTTATCCGATAATATTATTCAAATAATATGAATTATTGATTTGATAATGGAAAATACTGTGTAATGACAATTATTGAAACAATAATAATATAAATATCAATGCAAAGAATTATTGAATCAATAAGATAAAATAATGAACGAGAATTACTGTGACAATTATTGAGTAAAGTGTCTTCTTACGTAAGGATCAATAATTCAACAATATCATGCAATACCGCAGTACTCTTTATGCAACCACGCCAGACATCAGATTTTAACCACCGTAACCCAACAACCCAAGATAATTAGCTGGTAACAATTTACTGCCAATTATTTATAAAACTCAATCTTTGTCGCTTTCTTTCATCCAACCGCTTTTCCGTTATGGGGCCCACCAATGATCATACCGTCAGCATTTGAGATTCCCGACAAAAAGAATATTCCACGACCAAACGAATATTCCCCGACAATAATGAATATTTTATAACCACTTGTTTATTTTGTAAACTTTGCACATTTCACCCATAACCAAAGAATTATATCAAATTAACCCTTATTAATTTAGAATAATGAATAAAGAAAAATTCAATTTTATTTATAATAAGTTGGGGTCTTACAACCTCCCCTCCTTATGAAATTTCGTCCTCGAAATTGACATACGTACCTGGTATATCGAAAAGGTGAGGGTACCTTGCTTTCATCTCAGATTCCAACTCCCATGTCATTTCCTCAATTGCATGGTTTCTCCACAAAACCTTAACTTGTGGTATAACCTTCGTGCGTAAGACATGTTCTTTCCTATCCAAAATCTTAACAGGTATCTCCTCGTGGGTTAAATCTTCTCATTATCTCGTGCGGTTCTAATGCAATAATGTGGTTCGGGTCTTTCACATATTTACTGAAGCATAGATATGTGGAATACATTGTGAACACGAGACATACTTGAGGTAACGCGAGTCTATAGGCTACGTTCCCTATTCGGTCAAGAATCTCAAATGGACCAACAAACCTTGGATTGAGCTTTCCTCTTTTCCCAAATCTTGTAACTCCCTTCCATGGAGCAATACGTAACAATACACGATCTCCAATATTAAACTCCACGTCCTTTCTATGAAGATCAGCATAACTCTTTTGTCGATCTTGTGAAGTTTGAATACGTTGTCGAATCATTTGGATCTTTTCGTAGTAGTCATGCGTATTAATTCTCGTCCCAACAATATTGCTTCTCCCACCTCGTCCCAAAGATATTTGAGAACGACATTTTCGGCCCATACAACGCCTCAAATGGAGCCATGCCTATACTTGCTTGATAACTGTTGTTGTAGGAGAATTCCACCAAAGGGTAGTACTTATCCTAACTTCCTTTGAAATCTAGGACACAGTAGTCTTAATAGATCTTCAAGGGTTTGAATAGTCCTCTCGATTGTCCGTCCGCTTGAGGATGGTATCTTTGAATCAATCGTAAATCCGTGCCCATTGCTTTCTCGCAAGCTAACCCAAAATCTTGAAGTGAATCTCGGTCACGATCCAAACTATGGATACCGGCATGCCATGCAATCGTCTAATCTCATTCACGCATATACGAAGCAAGACGTTCAAGGAATAAGTCTCGTGATCGGTAGAAATGGGCGGACTTGGTTAATCTATCAACAATAACCCAAATTGCATCTACGCCTTGAGAAACTTTGGGAAGACACAGTAACAAAATCCATAGTAATGTGTTCCCATTTCCATTTCGAATCTCAAGTGGTTGCAGAATGGACCTTTTGGCACTTGATGTGCTCGCGCTTTACACGTTGGTAGGTTAAACATCTTGAGATAAACTCCGCAATCTCTCTCTTCATATTGTTCCACCAAAATGTATGTCGAATATCATGATACATTTTGGTACTTCCGAGATGGATTGCAAACGGGGTGTGTTGTGTGCCTCCATCATGATTTTATGCTTCGGTCGAATCGTTAGAACGCAAAGTCTAGAATTGACTTCAAGTATTCCTTCCTCATCAATTCTTGCTTCCTAATAGCTCCTCCTTGCACTTTCTTCTTCATACGCATCGTACCCTGTGTCCGTAGCTTGAGCGAAACTTTAACTTTATCGATTAAAGCTCTGCTCTACTTGTATATTCGCCATCATTATGTGGGTCCCTGAAGTTTTAATTCTACCTCCATCCTTTGCAAGTCATACAAAATGGGCCTTTGCGTTGACAATATCGCACTCGTGATTGCATATGATCTTCTACTTAATGCGTCACCACTTCGTTCGCTTTTCCGTGATGATATTGAATAGTGTGATCGTAATCTTTAACAGCTCCACCAACGTCGTTCTGCATGTTGAGTTCTTTTGGGTGAAGAAATATTTGAGGCTTTTATGGTCCGTATAAATCTCCACTTTCTCTCCATACAAGTAGTGTCTCCATATCTTCAACGCGAATACGATCGCCCGCTAACTCTAGATCATGAGTAGGATAATTCCTCTCATATTCTTTGAGTTGTCGTGAGGCATAGGCTATGACTTTCCCATGTTGCATGAGAACACATCCTAACCCCTGCCGCGGAAGCATCATCAGAGATAACAAATCCATCCGAACCGGATGGTATTGTCGAAACAGTCTTAAAATGAGTCTCCTCTTGAGCTCTTGGAAGCTCTTCTCGCATTCCTCGCTCCATAAGAATTTTGCATCCTTCCGAGTCACCGAGTTAACGAGTAGCGATTCGAGAAAATCCTTCCACAAATCTCCGATAATAACCAAATTTAAGCCCGTAAAGTCACAGACTTGATCATCGACTTCTGTTGCTCCTAACTTTGTATTGCTTCAATCTTCGCCGGTCAACAGATACTCCTTGTTTTGACACCACGTGCCCAAGGAATGCTACTTCCTCGCTTTAACTCGCATTTCTTCACCTTGGCATAAAGCTTGTGTTCACGAAGTCTTTGTAGTACCAAATTTCAAATGGTGCTCATGATCTTCACGGCTTTTGGAATAGATGAGGATGTCATCAATAAAGACAACAACGAACCGATCCAAATATTCCTTAAATACACTGGTTCATCATATCCATGAAAGCGGCGGGGAGCATTAGTCAATCCAAAAGACATGACCAAGAATTCATAATGCCCGTGACGAGTCCCGAATGCCGTCTTTGGAATATCCTCGCTTTTAATCTTCAAATGATGATATCCGAATCGAAGATCAATCTTTGAAAAGAATTGCGCTCCTTGTAATCGGGTCGAATGTGTCATCAATGCGAGGTAGCGGATACCTATTCTTGATGGTGACATGGTTCAATTCTCGAGTCAATACAAAGTCGCATACTCCCGCTTTTCTTCTTTACGAATAAAACAGAGCACCCCAAGGAGACGACTTGGGGCCGAATGAAACCGATGTCTAATAACTCCTCAGTAGTTGGACTTTTAACTCTCGAAGTTCAATAGAGCCATTCGATATGGGGTTTTAGAAATGGGCTTTGTGCGGTTCAAGGTCAATAAAGAATTCAACATCACGCTCGGGGGTAGACCGGGAAGCTCTTCAGAAATACATCGTGGAATTCTTTAACCACGTAAATATTATTCAAATCGACTTGTCTTTGTTCAAATCCATAACATGGGCTAAGAAAGCTTGACATCCGCTTTTCAATAAACGAATAGCTTTGTGGCTTGATATGACAATGGATCGATTTTAGTGGTTTAGTGGTTTGAATTGTGATGACAGTTGGTTGGGAATATGAAAACTAACAACCTTACGAAAACAATCAATTTTGGCATGATGAGTGGTTAACCAATCAATTCCTAAAATCACATCAAAAGCAAGTATCTTTAAAGAGATAAGATCAACAGGCAATGTGATAGTGCCAACTTGGATCATGCAAGATTTATAAACCGTAGATGTAACGAAGGTTTCACCCAACGGAGTTTCAACAGATAAATCAAAATCTAATTTCTCCGGAGTCAAGTTTAAACGTTGAGCACAAGCAGGAGAGATAAAAGAATGGGTAGAACCGGTATCTAGTAAGGTATAAACTTCGCAAGAATTCAAGATTAGCTTACCTGATCACCTCGTCGGGTTCTCTCACGTTTGTCCAATCCACGACAAACGCTCTTCCAGAACCGGCCGATTTCGACTTATCCGGATGACCCTTGGAATCACCACTCCTGCTTGAACTTGGTTTCGCGATAGTACAATCTCGGCGATGTGGCCTTCCTTTCCACAGTTGTAACATACCTTGGATTGTTGTGGACGGTTTGGTTTGATGATATGTCCCTCCTTCCCGCATTTGTAACATCTAACTCGGCGGTCGTTTCTCCTCCCTAGCATTTGTTGTTGGTCTTTGTGTCTTTGCCGTTGATATCTTCCCCGTCATTGTTGAATCTTCTCTTTCCGAAATTTCCACTTGAGTCACTTCTCCTATTATCATGTCCACGATTACCACCGAGTGGTTACCGCCTTTGTCCGTATTCTTTCCTCCTCATTGTTATCATCGCTTCGATGACTACCCCGATTGTGGTCCCTGGTTGAGTATACTCACTATCTCGCTTCTAATAATCGAGCCTCGCTGACAACATCTCGAATACGAGAAAAATTTATGAGAGATAAGGTATTGACGAATCTCCGGTTTTAGACCTCTCGAAACATACGCGTCATTCGCTCCTCATTCTCCACCAAATGAGGTGCAAACCCGATAACTCTGCGAACTTTGCCTCGTCTTCGAGACACCGCTATGTTGTTCGCTCGAGTCTAATAAACTCTACCTCCTTCATATGACGAATACTTTACGGAAAGTACTTGTCATTGAACGATTCAAATCTTTCCCAAGACATGTTAAGTGCATCCGGTCAGTACGCTTCACAGATTCCCACCAGTAATCTGCTTCACCACGAAACATAAAGGTGGCGAATGGAACCTTCTGTTCCTCCGTGCACCCCAAGACATCGAATATCTTGGTAATTTGCTTGACCCACGTTTCTGCCTTGATCGGATCCGGCTTTCCATGGAAATCTGGTGGTCCCAACTCCTTAAACTGCTTGGCTGTGACAGACCGTGCATTGCCATCATTTCCACCCGTATTTTGTACACGAGTCTCCCTTGTCTGATTTTGCATGAACTGCAAAAAGCTTCTAAACATCCCGTCGTTCATCATTTGCTCAGTGGCGTTGTTCACAGGAGGAACATTGCCAGCCTGTTGCACGTTCTCCTCGTTGGTGAGTACCGGCGTCTCCACGGTCTCATAAACTCCATTGTTAACGCTCTCGTGACCATTCTTAAATCTCGCCATAAAACAAGGGTTAATTAAACAAATTAACATATCACATAATATCCTATATTATGACCGACCAACAAATAAGCTTAGGTAGGACACACTAGCGAAGGATTTACTCGTCTCTCCCCTCCTAGTTCTATTCCCCGATCTCCGCCAGAGATCATATCCCTAAGCTCGATATTAACCGGTGACGCCCCCCAAAATAGGTATACAACACCCATTCTCGAGTCGCCAAAATACATGGTATAGAAAACAAACTACAACTTTGACAATACAGATGTCGTGGTGTAGAATACGACAATACAACTGTGAGTTTGAATACAAATATTGTCTTCTAGACAATATACACACCCAAGTAAGTCCTCATTAATTATTCATACACTATTTTACGAAGTAGTGAGGACAAATTAAAACATCTTCCTAGAACCATCACTCCATACCTTTGACTTCGATCCTCGCTATGTTCTCACCTCCCGAGAAGAAAAAAATGGAACAAAAAGGAAAAGGGTGAGCTCGATTAGCCCAAGAAAGAATATTATGACTAAGATAATATACAACAAATTATCGTTAGTCTTCAACAGGAAAAATCTAATAGAATACAATAGACAAACAAGTTTTAGATCAACAAATGCAATGAAATAAAGAATCCATTAGAAGAGTCACGTAGAGAAAGAATTCTACTGCTCTTCTAAGGTTTAAAAGTCCATCATCAATAGTTTATCCCCAGTAATAACAATCAATATACATCTTTAATCATCTTTTGCACTACAGGCCAAAGATATTCATTTATATCACCATTTAGGACCGAGGATGATGAAAAACATTTTAAAGAAACGAATCCAAAGGAAACAAAATGACAAGGATTAAGGATTAAGGATTCAGTACTTTGTTTTATCCATGTCCAAAATACTTGAAAATAATCATATTGGTGTAAAATTCAAGAATGATCAAAACATGGATACAATCAAAGCTAGTATCCGAATAGATATTTTGGACAAAAGAAAAATTTTTATTTTTCTATGAATAGTCTTATTCGTATTGAATAATTAATGTCGTATACGTGAATAGTCTTTGTATCGTGAATAGTAACAATCGACACAACAAGTTCCAAATTTGATAAAAAGTTCACCAATACTTTGGCATAAATGATATTGAAGAAAAATATCATTTAAGAAGAAAATAATACCCCTTACCTCAAAATAATCGTATTTCCGATTGAATTTCGGTATAGTCTTTGTGAAACCCAAGACCGTATAGCAACACTCAAAGTATACTCACAAGAATACGCTCGATAATTTAGAGAGAAAGAGAGAAAACTTAGTTTACGGTGTGATTTTCAATTCTAACTTAGCCCTCTATTTATAGAAAATGTTAGAACGCCAAAAGAGACTAAATTAATAAATTATTATTATTAAAATCAAAATTTCTACGCATACTTTCAAATTTCAATGCTGAAAATTTCAGCAACCCATGTGCATTCAATACCCACCAAAAAGTGGGTCCCACCATAATTAATAAAAAAAATTATTTTATTTTCCGTAACTTCAATAATTCATAGAAAATAGCCCGCTTATCGTAAAAATTAAAACTCATGGCTTTCCATGGGAAATCCCATTCTCTACAACTTTGCGAATGAAATTTTTCCAAATTCCAAATGTAAATTGATCGAAATCCATAAACTGGACGATTTTACGATACTATAATCAATTTTCTATTAAGAATTGTGTCTACCGACACACAAAACATATGTTAAACATTTAATGCCACAAAATACTCTACCTCCTCATATACTCATATATCCCACAATCATTATAAAAATATCACAGTTAATATATTATTAAAATAATATATTTAAATGTATTATTTTATCGTAAAAAGATAAAATATTAATTTTCAACAATTGTCACATTAAAATTTTTCTCCATCTATATCCACATAAAATAAATATTTTCTTTATCATAATAATCAATAATTAATTATTCAAAAATAATATTACGTAATCACAATCTCGACAACCGTGTAGCTCCTGGAAGAGGGGCTTTCCAATAAGGATTTCTCACTTCTTGGCGCCGCAATTAGGTGACCAAACCTCTCCTTAGATGTAACTTTCTAGACATTGCCAATAATGTTATCTCGATAATATTATTCAAATAATATGAATTATTGATTTGATAATGGAAAATACCGTGTAATGACAATTATTGAAACAATAATAATATAAATATCAATGCAAAGAATTATTGAATCAATAAGATAAAATAATGAACAAGTAATTACCGTGATAATTATTGAGTAAGTGCCTTCTTACGTAAGGATCAATAATTCAACAATCTCATGCAATCTGGTGTCTTTGTGCAACCACGCCAGACATCAGATTTTAACCACCGTGTAACCCAACAAAGATGTTAATTCAGTAATAATTTACGCCATTATTTATAAAACTCAATCTTTGTCGCTTTTCTTTCATCCAACCGCTTTTCCGTTATGAGGCCCACCAATGATCGCTACGCCGTCACATTTTAGATTCCCGACAAAAAAGAATATTCCACGACCAAACGAATATTCCCCAAACAATAATGAATATTTTATAACCACTTGCTTATTTTGTAAACTTTGCACATTTCACCCATAACCAAAGAATTATATCAAATTAACCCTTATTAATTTAGAATAATGAATAAAGAAAAATTCAATTTTATTTATAATAAGTTGAGGTCTTACACAGACCCACCATGAGAATTCTATATGGAGCATTATGCGAAGTGTCATTAGCAATTCTCATAGTGACAATGATGTAATGGTCCTCCGACCTGAAATCACTATATTACTACACGGGAATTTATGTACTTTGATATCATCAAATGTCACCTTTAATAGGGTGGACTATAAAAGTGATTATTGGGTACATCATGAATCGTGTGAGGAATATGAGTGATCTAGATGGAATTTAACCATCCTATATATTAGGGGTGATATCCATAGGCCTCTTGATTGAGTAGGACTATGAAATACATGGTCATGCTCAAATAGTGATTTATTTCATATAGTCTACTCATTGATCAAGAAAACTCAGATTAAATTATGAAGAGTATGACACATTCCATGACTCAAGTTTAATCTAGGATATTAAGGTTAAAAGGATTAAATTACATTGAAACATTGGTCACGAAAAGGTTGCATCGAATCATCGATCTTATTATTACTTGGGTAGCAGTGATGCATTACTAGATGCTCTCAACGCTTATAATTTTATAATATGATTTTAAAATTATTGCCAACGTAATAATAACCTATAGGTCACACACATATAGAACATAATTAAAGAGGATTAATTTAAATTGTAAATATTTAAATATATCAATATGGTTGATAGTATTTAAATTACTTAATTTAAATTAATAGGATAATTTATATATAGGTATATTAATTAAGTAAGACTTAATTAAGATATATATATTTATATATAAATTGGATTTTATTAAATTAGGTTTTGAATAATATTTTAAATGGCTATATATATATATGATATGTCATATAAAATGCGACCATTTTAGGTATTATTCATAAACCGAAAACCCTAGTTGCTTCTTGTTAGAGAGACTAGAGAGAAACAAGTTCTAAAAATCCTCATCCTTGGTGGCTAGTACCACGGTTCCTTCTTCTGCAGATCGTAAGACGATTCTCGGAGCGTTCGTGTGGATACCGTAGAGGCGCGATTCATTTGGATTGCGTTGGAGATTCGAGCGCATCAATTTCAGTATCAAAATCGGTATAATTTCTAACCACTGAGTTAATTATTTTCGCATGGATCCTGTTTTGGGTTTCGGAATTGCTTTAAATTGGTTTATTTCCGCTGCGTTTCTGTGTCGAAACTCTACACTACGGGCCAAGGATATTCGTTATTATCACCAATGGTCATGATCATACCAACAACTGTCCATCAATGCACTAAGGGCCAATGAGGACTTTTACCACATCATTTGTAATATTACAGGTCACGATTATACTGATACATAGTCATATTTGTACCAATCAACAGTCCATCTATGCACTACGGGCCAAAGATGACTTTCATCACAATATAAGCATGAGGACGATGACAATGATATAAGCATCAATCAAACGAAATCAAAGATAAATATTAAAGACTTTAAATTTATCAAGAGTTTAAAAATGTCAAAATTGTCAACATGATAACTGCTTTATGGAGTAAAATTCAAGAATAATATTCATGTATCAAAAATAATTTGGACAGAAAAGAAATCAATTTTTGTCACGAATAATACCCCGGGTAAATATTACCCGAGTGAACCCTGTGAATAGTACTTCATGAATAGTGCCATACGTATGAATAGTACCGTACGTATGAATAGTGTCGTACATATAAATAGTACCCATGAATAGTACTCCGATATGAAAAGCTTAACATTTAACAAGAATGTTCAAAAAATATCCTTGTGAAACGATACTAGATGAAGCGCAAATTTCAAGTATATTCTACTAATTTCAAGGAGTATAGAAGCAATACTTAACAAAATGAGTGTAGAATTCAGAATCTGAAACGAAATAATACTACTTACATACTACAAAGTATGGAAGAAAATATTATTTCTTATGAATATTGAACAAAAATAATATTCCTTACCTTAAAAAGGAGAGTATTCCGTCTGGTATAGCGGGAATATTCTTGAAGAAAACTTATATTGTTTTTTACGCTCAAAGCTTCCTTAAACTCAAAAGAAATATGCTCAATATTATAGAAGAAGAATCCTCTGATTCTGGTGTTATTTTCAATTCTAAACTAAGTATCCTATTTATAGGAGAATGGAAGGACACTATTTGAATTTAATCACGGACACATAGTAGGATTTTGGATGAATTTCATAGGCGCCAAATTTGAAACTTTAAAAAAAAAAAATTGATTTTACTATGTTGCACTATGCACATACTATGCAACACTATGCAGTACTATGCAGTACTTGCAATCAAATAAAATATAATATATTCTATGTTACATAAAAAACAAAACTTAGTATATATATATATATATATATATATATAATTTTCTACCGACGATTTTGAAAAATGAGTAAGTGGGGGTTCAAATAATACGCCAAACTTACAACAAATACTTCATAAAAATCTCCTATATTTATCTCAATTCACTTGGCTTCACAAAACACATTTTTAATAACATTTATTCATCATTTATAACTCACAATATTAACAACCAGATCGTTCCTAAGAAAGAGGGAGCTTTCCGATAAGGACTTCTCCTTATTGGCACGCCATTAGGTGACCAAACCCCTTTTCTCGACAGAACTTTCTAGACATCGTCAATAATATAAATAATAATATGAATAACTTTGTCGTCTCAATTATTAATTTAATAATATAAAATATTATAAAAATAATTGAATCAATAACGTGAGATACTATGCAACAATTACTGTGGCAATAATCGAATAAAATTGAGTGACTTCTCACGTAAGCATCAATAATCAAAGATACTGTGCAATACCCTGTGCTACTATGCAACCACACGTATTACTGTACTTCTATCACCGGGTATTTCAATAGTTTAACGGTAAAACTTTTGCCGTTATTTTCATAACAAAGTTATTTCTGTCGTTTTCTAACTCCGACAATAATTCCGCTGTGGGGTCCACCAATAATTGTGCCATCGTACGAATATTCCCTGATAAAATGAATATTCTATAACAACTTACTTACTTTGCAAAATTTATAAATATTACCCACAACTATAACATTATATCAAATCCACACCATAATATTCAAAATGATATTTAGAGAAAATTAATCTTTATTCATAAAAGTTGGGGTCTTACAACCTCCTCTTCTTATGATTTTTCGTCCTCGAAATTGGTGTATGTACCTGGTATGTCGAAGAGGTGAAGATACCTTGATTTCATTTCAGATTTTAACTCCCAGGTCATTTACTCAACATCGTGATTTTTTCATAAAATTTTGACTTGAGGTATAACATTGGAGCGTAGAATATATTCCTTCCACTACTACAAAACAGTAAATAGATAACGCGAAAAAAACGTTATGGTTTCAATCACAAAAACGTCGTGGTTAAGGGTGTCATCTATTTGACACCTTAAATAACGTTTTTAAAATGTTGTAATTAAACACCTTTTACAACGTTTTTAAGAAAAAAATGTTGTAGATTTATTTTTCATAAATTAGTAAAAGCTTGAAAACGTTGTAGAAGGTATAATTCCACAACATTTTTTGGCTAAAAATATTGTAATTTAATATATTAGACAACGTTTAGACACATTTACACAACGCTTATAAAATGTTGTAGATTAAAAAAAAGAAAAAAAAAGTTGTAGCTCACCTACATTACCAATGCACCTGTAATATGCTAATGCCATGATATATAGCTAAAAGGTCTAAATTCTCATTTAAATTTAAAGCCAAAATGTATCAACCATTCAAAATACATCCCAATAATACTATTCGTTTACAGTTTCAAATTACTACATCCACAAAATATATACCAAACTATCCATATATACATCTCAAATTCACATCACACAGATTATCTTCAGCAGGGGTATTTAGTAATTACTTAATTATCTTCCGCAACCACGGTACTGACCTCACCTTTCTCAAGCAGATGATAAAAAACTCTGGCTTTCTTCTGCTCATTCCAGTGATACTTCTTCCATGCCAAACCAGCAATAAAGCCCATTACAACTGCCACAACTATCTCCTTCACCAAATTTGGTCCCTTCAGTGTCACATGAGGAATCCTACCACCACCCATTTAATTGCAGCACCAAATAACAACTTGCATCCATGCCAATTTAATTGGTCAATGTCTATTTTGGATGAATTAGCAGCACATTCGCATGCATATTTATCACACAAAATAGGTATAAGATAAGATAATTTGGAAACAAAATGAAAAATATCCCGACTGAAACTTAACAGATCTTCATACTGATATGGTAATGTCTAAATTCAAACACACTATGGTATGGTTGGCGGATATTAAACACAACATCAAGAAACTAGAGGCAGAATCCATGACCAACACAATTACAAACCAAAAAATGAACATATTATGAAGAAAAATGCCTGCATAATCATATATAATGCATGAGGGAGAGATAAGATGATTCAGGAGAAATGACCATTCCTCTGTTAACAAGTCTACTGAATGATGATACAAATTTACTCAGTGGGTTCAGGCCATTACTTCCCAACACTCCAATTAGGAGTACCACAGATGTGATGTGAAAACACCACTCTCTGTCTCAATTAATCCAAAAGACAGTAAAATATCTTATCTATATTTAATAAACCATAAATTCATGTGAGAGGGATTCCTTTCATTGAGATATTGCTTTTTCATCTTGTATCTCTGTACGAGAATAGAAATCTTGGTGTAATTAAAAGTTAATCATCTAAATAGTAAAAGGATAAACCAAATAAGCTTTACAAATTGAAAAGCATTGTTACCTTCTGAGTTTTGCATTATTTTCTAAGCAAGAATTTAGGTTACTCCTGCACTCCTCTAACTCATCGAGTATCTTCTTCAACTGAATCCAAAGAGAAGAATATGAGAGTGGGAACATCTAAACCATGCTTTAAATGATATGATTCTGTTTCTATTCTCAGTTCATACACGTGGCAAACATAAAAAGCAGTATGATAGTTTATGATATGATCTTGATTAAGAAGAAGTAGGCTCAGTGCATTACGTAAAGAAGTGGCAAACAAAAGAATAAAACATTGGCTACCTGTGATCGAACAATTGCAGATTCAGCACCAAATATCTCTGCGAAAGCTTGGTCAAGGATTTCACGTTCCCTAGCTTCTTCACGACCATAGCCTGTGCAACCACCAAAATGCTGATGTAGAAACAATTTAGACAAATTAGTATAAAGAAAATTGAAATGGGACAGATCATTTTTAGCTTCTACTGAAAGATTTCAAGTTGTAGACACAACCCACACATGGGGACATATAAGAATACAGAGAACCTAAAACTGGATTGTAACACACATGGAATTGTGACAATTACTCTTGAGTCACAGGTTTGCATCAGAATTTTGTGTAAATCTGTGCATTTAGAACTTGAACTCCTTCTGGAGGTTTCTATAGCTAATTGTCTATTGGTTGTTTAGTTCAGCTTCAACATCTGAACAGTATACAACCTCAATGGTCTTATGCTTTGTGTTTGTTTATAAACAAAACCTAATTCACACTGTTACTTTATTAACAAGCTACTTCTGAAGCCTTTTAAGTTTAAAGTTTAAACCATAAGAAAAGCTAGTTCAAAAAAATTCAATAATCAATCTAAATTCACCTTTACAGAAATAAACACTTATAAACCCTATCAGAATCCTTAGCAAGCCGTTTCAGAATCCTTCTGGTGTCCAACTGTGAAATAGAATGACCTAGAACATTATATTTGGAAAGCAGCAAGAAGACAAACTAATTCAAAATATACCTTTGTCGTTTGCTTTGCAGACAAAACCATTGGAATAACCTCATCTTCTTTTTCCCATTCACCATATAAACCGTATCGTGCCTGAGTAGAAAAAAATTATCAAGGCGTAACCTTGATAACTGAAACTGAAAAATAATGTGATCATATATGATTAGTTCGATTAATTTTCTACAGAATTTGAAACTATCTTCCATGTGAGTGACACGTAAAAATTTCCAACTCAGCAATGGAATATAAAATACAATAAAAGCCATTAGTTGTATCTTCAAGTTTTTAACAAAGAGCAACCAAGAAAGATATTTTTGAAGATTGACTATCAACAAGAAAAGAATTCTCAAACACACTCAATGTGCATCACCATTGCCTAAATTCATTAATTCATTAACTAAATATTATAAGAGGAGGAAATTTACTATAAATGATAAAGACTGAATAAATTGGTTTTTAGGAGCAAAAAAAGAAAAGAAAAAAAACACAATAAAACTAATGTAAACCCATGAATTTGGAAGGAATGAATGAATAAAGAAGAAAAAAAAGGAAATTGAAAAGCATGCATGGTAGATTTGAGTGACAGGAGATAATGAGGTGCAAATTTAAATCTGTATGTACCTTGATACAGTCCTGAAATTGCAAAGAAATTTCTTTGTCAAAATTCTCTGATACTTTGAAATATAATACAAGACTCATGCCTTCTCCATCAGTATCTCCAAGGAAGAGTGAAGCAGGATAAGTGGGCAGCTGCTCGAAGAAATTTCTTTGTCAAAATTCTTTGATACTTTGAAATGTGCTTCATTGTATATAGTTTAAGACCGCAATGACAAATCATCAAAAATGGTACACATGTAATTTCTGAAACGTTTTAAAATAAAATTCAAGAGTACCAGAAATCCAAAAGACTATGTGAGGTGTTAGTAGGCAATTTTTTTAATTTACATTCCCAGACATGAACCAAATTGACACTTTAGGCACATTGCAAGTCTAGAATACACAAAATACTCACATGCTATCAAGATCAATGAAGTCCTTCTTAACCAGTAGAGTAGTAAGCTGGTAGAGTCCAAACAGTACAGTACAAGATTTGTTAAGAGATGAGTCTCAAAGACCTTATGCAAGTTTATCTTTAGAAATCTGAAGCAATATGGAGTTAGAATCAGAAGATCATAACAACAGAAACTTTCTCACAATTATACTCGGCTAACACATAAAAATTGTAACTTTTTGGCTGTTTAACCCCCAAAAACCTATTCTCAGATCCATAAAATCTCAAATTAACGGAATAACAGATACCAATATTCATAAATAAATAACTAAATAAATAGAGACGAAGTGAATGTCAAATTAACGGAATGACGAATACTAAGGCAGAGCAGAAAGCATACATTTTTCATCGAGAGCCTGGAGTTGCCGCCAAAACCGGTTGTCTGTCCACTCAAGAAATCTAGGGTTCCTTTAGAAATCAAATTTGCCGGCAGAAATGCATGCTTATCCGGCACATCGCCCGTCACCGACACCCCGTCGAGAAAAATCGTCTCCTTTGGGGGACGATTGGACCAGTTAGGGTTCGAATCGTTAAGCTGGAGGTATTGATCGGGCCTCGTGTAAGAGGCGGCGAGGTCGGGAAAGTCGGAGACATCGATGGTAACGTGGAAGAGTGACTCAGCAGCGGGCTAGACGCCGGCGAGAGGGGCTTGGGTCTAGAGGGTGGTGTCTTGGCGGACGACTGCCGAGATCAATCACTTGACATACTTAAGATGAAAAACAAATCCAAAGAAATAAGAACTTACGATGAAAACCTAGCCTAAGAGAACGGAGATATAGTATCTTTTTAATTTTAAGTTTTCACTTGAGTGCCTTTTTTTTGCTCCATGTTTTTGTAGATAGATAATGTTTTAAAAAAAAACATTATCTAGTTTAAAATCAAAATATGCCCATTTAAATAGATAACATTTTTTATATATATCTATAACGTTTTGTTAAAAAACGTTGTAAAAAAAAAATATCACATATTTTTTATAAAAACGTTGTAGTTTAAGTGTTGTCTATTTAGTACTTTGTACTTTGTACTAGTGTTCTTATCCAAGATTTTAACAGGTATCTCTTCATACGTTAAATCTTCCACTATCTCGTCTGGTTCTAATTTAATAATGTGGTTTGTGTCTTCCATATATTTACATAATATAGATATGTAAAAAACGTTATGAACACGAGACATACTTGGCGGTAAGGCGAGTCTATAGGCCATAGTTCCTACTCGATCGAGGATTTCAAATGGGCCAATGAATTAAGGTTTGAGTTTTCCTCTCTTTCAAAATCTTGTAACTCCTTTCCATGGAGCAACACGTTACATATGATCTCCAACATTGAATTCCACGTCCCTTCGATGAAGATTATGATAACTCTTTTGTCGATCTTGTGAGGTTTTTATACGTTGCCGGATCATTTGAATCTTTTTCGTTGTCATGCGTACCAATTTCAGTCACAATAACGTTGCTTCACCCACCTCATCCCAGCATACTGGAGAACGACACTTGCATCAATACAACGCCTCGAATGGAGCCATTCCAATACTTGCTTGATAACTATTGTCGTAGGAGAATTCCACTAATGGCAAGAACTTGTTCCAACTTCCTTTGAAGTCAAGGACACAGAGTCTTAATAGATCTTAAAGAGTTTGAATAGTCCTCTCTGAATGCCTGTCCGTCTGAGGATGATATGCCGAATTGAATCATAAATCTATGCCCATAGCTTTTTGCAAACTAACCCAAAATCGTGAAGTGAATCTTGGGTCTTGATCAGAAACTATGGATACTGGCATACCATGCAGTCTTACTATCTCATTTATGTATATACGAGCAAGACGTTCAAGTGAATAAGTTTTTCTTATAGGTAAGAAATGAGCAGACTTGGTTAATCTATCAACAATGACCCAAATTGCATCTATGCCTTGAGAAACCTTAGGAAGACCAGTAACGAAATCCATGGTAATCTGCTCCCACTTCCATTTAGGAATTTTAAGTGGTTGCAATGGACCTTTAGGCACTTGATTCTCCGCCTTGACACGTTGACAAGTTAGACACCTTGAGATAAACTCCGCGATCTCTCTTTTCGTATTGCTCTACCAAAATGTATGTCTAAGATCACGATATATTTTGGTACTCCCAGGATGGATTATAAATGGTGTGTTGTGCACCTCCATCATGATTTTATACTTCAAGTCAGAGTCGTTAGAAACACAAAGTCTGGAGTTGACTCAAAGTATTCCTTCTTCATTGATTCTTGCTTCTGGAATAACACCTTCATGCACTTTCTTCCTCATACGCATCAGCTCCAGGTCTGTAGCTTGAGCAATTTTAACTTTATCGATTAAAGTCGATTATACTCGTATATTTGACATCATCACATGGGTCCCTGGAGTCTTTAACTCTATCTCCATCCTTTGTAAGTCATACCAAATGGGCCTTTGTATTGACAATATCGCACTCGTACCCGCATATGATCTTCTATTCAACGCGTCAGCTATTACATTCGCTTTTTCAGGATGGTATTGAATGGTATAATCGAAATATTTCAACAGCTCGAGCCAATGTCGTTGCCGCATGTAGAGTTCCTTTTGGGTGAAGAAATATTTGAGGCTTTTATGATTCGTATAGATCTCCACTTTCTCCCCATACAGGTAAGACCTCCATATTTTAACCGCACAAATGATAGTTGCCAACTCTAGATCACGAGTATGATAATTCCTCTCATATTCTTTGAGTTATCGCAAGGCATAGGCTATGACTTTCCCATGTTGCATGAGAACACATCCTAACCCTCTGCCTGAAGCATCACTGTAGATGACAAATCTCTCCGAAATAGATGGTATTATCAAAATAGGTGCTGAAATGAGTCTCCTCTTGAGTTCTTAAAAACTCTTCTCACATTCCTCGCTCTAATCGAATTTTATATCTTTTTGAGTCACCTGAGTTAACGGAGTGGCGATTCGAGAAAATCCTTCCACGAATCTCTGATAATAACCAGCTAAGCCCAGAAAGCTATGTAATTCGGTCACTAACTTAGGTTGCTTCCAGCTTTGAATTGCTTCAATCTTTGCTGGGTCAACAGATATTCCGTGATTTGATATCACGTGACCAAGGAATGCTACTTCCTCAAGCCAGAACTTGCATTTCTTTAACTTGGAATACAACTTATTTTCATGAAGCTTTTGGAGTATCAGCCTCAAGTGTTGCTCATAATCTTCACGACTTTTGGAGTAAATGAGGATGTCATCAATAAAGACAACCACAAAATGATCCAAATATTCCTTGAATACTCGGTTCATCATATCCATGAAGGCAGCAGAAGCATTAGTCAATCCAAAAGACATAACTAGGAATTCGTAATGCCCGTACCGAGTTCTGAAAGTAGTCTTTAGAATGTCATTAGTTTTAATCTTTAACTGATGATATCTGGAACGGAGATTAATCTTTGAAAAGAATTTAGTGCCTTGCAACTGGTCAAACAAGTCATCAATGCGAGGCAACGGGTACCTATTTTTGACGGTGACATGATTCAACTCCTGATAATCAATACAAAGTTGCATACTCCCATCTTTATTCTTTACGAATAAAATAGGAGCACCCCAAGGAGACCTACTAGGATGAATGAAACCGATGTCTAACAATTCCTGCAGTTGGGTTTTTAACTCCTGAAGTTCAATAGGAGCCATTCGATATGGGGCTTTGAAAATGGGTTTTGTACTGGGTTCAAGGTTGATACAAAATTCGATTTCACGCTTTGGGGGTATGCCAGGAAGTTCTTCAGGGAATACGTCAAGAAATTTATTACCAATAGAAATGCCATTTAAATCTGACATTTTTTTGTTTAAATCTATAACATGGGCTAAGAAAGCTTGACATCCGTTTTTCAATAAACGAATGGCTTTATGGCTTGATATGAAAGTGATTGACTTTAGTGGTTTGGTTGCTTGAATTCGCATAATAGGTTGATTAGGAATATGAAAGCTAACAACCTTACGAAAACAATCAATTTTAGCATGATGAGTAGTTAACCAATCAATCCCTAAAATCACATCAAATGCAAGTATTTTCAAAGAGATAAGATCGACAGGTAACGTAAGGGTGCCGATTTGAATCAAATAAGATTTATAAATAGTGGATGTAATGAAGGTTTCTCCCAACGGAGTTTCAACAGATAAGTCAAAGTCTAATTTCTCCGGAGTTAAATTTAAACGTTGAGCTCAAGTAGGAGAAATAAAAGAATGGGTAGAATCGATATTAAATAAGGTATAAACTTCGCAAGAGTTTATAATTAGCTTACCCGTGATAACTTCATTCGGGTTCCTTGCTTTTTGGGAAGTCACAAAAAGTGCTCTCACTTGAACCACCGACTTTGACTTGTCCGTGATAGCCTTTGGTATCATTATTACCGCTGGAATTGACTTTTGCTATAGAGCATATTCCACCCTCAACTGCTTCGTCGTACTCCTGATCCATGATCTGAATCATTAATCTTCGATCCATATCGAATTGGGGTTGACCGCAATGTACAGGGTAATTCAAAACTCGATGTTGGGTTCTTCCAATTGTTGTCCAAAAAGAGAAATACATATCATCTATTTTAGCCTTCTTGGATCAGACTTCTCTTTCTGCAATATCAATGCGTCGTGCGGCTTTTACCCGTGCATCCTTCATTCTCACTCGTTCAGTTGTTTCTTCTTTTGGCTGATCCTTGACATTTAAATTCTCAGATTCTAACTTTATTATCTTATACTCTGCCAAAGAGTGCTTCTGTTCAAGCATCACATATCGGGTAATACAATCTTGAATTGTTGCATCCCTTTGCTCCACGACCACCTGCCGTTCTACAGCCTGCTCTTCTAACTCATGAATACGATTTTGCAGTTTAACATTTCGATCATAAAATTCTCCTAATAAATCCTCCTTAGGTTCCTCTTCTTCCTCACTTTCAGCTGTTACCTCTGCGATTAGCTCGAGTGCAACTATTAATTCTTCACTCACCACACGGATATATCTAATTTTTTCTTCACCTGACATCCTACAATCAAGTTTAATAACTTAATTAGTACTCCCCAATAAAATCTTTGTTATAACAAAATATTATACTCCAATATTTATTCTTTAAATAAATCTCCTCGATTCATCACTTAAACCTCTATATGAGTTAATCTCTTAATTTTCAGATGTCATTTTCTAACACTGCCATTAAACAAGGTTAATTAACTTGCTACATATTATCCCTATATTCTGACCGACCAATAACAAATAAACTTAGGTAGGTCATACTAGCGAAGGTTTTACCCGTCTCTCCCCTCATAGTTCTAGCCTCAAATCTAAGCCATAGATCATATCCCTAAGCTTTGATACCAACTGTGACGCCCCCAAAATAGGTATACATCACCCATTCTGAGTCGCCAAATACATGGTACAGAATACAAATACAAACTTAATTATACAACTGTCGTGTAACATAAGCTGAGAGTTTTAACACGAATATTTTCTCATAGACAATATCCAAACTCAAATGAAGTCCTCATTATAATTATTATTACACTATTTTATAGAATATTGAGGACTACTAAAGCAACCATCTGGACCATCACTCCATTCCCCGACTAGTCCCAGCTATATTCTCATTTTCTGAAGAGAACAATGGAAGAAAAGGGTGCGCTCAACTAGCCCAGTAAAGAATATTATGACTAAGGTAATGCAGAATAAATTATCGTTAGCCTTCAATAGTATTAAACTGATAGAATATAATAGACAACAAGTTTAACTGCAGCGGAACAAACAATCTATTAGAAGAGTCAAATAGAGCATAATATCTACTATCTTCTATGATTTAAAAGTTTATCATCAATTTTATCGCTGAGACTCAGCTCAATAAATAATTCACATCACTTAATTATCCATGCACTACGGGCCAAGGATATTCATTATTATCACATCCACGAATCATCCATGCACTATCCAAGGATATTCGTTATTATCACCAATGGTCATGATCATGCCAACAACTATCCATCAATGCACTATGGGCCAATGAGGACTTTTACCACATCATTTGTAATATTATAGTTCATGATTATACCGATACATAGTCATAATCATACCAATCAACAGTCCATCTATGCACTACGGGCCAAGGATGACTTTCATCACAATATAAACATGAGGACGATGACAATGATATAAGCATCAATCAAATGAAATCAAGGATAAATATTAAAGACTTTAAATTTATCTAGAGTTTAAAAATATCAAAATTGTCAACATGATAACTGCTGTTGAAAAATTCAAGAATAATATTCATGTATCAAAAATAATTTGGACAGAAAAGAAATTAATTTTTGTCATGATTAATACCCCGGGTAAATAGTACTCGAGTGAATAGTATCCCGTGAATAGTACTTTGTGAATAATACCCCATGAATAGTACTTCATGAATAGTGTCGTTCGTATAAATAGTGTCATACGTATGAATAGTACTCCGGCATGAAAAGCATAAAATTTAATAAGAATATTCAGAAAAATATCTTTGTGAAACGATACTAGATGAAGCACAAATTTCAAGGATATTCTACTAATTTCAAGGAGTATAGAAGCAATACTTAACAAAATGAGTGTAGAATTCGGAATCTGAAACGAAATAATATTACTTACATACTACAGAGTATGGAAGAAAATATTATTTTTTACGAATATCAAACAAAAATAATATCCCATACCTTAAAAAGGAGAGTATTCCGTCTGGTATAGCGAGGATATTCTTGAAGAAAACTTATACTATTTTCTACGCTTAAAGCTTCCTTAAACTCAAAAGAAATATGCTCAATATTATAGAAAAAGAATCATCTGATTCTGGTGTGATTTTCAATTCTAAACTAAGCATCCTATTTATAGGAGAATGGAAGGATACTATTTGAATTTAATCACGGACGCACAGTAGGATTTTGAACGAATTTCACGGGCCCCGAATCCAAAACTTTTTTTATTTTTTTTTATTTTACTATGCTATACTATGCAGCACTATGCACACACTATGCAGTACTATGCAACACTATGTAGTACTATGCAATCAAATAAAATATAATATATTCTATTTTACATAAAAAAACAAAACTTGTAATATATATATATATATATATATATATATATATATATATATTATAAATCATCCACCACCACCCACTAATTCCCTCACACACACACACACATATTCACACAAAGTATTATATATATAATACGTGTATATATATTCTTTATATATATATATATATATAACTTTCTACCGACGATTTTGAAAAATGAGTAAGTGGGGGTCCAAATAATACGCCAAACTTACAACAAATACTTCATAAAAATTCCCTCTATTTATCTCAATTCACTTGGCTTCACAAAACATATTTTTAATAACATTTAGTCATCATTTATAACTCACAATATTAACAACCAGATCATTCCCAGGAAAGAAGAGACTTTCTGATAAGGATTTTTTCTTATTGGCGCGCAATTAGATGACCAAATCCCTTTCCTCGACAGAACTTTCTAGAGATCGTCAATAATTCAAATAATAAAATGAATAACTTTGTCGTCTCAATTATTTTTTTAATAATATAAAATACTGTGACAATAATTGAATCAATAACGTGAGATACTATGCAATAATTACTATGGCAATAATTGAATAAAATTGAGTGACTTCTCACGTAAGCATCAATAATCAAAGATACTGTGTAATACCGTGCGCTACTATGCAACCACGTGTATTACTGTACTTCTATCACTAGGTATTTCAATAGTTTAACGGTAAAAATTTTGTCGTTATTTTCATAAAAAGTTATTTCTGTCGTTTTCTAACTTCGATAGTAATTCCGTTGTGGGGTCCACCAATGATTGTGCCGTCATACGAATATTCCCTGATAAAATGAATATTCTATAACAACTTGCTTACTTTGAAAAATTTATAAATATTACCCACAACTATAACATTATATCAAATCCACACCATAATATTCAAAATGATATTTAGAGAAAATTAATCTTTATTCATAAAAGTTGGGGTCTTACAATTACACCGTTAAAGATGGGTATAGCGTCGGGGAGCTAGAGATCTTCACAAACTGAGCGCTGGGGCGCTAGGGACAATGTTGCTCTCGGATGATCAACGTCTGGGCGCTGGCTTTGACTGGATACTGAGCGCCAGGGCGCTGGCTCCTTAAATATGATGCCGCTTTGCTTGCCCATGATGATCATTCTTGTCTTAGTCTCCCCTTTCAGCTGAAGTAATTTTCACTGGAATGACGACAACAATAAAATTATCAAAATACTAATAAAAAATCTACTCATATTCTACTATATTAACTCAAAATCAAATGGAATTAGTGAAAATTGTGGGGTTGCCTCCCCCTAGCGCTTGGTTAATAGTCGTCAGCCCGACTTTCCTACTTCGTTCAATTATCAACTGTATCCATCAGATCAATCGATGTTGGATGAAGATCGATGTCTCTACCCCTGTAATGTTTCAGTTATTGACCATTGATCTTGAATGTCCGCTTTAAATTAGGCTCTTCAACCTCAATGGCTCCGTGTGGAGTGATAGATGTAACCACAAATGGGCCAGACCACCTTGATTTCAGCTTCCCAGGAAATAACCGCAGCCTGGAGTTGAATAGCAACACAGCTTGACCTGGTTCAAATTTTCGATCAAGGATCAATTTGTCATGCCATTTTTGACTTTTTCTTTTTACAAATTGGCGTTTTCATATGCTAGGTGTCAAAATTCCTCCATCTCATTTAATTGAAGCAACCTTTTCTCGCCTGATGCTTGTAAATCAAAGTTCAACTTTCGAATGGCCCAATACGCATTATGTTCAA
Source organism: Panax ginseng (assembly GCA_020205605.1). Taxonomy (NCBI): domain Eukaryota; kingdom Viridiplantae; phylum Streptophyta; class Magnoliopsida; order Apiales; family Araliaceae; genus Panax; species Panax ginseng. Next base: position 61,886,481 of record CM035137.1, read on the forward strand.
GCTCTACCGGTAAAAGACATGCTTTCCCATAGACCATCCGATATGGTGACATTTAGATAGGATTCTTATAGGCCATTCGATATGCTCATAAAGCATCGTTTAATCTCATTGCCCAATCCTTCTGAGATGGATTCACAACTTTTTCTAAGATTAGCTTAACCTCTCGATTGGATACCTCAGCTTGGCCACTATTTTGGGGATGATAGGTCGTAGCAACCTTGTGTTTGATTGTTGAAAAAATGAGTGCATTTGTAACTGATTATGGCTTTGGTGTTCCAAATCGGGTGAAGATATTCTTCTTCTAGAATTTTAGCACTAATTTGGCATCATTTATGGGTAATGTAGTTGCTTCAACCCATTTTGGTACATAATCCATGACCAATAATATGTATTGATTATTGAAGAAAGATGGGAATGGGCCCATAAAGTCAATACCCATACGTCAAAGAGCTCAACCTCTAGAATGGTGTTGAGGGGCATCTCATGTTTTTTCAAAATATTGTCAATCCTTTGGCATCTATCGCACTTTAAGACATAGAAGTGGGCATCTTTAAACAATGTAGACCAAAAAAATCCGGATTGTAAAACTTTTGTCGCGATTCTATCTCCCTCGTAATATCCCCCATAATCAGACAAGTGATAATGACTCAAAACTCTTTCCATCTCTTCACGTAACACACACCGTCGTATCATTTGATCCGCATAAGTTTTGAACAAAAATGGTTCATTCCAAAAATACTACTTGACATTATGAATGAACTTTTTCCATTATTGAGAATTCAAATCAGGCAGGAATACATTACTTTCAAGGAACTTCACGTATTCTGCATACCAAGGCACTTCCGCTTGAAAGATGATCAGCTACTTGATTCTCTGTACCCTTTCTATTTCTTATCTCCAAATCGAATTCTTACAATAGAAGGACCCATCAAATCAAACCTTGATTCATCAATCTTAGAAATCAAATATTTTATGGCAAAATGATCAGTTTAGACAATTACCTTAGTCTAAATCAGATATGCTCAGAATTTGTCGAAGGCAAACACTACCGCAAGTAACTTCTTCTCTGTAGTGGTGTAATTCAACTAAGCATCTTCTAGAGTCTTACTTGCATAGTAGATGGTATGAAAAATCTTGTTTCTATGTTTCCCCAACACTACACCAACTACAAAATCATTAACATCACACATTAACTCGAAAGGCAATGTCCAATCAGGAGAAACTATGACTGCAGTAGTGACAAAATTCTTTTTCAGAATTTCAAAAGCATCAATGCAAGATTTATCCATTCTAAATGGTATATCTTTTTCAAGGAGAGAACTTAAGGGTTTTGAGATTTTAGAGAAGTCGTTGACGAATCATCGGTAAAAACATACGTGTCCGAGGAAGCTCCTTATTCCCTTCACAGATATCGGTGGAGATAGTTTTTCAATAGTTTCTATCTTCATTTTGTAGACCTCCAAGCATGTTGGTGACACCTTATGATGTAATATTATTCCTTCTTGCACCATAAAGTGTCACTTCTCCTAATTGAGCACCATATTTGTTCCACACAACATTTTAAAACCAAAATTAGATTATCGAGGCAAAGATTGAAGCTATCCCCAAATACAGAAAAAATCATCCATGAAGACTTTCAAATTTTGCTCTACCACATCTGAGAAAATAGCCATCATACATCGCTTAAAAGTAGTCGGTGCATTGCAAAGGCCAAATGACATCCTCCGGAATGCAAAGTTCCATAAGGACTAGTGAATGTCGTCTTCTCTTGATCCTCCAGTGCTATTTCAATCTGGTTATATCCCGAATATCCATCAAGAAGGCAGTAGAATTGATGACCCGTCAATCTATCCAGCATTTGATCAATAAAGGGCAATGGAAAATGATCCTTGTGAGTAGCTTTATTTAACTTGTGTTAATCCATGCACACTCTCCAGCCCCATAAATATTCTAGTCGGGATGAGCTCGTTATTCTCATTTTTAACCACATTTATTCCCCTTTTTTTTGGCACACACTGTACATTACTTACCCAAGAACTATTCGAAATCGGATAAATGATACCGACGTCTAACCATTTAATGATGTCTTTCTTTAACACTTCCTTCATGATCAGATTTAATCATCTTTGTTGCTCAATACTCGGCTTTGCTCCTTCCTCAAGCAGAATTTTATGCATGCAAAATGATGGACTGATTCCCTTAATATCTGCTATGGTCCACCCAATTTCTTTTGTGTACTCCTGTAACACCCTTATCAACTTTTCTTTTTGATTCACATTTAGATCCGCAGAAACAAAAACTGGTAATGTGTCTAAACTTCCCAAGTAGGCATATCGTAAATGAGATGGAAAGGGTTTTAACTTTAGCACTGTTGGCTCTTCTAATGATGTTTGGGACCTCTTTTCTCCTCTGTCGGGCCGGTCAAGAGTATCAAATTGCTTGCTAAATTTCTAAGATACTAGTAATGCATTTAACCACTTGACGTAATATTTATCTTCTTAAGTCCTCGATGGTATCAACCCCAACCAAGGAAGCTTATAACGGATCCTCTAAGTAACTTCTGTTGGTCATCTCACTCACTACTTCATCAACTATATCTATCCATAAACACTCCTCGTATTCCTGATCTTGAACTCGCATTGTCAATTCACGTTTCTTCACATCTATCAAAGTTTTCCTCGTTATTAAGAAAGGACGACTGAGAATGATTGGGATTTCTTTATCTTCCTCATAATCTAAAGTGATGAAATCATCTGGGAAAATTAATTTATCAAACTTGACCAAAATATCTTCCACAATACCTGTAACGACCCCAAAATTCATATAATTTAATTCTCGACTTCGGTCGTTAATAATACATTCAACCTCTAATTTTTACATCATTAAACCATAATACAACCATTGAAATTTGTGGAATAATTAAAATTTTCTATTACAATTGAAATTTTCTATTACAAACTATTCTCGTTCCCAGAACTTTCAACCTTTACATCTAAATATCTCAGAATCATTTAAATACCACAATAGTTTACATCGCAAAACGATATTATAATTTAACATTAATACATTATTCAGAACCTTAAACATGGTTCAAATAATAATAACACAACCAAGGGGTATAAATCTTCAAGTATCACATCTGATTCATGCCTTTCAAGTAACACATAACTTTACCTTGAATCTTGAACCTGCAAAAGTGGTTATTTGCAAGGTTGAACTCGATAGCCCAACAAAATCTAACAGTTTTCATGTATCACATAGCACATAATAGCATGCTCAACATATATCTCATAAACATTGGACTAACATAACATACATGTTACAGTTCATATAACAAGTATAAAGATGTATAAAGATTGAGTTCCTTACTCAATCATCATGCTTTACTCAATCAATGTAGTCATAAGTTGACTTTAACATTTCATACATTCAACATATATATAACACATCATGCTCTTTGCAATAAAGATTTAAATCAATCAAATTCACATAGCAAATAAGAACTGAAAGACTTGCTTGATTCGTTACTTACCAACCACAGCTTACTGCTTTGCGTTTATCCTACAATAATTTAAAAGTTCATATATACAAGCATCAGTTACATATACACAATGAAATCAATTAGATTGCATTGACTCTTCATCTTATCCTTTTATTTCAAAACATTTCCTTTTAATCGTCACTCGATGCTCAATCTAGTGTTTAAGTCTTGTTACAACATCTTTTGTTCAATTACATTAAAATTCATTTTCCTTCTCATTACATTCCACTTTAATTGACACTTGACATTCAGTTAAGTCTTTTATATCACCTTAGACATATAATGGCTGTTAACATTATTTTAGTTAACCTTCGCCTCGTATTTCTTTATATTCTCTTTTTAGTGATTACACTTAGCATTTGGTTTAAGACGTCATAGTTTGATATTAAATTATATTAATGTATTATCTTCATTAAAGTTAATTAAATCAACTTCCATCTCCTGCTTTTAAATTACTTCATTCAAATGGTTACATAACATTTAGTCAAGTCCTTACAATCTTGCATCTACATCCTTTTAGATGTATATTAGGTTAGTTAATAATTAACTTAACCTTCCTATCATTATTTAAATTTTATTTTATACTTTCAAGTTATTTCTTTTAATTGATACTTAACACGTGGTTAAGTTCTTTACTTATGCCTCCATATCATTATCTTGCATGCTAAACTAGATTAGACCCTTGCTTGTGACAACCTCAAATTCTGAGACTTCTCTTTCCGCTTGAGGCTCGTGGCATGGCACAACTGCGATGCCCCAAGCCTTGCACCGCACAAGAATCTTACCGGTTCGATTCATGAAGACTAATCCAATGGCCTTGGTCTTGCCCGTTTACTGGCTAATAATCAAGCTACATTGACATGACTGAACCTGAGCAGCTATGCTCCTACCGACTCCCAAAACTAACCCAATTCCTATAGAAATTCATGAAACTTAACATCTAAACTTATGTAATAACATCAATAAACATGTTATACACCATTCCAAATACATAAACATTACATAAACACATATTTGAAGAATCAAAACCTTAATTTTCCAAATTTCTTCATTTTTTACACTTTTAGCGAATTCGATCGCCACGACTTCGTTTCTTAACCAATTGACACGATTTAAACTACGTTGATTTCGTTTCTTAACATACTATCACAATCCAACTTCAATTCATAGATTCCAACAGATATAAGGCATAAAATTTGGTACTTTCTAAGCTACTTCATATGAACATAAACACTGCGATATCATTTTCTTCTTCAAACCCAATTTCTCATGAATTTGATAACAAATAACATGTTTACATGAAAATTAACAGAGTTTTGAAATTATATATACATACATATACATCTCAATTCACGTGAAATTGCATCAAAATATACACATACTACCAAAACTAGAAATAATATAAGAATAGTTTATACCTTGAATTTCCTACTAGCAAGATGGTAGAATCCTTCCTCAACCCTTAACAATTCACAGAGATCACACTCAAGCTCTCTCTAACCCTCTGTATTTTCTCCTCTCTGTGTCTCTATGCTAGCGAGCTTTAGGGAAAAATAAGACGCGAAATATAACTGGCCTCCCACTAACCCACGTAACTTCAATTAAAAAATATAAAAAGTTGCGTAAGTTGAATAAGCCAAAGGCCACAAGGCCTTGTTTGGCTACCACATAAACCCCATAAACTAAATTATTTAAATAATATTTATATCATATAGTTTCAATTGTCACACTTTAAATTTAGTTAATGTAAATAACTTTAGTTTAGCTAATTTAAATAACTTATATTAAAATTCTTATTATATCTTACAATAAATAATTATATATCTAATTTAATTAATAAATTAGACACATCACTTTATTTAATTTATTTATTTCCATTAAATTAAATAATTTATTTAGCTTAATTATTTTCTTAAATATTAAGCAATTGATTTAATTTAATTATTTCCTTAAATTAAATCCTTCAAATAAAATTATCAATACTCAATTTAATTAACATTAATCAATTTAGTTACTAAATTAATTCACCATAAATTTATCAACCATTTATTTATCTCAATAAATAAATAAATTTAAAATATTTATTTAATTCAATAAATATTTAAAATTAATTACTAAATTCATTTAATTCCTTCAATAGTTAACTTACTATTAAACCTCACTTTTCCAATATATTAATTTATATTTCTCTTCACACTGTATCATATATTTCAACATATAAAGCACATATATATACATACTTAAACTCAAAACATCTCATAATAAGAATTTTAATTATTAAATTCTTATTTTAATAACTTATAAAAATTCGGGTTGTCACATCTTACACCCCTTTATAAGGATCCCGTCCTCGGAATCAACAAAATCTCCCTTACTCGATTTTTGCCAAATCTCTTTTCAAAATTTATCGTTGAATAACTTCATCACATTATCTTAATATAGATTTTATATTTCTTACTCCCACCATTACTCATAATAAATTCTTGTAAGTTTTATTTCATAACATTTACTTAGACTCAATTATATTTAAGTATTACATATTCTTTGACCCGTTCATTATCTTTCTCTAAGGATCATTATCATATACTGTATTTTCAAATTCTCGGGACATTACATTCACCCCTTCTTCTAAGAATTTCGTCCTTGAATTTTTTGACTTAATAATATTCATTCATTCTATTTATCAAAATAGATTTTATGCTAATATCTATTTATTCATTAGGTTCTGCAACCAAATTCTTTTTCTAAGGATCTTTCTAAGATCATAATATTCCTCACCTCATCCTCTTTTAAGAGTTTCACATTTCTCTTCTTTCTGGAATTTCATTCTTCTTTTGAAATTATTATGTTTTGCATAATTTTCTCATCCTTTCCACTTTCACCTTTCAGAATAATAAGAATCTTCCACAATTGCTTAATAATTGGGAATCGATATGAATAACAGGAATTTAAAAGATTCCAAATCACGCTGAGGGGTCATAAGACCTTGAACTACGTCTCTTGGTTATCAAGTATCTCGACTTGAACCTTTAACAGTCATAAGACTATACGGACCTTGAACTCTTCTCCAGGTTTAACAGTGCTTCACCTCCATAAACCATCTTTAATAGAATGTTTAGCAATCACACAGACTGAAAACACTCTCTGCAAGTACTCTAGGTGATCAGCCTATCGTACCCATACGTCGTGCACAATGTATTACATCTTAACATTGTAACGACTATATGCGTTACTTTCGGAACCATTGTCTCCGATAACGTCCCCTTTTACAGGGTTTCACCTCAGCTTTTCAACATCTGAATCCGCACCAAAATAATTTGGTTTGGCATAACTTCTCAAGAAACGCTTGAATTTTATGAACATCTTTCAATATTCTTCTAGCTGAATCAAATAGCATAGACTTCTACAACAATTCAGACATCAATCGAAATATACATATACATATATACATTCTCATATCTTAAAGAAATCTCAAAAATCTTTTTATGACTTCATGATACCGCACTGCATTTACAGTCCGTTTGAGGATTCCGTCATTTGGTGATTTTATCATACTACATCATACCATAGTGGGCTGACGATCCTTAGATCACATCCAACACTAAGTAATACTGCATTGATGACTCCATCGTTTTATCATCTCTGCACCAGGTTCCATGATGCATTGATGATATATAAAAACAAATATATATCTTTTGATATATTTCAAATCATTTTTGTCTAGCCAAAGCAATTAGCATAGACATACGAATAATAGTACTATTTTTTGTTAAAATTTTTTTGGTTCACTAGTGTGACTCAACACATTTTTTTTTCCAAAAATCAAAAGTATAACCATCGGCACGAAGTCAATAAATTTTGAAAATCTAGCAAAGCTAGAAGATTTAGAATACCTAATTTTCTCCATCATTTTCAATCTTTACACTCTATATTCTTGTATTTCAACTTATAATCCTCTTATATCCCCAGTATAGTTCATCAAACTTACCGCACATTGGAAGTTCAGGAACTTGCTACAATAATATGAGTTTAAGAACTTGTCCTAGTCAGACCATAGGCGTCCATTCGCTGAGGGGTTCAAAACATACCATATTATTGTGAGTCACGAACTTACTATATGCATTAGTTTTAAGAACCGCACCTAATCCTAATAATATCTGACTAATCTGAATAGTTTTTAACTATCAAATATACACATTAGAAAAACATCACCTTTTCGCCACATATACATTGATAGCGCAACACCAACATTCCAATGATTATCAATGTGATAACTGAGTGCAAGCACAAAACCCTCGCCCATACAAAGATTTGTACAACTTAGCCATCACATGAGTCCTCAATTGAAATCTCACCTAACTCTATCTTACTCTTAACTTGCTCTTTGCTCGATACGAATTCCTTGTATCACATTATCTATAACTCCTCGTGAGTTATCTCGTACTATTTCATAGTACATCATCTTCATAGCATCAAGCTATAATTACTCAAACCTTACAGACCAATTTTTTCCTTTTATAACTTAAACAGATCACGTCGTGATCTTATTCTATAATCATCTCCTTAAAAGTCTTTCCTTAACTCATGATCGTTTTGTTTTACGATTCCCTTTCTTTCCTTTTTCATCATTACGACATTCTTTGTTTCCTTGAGTATTGGAGTTAGGCAACTCCCATTTTTTTTTATTACTTCAAGATTCTTCTTTGAATTTTCTTGTTTATATAACAATTCTTCCTTTAAGAATTTCTAACTTCATTCACATTGCTCAACATTTCATCATACGCATCCATTTTCTAACATTGCTCAACATTTCATCATACGCATCCATTTTCTATACATGGTACACATCGAGTCTCTAATAGTTTCAATATGGTACGCTGAGTGGTTTCCCACAAACAACTTATAAACTAGGTTCCGAGTTGCTAGTTCGTATATACCTCCACTTTATGAAGGAATCGTTTAGCCCAGATACCACATATCAACTATTAAAGAGTACAATTATACCATACTTAAATATATATTTTTTTATTCTTAACTTCTTTATCATTCTCTTCTTATAGACATTGTCTATTTATTATCACCTTACATCCTTATTATTGGAGTTGGGTAACCCCACTTTCATATTCCTTATAACTTTACGAGATTCTTCTTTGAATTCTCTCACACATGTTTTAATCCCTTCTTTATAAATTTTTTTAATTATTTCTTATTGTTCAAACTCTATTTGGGCATATTCTTTCATTATCATCATCTTCCTTCTCTAAGGTTATAGCCTACAGTACTCCTACCCAAGGTTTATAACCTACAGCTTTGATACCAACTGTAACAAACCCAAAATTTATACAATTTAATTCTCGACTTCGGTCGTTAATAATACATTCAACCTCTAATTTTTACATCATTAAACCATAATACAACCATTGAAATTTGCGGAATAATTAAAATTTTCTATTACAATTGAAATTTTCTATTACAAACTATTCTCGTTCCCAGAACTTTCAACCTTTACATCTAAATATCTCAGAATTATTTTAATACTACAATAGTTTACATCGCAAAACGATATCACAATTTAACATTAATACATTATTCAGAACCTTAAACATGGTTCAAATAATAATAACACAACCAAGGGGTATAAATCTTCAAGTATCTCATCTGATTCATGTCTTTCAAGTAACACATAACTTTACCTTGAATCTTGAACATGTAAAAGTGGTTATTTGCAAGGTTGAGCTCGACAGCCCAGCAAAATCTAACAGTTTTCATGCATCACATAACACATAATAATATGCTCAACATATATCTCATAAACATTGGATTAACATAACATACATGTTACAGTTCATATAACAAGTATAAAGATGTATAAAGATTTGAGTTCCTTACTCAATCAGCATGCTTTACTCAATCAATGTAGTCATAAGTTGACTTTAACATTTCACACATTCAACATATATATAACACATCATGCTCTTTACAGTAAAGATTTAAATCAATCAAATTCACATAGCAAATAGGAACTGAAAGACTTGCCTGATTCGTTGCTTACCAACTACAGCTTACTGCTTTGCGTTTATCCTACAATAATTTAAAAGTTCATATATACAAGCATCAGTTACATATACACAATGAAATCAATTAGATTGCATTGACTCTTCATCTTATCCTTTTATTTCAAAACATTTCCTTTTAATCGTCACTCGATGCTCAATCTAGTGTTTAAGTCTTGTTACAACATCTCTTTGTTCAATTACATTAAAATTCATTTTTCTTCTCATTACATTCCACTTTAATTGACACTTGACATTCAGTTAAGTCTTTAACCTTGCCTTTATATCATCTTAGATATATAATGGCTGTTAACATTATTTTAGTTAACCTTCGTCTCGTATATCTTTATACTTCTCTTTTAGTCGACACTTAGCATTTGGTTAAGTCATCATAGTTTGATATTAAATTATATTAATGTATTATCTTCATTAAAGTTAATTAAATCAACTTCCATCTCTTGCTTTTAAATTACTTCATTCAAATGGTTACATAAAGTTTAGTCAAGTCCTTACAATCTTGCATCTACATCCTTTTAGATGTATATTAGGTTAGTTAATAATTAACTTAACCTTCCTATCATTATTTAAATTTTATTTTATACTTTCAAGTTATTTCTTTTAATTGATACTTAACACGTGGTTAAGTTCTTTACTTATGCCTCCACATCATTATCTTGCATGCTAAACTAGATTAGACCCTTGCTTGACAACCCTCAAATTTGAGACTTCTCTCGCTTTGGCTCAGGGACATGGCAGCATTTCCTATTTCTCAAGCCTTAACATACTGCCAAGAATTGTTACCAATGCTTGAACTCGTAGAAGACCAATCATGCCAATTGCTACCTGCTTTAATTCAGGTAATAATAGCAGTGCATTGCGTCGGCGGACCGATGTAAATCTATGACAACTTCTGCTTTCGAGCCTTACTCCCAAAACCAACCCAATTCCTACAGAAATTCATGAAACTTAACATCTAAACTTATGTAATAACATCAATAAACATGTTATACACCATTCCAAATACATAAACATTACATAAACACATATTTGAAGAATCAAAACCTTAATTTTCCAAATTTCTTTATTTTTTACACTTTTAGCGAATTCGATCGCCACGACTTCGTTTCTTAACCAATTGACACGATTTAAACTACGTTGATTTCATTTCTTAACATACTATCACAATCCAACTTCAATTCGCAGATTCCAACAGATATAAGGCATGAAATTTGGTACTTTCTATGCTACTTCATATGAACATAAACACTGCGATATCATTTTCTTCTTCAAACCCAATTTCTTATGAATTTGATAACAAATAACATGTTTACATGATAATTAACAGAGTTTTGAAATTATATATACATACATATACATCTCAATTCACGTGAAATTGCATCAAAATATACACATATTACCAAAACTAGAAATAAAATAGGAATAGTTTATACCTTGAATTTCCTACTAGCAAGATGGTAGAATCCTTCCTCAACCCTTAACAATTCGTAGAGATCACACTCAAGCTCTCTCTAACCCTCTGTATTTTCTGGGAAAAATAAGACGCGAAATATAACTGGCCTCCCACTAACCCACGCAACTTCAGTTAAAAAATATAAAAAGTTGCGTCAGTTGAATAAGCCAAAGGCCACAAGGCCTTGTTTGGCTACCACATAAACCCCATAAACTAAATTATTTAAATAATATTTATATCATATAGTTCCAATTGTCACACTTTAAATTTAGTTAATGTAAATAACTTTAGTTTAGCTAATTTAAATAACTTATATTAAAATTCTTATTATATCTTACAATAAATAATTATATATCTAATTTAATTAATAAATTAGACACATCACTTTATTTAATTTATTTATTTCTATTAAATTAAACAATTTATTTAGCTTAATTATTTTCTTAAATATTAAGCAATTGATTTAATTTAATTATTTCCTTAAATTAAATCCTTGAAATAAAATTATCAATACTCAATTTAATTAACATTAATCAATTTAGTTACTAAATTAATTCACCATAAATTTATCAACCATTTATTTATCTCAATAAATAAATAAATTTAAAATATTTATTTAATTCAATAAATATTTAAAATTAATTACTAAATTCATTTAATTCCTTCAATAGTTAACTTACTATTAAACCTCACTTTCCCAATATATGAATTTATATTTCTCTTCACACTGTATCATATATTTTAACATATAAAGCATGTATATATACATACTCAAACTCAAAACATCTTATAATAAGAATTTTAATTATTAAATTCTTATTTTAATAACTTATAAAAATTCGGGTTGTCACTATACCCCTCAAATACTTAACTGACCTATCTTCCAACTGTAAGCTGATATTTGTTAGTTTAGGTGACTTTAACCCCAACTGAGTGTAGACTAATAACGGTATTAAATTGAATTTAACTACCCATTCACATATCACATCATACATATCACATCTAACTACCCATTCAATTATGAATTTCATCATTCATTATGTTACCTTAATAAAAATATACATTAAAACATAATTATACCGTCGTTATCTCAGGCTAACTAACCTTAACCTTTCATGTCTATTAATACAAAAGACTTAAACAAAATTATAATATAATAATCATTGAACAACTTGATACTACTCGGTCGCCTTCGCTTTGCCTTTGTCCTTATTAGAACCTTCTGCTACCTCGACTTTAGCTGAAATATTTTATATAAGCAAGGGTGAGTAACGAGTTTTCTTCACAAGTTAAAGCGTACAATAAAAGATAAAGAAGAATTTAACTTTCTAAAATTTTAACGATATTCGAAAGATTTCTAAGTAGCTGAATAATAAATCATTTGCAATAACAAGAATTTTCTTTAGTTTCATACTGAATAACATTCCAAGGATGAAAGAGTAAAATTCTATCGAAGGTTCAATAATATAGCAATATTTTTTAAAAATTGGGTATTTATTAAATCTGAGGGAAGTTCCGTCGGAAATACCTTATTCCGTTGGAATTAACTATTTTTTTTAAATGCAGATTTTAAAAGTTCAGTTTCCAGGTGTTTAAACCCATTAATGTACCTGTAACCTGTCACAACCCAATACACAGTAATATAAACCTGTATCTCACATTCAAATATGCAACGTAGCGCTAAAACATAATCTTCAACTTATTATCATTCAAATTCACATTCAAATATCCACCAAAACGTATTATAAGCTAATGTTCCATATATATAAGCTAACCAATTACAAATATAAGCTAATGTTCCATAAACGATAAATAATATAATTTATAATACTTATACAGACGTAATTAGACACTATAATATATACAAATGTTCTATAATACTTATACATACGTAATTAGACACTATAATATATACAAATGTTCTACAATAACATGAATACAAATGAACTATAAACTAGTAAAAGTATCATCATCAAGGTAGGAGGTGAACGACACTGCTTTCTGTGTATGGAAATCGGTATCGTCGCTGCTCGTCATTGCCGCTTTGCTTCGCCATCATCGCCACCTGTTGATAGAATCAAAAATATAAATCATTAGTCCAGTATATATATATATATATATATATATATATATATGTATGTATGAGAATTAACAAGCTAGCCTTAATTGAAAAAAGCATAAACAATAAGAATACCTGAGTAGGCGGGGGCGGACGAAAAGCCTCATCCAAGAGGGTAATCACCATCCGGAGCATCTTGGCGCTCTAAGCGTCGAATTGCTCTCATGGTAATCCTGTACTCTCTACAAAGGCCCCTGCTATAATATCCTAAGTAATCTGGTGAAGACGAGAACTGGAAGGCAACTGCTGACGTCGAAAGACCAGATCAGTACGAAACCTATCCGACATAGCCCCTATCAGCCGCCGGAAGATATCGTCATCCAAGCCAGTGCCCGTATGAGATGGTCCGACATGTGCTCTCGGACGCTGGCGCTGACTAGAGCCTATAAAGAGATACAAATTTGATTACTAATAATAATTTATATAATGTGATAAATTCGGATAATTTCGTGAAACATAATAAAATATTACCTCCAGGAAGTGCATATGTGGGTATCCTCAGTAGACCCAACACTCGATATCTACCGGTACTGCTAGTAGGGGGATCCTGAGACGCGACCTATAGTCTCAGCTCCTCATCCCGATCTAATAAAATATCGGGAAGAGGTGGCGAGAATTAACTACTCGTAACCCCTCCTAATAGCCTCCAAATTCGACTATCGCTCGTCCGAAAGCCTCTGAAATCGGTCACCTCAATGTATTCCAGATATCGTATGTTAATTATATCATTTTATTTACGATTGAATATTACTAAAAAATAAATAGTAAGATGAGTTTTACCCGTATAGCTAAAGCTGCCTAAGACAAAGCACTCTCGTCCTTAGGCGTGTGGGCTCGATCCCAAAACTATAGAATGGTAGGATCTCAGCCCAAGGTCCTCCCCAATGCCTAATAAAAACATTCATAAAACATGTATTAAGTATTTGTGTGAGAACTTGATACCTAAATAACTAAATACAACATACTTACCGTCTTCGCCTCCTCGAACGACTGAGAACCAGTGGTGTGTACTATCCGGAGCTGACCACAGTTCTTCTTTTCCTGCTCAAACTTTTTCTTGAAGTTATCAGCCTCCCAGTGCGCACACATAGCCTCCTAGGCTAAATCGGAGACTATGTGGGGCTGATGATCTCTGATGGTGGTCCGTCTTTGGTCCTCAATCGCCCAAGGTCACCCTTTGTCGCATCTCATACAGCCAGCCGGAGTAATTCGCAGCGACATGATGCTCAATCACATCGTCACCAGCTGACTGAGAGATGCTCAGGTCAAATCTATAATAAAACTATAACAAAAGTTAATTTAAAATTAGGAACAATTGATTGTCATCCTAATACAACTATGTAGTAATTAATATAATATGCTTAACTTACGTGGAACTCTCACAAGATGGTCTGCATAAAAGTGGCATCCTACCGCGCATACTGACTGAACTGCATGCACCCTCTCGGGAGATGCGTCAAACAGATCGCGTGTAGGGTGTGCTTAGCCACCGAGTCTAGTATACTACAGAAAAAGTATAACAATATGTGTTATGTGAATTGTGTTTTTTAATAACTGATAGAAATATTACCAATTTATTAACACTTATTGCTGGGAAGCGACATCCATCGATGCAGAAGTAAGTATCGCCGATTTTGACGCGACCAAAGATACCGAGGTTCGTCCCTTGGTGTCGTCGACAAGGTGCATATATAATAATTGTATTTAACTAAGTCAATAAACATTATAACTAATGCAGCTTGAGATATATTTAAATTCTAGTTAAGATAACTTACTCGCGCCTGAAGAAGAGCCTCCATCATGGCTACAGTCTCCAGTACCGGATCGCCCACCACCTCGGCGACCTCCACCGCTATGTCTAGCCATGAATATCCTACTGAAATAACAAAATTGGTAGATTATGAATATTAAGGTTTAAAAATATGTGGTATGTATTAATATGAATGCTCATTTTCAATTAAGCACGTCATCAAACCCATCAGAATCAACGTGTATATCATTCTCGGATTTAGTATCTTCCTCATCCTCAGTTTCGAAGAACATATAGAGATAACAGTAGAAAAATCCTCAAAATAACAAATACGTACCATTTCGTATTGGCACCGGCCTAAGTGAGAGACATAACATCCAATAACAGTCCCAAACTAGGGACTGTTCGACATTCACTCCTACTGAGTGAATGTCAAACGGGTTTCTAAGTTCCAAAGTATAGTACATATATTATTGAGTGTATTGAAGATTAAAGGGAGATTATTATTGAGTTTATTGAAAATTGTGGTAAACTAAGCAAATGCTACTTAGTTTATTTTGCCAATGATGATAAACTAAGTAAGTGGTACTTAGTATATGAGAATTGTTATTTGGAATCTATAGAGACTACTTGAGTCGGCAACCAGGAAAAAAAGGTTCGTAGTTCCTGTTTGTGTCCTATACTCGAATAATAATGTTAATTGAATTACTGCAGACATTCCTCACTGTTCCATCATAACAGATGACAACATCCCGAAGGAGTTCCATTAAGTTATTGAACAAAGTTTTAGGTTAAGCAACCCTCTAGATGAACGAACAATCACTTCTCTGCTAGGAATGAATCATCTCCCCATATGAGTCCAATCTATGACATAGACAATTTCTCTCCACTTCGAATTCCTCAAATGGATAGTTCTCATAGAAAAAGAGGTGAGACGTTCTGTGAGTACTACCCATCTGGGGAATTCGGAGTGGTGAGAAGCTCTCTATGTCATGGATTGGACCCATATGGGGAGATGATTCATTCCTAGCAGAGAAGTGATCGTTCGCTTATCTAGAGGGTTGCTTAACCTAGAACTTTGTTCAATAACTTAATGGCACTCCTTCCAGATGTTGCCATCTGTTATGATGGAATAGTGAGGAATGTCTGTAGTAATTCAATTAACTTTATTATTCGATATATATTACAAACAGAACTACGACCCCCACAATTTAATTGTCGAGGAATTGGTTGGAGTACTATTAGCTGCAACTGCTATGTCGAAACCTGCATACAAGAAAGAGTACATATATATAGGGAGAGTATTCTTGCATTTATTGAAAATTGTGGCAAACTAAGCAAATGCTACTTAGTTTATTTTGCCAATGATAAACTAAGTAGGTGGTACTTAGTTTATGAGAATTGTTATTTGGAATCTATAGAGACTACTGTTCGACATTCACTCCTAGCTACTTAGTTTATTTTGCCAATGATAAACTAAGTAAGTGGTACTTAGTTTATGAAAATTATTATTTGGAATCTATAGAGACTACTGTTCGACATTCACTCCTAGCTACTTAGTTTATTTTGCCAATGATAAACTAAGTAAGTGGTACTTAGTTAATGAGAATTGTTATTTAGAATCTATAGAGACTACTGTTCGACATTCACTCCTACTTAGTTTATTTTGCCAAGGATAAACTAAGTAAGTGGTACTTAGTTTATGAGAATTGTTATTTGAAATCTGTAGAAACTACTGTTCGACATTCACTCCTACTTAGCTTATTATTATATTTTTTTTATTTTAATTTGTAGTATGTTATATTATAGTATATAATTGGTTTATTTATTTATTAAATTTAATTTATTAAATTAAATTAAATTAAATCATTTTATTTTATTAAATCAAATTAAAATTATTACTATTTTTTTATTTTATTTTGTATTATATTATATAAGTTTTAATTTAATTTAATATAATTTAATTTCATAATTATTTTAATTTAATATAATTTATTATTTTATTTTATTTTATTTTATCTTGTTGTTGATCGATTTCGCAATCAATGAATACGTGCAAGTATATACGGTCAACAAGTAATAAAGTGAAAGTAGAGTATCGTTCCCACGAGGAATTATTTAATAAAAATCACCAAGTACTAATTCTTAACCAAACTAATTTTATTTAAACAATCTCAAATCGTGTTTTTTCTAATTAAGAAAACTAAATTAACTAATTAAAACTAAGATTTTAACGAATGAATTCAAATAAATAAAGATTAAGACTTCAATATCCCCAATTATGAATTATAAATCTATTATCCAATTATCCCAATTATTATGCCTCTTTGAATTGTTAATGAAATTCTCAAATACCAAAAGTCCTTTTCAAGTGATCAATTGCCTTCTATTTAATCCAGATTAATCTTGCTATATTCCTATGCAAAACAATTGAATTAAACTCTTTCCAATCCAAATTCCTTATGTGTTACATGCGGCGAACAAATATTTTCATTCAATTCACAAACCTAATTATTCACCATGCAAATAACTAAGTCACATGATATCATGCCCAGTTCTAACCCTAGAATTCCTCTTTCAATTCCTTCTAGAGTAACAAAGTAATTACTGATCAGATAATTAAGCAATAAGCACAAGACAAGATAAACAACTCACTTTAACATAAATAATTGGAATATAATGAATAACTAATTCATAGCCATAAAAAGTTCAATTGAAATCTTAAGGAAAGAGTTAGTTCATAATTAATAAATTAAAACCAAGAATCCACAATTGAATAGACATTAAAAGATAAAAGTAAGAGAAGAGAAAGAATAGAATCTGTTGTCGAAGAAATGATGCTCCCTCTTTGCTTCTTGCTTCTTGATCTTCAATGATCTTCAAGTTGCTTCAATCTCCAAAACTAATAAGAACTAGGGTTAATATTCTAATCTAATGGAGTGTTTTATCTAAGCTAAGCTATGTCTTCTCTCTTTATTTTATGCCTTACATCATGTATTTATAGGTTACAAGTCCAATTTTTAGCTTAGGAACAAACTCAATCCTATTTGGAGTCAAAAGGTGTCAAAATTCGCCAAAACGCAGCGTCCAGGCCATCACCAAGCCCTTCCCCAAAGATCCCAAATAACTGGGCACGGCGCTCAAACTCTGCTCCCAGTACCCGGCTGGCCACAAGCATAGGCTAAAAATGGGCGCCCGGCGCTACCACATGTTCTGACATTCTCTGCTCCGACGTCCTTTGGGAAAATGGCCATAACTTCTTCGTCCGAACTCCGATTTCGATGATTCAAGATGACCCGGGAAAGAGGAGAAGTAGATCTACAATTTTCATTCTTTGAGTGTTTCAAAATAAGGTCCAGAACTATACTCAAATTGGCTCTGAAGTGACTGCTGTGTAAATGACCACCCAAAACCATGACGTTCGACATCCGTTGGTACAACGATCATAACTCTTGCATCCGAACTCTAATTGGAATGATTCAAAATGTTCCGGAAAGCTAACACGATGCTCTTCACTTCAATGTAAGCTAAGTTCCAAACCAAGAACATGAAGTAAGTATGAAAGCCCAAATGATGTTCGATTTGCTATTCTTTGCGTTTTCTTTGCTTTTCCTTACCAATAGTCGCTCACATCGCTCTGAAACGTATAACCTACAAAATGAACACAAAATGAATGAAAAGTAACTAAGACACATAAATATAAGCAACTAATTCAAGTAAAAGATACCGGATAAGTGTATATAAAATCCACTTATCACTTGTATTATATTATATAATTTTTAAATTTTTTATTAAATTAAATTTATTTTAAATTATTTAAATTAAATTAAATTAAAATAAATTAAATTTATTTTATTTTATTATTTTATTTTATTTTATTTTTTATTAAAGTGTATTTTATTTGTATTATATTATATATTTTTAAATATTTTTTATTTAATTTAATTTATTTATTAAGTTAAATTAATTTTTTTTTATTTTGTTCAAAATAATTTAATTTATTATTTTATTTTATTGTACTTTATTTTGTATTATATTATATTATCTAATTTTTAAAATTTATTTTATTTAATAAACTAAACTAAATTAAATTTATTTTATTTTATTTTATTTTAGTAGTAAGAAACTAAGTAAATGCTACTTAGTTTATATTTTAATATTGGGAAAGTAATTACTAATACAATACATGCAGGGCCCATAAATATTCTGCAATTTCATAATTTTGACAGAATTTCTGTCATAAATTCAGTCGGAAGTAGCAAATATATCAAGATTAAAAACAGTCCTAAAACTAGTTAAATTATGATAAGGAACCCAAATTTGATATGCTATACACTTCATAATATCAATATTATGCAATTTCCAAATTCCAAATAATATGCAGTCCACATTCCAAAATCAAAATTCTAATTTCAGCAATATAAACAAGAAAAATAAGACCCAAATTTCAGACTCCCAATTTCAACAACAGGACCCAAATTTTCGACCCACAAATTCACAGCAACAACATATTATCCAAATTGGGTTAATCTCATATTCAAACTGAAACTAAACCTAAAACAAATTAAGCCACAAATTTCAGAAATATAATACAAAATATCATACAAATTTTAGAAATATTATAACTTTCAGACATTCAAAACTAATTTTTATTTAACAATTTGCAACAAATTAACCCTAAAAATCTAATGCTTTGCAGAAAACTAACCTTGAAATTGACTTAATGTGCAAACTAAAGGAGTGCAACCGACGGTGGTGCCTGATGGTGCGTGGCTGGTGGTGGTGGTGGTAGTGATGATGGTGGAATCGACGGTGGTGGTGGTGTCTGCTGGTGGTGGAACCGACAGTGATGGTGGCTGCTGCTGGTGGTGGTGGAATCGACGGTGGTGGTGGTGGAACCGGTGGTGTTGGCGGCGAAGGTGGTGGTGGAGATGAGAGCAGTGAGAGAGAAGTGAGACTGAGAGAGAGAATGAAGTGAGAGAGAAATGAGAGAGAGCGTAAAGTGAGAGAGAAATGAGAGAGAGAGAGAGCAAAGTGAGAATGAGGGGCGGCTGGGGAAGACGAGCTGACTAATTAGGTTTAAAGATTATTTTCGACGTAATTTCCATTGAACTTAACTCCGTCGTAATTAAGGTATCTTCGACGGATATTCTGTCGAAGATAAACACTATTCAGTCGAATATAAGGTTGACGCTGGCAGGAACATTGGTGCCAAATGGATGCATCTATTTCTGACGAACATCCGTCGAAATTACTATAGTTTCGACTGAATTATGTTCGACTGAATAATCTGCCGAAATTAGTATTATCTTCGTGGGAATATATCCGCCGAACTTAGTTCTGTCAGAATTAGACAATTTTCTTGTAGTGATAGATCTTCCAATAATAAATCAGTTCATAATAAATAGAACGTATCATGCTTTAACAAATATTAATCTAGCCAAAACAAATAGCTGAGACTGGCTCGTAAATAGTTCCAATAATAGAACAAGTATTAATTACACTATATGCGAATAACAATAATAATTATAGATGTGAATACCTATCAATAATTATTTACTAATCATGCTTTGAAATTAATAACTCAAGTTGAGTTAGGAAACTTACAATAAATGCGAATATTCAGTAACAATCTTAGATGTGGAATAATCAACAATAATTATCCACTAACATGCTTGAAAAATAATCACTCGACTTTGAGTTAGAGAACTTGCCTGGATCCTGGACCGCCATGTTAAACGTGCGTGATGTTGGTCTTACTGGTTGAGCTGGTCCATTGGTCGTTAGAGTCCCACTGCTGTTTCCTTTGTTGTTGCTTTCCTTCTTTATATTCTTCTTTGGACAGTTACGGATTTGATGGTTTGACGATCCACATAAATAACAACCATGTATCTTATCTGGGTTGGGACAATTAGGAGAGATATGTCCCTCTTGGCCACAGTTAAAGCACACTCCTTTGCCTTTTAAGCAGACTCCCAGATGATTTTTCCCACAAATTGCACACGACTCACCTTTCTTCATACCTTCTCCTGATTTATTTTTCAATTGGGTGTTATCGCTCCATTTACGCTTGTTGGAGTTACTCCCTCCACTGCTACCTCCTTCATTTGTCCTTTTCTTCTTTTCTTGGTGATACCTTGATACAGTTTCACTGCCTCCCTCGGCGATGATTACTTTTTTTAATAGAGACTAAAATGTATTAATCTATAGTACTGCTACCTTGCTAAATATTGATGGTTTCAGTCCATTTTCAAACCTTCGCACCTTTTGTACCTCCGTGTCCACCTGATGCGGAGAGAATCTAGCTAATTCGTTGAATCTGGCGGCGTAATATGAAATTGTCATGTTTTCCTATTTCAGTTCTAGGAATTGAACCTCTGTCCTTGCTTGCATACTTGGCGAGAAGTAATTCTTGTTAAACAATTCTTTGAACATTGTCCATGTCACCATCGTTGTTCCTGCTTTATTATGGTTTATCACCCACCAGTAGTTCGCCTCCCCCTTCATAAAATAGGTAGCAAAAATGGTCTTTTGCTCCTCTGCTACTCTAGCAATAACAAATATTTTCTCTATCTCTTTTATCCATGTATAAGCTTCTATTGGATCTAATGTTCCCTTAAACTCTGGTGGTCCTACTGCCTTGAAGTCTTTAAAATTCGCTAATTGATTTCTTGGTAGATTTTCTGTGGCTAGTTCCCTATTCTGCATAAATTTTGCCATCATGTTTAAAAAGTCTTGCATTGGGTTTGGTTGACCTCCTCCTGCATTATTAACCGACTCTTCGCCCTCTTATTTTCTTAGTACTCTTCTTGGCGGCATTGTCTGATTAAACAAAACTTTAATTTATTACTTCATCTTTTACACCTTTATGCCACATCTGATTAGTGGTATCATAAAAATTTAACACAAAATTTTAAATTTAGCCCAATTCGGCTTACTGGATTAACCAATTCGACTTGCTGAATTAACCAATTATCAGTTAGATAGCTTACTATCTTTATTCTCAAAACTTATTTACTTAATCAAACATATATTCATATTTATTCAACTAGTTCATATTACTTTACATCGCATAACACATACTGCAATAATCATTTACTATCCCTTTTTGACAACAAAAGTCAAGAATCACTGCGACAACTTATACAAAAGTTGAGACTCACAGAGGTTATCTCAATATTCTTACATAAGCGAGGATTACATTCATATAGATATATAATTACATATACCTACTCATCGTCTATAATACTACATTACTAACATATTATCTTTCTCCAAAGGTTCTACTCCTCATACTTAATTTTCTTTCTTCCACTTCCATCACCTGTCTTCTTCTTAGGACAATTCTTAGCCTGATGACCTTTTTCTCCGCACAAAAAACATCCTCATTTCTTAGGTTTGGGACAATTAGGAGATACGTGTCCTCCTTGTTCGCAATTATAACACACATTTTTACCCTTCAAACATTCCCCAAATGCTTCTTTTTGCAGTTAATACATGCCTTCTTCTTTGGCTGTGAATCCCCTAAGTTGTTGTCATTGTCATTGTTCAGTTTCCTTTTATCATTCTTTCCCTCTTTCTTTTTTCTTAAAGTTTCAGACGATACATTGCACTTGGCTCTTCTCCCATCGACTTGTGCCTTCAGCTCATTTTGTTCTTCAGGTATCTCTCTTAGTGCCCTTACCAACTGGTCATTTGGTAATCTTTCAACATTCCACATTTCCTCAAGGAAAAACACCTTATTACTTAAATCTTGAACTTCCCCTGATGCTTGACCATCTACGACTACTACACTACCTTCTTCTCCATCTTCTGTCTCTATTTCTGATCCTACTTTAGCTTCTTTGGAATATACTTCCTCTTCTTCATTCAGTTCCATCTCGGGGTACTCGTCATGATTGCTTCCTAGATTTACCGCAGGTTCTTCCTTTAGAACTTTCTCAATTATCTCTTCTTCTTCAAAATTCTTCTCCGATTCGCCTACCATTTCACCTTGAGCTACCACCTCGGCTATTGGCACTGGTGCAGCTGCTAACATCTCAATAAGCACTTGAGTTTCTCTAATCTCATCATCTCCTGACATCCTACAACTAACAAATTTCATTAATATATCTTAATAAAACATACATTCATTATATGGAATTAAAATATATTTCATAACAATACTAATTCTCAAAGAAAACTCTACATGAGTTTTATCTCCTTCTATTCCTTAATATCATCATCTACTGACATTGTTCAATTAGTTTTAAACAACTTGATTAATACCTTACCAGTAAACATTGTAAGACCCCGAATTTTATGAAATGAAAATATTCAATTTTCCTATAATTATTATTCTATTTAGTAAATGGTTAAATTGATAAAAGGTTAAAGTTAAGGGTGATATTTGAAAATTTTGCAAAGAAAGCAAGTTGATATAAAATATTCGTTGTGTTGGGGAATATTCGTATTTAGAAAACGACATAATTATCTTTTTATAAAAATAACTACGTAAAAAGTTTTACTTAGTTAAACCTGTTGAACTACCCTTAGTAAAAAAAGTATAATGTCTGGCGTGGTTGCATAGTAGCACACAGTATTGATTATTGATGCTTACGTAAGAAGTCACTCAGTTATACTCAATTATTATCACAGTATCATCTGCATAATATTTTATATTATTAAATCAATAATTGAGACGACAAAGATATTCATATTATTATTTGCAATATTGACGATGTCTAGAAAGTTCTGTGGAGGAGAGGTTTGGTCACCTAATTGCGCGCCAATAGGGATAAATTCTTATCGAAAAGCCCCCTCTTTCCTGTGAATGATCTGGTTGTTAAATATTGTGATTTATAATATTAATGATGAATAAGTTCGTGTTGATTAAAGATGAAATTGATATTTTCATTGTGTTGGGATTCTTAGTGTTAGTGGAAATCGACATCTATTTCGATAATAATTGATGTTTGGAGGTTATATTGACCAATCGGGTAATTAATCGGATAAATGAACAATTAATTGCTAATAATTCACATGCTTATAACTATGTGTTCACATGTGTGTACTATTGATTCACATGTATGTACTATTAGGCGAGGTGGTTCAAGATTGATAATACTTGCATGACTAAATTAAAAATGGAGATATAGATGAAGGTACGATACTGTAATTATTTTTTTCACATGTATAGAACTATTGAGTCACATGATTGTACTATTGATTCACATGATGTACTATTAGGGGAGGTGGTGCAAGTTTGATAATACTTGCAGGACTAAATTAAAAATGAAGGAAATGATGAAGGTATTATATTGTAATATTTCGAGCCCCAAAACGTGCAATTATCAAAACTATATTTTCCTATAAATAGCAGCTCATTCTTCCTTCATTCTCACCAATTCACTAAGACTCACAAGAGCAAATATAGAGAGAGAAGCTATAGAGAGAAATAAGAAGAGTAGTCTGCTACTTCACTATTCAAGTATCTAGTCTTCTTCCAAGGTAAGGGGTATTATTTATTTCATATTCTTAAGAGATATTATTTTTCGTATTCGTATGAATATTATTTTCGTTCAATATTCGTAAGGAATATCATCTTCATTCAATATTCGTATGAATATTATTTTCGTTCAACAGTCGTAAGGGGTTTTATTTCTTTCGTATTCTGAAGAGCGTTATTTTCTTTCAATACTCGTAAGGGTTGTTACTCCATTCTTTATTATTACATTGGAATAACTTTGTCTACGCGACTCACTGCATTTGCATGGTGAAATTCTTACATTATTCCATTCTTTATTATTCATTGGAATAACTTTGTCTCACGCGACTCTGCATGCATGGTGAAGGACCCTTCGTATTCATTCTTTATTAAATTGTGGAAATGATCTGTCTACGTGGATTACCGCATTGCGGATGAAAATCCATTTGCAGTTTTGTATATTCTATTATACTCGTATGAGATATTCTTTCTTTTGTACTCGTCATGGAATATCATTTTCTTTTGTATTTTCCTTTCATAGGTACTATTCACATATATGACACTATTCACGTATACGGTATTATTTACGAATACGAGTACTATTCACAAAGTACTATTCATAAAGTGCTATTCATGTAGTACTATTCATGAGTACTATTCATAAAGTACTATTCACGGGGTACTATTCTCGAAGTACTATTCATGGAGTACTATTCACCCAGGTACTATTCACCCGAAGTACTATTCATGACAAAAATTGATTTCTTTTCGGTCTAAATCATTTTTGATACAATATCATTCTTGAATTTTACTCCACAAAGCAGTATCATGTTGACAATTTGGATATTTTTAAACTCTAGATAAATTTAAAGTCTTTAATATTTATCCTTGATTTTGTTTGATTAATGCTTATATCATTGTCATCATCCTTATGATTATATTGTGATGAAAGTCATCTTTGACTTACGTGCATAGATGGACTGTTGATAGGTATGATTATGACCAGGGATCATTCGGTATAATCATGACCCACAATGTTACAAATGATGTGGTAAAAGTCCTCATTGGCCCGTAGTGCATTGATGGACAGTTATTGGTATGATTATGACCAGGGATTATTCGGTATAATCATAAACATTGATGATTACATGAATATCCTTGGCCCATAGTGCAGGGATGATTCAATGATATGGTTTATTTATTAAGCTGAGTTTCAGCGATAAAGTTGATGAAAACCTTTTTAAATCACAGAAGATAGTAGATATCATGCTCTACTTGACTCTTCTAATGGATTGCTTATTCATTGCCGCAAATTGTTGATCTAAAACTTGTTGTCTATTGTATTCTATCGGTTGTTATCTTTGTTGAAGGCTAAGGATAATTTATTCTGCATTATCTTACTCATAATATTTCTTACTGGGCTAGTTGAGCTCACCATTTTCTTTCATTGTTCTATTCAGGAAATGAGAATATAGCTGGGACGAGTCGGGGAATGGAGTGATGGTCTAGGATAAGTGGCTTTAGTAGTCCTCACTATTTTATGAAATAGTATGATAATAATGGTAATGAGGACTCCATTGAGTGTGGATATTATCTAGAAGACAATATTCATTTTAAAACTCTCAGCTTATGTTTTGTCGTATTTTACACGACAGTTGTATAATTAAGTTTTTATTTGTATTCGTACCATGTATTTAGCGACTCAAGATGGGTGATATATACATTGCTTTGGGGCGCCACAGGTTGGTATCAAAGCTTAGGATATGATCCCCGGTGAGATGTGAGACAAGCTAGGAGGGAGAGAGACGAAATTCCTTCGCTAGTATGACCTACCTAAGTTTATTTGGTATTTAATTGGTCGGTCAGAATATATGGATTATATGTGGCATGTCATTAACCCTTGTTTTGTGACAGTGTTTGAAAATGGCATGTGAAAATGTTGAGATCAACAATGAAGCACATGAGACCGTTGAGTCACCAACGATCAATACCCAGGATATTGTACAACAGGAAGACAATAATCCTCAGGTAAACAACAACACTGATCATATGATGAACGATGGGATGTTCAGAGGCTTTATGCAATTCATGCAACATAAGGCGAGAGAGACTCCTGTTCAAAATGCAGGTGGAAACACTAGCAACTCTCGGATGGTCACCGCTAAGCAGTTCAAGGAGCTGGGACCTCCAGAGTTTTTGGGAGAGCCAAAACCACTTAAGGCGGAGACGTGGATAAAGCAGATCACCGAGATATTTGATGTCTTGGGATGCTCCGAGGAGCAAAAGGTTCCCTTTGCCACCTTCATGTTGCGAGGAGAGGCAAATTACTGGTGGGAATCAAGAAAACGCACTCAAATTTCTGCCGACCTTGAAGATGTCTTGGGAGAAGTTTCAAGAGCTGTTCAACGACAAGTACTTTCTTGAAAGTATTCATCACATGAAGGAGGTAGAGTTTGTGACGCCCCCAAAATAGGTATACATCACCTATTCTGAGTCGCCAAATACATGGTACAGAATACAAATACAATCTTTAATATACAACAAAAGAGCTGTGAGTTTTAATACAAATACTGTCTTCTAGACAATATCCACTCTCAGAATAAGTCCTCATTACATTTATTGTCACAAGATTATTTAACGAATAGTGAGGACTACTAATACTATCATCCGGTCCATCACTCCGCTTCCGACTCGTCCCATTTATATTCTCATTTCTTGAAGAGAACAGTGAAACAAAGGGTGAGCTCAACTAGCCGAGTAAGAAATATTATGAGTAAGATAATGTAGAATAAATTATCAATAGTCTTCAACAATGTTAAACTGATAAAATATAATAGACATCAAGTTTAACTGCAGCGAAACAAGCAATCCATTAAAAGAGTCAAGTAGAGAATGAAATCTACTATCTTTTATGATTTAAAAGGTTTTTCATCACTTTTATCATTTGAGACTCGACAATAAATAATCCACATCATCGAATCACCCCTGCACTACGACCAAGAATATTCTTTAGTATCACGACCACAAATTATCCATGCACTACGGGCCAAGGACATTCGTGTATTCATCAATGGTCATGATCATGCCAACAACTGTCCATCAATGCACTACGGGCCAATGAGGACTTTTATCACATCATTTATAACATTACGGTCATGATTATACCGAATAATCCTCGGTCATAATCATACCAAGTCCATCTATGCACTACGAGCCACAGATGACTTTCAAAAAATATAAACATGAGGATGATGACAATGATATAAGAATTCAATAAAACAAGTTCACGAATTAATTTATCCAGGAACTAATAACGTCCAAATTGTCAACATGATACTTCTTTGTAGAGTAAAATTTAAGAATGCTCGGAAGAATATTTCCATGAAAAGAAATCGGATGAAGCGCAAATATCAAGGATATTCCACTAATTTCATGGAGTATAAAAGTCAAAACTTTAACCAACCGAGTATAATAAAGAATGGAATAACAAAGGAAATCACCGGGCATGTGATAGATAGCACAGCGGAGTTATTCCAACAGAATAATAAATATGGAACCCGTTCGTTCGGCGTAAACGCATGAGAACGTGGATATTCCGGCGTAATAATAAATGCGAAATAATAAATAATGGAACCAAAGAAGCGAAATTACATAAGCGATATTCCAACAAAATAATAAATGCGGATAATAAATAATGGAACCGGTCAAAGTAAATTAAGATCGACATGTTATTCCGGCTGCGAATAATAAATGCGAATAATAAATAATGGAACTGAGTCAAAGTAAATTACACCGCATACATGATATTACGGCGAATAATAAAACGAGAATAATAGAAGAATTTCACCACGTATGTGGTACTTCGCATAAACAGGTTATTCCAACATAATAATATAGAATGGAATAATAGAAGAATCTCACCATGTATGCGATACTTCGCATAAACAGGTCATTCCAACATAATAATATAGAATGGAATAATAGAAGAATTTCACCATGTATGCGGTATCAGATAAACAAAGTTATTCCAACATAATAATATAGAATGGAATAACAGAGGATTTCACCAAGTATAGGGTAAGTCACAGATTATGTGTATAGGGTATGTGGCAGTATCTGAGTTATTCCAATAGAATAATAAAGAATGGAATAATGTAAGGATTTCACCAAGTATAGGGTATGCTGGCGTATACAAGTTATGTATAGGGTATGCCACGTATAATCTTTAGTTATTCCAATGAATAATAAAGAATGGAATAACGAAAGAATTTCACCAAGTATAGGGTATCTGGCGTATCAAAGTTATGTATAGGGTATCTTAGCGTTCTGAGTTATTCCAACAAAATAATAAAGAATGGAATAACAGAAGTTTTCTTCATGAATAAGAAAGAATAACACCCTTTACCGTAAAAAAAATTGGATATAGAAGTAGTGAAGTAGCGAGAATCTTTCTTCTTTCTCTCTATAATTTCTCTCTCTAGAGTTTCAGTGAATTCGTAAGAAATAATGAAGGAATGAGCTTCTATTTATAGAAAAACTGAGAGTGGCTCTTGGTCTTAACGAAGGTTCAAAATGACTCTTGGTAATATTGAAGAGACAACTACTATTTGCGAAGGGGAAATTAACCCTTGGAACACCGAAGAGGCAAATAACTCTTGGTAATATTTAAGAGACAACTACTATTTTCGAAGGGGTAATTAACTCTTGGTAATATTGAAGGGACAAGTTACTATTAAGACTTTAAATCAACGATCCATATTGATTTACTATTATAATTTCAACCAACGGTCTGAAAAATTAGCACATCTCCTCATGGAATAATATTGTACCCAAATACTCGAGTGAACAATACTAGAGTGAATAGTAATCGGGTGAATAGTAACTCGTGAATAGTAACTCATGAATAGTAACTCGTGAATAGTAACTCGTGAATAGTAACTCGTGAATAGTAACTCATGAATAGTAACTCATGAATAGTAACTCGTGAATAGTAACTAATGAATATTACTCATGAATAGTATTCCGACACGAAAAGTGTTCCGAATACCCGATTGAACAATATAACCTCCAGACATCAATTATTATCGAAATAAATATCGATTCTCATTAACACAAATAATTTCAACACAATGGAACTATCAAATTCATTTTTAATCAAAACGAACTTATCCATCATTAATATCATAACTCACAATATTTAACAACCAGGTTGTTCCCAGGAAAGAGGGGGCTTTCCAATAAGGATTTCTCCCTATTGTCGCTCAATTAGGTGACCAAACCTCTCCTTGACAGAACTTCTAGACATTGTAAATATTGCAATTTAATAATATGAATAACTTTGTCGTCTCAATTATTGATTTAATAAAATAACATATTATGCAGATGATACTGTGACAATAATCAAATTAATAATATGAGAGATATGATGCAGCAATTACTATAGCAATAATGCAGTATAACTGAGTGACTTATCACTTAAACATCAATAATCAATACCGTGTGCTACTATGCAACCACACGTATTACTGTACTTTTACTACCGGGTAGTTCAACAGTATTAACGGTAAAACCTCCGCCGTTATTTTCATAAAATATTTTGTCGCTTTTCTAACTTCACGACGATGCTTTAGATTGCTGGGGTCCACCAATGATTGTCTTTGTCGTCTTTAATATTCCCCGACAAAAAGAATATTCCCCGACCAATCGAATATTTATAACAACTTGCATACTTTGCAAAATTTTTAAATACTACCCACAACTATAATATTATATCAAATCCACACCATAATATTTAAAAAAATATTTCGAAAAAATTAAATATATATTCATAAAATCTGGGGTCTCACAGAGTTCATCAAGCTAGAGCAAAACAATATGATCGTGTCGCAGTACGAAACTAAGTTTGCTGAGTTGTCCCGGTTTGCGTCCCACTTGGTTGATAATGAGAAAAGAATGACGCGGATGTTTCTAAGAGGTTTGAAACCTGAGATACGTCAATACCTCATTTCTCACAAACTTTGTTTATATTCAGATGTTGTGAATAGGGCTCAGTTATTGGAGCGCGATAATGAGCCAGCCCAACCAAAAGATAATGACCAACAACACAATAATAATCGTACCGGTGGCAACGACCATTAGAACAATGATAACCATCATGAAGGAAATTATCAGGCAATAAATGGTAACCACTTCGGTGGTAATCATGGCCTAGATAATAGAAGAAATGATTTAGGTGGAAAATTTAAGAAGAGAAGATTTAACGATGATGGGAAGACGTCGGCAGCAACACTAACACCAGCAACAAATTCTAGGGGAGGAGAACGACCGCCAGTTAGATGCTACAGATGCGGAGAGGAGGGACATATAAGTCCAAACTGTTCACAGCCTTCTAAGGTATATTTTAGTTATGGAAAAGACGGTCACATAGCTCGATTTTTTCCTGTAGCAAAATCAAATACAACTGGGACGGTGGCACCAAATGCGGATATGGAAAAAACAAAGTCGGTGGTTTCAGGAAGAGCATTTTTTGTGACTTCTCAAAAAGTGAGTTACCCGAACGAAGTTATCATGGGTTAGTTAATCATAAACTCTTGCGAAGTCTATACCTTGTTAGATACCGGTTCTACCAATTGTTTTATTTCTCCTATTTGCGCTCAACGTTTAAATTTAACTCCGGAGAAATTAGACTTAGACTTATCTGTTGAAACTCCATTAGGAGAAACCTTCATTACATGTGTTATCCAAGTCTTGGATGAGAGTCACAGTTTTTAAATGATATTTCTATCGTTAATAAATTTCCTGATGTATTCTCTGAAGACTTCCTAGCCTACCCCTAGAGCGTGAAATAAAATTTTGTATTGACCCCAGTACAAAACACATTTCTAAAACCCTCAAATATTTCTTCGCCTAAAATGAACGTAACATGCGCCAAAGACATTGGCTCGAGCTGTTGAAGGTTATGACTATACCATTCAATATCATCGTAGAAGAGCGAACATGGTAGCTGACGCGTTGAGTAGAAGATCGTATGCGTTTACGAGTGCGATGTTGTTAACACAAAAACCCATTTCGTATAACTTACAAATGATGAAAATAGAGTTAAAGACTCTAGGGATCCATGTGGTGATATCAAATATACGAGTAGAATCGACTTTAATTGATAAAATTAAAGGCCGCCCAAGCTACAGACCCAGAGTTGATAAATACAAAGAAAAAGGTTCAAGAGGGCGTTATTTTAGAAGCAAGAGTCGATGAAGAGAGAAAATTTCAACCCTCGATTTAATTGGCCCATTTGAAATCCTCGATCGAGTAGGAACTGTGGCCTATAGATTCGCTTTACCGCCAAGTATGTCGTGTGTTCATAACGTTTTTCATATATCGATGTTACGTAAATATGTGGACGACCTGAACCACATTATTGAATTAGAACTAGACGAGATAGCAGAAGATTTAATGTATGAGGAGATACGTGTTAAAATTTTGGATAAGAAGGATCATATTCGACACTCAAAGGTTATACCTCAAGAGTTAGAATCTAAACAAGGTATTCTCACCTCTTCAGCATACCAGGTACGTATGTAAATTTCGAGGGTGAAATTTCATAAGGAGGGGGATTGTAAGACCCCGAATTTTATGAAATGAAAATATTCAATTTTCCTATAATTATTATTCTATTTAGTAAATGGTTAAATTGATAAAAGGTTAAAATTAAGGGTGATATTTGAAAATTTTGCAAAGAAAGTAAGTTTATATAAAATATTCGTTATGTCGGGGAATATTCGTTTTAACAGGGAATATTCTTACGACGACACAATCACTGGTGGACCCCACAATAGAAGTATTGTCATATTTAGAAAATGACATAATTATTTTTTTATAAATATAACGGCGAAAGTTTTACCGTTAAATTATTGAACTACCCGGTAGTAAAAGTACAGTAATACGCGTGGTTGCATAGTAGCACATGGTATTGATTATTGATGCTTATGTAAGAAGTCACTCAGTTATACTTAATTATTGTCACAGTATCATCTGCATAATATTTTATATTATTAAATCAATAATTGAGACAACAAAGATATTCATATTATTATTTACAATATTGACGATGTCTAGAAAGTTCTGTCGAGGAGAGGTTTTGTCACCTAATTGCGCGCCAATAGGGAAAAATCCTTATCGGAAAGCCCCCTCTTTCCTGGGAATGATCTGGTTGTTAAATATTGTGAGTTATAATATTAATGATGGATAAGTTCGTGTTGATTAAAGATGAAATTGATATTTCCATTGTGTTGGGATTATTAGTGTTAGTGGAAATCGACATCTATTTCGATAATAATTGATGTTTGGAGGTTATATTGACCAATCGGGTAATTAATCGGATAAATGAGCAATTAATTGCTATTAATTCACATACTTATAACTATGTGTTCACATGTATGTACTATTAGGCGAGGTGGTGTAAGATTGATAATACTTGCATGAGTAAATTAAAAATGGAGATATAGATGAAGGTACTATATTGTAATTATTTTTTTCACATGTATAGAACTATTGAGTCACATGATTTTACTATTGATTCACATGATGTACTATTAGGGGAGGTGGTGCAAGTTTGATAATACTTGCAGGACTAAATTAAAAATGAAGGAAATGATGAAGGTATTATACTGTAATATTTAGAACACCAAAACATGCAATTATCGAAACTATATTTTTTTATAAATAGAAGCTCATTCTTCCTTCATTCTCACCAATTCACTAAGACTCACAAGAACAATTATAGAGAGAGAAGCTATAGAGAGAAAGAAGAAGAGTAGTCTGCTACTTCATTATTCCAGTATCTAGTCTTCTTCCAAGGTAAGAGATATTATTTATTTCATATTCTGAAGAGATATTATTTTTTGTATTTGTATGAATATTATTTTCGTTCAATATTCGTAAAGAATATCATCTTCGTTCAATATTCATAGGAATATTATTTTTCGTTCAACAGTCGTAAGGGTTTTATTTTTTTCGTATTCTGAAGAGAGTTATTTTCTTTCAATACTTGTAAGGGTTGTTACTCTATTCTTTATTATTATGTTGGAATAACCTGTCTACGCGGACTACCGCATGCATGGTGAAATTCTTCTGTTATTCCATTCTTTATTATTTTGTTAGAATAACCTGTCTACGCGGACTACCGCATTCATGGTGAAATTTTTCTATTATTCCATTTTTATTATTCTGTTGGAATAACCTGTCTACGTGGACTACCACATGCATGGTGAATGACCCTTCGTATTCATTCTTTATTATATTATGGAAATGATCTGTCTACGTGGATTACCGCATTGCGGACAAAAATCCATTTGTTGTTTCGTATATTCTATTATACTCATATGAGATATTCTTTCTTTTGTACTCGTCATGGAATATCGTTTTCTTTTGTAATTTCCTTTCATGGGTACTATTCACTTATACGACACTATTCACGTATACGGTACTATTTACGAATATGGGTACTATTCATAAAGTACTATTTATAAAGTACTATTCACGAAGTACTATTCACGAGTACCATTCATAAAGTACTATTCACGGGGTACTATTGTCGAAGTAATATTTACGGAGTACTATTCACCTGGGTACTATTCACCCAGAGTACTATTCATAACAAAAATTGATTTCTTTTCGGTCAAAATCATTTTTGATACAATATCATTCTTGAATTTTACTCCACAAAGCAGTATCATGTTGATAATTTGGATATTTTTAAACTCTGGATAAATTTAAAGTCTTTAATATTTATCTTTGATTTTGTTTGATTAATGCTTATATCAATGTCATCATCCTCATGCTTATATTGTGATGAAATTCATCTTTGGCTTACGTGCATATATGGACTGCTGATTGGTATGATTATGACCATGGATCATTCGGTATAATCATGACCCGTAATGTTACAAATGATGTGGTAAAAGTCCTCATTGGCCCGTAGTGCATTGATGGACAGTTATTGGTATGATTATGACCAGGGATTATTCGGTATAATCATAAACATTGATGATTACATGAATATCCTTGGCCCATAGTGCAGGGATGATTCGATGATGTGGTTTATTTATTAAGCTGAGTCTCAGCGATAAAGTTGATGAAAACCTTTTTAAATCATAGAAGATAGTAGATATCATGCTCTACTTGAATCTTCTAATGGATTGCTTATTCCGCTGCAGTTGTTGATCTAAAACTTGTTGTCTATTGTATTCTATCAGTTGTTATACTGTTGAAGACTAAGGATAATTTATTCTGCATTATCTTAGTCATAATATTTCTTACTAGGCTAGTTGAGCTCACCATTTTCTTTCATTGTTCTCTTTAGAAAATGAGAATATAGTTGGGACGAGTCGGGGAATGGAGTGATGGTCCAGGATAAGTGGCTTTAGTAGTCCTCACTATGTTATGAAATAGTGTGATAATAATGGTAATGAGGACTCCATTGAGTGTGGATATTATTTAGAAGATAATATTCGTGTTAAAACTCTCAACTTATGTTTTGTCGTATTTTACACGACAGTTGTATAATTAAGTTTTTATTTTTATTCTGTACCATGTATTTGACGACTCAAGATGGGTGATGTATACCTGTTTTGGGGGCGTCACAAACATAATCCCTAAACACTAAGTGTCCACACATCTAACTATTGATAAATTTTCTCAATCCATCACGTAGAACTCTAAATGAGTCTTCTCCATCACGTTCGGTCTGATTGGACTTCAGTCTATTCTCGGTGTACTGGTCACCCTATTCGACAATTAACACATGTATTGTCAATTAAACTCGGTCTCAAAGCTTCAATATTATTTTAGATAAGTCAAATATCGTTTATAATATTTTTTGGAAGCCTTTAATAATTTTCTAAACAATTATTATATTTTATAATAATTTTTCAAATACCGAAATAATTCCATTATCATTAATATTTTAATATACATACTTGTCAAAATATTAAAGTTATTAATAATAACTTAAGAATATTTTAAATTACCAATTTTCCCTTTAATGATTTTTAAAACAATTAAAATCATTTTTAAACCATCACCATTAATATGTAAATATTAATGAATTTATCATCAAAATAGTAAAAGTCATATTTTATAACTTTAAATATTTTTAAATCATTTTCTCATTTTTAAATGATTTTTAAATCAATAAAACTATTTTAAACTCATTTATTTAATATAATAATTAAATAAATCTAATATCATTAATATTAAATTATTAATAAAATTTCTCCAAAAATATTAAAAGTTACATTTTATAATTCAAAATATTTTCTAACACTTTATTCTTATTTAAAATAATTTTTTTATAATATTAAGATCATTTTTCTCTAATTTATTTAATATACTAATTAAATAAATTAAATACCATAAATATTCAAATAAATATAAATATTAATGAAAAATATCCCAAATTATCAAAAGTTATTTTTCATAACTTAAAATAATTTTTAAAACTATTTTTGTAATTTTTCGAAATTTATTTCTATTTTTCATCATTTTTCGAAAATTCAAAAAATAAAAATAATTAAAACGGTCGCTATAGGCTATAGCGACGGTAACTGTCGCTGTTAGTTTTCTTGGGCTCAAGAACACTGACAGCCAGTGGTCAAGGCCCTTACTTTGACCATCTATGATTCTCAGCCTAAGCATGATTTGGGCTAACTAGAACATTGATATTGTAGTAGGAATGTAACACTATAATATCCAACCATTATTTTGGTCATATAACATCACAACAAGAAGATATGAGTCTCCAAAGTCATTGTCAGACAGTTCCTGGGTTTTCTGGGTAACCCAAAAACCTAGGCAGTTTCGAGTGCCTACTTTCTAACTCAATTTTGTAAGACCCCGAATTTTATGAAATGAAAGTATTCAATTTTTTTATAATTATTATTCTAAAACTGTAAAATGTTAAATTGATAAATGGTCAAATGAGAAATTAATCGGATAAATGAGCAAATAAAAAGGAGAGAGAATAATTTTTTTAGAAAAGTTGCCCATGTGGGCAGCTGAAAAGGAGAGAATTATGGGAGAGGGAATTGAGGGGGGACATGTGGGGAAGGGGGGAAGAAAGAAAGGAAGGAAAAGAAAGAAA
This sequence comes from Panax ginseng, assembly GCA_020205605.1. Lineage (NCBI taxonomy): Eukaryota > Viridiplantae > Streptophyta > Magnoliopsida > Apiales > Araliaceae > Panax > Panax ginseng. The sequence continues at coordinate 61,923,020 of CM035137.1, forward strand.
AAGGAAAGGAAGAGAAGAAGGAATAAAAAGAAATAAAATAAATCAGTATACTCCTCCCACCTCCATTTGCCTTCCCACGCCAAGCACTTCAGCATCAAAACCAAAAAAAATAGAGAGAGATAGAGAGAGAGAAAGAAGAAGAAGAAGATGAGGAAATTAAAAGAAAAGCTATTTTTAAAATCTTTGATTTATTCTTAGATTTATGAATTTTATTATGTATATACTTATGTATGTATTGAATGATTTAAACTTGTATAAACATGAATCAAGTGAGAGAAATCAAGAAATCAAATGAAAAACGAAATCTGGAAATTTTCATAAAAATTAGTTTACTACTTGATTTTGTAAAATCCATAACTCTATGTGTATAATGAGTTAGGAGATGATCCATATATCAAAAGAAAGCCCTGGAACTGAGTTAAACACAAAAATTTGAATCACCCAAAAATTCTTTATAGATTTTTCGTGGTGACTGTTTGAGTGAAAATGGTCCGAAGGACTCATAGTCCAAAAAATTAGTGTTCTTAAGCTCTATTGCGTGAGTTATAATTTTTAATCCGACCGTTGGATCGTTGTGATTTTTGAATATGTTATATATATAAGCTTAGTATATGCCCACAAATTTTGAACCGTCATATATGACGTTTTAGATTTCCCAAGTTTTATTATTCACTTCTAAAGTTTTGGAATATGAATAATGATTTTATGGGATAAATAAAGACAACTTGAATAAATAATGAAATTTTAGTTGGTTTATATGTTATTCGAGATAAATATGATTTGGTGTTGATCCCTACTTTTAATAGAATTTAAATTGTTGATAGTAAGGTATTGATTTGATTCTTATGTAAGAAGTCACTCAGTCTTTTATTCAATAATTGCCAAAGTAGTTATTGCATAGTAACTCATATTATTTGATATGATATAATTATACCAGTTGGAAGTATTGTGAGTCTATGTTAATAATTGTAATAATTGTTGAAAGAATTAAAATGTGTAAATAATTGATGAATAAAAGGAGTTGATTAAAGATAAGTATGATATACAGATGTTTGTTCAATTATTTTCTTTTTACAAAAGTAAGTTTGGCAGGACTTGCCGACACTTTACTTTTTCTAAAGTAGTATGGACCACAACTCTATTATTGAAATTTTTTATTAAAACGTGTACAAGTTGGTTTACTTTTCTCTGTGGGACCATAAATTCTTATATACCTCATTTGGATATTTTGTCAAAGCGGGTGTGCTAGTTGTTTACTAAATTTTCAGTATAAATAGGTTGCTCAGTTGAGTAACTAAACAAACACCATCATTACACTAAAAATATAGAATTCTTTTACTAAAATATTGTGAGTATAATATTGTGAGTATTTCTATTGAGTGTAATGTTACTCCAAGTGTAGATAAGGAATGCAAGCATTGTTTAAGTTGATCAATTTCACAGAAAGCAAAATCAAGTCACATGCTAAGGTAAGGGATATCATTATTGTGGTAAGATGGTATCATTTTTATGCTAAAAGGAATATCATTTTCTTTCATACTCCATATTATGGTAAGATATTATTATGCGTTTATTCAGTTTATCATTAAATGGTGAAAAGTCCTGAAAGGATTAGAATATCCTTAATAGTTTGTGCTTCATCTAATATTATGTTAGCAACTTGGACTCTGGATAATTAAGTTGAAAATCACTAAGATCTATGTTATCTTATTATTCTAATTATTTATGTTTATTCATTATATATATCATTGTCATCATCCTCATGCTTATATTGTGATGAAAGTCATCTTTGGCACGTAGTGCACAGATGGACTTGGTATGATTATGACCAGGGATTATTCGGTATAATCATGACCGTAATGTTACAAATGATGTGGTAAAAGTCATCTTTGGCCGTAGTTCATAGATGGACTTGGTATAATTATGACCAGAGATTATTCGGTATAATCATGACCGTAATGTCACAAATGTTGTGGTAAAAGTCATCTTTAGCCGATTTATTGCATAGATGGACTCTTGATTGGCATGATTATAACACGGGATTATTTGGTATAATCATAACCATTGGTGAAAACACGAATATCCTTGGCCCGTAGTGCATGGATTATTCGTGGTCGTGATACTATTGAGTCGAGTCTCAACATTATTGGTTTTACAGTTATATGTCTTAGGCTTGTATTGCAAAGATGGACTGTTAATTTTCCATATTATAAATATTAATTGTGAATTTAATTATAATCTGTGGTGGTTCAGGTGAAGACAGGTGATGAGAGTTCTCTTTGTCTTGGGTATAACAAAGAACTGTTGATGAGTATTACAGGAATAAAATATTAACAATGGACTTTTAATCTAGAGGAGATAATAGATATTATGTTCTACTTGACTCTTCTAATGGATTGTTGATTCCGCTGCTATTATGGTTGAAAACTTTTCTCTTTTACCATATGTTCTAAATATCTGAATTCTTTTGATAATTTAATTATCTTAAGTCATGATATTCTTTACTAGGCTATTTGTGCTCACCCTTTTATTTCACCACCCCTTTCAGGTAATAAAAGTGTAGCTAGGACTAGCAGAGAGAACATGGGTATTGTAACGCCCGAGAAAATCGTATTTTTATGACAATTAAATTTTTACTTGATTTCTATTAGTCCAATTATTAAATGACCAAGCCCAAGGAGATTAGTGAGTTGAGCCCAAGTCAAGGCCCAATGTTTATTTAGTTAAGCCCAATTCATTTAAATGTAACTGTGGAGCGAATCCCATGAGTCACCGAATGGGTAAAACCCATGGGGCAACCCATGGGATGACGCATGGCAAGTGGTGGGCCGGCCACCTTGGAGTGGAAGCCAAGCATAAGGCTTGGTCACCAAGTATTTTACTTGGTGACCACACATGAATAGTAAGGAGGTTGAGTGTGTTAAGTCTAAATTACCCTCCATTCTAGTTTCCTATAAATATGAGGCTAGATTATTTCAATTGAGAGTTTTACAAATTCTAACCTAGATTATTTGAGAGAGAAAGAGAGCTATACTTATAAATCCTACACTTTGGGAGCTTGATCTTATAGTTTTCCAAGGAAGATCATAAGAGTTATTGAGGTAATAATCCTTACCTTTCATCTCCATCTCTTTTAGATTTTCTTTTATCTTAGAGAATCATAGAATGGGTGGTTTATGTCTTGTATGAGAGATTAAAGATGACTTATCATAGATTCAATCTCTATAAGTCATGAGATTATAAGAATCATAAGGTTTAATATAGTTTCGAACCATGAAAATATTGTTTATTGAGATCGATCGTTTATAAATGATTGAACTCCATCAATACGTTAATATATGCATCTTGTTTGGTTAGGATGTAGATATGAAATCCATCGAGTATTCCATGTGATTTGGCTCAGAGAACCCTAGTAACGAAGTTATGGCGAATTTTACGTAATTAGACGTTTAACGTCGAAAACGTTAAATTTCGGATTAGAGGTTAAAAGTTACCGTGAGACTTGAAAACGTTGGTTTTCAATGTCAACACGTGAGATAGGGTGATTAAGAGTTGTGGGTTCGAGAATCGTCGGATTCTGACTTAAAATGAAGAAAACTAGCATTGAACGCTCTTTAACGTTTACGAACGTCTAAAAATGAACTCAATAGTGAATTTTGAGTTATCGAATTCGAAAGTGTCAAATTCTTATATAAACGCGTAGATTATGTTATTTATGACATGTAGGATTTTTAACGGACCAAATCGGGCTTATAACGAAGAAGTTATTGCCCTGGGAATTTCACAAAGTTTTTTAAAATTTGTTGGAATCAGATCGAGGTCCAGCACCGCGGCGCGGAACATAGTGTTAATATCATGCCGCAAAGACCGACCTGATAAAAAAGTCGAGTATCGCTAAATGAAATAGTATGGCCATCGCTCAATGTACCACGCCACATGCATGAATAGGCCCAGACATCGCTAATCGGCACCGCAGCAGCCAATCTTTGATCAGATAAGTAATAGCCGCCATGCAACGCGCGTAGTTCAAGAATGTTGTTAGTGACTTAGGTTTTGAACTTCATTTGTTCAGAAACCTAAAGGGGTAATGTTTGTACACTTCATAAGTGTGTTAAAGCTATTCATATACTACCTATACTCAGGTATATGGTATTGAACTTAGGAGCTGAATGTATGTTAATAAGTTATGAACGATGAACAAAGTTGATACTTTATCAACTATGTCCGAGTTCGGTTAATAATGTTAGTTAATTAACAAACCAGATTTGAAGGTAATAAGTCATGTTGACTTTAATAAAGTTATTAAGTTAACTAAGACTTAGAAGAGAAAGAAGCTTGTAGAAAGCAATGTGAACATTTGTTTGATAGCTAATTACGATTGTCTTTATGTGAATATATCATGTAGATTCTATAAAGGCTGTGGTCAGTCGATTAAATTATTTGAAGACGCCGAAAAAGGCAAGTTTTCTTAACGTTTGTCTAACTTCCATGTTAGCCAAGTTTTATGTGATTCGTTGAACTGAATTGCAAAACTTGTTTTAAAGAAAGGGTCGATGCCAGATTTTAATTCGGCTAGACTATTCATAATATATAGATTGATTATGATTCATATCTTTCTATATAGAAATATTAACGCTATTCTATGCCAAGTGATTGGTACGGATGTGAAGGTAAGGTTTGTCTATGAACAAACAAAAATATTTTTAATCGATTATTCGATGGGCACGCGAGTTTGCCAAAAATATTAAATGTAAATACGTTTAATGAATGAGTGTTGATCAACATAGAGTACTATAGGCTGATCACCTAGAAGTGCTCGTAAGTTATCGGATGAACGGCCTTAGTCTTTGTGGACTCCTTTTAAAGTATGAAAAAAGTTTAGTTTCGCTCATGGTCCATCAACCGCTCGTAATTCCTAATCTATTCTATACTTTGGGAATTGATGTTATGAGCTGTTAAAGTATTATTGATTCATAATACTTCATAACTATTGTTCAGTTATGTCGGAATTGTTATATAATTCACGAATGTGGTATTACTATTATCCTTTGTTAAAACTTGCTGAGCTGTCATGCTCACTTCTTGCGTGAATTATATAACTGCAGTTAAGGATGAACGTACTGTGAATGCTAAGAGAGATAAGGGCAAAGCTAAGATGGATGCTTAGGCATTGCGTAATAGTTTAGTAAGTTTGTATGTATTATACATTATGAACAATGAATGATGTAACCGATTTATGAACCTGGGAAGGATTTTTACTTTGATTGTAATAAGAAGATAGTAATTACATTTATTTTGTTGTATTTCAATGGAATGATTGTATGGATGTTAGTACAGTGGAGCACCTTATGTCGGGTTGGAAGATACCCGAATTTGGGGCGTCCATGGTTTTATATCAAAGCCTTAGGTTATAAAACTTAAGGGGGGAAAACCTTAGGCTAATAATCTCGTAAGGAAGGTAAAGTCCGAGGAATGAAATTCAAGTCCATTGAATTAATAAGGTATTAAGATAACTCAGTATCGAAAGGATTAAAAGATGGAAATTAATGTTAAAGATATTAAATGTGATTTGTGCTTATACTATTGTGTATTATGTACTAATCAACGTGTTATGTGTTTGTAGATGTCAACCGGTAGCTTGATGTTTAGAAATGTGGAAATGATAAGTGAGGATTCAGTGAATCAAGTTGAGATAGTACCAATGCCAGTGGCGGAGGTACCAATAGTTGTACTAGATGACTCAGACATTGAGGAGTACATCTCCGAGGAGGAATACTCTATGGAGACTATGGGTTTAGCATCATACCTTAACGAGATGCTAGACGTGGAGGAGGAAATAGAGGTGACATCGGTTAATACGATGGTGCCTACTCAGGAGCCGACACCTCCGGATGCAATGAGAGCATTGTATCTGTCTGTGTTGGATAAGAATGTGCATCTGCGCACAGTAGTAGAGACTCAGATTGAGGAGATAACCGCCCTTTATGAGGCGAAGGAATCTGCAGAGGCAGACTTTGAGTCAGAGCACGACGAGAAAGTGCTTATGACTGATAAGGCTCATGACTATAAGGATGAGGTCCTTGAGCTATAGAAGAAACTGGTTGAGAAAGACTAGAAGATAGCTAGGATGTCATACATCCACGAATGCGCTCATGAGGATTTCAAGCTAAAAATTGCTTGTTATTCTATTGAGTCAGGGCAGACTCGACATACCATAAGTCGAGATATAGTGTTAATTCTGGCAAATCAGAAATATGAGAATGCCGTTCGATAGTGTTAGTAGATCGTTAGATCTTTTTGTATATGGTGGTAGTGACGTAAAACCCTCTTTTATATAATTAAAGGGTAGTCTTTTTGTAAATCCCAATTTTTGTAGAAGGCAATCGCGGGATAGTATGTAATAGCTTTTGGCTAAGGGAACATGATGTAAATAGTTTTGACTATGAAAGCATATTTTTATAATGAAGTTTTTATTAAATGTGTTTGTTGTGGTATGAATGGTTGTTATTGATTGAGAATGATAACCGAGTAGTTAAACAGATAATAACGAAGCTTTATTTATTTAATCAGAATTATGTCGCCGAGAAGGAGACAACGTAACCAAGAGGCCGAGTCTCATAATGAGAATCAGGGGGGTCCTAATAACCCTATGCAAGAGTTCGTTAATTTATTAATGGCTGCATTTAACCAAGTGGGGGGGGGGGGGGGTGGGATTCTGTGCACCTCTGGGGTAGCAAGAACAACTACCTTTAAGGACTTTAAAAGTGTGGGTCCTCCTAAGTTCCGAGGAACGACGGACCCGTTAGAAGCCCAGACTTGGGTAAGAGAGATTGAGAAGGCGTTTGTGATAACAAATGTAAGTGAGGCACAAAAGACTTCTTTTGCGACTTACATGATGAAGGGGGAAGCCAACTACTGGTGGGAGGCTCACCAGGGCGGGGCTAGGATAGAGGCTGTTACATGGGAACAGTTTAAGAAGGTCTTCTTCGAAAACTATTTCTCTACTAGCATGCAGGGTAGGATGGAAATTAAGTTCCTAGAACTTAAGCGAGGGGATATGACTGTTCCCCGAAGATGTCATAAAGTTTAACGAATTGGCGAGATTTGCTCCACACCGTGGATCTGAGAGGAGAGAAAAGGCAGGTTTGAAAAGGGGCTTAAAACCCTAGCTCTACATGGGATATCGATTTTCCAGAGTTCCCTCGGGACCATTCTCGAAAAGGCGATAATAAATGAAGGTGGTGGTGAGGCATTGTCTCGATTACCACAAAAAAGCGAAAGATCAAGAGCAAGTTAGAGGGAGGTAGTAAGGCCGAAGTTGCCAGCGGAAGTGGAAACTTGCCAAAGAGAAAGAATTTTAACCCTGGGAATACCGGGGTAAAGCAGGGAGATCCCAAACGGAGGACGAAAGCATGTAAGACATGCGGAAAGCCTCACATGGGAGTCTATTTAAAGGGGAAAGTAGTATGCTACAACTGTGGGTAGGAGGGGCATTTGTCACCCAACTGTCCTAACCGTAAGAAGAACCAGGGATGTTTTGTCTGTAGGTCAGTGGATCAAATGGCAAGAAATTGCCCGAAGAAGGGTTTAGAGGGGAATAAGAGTTCTGGTAGTGGTAAATTAGCCATTACTGGACCAACACCATCGGTGGGTAGACCCTCAGCTCGTACGTTTAATATGACTGTCCAAGATGTGTTTGCATCAACGGATGTGGTAGCAGGTATCATTCCGGTCAATAAGATAAATGCTTATGTGCTATTTGACTCGGGTGCTACTTGTTCTTTTATAGCATGTGAATTTGCTAAGCGATTAGGTTTAATCCCTGAGAAGTTACCTATACCTTTAGATGTTAAAGTAGCAAACGAAGAGATAATCCCCATTGAACATATTCATAAGGATTGTTGCGTAGAAATTAGAGGGAATAAGTTATCGGTAGATTTGGTACCGATAAGGTTAAAAGAATTCGATGTAATTCTTGGTATGGATTGGTTGATTAACCATAAGGCGATAATAGATTGCCATAAGAAAAGTGTAAACCTTCGGCTTTCTAAGAAAACCAAGGTAGTGTTCTTCGGTAGTAAATCACCGAGACACTCTTGTTGTCTGTCTATAACACAAGCTAGGAAGATGTTGAGAAAAGGGTGTGTAGGTTATCTGTGCCATGTTATGGATACCCAAAGAGTGGGAACATCCTTGGACCAGATACCTGTAGTGCAAGAGTTCGCGGATGTATTTCTGGAGGAGTTACCGGGTATTCCACCGGACAGGGAGGTAGAATTAGTAATTGATCTGTTACCGGGAACGGTACCAATTTCAAGGGCACCATATCGGATGGCGCCAGTTGAGATGAAGGAGTTAATGGTTCAATTACAAGAACTATTAGATAGGAAGTACATTCAACCGAGTGTGTCTCCTTGGGGACCACCAGTGTTGTTTGTAAAGAAGAAGGATGGGTCGTTAAGACTTTGTATTGACTATCGAGAGTTGAACAAGTTGACGATTAAGAATAAATACCCGTTGCCCAGGATCGATGATCTATTTGATCAGTTGAAAGGGGCAAAGTATTTTTCTAAGATAGATTTGCGCACGGGGTATCATCAGTTAAAGGTGAGGAAGGAGGATGTACCTAAGACGGCGTTCAAAACTCGTTATGGTCATTATGAGTTTCTGGTAATGTCGTTTGGGTTGACTAATGCGCCATCAGCATTTATGGATATGATGAATAGAGTGTTCAAAAAATATTTGGACAAGTTTGTAGTAGTGTTCATTGATGATATTCTAGTCTATTCTAAGACGTCAGAAGATCAAGCAGAACATTTAAGAATAGTGTTGGAAACACTAAGGAAGGAGAAGTTGTATGCGAAATTCACAAAGTGTGAATTTTGGCTTGAGCTAGTGTAGTTTCTAGGGCATGTTATCGATAGGGATGGCATTTTCGTAGATCCGGCAAAAGTAGAAGCAGTTAATGAATGGGAGCAACCAAAAACGCCAACTGAGGTTCGAAGTTTTCTAGGGTTAGCAGGATACTATAGAAGGTTCATTTTGGACTTTTCTAAAATAGCTACTCCATTGACAAATCTGACAAGAAAGTCGGTGAAGTATGTGTGGACTGAAAAATGTGAGAACAATTTTCAGGAGTTGAAGAAGAGGTTGAGTGAGGCACCTGTATTATCCTTACCAGATGATACATGGAACTTTGTAGTGTATAGCGATGCTTCACATAAGGGACTGGGTTGCATGCTCATGCAGCATGGCAAAGTCATTGCGTATGCGTCACGTCAATTGAAGGATTATGAAAAGGTCTATCCTACTCATGATTTAGAATTGGCAGCTATAATTTTTGCCTTCACAATATGGAGGCATTATCTTTATGGTGAGAAGTGTGAGATATACACGGACCACAAAAGTCTGAAATATATCTTCACATAGAAGGAGTTGAACATGAGACAGAGAAGATGGTTAGAGTTAATAAAGGATTATGACTGTGATATCTTATATCATCCGGGGAAAGTAAATGTAGTAGCCGCCGATCGTTAAGTAGGAAGGGTAGAGAAAGCTCACAATGTTAACAACTCAGAATGAGTTGATAACAACGATGGCAAGCATGGAGCTAGAAGTTAAGTTACTAGAAGAAGCGGGGGAAATGTTATTTTCCATGGAAATCCAACCGACCATAGCGGAATGGGTTAGGGGAGTACAATTGAGTAACGAGGAATGCCAGCAGATACAGAAGAGGATAGAAGATGAAGAGAAGACTAAGTATAACCTCGATAAGGAGGGATTACTTCATTTTGAAGGAAGAATTTGGGTTCCGAATGATTCCGAATTAAAGGAAGAAATAATGATGGAGGCTCATAGTTCGAGGTACTCGATACATCCCGGTAGTACGAAGATGTATCAAGACCTTCATCAGAACTTTTGGTGGCCGAACATGAAGAGGGAGATAGCAGAATACGTTAGTAGGTGCTTAACTTGTCAAAAAGTTAAGGTAGAACACCAACGACCTAGCGGGTTGTTGCAACCGTTAGAAATTCCAGAGTGGAAGTGGGAGCACATCACGATGGACTTGGTGGTGGGACTTCTGACAACTAGAAAAGGATACGATGCTATTTGGGTGATAGTAGATTGATTGACAAAATCTGCTCATTTTCTACCAATAGGAGTCAAGTATAACTTGGATCAGTTAGCTAAGCTGTATGTCAAGGAAATTATTTCCAGACATGGAGTATCTGTTTCGATCGTGTCAGATCGTGATCCACGATTCACATCGAACTTTTGGAGGAGTTTGCAAGAGCAAATGGGAACGCAGTTAAGATTGAGTACGGCGTATCATCCTTAGATGGATGGTCAGAGTGAGAGGATAATTCAAACGCTAGAAGATATGTTAAGATCTTGCGTTATGGATTTCAAAGGGAGTTGGGATGAATATCTGCCGTTGGTGGAATTTTTGTACAACAATAGTTTTCACGCTTAGTATAGGCATGCTTATACTTACGAAGCGTTGTATGGAAGGAAGTGCCGAACTCCATTGTGTTGGGATGAGGTGGGTGAACGTCGGATGTTGGGACCTGAGATGGTACAGCAGACGGTGGGCATGGTGAAATTAATATGTACTCGATTAGTTGCTGCTCAAGATAGGCAGAAGAAGTATGCGGATCCTCATAGAGAAAATAGAGAATTCGATGTAGGATCCTTTGTTTTTCTAAAAGTATTGCCTTGGAAGGGGAAGATACGTTTCGGGAAGAAAGGGAAGTTAAGTCCAAGGTTTGTAGGACCTTTTGAGATTTTAAGAAGAGTAGGAGAGGTAGCTTATGAAGTGGCTTTACCTCTTGAGATGGAACGCATTCATAATGTGTTTCATATGTCAGTGTTGCGTCCTTATAAACCGGACTATAAACACGTAATAGAGTATGAATCTATTCTTATAGAGAAAGACTTGTCCTACGAGGAACTTCCAGTTCAAATTATTGATAGGAAAGAACAAGTTTTAAGAAATAAGGTAATACCTTCAGTGAAGGTGTTATGGAGAACCCACAATGCTGAAGAAGCAACGTGGGAGCTCGAGAGTAAAATGAAGGAAGATTTTCCTCATTTGTTTATATAATTATAAGCTAAGATTCTGGGGACAGAATCCTTATGAGGGGGAGAGAATGTAACGCCCGAGAAAATAGTATTTTTATGACAATTAAATTTTTACTTGATTATGTGAATTAAATGAATTTAATTGATTTATTATGTGAGTAAGCTATGTGAAGGTCGTTCTATGACCTAGAATGTACTAACGTGGTTAGTAATCTGGCTACATGCTAGAATTATTTGTTTGGAATTTCCAAGAAGAAAATAATTATTTTCTGAGAAATTTTTCGTAAAAACACTATTCATCTGTTTCTGTTCGGGGAATTATTTTGAAATTCCTAGAAACGCATAATGTTATAATATTGAGATTGGCTGGAATATCTGTAAATATTTCATTTATGGAAAACGTAGTTTTTGCCTGCAGACTTAAACCCTAAGGGTTGAGTATATTGATTTTCGAGAAGGAAATAATATGCGTAGAAGGAATTGTGTAAAGGTTAATGCGAGTGTTATACAAATATGATACTATTTAGTATCTATGTATAATACGTTGAGTAAATACGAAGTACAACACGATTATTGTACGTGTAGTATACGAAAATAATACGTGAATTGTACGTGAAGAATACGATTCGTATTATAGGATTAAGATTAAGTCTTAATTAATAAGTCATTTGAGTTGGATTTCTATTAGTCCAATTATTAAATGACCAAGCCCAAGGAGATTAGTGAATTGAGCCCAAGTCAAGGCCCAATGTTTATTTAGTTAAGCCCAATTCATTTAAATCGAACTGCAGTGAACTGACAGGTGGGTCATTTGAATGGGTAAAACCCATGGGTCAACCCATGGGATGACGCATGACAAGTGGTGGGCCGGCCACCTTAGAGCGGAAGCCAAGCATAAGGCTTGGTCACCAAGTATTTTACTTGGTGACCACACATGAATAGTAAGGAGGTTGAGTGTGTTAAGTCTAAATTACCCTCCATTCTAGTTTCCTATAAATATGAGGCTAGATTGTTTCAATTGAGAGTTTTACAAATTCTAACCTAGATTATTTGAGAGAGAAATTGAGCTATACTTATAAATCCTACACTTTGGGAGCTTGATCTTATAGTTTTCCAAGGAAGATCATAAGAATTATTGAGGTAATAATCCTTACCTTTCATCTCCATCTCTTTTAGATTTTCTTTTATCTTAGAGAATCATAGAATGGGTGGTTTATGTCTTGTATGAGAGATTAAAGATGACTTATCATAGATTCAATCTCTATAAGTCATGAGATTATAAGAATCATAAGGTTTAATATAGTTTCGAACCATGAAAATATTGTTTATTGAGATCGATCGTTTATAAACGATTGAACTCCATCAATACGTTAATATATGCATCTTGTTTGGTTAGGATGTAAATATGAAATCCATGGAGTATTCCATGTGATTTGGCTCAGAGAACCCTAGTAACGAAGTTATGGCGAATTTTACGTAATTAGACGTTTAACGTCGAAAACGTTGAATTTCGGATTAGAGGTTAAAAGTTACCGTTAGACTTGAAAATGTTGGTTTTCAATGTCAACACGTGAGATAGGGTGATTAAGAGTTGTGGGTTCGAGAATCGTCGGATTCTGACTTAAAACGAAGAAAACGAGCATTGAACGCTCTTTAACGTTTACGAACGTCTAAAAATGAACTCAATAGTGAATTTTGAGTTATCGAATTCGAAAGTGTCGAATTCTTATATGAACGCGTAGATTATGTTATTTATGACATGTAGGATTTTTAACGGACCAAATCGGGCTTATAACGAAGAAGTTATGGCCCTAGGAATTTCACAAAGTTTTTTAAAATTTGTTGGAATCTGGTACTAAGGTCTGCAGCACTGCATGCGCCATATAGTGTTAAATATAAATCTGCAAAGACCGGCACAACCTGATAAAGTCGAGTATCGCTAAATGAAATACAGGGCATGGCCTCGTTATTTATTTATGGCATGCCGATGTATCGAGGCTGCAGAACACTACTAACTCGGTGCCGCAGTGGCCCTAGTCTCAAGATAGGTCAGGTAGCCAGCAAATATGAAGTTCAAGAATGTTGTTAGTGACTTAGGTTTTGAACTTCATTTGTTCAGGAACCTAAAGGGGTAATGTTTGTACACTTCATAAGTGTGTTAAAGCTATTCATATACTACCTATACTCAGGTATATGGTATTGAACTTAGGAGCTGAATGCATGTTAATAAGTTATGAACGATGAACAAAGTTGATACTTTATCAACTATGTCCGAGTTCGGTTAATAACGTTAGTTAATTAACAAACCAGGACGAAGGGTAATAAGTCATGTTGACTTTAATAAAGTTATTAAGTTAACTAAGACTTAGAAGAGAAAGAAGATTGTAGAAGCAATGTGAACATTTGTTTGATAGCTAATTACAGTGTGCTATGTGAATATATCATGTAGATTCTGTAAAGGCTGTGGTCAGTCGATTAAATTATTTGAAGACGTTGAAAGGCAAGTTTTCTTAACGCTTGTCTAACTTCCATGTTAGCCAAGTTTTATGTGATTCGTTGAACTGAATTGCAAAACTTGTTTTAAAGAAAGGGTCGATGCCAGATTTTAATTCGGCTAGACTATTCATAATATATAGATTGATTATGATTCATATCTTTCTATATAGAAATGTTAACGCTATCCTATGCCAAGTGATTGGTATGGATGTGAAGGTAAGGTTTGTCTATGAACAAACAAAAATATTTTTCATCGATTATTCGATGGGCACGCGAGTTTGCCAAAAATATTAAACGTAAATACGTTTAATGAATGAGTGTTGATCAACATAGAGTACTATAGGCTGATCACCTAGAAGTGCTCATAAGTTATCGGATGAACGACCTTAGTGCTGTGGACTCCTTTTTAAGTATGAAAACTAAAAGTTAATGTTCATGGTCTATCGACCGGTTCAGAATTCCTAATCTATTCTATACTTTGGGAATTGATGTTATGAAATTTATTAAAGTATTATTGATTCATAATACTTCATAACTATTGTTCGAGCTTATGTCGGAATTGTTATATAATTCACGAATGTGGTATTATTTATTATCCTTTGTTAAAACTTTCTTGAAATGTATCATGCTCACTTCTTGCGTGAATTATATAACTGCAGTTAAGGATGAACGTACTGTGAATGCCAAGAGAGATAAGGGCAAAGCTAAGATGGATGCTTAGGCATTGTGTAATAGTTTAGTAAGTTTGTATGTATTATACATTATGAACAATGAATGATGTAATCGGTTTATGAACATGGGAAGGATTTTTACTTTGATTGTTATAAGAAGATAATAATTACATTCATTTTATTGTATTTCAATGGAATGATTGCATGGATGTTAGTACAGTGGAGCACCTTATGTCGGGTTGGAAGATACCCGAATTTGGGGGTGTCACAGGTATAAAGTGGTGATACGAATTAGTCACAAGCCTAATCAAATTATGAAACGGTGTGGCATAATAATTGTACTGGGAACTTAAAATGTGTGTGACATATTTTATACATCATTTAATATTTAATTTTGGTGAACAATAATAGGATGAGGCGAACTTAAATTTAGAAGCATCAAAAATGCACTCCATTAGAATGAGGAGGACATAAATCTTCTCGTGTTCCTTTGGGGACTTGAAATATTTGCTGCTGTACTTTAGATGGCATTGTAATAATTTAAGTATGAATATTGTCGTATTATATACGTTACAATATTTGTATTGAAACTCATAGTATATGTGTCGTCGTATTTTGCACGACAGTTGTATAAATGAAGTTGTCAGTAGTGTATTTTCTGGCGACCCAAGATGGGTGATGTATACCTATTTTGGGGGCATCACAGTTGGTATCAAAGCTTAGGGATATGATCCCTGGCTGAGATTTGAGGCTAGAGCTAGGAGGGGAGAGATGAGTAATATCCTTCACTAGTGTGTGTCCTACCTAAGCTGTATTTTTGTTACTTAATTAGCTAACAAATTGTGATATATCAATTAACCTTTGTTTCGAAGCTGTATTCTTGAATGATATTTGAAATACAAGAAATGAGCAATGGATGAACAATGAAACAGAGGAAGTAGCCGGTGAGCTATGATTTGAAATCCTTATCTCTTCGAACTACCAGGTACGTAAATTTCGATGGTGAAATTTCATAAGGAGGGGAGATTGTAAGACCTCGAATTTTATGAAATAAAAGTATTCAATTTTCTTATAATTATTATTCTAAAACTGTAAAATGTTAAATTGATAAATGGTTAAATGAGCAATTAATCGGATAAATGAGCAAATAAAAAGGAGAGAGAATAATATTTTTAGAAAAGTTGCCCATGTGGGCGACTGAAAAATAGAGAATTATGGGAGAGGGAATTGTGGGGGGGTCATGTGGGGAAGGGGGGACGAAAGACAGGAAGGAAAAGAAAGAAAAAGGAAAGGAAGAGAAGAAGGAATAAAAAGAAAGAAATGAAATCAGTATACTCCTCCCACCTCCATTTCCCTTCCCACGCCAAGACCTTCAGCATCAAAAACAAAAAAATAGAGAGAGAGAGAGAGAAGAAGAAGATGAGGAAATTAAAAGAAAAGATATTTTTAAAATCTTTGATTTATTCTTAGATTTATGAATTTTATTGAGTACCTACTTATGTATGTATTTAATGATTTAAACTTGTATAAACATGAATCAAGTGAGAGAAATCAAGAAATCAAATGAAAAATGAAATCTGGAAATTTTTATAAAAATTAGTTTACTACTTGATTTTGTAAAATCCATAATTCTTTGTATAATGATTTAGAAGATGAGACATATATCAAAAGAAAGCCCTGGAAGTGAGATAACGCAAAAATTTGAATCACCTAAAAATTCTTTATAGATTTTTTGTGGTGACTGTTTGAGTGAAACTGGTTCGAAGGACTCATAGTCCGAAAAATTAGTGTTCTTAAGCTCTATTGCATGAGTTATAACTTTTAATCCGACCGTTGGATCATTGTGATTTTTGGATATGTTATACATATAAAAGCTTAGTATATGCCCACAAATTTTGAACCGTTAAAGATTAACGTATGGTTTGTTATGAATTTAAGGAGGTGACTAATCCAAAAAATTTTGTAGCAGAATTTTTCGGTAAGCCTTCTCTCTATGTTAGAGTCAGAATTTGGAAAAAACTTTCTTCTAAACAGTTGTAGAGAATTAAATTTTACATGGAAAGGACATAAGATCTGTATTTTTCTGATAAAAGTGCTAATTAGTATGAATTATTGAAATTTCTGAATATTGGAGTTTATAATTAATTTATCAGAAAAATAATTTTGGCTGAAATATTTTTACAGGAAGCTTATTATATCATCTTAGAGTTTCTGTAAAATTTTGATGAATTATTGAAAAACAGAAATATTTATTGTATTTTAAAGCTATTTATAGTTAGTTTAAAAATAGAGAAAATTCATAGAAAATTCTATGAATGGTGGAAAATTATGAATTCTATTGAAAAATATTATAATAATGTAAGATTAATATTGATGATGTTTTAAATATATAAAAGTATGTGGAGTTAGTATTTCTATTTTGAAGCTGTTAAATGATAGTTTTTATAAATAGAAATAATTATAGAAAATTGTTGAATAATCCAAAAAATATGAAAATTGCTTAGAAAGTTCAGAATACTATTTTAAATATTTTAAAAGTGTTAGTAAGCTCATGAGGTGTCGGGATGTAAATGCACAAGTAACGAATGAGTTTTGATAAAAATAAAAATAATATTTTTGTTAAAGTAAAAATAGTGATAATACCAGAATAGTGAATTGTCATATATGAAGTTTTAGATTTCTCATGTTTTTTATTCAGTTCTAAAGTTTTGGAATATGAATAATGATTTTATGCGATAAATAATGACAACTTGAATGAATAATAAATTGTTAGTTGGTTTATATGTTATTCGAGATAAATATGATTTGGTGTTGATCCCTACTTTTAATAGAATTTAAATTGTTTATAGTAAGGCATTGATTTGATTCTTACGTAAGAAGTCACTCAGTCTTTTATTCAATAATTGTCACAGTAGTTATTGCACAGTAATTCATATTATTTGATATGATATAATTATACCAGTTGGAAGTATTGTGAGTCTATGTTAATAATTGTGAATAATTATTGAAAGATTGAAAATGTGTAAGTAATTGATGAATAAAAGGTGTTGATTAAAGATAAGTATGATATACAGATGTTTGTTCAATTATTTTCTTTTTTCAAAAATAAGTTTGACAGGACTTGCCGACACTCTACTTTTTCTAAAGTAGTATGGACCACAACTCTATTATTGAACAAATTTTGTTAAAACGTGTACAAGTTGGTTTACTTTTCTCCGTGGGACCATAAATTCTTATATACCTCATTTGGATATTTTGTCAAAGCGGGTGTGCTAGTTGTTTACTAAATTTTCAGTATAAATAGGTTACTCGGTTGAGTAACTAAATACACACCATCACTACACTAAAAATATAGAATTCTTTTACTAAAATATTGTGAGTATTTCTATTGAGTGTAATGTTACTCCAAGTGTAGATAAAAAATGCAAGCATTGTTTAAGTTGATCAATTTCACAGAAAGCAGAATCAAGTCACATGCTAAGGTAAAGGATATCATTATTGTGGTAAGATGGTATCATTTTTATGGAAAAAGGAATATCATTTTCTTTCATACTCCATATTATGGTAAGATATTATTATGCGTTTATTCAGTTTATCATTAAATGGTGAAAAGTCCTGAAAGGATTAGAATATCCTTAATAGTTTGTGCTTCATCTAATATTATGTTAGCAACTTGGACTCTGGATAATTAAGTTGAAAATCACTAAGATCTATGTTATCTTATTATTCTAATTATTTATGTTTATTCATTATATATATCATTGTCATCATCCTCATGCTTATATTGTGATGAAAGTCATCTTTGTACGTAATGTAGCCTGCAGATGGACTTGGTATGATTATGACCAGGGATTATTCGGTATAATCATGACCGTAATGTTACAAATGATGTGGTAAAAGTCATCTTTGGCCGTAGTTCATAGATGGACTTGGTATAATTATGACCAGAGATTATTCGGTATAATCATGACCGTAATGTCACAAATGTTGTGGTAAAAGTCATCTTTAGCCAGTTGTGCATAGATGGACTACTGATTGGCATGATTATAACCTGGGATTATTTGGTATAATCATAACCATTGGTGAAAACACGAATATCCTTGGCCCGTAGTGCATGGATTATTCGTGGTCGTGATACTATTGAGTCGAGTCTCAACATTATTGGTTTTACAGTTATATGTCTTAGGCTTGTATTGCAAAGATGGACTGTTAATTTTCCATATTATAAATATTAATTGTGAATTTAATTATAATCTGTGGTGGTTCAGGTGAAGACAGGTGATGAGAGTTCTCTTTGTCTTGGGTATAACAAAGAACTGTTGATAAGTATTACAGGAATGAAATATTAACGATGGAGTTTTAATTTAGAGGAGATAGTAGACATTATGTTCTACTTGACTCTTCTAATGGATTGTTGATTTCGCTGCTATTATGGTTGAAAACTTTTATCTTCTACCATATGTTCTAAATATCTGAATTCTTTTGATAATTTAATTATTCTAAGTCATGATATTCTTTACTGGGCTATTTGTGCTCACCCTTTTACTTCACCACCCCTTTCAGGTAATAAAATTGTAGCTGGAACTAGCAGAGAGAACATGGGTATAAAGTGGTGATACGAATTAGTCACAAGCATAATCAAATTATGAAACAGTGTGGCATAATAATTGTACTGAGAACTTAAAATGTGTGTGACATATTTTATACATCATTTAATATTTAATTTTGGTGAACAATAATAGGATGAGGCGAACTCAAATTTGGAAGCGTCAAAAATGCACCCCATTAGAATGAGGAGGACATAAATCTTCTCGTGTTCTTTTGGGGGCCTGAAATATTTGATGCTGTACTTTAGATGGAATTTTAATAATTTGAGTATGAATATTGTCGTATTATATACGTTACAATATTTGTATTGAAACTCACAGTATATGTGTCGTCATATTTTGCACGACAGTTGTATAAATGAAGTTGTCAGTAGTGTATTTTCTGGAGGCCCAAGATGGGTGATGTATACCTATTTTGGGGGCGTCACAAATTTCTTCTAGGTTCTGGTCATTAAATGGTCGATCTCATGGTTCCAATCTATAGTCTTTGTGTCAAGGAACATTTACATATCAACATCGCAGTTCAACAACATCAAAATCACCAGATTTAGTCTGGTCAAAGTCTTTCAGAAACGATGTTCATACACTTTCTAGAAATTCCAAAGAAGTGACTTCGTGATCAGATGGGCTACTTTGACCATCCACTACAAGCAACATATTTGTTGTTTAAGGAATCTAAAGGCATGGATCTAGAGTCCATCTAACAGGCTACAAACTGGTTACCATAACATCAACAAATCTTTTAACATCTGACAGATCTCGGCTTGGAAAAATCTTGTCAGACCCTGATATTGAGTTGCTGGGTTACCTAGAAACTCCTTGGTCATGCTCGGTCAATTGGGTTTGACCAATAATAACTTGTAATCTGGACATGTAATGACTATGATTCCACTTCCAGATCATAGTCCTCATGTCAAACTTCAAGTCTAAAACATAAAACAACACAAAGCTTTAACAGATAAAGATCTAAGGCCACTAACATATGCTTGTCAGGCCACTTTTAGAGTTCATAGGCAGTTTTGAAAAAACTTCATTTTAAGGCCTTTAGATGCTATAGATATATGATATATCATCATAGATTATCATAAAACATATTCTAACACTTATTAAAATACATAAACATGAATTCTTTCTTAGCATACAAGATCAAAGGTGAGTTTAGGGTTTTACCTTTCTAGTTCAATCATTGATCCTAGCTCTTCTTAACTGATCTTGGTGATTTAGAGGCTTGATGAGTGACTGAATCACTTAGGATTTTCGGAGGTTTGGAGAGAGAAAGAGTTGGTTGAGAGTCAGAACACAAATGTGCTAAGTAAATGAACTATTTCTCTCCTAAATCACTTATACTTGATTCTTGTGGTTAAATTTGTTGTTATATTGCTTCAATTAGCTGATTCAAGGTGGTTGGTGGTAATTCAAGAGATGTGGCAACAATTTTAACCATATATCTTTTAACTTAAAATTTAAGTAAAGGGTATTTTTGTCTCTTTGGTTACAATTTTAATGGCATCCTTGTCATTTTATCCCAACCCTTAGGTTTTAACCATTAGGTTTTAAACCTTAGGGTTTAACCCTAAGGTTTTAAAAAAATATAGAATTTCTAATTCGGGTTTAAAATAGAAATTAAGCTTTCTAATATTGAAAATTAGGGTTTCCTAATCATGCTAGGTTTCCTAATTAATCATTAGGGTTTTCTATGTGTATACCTTATCTGATCAATCATTGATAAAAAATTCTATACAATACAAACACGTACTCATCAATACAATTATTATAATTATATTTTCTATCGAATCACTAACCGTAACTAGGGTTAGCATTTCTATTCTCTATTAAGCACAACTCTACTCTTATTTTCTCAGTCAATACACAAATTGACTACTTCTATAAACTCGTATCACAGATTCTCAGCTCAATATTGATAATCAATATTAAATAAATAAAAATATTTATCCATAAAATTTAGATTATTCGAAATCCTAGGTTATCAAATTCTCCCCTCCTTATAAGAATTTCGTCCTCGGAATCACCACTTTCTTATTCTCTACAATCTTTTAAAGTTGTATCATCAATTCATTCTTATCAACACAATATTAATTTGTGTCTTATAATCTAACGTGTGATTTGGATCTATAAAAGAAAACAATTCACAGCAATATTTAACCAATATTCCTCGCGTAATTTAATTACTCAACGAAATCGTTACAGGTCGCTACCTCCTGGGCAGCCACTACATCTTGCACCATCATGTTAAATGTACGACTTGTTGGTCTTCTTGGCTGTGCAGGTCCTTGAATCTCCAAGGTTATGCTATCGGGTCCCTTGTTGATACTTCACTTCTCCACATTTCTCTTCGGACAATTCTGAACTAGATGATCAGTCGATCCACACGCAAAACAACCTTGTATCTTCTTCAGACTGGGATAATTAGGCGACATGTGTCCCTCTTGACCGCAGTTATAACAGAATCCCTTTCTCTTCAGATAAACTCCGGGATGATTCTTCCTACAAGTCGTACATGGCTCTCCTCCTTTCCTATTCTCTTCTGACTTGTTACCCGATTGGGTATTCTCACTCCATTTTCTCTTGTTCGAATTACTACCACCACTATTACCCCCTTCATTTGTCTTCTTCTTCTTCTTCTCCTGATTATATCGGGTTGCAGCTTCGCTCCCCCCCTCAGCAATGATTGCTTTCTCCAACAAAGCCGCGAACGTATTGATTTGCAACATAGCTACTTTGTTGAATATACTTGGCTTTAATCCATTCTCAAACCTTCTTGCCTTCCATATCTTCGTATCCACCCGATGAGGTGCAAATCTCTCTAACTTATTAAATTTAGCATCATATTCAGACATCGACATGTTCTCCAAGTTTAGTCTTATTCTCTTTCTTCACCTTAGCTTCTTTGGACTCTGCTTCCTCATCTTTATTAAGATACATCTCGGGATAATCATCATGATCATTCCCCAGATTCACCATGGGTTCATCTTTTCCCACTTCCTCAACAGACTCGCTCTGCGCTGGCACCTCGACTACTGGCACAGGTGCAACAGCCGCTAGCATCTCCGTTCTCATTTCATCTTTTCTTGACATCCTACAGTCAGTTTAAACAACTTGGTTAGTACTTTACCAGTACAAACTTAATACACACGATGTCCACACATCTCATTATTGATAAACTTCGCCAATCCCTCACCTAGTACTCTAAATGAGTATTCTTTATCTCGCTTATGGTTATAATTCTAGGGTTAGTATTGTAACTTTTTTGTGTAAAGTTGTGTTGTTAATCTTGATATTTATTTAAAAAGGAATAGTAATATGTGTTACGTACTAAAGGTACTGTGTGCTATTTGAATAAATATACGATTATATGAGAACTATGTGTTGAATTCTTATTGTGTTAAGAATTTGTGTAGAGAAAGAGAATTAATGTAAGATTTTTATTTAAATCAGATAATGCCACCTAGACGACAGAATCGAAATCAAAGAGAAGAGCAGTCAGTGAATAATGAAGGAGGTCAAGAGGACCCGATGTAGAATTTTGTGGATATGTTAGCCCAAGCTATGGGAAATAGAGCTCCAGCAAGAAGAGCAAGAGCGAGAAATCAATAAGCCGATAGATTGGCTAACTTTAAAGATTTTAAAGCGGTAGGATTGCCTGAATTTAAGGGAACTACGGATCCGATTGAAGCCCAAACATGGGTGAAAGAAATGGAGAAAGCATTCATTATTGTGAGAGTAGTTGAAGAGAAAAAGATAGCTTTTGCTACATACTTGATGAAGGGAGAAGCTAATTACCAGTGGGAGACAAATCAAGCAAGACCTGGGACAGCGATAGTGACTTGGACAAGATTCAAGGAGTTGTTCTTTGAGAACTACTTTTCGTCGAGTATGTAAGCTCAGATGGAAGTTAAGTTTTTAAAACTGAAGCAGGAGAACATGTCTGTGTCTGAATATGCTGCTAAATTTAATGAGTTAGCGAGATTTGCACCTCATCAGTTGGATACAGAGCTACGGAAGGCAAGAAGATTTGAGAATGGATTAAAGCTAAGTATATTCAACAAAATAGTTGTGTTGCAAATCAATACATTCGCGGCTTTGTTGGAGAAAGCAATCATTGCTGAGGGGGGGAGCGAAGCTGTATCCCGATATAATCAGGAGAAGAAGATGACAAATGAAGGAGGTAGTAGTGCTGGTAGTAATCCAAATAAGAGAAAGTGCAGCGAGAATACCCAGTCGGGAAACAAGACAGAAGGGGATAAGAAAGGAGGGGAGCTATGTGCGACTTATCGGAAGAATCATCCCGGAGTTTGTCTGAGAAGAAAGGGAGTCTATTATAACTGCAGTTAAGAGGGACACATGTCGCCCAATTGTCCTAGTCCAAAGAAGATACAAGGTTGTTTTGCATGTGGATCGACAGATGATTTGGTTCGGAACTGTTCAAAGAGAAAGGTGGAGTAGGGAAGTGTCAACAAGGGACCCGGTAGCGGAACCTTGGCGATTCAAGGACCTGCACAGCCAAAAGACCAACAAGTCGTACATTTAACATGATGGTGCAAGATGTAGTGGCTGCCTAGGAGGTGGCGACAGGTAACGATTTCGTTGAGTAATTAAATTACGCGAGGAATATTGGTAAGATATTGCTGTGAATTATTTTCTTTTATAGATCCACACAGGTTAGTATATGAGACATACATTAATATTGTGTTGATAAGAATGAATTGATGATATAACTTTAAAAGATTGTAGAGAATAAGAAAGTGGTGATTCCGAGGACGAAATCCTTATTAGAAGGGGAGAATGTGATAACCCAGGATTTCAAATAATTCGAATTTTTCGAATAAATTTTTTTTATTTAATATTGATTATCAATATTGTGCTGAGAATCCGTGATACGAGTTTATAGAAGTAGTCAATTTATGTATTGACTGAGAAAATAAGAGTAGAGTTGTGCTTAATAGAGAATAGAAACCCTAACCATAGTTACGGATAATGATTCGGTAGAAAATATAATTATAATAATTGTATTGATGAGTACGTATTTGTACTGTATAGAATTTTTGATCAATGATTGGTCGGATAGGGTATAAACATAGTAAACCCTAATGATTAATTAGGAAACCTAACATGATTAGGAAACCCTAATTTCCAATATCAGAAAGCTTAATTTCTATTTTAAACCTGGATTAGAAATTCTAGAATTTTTTTAAACCTTAGGGTTAAACCCTACAGAATAAACCCTAAGGGTTAAAATCTAATGGTTAAACCCTAAGGGTTGGGATAAATTAAAATGACAAGGATGCCATTTAAATTATAAGCAAAAAGACAAAAATGCCCTTTACTTTTAAGTTAAAAGAGTTATGGCCAATATTGTTGCCACATCTCTTGATCTATCACCATACACCTTGAATCAGTTAACTTGAGCCACATAACAACAAACTAACCACAAAAATAAAAGATATAAGAGATAAAGAGAGAGAAAGTTCATGTATTTTGCTCATTTGCTATCCAACTCTCAACAAACCTCTTTTCTCTCCTTAGCTATGAAATAACAAAGTGTTTGAGTCCTTTAATAATCCCTTAGATCATCAAGATCAGTGGAGAAGAGCTAGGATCAAGGATTAGACAAGAAGGTATACAACACTAACCCATGTTCAATCTTGTATGCTTAGTCAAAGTTTATGTTTATGTGTTTAGATACATGCTAGAAGATGTTTTATGATGATCTATGATGATATATCATAGATCTATAGCATCAAAAGGCCTTAAAATGATGTTTTTTCAAAATTGCCTATGAACTCTAAAAGTGGCCTGACAAGCATATGTCAGTGGCCTTAAATCTTTATCTGTTAAAGCTTTGTGTTGTTTTATGTTTTAGACTTGAAGTTTGACACGAGGACTGTGATCTGGAAGTGGAATCATAGTCATTCCATGTCCAGATTACAAGTTATTATTGGTTAAACCCAATTGACCGAGCATGACCAAGGAGTTTCTAGGTAACCCAGAAACTCATTATCAGGGCCTGACAAGATTTTGCCAAGCCGAGATGTGTCAGATGTTAGAAGATTAGTTCATGTTACAAGTTTGTAGCCTGTTAGATGGACTCTATATTCATGCCTTTAGATTCCTTAAACAACAAATATGTTGGTTGTAGTGTATGGTCAAAGTAGCTCATTTGATCAAGAAGTCACTTTTCTGGAATTTCCAGAAAGTGTATGAACATCGTTTCAGACAGACTTTGACCAGACTGAATCTGGTGATTTTGATGTTGTTGAACTGCGATGTTGATATGTAAATGTTCCTTGACACAAGGACTATATATTGGAACCATGAGATCGACCATTTAATGACCAAAACCAAGAAGAAATTAAGTTAGAGAGTAGGCACTCGAAACTGCCTGAGTTTCTGGGTTACCTAGAAAACCCAAGAACTGTCTGACAATGATTGTGGAGACTCAGATCTTCTTGTTGTGATGTTATATAACCAAAATAATGGTTGGATATTGTAGTGTTACATTCCTACTACAATATCAATGTTATAGTTAGCACAAATCATGTTTAGGCTGAGAATCATAGATGGTAAGGGCCTTGTTTGAGACCCCAAATTTTATGAATAAAGATTTAAATTTCTCAAAATATTTTTTTGAATATTATGGAGTGAACTTGATATAATGTTATAGTTGTGGGAAATATTTATAATATTCGTTTTAACAGGGAATATTCGTACGACGGCACAATCATTGGTGGACCCCACAATGGAATTATTGTCGGATTGAGAAAACGACAAAAATATTTTAAGAAAATAATGGCGGAAGTTATACCGTTAACTGTTGAAACACCCGGTGTTAAAATTACAGTAATACGCGTGGTTGCATAGTAGCACACGGTATTGATTATTGATGCTTATGTGAGAAGTCACTCAGTTTTGTTCAATTATTGCTACAGTAATTGCTGCATAGTATCTCACGTTATTTGATTTAATTATTGTCAATATTTTATATATTATTAAATCAATAATTGAGACGACAAAGTTATTAATATTATTATTTGCAATATTAACGATGTCTAGAAGTTCTGTCAAGGAGAGGGTAGATAATCTAATTATACCAATAGGGAGAAATCCTTATTGAAAGCCCCTCTTTCCTGGGAACGACCTGGTCAATTAATATTGTGAATTATAATAATGATGATAAATGTTGTTAAATATATTGAGGTGTCTTTGTGACACCCCCAAATCCAGGTACTTCATTCCCACAGGATTTGGTGTTCACTTAATCAAACATTCATATCTAACTACCCAATCACAATAAAACTGGATAATAAAACCTTTCCCATTAAAGGGTTACATAATAAAATCTCCCAGGTTATCTAAACTTTAAATACAATCATTCTAATGCGAAAATTAAATAAACTTCATTAAAACCAAGTCTAAGATCATCATAATAAAAGTCTAAAGTAAAAATACAAGTCTTCATCACTTGCACATTTTTCCCTTTCCTTTGCTAGACGAAGGTTCATCTACCTTCTCTTCTTTAGCTGCAATGAGTTTTAAAATATGCAAGAGTGAGCAAAACAATTGCTCACTGAATACAATATAAAATCAACAGGAGTATAGTAATAATAACTGCCAATAATAGGCTCATCAACAATGAATAGTACTCAATCATCTATAATCAGAAACTAAAATCCAAAATGTGGAATAAATATAACTGAGGGTCATAAGACCATGAACTATGTCCACGATTAATGAGCAATCTTTCAACTCCAACTTTAACGAAATATAAGACTATAAGGACTCCTCGTACTTAGGGGGATCAGCCCTTTGTATCATGTATTGTGCACAAACATTTAACGCTACGCGTAAGTTAACCCCTAATCATAACATTAGGGTTGTTCATCTTAGTATTTAGAGTATAAGTCCGCACCAAAGAAAGTTTGGTTTGGATAAGCTTTCAGGGTAATTTGGAATTCAACGAACATCAACTAAGGATTAGTTGAATGAAACCAAGAAATAACATACTTATTCATAGTATAGAAATACTAAAATTAACATTTAGCAGTCCTACTATCATCACATAACTTTTCTTAAAATTTCGTGTACAAAAAGTACACTGTCAGACCATTCTGCTAACTTTCAGCATGCGCCACTACAGTTTACATTGTGGGTCGATCACTGCATGGCGTGGGCATGGGCAATGACTATGACTGAGATTAAGGCTACAAAGCCGCGCTGTGGTGTAAGCATAAGCGTACATTGCTATTTCCACAAAGGTATCGCTCAAGTCCGTCACCATAGTGGCCCGATTGCGAACCTCGTGAACGACCTTAGTAACAACCTGACAAAAAAGCCAATTTTGGCCTACAAGCTCATTTCTAACAGACCAAATATCATGTAAATCATACAACAACTTCATGTAAACATATTTCACAAACTCTAAACATGATTCTACCCATACAACCAGATAAACAACAAAATTAACACACCTAAATTCACTATTTTTTTGGCTAAAACTCACTTTTTTGATATTTCAATGAAAATCAACACTGTAACTTTTGTTTTTCAACCAAAACCACTAATTCAAAGTGTCTTTATCAATGATTATACATACTCTAACAAATTAAACGATCAATTTATCAACTAAACCACTAATTCACCCTCAATTTCTACTTTAAGCTAAACAATAAATTTTCATAAAAACTCTCTGTTAAAACATTTTCTTCACAAACATATACATAACAACAATTCTTTGATTATAACCCATGAAAATAGTTTTAACATCACTATTATGACATATAAAGCCACATAACAACAAAAATTCATGCTTACACAAAGATTCTACAGAGAATTTGGGAAGATAAAACTAAACTTTTAAGAACTAAAAGGAATAAGAGAATACCTTGAAGAAGATGGTGATATGGCTAATCTTTTCTACTCTCGAGCCTCCTTCCCCAATCTCTAGCCTTCTTTTCTCTCTTCTTTCTTCTTTTCTTCTTCTTCTTCTTCTATAAGTTTTCTTTCTTCTCTCTAACCTCTCTCCTCTAACATACGTCTTAACCAAATAACGTATATAGATATTATATATATATTAATTATATAATATAATTATAAACATAACTGATATCAGTTATGTGAATTTTAAAATCAAAAGCCATAAGGCTTGTTTGGTTAACCACTAACAAAATAACCCATTAATCCTAACACCTTGTTTGGTAAAATTCAAATAAATTAAAGACTTAATAGGCCTTAGGCCTTGTTTGGCAAAACTGAATTAAAACTCCTTTAAGTTATTTTAGTAACTCCTTTATAACAAGGTTATTTGTCACACATTAATTTAATTAAATTAATCATAATAATAATTTATTAAATCACTTCATCACATAAATAAATACCACCAAAATTATAATCTTCTATATAATTATAACTTTATTCAATTAATCAAAATTAGAAAAATAATTCAATTAATCAAAATTCAATTAATCAAAATTCTCTAACTTAATAATTAAATGAAATTAGCAAAATAATTAATTTTCCTTAATTATTTATTTAACAAATAATTAACCACATCAATTCAAATTTGAACAATTATTTATTCAACAATAAACACATCCATTAAATATTTAAATAATTCAATAAATATTTAATATAACAATTAAAATTCTGGAATGTTACATCATTCCCTCCTTACAAGGATTCTGTCCCCAGAATCACAATTCAAATAATCACAATTCAAACAATTCATTCGTCACATTCTCCCCTACTTACAAAGATTCTGCCCCTAGAATCGAAGACACAGATTAAACAAATAACTCAGGGTAATTCTTCATCATTTCAGCTTCGAGTTCCCACGTAGCCTCTTCGACATTGTGGTTCCTCCAAATTACCTTCACAGAAGGTATCACCTTATTCTTGAGCACTTGTTCTTTCCTGTCGACTATCTGGATAGGAACCTCTTCATAGGACAAATCTTTCTCAAACTGTAATGGTTCGTACTCAATCGCGTGCTTGTAATCAGGTTTGTACGGTCGTAACACCGACACGTGAAAAACATTATGAATGTTTTGCAACTCCGGAGGTAGAGCTACCTCGTAAGCCACCTCCAACCTTTCGCAGCACTTCGAAGGGTTCAATAAATCTCGGACTTAGTTTCCCCTTCTTACCAAATTGAATTTTTCCCTTCCAAGGAGAAACCTTTAGGAATACAAAATCTCTTATGTCGAATACACGATCCTGTCTGTGTTGATCAGCATATTTCTTTTGTCTATCTTGAGCAGCTATCAATCTTGTTCTGATGATTTTGACAACCTCAGCAGTTTGTTGTACCAGTTCTAGTCCTAATAGTTGATGTTCTCTGACTTCATCCCAAAGACAAGGAGTTAGTTCTACATTGCAGTCAGATAATGCTTCGTAGGGCGGCATGCCGATGCTAGCGTGGTATCTGTTATTGTAGGCAAATTCCACCAATGGTAATTGTTCATCCCAGCTTCCTTTGAAATCCATGACGCATGCTCTCAACATATCTTCCAATGTCTGAATCGTTCGTTTGCTTTGGCCATCTGTTTGCGGATGATATGCAGTACTCATTCGTAACTGGGTTCCCATACATTCTTGTAGTCTCTTCCAGAAGTTTGATGTGATCCTCGGATCTCTATCTGACACAATTGACACTGGAACTCCATGTCTTGACACAATCTCTTTAACATATAACTTTTCCAGCTGATCAAGATTGAATCTAATCTTTATTGGCAAAAAGTGTGCAGATTTTGTCAATCTGTCCACTATCACCCATATCGCATCGTATCCTTTCTGAGTTGTTGGAAGACCTACCACAAAATCCATTGTGCTATGTTCCCATTTCCATTCCGGTATCTCTAACGGTTGAAGTAACTCGCTTGGTCTTTGATGCTCGGCCTTGACTATCTGACATGTCAAGCACTTTGGAATGCATTCTGCAACGTCTCTTTTCATATTTGGCCACCAAAAATGTCGCCGCAAATCTTGATACATCTTCGTACTTCCTGGATGAATCGAATATCTCGAGTTATGAGCTTCGGTCAAGATTTCTTCTTTAATCTCTAGTACTGTTGGAACCCTTATTTGTCCTTCAAATCTCATCATTCCATCGGTATCAATCTTGTATTTCACCTCTTTTCCCTCAACCACACTTTCTCTGATTTTTCTGCATTCCTCATCCTGCAGTTGAGCGTTCTTCACTTTGTCCACCAAAGTTGGACTGGCTTCCATCTGGTAACATCTTTCATTGGATTCTCTTGGAAATTTGATTTCCAACTCTAACCTTGACATTGCTGTAATAAGCTCCTCCTTATCAGTTAACAACATCAACTTTTCCCTGCCTTTCCTACTCAAGGCATCTGCAACTACGTTTGCTTTGCCTGGATGATAAAAGATCTCAAAATTATAATCTTTTATCAGTTCCATCCATCTTCTTTCTTGCATGTTCGTGTCCTTCGTGTGAAAATATACTTGAGACTTTTATGGTGCATGTAGATCTCACATTTCTCTCCGTAGAGATAGTGTCTCCATATCTTCGAGAGCAAACACAACCGCCGCCAACTCTAAATCATGAGTCGATACCCTTTTTTCGTAATCTTTCAATTGTCTTGATGCATACGCGATGACTTTCTACCGTCTTGCATAAGGACACACCCCTAATCCTTGTGTGAAGCATCACTATACACCACAAAATTTCCGTATTATCCGTAATGACAACACAAAGCCATACTTAGCTTCTTTTTCAATTCTTGAAACTTTCTTCACACTTCTCCGTCCAACAAATTTTATAGATTTCCTCATTAAATTTGTTAACGGAGTGGCAATCTTGGAGAAATCCTGAATAAACCGTCTGTAATACCCTGCTAATCCCAAGAAACTTCTCACTTCTGATGGAGTTCTCGGTTGTTCCCAATTTATCACAGCTTCAACCTTTGACGGATCCACTGAAATTCTATCCTTGTCAATTACGTGCCTAAGAAATTGTACACGTTCTAGCCAAAATTCACATTTAGAGAATTTTGCATACAACTTTTCTTTTCTTAGCGTCTCCAGCGTTAGACGTAAATGTTCCATATGTTCCTCTTGAGTTTTAGAGTACACTAGAATATCGTCGATAAACACCACCACAAACTTGTCCAAAAATGGTTTAAACACCCTGTTCATCAAATCCATGAACGCTGTAGGGGCGTTTGTCAAACAAAAAGACATCACCAAAAATTCGTAATGTCCATACAGAGTTCGGAATGCCATCTTCGGTACATCCTCCTCTCTTACCTTCAGTTAATGGTACCCACTTCTCAAATCTATTTTCGAGAAATATCTAACACCCTTCAATTGATCAAACAAGTCATTTATTCTCGGCAAAGGATATTTGTTCTTAATAGTGACTTTGTTTAACTCTCTATAATCAATGCAAAGACGCATTGACCCATCTTTCTTCTTTTATTTAATAACACCGTGCTCCCCAACGTGACACACACTTCAATTTGAATGTATTTCTTGTCCAACAACTCCTGCAGTTGTACCATAAGTTCTTTCATCTCCATCATAGCCATTCTGTACGGGGCTTTCGATATCGAAGCGGTTCCTGGCGCTAAGTCGATCACGAACTCGATTTCTCTGTCAGGCGAAAGTCCTGGCAAATCCTCTGGAAACACGTCCACAAATTCCCTAACCACTGGTATTTCTTCCAGTTTCGCACCCTTCTTCTGAGTATCGACTATGTAAGCTAAATAACCCACACAACCCTGACTCAACAACTTTTTGGCCTGCATAATCGGCAGACATCTCATTTGTCTAGGCAATTTGCTACCATTGAATACTACCTTTGACGGAGTCATAAGGTTTACATTTCTTTTAGCGCCAATTATCGCTCCATAATTGAACAACCAATCCATTCCCAAAATAATGTCAAACTCTCCTAGCCTGATTGGAATCAAATCTACCATCAAAATATTTCCCTTAGTGTTCACCCTACAGTTCTTGTATACGAACCTAACAGGAACTACTTCCTTATTCGCAATTTCTATGTTTAAAGGGAAATTTAATTCTTCACTAGGCAATCCTAATCTCATAGCAAATTCATCGATATAAATGAGCAAGTAGCACTTTTAATCAAATAATACATAAGCGTCGCCATCGGGATAATACGACACCACATCCTTTGATTGCACAACATCTTGCACAGTTATGTTGAAGGTTCTGGCTGTGGGCTTATTTGTTGTTGTTGGTCCCGCAATAGCCAACGCACCTCCACTAGCATTTCCCTTGCTCCCATTTGCCTCACCAGATCTCTTCTTGGGGCATTCACGAGCAAAGTGATCCTTGGCCTTATATCATTGTCATCATTCTCATGTTTATATTATGTTGAAAGTCATCTCATGGCACATGGTGCATAGATGGACTTGGTATGATTATGACCGAGGATTACTCGATATAATCATGACCGTAATGTTACAAATGATGTGGTAAAGTCCTCATTGGCCCATGATGCATTGATGGACCGATTGTTGGCATGATCATGACCATTGATGAATACACGAATATCCTTGGCCCGTAGTGCATGGATAATTTGTGGTTGTGATACTAATGAATATCCTTGCTCGTAGTGCAGGGATGATGTGGATTATTTATTGAGTTGAGTCTCAGCGATAAAAGTGATGAAAAACCTTTTGAATCATAGAAGATAGTAGATTTTATTCTCTACTTGACTCTTCTAATGGATTGCTTATTCCGCTGCAGTTAAACTTGATGTTTGTTATATTGTATCAGTTTAACACTGTTAAAGGCTAACAATAATTTATTCTGCATTATCTTAGTAATAATATTTTTTACTAGGCTAGTTGAGCTCACCCTTTTACTTTCATTGTTCTCTTCAGGAAATGAGAACGTAGCAGGGACTAGTCGAGGGAACGGGAGGATTATCTGGATGATAGCATTAGTAGTCCTCACTATTCTATGAAATAGTGTGTTAATAAATGTATTGAGGACTTATTTTGAGTTTGAATACTGTTTAGAAGATAATATTTATATTAAAACTCACAACTTATGTTGTATATTTAAGATTGTATTTGTATTCTGTACCATGTATTTGGCGACTCAGAATAGGTGATGTATACCTATTTTGGGGGCATCACAGTTGGTATCAAAGCTTAGGGATATGATCCCTGGCTGAGACGTGAGACAAGAACTAGGAGGGGAGAGATGGGGAATTCCTTCGCTAGTATGACCTACCTAAGTTTATTTGATATTTAATTGGTGGGTTAGAGTATGGGGATAATATGTGATATCTTAATTAACCCTTATTTTGAGGCAGTATTTGAAAATGACATCTAAGAATGTTGAGAATAGCAATGGAGCATAAGAGACAGTTGAGTCTCCACATATCAATAATTAGGATAATGTGCATCAGGAAGGCGACAATCCTCATGCAAACAACAACACTGACCAAATGATGAACGATGGAATGTTCAGAGGCTTTATGCAATTCATGCAACATCAGTCAAGAGTGGCTCCTCATCCAAAATGCGGTGGAAACACCGGCAACTCTCTCGACAATCATCGCTAAGCGCTTCAAGGAACTGGGACCACCAGAGTTTTTTGGAGAGCCAAAACAACTTAAGGCGGAGACATGGATAAAGCAGATCTGCAAGATATTTGATGTCTTGGGATGCTCCGAGGAGCAAAAGGTTCCCTTTGCCACCATCATGTTGCGAGCAGAGGCAGATTATTGGTGGGAATCTATAAAGCGTACTCAACCTGCCGCACTAAAGATGACTTGGTAGAAGTTCCAAAAATTGTTCAACGACAAGTACTTTCCCGAAAGTATTCGTCACATGAAAGAGGTAGAGTTCATCAAGCTGGAGCAAAATAACATGACCGTGTCGCAGTACGAAGCCAAGTTCGCCGAGTTATCCCGGTTTGCGACCCATTTGGTTGATAATGAGGAGAGAATAACGCAAATGTTTCTAAGAGGTTTGAAACCCGAGATACGTCAATATCTTATCTCTCATAAACTGTGTTTGTATTCAAATGTTGTTAATAGGGCTCAGTTATTAGACCGCGATAATGAGTAGGCACAACCAAAAGGCAACGACCAACAACACGATAATAATCGTACCGGTGGCAACGACCATCGGAACAATGATAACCATCGTGGGGGAAATTATCATGCCAAGAATGGTAACCACTTCGGTGGTAATCATGGCCAAGATAACAGGAGTGGAAATTTCAAGAAGAGAAGATTTAACGATGATGGAAAGACGTCAGCACCAACACCTGTTGTTAAAGAAGGAGAACGACCACCTATCATATGTTTCAAATGCGGAGGGGAGGGACACATCAGTCCAAACTGCGCGATGCCATCCAAAGCATGTTATAATTGTGGAAGAGAAAGTCACCTAGCCCAATTTTGTCGTTCACCGAAGTCAAGTCTAGCTGGGACGGTGGCACCAAAGACGGATACGGAAAAAACAAAGTCAGTGGTTTCAGGAAGAGCGTTTTTCGTGACTTCTCAAAAAGTGAGTGACCCGAACGATGTTAGCACGGGTTAGTTAATTATAAATTCTTGCGAAGTCTATACCTTATTAGATACCGGTTCTACCCATTCTTTTATCTCTCTTGCTTGCGCTCAACATTTAAATTTGACTTCAGAGAAATTAGACTTTGACTTATTGGTTGAAACTTCGATAGTAGAAACCTTCGTTACCTCCACTGTTTATAAATCTTGTTGATTCAAATCGACACTTTCACGTTACCTGTCGATCTTATCTTTTTGAAAATACTTGCCTTTGATGCGATTTTAGGAATCGATTGGTTAACTACTCATCATGCTTTTCGTAAGGTTGTTAGCTTTTATATTCCTAAACAACCTGTTATGCGAATTCAAGCAACCAAACCACTAAAATTAATCACTGTTATATCAAGCCATAAGTAAAGAGCCCCGAGCCTTTCGCTGGTAACTTCCTTGTGTGGAATGCACCGAAGCAGAACTTTCCATAGGGGACGTTGTGAATGACGGTGGCAAGTTGATAGGTATCAATGTGACGTGCTATCCAAGTCTTGGATGAGAGTCACAGTTTTGAATGATATTTCTATTGTTAATAAATTTTCTGACGTATTCTTGAAGACTTTTTAGCCTACCCCTAGAGCGTGAAATTGAATTTTGTATTGACCCCAATACAAAACCCATTTCTTAAACCCTCAAATATTTTCTTCAGCTAAAATGAACGTATAATGCGCCAAAGACGTTGGCTCGAGCTGTTAAGATTTCGATCGTACCATTCAATACCATCGTGAGAAAGCGAACGTGGTAGCTGACGTGTTGAGTAGAAGATCGTATGCGTTTACGAATGCGATGTTGTTAACACAAAGACTCATTTCGTATAACTTATAGATGATGAAGATAGAGTTAAAGACTCTAGGGACCCACGTGAAGATAACGAATATACTAGTAGAATCAACTTTAATCGATAAAGTTATAAGCCGCTCAAGCTACACACCCGGAATTGATGAATGTGAAGAAAAAGGTTCAAGAAGGCGTTATCTCAACCCTCGATTTTATTGGTCTATTTGAAATCCTCGATGGAGTAGGAACCGTGGCCTATAAACTCGTTTTACCACCAAGTATGTCGCGTGTTCATAATGTTTTTCACGTATCGATGTTACGTAAATATGTGGACGACCCGAACCACATTATTGAATTAAAACTAGACGAGATAGCAGAAGATTTAACGGATGAGGAGATACGTGTTAAAATCTTGGATAAAAAGGATCGTATTCAACACTCAAAGGTTATACCTCAAGAGTTAGAATCTGAAATGAAGTCAAGGTATCCTCATCATACCAGGTACATACGTAAATTTTGAGGGTGAAATTTCATAAGGAGGGGAGATTGTGAGACCCCAAATTTTATGAATAAAGATTTAAATTTCTCGAAATCTTTTTTTGAATATTATGGAGTGAACTTGATATAATGTTATAGTTGTGGGTAATATTTATAAATTTTGCAAAGTAAGCAAGTTGTTATATAATATTCGATTGGTCGGTGAATATTCGTTTTAACAGGGAATATTCGTACGACGACACAATCATTGGTCGACCCCACAATGGAATTATTGTCGGATTAAGAAAACGACAAAAATATTTTATAAAAATAACGGCGAAAGTTTTACCGTTAAAATTGTTGAACTACTCGGTAGTAAATGTACAATAATATGCGTGGCTGCATAGTAGCACACGGTAATGATTATTGATGCTTACGTGAGAAGTCACTCAGTTTTGTTCAATTATTACTATAGTAATTGTTGCATGGTATCTCACGTTATTTGATTCAATTATTGTCAATATTTTATATATTATTAAATCAATAATTGAGACGATGAATTATTAATATTATTATTTGCAATATTAACGATGTCTAGAAGTTCTGTCAAGGAGAGGTTTGGTCACCTAATTGCGCGCCAATAGGGAGAAATCTTTATTGAAAAGCCACCTCTTTCCTGAGAACGACCTGGTCGATTAATATTGTGAATTATAATAATGATGATAAATGTTGTTAAAAATATTGAGGGAATTAGACTCACGAGACGTTTATATATATATATATATATATATATATATATATATATATATATATATATATATATAAATCTTGTTTTATTATTATTATAAATGTAATAAAAGCAAATCTTTTATATAAAACATAATACTTTTATAAAGTTATTTGAATATATTATACTGTTAACTTTTGAAACACCCTAAGTTAAAAAGTACAATGTCTACGCGTGGTTGTATATAGCAGCACGGTATTGATTATTGATGCTTACGTGAGAAGTCACCGATTTTGTTCAATTATTGCTACAATAATTGCTTTGATAGTATCTCACGTTATTTGATTCAATTATTGTCAATATTTTATATATTATTAAATCAATAATTGAGACGACAAAGTTATTAATATTGTTATTTGCAATATTAACGATGTCTAGAAGTTCTGTCAAGGAGAGGTTAGATAATCTAATTGCGCGCCAATAGGGAGAAATCCTTATTTGAAAGCCCTCTCTTTCCTGGGAACGATCTGGTCGATTAATATTGTGAATTATAATAATGATGATAAATGTTGTTAAATATATTGAGGTGTCTTTTTATGAAGTCACGGAAGTTTTATATATATATATATATATATTATATATATAAATTTTGTTTTATTAGTATTATTAATGTAATAAAAGCAGAAAAGCTTTTTATATAAAATAGAATACTTTTATAAAGTTATTTGTTTTATTAGACTATAAATATAATATATTATATTCTATTATGCATAGTGTTTTGCATAGTAAAATCTTTTTATATAAAATGTAATACTTTTATAAAGTTATTTATTTTATTAGACTATAAATAGAATATAATATATTTTATTATGCATAGTGTTTGCATAATGCCCGCATAATGTTTGCATAGTAAAATCTTTTTATATAAAATGCAATACTTTTATAAAGTTATTCATTTTATTAGATTATAAATAGAATATATTATATTTTATTTAAAAGATTTTGTTTTATTAGAATATTTTATTAATAATTTATAGTAAATCAATATGGATGAGTCTGCTTTAAATGTAAATCAATTTGGACCGTTCATGAATTAGTTACTATTTCGTCCCATTCTCCTATAAATAGAAGCTCAATCCTTCATTATTTCTTACTTAATTCACTTGAAACTCTAGAGAGAAAACTATAGAGAGAAAGAAGAAAAGTATTCTCGCTACTTCAATACTCCTATATCCGCTTTCTTCTAAGGTAAGGGTATTATTTCTTTTGTATTCATAAAGACAACTTCATTATTCCATTCTTTATTATTCATTGGAATAACTTTTGTATACGCCGGACTACCCTATACTTGGTGAAATTCTTCTCATTATTCCATTCTTTATTATTATGTTGAATAACTCATGTCTTACGCTAATACCGCATACATGGAGAAATTCTTCTCATTATTCCATTCTTTATTATTCATTGGAACATCCTCATCTGTGTGTGTTTACGCATGACCGGTTCCGTTATTTATTATTCTGTTGGAACATCCTCATCATGCGTTTATGCGCATGACCTCGGTTTCGTTATTTATTATTCTGTTGGAATATCCTATCTGTGCGTTTACGCATGACCTAGTTTCGTTATTTATTATTTTGTTGGAATAACCTATCTGTGCAGTCTATTGCATGCCTGGTGATTTCTTTTGTTATTCTATTCTTTATTATACTCAGTTGGTTAAAGTTTTGACTTTTATACTCCATGAAATTAGTGGAATATCCTTGATATTTGCGCTTCATCTAGTATCTTTTCATGGAAATATTATTCTGAGCATTCTTGAGTTTTACCCCACAAAACAGTATTATGTTGACAATTTGGACGTTATTGGTTCCTGGATAAATTCATTCTTGAACTTGTTTTATTGAATTTTTATATCATTGTCATCATCCTCATGTTTATATTATGTTGAAAGTCATCTGTGGCCTGTAGTGCATAGATGGACTTGGTATGATTATGAACAGGGATTATTCGGTATAATCATGACAGTAATGTTACAAATGATGTGGTAAAAGTCCCATTGGCCCGTAGTGCATTGATGGACAGTTGTTGGCATGATCATGACCATTAATGAATACACGAATATCCTTGGCCCGTAGTGCATCGATAATTTGTGGTTGTGATACTAATGAATATCCTTGGCCGTAATGCAGGGATGATGTGGATTATTTATTGAGTTGAGTCTCAGCGATAAAAGTGATGAAAAACCTTTTGAATCATAGAAGATAATAGATTTTATTCTCTACTTCACTCTTCTAATAGATTGCTTATTCCGTTGCAGTTAAACTTGATGTTTGTTTTATTGTATCAGTTTAACACTGTTAAAGGCTAACGATAATTTATTCTGCATTATCTTAGTCATAATATTTCTTACTGGGCTAGTTGAGCTCACCCTTTTACTTTCATTGTTCTCTTCAGGAAATGAGAACGTAGCAGGGACTAGTCGGGGAACGGAATGACGGTCCAGATGATAGCATTAGTAGTCCTCACTATTCTATGAAATAGTATGTTAATAAATGTATTGAGAACTTATTTTGAGTTTGAATACTGTCTAGAAGACAATATTTGTATTAAAACTCACATCTTATGTTGTATATTTAAGATTATATTTATATTCTGTACCATGTATTTGGCGACTCAGAATAGGTGATGTATACCTATTTTAGGGGCGTCACACCTTGAACACTGGCTGTTAGTGTTCTTGAGCCCAAGAACACCAACATCGACGGTTACTGTCGCTATAGTCTATAGTGACAGTTTTAATTATTTTTATTTTCTGAATGTTCGGAAAATGATGAAAAATAGAAATAAATTTCTAATAATTCAAAAAATGGTTTTAAAAATTATTTTAAGTTATGAAAAATAACTTTTGATAATTTGGGATATTTTTTATTAATATTTATAATTATTTGAATATTAATGGTATTTAATTTATTTAATTAGTGTATTAAATAAATTAGAGAAAAATGATTTTAATATTATAAAAATAATTTTAAATGAGAATAAAGTGTTATAAAATATTTTGAGTTATAAAATGTAACTTTTAATATTTTTAGAGAATTTTCATTAATAATTTAATATTAGATATTAGATTTAATTAATTATTAAATTAAATAAATGATGGAAAATGGTTTTATTGATTTAAAATCAATTAAAAATGAGAAAAGTGATTTAAAAATATTTTAATTTATAATTAATGAATTTTAATATTTTGGTGAGAATTTTATTAATATTTAAATATTAATGGTGATTACTAAAAATGATTTTAATTACTTTAAAAATCATTTAAGTAGAATATTGATGATTTAAAAATATTTTAAGTTATTATTAATAACTTTAATATTTTGACAAGTATGTCATTAATATTTTAATATTATTAAATATTAATGATGATGAGATTATTTGATATTTAAATTATTTAAAAATGATTCAGGTGTTTGAAAAATTATTATAAATTATAATAATTGTTAAAAAATTATTTAAAGTTTCCGAAAAATATTATAAAGGATATATGACTTATCTAATATAATATTGAAGCTTTAAGACCGAGTTTAATTGACAATACATATGTTAATTATCGAATAGGGTGACCAGTACACCGAGAACAGACTGAAGTCCAACTAGACTGAACTAGTTAGACTTGAGAAGTGTTTATATAGGTTATAAACACCGATATGACTATATGGTAATGTGCCTAGGAGAAAGATTGACTGTAAATTACAGTGATACATGTTGTGATTTATTATTCTAATTGTGAGACCGATATTGTGATTATAGGTCTTGTGAACGTAGATAAGTATATTGTGTAGCAGTAATCAATGGAGAAGACAAGTTTCCTAACTCAACCTTGAGTTAATACTTTTCAAATATTATGGTGGTTAATTATTGTTGATTAGACCACGTCTGAGAATTTATTGTTGATTATTCGCAGTTAGTGCATGCTTATTAATTCAAACTGAATTAGTGATTCTGAGAATATATATTTGGAGAATAACTGTTGTTGGATAATTACATCCGTAGAAGTATTATTGATTGCAAATAGTATAGATAATTCCTGTCTATTGTTAATCGTGTTGAGAAATGTCTTAGCTAATTGTTCTGGCTAGACGAACATTTGTTAGAACTTGATAGATTCGATAAGAGAAGAGAATTCAATTATTATTGATAGATCGATGCCAATTGTTTCGGCTAGATCGAGAAAGAAAACCTAATAGGTTCGAGAAGAGAAGAGAAGAGAAGTGATTAGATATTGAAATCATTGTATTTCATTGTTAAATCAAATTTTGATTCTAAGACTAAGAAGAACAACCTTTTATATAAAAGGGAACATTTTGGTCGTATATTCGGCCTTTGCGCGCGTGTAAGTATTATGAATAATATAGGGTACAAGGAGTTGGCCGCTCTAAGTACTTGCTGGGGGGTATGATTTAATCTTTATGGTTATTTGATACACCTGGGTATATCAAAGTATATCTTTGATTGTTACTCGAGAAGAGAAGTTCAAGATCCTTTGTGATCACTCAACATAAATTCTGGAAAATATTTCCATCCTGTTAATTGGGTATATCAACGTAAATCTTTGATATTTACTTGAGAAGAGAACTTCAAGATCATTTAAGACCAGTTAGCATAAACTCTGGAGAATATTTCTAAATTGTTATTCAATTGAATATCGTAGAAAATTTGAAAGTGTTGTACTCTTTCATTATTAAATTATTGTGTTGCATAGGATGCGAGAATATGGATTAGAGAAGAATGAATTGTTCAGCTATTTCAAAGTTCACCGAACTTTGGTGTCATTCTATCAAAATAGATAGTCTGTTATTCGTGATTTTTATACATTTATTGTATATCTTAACTTGCGGGGAAAATTTGTTGCTCGCCCTTGCTAAATAAAATATTTCAGCTAGGGACGAAGTGGCCAGAGGAGCTGAGAAGAACAAGGGCAAAGGTGTTTTGATGGAATAAATTGATAAACATTATTATTATGTTGTATTTGTTAACCCTTTTTGTATTTTTAAAGGGGTATATTTATAATGTTAATGTTAGTTAACCTGGGAGGAATGTATTAACTATATCAGTTAATGTGGTGTATATTTCTATTCATAATTAAATGGGTAGTTAGATGTTATTTATATTATAGATCGTGAGCACCAAACTCGGGAGTCAGGTAACCCGGATTTGGAGGCGTCACACGGACCACCCCCAAAGTGAACTGAATTCTGTAACTTTTGAATAGTACTCAATTTGATCTCAAAACTATTTTCATTGATCGCTGGTCTCCGAATGCTAGACTGAATGTCTGTCACTCTCAGAATTGATTAATCCCTAAGTATTTTTTGTTCATTTGCAGCCATGTTAACTAGATTTTTGGTTTCCTCTACCAATTCTTTTTCCGTATTACTTCCTCACTAGTTAACTGGGATTTTTCAGAACTTCTTTTCAATATTGTCGATGTATAACAA
This sequence comes from Panax ginseng, assembly GCA_020205605.1. Lineage (NCBI taxonomy): Eukaryota > Viridiplantae > Streptophyta > Magnoliopsida > Apiales > Araliaceae > Panax > Panax ginseng. The sequence goes on from CM035137.1 coordinate 61,964,944, forward strand.
AAGTTCCTTCTTACCCTTTGACCTAGTGTGCATACACGGATGAAAAACCTGCAAGAAGAAAGAAATAATTAAATAAAAATATTTAAATTAAGACCGAATTGATTGTAACTAATATAAAATTAATATTAAATACAGATTCTCCAGCAATGGCGCCAAAAACATGTTATTCGATTTCATAATCAACAATTAAGTGCAAGTATACACGATCAACAAGTAATAAAGAAATAAGAAAGAGTGGCGTACCCACAAGGAATACTATTTAACAAATCCCAACTATTAATTTTATATCAGTCCAATTTTTTTTAAACAACCAAATTTTGTGATTTTTCAGTTAAAACTATATTAAATTAACTAAAACTAATTTTAACACAAAGATTTTATTCAGATGAAAAAGACTTAAGACCACAACATCCCCAATTATGCAATATAAATCATTAACCCAATATATCCAATTATTAAATCCATCTAAGTTTTTAACAGAAATTTACAGTATTTATAAGCCCTTTTCCAAGTGATCAAATAAAAATACTCAACTCAATTAATTATGTGATATTCCTATGCAAAATAAAAGAATCAAGGTCATCAAGCATCAATTCCTAATTGTTACATGCAGTAAAAAGAGATATCCTTCTTCAATTCACAACCCTAATTATTAGTCTCATGCAAATAACTAGGAATACACGCTATCACATTCAGTTCTAACACTAGATTTCATCTCCCGAATTCATCTAGTATAACATGGTAATTATTGGCCAAATAATTAAATAATAAGCACAAAATATGATAGATAACTCAACTTGAATAAATAACTGGATTAAATAGAGTAATCAATTCGTACGAATAAATGGTTCAATTGTAGCCTTAATTATAAAGTTAGTTCATACTGAAAATTAAAACCCAAAATCCCATGAAAAAAATTACAATTAAATTACAAATAGAGAAGAAGAATAAAAACTCAGTAATTGACTCTAGTCTTCAATCTACAATCTGAATTCCTTGTGAGTTTCCTTGCAAACTCCAACTTCAATTCTAGCCTCTTCCTTTAAGCCCCTGTCTCAAATTATATGTCTTTCTGTCCAGATCTGCCTGCTATTTATAGTTTTTGAATTGTCTAAGTCAATCTTCATTGAAATCCTCTTTAGAGTAGAAATTTGCTTTCCTTGCACCAAAATTCGAGCAACCAAAATTGCCTCCCAGTGCCCCGGCGCTAGGATTTCTTCTTTGTTGAGCACCCCGACACTAGAATGATGTGAAAAATGACTATTTTGCCCTTTGCTTTATCAGAACTCCTTATTTTGCCCTTAATGAATCCGAATTACCTTATTTACCCTCTTGCCTACAAAATAACAATAAAACAAATAAAAATTAAAAGTAGTATGCACACAAGCCAATCATGTTTGATGATAAATCATATAATTTATAACAATCTTATTCATTTATTAATAAAGAATATTAATTTATTAAAGACTTTTAATTATCTACATGATGCTGTTTTATAATATGTGATAAACCCATAGTTTTAAGCAATGCTTTTAGAATAAAGATGATGATCATTCTAATGAGATCTAAATTCTTAGAAAGCTTAAAACTAAAATAGTTCCCAATCGTTGGATTAATAAATTGGGGATTAGTGAATCCGGATAGATTGGTACATACGTTGCTTGCTCATTGGATGGGGATGATTGATTTCATGATCATTTGTGTGGAGACACTAAAGCAAGTATGTAGGTGCTTATTAGAAAATAAGTTCACTGAATGTGGCTCGCTAAGGAATACCTAATGGAGTTTTACTTGCCTCATCAATAGGAATTCTCAGTGTGATAGTAAGACAAGTGATCCTTGGACTTGAGATCATCATAGTATCTTGTGTATGATGAGTTATACTTTGACTTATTCCTTAAGACCCTTAGGGTATATCAAAGGGTATGCTTGGGTATAATAAGTTGTACATGGAGATAATGTATGATCAATAAAGAATCTACCACTTCTAGTAAAATAAGAGAAATGTCCTATGTGATTCGATAAATGACAACCCAAAGAGTCCTTGGCATATGAATGAAATTAGAAAGGAGTTTCTAATTTGCATTATTTGAGTTGTGCATTTAAGGATCGAAATACATATAATTAAATAAAATAAAACTTGATAGTAATTCCATATCTTATATTTAATTGGGACATTGTATGGTGGAAGGATTGAATTGTACTAGTAACTATTTACTCAAAGGTTCTTTTTATGATTAATGTTGAAATCTATATTATCTCGGAAAGTTAGGTGATCGCTAGGGAGGCTTATCCTATTGTAGAATAAATATTATTTATTTAAATAAATTAATAATTTAATTTATTTATTTAAATAAGATTAGAATTGTTCTAATTGATTTATTCACAACAAGTTTAATATGGAGAACCTAAATGGTCACATTATAAAAGGAAGAATAATTATTTAAGAAGTTAGTGATATAATCGTAATAATAAGTTTTGTATATTTAATTTAATCTACTATGATAGAATAAGTTAAATAGCTTAATATTTATAATTTAATATTTTGGAAATATTAAATAAATTAATAAGATTAGTCTTATTATTATTATTATTACTATTATTATTATTTAATTCCTAAAGGATTTTGGGAATTAATTAATAAAAGTACTCTCATATATTCCTAATAAGATTAGGAGGTTAAATTAATTAAAAGAGTTTAATTAATTATCCCTAATAAGATTAGGGAGCTTAATTAATTAAAGAAATTTAATTAATTAAATAATATCCTATTTTCTAATTAGATTATAATGGTTAACTGATATCTTTATAAGAGGAGACTTATATTAGATATCAATAGATACATGATTTCAATTATTGGAGTGTACGCTCTTTTTCTATGAGAGATAGAAAAACTAGGATTTTGCCAAACACCCATCTTCTTTAATCTTTCTTCTTCCTTGGTGGATCACCTCTAGAGGCCAAACACTTGGGTGGCTAACCTTGACCAAAGAAAGGAATCAAACCCGACGGATTTAAGTTGAACGCGAAAAAGATTGGAGGTGAACTTGTACCAGAGGAAACTCGAATCTTCAAGGGTATGATTCTTGTTCTTCATATTTTCGTTTAATTAATAATTGTGCATAAAGGGTGATCCGGGTATATGGTTTGTAAAATTTTAAAACTCTCTTTTTTCATGTTTCCGCTTATTTTGTGCAATTTGATTGCGTTCATGAAAATTACAAACCTAACAGTGGTATCAGAGCCAAACCTTTATGCGAATTATTAATTGTTTGATTTGATATGTATATTGATATGTGTTTGGAACAATTTAATTGGGCATAATTTTATTGTATAAAATTAAAAAAAAACTTCCTTTAATCCCAGGAGATTACGAAAATGACTTGTTTGATTAAAAGTCCTTTATGCGAATTAAAGGACTTTAATAAAAAATTAACATGATTGATGTGTTTGACATGTTGGGCATAATTTCGTAATTCGCGTATCACGTGAACTGATTCTCGCTGTATTAATCCCAGGAGATTCAGGATTTCCTTGATTAACTATATATATAGTATATCATATATACACCTGTTATAACAGGTGATCATATATATATATATATATATATATATATATATATTAATCTTAATTATTTTATAATTAAAATAAAATTTATTTTAATCTTAAAATAAAAAGTTTATTTTAATTTTAAAATTAAATTTTATGCTAACTAATTAGAGTTGAAATTAGATTCCATGATAACTAATTGGAGTTGAAATTGGATTTCATGTTTCCTTAAATAAAGGAGTTTATTTAGATATGAAATAAGATTTTATATTATTCAAAATTAAAGAGTTTATTTGTGAATAGGAAAGAAAATCCGTGTTTCCTTTAATAAAGGAGTTTTTTTTAACTTGGAATTGGATTCCATAATTAATTAAAATAAAAGAGTTTATTTTGATTAAAATAAAAAAAATTATTTTATTTAAATTTGGATAAATTAAAATAAAAGAGGTTTATTTTGATTTAAATTTGGATGAAAATAAATGAGTTTATTTTGATTCAAAATTAGATTTTATGCTAACTAAATTTGCCCATTAAATGATATCAATATATATTGAATGTTTATTATTCATGAGATGAATGTTATTTATTGATGCATATGGTGATGTGTATGATAATAAATGAGACTGATTATGGACTTTTGACCAATGTGATTGAATTTTATTTTAGTCGGATGCATGAATGTATGTGTTTTATTAAATGGGGTCTGCGTATCTCGTCTTCTCTAATTTTTTTTAATGTAAATTCTAACTCCCTCCTATGTACTTCCCCTTGATTGCTGATCAAGGTTTCTATTTATTTTAAATAGTTTTATAATAGGAATAGTTAGAATTAATTTTGAAGAATTAGAGATCAAGGAGCAAGGAGCGCTTGAAGACTTGTTTGTAATGGAGCCCGTGTTTAAATGTAATAGTTATATTTAAATATTAATTCTTTCACTCCTAGGGTTTGACCTTTTGGTTCACTTGGCGGCTCTAGTGAACCAAACTAGAATAAAAGTCTATAATCAATCCAGATAGAATATAGTATTCTATATGTGCATGCTTATACTATATATATATTATATATTATGCAAACATGCTTCACATGTTAATTAATATGACGGTTTTTTTATATATATATATATATATATATATATATATATATATATATATATATATATATATATATATATATATATATATATATATATATACGCTAAACAAGATGAGACAAATTAATAACAAACCCCTCAAATATTTTATATTAAGTTGTAACGCTCAAAGATATTTGGAATATCGAACGCCGCCTTTCTAGCATGATAGAAACAATAGAGTATTGAATATTTAATATGAGTTTGTTGTGCACACACAAGGAAAGTATTAAATATTTAAGATGTTATTTTTATTACATATGATGTTTATAAGGAATTGAACATTACTGCTTTGTTGTGCACACACAAGGGCTGTAGTTTTCTCTTCACTTATATGGAAATGCTAGGTCTAACTTAACTTAAATCATTTTAGTTAGGATGTGCACACACTTGACCATTATGATTTAAGAGGCAAAATACAAGGAGTTGCATAGTTGATGTAATTGACAAGAGTTGTCTACCTATTTATTTAAATATAGTTTGTTGTGCACAGACAAGGCTATATACATTTGAAATGGGATCCTTATTCTCACTAGCATATATTTAATTAGATATTGTCGAACTATATATATATTGAGGGTAATATAGTTTGAAGAAAATAGTGGGAGATACCAATTTAAAATAAGACCTAATTTATTTTGGTAATTAATAAAAGAATGTATGCTAAAATGTTGTTAATTAGAAATTCATTTATAGAATTTTACAATGTCTAAATTACTATCACTGCGTAGCATATTAGATCTAAATTAATCAGACCAAATTAAATGGATTGGTTAAGGAATTTGAGAATAGTTCTCATAGATGAAAAGTTATCTTATGTCCTTAATACGCCTATCCCTGCAATGGTTGCAAACAATGCCTCTGAGGAAGAGATTGCTACTTTTAGAAAGTGGCAAGATGATGCACAGTTGGCTCAATGCATCATGCTCGTATCTATGAGTAATGAGCTTCAGAGTCAACATGAACTATGGATGCTCCTACTATATTCCTGCACATCAAGTAGTTGATGGTGAGGAAAGTAGGACTGATAGATATCAGATATCTAAGGAGCTCTTCCGATCTAGAATGACCGATGACACTACAGTACAGATAAAAGTCCTTAACATTATCAATTTGATTGATCAATTAGGACAACAGGTTTTGTCATGGATGGAGAGTTGAGCCAAGATTTGATCTTTCACTCACTCCCAGACTCTTTTCACAATTGTTGTGAATTTTTCATATGAACAAGCTAGATATCAGCTTCGCTGATTTGCTTAACATGTTGAAAAAATGTTGAGAGTCACTTTCCAACCAAGAAAGACCAAGTCTTACTGGTAGGGGCCAAAGGATCTTCTAAAAGAAGAATGATTCAAAGAAGGTAAATAAAAAGGCAAAAACAAAGAATAATATGAACAAAACTGATACGGATAGCAAAGGAGTTTGCTTCCACTGCAATAAGCCTGGACACTAGAAAGGAAACTATAAGAAGCATCTTATAGAGGCTAACCAGAAAAAGCTTAGTGAAGCTTCGGTTGCAAATACAGTTTTGTTCATGAATGAAATAAATTTTTCTTTAAGTCAAGGTTCTACTTGGGTATTGGATACCGACTTTGGTTATCATAAATATAGATTTATGAAGGGACCAAGCAGAAGTAGAAAGCTAAACAAAGATAAGTAATCCTATGTGTGGAAAATGAAGCAAAGATTGCTACATTAGCCATATAAACTTATAGTTTAGCAATGCCTACGGGCAAATCTATTAAGTAAATAAGTTGTTATTGTATTCCAGTTCTTGTTAGAAACATTATTTCCATTTTGTTGTTGGACAATGAAATCTTTGGTATTATATTTAAGAACAATTGTTGTTCTATTTATAATAATAATAATAATAATAATAATAATAATAATAATAATAATAATAATAATAATAATAATAATAATAATAATAATAATAATAATAATAATAATAATAATAATAATAATAATAATAATAATGTTTTGTATAGAACTGAAATATTACTTAATGGATTTTGTGTACTTGACTTACGTAAAAAAAATTATTTTACAAATTGAACAAACTAGTATAAGAAAATGAGATGATCGTTCAAAAGGTTAAATGTGTGTATTTGTTGAAATACAATTGTGAATTATTTAAAAGGTTCAAAGAATTCATAAATGAAACAAATTAGAAAAGTATTAGGATTCTTTGATCGGATCAAGGAAGGAATACTTGTGCAATGAGTTTCTAGATCATCTCAAATGGTTTTCTCATAATGAACGCCTCCTGATACGCAATAATTGATTGATGAATCTGAAAGGAAAAATCATACCTTGTTAGACATGGTGCGGTCCATAATGATTTTACCAACATTTCAGTATCCCTCTAGGATCATGTCCTAGAAATGGCTGCATATCTATGAAAAGGTAACCTCAAAATCCGGCCCCAAGACTCTATAAGAGTTATGGACAGGGAGGATTCCTAATCTTAAGTATGTTAAGATAAGTGGTTGTCCAACTTATGTGAAAAGGTTTCAAAGGATAAGCTTGGAACAAGATTTGACAAGTACAGATTTGTGGGACATCCTAAAGTAAGTTTAAGGTATATGTTCTATATTCCTACTTAGCAAAAGGTGTTTGTTGCGAAGCACACTACCTTCTAAGATAAAGGTGTTTATCATTGAAGGAGCTAGTGGGAGGATAATAGATATTGAAGAGTTTAAGAACCATAAATCACTATAAGTCAAATAAGAGGAACCTGTAGATAGACCTATTGTGCTACAACTGAATCATAAATCTAGAATAGTACCAAAGATACCTAGACGGTATGGATTCATCATAGATGATGATGATGAGGTACACATCATAGAAGATGATGATCTAGAGTTACATATGATGAAGTAAGAGTTCTAGTGTGTATAAAAGGGTCAGTGGGAGCGCCGTGATATTCTTAATATTATATGTTGAAATACTATGGATAAGGAATGACATACTAATGCTACAATCAGTAAAGATAAAGTTGTCTAAACATTCCTCCATGAATGATTTGGGAAGAGTATCTTAATTGGGGATACAAATCTATATAGATAGATTCAAGAGGATGCTCGACTTAACCCATGAAACGTATATTCATTTGATGCTAAAGTTGTTTAGCATGGCAAACTCCAAGAGATGTCTCATATTGATGAGCCATGGAGTGTATCTCTCTTAATAGTCCCCATAGACTCCTAAAAAGAGAGATCACATGAGTGAAAATCATGTATATAATGAAATATATGAGACTTGATGTTGATCGGTTATATTCTGGAGAAGATCACTGTAAGACAGTGAAAAATATCTTAAAGTACTTAACCGACACTAAGGATGTGATTAAAATTTATGGTGGATATAAATTAAAACTAGAGGGCTTAATAGACTCAAGTTTTTCAGACAGACCAAGACGACAGAAAATCCACTTTAAGGTAAAGCGTTACCTTGAATAGTGAATTGGAAAGGTTCCAAACAGCAAAGAGTTGCTGGTTTAGTGATAAAGACAAAGTATATAGCTCTAAAGACAAAGTATATAGCTATAAATGAAGCTGTAAGTTGATTGTTTGGATGAAAAGTTCATTACATAACTAGGAATAATTCCTAAGTCTCATCTTGGATCTAAACATGTGTTGTGACACTTTCATTTGATTAGAGGAATCTTTGAAAGATGGGAAATCACTATAAAGATAGTAGACTCTCAAGAACAACATTACATATCCATTTACTGAAGCTTATCCAACAGCAGGATAATCGTCACTTAGAGAAGAAGAGTATGAGATACCATGACGATTGGCTTTAGTGCAAGTGGGAGATTGAAAGTTGTATGCACACAAGCCAATCATGTTTGATGATAAAGAATATACTTTGTAACAATATTATTCATTTATTAATAAAAAGTATTAATTTATTAAATGCTTTTAATTATCTACATGATGCTGTTTTATAATATTTGATAAACCCATAGTTTTAAGCAATGCTTTTAGAATAATGATGCTGATCATTCTGATGAGATCTAAATTCTTAGAAAGCTTAAAACTAAAATAATTTCCAATCGTTGGATTACTAAATTGGGGATTAGTGAATCCGGATAGATTGGTATATACGTTGCTTGCTCATTGGATGAGGATGATTGATCTCATGATCATTTATGTGGAGACACAAAAGCAAGTATGTAGGTGCTTATTAGAGAATAAGTTAACTGAACGTGGCTCACTATGGAATACCTAATGGAGTTTTACTTGCTTGTCAATAGGAATTCCTGTAGTGATAGTAGTACAAGTGATCCTTGAACTTGAGATCATCATAGTATCTTGTGTATGATGAGTTATACTTTGACTTATTCCTTAAGACCCTTAGGGTATATCAAAGGGTATGCTTGGGTATAATAAATTATCCATGGAGATAATGTATGATCAATAAAGAATCTACCACTTCTAGTAAAAGAAGAGAAATGTCCTATGTGATTCGATAAATGACAACCCAGTAGTCCTTGGCCAAGGCAGAATGAAATTAGAAAGAAGTTTCTAATTTGCATTATTTAGAGTTGTGCATTTAAGGATCGAAATACATATAATTAAATAAAATAAGACTTGACTATAATTCCATGCCTTATATTTAATTGGGACATTGTATGGTGGAAGGATTGAATTGTACGGTAACTATTTACTCAAAGGTTCTTTTATGATTAATGTTAAAATCTATATTATCTGGAAAGTCGTTGATTGCTAGGGAGGCTTATCCCTATTGTAGAATAAATATTATTTATTTAAATAAATTAATAATTTAATTTATTTAAATAAGATTAGAATTATTCTAATTGATTTATTCACAACCGGTTTAATATGGAGAACCTAAAGGGTCACACCATAAAATGAAGAATAATTATTTAAGAAGTTAATAACATAATCGTAATAATAAGTTAAGTATATTTAATTTAATCTATGGTGATAGAATAAATTAAATAACTTAATATTTATTATTTAATATTTTGGAAATATTAAATAAATTAATAAGAGGAGTCTTATTATTATTATTAAAATTATTATTTAATTCCTAAACGAGTTTGAGAATTAATTAATAAAAGTACTCTCATATATTCCTAATAAGATTAGGAGGTTAAATTAATTAAAAGAGTTTAATTAATTATTCCTAATAAGATTAGGGAGCTTAATTAATTAAAGGAATTTAATTAATTAAATAATACCCTATTTTTTAATTAGATTAGAAGGGTTAACTGATATCTTTATAAGAGAAGACTTATATCAGATATCAATAGATATGTGATTCCAATTGTTGGAGTGTACGCTTTTTTTCTATGAGATATAGAAAAACTAGGGTTTTGCCAAACACCCATCTTCTTGAATCTTTCTTCTTCCTTGGTGGATCACCTCAGGAGGCCAAACACTTGGGTGGTTAACGTTGATCAAAGGAAGGAATCAAACCCGGTGGATTCAAGTTGAACGCAAAAAATATTGGAGGTGAACTTGTACTTGAGGAAGCTTTAATCTTCAAGTGTATGATTCTTGTTCTTCATATTTTTGTTTAATTAATAATTGTGCATAAAGGGTGATCTGGGTATATGGTTTGTAAAATTTTAAAACTCTGATTTTCCATGCTTCCGCTTATTTTGTGCAATTTGATTGCGTTTATGAATATTACAAACCTAACAAAAATGTCCCAAAATTACTTAAAACAAGAAAAATATTAAATCTAAAAATACCTAAATCATGGGTAAATTACCCACTCAGCATTGGTAACACCTAAAGTTGTACAATGGTCTAGATTCCTTGGATTTCTTCTCTTCCAGGACAAATATGGTAGTTTGAAGGACTTAGCTTTTCTTCTAGATTCATACTATCTCAACTTCCACATTTTTCTACGATTTTGAGATCACGTAGAGTGAAAGTTAGTTCTACAATTTCTGTCTTGTTGAATCGTGAATTGAAAATGACCATACTTTACGGTTCTTCGAGGCATGATCGTAGAGTTAGTTTTACTTTGAAATTTCTTAAATTTCACCCTAATATGAGACTTATTACTATTTGGTTAGTAGACAGAGTAGAACTTTGAGTAATTGGCTCTTCAACTTGTGTTGATTTCACAAACACAATATTTCTATTTCATCTAGAAACATTATTACTGTTACCCTATAGTATTTTTCCCATATTGGGATTTAAGGAAGAATTCTCAAATCTTAAATCTGATATGTTAGTAAAACGCTTTGACTTGTGATCAGCGTGTCAGTGGAAGAACAAGCCTTATTTCATGCACATATGATCTTCTCTAGATCTTCAACTTGTGAATTCAATTTAGATTCTCTAAGTGCAAACTCAATGGCGCTTCTCAAGATTCCATTCTTTTCCTCAAGCTTAGAAAGGGTGAAAGTATTTCCCTTTATTACTTTCAATTCTAATTGTACTTTTTCCTTCTCGTATTGAAGTTAAGCGTGATCCTTTGATAACACCGTAAACCACCTTATGAATTTATACAACTCACATGTAATATCATATAAGACACATCTTAATTAAAACTCATCTATATTAGGAGAATTAAAATCAAAAACCTCACTGATATCAATCTCTTGATAATCAGTGGTGCAGTTCTTTGATGAAGATTTCACAACCATGAGGCATAGATTTTCAACTTTAGGTCCTTTATCATCACTAAAATCATTGTCAAATTCACTTTCACTTTGACTTCTAAACCATCTGTTACAAATCTCTTTTCATTCTTGTGGAATTTTTTTATAACTCTTCTTTTATTTTCTTGGACATTCCTTCTTTTTATCTTTCTATAGTTCTTCTCTCAAGGGCTTGGTGTATTCAACAATATAATAACCAAGCTTCTTACAGTTGTAGGAGAGATCTTTTGAGGAATCTCTCTCGAACTAGCTTTGTAATACTCCAAACCCTTGTAATAAATTTTATAATTATAAATATGTTATTAAATTTTAAATTATAATTTTGAATATTATAGAACATATTTGTAGAATATATATAAATACATATATTATTTGAGCAAACATAATAAAGAGAAAGCTAACTACAAATATAACACTTCAAAGATAAAATTTAAAATCATAGTAGATTATATGTATATATATTAATTGAAAGTAAAGTCAAATTGGTGTAAATAATTCTATAACCTACCAAATGGATAAACAAATAAGAAAAAAAAATATATAAAGATGTGCCAAGGTAGGCCAAGTAGGCATATATAATGAATAAAATGCTTTCTTGAGAAGCCTCCAAAGATATTTTGGTGGGAAACCTTATCCAAAAGCTTGACTTTGTTTGACTAATTAACCTAACAAGTTGCTTAAGTAACCAAAAAAGGTAATTAACTAAAGTAAAATATGATTAACTTTACTAATGAAGGGGTAAGATTATACTAAAAGTAAGTTGAATGGTTTGACTAGGAAAGAAAATTATTGAGGGACTTACTTACAAACATGTAAAACTATGTCTATATAAATAGAAAGCTCCCTTCACTTGATACATTTTTACCAACACAAATCAAACCCCAAGTTAGAAGAAGGAGAGAGAAAGAGAGAGGGAGTTGGAAGCCATAGAGAGAAGAGAAGTGAGTATAAGCCAACCAAGAAAAAGGAATAAGAACATCAAGACCAACAGGAGCAAACACAATAACTAGGTATAAACCCTAATCCATTTAAAAATTTAAATTCCTTACAAAGTCTTTCTTTTATGAAAATAAATAGGCCCTATGTATGCTTAAATTTCTTTTGAAGATCTATATGTTGTGATACCATGGATCATAGAGAAAAATTTGAAAAATATAAAGAAAATAAGGAGGAAGCATGGACTAGTTATAAAACCCTAAACTAGTTACTAGAAAATGTTTTTATGGAGTAAATATTTATATATATGAATTTGACATGCTAAGAGTAAGTAATAACATTATGGGCAAGGAAATTATACCTTTACTTAAGTTAGAGTTTTGTGTTACCTGAGGAGGAGAGAAATCCATGAAGACTATAAAATCAATTAAAGAGTTGAAAAGGGGGGAAAATATGTAGGCAATTACTCTAGTAATACATGACGTAACTCTTAGGAATTCAAGCGCCTTCTCAGGTGTCTAGGGTCTAGAGAGAATCAAAAGTTCAAAAGTCTACTCTTTAATGGAATAGAATGGAATGAGTATTTATAGAGTTTCCTAGAAAGTGATCACATGCATGGTACATGTCTTAGTCTTGTGCTTGATATGTGACCTCAGGGGAAATTTTAGAAATATCCTTACTTACACAAGTAATGCTTAGATCATCTTGTCTCGCCTTGAGACTTCTGGAGGCCCCTCTCAAGTCTCGTCTTCTAAGGTTCTTGTTGCTTAATTTATATCTTTTCTCTCTTCTAAAAATCCCATTGTCAAAAACTTCAGAGAAATTCAAAACGAGACTAGGGAGGCTATGCCATAAAGGGCCAAACCTTAGGTGGTCAAAACCTAGGGGCCTAAAACCTAGGTTCGTGCCTCCTTTGGTTCTCTTCATTCGTTTTGGCCTTTCTTGATTAACTTTCATCCTTTTCTCTCAACTCTTCGTCCTGTGAGAAGCTTTTCCTATCATAGAGGCTTCAAGGCCAATAATTTCTAGAGCTTCACCACTTCTTTAGCTTCTTTCTGTGGTTCAGACTTGTTATTCCATCATTGCATAAATCAAAACTTGTTTAGCACGACTTTTGAAGAAATTAAGTAGTGCACCCCCTAGGTGGCCGAACCCTAGGGTGCCTAAAGGGGCACCTTGGCTTCTTTGCTATTTTCTTGTTCATTTTTCCTTATTTTTTCCTTGTTTCATTCTGGTAGTTCAAATCAAATTAAATCAGGGATTATCAAACTTTGTCTTAAGGTGGGCCCACCTACGGGTGACCGAACCCTAGAGGCCGAACCCTTAGTGTTTTCCCTTTTTGTTTATTTATTAATTTATTCATTTATTGCGGACTTGTTCATTTATTTTCTTCTTTTTTATTTTTTATTTAATTCTCTTAGATCACATGTGAACCCTAATTTACATTTGGGCCCACATTTATCCCCAACACGTGAGTCGCGTCTTTGGAGTGACGATCGTGCAAAATACTCCGAGTCTTTGAGTTCTGCTTCAAATTTTTGAACAATCTGCAGAGCTCGATTTTGCAAGCCTCGCAAACAAAAATCCTAGAAGAGGAAAGCCCTATGAGATCGAACCCTTAAGGGCTGAACCCTAGGGGAACTCTCCCAAGATATCTTTGGAAAATCTTTCATCAAATCTCCCTCAATCTTTGTTTCCTTAATTTTTTGGAAATTAAATTAATATAAATCAAATTTAATTTGGAAATTATATATTTACCAAATAAAATAAAATCTTTTTTTATTTTGGAAATAAAATCGAGTCTTTCCTTATTTTATTTTAGAAACAAGATTAAATCCTTTCTTAATTTTATTTGGAAATAAGATCAAATCTTTCCTTATATTTTTTGGAAGTAAAATCAAATAATTGTTATTTTAGAAATAGAATATTTTTTCCATAATATTTGTTTTAGCAAGTATACTTAGAATATTCATCTTTAAGCCTTCTCTTGGAATTTTCTGTCTTGCTCGAATTTCTTTCTTTCTTTAACAAAGAGTCATCAAGAACAAGTCAAACAACATCCGACAAGCCGAGGTGAACAAAGGTAAGGGAAAGACTCCCCTAGGTGGACGAACCCTAAGGGCTCCTCCGCTTACTCCCATTTTGTGATTTTTTTCCTTCTCTTGTTTATTTGTGTGGTCTCTTATACTTGAATTCTTCTCGATTACTTCAATTATTTTTCTCAAGTGATTGTAGTCTTTCTTTTCTGGGACTTCTCATCTTAACAAGATTTTATCTTTTCTGCGGATATTCTTAATGAAAGGCCACACTCTTTTTTCGTAACGAATAAACATCCCTTCTGGGCCCTCGATCAAGAAGCTTAGAGAATTCAAAAGGTGAGAGGGGAGAGCCCCCTAGGTGGCCGAACCTTAGGGGGACCAAACCCTGGGGGCTTTGACCTCTTTTCCTTTATTTTTATTCTTTTTATTCCTTTTTTATTTGAATGGCCTCTTATGTTCATGCTCTTTCTTACTTTTTTTTCTTCTTCCGGGTAACTACAGTCTTTCTTTTTCCAGGCCATATTACCTTGATTACATCATGGTTTTTTCCCTCAAATATTTCAAAGAAAGACTCATACTTTTGGGAACACGAAGCAACTCATTGTTCCAATAATCAAACAAAAAACCGATAAGGGAAGTAAGGTACCATAGTTGGACCACCCTAGGTGGCCGGACTTTAGGAAGAACAAACCCTATGGGGTTTTCATATTTTTAATGATTTTGTCCCTTCTTTTTTTAAGTGTCCTTAATCTCTCTTTTTCGGGCTAAGTCTTCTCACTTGAGTATAAGACATCTTTTCTGCCAGATATTATCAAAGGGAGATTGTTTTCAAAGAGACCTCATTTGCTCGGGATTCATCAGTTCTCTTTTACCATGGTAAGCACTTAACTTTGCATGCTTTCCACTTTCTTTTCTTTTTTCATAGAATTCTCATGTCAAATCCCCCATCATTGTAGGCCAATTCTAATGAGTGTTCCACGGACCCAAAAAATTGCTAAGGAGATCCCCTTTCCTCAGGGAATAGGGAAAAACTCCTTTTTATGGGCCCTTTGACATCTTTTAGGAACAAGTAAAGAATTATGATTGTTCAGCCTTTCCCCCTCCTAACAAAGAGGGTTTGCTTCTATACGCTACGACTTACGAAAGTTGGGAAAACTTCCCCCGTTCTGATTATATTTCCCGCATGTGTATCGAGAAGCAAAAATACCCTTTCAACCTTGTTTGCTTCCTGTCCGACTCATGTAATTGCCTCCAGGGATGGAACCATTAGAATGACGAGATCTTTGGAAATTTCATTCATGTAAAGATGCTTGAGGAGGCCGGTATTCTGTGCTACATTCAACTATGTAGGGATCTTCATATCCATCAGGACCATGCTGCTCTAATGTTACTACTTTCCCGTTGGTGCTCCTCTACATACACCTTTATCATTGCTTGGGGGAGAATTCACCCTTACTCTAGAGGATATCTATGATATTTACCGGTTAGTCTCCTTTTCATTCCATTCATTCATCATCCTTATTTATCTTGGATTATGTACTTATTTTGCATTATATCTTGCAGTCTTCCTACTTCCGCTTCAATTTTATGTTATCCATCCAGCCTATCTTTTAAGGATGCCGAGTGTGTTACATACTTGTTGGAGGCGTTCAGGCGGGCTTCTAGACACACCTCGTAATTTCAAGGTGATAAACTCCCTTATGACTTTGAGACCCCCAATCGGCAGAAGATTTTTCGACTGACTTGGGTGTGCTATTTCTTTCGAGACTACACCTGGTCATTAGGATAGCTCTACTTATAGCGAGTTAATTCTTGTCCTTTGTGGGGAATAATTTCTTCTTCCTCTAGCTACCTATCTGACCATGTGGCTATTTTGCTTTATCTTTCCTGGCTCACCAATAGATCATCCTTTAGCCCGCATGTTCAACTTAGCCGCTCTATTAGCTTGGGGTTTGAAGGTTCCCCACGCTTCTCTCTTCTTGGGAACTTTGTATCACCGCTTGGACGAAGATGTTCTTTCTATGAAGGAATCTGTTGGAAGGTATCCTTTTCTAACTTTATTCTTTGCTTTAACACTCATATTTTTCATACTGCGTTTCTCTTTTGCTTATCAATGTTACTCTATTTGTTTAGGTATGACGTGAATTGCTTCATCTGAGGCTCCTTTCTTCAAATCTTCCTTTCCAAGCACTTTCGAGGCCATTTTACCTCCTTGCACTTCTCTAAAAAGAAGAAGAAACTTCCATCTTCCTTCACATCGCCGAATATTATTTCTCGTATCTCCCATTGGATTGATCATCGGATGAGGCTCTATATCAACAATTTTTTGTCTTTTGTTGCTCGACCTTACACTATAGTCCTAGAGGGCAGTCTTCTTCCTCATTTCTATAGGAAATAATTTTGCTCCTTCTTGAGCGTTGAAGGTTTTTAGGGGTCATCACTCTTTTGGTTCTTGTTTCTTTGAGCTGCTGAGCTTCTCTACTTTGTAGAAGATGATGAGTTCGACATCGTCCTTTACTCACCTCAGAGATTCATGAGACAGTTTAGCTTTGATCAGTATCGACTTTTTGCCCATTTTTCCATGGAGATAATGAGAGTTCCCTTGATAATTTTGTCCTTATATCCAACTCGTTTGTATGGGAGCTTCCAAAATTACTGACTATTTACTATGATCATCTCCCCTTTGTCATTCCCGACGCTTCTCAAGAGGGATGCTATGTTGTTAGCGAGCGTAAATTTTGGCTTATCAATCTCAAAATATAGAAAGATGATACGATGTTCTGCTTGTTGCCTATTTTTCCTCCAAAATATACCCTATGAACCAAGCTTCTATGTTCTCCCAATTTAAACACTCGTTCAAAAAGTTGGCCGACCAATAGTAGATTTCTTGAGTGGGAGGCCTCAATGCCCAAGTTTTCTCCTATTCTTTCAGCAGAAAATCTTCTACGGAATCCTTCAGTTGCTTCTCTGATTCACGCTTCTACCACTATAAGGAGTCTTTCCTCACATACTTCATCTCGAGTACCTCCTCGAGTTCCTCCCTTAGGATGTTTTGCTGCCAGGGAGATGAGAGTTACTCGCTCTAGAGTAAAGGCACCCACTACTATTATTTTGGAGGTGGTGCCCCTTGCAGGACCTATCGTGGGCCCATTTAGGCATGATATCATTAGGCGGACGACGAATAGGATAACTCTTATCTTGAAGCCATTGTCAAAGAGACCACATGATGATGTTGGTTCTAGCATACCGGTTGTCGAGGTTCCGATTAAGAGACGCAAAATTTTTTTGGTAAGCTTAATGTTATTTGTCTCTTTCAATATTGTCATGGTTGCCTTCATGTTTTCTCATGTGATTACAGCTTTGTTTATCAGATTGTTGAGGATGATGATAAAGGAGATGATGATGATGATATTCCCATTGGATTTCTTATGGGTATGACAAGTGGCACTTGTGCGCCTGTCTAACCTATCATGACTTTTGTCGAGTCCTTCTTACCTTATGATGAGCTTGTCAGCCTTAATGCTGAGGATTCCTTGTCAGATGTGGGCTCAGGTCTTGTTGTGGGTAGTACAACTCCATCTTCACACCCAATACAACATCTTATAAAGGCAGCCTTGAGGGTACCGATGACACTCATGTTGATGCTGATGATATTATTGTAGTTGATTCTCCTCCCTTGAGGGAGAATCCTTCAGAGCTTGTTGCTTATTTTCGTCCTCCCTAGAAGGATTCTGTCAAGGCTTCACCTGACAAGGAGGTTATAATTGCTAGTTCTTTGGGTGGGTCCACTAATGTTTTACTTTCTGTAGAGTCACAAAATACCTTCTCGATTGGGTACCTTGTGATTATTTTCCTTAATTGATACACCCTTGTCGTTTAAGTTTTTTTCTTCCTTTCTTCGCAATTCATTATGTTGTTTCATTTCTCTTTTCAGGCTGACAAGATGAAGGATATGCCTTTGGCCATTGAAGGGCTCGCCTTATTTGACTCTCTTCATCCTGTTTCTGCCACCTTTCCTTTTAGTGACCTCGGTTATCCACCCAACAACAAAGATGTCTCAGAGCTACAGGAAATTTCTAAGCCCGTGATTCGTGCAGCTCCTCTCCCGATGAATGCTATGATTGCTTCCAAAGTAGCTCCTTCTAGAACTTCCTTCAATCTAACCAGAGAGCTTATTCCTTGGAAGGGTTTCCAAGTTTCTTCCTCTTACCAGGAAAGTCTCGAGCGTCTCCTAGTTCGGTTCCTATAGATACATGATCGGCTACATATTTATAGGGCCTCCTTTAAAACCCTCTTATTATATCGATTTGTGAGCTTTGTTCTTGAGATGCACAATCTTTCTCTTCGTTCTCTACGAGCAAAAGACTTGGATAGGCTGAGTTGTGAGGTTGATGACCTCTTCTTTGTTGGTCTCGATATGTCTCCTTTTCTTGATAGGTTGGATCTCCTTACTTCCAATTATCGTGTTGTTGCACTACATTCGGAGGTCACTTCACATCATAATGAGAATGACTTACTTTCGATAGAGCTTTTGAAGCTTCAGATTGTCATGGCTAAATTGAACACAAGCTTCAAGAATTTAAGTCTGCTGCTCAAGTCCTTGAGGGAATGATTACATCAAATATGAAAGCTCGAGATATTTCCATTGCCAACTTGGAGGATTAAGTTATGCCCCTTTTCAGTTTGACATGTCATGGCCTTTAGATCACGACCTTTTGTAATCTTTCATTTCCTGTTTCAAAAACTCATGTGTATGTTATATTTCAGTTATCAAAATAAATTTCTTTCTTTTTGTCAATTATGCATCACTATAAATTGTCTTTAACTTGAACTTTTCCTTTATGAAAAAATATTGAATATTCGAGAGCCATAAATTATTCAAATTATAACTCCAAGACAATAAAGTAAAGACACCGTGAATTTTTCTTGCATATTGTACTCCAAAAGATGTCTGGATTGCTTTTCCTTACTTCTTCATGCCAATGTCGTGTCATAACCTACAAAATACCATAAAATGCACACAAATCAACAGATTAACAATAATTCAATTCTAATAAGATTCGATTCGTAGGTATAAAACTCACTCATCAATCCCAAGTCTAAGGATCACTTGTACTACTATCACTACAAAAATTCCTATGTGCAAGTAAAAATTCATTAGGTATTCCTTAGCGAGTCACGTTCAGTTAACTTATTCTTCAATAAGAACCTGAAAGTAGTATGCATACAACCCAATCATGTATGATGATAAAGCATATACTTTGTAATCAATCTTATTTATTTATTAATAAAAGTGTTAATTTACTAAAGGCATTTGATTATCAACATGATGCTATTTTAATATATGCGATAAATCCATAGTTTTAAGCAATGCTTTTAGGATCATGATGAGATCATTTTATGATATCTAAATTCTTAGATAGCTTAAAAAACTAAAATGTTCCCAATCAATGGATTACTAAAAAGAGGATTAGTGAATTCGAATAGATTGGTACATACGTTGCTTGCACATTTGATGAGGATGGTTAATCTCATGATCATTTGTGTGGAGACACTAAAGCAAGTATGTAGGTGCTTATTGAAGAATAAATTCACTGAACGTGACTCGCTAAGGAATACCTAATGGAGTTTTACTTGTCTGTTAATAGGAATTCCTGAAGTGATAGTAGTACAAGTAATCCTTAGACTTGAGAACATCATAGTATCTTGTATGTAATGATTTACACTTTCACATATTTCTTAAGACCCTTAGGGTATATCAAAGGATATGCTTGGGTGTAATAAATTATATATGGAGATAATGAATGATCAATAAAGAATCTACCACTTCTCGTAACAGAAGAGATATGTCCTATGTGATTCGATAAATGACAACCCAGGAATCCTTGGCGAATGTGGAATGAAATTAGAAAGATGTTTCTAATTTGTATTTATTCGGAGTTGTGCATTTAGGAATCGAAATATATATAATTAAATAAACTAAGACTTGACAGTAATTTCATGTCTTATATTTAATTGGGACATTGTATGGTGGAAGGATTGAATTGTACGGTAACTATTAACTTAAATGTTCTTTTATGATTGATGTTGAAATCTATATTATCTGGAAAGTCGTTAATCGCTAAGGAGGCTTATCCTTATTGTATAATAAATATTATTTATCTAAATAAAGTAATAGTTTAATTTATTTATTTAAATAAGATTAGAATTGTTCTAATTGATTTATTCACAACCGGTTTAATATGGTGAACCTAAAGGGTCACACCATAAAAGGAAGAATAATTATTTAAGAAGTTAATGGTATAATCGTAATAATATGTTAAGTATATTTAATTTAATCTATGGTGATAGAATAAATTAAATAGCTTAATATTTATTATTTAATATTTTAAAAATATTAAATATAAATTAATAAGAGGAGTCTTATTAATATTATTATAATTATTATTTAATTTCTAAAAGAGTTTTAGAATTAATTTAATATTAGTACTCTCATTTATTCCTAATAAGATTAGGAGGCAAATTAATTAAAAGAGTTTAATTAATTATCCCTAATAAGATTAGGGAGCCTAATTAATTAAAGAAGTTTAATTAATTAAATAATAGAATATTCTAATTATATTAAAATAGGTTAACTGATATCTTTATAAGAGGTGTCTTATTTTAGATATCAGTGTGTGAGATACGTGATTCGAATTGTTGGAGAGAGTACACCCTTTTCTATAGAGATAGAAAAACTAGGGTTTGAGCCAATACACCATTCTTCTTGATTCATGTTCTTCCTTGGTGGATCACCTCTAGAGGCCAAACGCTTGGGTGACTAACGTTAATCAAAGGAAGTAACCAAACCCGCGTATTCAGGGAGAACACAAAGGATTAGGAGTTGAACTTGTACTTGAGGAAGCTCGGATCTTCAGGGTATGATTCTGTTTCTCCTACTCTTTTATAGACTGATAATCAAAGCACAAGAATGATCTTGGTTTATGGTTTGCAAGAAAATTTCAAAATCCTTTTTTACTTCGCTTCCACTTTATTTATGTGATTTGATTGCATGCTCTTATTTCTAGCAAACCTAACAACACCTACATACTTGATTTAATGTCTCCACACAAATGATCATGAGATCAATTATCCTTATCCAATGAGCAAGCAACGTATGTACCAATATATCCGAATTTACTAATCCCCTCTTTAGTAATCCAACGATTGGGAACAATTTTTGTTTTAAGTTATCAAAGAATTTAGATCTCATTAGCATCATGATTCCAAAAGCATTTGTGACGCCCCCAAATCCGGGTATCTTCCAACCCAAGAGATAGTGCTACACGATAATATTAATCATACATTCATTCTATTGAAACAACAACACAATGAGTGTATTAACTATATTCTTATTACAATCATAGTAATTCCTTCCCCAGGTTCGGAAGCCGAATACATTATTCGTTGTTCATAAGTATAATACATACAAACATTCTAATCTATTACAAGATATTTAACTATCCATCTTAGCCTTGCCTTTATCTCTCTTAGAATTCTTAGTACGTTCAGCTTTAGCTGCAATCATATAATTCACGCAAGAAGTGAGCATAACTAGCTCAACAAGTCTAACAAAGAATAATATCAATACCACATTCGTGAATTATATGATTATCTTACATAACTGAACAAATAGTCATGAAGTACTACGAAACATTAACTAGTACTTATCAATTCATAACATCAATTCCAAAGTATATAATAGCTTAGGTATTCTAAACCGGTCGAAAGACCATGAACATTCTCTTTCAGTTTTCATACATAAAAAGGACAGCACAACACTAAAGCTGTACATTCGACATTTCTTACGAGCACTTCTAGGTGATCAGCCTATAGTACTCTATGTTGATCAACATTCATCTGTTAAACGTATTTACGTTTAAGATTTAGCAAACTCGCATGCCCATTGAATAAACGATGAAAAATACTTTTGTTTGTTCATAGACAAACTTACCTTTGAATTCGTACCAAATACTTGGCATAAGATAGCGTTATCATTTCTATATAGAAGGACATGCATACAAGTCTATCAAACTCTTACGAATAGTCTAGCCGGGTTAAAACTGGCATTGACCCTTCTTTAAAATCATTCATACAATTCATTAAATGAATCACAGAAAACTCGGCTAAAACGAAGGTTAGACAAGTGTTAAGAAAACTTGCCTTCAAGCGTCTCCGAATAAAATATTCAACAGTTCTCAGTCTTTACAGAATCTACATGATATATTCACATAGCACACTGTAATTAGCTACCAAACAATCAATCATATTGTTTCTACCAACTTCTTTCTCTTCTATGTTTTAGTTGACTTTATTTCATTAATAATGTCAATTTGACTTACCACCCTTCATCATGGATTGTTAACGTTCTTATGTTACTAACCGAAACTCGATCATCATTGGTGAAGTACCAATGTTGAATATCGTTCATGGTTTACTTATTTACACTTTACGTTCTTGGTAAAACTTGTTATGGTTTGCTTTATAGTAGGATGATTACTTGTTTCCAGCTCTTTCTTTCTCTCAATATAAGTTGGACAATTCTTGTAAAACAACAAATGACCAACTTAAGCTTTCTTTTATAAGCAAACCTAATAGAGGGCATATTAGTCATTATGTGACCTCCATACTATTCCCACCTCCACAACAAATTAGCCACCAAGTAACCACTTTACTTGGTGGCCAAGTGGACGGCCCACATGCTCTATGGGTCATCCCTATAGGTTTTACCCATCCGGTGACCCATCGGTTCGATTCACAGTTCGGTTTCTTGGATCATGCTTAATTAAACTTAACATCGGGCCTTAACTTGGGCTTGATTATACAAGTCATTGGGCTTGATATAATCCAAGTAGAATTAGATTATACAAAGTCCTTAAACTCTAAGTCCATTAAAACCAATCGTATTCTACACGTATAATTCACGTATTCTCTTTATATAGTACTCGTACGATATTTGTATTGTACATCGTATTAAATCTTCATACTATACTCATATACTAAATAGTATCACACTCGTATATTGTACGCATAATCATCTTAATCATTATACGTATATCATTTTCTTCTCGAAAATCATTTTTTCCAACCCTTAGGTTTTAGGTCCGCAGGCGAAAACTTCGTTTGCCATAATTGAAATATTATTAGATATTTCGTCTCATCCTCGTATTCTATCATTACACGTTTCTCAGAATTTCAAACTTAATTCCCGAGCAGAAACGGATAAGTAGTGTTTTTACGGAAATTTCTCGGAAAACTTTTATTTTCGTCTTGGAAATTCAAAACAATTAATTCTAGCACATAGCCAGAATCCTAACCACATCCGCACATCCTAGGTCATAGAACGACCTTCACATAGCTTACTCACATAAGAATAAATTAAATTCATTTAATTCACATAATCAAATAAAAATTTAATTCTCATATAAATCCAATTTTCTTGGGCGTTACATTCTCCCCCCTTATAAGGATTATGTCCCCAAAATCTCGCTATAATTACATAAACAAATGAGGAAAATTTTCCTTCATTTTACTTTCGAGTTTCCACGTTGCTTCTTCAGCATTGTGGTTTCTCCAGATCACCTTTACCGAAGGTATTATCTTATTTCTCAAAACTTGTTCCTTTCTATCAACAATTTGACCTGGAAGTTCTTCATAAGATAAATCTTTTTCTACCTGAATAGATTCATACTCTATTACGTGTTTATAGTCCGGCTTATAGGGACACAACACAGACACGTGAAACACATTGTGTATACGTTCCATTTTTGGAGGTAAGGCTACTTCATAAGCTACCTCTCCTACCCTTCTTAAAATTTCAAAAGGTTCTATAAACCTTGGACTTAACTTCCCTTTCTTCCCAAAACGTATCTTCCCTTTCCAAGGTAATACTTTCAGAAATACATAAGACCCTACTTCAAATTCTCTCTTCTCTCGGTGAGGATCAACATACTTCTTCTGCCTATCTTGAGCTGCTACCAATCGAGTCCGTATTAGCTTTACTATGTCCGCCGTCTGTTGTACCATCTCAAGTCCCAACATTTGACATTCACCTACTTCGTCCCAACACAATGGAGTCCTACAATTCCTTCCATACAACGCTTTGTAAGGCAGCATGCCTATACTAGCATGAAAACTATTGTTGTACGCAAATTCTACCAACGGTAGATGTTCGTCCCAACTCCCTTTGAAATCCATAACACAAAATCTTAACATATCTTCAAGCGTTTGAATTGTCCGTTCACTTTGCCCATCTGTTTGAGGATGATATGCCGTACTCAATTTCAACTGTGTTCCCATTTGCTCTTGCAAACTCCTCCAAAAGTTCAATGTGAATCGTGGATCACGATCTGATACAATCAAAACAGGTACTCCATATCTTGAAATAATTTATTTAACATACAGTTTAGCTAATTATTCTAGGTTATACCTAACTCCTATTGGTAGAAAGTGTGCCGATTTCATCAATCGATCCACTATCACCCAAATAGCATCGTATCCTTTCCTTGTTATTGGAAGTCCCACCACAAAGTCTATTGTGATGTGTTCCCATTTCCACTCTAGAATTTCTAATGATTGCAACAACCCACTAGGTCGTTGGTGTTTAGCCTTAACCTTTTGACAAGTTAAGCACCTACTAACATATTCTGCTATCTCCCTTTTCATGTTTGGCCACCAAAATTTCTGACGCAGGTCTTGATACATCTTCGTACTACCGGGATGTATCGAGTACCTCGAACTATGGGCCTCACTCATTATCTCCTCTTTTAATTCAAAATTATTTGGAACCAAAATTCTTCCTTCAAAATGAAGCAATCCCTCCTTATCGAGGTTATATTTAGTCTTTTCTTCATCTTACATTCTCTTCTTCATATGTTCGCATTCCTCGTTGCTCAATTGCATTTCCTTAACACGTTCCACTATGGTCGGTTGAGTCTCCATTAAAAATAACATTTCTTTTGCTTCATCCGGTGATTTAACTTCTAATTCCATTCTCGCCATCTCTATTACTAACTCATTCTGAGTCGTTAACATTGACAGTTTCTCTCTACCCTTCCTACTTAGCGCATTGGCTACTACATTTGCTTTCCCCGAATGATATAAAATATCACAATCGTAATCTTTTATTAGTTCTAACCACCTTCTCTGCCTCATATTCAACTCCTTCTGTGTGAAGATATATTTCAGACTTTTATGGTCCGTGTATATCTCACACTTCTCATCGCATAAATAATGCCTCCATATTTTTAACGCAAAAACTACAACTACTAATTCTAGGTCATGAGTAGGATAGGCCTTCTCATAATCCTTTAATTGACGTGACGTATACGCAATGACATTGCCATGTTGCATGAGCACGCAACCCAGTCCTTTATGCGAAGCATCGCTATACACTACAAAATTCCCCGTATCATCTGGAAAAGATAATACAGGTGCCTCACTTAACCTCTTCTTTAGTTCCTAAAAACTATTCTCACATTTATCAGTCCATACATACTTCACCGACTTCCTAGTCAAATTTGTCAGCGGAGTAGCTATTTTAGAAAAGTCTTGGATGAATCTTCTATAGTATCCCGCTAACCCCAGAAAACTCTGAACCTCAGTTGGCATTTTCGTTTGTTACCACTCATTAATTGCTTCTACTTTTGCTGGATCCACGAAAATGCCATCTTTATCAATAACATGTCCTAGAAACTGCACCCGTTCAAGCCAAAATTCACACTTTGTGAATTTCACATACAACTTCTCCTTCCGTAGCGTCTCTAACACTATCCTTAAATGTTCAGCATGATCTTCTGGCGTCTTGGAATAGACTAGAATATCATCAATGAACACTACAAAGAACTTGTTCAAATACTGTTTGAACACTCTGTTCATCATATCCATGAATGCGGCTGGCGCATTAGTCAACCCAAATGACATAACCAGGAACTCGTAATAACCATATCTAGTCCTGAACGCCATTTTAGGTACATCCTCCTTCCTTACTTTTAACTGATGATACCCCGTATGCAAATCCATCTTAGAAAAATACTTTGCCACTTTCAACAGATCAAATAAATCATCGATCCTGGGTAACGGGTATTTATTCTTAATCGTTAACTTGTTCAACTCTCGATAGTCGATACAAAGTCGTAACGACCCATCTTTTTTCTTTACAAACAATACCGGTGCTCCCCAAGGAGACACACTCGGTTGAATGTACTTCATGTCTAATAGTTCTTGTAATTGAACCATTAACTCCTTCATCTCAACTGGCGCCATCCTATATGGTGCCCTTAAAACTGGTGCCGTACCTGGTAACAGATCAATCACAAATTCGACCTCCCTATCCAGCGGAATACCCAGTAATTCCTCTAGAAATACATCCGCAAACTCTTGAACTATAGGTATTTGGTCCAAGGATGATCCCACTCTTTGGGTATCCACAACTTGGCACAGATAACCTACACACCCTTTTCTTAACATCTTCCTAGCTTGTGTCATTGTTAGACAACAAGAGCGTCTCGGTGATTTACTACCGAAGAACATTACCTTTGTTTTCTTGTAAAGCCGAAGGTTCACACTTTTCCTATGTCAATCTATTATAGCTTTATAGTTAATCAACCAATCCATACCAAGAATTACATCGAATTCTTTTAACCTTATCGGTACCAAATCTACCGATAATTTATTACCTCTAATATCTACGTAACAATCCCTATGAATATGTTCAATGGGGATTATCTCCTCATTTGCTACCTTAACATCTAAAGGTATTTCTAACTTTTCAGGGATTAAACCTAATGGTTTAGCAAATCCACATGCTATAAAAGAACAAGTAGCACCCGAGTCAAATAACACATAAGCATTTATTTCATTGACTGGAATGATACCTGCTACTACATCCGATGATGCAACCGCATCTTGGACAATCATATTAAAAGTACGGGCTGAGGGTTTACCCGCCGATGGTGTTGGTCCTATAATGGCTAACTTACCACTACCATAACCCTTATTACCCTCTAACCCTTTCTTTGGGAAATTTCTTGCCATGTGGTCCAACGATCCACAAACAAAATAGCCATGATGTTTCTTAGGGTTAGGACAGTTGGGTGATAAATGTTCCTCTTGCCCACAGTTATAACAAACTGATTTTCCCTTTAAACAAATTCCTAAATGAGTCTTTCCACATATCTTGCATGCCTCCATCCTACTTTTAGGATCCCCTTGTTTCACCCCAGTATTTCCGTGGTTAAAACTTTTCCTCTTTGGCATACTGCCACTACCACTGGCAACCTCTGCCTTGTTTCCTCCCTCTCCCTTATTCTTATTCTTTCTTTCCTTGTGGTACTGAGTCAACGCCTCACTACCACCTTCGGCTATAATTTCCTTTTCCAGAATGGTCCCGTAGGAAGCACTTTGGAACACCGAAATCCTACTGTAGAGCCAGGGTTTCAAGCCCTTCTCAAATCTATGAGCCTTCCTTTCTTCTGTGTCCACTTGATGTGGAGCAAATCTTGCCAATTCATTGAATTTGGTTGCGTACTGGGGAACCGTCATGTCCCCTTGTTTAAGTTCCAAGAACTTAATCTCCATCCGCCCTTGTATGCTAGTAGGGAAGTAGTTCTCGAAGAATACCTTATTGAACTATTCCCATGTAACCGCCTCCGTTCTAGGCCCACCCTGGTGAGCCTCCCACCAATAGTTGGTCTCCCCTTTCATCATGTAAGTCACAAAAGAAGTCTTTTGCGCCTCACCCACGCTTGTAATAACAAACGCCTACTCTATCTCTTTCACCCATGTCTGGACCTCTAATAGGTCCATCGTTCCTTTAAACTCCGGCGGACCAACACTCTTAAATTCATTATAGGTAGTTGTTCTAGCTACCCTAGGTGCTGCGGGAGCTCTACCCCCAACTTGGTTAAATGCTGCCGTTAATAAATTAACGAACTCTTGCATAGGGTTATTTGGACCCCCCTGATTATGATTATGTGACTCAGCCTCTTGATTACGTTGTCTTCTTCTTGGCGGCATTATGTTGATTAAATAAATAAAGTTTCATTATTATCTATTTACTTACTTATTTATCATTCCACAATAATAACTCATACCACAGCAAGCACATTTAATAAAAACTTCATTATATTAATATGCTTTCCATAGTTCAAAACTATTTATGTGAGACCCCGAATTTTATAAAATGAAAGTATTCAATTTTCTTATAAGTATTCTATTTAGTAAATGGTTAAATTGATAAAAGGTTAAAGTTAAGGGTGATATGTGAAATTTTTTTCAAAGTAAGCAAGTTGTCATAAAATAATCGATGGTAAAAGTATAGTAATACGCGTGGTTGCATAGTAGCACACAGTATTATAGAGTATCTTTGATTATTGATGCTTACGTGAGAAGTCACTCAATTTTATTTAATTATTGTCATAATATTTTATATTATTAAATCAATAATTGAGACGACAAAGTTATTCATATTATTATTTGCAATATTGACAATGTCTAGAAGTTCTGTCAAGGAGAGGTTAGATAATCTAATTGCGCACCAATAAGGAGAAATCCTTATCAGAAAGCCCCCTCTTTCCTGGGAATGACCAGATTGTTAAATATTGAGAGTTATAATATTAATGATGAATAAGTTCGTGTTGATTAAAGATGAAATTGATAGTTCCATTGTGTGGGAATTATTAGTTTTAGTGCAAATCAACATTTATTTCGATAATAATTGATGTCTGGAGGTTATATTGACCAATTGGATAATTAACCGGATAAATGAGCAATTAATTGCTATTAAATTACATGTTTATAACTATGTGTTCACATGTGTGTACTATTGATTCACATGATTTACTATTAGGGGAGTTGGTGCAAGAATGATAATACTTGTATGACCAAATTAAAAATAGAGGTATAGATGAAGATACTATACTGTATTTAGTTTTTTCACATGATTTTACTATTGAGCCACATGGTTTTACTATTGATTCACATGATTTACTATTTGGGGAGTTGGTGCAAGATTGATAATACTTGCATGACTAAATTAAAAATAGAGGTATAAATGATGGTACTATACTGTAATTATTTTTTTTCACATGTTTAGGACTATTGAGTCACATGATTTTCTATTGATTCACATGATTTACTATTAGGGGAGGTGGTGCAAGTTTGATAATACTTACAGGACTAAATTAAAAATGAAGAAAAAGAAGAATGTATTATACTGTAATATTTTGAGCCCCAAAATGTGCAATTATTGAAACTATATTTTCCTATAAATAGAAGCTCATTTTTCCTTCATTTCTCACCAATTCACTAAGCCTCACAAGAGCAATTATTATAGAGAAATTATAGAGAGAAAGAAGAAGAGAAGTCCGCTACTTCACTATTCCAGTATCCAGTTTTCTTCTAAGGTAAGGGGTATTATTTCTTTCGTATTCTTGAAGAGAGTTATTTCTTTCAATATTCGTAAGGGTTGTTATACCATTCTTTATTATTCTGTTGTAATAACCTGTCTGTGCGGTCTATCGCATGCATGGTGAATTCTTCTGTTATTCCATTCTTTATTATTCTGTTGAAATAACCTGTCTGTGCAGTCTATCGCATGCATGGTGAATTCTTCTCTTATTCCATTCTTTATTATTTTGTTGGAATAACCTGTCTGTGCGGTCTATCGCATGCCTGGTGAATTCTTCTGTTATTCCATTCTTTATTATTACATTGGAATAACTCATTCTGTATACGGCCTATCGTATGCATGGTGAATTCTTCTATTATTCCATTCTTTATTATTCTGTTGGAATAACCTGTCTACGTGGACTACCGCATGCATGGTGAATGACCCTTCATATTTATTATTTATTAAATTATGGAAATGATCTGTCTACGTGGATTACCGCATGGCGGGTGAAAATCCATTTGCAGTTTCTTATTTTTTTTGACCCTAAAAAATTCTGGACAAATTTGAAATGATAATTTGATGAGTTTTCTAGATTGTGTCCAAAAATGACGATTTTTGGATGGATAGATTAGGAGTTATGAATTTTATGGGAAAAGACTATTTTAAAAGTAAACCCTTATAACTACTTGTGGTTAACTCCAAAATTGGTGAAATTTTTATTAGGAGTACATGTATATCACGGTGAGTATACCCCAGAAATTTCGAATTTTTGGACAAAAGTACAGCTTTATGATAAATGTCTAAATATTCGGCAGTTTTGGCCATATGAAAAATAGTAAATGAATTTTATAAATTCTGAGAAATATATATGTTCAATATGGGACTATATTCTGCTAAATCCCAGAAAAGAAAACTTTTTGGGACTGATTTGTTATTTTTCATGAAAATGGTTTAGTTACAAACATATGAATTAAATATGTTATGTGATGTTGAAAAATTGGTAAATAGGATTTTATGGTTTGAAAATCCTATATAAGGTATATGAAGATTTTTGATGAGGGATTTGATCATTGGTGATGAAATCTTATGAGTATGACATTTTTGAATGATTAAATGCATTCTTTGGTAAAGTGTAAACAATTAAGATAAATTGTTTATAAGTTTAAGAAGTGATTAAAATATTGTTATCATATTAATAATATTAGATTATGAGTTTATTAAGTGATTGATAACACTTGGATTAAGGTGTTATGAAATCATTGATTTAAAATATTATTTAATGGTTAATAATATTAGTAAATGAATTTAATGTTATTATCTTCGTTAAATATTCGTTATAATATTATTTTCTGTTCAAATCATTGTTGATACAATATTATTCTTGAATTTTACTCCACAAAGCAATATCATGTTGACAATCTGGATATTTTTAAACTCTGGATAAATTTAAAGTCTTTAATATTTATCCTTGTTTTCGTTTGATTAATGCTTATATTATTGTCATCATCCTCATGCTTATATTGTGATGAAAGTCATCTGTGGCTTACGTGCATAAATGAACTTGGTATGATTATGACCAAGAATTATTCGGTATAATCATGACCGCAATGTTACAAATGCTGTGATAAAAGTCCTCATTGGCCCGTAGTGCATTGATGGATAGTTTTTGGTATGATCATGACCATGGGTTCTCTTCGGCCAAGAGTGTAAAGAGGAATTGTTTTATGGCATGATCATGACCGTTGATGAAAACATGATTATCCTTGGCCCATAGTGCATGGATAATCCGTGATCCTAATACAAATGAATATCCTTGGCCTGTAGTGCAGGGATGATTCGATGATGTGGTTTATTTATTAAGCTGAGTCTCAGCGATAAAGTTGATAAAAAATTTTTAATTTGTAGAAGATAGTAGATATCATGCTCTACTTTACTCTTCTAAAATACAGTTGCATGTCTTTGGCCTGGAGTGGAAAGATGAACTGTTAATGAATATCTTTGGCCCGTATGGGAAAGATGAATTTATTAGTATGATTATGGACAGGAATTGTTATTTGGTATAACCATGGTCTTTGATGTTTTAGGTAAAGACAAGTGATGAAAATTATCTTCGTCCTGGGTGCGAAGAGGAATTTAGAACCACAATTATGATTATGAGTTATTCACCTGATTGTGGACAGGAATTGTTGTTTGATGTTACAGGGATAAAACATTGTTGGTGGATTTTTAACGTGGAGAAGATAATAGACTTTATGGTCTATTTGACTCTTCTAATGGATTTGCTCGTTCCGCTGCAACTATGGTTGAAAAGTTTTATCACCTACCATATGTTATAAATCTCTGATTTATCACTGACGAAGGCTATTGATGATGTAAATTATATTTAGTCCTAATATTATTTACTGGGCTATTTGTGCTCATCTGTTTGCTTCACAATTCCTTTCAGGTATTAAGAGTGTAGCTAGGTCGAGCGGGGGTAACATGGGATTAGAACGGTGGTCTATAGCTGTTGAGGTTTCCCTTAAAACAGTATGAAAATATTTTTATTTAGAACTATAGATAAGTGTGTCGTATTTTAGATATCATTTTAATCGTTAATTTTGGTGAACTAAATAGGGTGAGGTGAACCCAACTTTGGAAGGGCGTTTTTGCCACTACTATACAAGATGTCTAATGACAGACGACTTTGTATTATCATAAGACAGGGTTGTGCACATCCACTTGCTGAGTATATCTACGAGCATTACCTATATAATTTTGGAGTTTATTTGAAATATAATTCTCACTTGGAGACAACGGAGATAAT
The DNA here is from genome assembly GCA_020205605.1 of Panax ginseng. Classification (NCBI taxonomy): domain Eukaryota; kingdom Viridiplantae; phylum Streptophyta; class Magnoliopsida; order Apiales; family Araliaceae; genus Panax; species Panax ginseng. The sequence continues at coordinate 61,997,482 of CM035137.1, forward strand.
TATATGTCAAGAGAAGACTCACCATTGGAAAGAAGATGATAACAATCTTCTTGTTTTTCTTTGGGGACTATTGGGTCAACCAAGGATAATTCTGTGGACATATGATATCTATCATAACCTAGACGCATGGCCTCCCATGTACGAAGGTTTCCATGAGTATTTTCCAGAGATTTTAATTTCTAAAACAGTTATTGACTGTACCTTTATGTAAGGTACCATTGTAAGGTCTTGTGGTCAAGGCACCACGAGAGTTATATATATTTGTATTAAAACTCACAGTTTAACTGTGGTCGTTTTCTGCACGACAGTTGTATAAATGGAGTTGTTAGTAGTGTATTTTTTGGCGACTCAAGATGGGTGATGTATACCTGTTTTGGGGGCGTCACATTTGGTTTCAGAGCTTAGGGTTATGGTCGCTGGTGGAGATATGAGTCTAGAACTAGGAGGGGAGAGATGAGTAATATACTTCACTAGTGTGTGACTTACCTAAGCCGAAAGTTTTACTTGATAAGTTGACAATTTGTGATATGTCAATTGACCTTTGTTTTGAAGATATATTCTAGAATGATATCCAAATACAGAGATGAGCAATGGAAAATCATGATACTGAGAGGATATAACCGGAAGTTACAATCCAAAAGAAAGAAAGGTATTCTCATCTCTTCAATACTGTAATGCGTACGTAAATTTCGAGGGCGAAATTTCATAAGGAGGGGAGATTGTGAGACCCCGAATTTTATAAAATTAAAGTATTCAATTTTCTTATAATTATTCTATTTAGTAAATGGTTAAATTGATAAAAGGTTAAAAGTTAAGGGTGATATGTGAAATTTTTTTAAAGTAAGCAAGTTGTCATAAAATAATCGGTGGTAAAAGTATAGTAATATGTGTGATTGCATAGTAGCACACAGTATTGTAGAGTATCTTTGATTATTGATGCTTATGTGAGAAGTCACTCAGTTTTATTCAATTATTGTCACAATATTTTATATTATTAAATCAATAATTGAGACAACAAAGTTATTCATATTATTATTTGCAATATTGACAATGTCTAGAAGTTCTGTTAAGGAGAGGTTAGATAATCTAATTGTGCGCCAATAAGGAGAAATCCTTATCGGAAATCCCCCTCTTTCCTGGGAACGACCTGATTGTTAAATATTGAGAGTTATAATATTAATGATGAATAAGTTCGTGTTGATTAAAGATGAAATTGATAGTTCCTTTGTGTGGAAATTATTAGTGTTAGTGAAAATCGACATTTATTTCGATAATAATTGATGTCTGGAGGTTATATTGACCAATCGGATAATTAACTGGATAAATGAGTAATTAATTGCTATTAAATCACATGTTTATAACTATGTGTTCACATGTGTGTACTATTGATTCACATGATTTACTATTAGGGGAGTTAGTGCAAGATTGATAATACTTGCATGACTAAATTAAAAATGGAGGTATAGATGAAAGTACTATACTGTAATTAGTTTTTTTCACATGATTATACTATTGAGCCACATGATTTTATTATTGATTCACATGATTTACTATTACGAGAGTTGGTGCAAGATTGATAATACTTGCATGACTAAATTAAAAATAGAGGTATAGATGATGGTACTATACTGTAATTATTATTTTTTTCACATGTTTAGAACTATTGAGTCACATGATTTACTATTGATTCATATGATTTAATATCAGGGGAGGTGGTGCAAGTTTTATAATACTTGTAGGACTAAATTAGAAATGAAGAAAAAGAGGAAGGTATTATACTGTAATATTTTGAGTCCCAAAATGTGCAATTATTGAAACTATATTTTTCTATAAATAGAAGCTCATTATTCCTTCATTTCTCACCAATTCACTAAGTCTCACAAGAACAATTATTATAGATAAATTATAGAGAGAAAGAAGAAGAGAAGTCTGCTACTTCACTATTCCAGTATCCAGTTTTCTTCTAAGGTAAGGGGTATTATTTCTTTCGTATTCATGAAGAGAGTTATTTCTTTAAATATTCGTAAGGGTTGTTATACCATTCTTTATTATTCTGTTGGAATAACATGTCTGCGCGGTCTATCCCATGCATGATGAATTCTTCTGTTATTCTATTCTTTATTATTCTGTTGAAATAACCTGTCTGTGCGGTCTATTGTATGCATGTTGAATTCTTCTGTTATTTCATTCTTTATTATTCTGTTGGATTAACCTATCTGTGCGGTCTATCGCATGCCTGATGAATTCTTCTGTTATTCCATTCTTTATTATTCTGTTGGAATAACCTGTCTGTGCGGTCTATCGCATGCATGGTGAATTCTTCTGTTATTCCATTCTTTATTATTCTGTTGGAATAACTCTGTCTATCTGGATTACTCAGATGCATGGTGAATGACCCTTCAGTATTCATTCTTTATTAAATTGTGGAAATGATTTGTCTACGTGGATTACCGCATGTGAAAATTCATTTGTTGTTTCGTAATTTTTCTCGACCCTCAAAAATTCGGAAAATTTGAAATGATAATTTGATGAGTTTTCTAGATTGTGTCCAAAAATGGCAATTTTTGGATGTATAGATTAGAGTTATGAATTTTATGGGAAAAGACTATTTTAAAAGTAAACCCTTATAAATCCTTGTGGTTAACTCCAAAATTGGTGAAATTTTTATTAGGAGTAAATGTATATCACAGAGATACCACCTGAAATTTCGAATTTTTGGACAAAAGTATAGTTTATGATAAATGTCTAAATATTCTAGCGATTTTGGCCATATGAAAATAGTAAATAAATTTTATAAATTCGAAAAATATATATTCAATATGGAACTATATTCGCTAAATCCCGAAAAAAAAAACTTTTGGGACCCATTTGTTATTTTTCATGAAAATGGTTTAGTTACTGAACATATGAATTAAATATGTTATGTGAAGTTGAAAAATTGGTAAATAGGATTTTTGATTTGAAAATCCTATATAAGGTATATGAAGATTTTGATGAGGATTTGATCATTGGTGATGAAATCTTATGAGTATGACATTTTTGAATGATTAAATGCATTCTTTGGTAAAGTGTAAACAATTAAGATAAATTGTTTATAAGTTTAAGAAGTGATTAAAATATTGTTATCATATTAATAATATTAGATTATGAGTTTATTAAGTGATTGATAACACTTGGATTAAGGTGTTATGAAATCATTGATTTAAAATATTATTTAATGGTTAATAATATTAGTAAATGAATTTAATGTTATTATCTTCAAGTAAATATTCGTTTATAATATTATTTTACGTTCAAATCATTGTTGATACAATATTATTCTTGAATTTTACTCCACAAAGCAATATCATGTTGACAATCTGATATTTTTAAACTCTGGATAAATTTAAAGTCTTTAATATTTATCCTTGTTTTCGTTGATTAATGCTTATATTATTGTCATCATCCTCATGCTTATATTGTGATGAAAGTCATCTGTGGCTTCGTGCATAAAATGAACTTGGTATGATTATGACCAAGAATTATTCGGTATAATCATGACCGCAATGTTACAAATGCTGTGATAAAAGTCCTCATTGGCCCGTAGTGCATTGATGGATAGTTTTTGGTATGATCATGACCATGGATTCTCTTCAGCCAAGAGTGTAAAGAGGAATTATTTTATGGCATGATCATGACCGTTGATGAAAACACGATTATCCTTGGCCAATAGTGCATGGATAATCCATGATCCTAATACGAATGAATATCCTTGGCCTGTAGTGCAGGGATGATTCGATGATGTGGTTTATTTATTAAGCTGAGTCTCAGCGATAAAGTTGATGAAATTTTTTTAATTCGTAGAAGATAGTAGATATCATGCTCTACTTTACTCTTATAAAATACAGTTGCATGTCTTTGGCTTGGAGTGGAAAGAGGAACTGTTAATGAATATCTTTGGCCCGTAGTGGAAAGATGAATTTATTAGTATGATTTTGGACAGGAATTGTGATTTGGTATAACTATGGTCTTTGATGTTTCAGGTAAAGACAAGTAATGAAAATTATCTTCATCCTCGGTGCGAAGAGGAATTTAGAACCACAATTATGATTATGAGTTATTCACCTGATTGTGGACAGGAATTATTGACTGATGTTACAGTGATAAAATATTGTTGGTGGATTTTTAACGTGGAGAAGATAATAAACTTTATGGTCTATTTGACTCTTCTAATGGATTGCTCGTTCCGCTGCAACTATGGTTGAAAAGTTTTATCACCTACCATATGTTCTAAATCTCTGATTTATCACTGACGAAGGCTATTGATGATGTAAATTATCTTTAGTCATAATATTCTTTACTGGGCTATTTGTGCTCACCCTTTTGCTTTACAATTCCTTTCAGGTATTAAGAGTGTAGCTGGTTCGAGCGGGGATAACATGGGATTAGAACGATGGTCTATAGCTGTTGAGGTTTCCCTTAAAACAGTATGGAAATAATTTTATTGAGAACTATAGATAAGTGTGTCGTATTTTATACATCATTTTAATCGTTGATTTTGGTGAACCAAATAGGGTGAGGTGAACCCAACTTTGGAAGGGCATTTTTTCCACTATCATACAAGATGTCTAATGACAGACGACTTCATGTTATCATAAGATAGGGTTGTGCACATCCACTTGCTGAGTATATCTACGAGTATTACCTATATAATTTTGGAGTTTATTTGAAATATTCTCACTTGGAGACAACGGAGATAATTATATGTCAATAGAAGACTCACCATTGGAAAGAAGATGATAGAAATCTTCTTGTTTTTCTTTAGGGACTATTGGGTCAACCAAGGATAATTCTGTGGACATATGATATCTATCATAACCTAGACGCATGGCCTCCCATGTACGAAGGTTTTCTTGAGTATTTTCCAAAGATTTTAATTTCTAAAACAGTTATTGACTGTACCTTTATTTAAGGTACCATTGTAAGGTCTTGTGGTCAAGGCACCACGAGAGTTATATATATTTGTATTAAAACTCATAGTTTAACTGTGGTCGTTTTCTACATGACAGTTATATAAATGGAGTTGTCAGTAGTGTATTTTCTAGAAACTCAAGATGGGTGATGTATACCTGTTTTGGGGGCGTCACAATTTGCACTTAGCTTCCATAGCCATAAGCTATTACATTACTATCCCACGATTGACTTCTATAAAAATTGGGATTTACAAAAAGACTACCCTTTATATATATAAAAGAGGGTTTTATGTCACTACGCATATACCAAAAAGATCTAATGATCTACTAACATTGCCTTATGGCATTCTCATGTTTCTGATTTGCTAAAATTGAAACAATATCTAGACTAATCGTATGTTGAGTCTGCCCTGACTCAATAGAATAACAAGCAATTTTCAGCTTGAAATCCTCATAAGCACAGTTATAGATGTAAGACATCCGTGCTATCTTCTGGTCTTTTTCAACCAGTTTCTTTCGAAGCTCTACAGCCTCCTCCTTATAATCCCTATCCTTATCTGTCATCAGCACCTTCTCATTGTGCTCTGACTAAAAATCTGCCTCTACAGACTCCTTCGCCTCATATAGAGCGATAATCTCTTCATCCTGTGTTTGCACCACTGTGCGCAGTTGCACATTCCTATCAAGCACTACCAGATACAATGATCTCATTGCATCTAGAGGTGTTGACTCCTGAGTAGGTACCACCGTATAAATCGATGTTACCTACATATCCTCATCCACGTCTATCATCATATCAAGGTATGATATTATTCCCATAGTTTCCTTGGAGTAATCCTCCTCGAAAATATACTCCTCTGGATCCGAATCTTCCAGAATTACTAACGGTACCTCCGCCATCGGCATATGTACTAGCTCCACTTTGTTCATAGACTCCTCACTCACCACATGTATGTCTCTATACATCAAGCTATCGTTCAACATCTACAATAACACATAACATGTTGATTAGTATATAATACACAATAGTATAATCACGAATCACATTTAATTTGTTTAGGATTAATTTCCATCTTTTAAATCTTTCGGTACTGAGTTTCCCTTAATACCTTATTAACTCATTCGACTCGAATTTACTTCCTTCAGACTTTACCTTCCTTACGAGGTTATTAGCCTAAGGTTCTCCCCCCCCCTTAAGTTTTATAACCTAATGCTTTGATACCAACCTGTGACGCCCCCAAATCTGGGTATCTTCCAACCCAACAGATGGTGCTACACGATACTATTAATCATACATTCATTCCATTGAAACAACAACACAATGAGTGTATTAACTATATTCTTATTACAATCATAGTAATTCCTTCCCAAGGTTTGGAAATCGAATACATTATTCGTTGTTCATAAGTATAATACATACAAACATTCTAATCTATTACAAGATATTTAACTATCCATCTTAGCCTTGCCTTTATCTCTCTTAGAATTCTCAGTACATTCGGCTTTAGCTGCAATCATATAATTCACGCAAGAAGTGAGCATAACTAGCTCAGCAAGTCTAACAAAGAATAATATCAATACCACATTCATGAATTATATGATTATCTTACATAACTGAACAAATAGTCATGAAGTACTACGAAACATTGACTAGTACTTATCAATTCATAACATCACTACATAAAAGCTTTTTATATAAAACAGAATACTTTTATAAAGCTATTCGTTTTATTAGATTATAAATAGAATATATTATATTTTATTTAAAAGATTTTGTTTTATTAGAATATTTTATAGTAAACCAATCTGGACCGTCCGTTTAAAAGTAAATCAATCTGGACCATTCAAGAATTAGTTACTATTCAGTCCATTCTCCTATAAATAGAAGCTCATTCCTTCATTATTTCTTATGAATTCACTGAAACTCTAGAGAGAGAAACTATAGAGAGAAAGAAGAAAAGTATTCTGCTACTTCACTACTCCTATATCTAGTTTGTTCTAAGGTAAGGGGTATTATTTCTTTTGTATTTATGAAGAGAACTTCTGTTATTCCATTTTTTATTACTCATTGGAATAACTTGTATCTGTGATCTACCCTATACTTGGTGAAATTCTTCATTATTCCATTCTTTATCATTATGTTGGAATAACTTTTGTCTATGCATCAGTAATCTGCATACATGGTGAAATTCTTCATTATTCCATTCTTTATTATTACATTGGAACATCCTGTCTGTGTGTTTACGCATGACTGGTTTTGTTATTTATTATTACATTGGAACATCCTATCGGTGCTTAAGTTTGCACGACTTCGGTTCTCATTATTTATTATTCTCATGGAATATCCTCATCTCGTGCATTTACGCATGACCGGTTCCGTTATTTATTATTCATTGGAATAACTCGTCTGCAGCGGCTCTATCGCATGCCCGGTGATTTCTTTTGTTATTCCATTCTTTATTATACTCGATTGGTTAAAGTTTTGACTTCTATACTCCATGAAATTAGTGGAATATCCTTGATATTTGCGCTTCATCCAGTATCTTTTCATGGAAATATTCTTCTGATCATTCTTGAATTTTACTCTACAAAGAAGTATCATGTTGACAATTTAGACGTTATTAGTTCCCGGATAAATTAATTCTTGAACTTTTTTATTGAATTCTTATATCATTGTCATCATCCTCATGTTTATATTATGTTGAAAGTCATCTGTGGCTGTGTAGTGCATTGTTTTACTTGGTATGATTATGACCGAGGATTATTCGTATAATCATGACCGTAATGTTACAAATGATGTGGTAAAAGTCCTCATTGGCCCATAGTGCATTGATGGATGATTGTTGGCATGATCATGACCATTGATGAATACACGGATATCCTTGGCCCGTGAGTGCATGGATAATTTATGGTTGTGATATTAATGAATATCCTTGGTAGTAGTGCAAGGATGATGTGGATTATTTATTAAAATTTGAGTCCCAATGATAAAAGTGATGAAAAACCTTTTAAATCATAAAAGATAGTAGATTTTATTCTCTACTTGACTCTTTTAATGGATTGCTTGTTCCACCGCAGCTTAAACTTGATGTTTGTTATATTGTATCGGTTTAACAACGTTGAAGGCTAACGATAATTTATTCTGTATTATCTTAGTCATAATATTTCTTACTGGGCTAGTTGAGCTCACCCTTGTTCTCTTCAGGAAATGAGAACGTAGCAGGGACTAGTCGGGGAACGGAGTGACGGTCCAAATAATAGCATTAGTAGTCCTCACTATTCTGTTAAATAGTGTGATTGTAATGAGGACTCAATTGAGTGTGGATATTATTTATATGACAATATTTGTATTAAAACTCACATCATATGTTTTGTCGTATTTTACACAACTGTTGTACAATTAAGTTGTATTTGAATTTTGTACCATGTATTTGGCGACTCAAGATAGGTGATGTATACCTATTTTGGGGGTGTCACAAAAAAAATAATATTTTGACAAAGTATATGCTTTATCATATCAAATATGATTGGCTTGTGTGCATACTACTTTCAATCTCCCACTTGCACTAAAGTTAGTCGTCATGGTATCTCATAACATTCTTCTCTAAGTGACGATCATCTTGTTGTTGGATAAAGATTCAGTAAATGGATATGTAATGTTGTTCTTGAGAGTCCACTATCTCTATAGTGACTTCTCCTCTTTTAATGATTCTATAATCAAATAAAAGTGTCGCAACACATGTTTAGCTCTAAGATGAGACTTAGGAACTATTCCTAGTTCTGTAATGAACTTTTCATGCAAACAATCAACTTGTGTCTTCATTTACAGCTATATACTTTGTCTTTGTCACTAAACCAGCAACTCTTTGCTGTTTGGAACTTTTCCAAATCACTGAACCACTGTTTAAGGTAATGATTTACCCTAAAATGGATTTGTTGTCGTCTTGGTCAGTTTGAAAAACTTGAGTCTTTTTAGCTTTCTAGTTTTAATTCAGACCCACCATGAATCATGATCACATCCTTAGTGTCAGTTAAGTATTTTAATATGTTTTTCACTGTCTTACAGTGATCTTCTCTAGAATATGATCGATCAACATTAGGTCTTGTACATTTCATTGCATACATGATAATAACTCATGCAATCTCTCTTTTATTGGGGATAATTTAAAGAGATACACTCCGTGGCTAATCATCATGAGACCTCTTCTGGAGTTTTCCATGCTAAACACCTTTAGCATCGACTTAATATAAATTCCTTGGGTTAAGCCGAGCATCCTTTTAAATCTATCTATATATATTTATATCCCAAATTTAGAGAATGTTCCTCCCAAATTATTCATGGAGGAATGTTTAGACAATATTTATCTTTACTTATTGTAGCACTGGTATGTCATTCCTTATCCGTAGTATATCAAAATATAATACTAGGAATGTCACGGTACTCCCACTGACCCATTTTTACACATTAGGTTCATTTTCATTTTTGATAAAAAAATAAAACTCTTTTGATTGCCTCATCAAAATGAATGTTCCATCTTTGAGAAGCTTGCTTCAATCTATAAATGAATTCTTGTAGCTCATTTACATGATTTGCTTCAATCATTGAAACAAATCCATCTGCTTGTATCATATATACATTCTCCTCTAATATATTTATTGAGGAAGGGCGTATCCACGCCCATTTACCAAATTTAGTAATAATAAGCTGCAATCGAAAGTAAAATCCAAATGGAATTGAGCATTACTACTGGTAATAAGGTTTTATCACAGTCAACTCCTTGACTTTATTTGAAACCTTTTCAAACCAGTCTGGCCTTATAGGTCTCCACCTTGCCATTTGCTCTAAAGATCAATATCAGATTTCATGGTTATCTCCCATTTGTCTAAGTGTCAACAACTCTTAGCCTCATTTTATGTAATTAGATTATCATATTTATGATACGTACCTCATCATCATCATCATCATCATCATCATCATCATCATCATCATCATCATCTATGATGAATCCATATGTAATACCACAAAATCCGCTCTATCTTCACACCCGGATTCCGTACGTCACGGTCCCATCTCTTACTAAACATACATCATTATATAGCTAAATATAACAACATACATTCTCAAATCCCAGGTTCTAATACCTTATAACCCCGTTCATTACAAATAATGATAATTACATTATTCTTTACATCTCACAAGAATGACTTTTATTCGCCACCAAGGATACATAACAGTTCATTAAACTAATCTATAGTTCAATTAAACTGTTCAACATTACAAGTCTTGGCTTGATCTTCACGCTCATTCATATACTGAATGACACTTCATCTGGATACCGATTATCTTGATCTTTACGGGATCCTTAAGTTCTTTCTAACATCGTTCGCTGAAAATGTTATTATTTAAAGCAAGTGTGAGCATTCAATTGCTCAGCAAGTCATAACAGTTGAATAAACAACTTCAAGAATTTAAACATTCTTTTAAGACTTCAATAACTGAACAAAGTTTATGAAACAACTTGAATAATATGAATAATTCTGATTCCTATCATTTTAAAACATTAATCACATTCACTTTGAAATACTTTCATTCTTCTACTCTTTTTCATACACATCCTGTCTGGCTAGAATCATTAGCACAGACTTAACAATAACGGTTCATGTACAAACAGAACATTCTCATATTGAATAGTTCAATCACAGAACAGTTCATCTCATAGATAAGTGTAAAGCGTATAAACGCAATCTTTGAGACGTTATCTTGCAAGTTACGGGGAATCGTTACGGAGACGCTTACTTCACAATCTCATAACTTCTTCGCTATAACTCAAAACAAGGTCATTCTAAAGCCATTCTCTTCCTTATCTTACGTAATTCAACTTTCCTCGAATAGAAATTTATTCTGAATCAGTTAACATGCCATTTGATTGGCTTAAATTCCATTACTCTTTCATTTTACGTTCTTAACGCTATTCGTTCGTTCGTCCGTAATTCGGTCATCCGAACTCGGAACTTGTTCGTTCTTGAGTCCACGACTCACATTTTCTACGTTTTCTTACATTCTTATGAAACCTTAAATGTACGAGTTCATTTACACACTTTCTAGTTCTCCTTTATCTTTTACAAAATTTTCCCCACAACTTCGTTATAGCTAAGTTTAATCCTTTCTTCATGAACGTTTCATGAAGAAACAACAAAGTTATATTCGATGGTTTTAAACTTGTCCATCAACAACAAGATATACTACGATGGTTTTAAATTTGTCCATCAACAACGTTCTTCGTGTTCTTCGCGTTCTTCGTTTGTTCTTCATTTTTAATTGATATTTTGATTACGATTTTACTTTTTCTTGGAATTCAGTGTTATAAAACACCATTCCTTACTTATTTCACCGAATTGTTCATATGATGCATTTGGATCGCTTAAATTCATTACGAAACTCATACTTCCTTAAGAAATTTATAAACTAAACTTCTAATTCTTATTTCTTCTTTTTCTCATGATTTCAACCATATGAAAATCATTCCTAACATCTTTTACTTCTATTTTCATTAAGCTATGTTTCTAACATAGAAAACTTAAAGAAAATTTATCTTAAACTAGGTTTTAGATTACCTTTCTTCTTTAATCTTCTTCCGTTGGACAAAGTTTGCACACAGGCTAGCTTTTCCTCTTCCTTTTCCTCCTCATCCGACTTCTCTCTCTCTCTCTCTCTCTCAGGTGTTGGTGAATTTTTCATTAACCAACAAATGAGCTTAAACTTTTCTTATATAGAAAACCAAGGTTAGGGGTAAAATAGTCATTTCGCCCCAAAGTTACTATTCAGACCTCCTTACTATTCACGAAGCTTCTCTTGGAAGCTTTGTACTTCCATCTTGCGAAATTCATCCGACAATTCAAAAACTATGATTCTCGGAATCCAAATATTTTTGGATATTTCGTCTTTCCTCTATAGTTTAACTTTTACGCATTCTTCGGATCTCCGAAAAATTGAAAAACACTTTTTGACATTAAGCGTTTTCCTTCACGTTTTCCCCTAACATAGTTAAATGAATGAAAAGTACATAACAGTACTTTTCGTCATTTTTATTTCGTTCGATTTCTGCACGTTTTTCAAGAAAAACTTTTATCGGCTTACTTAACTTTTCACGATATATTATCGTCAAATCTTTCGACGAAATGTCATTTCGACATACCGAAGTCTCGAAAAGGCTTAGGTTATTCAAACCCCAACCCTTAGGGTTTCATCAGGTGAATAGTGCCTATTTCGTCTTTTTCCTCAAAAATATTTTGTTCCCGAAATTTTTTTATTTTCGTTTTGAAAATTCTTACTCGTTCAGTCTAGCTCGTAGCCAAAATCCTTCCATATTCTAATCATCCTAGGTTCTAGAACGATTAATAAATACATAGCACAAAATATTATTAATAAAAATTCCTTTTATTAATAACAAATTCTTTAAACTTAAATTCTGGACAATCCGATTTTCCGGGTTGTCACATTCTTCCCCCCTTATAAAAATTCCATCCTCGGAATTTCTAAAACCACACCAATTCCAGGGTGTTTTATTCCTACAACCATTTGCAAAAATTTAATCTTAATTCATCCTTTTTATAAGGATCATCTGTTGACATAATTGTCATTAGTTAAACCTTACGTCTAACAATACTTTCAATCTCTCCGGTCATCACATTCACCCCTTCTTCACAGAATTTCGTCCTTAAAATTTTAGCTTACTCTTCTTCTCAACTTCTCTTCAAAGACGTTCTTATCTTTCAAACATTCCCTAACCTTCATAACTTACCAAGAATCATGAAGTAGAAGGAATAAATAGGAATATAAAGATTCCTTTAAAACATTTCATACTTTTGCTGAGAGGTCAAATTGACCATGAACTCTTACTAGGTTTAACAGCATTTCACCGTAAACCCTTCTATCACGGTCAGTTTACAATCGCCAAGAAAGTAAACTACCTCTTCCATACATAGGCGATCAACCCATCGTATAACCCCATTTCAGGGTATGTTCACCTCAGACTTAATCATTAGATTCTGCACCAAATTAATTTGGTTCGGCATAACTCTTCAAAGAAAGCTCGATTTTCTTATGACATGACATACCATTTGTCTTAGCCAAATCAAATAACTTAGACAATACCAAAAAATTGGACATCAACTTGAAACATTCGTCTAGTCAAATCAATTGACATCGGCTACTTCTTTAAATTCTTTCACAATACATCAAAATATTTTATGACGTCATGATACCGTACTTTTTACAGTACGTTGAGGACTTTGTCAGTTTATGACTTCATGATTATACATCATACCATAGCGGGTTGTTAATCATAAGATCACATCTAACACCAAGTTTAATTGCATTAATAACTCAATCCTTTTACCATCCTTGCATCAAATGCACTGATGATATAAAATTCATTTTGATATTTCAAATCAATTTCCATCTAGCCGAAACAATTAGCATAGACATATAAAGAATAATTCTTTTTAAAATCCATTGGTTCCAAAAGTTGAACCAGTTCTTTCCTTTTCTAAAACGCACATATAAGCACGATTTCAATAAACTTTGAAATCTAGCATAGCTAGATGACTTGGAATATCCTATTTTCCATCTTCCTTCATTGTCTTACTTGCGACAATACTTAATCTTCTCTAGCACCTTCAATGCTAAGTATACTTTGAAAATACTTGCTTTCAGTCTAAACATCCCTATACCTTAGTATAGTCCATCAACTCACCACACTTTATGTGTTTAGGAACTTTCCACAACCATATGTGTTTAAGAACTTATCTTTGCAATATGTAATCCAAGAACAAATCAAGGACTATCCATATGCTTAGGGCTCAAAAACATAGCATATAACTATGAGTTATAAACTTTTCATAAGTATGAGTTTCAAGAACTCGCACCTAATCTTAACATTCTCTACCTATCACACATATACATGAGAAAAGATTCACCTTCTTATCATATACATATTGATAGCGTGACCAATTACTCCAATGATTATCACTGTAATAAGCTAAGCAGTTGTTACACCAAAGAAAAAACCTCTGCCCATAACAAAGGTTTATACAACTCAGCTATCACATGAGTCCTTAATTGAAATCTTACAACTTCTAACTTTCTCTTTACTTAATACGAATTTTCTTTAATTCGTATGCTATACTTTACAACTTAATTTGAGTTCTTCTTCCCATACTACTTCGTAGTACCATTCATTTATAGCATTAGCTATAAATCATCCATTGTTTAACAGAACATCCGTTATTACGATTCAATATGATCACGTGGTGATCTTCTTTCTTAATCATTTATCTCAATGATCTTCTTATCCTTCTCTCTACGATTATAGCCTTAGGTACTCATACCTAAGGTTTATAACCTATCATCTCTGATACCATAATGTAATGCCCAAAAATCTGGTCTATCTTCACACCTAGATTTCGTATGTCACGGTCCCATCTCTTGCCAAGCATACATCATTATAGCTAAATATAACAACATACATTCTCAAATCCCAGGTTCTAATGCCTTATAACCTCGTTCATTATAAATAATGATAATTACATTATTATTTACATCTTATAAGAGCGACTTTTATCCGCCACCAAGGATACATAACACTTCATTAATCTAATCTATAGTTCAATTAAACTTTTCTACATTACAAGTCTTGGCTTGATCTTCACACTCATTCATATACTGAATGGCACTTTGTCTGGATACCGATCATTTTGATCTTTACGGGATCCTTAAGTTCTTTCTATCATCGTTTACTAAAAATGTTTTATTTAAAGCAAGTGTGAGCATTCAATTGCTCAGCAAGTCATAACAATTGAATAAACAACTTCAAGAATTTAAACATTCTTTTAAGACTTTAATAACCGAATAATGGTTATGAAACATCTTGAATAATAGGAATAATTCTGATTCCTATCATTTTAAAATATTAATCACATTCACTTTGAAATACTTTCATTCTTCTACTCTATTTCATACACATCCTGTCTGGCTAGAATAATTAGCACATACTTAACAATAACGGTTCATGTATAAACAGAACATTCTCATATTGAACAGTTCAATCACAGAATAGTTCATCTCATAGAAACAACGAAGTGTCAAATTATGGCACAAGGCCTCATACATTCTACCAACTTGTACAAATATCTCACATTTGCACATAGACAAAACTTCTCATGTTCAACATCTGAGAAAGTTTAAGAAAGTAGCATTCATTTAGAATATGAATGAAGTTAGAAACTTGCCTTATGCACAACTACAACTTATGGTTTACGCTGAACTGCTTATTCCAATTCCTATATAGCACATAACGAAATAACACATATACCAATTAGTCATATACTTGACTTTACGCATTGGTTTACTTAACTTTACTTCTTAGGTTTCGCGTTCTTATAAACTAAGTTTACGTGATAACGTTTTTTACCTCTTTATGGCTTCATGACATACGAAGATGTCTTAACTCATACGATCATCATCTTTGATGATTTACATTCTTATCTTCTTCTTATAACTCTTCTAGGACTCAGCACACATTGTGTCTCTGCTAGTAGTCCATATGGTACTCTGAGTGGTTTCCCACAAACAACCAACAAACAAGTTCCCGTCTCATCTACCCTATTTTTCACAGTGAGTTAGATCGGTTACCAGTTTTGTATATACCTCCGCTCTCTGAAATAATTGTTTAGCCCAGCTCCCATATGTCAACCATCAAAGGTTACGATTATACCACAACCTAAATTCATCTTAACTTATCCGAACCATTAAAACTATAATGTTCGTTAAGTCAATTTCTCATTCCTTATGGCTTTCTGGAAACTAAATGCCATACCTCATGTTTTATTCTTTATCGTCTAAGTCATACAGTCTTTTGTATACTCAGAACGATCATTTAATATTAATTCTACGCATTCATAGCGTTAAGCATTTTATGTTACCTTATTCTTATCTTACAATGTCCGGTTCATTTGATTCGGAACGTTATCCAAGTTATAATCATTACTTGGCTTCTTAACGATATATGTCATTGTCTGTAATTCAGTTCTTCACCGTTCACATGTTTAATCAACATTCTTCATTACCTTACGGTCAAACATACACGGGGTGTATGTTCTGCCCATTTAATATTTGCGTACACTCAATCCTCACGTCGGTTAAAGTGTTTAACGCTTACATTTCATTCTAACATTCTCTATCCGACTCACATTCAGCTTTCATTAATCTTGATACCATTCATTACGGCTTTCTTGATAAATCATATCTTACTTACTACTTTCGTTATCCATTACATGAACCTCACGTTCATTACTCTTTCTTAATATCAAATCCATACGATTCGTTGTATGCTAAGACCAATCGTTCAACGCAACAGCGTTGCGTTCACAGCGTTTATATGCTTTACACTTATCTTTCATTACTACAACATAACATAATGTTATTCATTACCCTCGTCACTCAACGTCTAAGGAATCACAATTATAGCAATCCCCCACATTCGTTTTATCGCGACTACGGTCCCCGGATATTGGTTCCGTAACTTGCGTTTATATTCTTTGTCTTTTAATCTCGTTCAATCTTTCTAATCAACCTTCATTAAAGGTTTAAATCACTTGTTTAAGTGTTACATTATTCGAACTATATGTTCTTTATCTTCCCTTACACTTCTCCCAAGAGTTGAGTAGTTAAAAACTCTTCTCTGGGCCTTTCCCTTCACCATCAAGGCGCTTTAGCCAGCCCTCTTCTTCTCTTTCTCTCCATCTTTCGCGACTAGACTCCACTCAAGAGTTAGTGTGATTGCTTCTGCCTCCTCGAGCTTAAGCTGGCTGTGCGGTGCCAAAGCCTAGAATTGGGAAAAAAATTTCTATGTCTTGCATTGGTTTGAGACACTTACTTCATAATCTCATAACTTCTTCGCTATAACTCAGAACGAGGTCATTCCAAAGCCATTCTCTTCCTTATCTTAAGTACTTCAACTTCCCTTAGACAGAAATTTATTCTAAATTCGTTAACATGCCATTCAATTGGCTTAAATTCCATTACTCGTTCGTTTTACGTTTTTAACGCTATTCGTTCGTCTGTAATTCGGTCATCCAAACTCGGAACTTGTTCGTTCTTGAGTCCATGACTCACATTTTCTACGTTTTCTTACATTCTTATAAAACCCTACAGGTACGGGTTCATTCATACACTTTCTAGTTCTCGTTTGTCATTTACAAAATTTTTACCATAACTTCGTTATAGCTAAGTTTAATCCGTTCTTCATGAACATTTCTATCATTCCTAACCAAGAAATAAGAAACTAACTTATACGCGATGGTTTTAAACTTGTCTATCAACAACAAGATATACTATGATGGTTTTAAATTTGTCCATCAACAACGTTATTCGTGTTCTTCGTTCGTTCTTCATTTTTAATCGATATTATGATTAAGTTTTCTTTTTTTCTTGGATTTTGGCGTTATAAAACACCATTCCTTACTTATTTCACCGAATTGTTCATATGATTCATTCGGATCGCTCAAATTTATTACGAAACTCATACTTCCTTAAGAAATTTATAAACTAAACTTCTAATTCTTATTTCTTCTTTTTCTCATGATTTCAACCATAAGAAAATCATTCCTAACATCTTTTACTTCTATTTTCATTAAGATATGTTTCTAACATAGAAAACTTAAAGAAAATTTATCTTAAACTAGCTTTTAGAGTACCTTTCTTCTTTAATCTTCTTCCGTTGGACAAAGTTTGCATACGGGCTAGCTTTTCCTCTTCCTTTTCCTCGTCATCCGACTTCTCTCTCTCTCTCTCAAGTGTTGGTGAATTTTTCATTAACCAACAAATGAGCTTAAGCTTCTTTTATATAGAAAACCAAGGTTGGCGGTAAAATAGTCATTTCGCCCCAAAGTTACTATTCACATCTCCTTACTATTCACAAAGCTTCTCTTGGAAGCTTCGTGCTTCCGTCTTGCGTAATTCGTCTGACAGTTTGAAAACTACGATTCTCGAAATTCAAATATTTTTGAATATTTTGTCTTTCCTCTACAGTTTAACTTTTACGCATTCTTTGAATCTTTGAAAAACTGAAAAACACTTTTTGATGTTAAGTGTTTTCCTTCACGTTTTCCCCTAACGTAGTTAAACGAATGAAAAGTACATAACAGTACTTTTGGTCATTTTGATTTCATCCGATTTTTGCACGTTTTTTGAGAAAAACTTTTATCAGCTTACTTAACTTTTCACGATATATTATCGTCAAATCTTTCGACGAAATGTCATTTCGATATACCAAACTCTCGAAAAGGCTTAGGTTATTCAAACCCTAACCATAGGTTTTCGTTATGTGAATATCGACTGGCTCATCAATTTTCTCCACTTTAGTCAAGCGTGTTAATTGCAAGAGTGAGCAAACAAATGCTCACCGGGTATAGAAAAGCGATGATGGTAACATGAGAGTGAACAACAAAAATTTGAATAATAAGAAACTTGTTCTACAAATCAAACTAGAAAACAAGTTTGAACTTTAATTATCTGAGGGTCTTAAGACCACGAACTATGTCCCCGGTACTTAGGTATTATTACCCAACCTTAACAGTCATTTAGACTATACGGACCCTTCTTATCGTACTTTGGGGATCACCCTTTGTACCATGTATTGTGCACAAACATCTAAACATTACACGCATAAAATCCCCTATGTTAGGGTTGTTCGTCTCGATTTGGATTTAGAATTTCCTCACTAAAGAAAGTTTAGTTTGGAACTAGCTTATCAGTGTTTCTAGAATTTTAGAACACTATTCGAATATAGATTAATTCAATCAATAAAGGTTTGCTTACTACTTGAAGGTTTAATACAACGATAAAGCTTTGAAAAAGGTTATCAAAGTCAAAGATTGAATAACAATAATATATAATTGAGTAATCATGATATACATACAAAGCGCTATAGAAGAGTTAAAACAATCTCCCTTGAATCAATGTATTAGAACATTATATGCTTTGAATAATAATTAGGAAACTAAATATCGCTCAATGTAACGAATTAGGTTACATAAGGTTGTACAAACATATGCAAGATAGGTTAAGCTTGCTCAAATTCATAAAGAATGTTAGAAACTTGAAGAATAATAATATAGGATTGGAAACTTGCGTTCGATATGAAAAGAACAAAGTTCGAAAGCTTACTCAATTGTAAAGAGAAAAGGTTTAGAACTTGCACAATTATAAAAGTAGGGTTAGAGAACTTGCCTCGTGCGTAGGTTAAACAATCACTACTCACGTTCACCCCAAGTCCTACACATACCATATGTATTGACAATACACATTAGTTACACTAACATTACCTTCACGAGTTGCTTTCTACTTTTAGTATAGCTACTAACTAAGTTTAAGTTTAAACAACATCGAATCTTTTCATGAATATTACATTTTAGCTTTATTACAACTACTTAAGTGATCATGTCATTACACCACATACACATTAACAACTTGATACAACATCCTATTACATTTCCAACATGTTATCATTAAGTTATACTAACACATAAAGGATTGCACTTGCATTCGTGCATCCCGACGCCCTCCGATTGGCTCCAAATACACAACAGTCCTAAAGATGGCCATTTTGACCCTTCATAACCATTTCAAATTGAAAACCTTAAAGAATAAAAGTTATAGGCCTATTCGTCCTCTTTCTGAATCACCTTAATCGGAGTTCGTATGAAAACGTTATGACCATTTTACTACAGGAGGTCAAAACTGTCTGATCCAGACCACTTTTCCATCATCATGCGCGAGACAATTGTCAATGGGAAAGTAGAGTGTGGCAATCAAGTAGCGAATTCTAGTCTTTGGGGTGTGAATTCCAAATTTGAAAAGTGAATCTTTTGGTGCCAAAATTTGGCGCAGGGGCTCAATTACTGTAACACCCAAAACCAGAAACAAAACCAAGCTACTGTGTCTTAATTTCTAACACCAATTAACATGTGTAATCCATGTAAAGTACACATAAATATTACCAAGCATATATGTACCAATTTAAATAACTAAACAAAAATTTTAGAAAACTTAAATTTTGAAAACACGGTTTTAAAAAAACCAAAACTCCATAGTTGATATATTTTAACACAGTAAACACTGTAAATTCTAATAACAACCAATTTGTTTACTTTAACTACAATTCTCTAAAATTCGTAACAAACGAATTAACATAATCACAGTTTAATTTCTCAATTAGTATAATCTAATTTTGTTATCATACAAAATTTAACAACTGTTCATATCTTTACTGTAAAACTATTTCCTTCTTGTAACCGTAAATTAGCATACAATCTAATCTATACATTAAGCATACAATCATATATATACATATATACATGCTAGTTATTACCAAAACACATGATTTAGTAAAGCATAGTTTACAGACAATTTTTGTAAAGAACCTTATATTACAATCAAATTCACATACACATAGAGACTTTAGGCATAATTTACGTAAAACATATATAAGTATAAAGGTTATGCCACATACCTTCTAATTGCTCAGTAATCCTTGCTAACACTACTAGAATTGTTTGAAAACCTCACGTGTACACTCTCAATCTCCTCTGCAATTCTCTTTTCCTATGTTTTCTTTCTATACTAACAAGCCTTGGAAAATATTGCGTAGAGTTATAAACTGACTCCCACGCTCTCTTTTCGTTAACGAAAACAAAGGACGCCAGTTAAAATAAGCCAAAGGGCACAAGGCCCTGTTTGGCTAACACATAAATCCCATAACTAAATTATTTAAATAATATTTATATTATATAGTTACACTTGTCACACATTACTTCAATTAACTAAATAACTTTGATTTTAGCTTATAATAATAATAAAATTATTATTATCATTATATTTAAAATTAATAAATAATTATATATCTAATTTAATTAATAAATTAGACACATCACTTTATTTAATTTATTCATTTTCATTAAATTAAATAATTCATTTAATTAACTAATTTCTTAAATATTAAGTAATTGATTTAATTTAATTATCTCCTTAAATTAAATCCAACAAATAAAATTATCATTACTCGATTCAATTAACATTAATTAATTTAGTTACTAAATTAATTCATCACAATTCATCAAATATTTATTTTCCTCAACAACTAAATTATTTCAAATATTTATTTAATTCAATAAATATTTTTAAATTAAATTACAAATTCCTCGATCGTTACATATTTCGTCTTTTTTCTCAGAAATATTTTTGTTCCCGAAATTTTTTTATTTTTGTCTTGAAAATTCTTACTCGTTCAGTCTAGCTCGTAGCCAGAATCCTCCCGTATTCTAATCATCCTAGGTTCTAGAACGATTAATAAACACATAGCACATAATAGTGTTAATAAAAATCTCTTTTATTAATAACTAATTCTTTAAACTTAAATTCTGGACAATCCGATTTTTTGGGTTATCACACCATACCTCCCAGGTATCTTTGATACTATTCTAAATTTACAATTCGGTTATGGTACAATAAGTCTATCTACATGTTCCTCCTTTTTGACTTATAGTGCTTTGTGGTTCTTGAAATCTTCAAGATTTATTATCCTTGTGATATCCCGAATAATTAGAAGTATGGTTAATCATGATGTTTAACTTATGATTATTATGTTAGATGATGAGCCTTAGAAAAAGGAAGTTGATGAATTAAGAATGGAGATTAATACTCGTTAAGTATGTGTATAAGTAGAATAATACCTTTGACAAAGGTTGTATGAATAAGGCATCTAGGTATTGATGTAATTTTGGAGTAATGATTCCGGGGACGGAATCCTTATAAAGAGGGAAGAATGTAATGACCCGAGAAATCAGATAGACTTATAAATTAAGTTTAAAGTATTATTATATAATAAAATAAGTTTTTATTCATAATATTATGTGTTATGTGTTTATTAGTCGTTCTATAACTTAGGATGATCATAAACTGTTAGGATTTTGGTTATGTGTAAGAATAAATGCGTAAGAATATTGAAGACGAAAATAAAATTTTCTGAGAAAAAGATAAAATATGCACATTCACTCGATAAAACCTAAGGGTTAAACCCTAAGGATTTAAATAACCTAAATCTTTTGGAGAGATTGGTATGTCTTAATGACATTCTGTTTCAAGATCTTTCGGTAATATGTCGTGAAAAGTTGTATTAGACAACAAAAAAATTTCTCGAAAAATGTGTAGAAATCGGACGAAATAAAAGCGATGAATTTTTTTTCCTACTTTTTGATCGTTTAACCATGTTTTGGGAAAATGTCACCAAAAACACTATTCACAAAAAAAAGGTTTTCCAGTTTTTAGATTTTTCAAAGAACGCGCTAATGTTAGAATGATGAGGAAAGACGAAATTTCCAATAAAATTTAAGAAATAATAAAAGCAATTTTTCTACTGTGTAATGAATTTAAGAAGATTAAAGAAAGGAATATTAAACAAAGAATATAAGAAGAATACGAGTTAAATACAAATTATTATACCCAAAAATCCGGAGTATAACAAGCTCTAACCTTATGCAGTTATGAAAAGTCAAAGTCAAAAAGCTCAACGATCAACTATCATCATCCATAAGCATTCTATAACTATTTGAATCATAATAAACATAATAAACATACATTGTTCATTATACAAAAGTCTCAAAACATGGTCCCAAGGTCTCTCTAACCTTAACTTTAAATACACCATTTATAATACAAATAGTTTACTCAAGAAATTCCATTAGATAATAACTAATTTAACATTCATTCTAAAATTACTCCTGGATCTTGCCCTTGCCCTTGTCCTTCGCATTAGATCCTTGAACTTAGCGAAAATAGAGGTCATGATATAGCAAGAGTAAGCAACTAATTTGCTTCACAAGTTTATAAAGACAAAGGATATATATCATGACTTAGAAAGAAATATTGCCTTGATGTTCAACAATAATATAAGATTGTGAAGGAACATGAATTAATAATCAACAATTGAATATTCGATAATTGAATAACATGGTAGAGTGGTTTTGAATAACCATGAACATTTGCCAAGGTGCTCGATGATTTAAAAGCTGGACCTTTAAAAAGTTTTGGTATTCAAGGGATCGACCTTTCATACCCGTGATTTATGCATAAACACTTAATAATCAAACATTGATATCATGCCTTAATCAAATTTGTTCATTTCTCGATCGAGAGTTCTTACCATATCAATTAATAAAACGATTATTTAAAATCCATTTGATTTAACAAATTTAGACATGCTTGATCTAGTTGATACAATTAGCATAGATCTATCCCATAAGCAGTTCATAAATGAAGAACTTTAATTTAATTCACGCGATTCGATGGCGGTAGAAGCGAATTCAATTGCACAAAGTCGCAATTTCAATAATCAATAAAGGCGTGAATAATCATCAATAATTATTCACTAATATGCTTTGAAAATAATAACTTCAAGTTGAGTTAGGAAACTTGCCTCGATCGTGGAGTTCTGACTCTGAAATAAATTTCTATCCACTATGTAGTTAAATTATCTTCCTTTGAGAGACCTATAATTAGTCTTTCAATTAGTCAATACATAACATCAGTTATGTAATCACATAGATATCATACATTACAATAAGTTCTTATAAACATTATCATGCCTAGATAGTGTTATTATTAATTAACGACTACCTTTAATTCACATAATATTATTAACTTAGATAATATTAATTCACCTTCTAGTATTATTGGTTCACTAATAATACTTTAAATCATTACCAACATTTTATTCACTTACTAATATTATTAATCATTTAATAATATTTTATCCCTTCTAATAATATTATTAATCATTTAATAATATTTTATTCACTTACTAATATTATTAATCATTTAATAATATTTTATTTAATCTCGAATATTATTATTTAATAATAATACTCTAATCTAATATTTTTATTTACATAACAACATCATATTATAATATTATTAGTATTATAATAATATTCCAATGATTTATTAAATTAATAAACAATTTATTCTAATTGTTCATCCTTTAATAACCTCTTATTTAATATCCATAAAAGGTCATAAGTAATATTTATTATTATAAATTACCAAAATGCCCTAAGATAGTCATGATATAATATATTATGAGCATTCAAGCATAAAAATCATATTTTTCTCATTAAAGGCATCATTTAACTATTTATTTCCTTTTATTCATAACCTAATCATTTTTTTAGGAAAAATAGCAAACTGATTCCAAAATTTCTCAGCTTCTGGATTTTAACAGAATATGAACCAACAATGATCCTCTAATTTTTCTAGAATTTTAGAAAATGATTTACTATTTTTAGAGTGTCCAAAACACTCGGATCTTGCTCTATTTTTCATAAATTGAGTTTTACTCAGAAAAATCTGAAATTTTCAGGGTATGCTCTCTTAACATATATGAAGCTACTGTAAAAATTTTGGAATTTTCCAGTGTATACACAGTGAGATATTCGTAGGATAATATTTATGGAGTCCTTTACGGAAATAGTCATTCGCACAATATATAACTTTCGAAGCGTGTCCGTTCTTTTTCTCTCAGCGTAGATAACTTCATAAAAGGTACCTCTGTAATATTTTTCCAGATTTTTACAAGACAAGGAACTGACCGAAACAGCCTCATGAAAAACAAGTCAGTAGCTGATTTAGAGTTTCAAAGCTTTAGCATATAAAGTGGACTTGTTTTGGGAAAAATAATCTTAAAGGTTTCAAAACTTACTAGATTTGTGATCTACCACTTGGGTTTACTAGATAACTCATGTATCTAGCACCCCCCCCTTGACGGATCATAATTCCAAGTTGTAGAACTTGAGTTACACAAGATTTAGTGGAAGAAAAACAAGAGTTTTCACCCTTGGAGAACATATGCTCATTTTCTTCCTCTAAGCCTTAGATCCAACACTCAAGATACTTAGTTCCATGCATGATGGTATGTATAACTAGTGTATCTTGAGTAGTTGTACTATAACCCCATCAAAACTCAAGCTATCAAAACAAGGTAAGAGAAGAAGATGAAGGTACATTATACCTTGACTTAGTGGCTACCTTCCTTGATTTTCCAAAGTAACTAATAAACTTAGGGGCATAAACAACTAGCACTCCTATATTTTTTCTTTCTATGGATGAAATTCTCTCTTTCTTTTCTCTCTTTGAAGTTGGCTAGCTTGGGAGCAAGAGATAGAAGAAGAAGATGAAGAAGATGGAGAAAAAATGAAATGTTGGAATCTGAATGAAGTGTTGGAAGAATGAGATGTGCATTCAAAATGTAATGGGCAATTCATTATTAATTCTCCCACAATCATTTTGTTGCCCATTAGGTAAAACACTTTGTATTATTACTTACCTTAGGTTAAACATGATTAAATGTGCATAATGGAGTGGCAACCAATGGGAGCCTTACAACATTGTCCTTATGTTTAATCATGTCTACTAATGGACAAGCTAGATTAATTAATCCACTTAGGATCCTCATAATATCCACCATTTAGCTTTTATTTTAAATGCCCAATTTTGATTAATCAAATGTCTAGAATACCCCCCATCAAGTGGGCTAAGTATTGGATTACATTTTATTTTCCTTGGGCTTTTCTTTTTAATTGATTTGGGCTAGATAAAAACATAGTCCAACAATTTTAATAATGTTACCCAATTTGATAATTTAGGGCTTTCATCTCCAATCATATGAAGTTTAATTACTTATACATATGATTTTATCTCATAACCTAATTAGATTTACAAAATTAGGTTTAAAATTATTAGTCACTTGAAATACTAAGTTTACCCACTTAAGTTAGTATACATATAAAATACTAACTTTTTAGTATTACCATAACCCTTAGGTTATTTAATATCCTTACCTAATGTATAATTAGGTCACAAGGCTTTCATTTTAATGAAATCCATAAATGTATGTATCCATATATAACACAAAGTAAAAAAAATGTACATACATTCATGGTGACTTAAAATTCACGGTTATTACATCCTCCCCCCTTATAAAATTCCGTCCCGGAATTACATATAAGGTTACTCAAAAAAGGTGTGGGTAATTTTCTCTTATCCTTTCTTCAAGTTCCCACGTAGCTTCTTGACATTGTGGTTCCTCGAAAGAACTTTTACTGAGAATGTATAACCTTATTTACATAATTTACATTTCCTTTCTATCTAAAACTTATTTGGAATTTCCTCGTCGATAAATCTTTTTAAACTGAATTGGCTCGTCGCGATATCACATGCTTATGTCGAGGCTTATATGGTGCATATGCACACACATGAAACACATTATGAATATGTTCCGATTCGGGAGGTAGAGCTACCTCGTCGCCACTTCTTTATCTTCTTCAAGATCTCAAAAGGTCCAATAAATCTCGGACTCGACTTACCTTTCTTTCCAAACCTTATCTTTCCTTTCCAAGGAGATACTTTCAAAAATGCATGGCTTCCCACCTCAAAATCTAAGCTTACAGCGATGTAAGTCTGCATACTTCTTACAGCGATCTTGAAACGCTACCGATCGGGCTCTAATCACCTTAATGGTCTCTCTGATTCTGCTTTGCACGATTCTGGTCCCCAGCGATTGGCGTTCACCCACTTCATCCCGGCATCTGAGGCGTTCTACATTTCCTCCCATACGATTAGCTTCGTCGGCGGCATTAAATCTTTGGCGTGGTAGCTATTGTTGTATCTGAACTCTACCAATGGAAGATGATCCTCCCAACTACCCTTGAAGTCCATCACACAAGCTCTGAGCATGTCTTCAAGTGTTTGAATCGTTCTCTCACTTTGCCCATCGATTACTGCGGATGATCGCGGTGCTCTCATCCGTAGCTGCGTCCCCATTCTTTCTTGAAGACTCTTCCGAAGTTTGGCGTGAAAGCGCGGATCCCTATCCGACACAATAGAATCTTTGATGCGCCATGTCTCGATATAATTTCTTTGATGTATAGTTTGGCTATTTGGTCCGGACTATACACGATCTTGATCGGCAAAAAGTGAGCCGACTTAAGTAAGGCGATCTCGATCACCCATATGGCATCGTGTCCCTTTTGCGTTCTTTGGAAGTCCCACCACAAAATCCATCGTGATGTGCTCCCATTTCCACTCTGGAATCTCTAAAAGGTTGTAATAGTCCACTCGGTGCGTTGATGTTACGCCTTGACTCTCGACAAGTTAGACATTTCTTGACACATTACGCAACATCTCTCTTCATGTTTGGCCACCAAAAGTGTTGGCGTAAGTCTTGATACATTTTGTGCTTCACAGGTGTGTCGAGTACCTCGTATTATGTGCTTCTTGCGAGAATCTCTTCTCTTAGTTACGGTATTAGCAATTTTAAATTAGTCCTTCAAATCTTAGCGATCCGGTGCCATCAATCTTGTATTTCAATTCATCCCCTTGATTCTTGGCTTCTTGATCTTTGTCGCAATCTTAGTCCTTCTCTTGAGCCTCTTTAACCTTATCTAATAAAGTAGGGCTCATTTGCCCGCGATAAATAATTTCTCATTGACCTCAAATCGGTTACTTAACCTCTAAGTCAAGTCGTTGAAATCCTTCACCAATTCCTCTTGAATGGTTAACTTCAATAACTTCTCTCTGCCTTTTACGCTCGGGGCATCGGCCACTACATTTGCTTTGCACGGATGATGCGAATCTCACAATCATAATCCTTGATCAATTCTAGCCATCGGTATTTGCCTCATATTTAGCTCATACGGGTGAAGATATACTTTAGACTCTTATGATCCGTATATATCTCACACTTCTCTCCATACAAATAGTGCCTCCAAATTTTCAAGGCAAAAACTCTGCTTTGCTAACTCCGGTCATGAGTGGGATAACCCTTCTCATAGTCCTTTAGGCGGCGTGAAGCGTCTGTGATGACCTTGCCATCTTTGCATCGATTACCTGACCAAGACCCTTGTGTGACGCATCACTATACACTACAAATCCTCCGTGTTGTCGGTAAAAAGCCAACACACGGTGCTTGGCCGAAACCTCTTCTTCAATTCCATGAAACTCTGTTCACATTTTTTCGTCCAAAGCGAACTTCTTTGCCTTTCTAGTAAGGTTGGTCAATGGCGATGCTACCTTTGAAAAATCTTGGATGAATCTTGATAGTATCCTGCTAATCCCAAGAAACTCCTAATTTACATCCGGTGTCTTTGGCATTTTCCCGATTGATAACCGCTTCTACTTTTTCTTTGGATCTCTGAAACACCATCTTTGTATCGATAACGTGACCCAAAAAATTGCACTCTCATGCCAAAATTCACACTTGGAGAACTTTGCATACAACTTCTCCCTCCTTAACGTCTCCAACACTTTCCTTAGATGTTCGGTATGATCTTCCTCTGTCTCGGAATATACGAATGTAAATCGATGAACACGACAACAAACTTATCCAAATCTTTGCTTAAACACTCTGTTCATCATCAATCCATGAATCTTTCTTTGGTGCATTAGTTAACCCAAAAGACATTACGAGAAACTCAAAGTGTCCATACAGAGTTACGAATCTTTGTCTTTGGAACATCCTCATATCTCACCTTGATTGGTGATAACCGGATCCTCAAGTCAATTTTTGAAAAGTATTTTGCCCCTTGTGATCAAACAAATCGTCGATCTGGGCAATGGGTATTTATTCTTAATGGTGACCTTGTTTAACTCTCGGTAGTCGATCTGAAAGTCTTAATGACCCATCCTTCTTCTTTTCTGAATAAGGCCGGTGCTCCCCATGGTGATCGCTTGGTGAATGTATCCCTTATCTAACAACTCTTGTAGTTGAACCATCAGTTCCTTCATTTCTCTGGGAGCCATACGATCTGGCGCTTTGGATCTGGGTGATGTCCACAGTGCCAAATCGATAACAAACTCTATCTCTCTGTCTGGTGGCAATCCGGAATTTTCATCAGGAAAAGCGTCAGCGAATTCCCTTACAATAGGTATTTGACCCGATTCACCCTCGATTACTGCGGGTATCCTGGCGTGAGCCAAATAACCTATACAACCCTTCTAAAGCAACTTCCTTGCTTGCATCATCGTCGAGACAACAAGATTGTCTTGGCGATTCTTTGCCATAAAATACCACCTTTGACTTATTGGTCTTTGGGTGTCGCACTTTTCTTCTGATCGATGGCCAGCTCCATGACTTGATAACCAATCCATCCCAAGGATTACATCAAACTCTCCAAGGCGATCGGTATCAAATCCACGTTAAGCTTAAAACCTCTTACATTAGCTGCAAGCGGTTCCTATAGATGTAGTCTACGGGATAATTTCTTTGTTTGCTACTTCTACATTCATTGGGTGTTCTAATAGTTCATGAGGTAAACTTAATCTTTGAGCAAATTCATCGATCTGAAAAAAACATGAAGCTCCGAATCGAATAACACATAGGCATTTATATCATTGATCGAATTATACGACACCACCTCCTGGATGCCACAACATCTTGCCTTTGTCATATTGAATGTCGTCTTTGTTGGCTTTTTTTAATTTGGTTTTGGTCCTCCTTTGGTTGTCTTTGTGTTATTGCCCTGTTGCCATTTCCGCCATCCATGCTTTTCTTCTTGGGCAATCCTTGATCCGATGTCCCACTTCACCACAATTAAAGCAACCTCCTTTCTTCACCTTAGTACAATTGGGTGAGGTATGCCCTTCTTGCCCACATGTATAACATATCATTTTCCTTTCAAGCACTCCCCAGTGACCCTTTCCATTCCCACACAGACTTCTTTTGTTGCCGCTTCCTTGCTTGCATCTCGATTACTACCCCCCATTGCTCCATTTCCTTTCTTATTGTTGCCACATTGCTTCTTGACATTTTGATTCCCACCTTACGCTTTCTTCTTGTTCTTCTCCAGGTTGTATCTTGAGATAGCTTCGCTTCCTCCTTCGCTATATAGCTTTTTCCATGAGTTGAGAATGATGTGATTTGTAAAACCGCTACCTTACTATAAATCCACGGCTTTAGTCCATTTTCAAACCTTCTCGCTTTCCTCGCCTCTGTGTCCACGATGTGGAAGCGAATCGGCCAATTCATTGAATTTATGACATACTCTACGTCTTGACATATTCTCTGTTTTAGTTCAAGAACTTGATCTCCATTCTTGCTTGAACACTCTCGGGGAAGTAGTTCTCAAAAGAACAACTTCTTGAATGCTTCCCAATCACGATTCGATTCGGCTTTTGTTACGGTTGGCATCCCACCAATAGCTAGCCTCCCCTTCATTAAGTAGGTAGCAAAAATTGTCTTACATTCTTACGCTACTCTAGCAATAACGAAGGCCTTCTCAATCTCCTTTACCCACATTTGGGCTTCTATCGGATGCATTGTTCCTCTGAACTCTGGCGGTCCCTCTTGCCTTGAAGTCCTTAAAGTTTACTATTTGGGTGCACTTTTGATTTCCTGCGAGTTGAGCTTGATTCCTCATGGCTTCAACCATCATGTTAATAAAATCTTGCATTGGGTTTTGTTGAGATCCATTGCATTTATTAAGCGACTCTTCAATATCTTGGTTCACGAGTCCACGTCTGCGCGCCATTATCTAGTGAAACAAAAATTCTAACACGTTACTCGGATTTATTATCATATGATTACTTAGTATATAATCGCTATTTATTTAAACAATCGGATGATCATTATGTGAGAGTTTTAAATTCTGAGAGATTTGGAAGTCTTTCTCCACCTTAGTGGGTTAAGTTTGTTTTTAAAGAACATTTTCCAAATCGATCTCTTGAATTCACATAACATTAAATAGAAAATTTACTATTTAAAATTTTCTAACACATATCATAATAATCTTGCATTTATATTCATACACCAATCTTGATGACTTACGATTAATACGGTATATTTTATAAATGCTACTATCCCATTTTAACACAAAGATGGGATTAACTCATAATGATACCTCCTACAAACACAATTAGGAAAGTACCTAACCATTTACTACCTCACACTGTTGAGGTTTACATCAACATAAAACCTTATTACACAACAAGAAAGGTACTAATGCATCTATTTACAATGGCCATCACATCATCATCACCACTTGGTGGCCTGCCAGGTCACTGCCGCAGGGCTCTGAGGAAAGCAACTACTCGAGAACTCTCGTCGAGCGGATCGACTAGACTCTCCTATCTCGAGTGGACCCTCCTAGCCCCCTTCTGCTGGCCCCCCATCATCTGCGACGTCTAATGCAGATCCTAAAGTCTCCTCTCGACCTTCATGGCATCCAGTGCCATCTCTAATAGAATCCACTGTTTGGCCCGACTTATGAAATGCTTCTTCCACCGTATCTTGTGCGCAATCTCTCGTCAAACTCACTGCTGCATCGCGGATGCTCTACTCTCAATCTTGCGAACTTTGCCTTCTCACTGCTCTATTTGGACTCGTATCTCTGCTAGCTCCATACATGCACGATAAGCGACATCCTTATCTTCTTTGCTCAGGTGTGTTGATGGTTCATATTCTCCGCCTCAAGCTGCAAAATCCTTTGCTCCACAGAGCATAGTTTTTTCTAACAGTTACTAATCATCACATCCTTGAGGTGTCAGACACCTCCTGCAGGACGACCCTCCTCTGGTCTCTCTGAATGGCTCCCCGACTATCACACGGCATCCTATAAAACAAGGATACAACATCGATTACTACAATAAAATATATCCATTGATGAAATGAAATAATATTTTATTAAGTACAACACATATACTCGATGAATTTCCACAATCCATCTCTAACATACTCAAGTAAGAGTTTTCTACTAAGGTTATAACCTAGGTTTCGCATTCCTAATGTTTATAACCTCGACTTTGATACCAACACAGCGCCCCCCCAAATCCGGGTTCTCACAACCTCGAGTTAGGTGCTCACGATCCTATCATCATCATAAGCATTCTATAACTATTTGAAATAATAAACATACATTGTTCATTATACAAAAGTCTCAAAACATGGTCCCAAGGTCTCTCTAACCTTAACTTTAAATACACCATTTATAATACAAATAGTTTACTCGAGAAATTCCATTAGATAATAACTAATTTAACATTCATTCTAAAATTACTCCACGGATCTTGCCCTTGCCCTTGTCCTTAGCATTAGATCCTTGAACTTAGCGAAAATAGAGGTCATGATATAGCAAGAGTAAGCAACTAATTTGCTTCACAAGTTTATAAAGACAAAGGATATATATCATGACTTAGAAAGAAATATTGCCTTGATGTTCAACAATAATATAAGATTGTGAAGGAACATGAATTAATAATCAACAATTGAATATTCGATAATTGAATAACATGGGCGAGTGGTTTTGAATAACCATGAACATTTGCCAAGGTGCTCGATGATTTAAAGCTGGACCTTTTAAAAAGTTTTGGTATTCAAGGGATCGACCTTTCATACCCGTGATTTATGCATAAACACTTAATAATCAGACATTGATATCATGCCTTAATCAAATTTGTTCATTTCTCGATCAAGAGTTCTTACCATATCAATTAATAAAACGATTATTTAAAATCCATTTGATTTAACAAATTTAGACATGCTTGATCTAGGCGATACAATTAGCATAGATCTATCCATAAACAGTTCATAAATGAAGAACTTTAATTTAATTCCGCGAGTTCAATGGCGGTAGAAGCGAATTCAATTGCACAAAGTCAATTTCAATAATCAATAAAGGCGTGAATAATCATCAATAATTATTCACTAATATGCTTTGAAAATAATAACTCAAGTTGAGTTAGGAAACTTGCCTCGATCGTGAGAGTTCTGACTCTGAAATAAATTTCTATCCTTTATGTAGTTAAATTATCTTCCTTTGAGAGACCTATAATTAGTCTTTCAATTAGTCGATACATAACATCAGTTATGTAATCACATAGATATCATACATTACAATAAGTTCTTATAAACATTATCATGCCTGAATAGTGTTATTATTAATTAACGACTACCTTTAATTCACATAATATTATTAACTTAGATAATATTAATTCACCTTCTAGTATTATTGGTTCACTAATAATACTTTAAATCATTACCAACATTTTATTCACTTACTAATATTATTAATCATTTAATAATATTTTATCCCTTCTAATATTATTAATCATTTAATAATATTTTATTCACTACTAATATTATTAATCATTTAATAATATTTTATTCACTTACTAATATTATTAATCATTTAATAATATTTTATTTAATCTCGAATATTATTATTTAATAATAATACTCTAATCTAATATTTTTATTTACATAACAACATCATATTATAATATTATTAGTATTATAATAATATTCCAATGATTTATTAAATTAATAAACAATTTATTCTAATTGTTCATCCTTTAATAACCTCTTATTTAATATCCATAAAAGGTCATAAGTAATATTTATTATTATAAATTACCAAAATGCCCTAAGATAGTCATGATATAATATATTATGAGCATTCAAGCATAAAAATCATATTTTTCTCATTAAAGGCATCATTTAACTATTTATTTCCTTTTATTCATAACCTAATCATTTTTAGGAAAAATAGCAAACTGATTCCAAAATTTCTCAGCTTCTGGATTTTAACAGAATATGAACCAACAATGATCCTCTAATTTTTCTAGAATTTTAGAAAATGATTTACTATTTTAGAGAGTGTCCAAAACACTCGGATCTTGCTCTATTTTTCATAAATTGAGTTTTACTCAGAAAAATCTGAAATTTTCAGGGTATGCTCTCTTAACATATATGAAGCTACTGTAAAAATTTTGGAATTTTCCAGTGTATACACAGTGAGATATTCGTAGGATAATATTTATGGAGTCCTTTACGGAAATAGTCATTACGCACAATATATAACTTTCGAAGCGTGTCCGTTCTTTTTCCTACAGCGTAGATAACTTCATAAGGTACCTCTGTAATATTTTTCAGATTTTTTACAAGACAAGGAACTGACCGAAACAGCCTCATGAAAAACAAGTCAGTAGCTGATTTAGAGTTTCAAAGCTTTAGCATATAAAGTGGACTGTTTTGGGAAAAATAATCTTAAAGGTTTCAAAACTTACTAGATTTGTGATCTACCACTTGGGTTTACTAGATAACTCATGTATCTAGCACCCCCTTGACGGATCATAATTCCAAGTTGTAGAACTTGAGTTACACAAGATTTAGTGGAAGAAAAACAAGAGTTTTCACCCTTGGAGAACATATGCTCATTTTCTTCCTCTAAGCCTTAGATCCAACACTCAAGATACTTAGTTCCATGCATGATGGTATGTATAACTAGTGTATCTTGAGTAGTTGTACTATAACCCCATCAAAACTCAAGCTATCAAAACAAGGTAAGAGAAGAAGATGAAGGTACATTATACCTTGACTTAGTGGCTACCTTCCTTGATTTTCCAAAGTAACTAATAAACTTAGGGGCATAAACAACTAGCACTCCTATATTTTTTTCTTTCTATGGATGAAATTCTCTCTTTCTTTTCTCTCTTTGAAGTTGGCTAGCTTGGGAGCAAGAGATAGAAGAAGAAGATGAAGAAGATGGAGAAAAATGAAATGTTGGAATCTGAATGAAGTGTTGGAAGAATGAGATGTGCATTCAAAATGTAATGGGCAATTCATTATTAATTCTCCCACAATCATTTTGTTGCCCATTAGGTAAAACACTTTGTATTATTACTTACCTTAGGTTAAACATGATTAAATGTGCATAATGGAGTGGCAACCAATGGGAGCCTTACAACATTGTCCTTATGTTTAATCATGTCTACTAATGGACAAGCTAGATTAATTAATCCACTTAGGATCCTCATAATATCCACCATTTAGCTTTTATTTTAAATGCCCAATTTTGATTAATCAAATGTCTAGAATACCCCCAATCAAGTGGGCTAAGTATTGGATTACATTTTATTTTCCTTGGGCTTTTCTTTTAATTGATTTGGGCTAGATAAAAACATAGTCCAACAATTTTAATAATGTTACCCAATTTGATAATTTAGGGCTTTCATCTCCAATCATATGAAGTTTAATTACTTATACATATGATTTTATCTCATAACCTAATTAGATTTACAAAATTAGGTTTAAAATTATTAGTCACTTGAAATACTAAGTTTACCCACTTAAGTTAGTATACATATAAAATACTAACTTTTTAGGTATTTACCATAACCCTTAGGTTATTTAATATCCTTACCTAATGTATAATTAGGTCACAAGGCTTTCATTTTAATGAAATCCATAAATGTATGTATCCATATATAACACAAAGTAAAAAAAGAGCTCATTTCGATATCGGACGAGCAAGTTATAAAGGAACAAAGTAAATGCATTGAAATCGACAAAATCTAAAAATTTGACAAAATGGGCAGAGGGAGTTCTGCTATTGGGCGCTGCAGTGCCACCCATAGGTTTATTTGGGGCGTCGCGGTGCAAGAATAGTGCACGGACATGACAATTTTGACGTCTTGTAGTAAAATGGACATAAATTTTTTTATATGAGCTCCAATTTGGATGATTCAAAATGATCCAAAAAGTTAAGGAGTAGACCTAAAACTTTAGTTCTTTAAGTTTTTAAATTTGAGGTTGAGAACAGGGTCCAAAATGGCTAGTTTTAGGGTTGTTAATTGTTGTGCAATCGGAGGCAAACCGTGGTTGTTTCTTCGAAGTGACTTGGTGCAAAGTCATGTTTGACTAGTATTTTCGAGTTCTAATCATTTGACTTTGGAAATATGATCTAGCAGAATGTAAACCAAGGAATGGTAGGTTATATTGGACGTGTTAATCGTATACAATGGCGTGTCGGTTAAGCGTTCGACGTAGGTAAGTTGGGCGTACGACGTATGAATGTCGAAACGCCGTGTTAAATGTTAGTAAATTTCAGAAGGTGATTCAATTCAAATGAATTAGACATTATTGAAAGTAGTATGCATACAAGTCAATCATGTATGATGATAAAACATATATTTTGTAATCAATCTTATTTATTTATTAATAAAAGAATTATTTATTATCTACATGGTGCTGTTTTAATAATATGTGATAAACCCATAGTTTTAAGCAATGCTTTTAGAATCATGATGAGATCATGCTAATGAGATCTAAATTCTTAGATAGCTTAAAACTAAAATGTTCTCAAATAATGGATTACTAAAAAGGGGATTAGTGAATCCGGATAGATTGATACATACGTTGCTTGCTCATTGGATGAGAATGATTGATCTCATGATCATTTATGTGGAGACACTAAGCAAGTATGTAGGTGCTTATTGGAGAATAAGTTCACTGAACGTGACTCGCTAAGGAATACCTAATGGAGTTTTACTTGCCTATCAATAGGAATACTTGTAGTGATAGTAGTACAAATGATCCTTAGACTTGAGATCATCATAGTATCTTATATATAATGAATTACACTTTGACATATTTCTTAAGACTCTTAGAGTATATCAAAGGGTATGCTTGGGTTTAATAAGTTATATATGGAGATAATGAATGATCAATAAAGAATCTACCACTTCTAGTAAAAGAAGAGAAATGTCCTATGTGATTCGATAAATGACAACCCATGAATCCTTGGCCAAGGTGGAATAAAATTAGAAAATAGTTTCTAATTTGCATTCATTAGGAGTTGTGCATTTAGGAATCGAAATACATACAATTAAATAAAATAAGACTTTACATCAATTTCATGTCTTATATTTAACTTAGACATTATATGATGGAATGATTGAATTGTACGGTAACTATTTACTCAAAGGTTCTTTTATGATTAATGTTGAAATCTATATTATCTAGAAAGTCGTTGATCGCTAGGGAGGCTTATCCCTATTGTAGAATAAATATTATTTATTTAAATAATTAATAGTTTAATTTATTTATTTAAATAAGATTAGAATTGTTCTAATTGATTTATTTATAACCAGTTTAATATGGAGAATCTAAAGGGTCACACCATAAAAAGGAAGAATAATTATTTAAGAAGTTAATGGCATAATCGTAATAATATGTTAAGTATATTTAATTTAATCTATGGTGATAGAGTAAATTAAATAGCTTAATATTTATTATTTAATATTTTGAAAATATTAAATATAAATTAATAAGAGGTGTCTTATTAATATTATTATTAATTTTAATTTATAAAAGAGTTTAGGAATTAATTTAATATAAGTACTCTAATCTATTTATTAAAAAGATTAGGAGATAAATTAATTAAAAGAGTTTAATTAATTATCCCTAATTAGATTAGGGTGCCTATTTAATTAGAGGAGTTTAATTAAATAAATAATACCTTATTATATTAAATAGGGTTACCTGATATCTTTATAAGAGGAGTCTTATATCAGATATCAGATATATGTGATTCCAATAGTTGGAGAGTACGCTCCCTTTTTCTATAGAAATAAGAAAAACTAGGGTTTGAGCCAATACACCATTCTTCTTGAAAATTATTCTTCCTTGGTGGATCACCTCTAAAGGCCATACACTTGGGTGGCTAATATTGATCAAAGGAAGGAATCTACCCGAAGATTCAAAGAGATCGCGGAGAAGTAGGAGTTGAACTCAGCACTGCAGAAGCTCGTATCTCATGCGGGTATGATTCCATAACT
This sequence comes from Panax ginseng, assembly GCA_020205605.1. Classification (NCBI taxonomy): domain Eukaryota; kingdom Viridiplantae; phylum Streptophyta; class Magnoliopsida; order Apiales; family Araliaceae; genus Panax; species Panax ginseng. Next base: position 62,035,156 of record CM035137.1, read on the forward strand.
TCTTGTTCTTCGTTTTAATTAATAATATGCATAATGGATGATCCGGGTAATTGTTTTATGAAAAATTTTAAATTTTAATTTTACTTTGCTTCCGTTATTTTTGCAATTTGATTGCGTTAATGATTTTCACAAAACCTAACAATTATAAGATATGAAATAAAGTTAATAAAAAACCATCATTGAGGATTATTATTAGTGTTGAGGTGTTCCTGAACGTCGTAACACCGAAATACGACTATAAAGGTTTGGTTGCGTAAACTAATTTAATGTGAACCGTATAAAAAGAAATGAAGATGGTAAGACCATAAGAAGAGACTTTGAGATTTAAGTCTCATATATGAAAAAAGTTAAGCGAAGAATATACCAAAGTGTATAAAGTTGAATACGTTGCTTCGAGTTTGAAAACCCAAGCATCATAAAATATGAAATAAGTAATTTAAACCAATGTGTAAGTCAAATATATGACTAATTGATGCGTTATCCTTATGTGATATATAGGGATTTCAAATAGCATTATAGCGTAAACTGTAAGCTGAGCTTAAGGCTTGTTTTCTAACTTCATTTATATTCTAAATTGAATGTTAGTTTCTTTAACTTACTCAAACGTTATATTTGAGTAAGTTATAATCTATGTGCAAACTTGTTATATTTGTACAAGATATATATCATAAATTATATTACGTGCCAATTGTTTGCACTTATGTGCTTTTGAAACGAAATGTTATATGATTGAAATGTTAAATTTGTAAGAGTTATGTATAGACATGAACTGTATAATGAATGAGTCTGTGTTGATTATTTCAACAAGACAAAGGTAAGGATGGTATGTAAGACCCCAACTTTTATGAATAAAGATTAAATTTTCTCTAAATATCATTTTGAATAATAAGGTGTGGATTTGTTATAATGTTATAGTTATGGGTAATATTTACAAATTTTGCAAAGTAAGCAAGTTGTCATAAAATATTCGTTTGGTTGGGGAATATTCGTTTTATCAGGGAATATTCATACGACGACATAATCATTGGTAGACCCCACAACGAAATTATTATCGGAGTTAGAAAATGACAGAAATAACTTTTTTACAAAAATAGCGGCAAAACTTTTAGCGTTAACTGTTGAAATACTCGGTGATAAAGTACAGTAATACGCGTGGTTGCATAGTAGCACATGGTATTGTATAGTATCTTTGATGATTGATGCCTACGTGAGAAGTCAATCCGTTTTATTCAATTATTACAACAGTAGTTGATGCATAGTATCCCAAATCATTGATTCAATTATTGTCACAATATCATCTGCACAATATTTTATATTATTAAATCATTAATTGAGACGACAAAGTTATTCATATTATTATTTACATTATTGATAATGTCTAGAAAGTTCTGTCGAGGAAAGGGGTGTGGTCACCTAATTGCGTGCCAATAAGAATAATTTCTTATCGGAAAGCCCCCTCTTTCATAGGAATGATCTGGTAGTTAATATTGTGAGTTATAATATTAATGATGCAAAAAGGTTATTAAAAATTTGTTTAGTGAAGCCAAGTGAATTGAGATAAATAGAGGGGGTTTTTATGAAGTATTTTTTTTTGTAAATTTGGCTTATTATATAGACCCCCACTTACCCATTTTTCAAAATCGTCGGTAGAAAGTTATCTCAGTTTTGTTATATATATATATATATATAATAGAATATATTATATTTTATTATATTGCATAGTATTGCATAATATTTGCATAGTGTTGCATAGTGCAACATAGTAAAATCAGAAAAATTTTAGACGAACAAATTCAGCTCTTGTGAATCCCACTGTGCAGTCCGTGATTATTTTTGTAAATAGTATTCTGCCATTCTCCTATAAATAGTATGCTTAGTTTAGAATTAAAAATCACATTAGAATCAGAGAATTCTTCTTCTATAATATTGAGCGTATTTCTTTAGAGTTTAAGGAAGTTTTGAGTGTAGAAAACAGTGCAAATTTTCTTCAAGAATATCCCCACTATATCAGTCTGAAATACTTTCCTTTTAAGGTAAGGGATATTATTTTTGTTCAATATTCGTAAGAAATAATATTTTCTTCCATACTCTGTAGTATGTAAGTAATATTATTTCGTTTCATATTCCTAAGTTTACACTTATGTTGATAAGTATTGCTTCTATACTCTATGAAATTAGTAGAATATTCTTGAAATTTACGCTTCATCTAATATCTTTTTACGAAAATATTTCTCTGAACATTCTTGTTAAGTTTCAATCTTTTCATGTCAAGGTACTATTCATGGAGTACTATTTATGAAGTACTATTCACGGGATACTATACACCAGGGTACTATTCACCCGGGGTACTATTCACGACAAAAATTGATTTTTTTGTCTAAATTATTCTTGAATTTTACTCCACAAAGAAGTTATCATGTTGACAATTTGGACATTTTTAAACTCTAAATAAATTAAAAATCTTTAATATTTATCCTTGATTTCATTTGATTGATGCTTATATCATTGTCATCATCCTCATGTTTATACTATGATGAAAGTCATCTTTGACCCGTAGTGCATAGATGGACTGTTGATTGGTATAATTATGATCAGGAATTATGTATCGGTATAACCATGACCTGTAATGTTACAAATGATGTAGTAAAAGTCCTCATTGGCCCGTTGTAATGACCGTGAATTTTAAACTCCTTATTAAATAAATATGTGATTTAATTTTTTGAGTTAGTTTTGTGAGTCTATTTAAACCTTATGTGGTTACGTGAATTTATGAAATGATTAAAGGGAGTCACTAATAATTTATTTAAATTAGTGGACTAACCCTAAGATTTTTAAAATTAAAGAATTGGTAGGATTTTTAATAATTAAATATTCAATTTATTTGAATATAGTGGCAGGATTTGAACATATTGATAAATTGCAATTATGGGTAATTAATTTATAATGTATCGATTAATAATTATTATGAATAAATAATGATTAATGAATAAGAGATTAATAAATATAATATGATTATATCTACTTGATTAATTTGTGCAAGCATGCAATATAGTAAACCTTTATTATATGGTAGTTAACTATATATTTTATATAGTACAAGGTGGAACATTAATATGCTTATATATTATAGACTATATAGTAAGAGTTATTGCATTCTAGTAAGCTGCATAATAATACTTTTTATATGACATGGAGTGTGTGGGTAAACATTCATGTATACCCTATTGACATGAAATAAGATCAATTATTAATAATTTCATTAAGTTATTATGAGTATAATAATAACAGTTATGGTTATAAATAATGAGCAATGCACAATTGTATTTGGTGTTAAAAGAAAATGTACGTGGGTTATATGTATGTCCACTATTTGATACCTTGTAATAAGGAAATACATTGTATACCCTTTAAATCATTATAACCTATGTTATATGAAATGAATTGAGAATACATATTATGTAACCAAAGTATATATTATGTGTATATATGATATAAACCAAGTGTTGCACTACATGTTTGCAAGTGTTGAGGAATCTTGTCCCATAATAAGAGCCTTCATTTCTTCCCATGTGAAAAACTAGTTAGCCTACTCTATCTTCATCCCAAAAACCAACCAACATAGAGCTAATGAGGGGATGGGGAGTGGGATTCATGAGTGAAATCATCAACTCTTACTAACACTCTCTTATCCATTATACATTCTTGTATTCCTTTGGTTTGATTTGGGAAGTAATTATATTATCTGTGTAGCCATTCTTCTATAAATAAGACCCTCACCTTCCTCATTGTAATAACTGAGAAATATTTGCTAAGGAACTTATAAAGAGTGAGTAGACTGTTATATTGAAGCTAAATTGATTTACAGAGGTATAACTTCCCATCCCTATTCTTCATTTCTGATAAATTGCTAAGTTATTGATTCTTTGAATTAAGCATGTATTAGTTGATATTTGATTTGGGATATGTTGCTTAGTGTTATAAAAACTTCTAAATGTGTTAGAATTACAATGGGTTAGGTTAGAAACAATTTTTGTAAGAAATTTTTGTGATGGGTTGTTGAACTGCCAAAATAGAGCGATTATCATCTTTTTGTGACAAATGCTGCATTTTCTTGCCAAATGTTACTGTTGGCCGGTACCATAGAATCGCTGCTTAGTCCCCTGCACCAGAACTTTTGTTTTCTGTTTTGTTTCTGTTCGTGCTAACTTGTTAGCACCTGGTTAGAGCAAGCATATAAACTATTTTAGCACACACACATAAGCATATGCATGTAGTATGAACAAGTATAACAATGTTAGTACATATGATTGACACAACACTTATGGTCTTGAAATGAAATTTGTAGTTTCAAAAGTGAACTTTGTCACGAACACATCATGTGACCATTCTGATTTTATGAACATGATAATATGGTTTATATTGACATGAAATGTAAGTCTAAAGTGATTAAACACACTAGCATACAAGATGGAAAGTTAAGACAATTTCAAAGATAAGAAAACTTAAGAATTTTCAAAGTGAACTTGACCAAGACTTTTATTATGTAAGTTCTGACCATTTGAGCATGTATATGTGGCTTTAATATATTTTTTAAATACCTAAGAGTTATATGTCGAGATGCTTTGTTTACTTGGTGTAATTTCAAAGAAAGTTGAATGTGAAAGCTAACGTCATCAAGTAATAAGTAAATTACGTTATGACCATACAAGCATGTATATTAGGATTCATTATGCCTATAGACATATTGACATGAGCATTGTTTGGTTAAAGTATAAGTGAATAGGTGTGTTAGAGTTGCATAGAAATAGGAAGTGCCAAGCTCAACCCTGGTCTGGCCAGGGAACAACGCAACTGCGTTGTCCCTAAGCCTAGACAGGGCGCAGCTGCGCCATCCTGCAATCATAAATATTTTTTGTTTTTGATCTAAAGTTCAAGGCATGCTTATATGATTACATTAAATTATGATATATGACCAATATGCTATTCAATGTGTTATAAAGCATGCTAAGTGATAAAGTTGGATGTTTAATAAGGGATTATAAACTTTTAAATCCAAAAGAACGTTTGCAAACTATAAGGCCGTGGTTTGAAACTATATTGTTTGACATTGTAATGTCTTGTAAACTGATTTGTACTATAAGTATGCGATGAAGTATGTGTAGAGTATACAACTAAGTTAGATGTTTATGTGTGCGTTTAAACTTACATATCATGAATGAGCATATATAACTAATGAATATCCTATACGTACAAATACATTATGATAGAATTCGAAAGAGGGTATTAAGCTTTACTTTGGTAAACTACGCTTGAGGCAAGTTCCTTAACCTTACTCAAATTTATATTGAACAAGTCTTCGAACTTCACTTTTTGGTTGTGCAAGTTCCTTAATCCTTACTCTTTTACTTGAGTAAGTATTCGAACACTATTTTTATTGTGTTGAGAGTTTCCTAACTTACACAACTTTGGATTGTGTGCAAGTTTCCTATCCTTCTCATATTGTATTGAGCAGGTTATTGTTGAATTGAAAGTTATTCATTTAAGCTTGAACTTTATTTCCAAGCATGCTATTAAGTGGTTTTAATTACTTAAAAATTATTCCACATCAATATTATTGACATTCACACTTAGTGCACTCGAGTTCGTACAATCTTGGACTTGTACATCATTTAAAGTTCTATAAAAGCTATCCAAACCCATTGATGGTAAGGATTTTTAGACTGAACAAACACCCCTTTTATGATAGGGGAGTACCCCAGGTATCTAATATAAGATACAAAGAGCAAATTTAAATGTTATGCATATACATGGTGTACACGAGGCTGATCCCCTCAAGTACTTATTCTGTAGCCAGTAACTAAAGGGCCAATCAGCTATTGATTCCATTGGAGTTTTATAGTTCAAAGTCTACTTGACTATCAGTTATTGTAAACAAAATCATTATTTTTACTTCTAATATTCATATTTTTGAATCCTTCAGATATTCATATTATTGAATTCATTGTCAGATATTTTCCATTCATCATGATCTATCCTTATTGTTGTATTTAAACTTGTTGAGCAAACTTGTTGCTCATCCTTGCTATATCATGAATTATATTGCAGTTAAGCCCAAGACCTCAGGAAAGGACAAGGGTAAAGGAAAGATGTATGATAGTGGCGAGGAGCAGACTTTACCTTACGCCTAGTTTAAATTACTGTTATGTAATATGAACCCGAATGATTATTTTAGGGTATGTTTGTAAGATTGTATTAAGGTTATCGAATCGTGGGACTAGTAACACCTTTTGAATGAACGATGTACGTTTATTATTTTCTGCATTTTAGTTATCGTATGTTGTTTAGAGGTGGATTTTTGTATTTTACGTGACGATCGAACCGGGGTCAGAGGACCCGAATTCGGGGGTGTCACACTTGTAGTGCATTGATAGACAGTTGTTGGCATGTTCATGACCATTGGTGATAATAACGAATATCTTTGGCCTGTAGTGTATGGATAATTCGTGGATGTGATACTAACGAATATCCTTAGCCCGTAGTGTATGGATAATTCGGTGATGTGGATTATTATTAAAATGTGTTACAGAGATAAAATATTGATGATAAACTCTTAAATCATAGAAGATAACAGATATCATGCTCTACTTGCCTCTTCTAATGGATTGTTTATTCCGTTGCAGTTAAACTTGTTGTCTATTGTATTCTATCAGTTTTACACTGTTGAAGGCTAACAATAATTTATTCTGAATTATGTTAGTCATAATATTCTTTACTGGGCTAGTTGAGCTCACCCTTTTTTTAATTTGTTCTCTTCAGGAAATGAGAATATAGCTAGGACTAGTCGGGGAATGGAGTGATGGTCCAAGCTGGTGGCTATAGTAGTCCTCACTATTCAATGAAATAATGTGATAATAAATGTAATGAGAACTTCATTTGAGTTTGGATATTGTCTACGAGATAATATTCATGTTAAAACTCTCAGCTATATTTTGTCGTATTGTATAAATGAAGTTTGTATTTAAATTATGTACTGTGTATTTGGCGACTCGGAATGGGTTGTGTATACCTATTTTGGGGGCGTCACAGTTGGTTTCAAAGCTTAGGGATATAATCCCTACCTGAGATATAAGGCTAGAACTAGGAGGGGAGAGACGGGTAAATCCTTTACTAGTATGACCTACCTAAGCTTATTTGTTATTTAATTGGTCGGTCAGAATATAGGGATAATATGTGGCATGTCAATTAACCCTTGTTTTGTGGCAGTGTTTGAAAATGACATCTAAAAATATTGAGATAAGAAATGGAGCACATGAGACCGTTGAGTCACCGATGATCAATAATCAGGATAATGTGCATCAGGAAGGCAATAATCCTCATATAAACAACAACACTGACCAAATGATGAATGACGAGATGTTTAGGACCTTTCTGCAATTCATGCAACATCAGGCGAGCGAGAATCCTATTCAAAATGCAGGTGGAAACACTGGAAACTCACGGCTGGTCACCGCTAAGCAATTCAAGGAGCTGGGACCACCGGAGTTTTTGGGAAAGCTAGAGCCACTTAAGGCAGAGATGTGGATTAAGCAAATCACCAAGATATTTGATGTCTTGAGATGCTTCGAGGAGGAAAAGGTTCCCTTTGCCACCTTCATGTTGCGAGGAGAGGCATATTATTGGTGGGAATCTATAAAACGTACTCAGCCTTCCGCACTAAAGATGTCTTGGGAGAAGTTCCATGAATTGTTCAACAACAAGTACTTTCCTTAGAGTATTCGTCACATGAAGGAGGTAGAATTTATCAAGCTGGAATAAAACAATATGACCGTATCGCAATATGAGGCTAAATTTGGGGAGTTATCCCGGTTTACATCTCATTTGGTAGATAATGTGAAGTGTATGACACGAATTTTTCTGCGAGGTTTGAAACCCAAAATATGTCAATACCTCATTTCTCACAAACTTTGCTTGTATTCAAATGTTGTGAATAGGGCTCAGTTATTAGAGCGTGATAATGAGTCAACCCAACCAAGAGAAAGTAGCCGGCAAAATGATAATACCTATGGTAGTAGTCATCAAAGCGGTGACAACAAATGTGGAGGAAATCAACATGCCATAATGGTTACCACTTCGGAGGTAAACTTGGCCAAGATAATAGAAGTGGAAATTTCAAAAAAAAGAGATTCAACAATGATGGAAAGATAGCAACACCAACACATGTTTTTAAGGAAGGAGAATGGCCACCGGTCGTATGCTACAAATGCGGAGGGGAGGGACACATCAGTCTAAAATGTACGCAGCAACCCAAAGTGTGTTACAATTGCGGAAGAGAAAGTCACCTAGCTTGATTTTGTCGTGTAGTGAAGTCAAGTACAGCTGGGATGGAGAGACCAAAGGCCGTTCCAGACAAGTCAAAGCTGGTAGTTCAATGGAGAGTGTTTGTTGTGACCTCCCAAAAAGCGAGGAACCCGAACAAAGTTATCACGGATAAGCTAATCATAAACTATTGCAAAGTCTATACTTTATTTGATACCGGTTCTACCCATTCTTTTTTTTCTCCTACTTGCGCTCAACGTTTAAATTTAACTCCGAAGAAATTAGACTTTGAATTATTTGTTGAAACTCCGTTGGGAGAAACCTTCGTTACATCCACTATTTATAAATCTTGTTTGATTCAAATCGGCACCCTCACGTTACATGTCGATCTTATCTCTTTGAAAATACTTACATTTGATGTGATTTTAGGGATTGATTGGTTAACTACTCATCATGCTAAAATTGATTATTTTTGTAATGTTGTTAGCTTTCATATTCCTAACCAACCTATTATGCAAATTCAAGCAACCAAACCACTAAAGTAAATCAATGTCATATCATGCCATAAAGCCATTCGTTTATTGAAAAACGGATGTCAAGCTTTCTTAGCCCATGCCACGTATTTAAACAAAAATATGTCAGATTTGAATGACATTTCTATTGTTAATAAATTTCCTGACGTATTGCCTGAAGAACATCTTGGCCTACCCCAAGAGCGTGAAATCGAGTTTTGTATTGACCTTGAGCCTGGTACAAAACCTATTTCTAAAACCCTATATCGAATGGCTCTTATTGAACTTCAGGAGTTAAAAACCCAACTACAGGAACTGTTGGACATCGGTTTTATTCGTCCTAGTACATCTCCTTGGGGTGCTCCTGTTCTATTCGTAAAGAAGAAAGATGGGAGTATGCGACTTTGCATTGATTATCGAGAGTTAAATCATGTCATAAAAAATAGGTACTCATTGCCTCGCATTGATGACCTGTTTGACTAGTTGCAAGGTACCAAATTCTTTTAAAAGATTGATTTTTATTCCGAATATCATTAGTTAAAGATTAAAACAGATGACATTCCAAAGACTACTTTCAAAACTCGGTACGAGCATTACGAATTCCTAGTCATGTCTTTTGGATTGACTAATTCTCCTGCTACCTTCATGGATATGATGAACCGAGTATTCAAGGAATATTTGGATCATTTTGTGGTTGTCTTTATTGATGACATCCTCATATACTCCAAAAGCTGTGAAGATCATGAGCAACACTATGTATAGTACTACTTAGTGTTTCATAGTACTACATAGTGTTTGCATAGTGTTGCATATTGCAACATAGTAAAATCAAAAAAAATTAAGCTGAACGAATTCGGCGCCCGTGAATCCCACTATGCAGTCCGTGATTATTTTTCTAAATAGTATCCTGCCATTCTCCTATAAATAGGATGCTTAGTTTAGAATTGAAAATCACACCAGAATCAGAGAATTCTTCTTCTATAATATTGAGCGTATTTCTTTAGAGTTTAAGAAAGTTCTAAGTGTAAAAAACAATGCAAGTTTTCTTCAATAATATCCCCGCTATACTAGTCAGAAATACTCTCCTTTTAAGGTAAGGGATATTATTTTTGTTCAATATTCGTAAGAAATAATATTTTCTTCCATACTCTGTAGTATGTAAGTAATATTATTTCGTTTCATATTCCTAAGTCTACACTTATGTTGATAAGTATTGCTTCTATACTCCCTAGAATTAGTAGAATATCCTTCAAATTTGCGTTTTATCTAGTATCTTTTTACGAAAATATTTCTCTGAACATTCTTATTAAGTTTTAATCTTTTCATGTCCGGGTACTATTCACGGGGTTCTATTCACAAAGTATTATTCATAGGGTACTATTAACTCGGGTACTATTCACCCGGGGTACTATTCAAGACAAAAATTGATTTCTTTTCTGTCCAAATTATTCTTGAATTTTACTCCACAAAGCAGTTATCATGTTGACAATTTGGACATTTTTAAACTCTGGATAAATTAAAAATCTTTAATATTTACCCTTGAGTTCGTTTGATTGATGCTTATATCATTGTCATCATCCTCATGTTTATATTGTGATGAAAGTCCTCTTTGACCCGTAGTCCATAGATGGACTGTTGATTAGTATGATTATGACCAGGAATTATGTATCGGTATAATCATGACCTGTAATGTTACAAATAATGTGCTAAAAGTCCTCATTGGCCCGTAGTGCATTGATGGACAGTTGTTGGCATGATCATGACTATTGGTGATAATAACGAATATCCTTGGCCCGCAGTGCATGGATAATTCGTGGATGTGATACTAACGAATATCCTTGGCCCGTAGTGCATGGATAATTCAGTGATGTGGATTATTATTAAAATGTGTTATAGAGATAAAATTTTAATGATGAACTCTTAAATCATAGAAGATAGTAGATATCATGCTCTACTTGACTCTTCTAATGGACTATTTGTTCCGCTGTAGTTAAACTTGTTGTCTATTGTATTCTACCAGTTTTACACTGTTGAAGACTAATGATAATTTATTCTGCATTATCTTAGTCATAATATTCTTTACTGGGCTAGTTGAGCTCACCCTTTTCTTTCATTTTTCTCTTCAGGAAATGAGAATATAGCTGGGACAAGTCGGGGAATGGAGTGATGGTCAAAGCTGGTGACTATAGTAGTCCTCACTATTCTATAAAATAGTGTGATAATAAATGTAATGGGGACTTCATTTGAGTTTTGAAATTGTCTACGAGATAATATTCGTGTTAAAACTCTCAGCTATGTTTTGTCGTATTTGATAAATGTAGTTTGTATTTAAATTATGTACCATGTATTTGGCGACTCAAAATGGGTTGTGTATATCTATTTTGGGGGCGTCACATGGTAAGTTAAGTTAATTTAAGTTTATGTATAATCGTACTCTTTCATTATTGATGTGTAGTATCTGAGTTAAATAATTCCTTTGTTTTGGGTAAAGGTTTAAGATGAACTAGAGCCGATCTAACTCGCTGTGAAAGACAGTGTAGATGAGACGGGAAACTAAATCATTAGTTTTTTGTGGGGAACCACTCAGCTTACTATATTGATAAATGTTAGAGACTTGATATGTGCTGAGTATTATGTTTATGTATACGTATGATGAAAAGTTGATTCTTTTCACATATGTAGTTGTATAGGATGAGTTAATTCCTAGAAGCGTTATAAGAAATGATGCTATTAATTTTTTAAATGATATGAATCAGAAATTATTCATGTTGTTCATGTTGCTTCATAACTCTTGTTCAGTTATTGAAGTTTTCTAAGGAAAGAATATATGATTCTTGATTTTGTTGTTATACAACTTCTAGAACTTGTTGGACAATCGAATGCTCATATTTGCTTTTAAAATAAATATATTTTTAGCTAAGTTAGACTAAACTGAAGAATCCAGTGAAGATCGAGCTGATAATTATTATTTTGAAGTGTTATGGTATATCCATGAGCATGAAGACTGAAGAGAATGTCAAGTCGGGGTCTTGTAACTGTAATTAATTAAACTTTTATATATATGTTATGGCGGATTAAAGTCACACTTGTAATTAAAGAATAATGTAATTATCATTATTTGTAATGTAAAGAAGATTTTAAGGTAATAGAATTTGGGATTTAAAGAAATATATTTTTGTATTGGAGTTTTAAATTATATCTTAATGATGTTTGGATCTATGTATGGAATGAGAAGTACTCGTTATGCACCGAACTCGGGTTTGAAGATAGACCAGGTTTGGGGGCGTGACAATCCTCCCACTAGTCCCTTTAATGATAAACACATTTATCTTAAAACACAGCGTGTTTCGCAATAAACACCTTTTGCTAAGTAGGATTATAGAACATATACTCTAAACTTACTTTAAGATGTCCCACAAATCTGCACATGTCAAATCTTGTCCCAAGCTTATCCTTTTGAAACTTTTTCACATAAGCTGGACAACCCCTTATCTTAACATACTTAAGATTAGGAATCCTCCATGTCCATAACTCTTATTGAGTTTTGAGGCTTTATTTTGAGGTTACCTTTTTGTAGATTTGCAGCCATTTCTAGGACATTACCCCGGAAGGATATTGGAATGTTGGTAACAATCATTATGGACCACACCATGTCCAACAAGGTATAAATTTTCCCTTTAGATACATCAATCAATTATTGTGTATCAGGAAGCATCCATTATGAGAAAATACCATTTGAGATGATCTAGAAACTCATTGCACAAGTATTTCTTCATTGATCTGATCAAATAATCTGAATAATTTATCAATTTATTTCACTTCTGAATTCTTTAAACTTTTCAAATGATTTAGACTTGTATTTCATCAAATACTTACATTCAACCCTTTGAATAATCATTTCCTTTTTGTTTTAATAGTTTGTTCAATTTGCAAAAATTTTTTTAGTGTAAATCAAGTATGTAAAGTCCATTTAGTAAATTTCCAACACTATATAAAATATTTTATTATAAATAAAACAATTATTGTTCTTTATTATAATATTAAAATCATCCATATTTAATACTGAAATTGAAATAATGTTTCTTATAAGTGTTAGAGAAAAATATCAATTATTTAAACTAATAGACTTGCCTATAAGCAGTGCTAAACATTAAGTTCCTACAGTTAATGGACCAACCTTTACTCCGTTCCCCACATGTAGGATTACTTCTCCTTTATTTAGCTTTTTACTTCTGTTTGGTCCCTTCATAAATCTTTTTTTATGAGAACCACACTCGGTGTCCAATACCAAAGTAGAAACTTGACTTACAGGAAGATTTAATTAATCATGAAAAAAACTGTATATTTAATCGAAGCTTCACTAAGCTTCTTTTGGTTAGCCTCTATAAGATGCTTCTCGCAGTTTCTTTTTCAGTGTCTAGTCTTATTGTAGTGGAAACAAACTCTTTTGCTATCCGTTTCAGTTTTGTTCTTATTATTCTTTGTTTTTGTCTTTCTATTTACCTTCATTTGAATCATTCTTCTTTTTAGAAAATCCTATAGCCCCTTCCAGTAAGACTTGATCTTTCTTGGTTGAAAAGTGACTCTCAAGAATTTTTCAACATGTTAAACAAATCAGGAAAGCTAACATTTAGCATGTTCATGTGATAATTCACAACAATTGTGAGAAGAAGTCTGGGAGTGACTGCAATATCAAATCTTGGCTCAACTCTCAGTCCATGACAAAACCATGTTGTCCTAATTATTCAATAAAATTTATTATGTTGAGGACATGTGTCTTTACAGGAGTGTCATCGGGTATTCTAGATTGGAAGAACTCCTTAGATATCTGATATCTATTAGTCCTACTTTCCTCATCATTCAACTACTTGAACTGTAGGAGTATTGTAGGAGCATCCATAGTTTCATGCTGACGCTAAAGCTCGTTACTCATGGATGCGAGAATGATGCATTGAGCCAACTGTGCATCATCTTGCCACTTTCTAAAAGTAGAAATCTCTTCCTCGGAGGCATTACTTATAACCATTACAGGGATAGGCATATTAAGGACATAAAATACCTTTTCAGTCTTGAGAACTATTCTCAAACTCATTAACCAATCCATTTAATTCGGTCTGGTTAATTAACATCTAATATGCTTCGTAGTGATAGTGAATTAGACATTGTAAAATTCTATAAATGAATTTGTAATTTAACAACATTTTAGCATACATTCATTTTATTAATTACTAAAATAAATTAGGTCTTATTTTAAATTGGTATCTCCTACTAATTATATAGTTCGACAAAATCTAATTAAATATTTTTTAGTGAGAATAAAGATCTCATTTCAAATGTATATAGTCTTGTGTGTGCATAACAAACTATATATAATATACAACTCTTGTCAATTATATCAATATATAACTCCTTTTATTTTGTCTCTTAGATCATAATGGTCAAGTGTATGCACATTCGAACTAAAATAATCTAAGTTAAGTCATACCTAGCATTTCCATATCAGTGAAGAGAAAACTACAGCCCTTGTGTGTGCACAACAAAGCAGTAAAGCAAAATAATCCAAGTATAAGCATGAACATATAGAATACTATATTCTACCCAGATTGATTATGGACTTTTATTCTAGTTTGGTTCACTAGAGCCACCAAACAAACCAAAAGGTAAACCTAGGGTACAAGAACATAATTTAAATATAACTATTACATTTAAATCTGGGCTTCATTACAAACGGGTCTTCATGCACTCCTTGCTCCTTGGTCTCTGGTTCTTCAAGTAATTCTAACTCATCCTAATACATAAACTATTTATATTAAATAGAATCCTTGCTCAAAAGTCAAGGGGAAGTATATAGCAGGGAGATAAAAATTACATCAAGAAAAACTAGATAAGACGAGGTACGCAGACCCCATTTATAAAACTCATACATTCATCCATCCAACTAAAATAAAATCCAATCACATTGGTCAATAGTCCATAATCAATCTCATTTATTATCATATATATCAACATATTCATCAATAAATAACATTCATCTCATGAATAATAAAATCATTCCATATATGCATCAATATCATTTAATGGACAATTAAAAGTTTACTAGAAATCCAATTTTGAAACAAAATAAACTCTTTTATTTTAATCAAAATTTAAATCATAATAAACTTCTTTATTTTATTTTATCCAATTTCGAATAAAAATAAACTCCTTTATTTTTAATTAAATTCCAAATCAAAAATAAAATCCTTTATTTTAATTAACAAGAATAAAATTTCAAGTTCAAAATAAACTCCTTTATTTTAACTTAAAATTGCTAGAAAAATAAAATATGTTAAATCATATTCCTTATCAAAATAAACATCTTTATATTTTTTAAGGAAACATAGAATCATATTCCATATGTGAATAAACTCCTTTATTTTAATTAACATGGAATCCAATTCCAAGTTAAAATAAAAAACTTTTTATTTTAATCATATTCCAATTCAAAATAAACCTTTTATATTAATTGAAATAATTAAAATTAAAATTTTTAAAATATGCAGATTGCCACCGATCAGCACTCCAAAATAAATCTGAGTTTGGTAAGCGTCCACGCTACAACCCCAAAAATGTTTTCTGGGTTTGGGCGCGACCGCGTTCCAAAATGAACTAGAAGCAGCACGGCCGCGCTGCGTAGTAGGTTCAGAAAAAATATTCTTTCCCAGAAAATTCGTTCTAATCGCATACTATATATACATGGAATCATCAAGATCAAGAATTAACACAAAATTAGGCTTTGATACCACTGTTAGGTTTGTATATAGTACGATCATGCAATGAAATCACATAAAAGGTGCGAAAGCGCGATAAAACGGATTTTAAATTTTTCATATAAACGATCACCATGATCATATTTTGTGCTTAATTATCAATCAATAGAAAAGAGAATAAGATCAGATTTATAAAAGTACTTTTATTAATTAATTCACAAACTTCTAGGAATTAAATAATAATAATAGTTTTAGTAATAATAATAATAATAATAATAATAATAATAATAATAATAATAATAATAATAATAATAATATTTTTTTATTAATTTATATTTAATATTTTCAAAATATTAAGTTATTTAATTTATTCTATCACCATAGATTAAATTAAATACACTTAACTTACTATTATGATTATGTTATTTACTTCTTAAATAAATATTTTCCTTTTATGGTGTGACCCTTTAGGTTCTCTGTGCCAAATGAATTATTTGAGTTGTGATTCTGGGGACAAAATCCTTGTAAATTAAGAGGGAAGGATGTAACAATTCAGAATTTTTATATGTGATTTTAAATATTTATTGAATTAAATAAATATTTTAGTTGATGTGTTTGTTGTTAAATAAATATTTGTTTAATTGGATTATTTATTACTTAAATAAATAATTTATGAGTTATGGGGAATTAACTTAATTACGTGTAATATGTTAATTAAGTTGATAATCGGTAATTTGGTATTTTGAAGTTAATTAAAATAAAAGAGTGATGAATTAATTATTATGTGGTAATATTCTAATTTAATTTAATAATTAAATTAAATTAGAGAGTTGATAAGGATTAAATGAATTGTTATAATATTTTTTTAATTTAATTTAGTAATTAAAGTGATGTACTAATTTATTAAATGAAATTATAATTTATGGCAATTTGATAATGTGGTATTTTGATTTAATAAGTTGTTGTTAGTATTAATTTAATTAAATTTGAATATGAGAATTTAATTAAATAATGTGTGACAATAAACTATATAGTAAATGAGTTATTAAAATAAATTAAAAGAGTTTTAATTTAGTTTTGCCAAACAAGACTTAAGGCTTTTAAGTCTTTATTTTGATTCAGTTTTTGCCAAATAAGCCTTAGTGGCTTTTGAATTTAAAAAAAATATAATAAACAAAGGAATTAAACAGAGATATTATGTTTGTCAGTTTTTTTATTTACGTATTATATGTATCAGTTATATGGGTGTAAGTTACGTACTTTGTTTCTAAGCCTAAGAGTTAGAGATAACAGAGAAAGAAAAGAGGGAGAACTCTAGAGAAATTTGAGAGTAAAATTAGAAGAAAAGGGGATTATCAAAGGAGATTGTTATCATCTTTGTTGGCTAAACAAGAAGTTTAAGGTAGTAATCTAACTTTCAATTATCAGTTTACACTCTTTATTGTTCTTCATTGAAAAACTTGTTTTTATTTCAGTGTAATTAGAATTCTATGATAATTGTTGAAAATATGGCTTACATATGTTAATTAGTGAACATAAACTGTTTTCATATATAATTTGTATATGATTTAGAGTTGTTTAATTCATGAAAACATGATATATGTGAAGAAATCATGTTTACAGTGAATTACAGTGATGTATATATGATATGGCTTATTTTGGAATCAAAATTTATGTTTAATTCATGTTATAATGAGTAAATTGATTTTTGATTGTGTAAATATATGAAGAAATGAAAACCATGGGTTTTAAATAAACTGTTTTGGTTGAAAAATGAATTTACAGTAATTTGTTTCGCTAAGAATGTCAAAGAGGGAAGAAATAGCAAAAATAGTGAATTTAAACGTTATAATTTGGAAGTTTATGTTGTTTGTATGGTTATAAATATGTTAGAAACATTAGTTTTTTGTTTCTATAAAGTTTATACTACTTGGGTAAGTTAAAATTGTTGTTAGAAAGAAGTTTTTAGGCCTATTTGGCATTGTTCTGCGCTTTTTATGAACTTAAGATTCTGGAACTGGCGCTTTGCGCTGCAACGCCAAAGTTAGGCTTACAATCGGAGCTGCAGCGCCAGACTTAAGCCTAAAGTCCGAGCTACAACACACAAATTGCATTGCGGCCAATTTTAGTTTAAATGGTGGTGATAAGTATTTCGAGCTAGTAGTTTGTCCTAGAAATTTGATTTTTAATATACAATTGTGTAATTTTTAATATAGTGTAATCTTATGACTATAAAATGTGAGTAATCATGTTATATGATGAAAGTGTAGAATGTGATGAATCATCAAATACGAAGATTATCAATTAACGAGTTATGTGATAAATGAAATTAGTGTTAATAAAATTAGAAGCGTGGCTTAACCTTGTGGTTAAACTTAAGACTATAAGTCGTACATGAAATAAATAATTAATTATGTACTGAGATCATGTAGTAACTAATTATGTCATGATGACATTTGTATATGATATTGAGAATCAAGTTATACTGTTTAGCTTACACGCAAGGCAAGTTTCTGAACCTCAATCTCTATTTGAGCTTATCCTACCTTATTTATTTTTATGCAAGTTTGTTATCCTATCTTGTTTATAAATTACGCAAGTTCTTGAATTCTATTGAGTAAAGTTCTTAATTTTGTTTCCTTATTGGAAAATGTAACCTTGGCTTATCATTTTTGTTGAAGTAAGGTTTATTATATCTTTTCAATGCTTTGAAATTTATTCTTAAAGCATGACTTTAATGCAGTATGTTAGTTCCCAGGGGCATAATAGTTATCTAGAAGGGGGGTTGAATAGATATTTTAAAATTTTCTTTTTTCAAAATTCTTTGTCAGATTTGTTAATAAATTAACCACATCGGAATATATTATTTGTGTGTTCCCCCTTGACTCTGATAGTGATAATGTTATCTTGAAAGACTCCATTGCTGTAGAACTCTTTCACCAACTTCGGGTATATCCTTGTGCTGGTGCTTAGAGCTTCTTCAAAACCAACTTTCTTTAGAAGAGTTAGGATCTTGTGGAATTGTGGATTAACTGACTTGAATTCGTCGAAGTAGAGTTGGTAGCCAGATATAATGTTGGAAGCAACCATTGATTGATGTGATCTTCTTGAACAGAGGTTGGTTGATAGTTCTGAAAGCTAGGATTTATTCTGAGAGAGAGAGGAATGAGCTTTTGAAATTCTGAGGTGAATTTATAAAAAGCATTTTCAAACTGTATTTGTAACTTCCCTCCTCACGATCTGCAAAGTAGGGCACGTGTCGAGTTTTGTGGGACTCCACGACTTTGAGTGATGTGGAAAATACTGATCTACCCTTAGCTCCCCCTTGAGCTAGTGTATTCTTTAGGAAGACTATGATCGTTGAGGCTGCTCTACGATTGTTGAGTTCACTGTTGATCCTGCTCTACGATCATTGTATGTCCTTGATCTTGTAATGAACTCTAACTTAGTATTTCTTCTAGATTAAGGTAACTCAAGAAGGGCCAACCTCTTAGACTGAAACTAAGGGTCAGGTTTGTCCCTGAGGCGCTTATCAGAAGGGTTGCTTAGATTTGATAGGAATGATGTCATCACAGGGTGCTTCTCTGCCATGTCGAGAATGTTCTACGATCGTGGTTTCTCTTTAGTCATCTCTACGATTTTAATATAGCCTTTTTATCTGCATGGTTAGCACAAACTAGAGCATAGATTTTATGGTTGTAGATTTAGCATACCTAACTCGCTTATCAATTTATTAAAAATGGATTCATCTAGAGGTTTTGTAAAGACATCAGCAAGTTGGTTTTCAGTAGGGATGTATTGTAAAGATATAGTTCCATTTTGAACTTGATCCCTAATAAAATGATATCTTATCTCTATATTCTTAGTCCTAGAACACATAAGAGGATTATGTGTTATTATTATGACACTTGTGTTATCACAATGAACAGGTATAGATTTGAAATCAAACCCATAGTCTGCTATAGCTGGTTTTTCATCCATAGTATTTGAGCACAACAGCTGCCAGCAACAATGTATTCAGCTTATGTTGTTGAGGTAGATACTGAGTTTTGCTTCTTGCTAAACCAGGACACAAGTCTGTTTCCTAGCAGCTGACAAGTGATACTGGTACTTTTTCTATCTATCTTGCAGCCTATAAAATCAACATCTGTATATCTTGTCAGTTCAAAGGAGGACTCCTTGGGATACCAAAGTCCGAAGTGAGGTGTGCAATTGAGATACCAAAAAATTCTCTTTACAGCAGTTAAGTGTGATTCCTTGGGATTAGCTTGAAATCTAACACATATGCTTGTTGCAAACATTATGTCTTGTCTACTAGCAGTTAGATATAGAAGTGAGCCGATCATACCTCTGTATTGAGTAATGTCAATACTTTTACCTTTCTCATCTTTATCAAGTTTAGTTGCTGGAGCAATTGGTGTTTTTATGGGAGAGGCTGATTTCATGCCTTACTTTTTAAGTAAGTCTTTAATATATTTGGCTTGGTTAATGAACATACCTTCATCAGTCTGCTTCACTTACAGTCCAAGAAAGAAATTTAGCTCACCCATCATACTCATTTCAAACTTGCTCTGCATAAGCTTGGAAAATCTCTTCCATAGATTTTCATCAGTAGAACCAAAGATAATATCATCTACATATATTTGTACTAGTAAGATTTTATTTTTGTGCTTCCTAAGAAATAATGTGGTACCTACTCTACCTCTAGTAAAACTATTTTCAATAAGAAAGTTAGTTAGTGTTTCATAACATGCTCTAGGTGCTTGTTTAAGTCCATATAAGGCTTTGTATAATCTATAGACATAATTAGAGAGAGTTAGATTGACGAAACATGGAGGTTGGTCCACATATACTTCTTCTTGAAGTTCACCATTCAAAAAAGCACTCTTGACATCCATCTGGAATACTTTGAACTTCATGTGGGCAGCAAAGCCAAGGAATATCCTTATTGCTTCTAGTCTGGCAACATGTGCGAAGGTTTCATCGTAGTCGATGCCTTCTTCTTGAGAATAACCTTTGGCCACTAATCTTGCTTTGTTCCTTGTGATTACCCCATCTTCATCCATTTTGTTTCTGAAGACCCATTTTGTGCCAATAACTGGGTGACTTCTTAGTCTAGGAACTAATCTCCAAACTTTTCTTCTTTTAAACTTATTTAGTTCCTCTTGCGTGACTTCTATCCAACTTAAATCTTCCATAGAATCTTCTATCTTCTTGGGTTCCATTTGGGATAGAAAGCTCAGATAGAAACACTCATTCTAGGTGGCAGATCTTGTGACACCCCCAAATCCGGGTACTCCATTCCCATAGGATTTGGTGCTCACTATCAAAAACTATTACATCTAACTACCCATCATAAAGGATAAAGACATAATCTAAATAACTTAAACAATAATCTTCCCCATTAAAGGGTTACATCATCATAAAACAGTCACAAGTAATCTAACCTTAAATTATTACATAAGTCTGCGGAATACATCACAAAATAAATTAAGTCTTATAACATAATTCACTTAAATAAATTCTCATAAATCTTCAACATTTGGACATCTTGCCCTTTCCTTTGCTAGTAGATGGCTCATCGACCTTCTCAACTTTAGCTGCAGTGTTAATTGCAAGAGTGAGCAAACAATTGCTCACTGATATAAAGAGTAATAACAATAACAACATGAGTTTGAACAACGAATGCTGAATAATGGTGAACTTGTTCTACGAATCAAAAATAGAAAACAAGTTCGAGTTTTAATATCTGAGGGTCTTAAGACCACGAACTATGTCCCCGATAATTAGGTATTATTACCTCAATCTTAATAGTCATTTAGACTATACAGACCCTTCTTAACGTACTTAGGGGGATCAATCCTTTGTACCATGTATTGTGCACAAACATCTGAATGTTACACGTACAAAATCCCCTATGTTAGGGTTGTTCATCTCAGCTTCAATTTAGAATTTCTGCACTAAAGAAAGTTTAGCTCGGAACTAACTTATCAGTGGTTCTAGAATTTTAGAACACTATTCCATTATAGACTAGTTCAATCAATAAGAGTTTGCTTACTATTTGAAGGTTTAACATAATAATATAGAATTGAACAAGGTTATCAAAATCAAAGATCGAATAATAACAATGTACAATTGAATAGACATAGTATATATGCAAAGTACTACTTTCAAAAGAGTTAGAAAAATCACATTTGAATCATTGAATTAAACAGTATATGCTTTAAATAGCAATATCAAGAATTAGGATAGTGAAACTCGCTCGATGTAACGAACTAGATTACAAGAGCTTGTACAATCATAGACAAGATAGATTAGGCTTGCTCAACTCTAACATAAAATTTAGGAATAGAAAGCTTGCTTGACATAAAAGATAACGTAGCTATCACTACAAAAAATTGGGGCTTCAGCAACAACCGATTTTTGTTGCTAAAGGTGCCAAATTTTGTTGCAAAAGGGTTTTGGCAATGACTTTACTGTAGTTGCATCTTTCGTTGTGCAATAAGCGTTGCTAATTATTCCGCAACGAACGTTTTTTTTTCGTTGCCAAAAGTAATTCATTTTGCAACAAAATTTGGCTTTCGTACAGAGACATCGGTCCTTTAACAACAAAATGTATTGTTGCAAAATAATTAAAATTTCGTTGCTAAAAACCCTATTTTGTTGCAAAAACCTGCTAATTGGCAACGAAATGAACTCTCTTTTTTTTTGTAACGACCATGCATTTTCGTTGCAATTAACACCATTTTGCAACGACATTTTTCGTTGCAGTAAATTATGAAAATTGTTGCCTAAGCTTGCTTTCGTTGCGGAATGTAAACTTTTTAGCAACGATTTTTCGTTGCTGATTATATTATTTGGCAACGACATTATGCTGAATCTGCAACGAAAATGTTTGTTGCTGGTTATTTTTCAATAGCAACGAAAGTCGTCGATTAACAACGACATTGTATGTTGTCGTTTCTTTATATGTGCAACGAAAGTTGATATGATTTGCAACGATAAAAAATGTTGCCTTTTATGTTAGTATTAGCAACAATATCCTCTCCGTTGTTATTAGGTTACTTTTTCGTTGCCAAATATTATATTTTTAATGCCATTAGCAACAAAAATTGGTTACTAAATGTATAAAAATTGTTGCTATATTAAAACTTGTTCAATGCTTTAGTAACGAATTATATTGTTGCCAAATCAAAATTTGACATTCTTTTTGTGTACCGGGCTGGCTCAATGTTCCCATAGCAAATAATGGAAAAAAAATACAAAAAACTAAAATATTATTAACTTAATAAAATCATCCACTACATAATCATTCATTATCTTTACAAGTAACCATCTAAAGCTACCATAGTTCTTCAATCAAAGTATATATCTACATATATATAGAGAGTACACTTTATAATTTCGTCCCTTGTCTTAAAATAAGCGTAGTACGAAAATTTGATACCCAATGTTGTAAAGGCGAGTCATAGAAGCAGTCTTCCTGCACATATTTAAAAATAATAGCAAGTCAAGAAAATGAAGCAAATAGGTCACCAGATGCACTTAGTGCCAAAATCAATACACAAAGATAATAGAGTTTCTACGTGGTACTGGGATGTTAAAGGATGTACTGAGATACAACAGACAAGAACTTGAAGTAGCCTGTGAAGATTTCAACAACATTATTGGATCCTCACCGAGAGATAGCTGTGATAACCCTTTGCATCAAAGAAGAAAGAGGTAAGAACTTTTCCCAAGTGCTTAAAATGAGAGTATGGCAAATACCTAGATATTGTAGAACCTTGATAGCAAGCATTAGTTATTCTAGCTACTACATAGGGCAGTGGTTGATTCTGTTGAAGTTAAAGATGATAATGAAACACTCAATGGTCTATTAGGCGATCTTAAAAGATCTTACTTGCTTAAAATAATAGGCCGGTTCACACAAGAATGATTTTGAACATATATAATTACATACATTCTTAGAATGATGAACGACAAATTGTTTTGACCCTCCATTGTGAATGACATTTTTCTTATTTATCCCCATTATCACTCACATAATGGTCTTGCTGCAAGCTTCTAACAAGATCACTAGTCAAGTGAAATGGAACATTCCCTAATTTTTGGGGCTCCCTATAATACATTCCTAGCACTGGCTTAGCTGCCCTAGTCTGCACCCCACATTGTTAGAAAAATGAGCCAAGCCTACATTGCTCAATTCATTCTCTCCTCGGTAAAATTAATTATGAAAAATATCTTTGAAAATTTGTTTGAGACGGAGGCAAAATTTTCTTAGTAAGAAAGGATGAATTAATTAGTACCTCTTCTAGTAAATGATATATATATATATATATACATTTATAAATTTATCTCTAAATATTTATATAAATATTTATAAACAAATATTCATATAAATTTATCTTTAAAATTTATAAACAAATATTTATTTATAAATTTATAAATATTTCTTCTAAAATTTATAAAATTTAGATATGAATATTTGTTATAAATATTTATATGAATATTTGTTTACATATATATATATATATATATATATATATATATACACACACACACACATATATCATATGTGGATGAGCTGACGTGGTGAATATTGAACTTTATCCCAAAAAGTATGTTGATGCACAAATTCGAACCCAAGACCTCCAGTTTGAAATATTAATGACCACCCGAGTACATGGGCCTAGTGTTGCCAATGAATGTGGTCCATATTAGACAACGAAATATAGCAACAAAAAAACTTTCGTTGCCCACGATGAAGAGAATTCAAGTGGTTAGAAATTTTGCAACGAATTTTGTTTCCAAATTTTTCAACTACTTATGAATTTCGTTGCAAAAAGTTAAAGCCTGACACAATCTGCAACGAAGGATATGTTTCGTTGCTAAACATACACTTTTAGCAACGACTTATAAAGTCATTACCTGAGAAATCGTTGCTAAAGCCCCAGTTTTAGCAAAAAAAAACTTTCGTTGTCCACGATGACGGGAAAGCAAGTGGCCGAAAATTTTGCAACGAATTTCTAACGAAATTTTTTCCCGCCAATGAATTAGCAACGAAATTTTGCAACAATTTATGAATATCATTGCAAAAAGTGAAAGCCTGACACAATCTGCAACGAAGGACAAATTTCGTTGCTAAACATATACTTTTAGCAACGACTTATAAAGTCGTTACCTGAAAAATCGTTGTTAAAGGCCCATTTTTTTTGTAGTGTATGAAACTTGCATTTATTATCAAGAGAATGAAGTTAAGGAACTTGCTCAATAAAAGTTTAGGATAAGGAACTTGCCTCGTGTGTAAGCTATACAAGTATAATAATGTTTGCCAATTACCCTACACATATCATTGAAATCACAATAACAATTAGTTGTATCAACATTAGTTATATGGGTTTTATAAGACCCCAACTTTTATGAATAAAGAATAATTTTTCTCAAAATATATTTGTGAATATTATGTTGTGGATATGATATAATATTATAGTTGAGGGTAATATTTACAAATTTTGCAAAGTAAGCAAGTTGTTATAAAATATTCGATTGGTCGGGGAATATTCGTTTTAACAGGGAATATTCGCATGACGACACAATCATTAGTGGACCCCATAACGGAAGTATTGTCGTAGTTAGAAAATGACATAATTATCTTTTTACAGTATAAAAATAACGGCGAAAGTTTTACCGTTAAATTGTTGAATTACCCAGTGGTAAAAGTACAGTAATACGCATGGTTGCATAGTAGCACACGATATTGATTATTGATGCTTACGTGAGAAGTCACTCAGTTATACTCAATTGTTGCTATAGTAATTGCTGCATAATATCTATCATATAATTGATTCAATTATTATCACGGTATCAATATTTTATATTATTAAATCAATAATTGAGACGATAAAGTTATTCATATTATTATTTACAATATTGACGATGTCTAGAAAGTTCTGTCGAGGAGAGGTTTGGTCACTTAATTGCGCGCCAATAGAGAGAAATCCTTACCGAAAGTCCCCTCTTTCCTGGGAATGATCTGGTTGTTAAATATTGTGAGTTATAATATTAATGATAAATAAGTTCGTGTTGATTAAAGATGAAATTGATAGTTCCATTGTGTTGGGATTATTAGTGTTAGTGGAAATTGACATCTATTTCGATAATAATTGATGTCTGGAGGATATATTGACCAATCGGGTAATTAATCAGATAAATGAGCAATTAATTGCTATTAATTCACATACTTATAACTATTTGTTCACATGTGTGTACTATTGATTCACATGCATGTACTATTAGGGGATGTGGTGCAAGATTGATAATACTTGCATGACTAAATTAAAAATGGAGGTATAGATGAAGGTACTATATTGTAACTATTTTTTTTCACATGTATAGAACTATTGATTCACATGATGTATTATTAGGGGAGGTGGTGCAAGTTTGATAATACTTGCATGACTAAATTAAAAATGAAGAAAAAGATGAAGGTATTATACTGTAATATTTCATTCCCCAAAATATGCAATTATTGAAACTATATTTTCCTATAAATAGAAGCTCATTCTTCTTTCATTCTCACCAATTCACTAAGACTCACAAGAGAAATTATAGAGAGAGAAGCTATAGAGAAAGAAGAAGAGAAGTCTGCTACCTCACTATTCCAATATCCAGTCTTCTTCTGAGGTAAGAGATATTATTTTTATTAAGTATTCATAAGGAATAATATTTTCTTCCATAATTTGTAGTATGTGAGTAATATTATTTCATCTCGTATTCCTAATAATACCCTCATTTTGTTAAAGTATTGCTTCTATACTCCGTAAAATTAGTAGAATATCCTTGAAATTTGCGCTTCATCTACTATCGTTTCACAAGGATATTTTCTACACATTCTTGTTAAATTTTAAGTTTTAAATGCCGGAGTACTGTCCATGAGTACTATTCATTTATATGGTACTATTCACAAAGTACTATTTACGGGTACTATTCATAAAGTACTATTCATGGGTACTATTTACAAAGTACTATTCATAAAGTACTATTCACGAGTACTATTCACAAAGTTCTATTTACGGGGTACTATTCCCAAAGTACTATTCTGGGGTACTATTCACTCAGAGTACTAGTCATAACAAAAATTGATTTCTTTTCGGTCCAAATTATTTTTTGATACAATATCATTCTTGAATTTTACTCCAAAAAGTAGTATCATGTTGGCAATTTGAACATTATTGAATTCTGGATAAATTAAATTATAAATCTTTAAAATTTATCCTTTGCTTTCTTTTAATTGAATTCTTATATCATTGTCATCATCCTAATGCTTATATTGTGATGAAAGTCATATGTGGCTTACGTGCATAGATGGACTATTGATTGATATGATTATGACCAGGGATCATTCGGTATAATCATGACTCGTAATGTTATAAATGATGTGGTAAAAGTCCTCATTGGCCCATAGTGGATAGATGGACAATTGTTGGTATGATTATGACCAGGGATTATTCGGTATAATCATGACCATTGATGATTACATGAATATCCTTGGCCCATAGTGCAGGGATGATTCGATGATGTGGTTTATTTATTAAGTTGAGTCTCAGCGATAAAGTTGATGAAAAACTTTTTAAATCATAGAAGATAGTAGATATCATGCTCTACTTAACTCTTCTAATGGATTGCTTGTTCCGCTGCAGTTAAACTTGATGTTTATTGTATTTTATCAGTTTAACATTGTTGAAGGCTAATGATAATTTATTCTGCATTATCTTGGTCATAATATTTCTTACTGGGCTAGTTGAGCTCGCCCTTTTGCTTTCATTATTCTTTTCAGGAGATGAGAACGTAGCCAGGACTAGTCGGGGAATGGAGTGATTTTCCGAGATGGTGTTATAGTAGTCCTCACTATTCTATAAAATAGTGTGACAGTAAATGTAATGAGGACTCCATTTGAGTTTGGATGTTGTCTAGAAGATAATATTCGTGTAAAAACTCTCAGCTCATGTTGTATAATTAAGTTTGTATTTGTATTCAGTACCATGTATTTGGAGACCCAAGATGGGTGATGTATACTTATTTTGGGGGCATCACAGTTGGTATCAAAGCTTAGGAATATGATCCATGGTTGAGATGTGAAACAAGAACTAGGAGGGGAGAGACAGGGAATTCCTTCGCTAGTATGACCTACCTAAATTTATTTGGTATTTAATTGGTCGGTCAGAGTATAGGGATAATATGTGAAATGTCAATTAACCCTTGTTTTGTGGCAGTGTTTGAAAATGGCATCTGGAAATGTTGACATCAACAATGAAGCACATGAGACCGTTGAGTCACCAACGATTAATACCCATGATAATGTGCATCAAGAAGGCAATAATCCCCAGGAAAACAACAACACTGACCAAATGATGAACAATGGGATGTTCAGAGGCTTTATGCAATTCATGCAACATCAGGCGAGAACAACTCCTGTTCAAAATACAGGTGGAAACACTGACAACTCTCGGACGGTCGGTCACCGCTAAACAGTTCAAGGAGTTGGGACCACCGGAGTTTTTGGGAGAGCCAAAATCACTTAAGGCGGAGACGTGGATAAAGAAGATCACCAAGATATTTGATGTCTTGGTATACTCCGAGGAACAAAAGGTTTCCTTTGTCACCTTCATGTTGTGAGGAGAGGTAGATTACTGGTGGGAATCTATAAAGTGTACTCAGCCTGCCGCACTAAAGATGTCTTGGGAGAAGTTCTGAGAACTGTTCAATGACAAGTACTTTCCCGAAAGTATTAGTCACATGAAGAAGGTAGAGTTCATCAAACTAGAGCAAAACAATATGACCGTGTTGCAGTATGAAGCTAAGTTTGCCGAGTTATCCCGATTTGCGTCACACTTGGTTGATAATGAGGAGAGAATGATACGGATGTTTCTAAGAGGTTTGAAACCCAAGATACGTCAATACCTTATCTCTCAAAAACTGTGTTTATATACAGATGTTGTAAATATTGGAGCGCAATAATGAGTCAACCCAACCAAGAGAGAGCAGCCGACAAGTCGATAATACAGTGGTAGCAGTCATCGAAGTGGTGACAATAAACGTGGAGGTAATCAACATGCCAGAAATGGATACCACTTCGGTGGTAATCATGGCCAAGATAATAGGAGTGGGAATTTCAAAAAGAGGAGATTCAATAATGATGGAAAGACGTTAACACCAGCACCCGTTGATAAAGAAGGAGAACGACCACCGATCGTATGCTTCAAATGAGGAAGGGAGGGACACATCAGTCCAAACTGCGCGATGCAATCCAAAGCTTGTTACAATTATGGAAAAGAAGGTCACCTAGCAGGATTTTGTCGTGCACCAAAGTCAAGTCCAGCTGGGATGGAGGCATCAAAGGCCGTCCCAAACAAGACAAAATCGGTAGTTTAAGGGAGAGCGTTTGTCGTAACCTCCCAAAAAGCGAGGAATCCGAATGAGGTGATCACGGGTAAGTTAATCATAAACTCTAGCAAAGTCTATACCTTATTTGATACTGGTTCTACCCATTCTTTTATTTCTCCTACTTGCGCTCAACTTTTAAATTTAACTCAAGAGAAATTAGACTTTGATTTATCTATTGAAACTCCGTTGGGAGTAACCTTCATTACATCCACTATTTATAAGTCTTGTTTGATTCAAATCGGTAACCGCACGTTACCTGTAGATCTTATCTCTTTGAAAATACTTGCATTTGATATGATTTTAGGGATTGATTGGTTAACTACTCATCATGCTAAAATCGATTGGTTTTGTAAGGTTGTTAGCTTTCATATTCCTAACCAACCTATTATGCGAATTCAAGCAACCAAACCACTAAAGTCAATCACTATCATATCAAGCCATAAAGTTATTCATTTATTAAAAAACGGATGTCAAGCTTTCTTAGCCTATGTCATGGATTTAAATAAAAATACGTCAGATTTGAATGATATTTCTATTGTTAATAAATTTCCTGACGTATTCCCTGAAGAACTTCCTGGCCTACCCCCAGAGCGTGAAATTGAATTTTGTATCGACCTTGAACCTGGTACAAAACCCATTTCCAAATCTCCATATCGAATGGCTCCTATTGAACTTCAGGAGTTAAAAACCCAACTATAGGAATTGTTAGACATCAGTTTCATTCGTCCTAGTATATCTCCTTGGGGTGTTCATGTTCTATTCGTGAAGAAGAAAGAAATAAGTATGTGACTTTGTATTAATTATCAGGAGTTGAATCATGTCACCTTAAAAAATAGGTACCCGTTATCTCGTATTGATGATCTATTTGACCAGTTACAAGGCGCCAAATTCTTTTCAAAGATCAATCTTCGTTCTAGATATCATCAATTAAAGATTAAAACTGATGACATTCCAAAGACTGCTTTCAGAACTCGGATTGACTAATTCCTAGTCATGTCTTTTGGATTGACTAATTCTCCTGCTGCCTTGATGGATATGATGAACCAAGTATTCAAGGAATATTTGGATCACTTTGTGGTCGTCTTTATTGATGACATCCTCATTTACTCTAAAATTCGTGAAGATCATGAGCAACAGTTAAGGCTGATACTCCAAAAGCTTCGTGAAAACAAGCTATATGCCAAGTTGAAGAAGTGCGAGTTCTGGCCTAAGGAAGTAGCATTCCTTGGGCACATGATATCAAATCACGAAATATTTGTTGACCCGGCAAAGATTGAAGCAATTCAAAGCTGGGAGCAACCTAAGTCAGTGACCGAAGTACATAGTTTTCTGGGCTTAGCTGGTTATTATCGGAGATTCGGGGAATGATTTTCTCAAATCGCTACTCCATTAACTCAACTAACTCGTAAAGATAAAAAATTCGGTTGGAGGGAGGAATGTGAGAAGAGTTTTCAAGAACTCAAGAGGAGACTCATTTCAGCACCTGTTCTGACAATACCATCTGGTTCGGAGGGATTTGTTGTGACGCCCCCAAAATAGGTATACATCACCCATCCTGAGACGCCAAATACATGGTACAAAATTCAAATACAACTTAATTATACAACAATCGTGTTAAATACGACAAAACATAATCTAAGAGTTTTAATAAGAATATTGTCATCTAGACAATATCTACACTCAATGGAGTCCTCATTACATTTATTGTCACACTATTTAACAGAATAGTGAGGACTACTAATGCTATCATATGGACTATCACTCCGTTCCCCGACTAGTCCCGACTACGTTCTCATTTCCTGAAGAGAAGAGTGAAAGAAAGGGTGAGCTCAACTAGCCCAGTAAGAAATATTATGACTAAGATAATGCAGAATAAATTATCATTAGTCTTCAACAATGTTAAACTGATAAAATACAATAGACATCAAGTTTAACTGCAGCGGAATAAGCAATCCATTAGAAGAGTCAAGTAGAGCATGATATCTATTATCTTCTATGATTTAAAATGTTTTCATCAATATTTATCACTGAGACTCAGCTTAATACATAAACCACATCATCGAGTCATCCCTGCACTACGGGCCAAGGATATTCATTAAATCATAAATGGTCATGACTATACCGAATAATCCCTGGTCATAATTATACCAAAAACTGTCCATCAATGCACTACAGGCTACTGAGGACTTTTATCACATCATTTATAACATTACAG
Source organism: Panax ginseng (assembly GCA_020205605.1). Classification (NCBI taxonomy): domain Eukaryota; kingdom Viridiplantae; phylum Streptophyta; class Magnoliopsida; order Apiales; family Araliaceae; genus Panax; species Panax ginseng. The sequence goes on from CM035137.1 coordinate 62,066,391, forward strand.
GTCATGATTATACTGAATAATCCCTAGTCATAATCATTACAAGTCCATCTATGCACGTAAGCCAAAGATGACTTTCATCACAATATAAGTATGAGGATGATGACAATGATATAATAATTCAATAAAACAAGTTCAAGAATAAATTTTAAAGATTTATAAGTTATTTTATCTTGAAATCAATTACGTCCAAATTGTCAACATGATACTGCTTTGTGGAGTAAAATTCAAGAATGCTCAGAAGAATATTTCCATGAAAAGATATCGGATGAAGCGCAAATATCCAGGATATTCTACTAATTTCATAGAGTATAGAAGCCAAAACTTTAACCAAAACTTTTTCTCTATAATTTCTCTCTATAATAATCGCTCTATAACTTTAGTGAATTGGTGAGAAATGAAGGAAGAATGAGCTTCTATTTATAGGAAAATACAGTTTCGATAATTGCACATTTTGGGGCTCAAAATATTACAGTATAATACCTTACTCTTTTTCTTCATTTTTAATTTAGTCCTGTAAGTATTATCAAACTTGCACCACCTCCTCTAATAGTAAATAATGTGAATCAATAGTTCAATCATGTGAACCAATAGTTCAATCATGTGAATCAATAGTTATAATCATGTGAAAATACGAATTATAGTATAGTACCTCCATCTATACCTCCATTTTTAACTTAGTCATGCAAGTATTATCAATCTTGCACCAACTCCCCTAATAGTACAAGAATGTGAATCAATAGTACACACATGTGAACAAATAGTTATAATCATGGGAATTAATAGCAATTAATTACTCATTTATCCGGTTAATTACCCGACTGGTCAGTATAACTTCCAGACATCAATTAATATTGAAATAAATGTCGATTTCCACTAACACTAATAATTCCAACACAATGGAACTATCAATTTCATCTTTAATCAACACGAACTTATTCATCATTAATATTATAACTCACAATATTTAACAACCCTTACTGTTCCCGGAAAGAGGGGCTTTCCGATAAGGATTTCTCCTTATTGGCGTGCAATTAGATGACCAAACCTCTCCTTGACAGACCTTCTAGACATTGTAAATATTGCAATTTAATAATATGAATAACTTTGTCGTCTCAATTATAATAATATAACATATTATGCAGATGATACTATGACAATAATTGAATCAATAATATGAGAGATATGATATAGCAATTACTGTAACAATAATTGAGTATAATTGAGTGACTTCTCATGTAAGCATCAATAATCAATACCGTGTGCTACTATGTAACCACGCGTATTCTTTATACTTTTACTACTAGGGTAGTTCAACAGTTTTAACAAAGAAAACTTCCGCCGTTATTTTTATAAAAGATAATTACGTAGTTTTCTAACTACGACAATACTTAGATTATTAGGGTCCACTTATGATTGTGTCGTCGTCTAATATTCCCCTGTTTAAACGAATATTCCCCACCAATCGAATATTATATAACCACTTGCTTACTTTGCAAAATTTATAAATATTACCCACAACTATAACATTATATCAAATCCACACCATAATATTCAAAAATATATTTCGAGAAAATTATTCTTTATTCATAAAAGTTGGGGTCTTGCAACCTCCCCTTCTTATGAAATTTCGTCCTCGAAATTAGGGTGCATACCTGGTATGGTGAAGAGGTGAGGATACCTTGATTTTATCTTAGATTCTAACTCCCAGGTCATTTCCTCCACATCGTGGTTTCTCCACAAAACTTTGACTTGAGGTATAACTTTAGAGCGTAGAATATGATCCTTCTTATCCAAGATTTTAACAGGTAACTCTTCATACGTTAAATCTTCTTCTATCTCATCTGGTTCTAATTTAATAATATGGTTTGGGTCTTTCACATATTTACGTAGCATAGATATGTGAAAAACTTTATGAACGTGAGACATACTTGGCGGTAAGGCAAGTCTATAGGCCACAGTTCCTACTCGATCGAGGATTGAGATTTCCCCTCTTTCCAAATCTTGTAACTACTTTCCATGGAGCAACACGTAACAACACATGATCTCCAATATTGAATTCCACGTCTTTTCGATGAAGATCAGCATAACTCTTTTGTCGATCCTGTGAGGTTTTTATACGTTATCGGATTGTTTGAATCTTTTCCGTAGTCATACGTACCAAATCCGGTCCCAACAACGTTGCTTCACCCACCTCATCCCAGCATACTGGAGAACGACACTTTCTTCCATACAACGCCTCAAATGGAGCCATGCCAATACTTACTTGATAACTATTGTTGTAGGAAAACTTCACCAATGGTAAGAACTTGTCCCAACTTTCCTTGAAGTTAAGGACACAAAGTTTTAATAAATCTTTAAGAGTTTGAATAGTCCTTTCCGACTGCCCATCCGTTTGAGGATGATATGCCGAACTAAATCGTAAATCCGTGCCCATAGCTTTTTGCAAACTAACCCAAAATCTTGAAGTGAATCTTGGGTCTCGATCAGAAACTATGGATACTGGCATACCATGCAATCTTACGATCTCCTTTATGTACATACTAGCAAGACGTTTAAGTGTAAAAGTTTTTCGTATCGGTAAGAAATGAACAGACTTGGTTAATTTATCAACAATGACCGAAATCACATCTATGCCTTGAGAAACCTTGGGAAGACTAGTAACAAAATCCATGGTAATGTGCTCCCACTTCCATTCTAGAATTTTAAGTGGTTGCAATGAACCTTTTGGTACTTGATGCTCCGCCTTGACTCGTTGACAAGTTAGACACCTTGAGATAAACCCCGCTATCTCTCTCTTCATATTGCTCCACCAAAATGTATGTCGAAGATCACGATACATTTTGGTACTCCCAGGATGGATTGCAAACGGTGTGTTGTGCGCCTCCATCATGATTTTATACTTCAAGTCAGAATAGTTAGAAACACAAAGTCTGGAGTTGACTCGAAGTATTCCTTTTTCATCGATTCTTCCTTCCAGAATAGCACCTTCTTACACTTTCTTCTTCATATGCATCAGCTCCATGTCTGTAGTTTGAGTAGCTTTAACTTTATCGATTAAAGTCGGTTCCACTCGTATATTCGCCATCATCACATGGGTCCCTGGAGTCTTTAACTCTATTTCAATCCTTTCTAAGTCATACAAAATGGGTCTTTGCATTGACAATATTGCAATCGTACCCGCATATGATCTTCTACTCAATACGTCAGCTACTACGTTCTCTTTTCCAGGATGGTATTGGATGGTATGATCATAATCTTTCAACAACTAAAGCCATCGTCGTTGCCACATGTTGAGTTCCTTTTGAGTGAAGAAATATTTGAGGCTTTTATGATCCGTATAGATTTCCACCTTCTCTCCATACAGGTAATGCCTCTAAATCTTAAGCACAAAAATGACTGCTGCCAACTCTAGATCATGAGTAGGATAATTCCTCTCATATTCTTTGAGTTGTCGAGAGGCATAGGCTTTGACTTTCCCATGTTACATGAGAACACATCCTAATCCTTTGCCTGAAGCATCACTGTAGATGACAAATCCCTCCGAGCCAGATGGTATTGTCAGAACAGGTGCTGAAATGAGTCTCCTCTTGAGTTCTTGAAAATTCTTTTCACATTTCTCGCTCCAACCGAATTTTGTATCTTTTCGAGTCAACTGAGTTAATGGAGTTGCGATTCGAGAAAACCCTTCTATGAATCTCCGATAATAACCAGCTAAGCCGAGAAAGCAACGTACTTCGGTCACTAACTTAGGTTCCTCCCAGCTTTGAATTGGTTCAATCTTTTTTGGGTCAACAAATATTCCATGATTTGATGTCACGTGCCCAAGGAATGCAACTTCCTCAAGCCAGAACTCGCATTTCTTCAACTTGGCATAAAGCTTGTTTTCACGAAGCTTTTAGAATATCAGCCTCAAGTGTTTCTCATGGTCTTCGCGGGTTTTAGAGTATATGAGGATGTCATCAATAAAGACGACCACAAAGTGATTTAAATATTCTTTGAATACTTGGTTCATCATATCCATGAAGGCAGCAAGAGCATTAGTCAATCCAAAAGACATGACTAGGAATTCATAATGCTCGCATGCAGGAGTTACGAAAGCGCTTTAGAATGTCATCAGTTTTAATCTTCAACTGATGATATCTGGAACGAAGATCATTCTTTGAAAAGAATTTGGCTCCTTGCAACTGATCAAACAGATCATCAATGCGAGGAAACGGGTACCTATTTTTGATGGTGACATGATTCAACTCCCCGATAATCAATACAAAGTCACATACTTCCATCTTTCTTCTTTACTGAATAGAGCAGAGCAGCACCCCAAGGAGACGTACTTAGGCCGAATGAAACCGATGTCTAACAATTCTCAGAGTTGGGTTTTAACTCCTCAAGTTCAATAGGAGCCATTCGATATGGGGCTTTGGAAATGGGTTTCGTACCGGATTCAAGGTCAATACAAAATTTAATTTCACGCTCTGGGGGTAGGCCAGGAAGTTCTTCAGGGAATACGTCAGGAAATTTATTAACAATAGAAATATCATTCAAATCTGACGTATCTTTATTTAAATCCATGACATGGGCTAAGAAAGTTTGACATCCATTTTTTAATAAACGAATAGCTTTATGACTTGATATGACAGTGATTGATTTTAGTGGTTTGGTTGCTTGAATTCGCATAATAGGTTGGTTAGGAATATGAAAGCTAACAACCTTACGAAAATAATCGATTTTAGCATCATGAGTAGTTAACCAATCAACCCCTAAAATCACATCAAATGCAAGTATTTTCAAAGAAATAAGATCGACAGGTAACGTATGCGATTCTGGATTTGAATCAAACAAGACTTATAAACCGTGGATGTAATGAAGGTTTCTCCCAACGGAGTTTCAACAGATAAGTCAAAGTCTAATTTCTCCGGAGTCAAATTTTAACGTTGAGCGCTAGTAGGAGAAATAAAGGAATGGGTAGAACTGGTATCAAATAAAATATAAACTTCACTAGAGTTTATGATTAGCTTACTCGTGATCACCTTGTTTGGATTCCTCGCTTTTTGGGAGGTTACGACAAACGCTCTCCCTTGAACTACCAGTTTTGTCTTGTCTATGACACCCTTTGATGCCTCTATCCCAGCTGGACTTGACTTTGGTGTACGACAAATTTGGGCTAGGTGACCTTCTTTTCCATAATTATAACATGCTTTGGACTACATTATGCAGTTTGGACTTATGTGTCCTTCCCCTCCACATTTGTAACGTACAACCGGTGGTCGTTCTCCTTCCTTAACAATAGGTGTTGGTGCTGACGTCCTTCCATCCTTGTTGAATCTCCTCTTCTTGAAATGTCCACTCTTATTGTCATGGCCATGATTACCACTGAAGTGATTACCATTTCTGGCATGTTGATTTCCTCCACGTTTGTTGTCACCACTTTGATGACTGCTACCACTGGTATTATCGACTTGTCGGTTGCTCTCTCTTGGTTGGGTTGACTCATTATCACGCTCCAACAACTGAGCCTTATTCACAACATCTGAATACAAACACAATTTATGAGAAATTAGGTATTGACGTATCTCGGGTTTCAAACCTCTTAGAAACATCCGCGTCATTCTCTCCTCATTATCAACTAAGTGGGACGCAAACCGAGACAACTCGGTAAACTTAGCTTCGTACTGCGCCACGGTCATATTGTTTTGCTCAAGCTTGATAAACTCTACCTCCTTCATGTGACAAATACTTTCAGGAAAGTATTTGTCATTGAATAGCTCTTGGAACTTCTCCCAAGACATTTTGAGTGCGGCAAGTTGAGTACGCTTTACATATTCCCACCAGTAATATGCCTCTGCTCGTAACATGAAGGTGGAAAAGGGAACCTTTTGCTCCTTGGAGCATCCCAAGACATCAAATATCTTGTTGATCTGCTTTATCCACGTCTCCGCCTTAAGTGGTTTTGGCTCTCCAAAAAATTCTGGTGGTCCCAGCTCCTTGAACTGCTTAGCGGTGACCGTCCGAGAGTTGTCAGTGTTTCCACCTGCATTTTGGATAGGATCCGCTTTTGCCTGATGTTGTATGAATTGCATAAAGCCTCTGAACATCCCATCGTTCACCATTTCATCGGTGTTATTATTTACATGAGGATTATTGTCTTCCTGTTGCACATTATCCTGGGCATTAATCTGTGGTGACTCAATGGTCTCATGTGTTTCATTGTTTATCTCAACATTTTTGGATGCCATTTTCAAATACTGCCACAAAACAAGGGTTAATTAACATATCACATATTATCCCTATACTCTGACCGACTAATTAAATACCAAATAAACTTAGGTACGTCATACTAGCGAAGGAATTCCCTGTCTCTCCCCTCCTAGTTCTTGTTTCACATCTCAACCAGGGATCATATTCCTAAGCTTTGATACCAACTGTGATGCCCCCAAAATAAGTATACATCACCCATCTTGGGTCTCCAAATACATGGTACTGAATACAAATACAACTTAATTATACAACAGTCGTGTGAAATACGACAAAACATAATCTAAGAGTTTTAATAAGAATATTATCATCTAGACAATATCCACACTCAATGGAGTCCTCATTACATTTATTGTCACATTATTTAATAGACTAGTGAGGACTACTAATACTATCATCTGGACCGTCACTTCGTTCCCCGACTAGTCCCGGCTACGTTCTCATTTCCTGAAGAGAACAGTGAAAGAAAGGGTGAGCTCAACTAGCCTAGTAAGAAATATTATGACTAAGATAATGCAGAATAAATTATCATCAGTCTTCAACAATGTTAAACTGATAAAATACAATATACATCAAGTTTAACTGCAGCAGAATAAGCAATCCATTAGAAGAGTTAAGTAGAGCATGATATATACTATCTTCTATGATTTAAAATGTTTTCATCAATTTTTATCGCTGAGACTCAACTTAATAAATAAACCACATCATCGAGTCATCCCTACACTACGGGCCAAGGATATTCATTAAATCATCAATGGTCATGACTATACCGAATAATCCCTGGTCATAATCATACCAAAAACTGCCCATCAATGCACTACAGGCTACTGAGGACTTTTACCACATCATTTATAACATTACATGTCATGATTATACCGAATAATCCCTGGTCATAATCATACCAAGTCCATCTATGCATGTAAGCTAAAGATGACTTTCATCACAATATAAGCATTAGGATGATAACAATGACATAATAATTCAATAAAACAAGTTCAAGAATAAATTTTAAAGATTTATAAGTTATTTTATCTTGAAATCAATTACGTCCAAATTGTCAACATGATACTGCTTTGTGGAGTAAAATTCAAGAATGCTCAGAAGAATATTTCTATGAAAAGATACCGGATGAAGCGCAAATATCAAGGACATTCTACTAATTTCATGGAGTATAGAAGACAAAATTTTAACCAAATGAGTATCATCGAATATATGAAACTGCAAATGGATTTTCACCCGCCATGCGGTAATCCACGTAGACAGATCATTTCCATAATTTAATAAGGAATGAATACGAAGGATAATTCACCATGCATGTGATAATCCACATAGACAGGTTATTCCAATAGAATAATAAAGAATGTAACTAGGTCATGCGTAATACGCATAGACAGGATATTTCAACAGAATAATAAAGAATGGAATAACAGAAGAATTCCCCATGAATGCGATAGACCGCACAGATTGGTTATTCCAGTAGAATAATAAAGAATGGAACCAGGTCTAGCGTAATTCGCACAGACATGATATTCCAATAGAATAATAAAGAATGGAATAACAAAGAATTCACCATGCATGCGGTACTTCACATAGACAGGTTATTCCAACATAATAATAAAGAATGGAATAACAGAAGCTCTCTTCATGAATACGAAAGAAACAATACCCCTTACCTTAGAAAAGAAATCGGATAATTTTGAGTAGAGAGGTAGCAGACTTCTCTTCTTCTTTCTCTCTATAATTTCTCTCTATAATAATTGGTCTATAGCTTTAGTGAATTGGTGAGAAATGAAGGAAGAACGAGTTTCTATTTATAAAAAAATATAGTTTCGATAATTGCACGTTTTGGGCCTCGAAATATTACAGTATAATACCTTCCTCTTTTTCTTCATTTTTAATTTAGTCCTGCAAGTATTATCAAACTTGCACCACCTCCCCTAATAGTAAATAATGTGAATCAATAGTTCAATCATGTAAATCAGTAGTTCAATCATGTGAATCAGTAGTTATAATCATGTGAAAATACGAATTACAGTATAGTACCTCCATCTATACCTCAATTTTTAACTTAGTCATGCAAGTATTATCAATCTTGCACCAACTTCCCTAATAGTATAAGAATGTGAATCAATAGTACACACATGTGAACAAATAGTTATAATCATGTGAATTAATAGCAATTAATTGCTCATTTATCTGGTTAATTACCCGACTAGTCAGAATAACTTCGAGACATCAATTAATATCGAAATAAATGTCGATTTCCACTAACACTAATAATTCCAACACAATGGAACTATCAATTCCATCTTTAATCAACACGAACTTATTCATCATTAATATTATAACTCACAATATTTAACAACCAGGTCATTCCCAGGAAAGAGGGGGCTTTTCGATAAGGATTTCTCCTTATTGGCGCGCAATTAAATGACCAAACCTCTCCTTGACAAAACTTCTAGACATTGTAAATATTGCAATTTAGTAATATGAATAACTTTGTCGTCTCAATTATTAATTTAATAATATAACGTATTATGCAGATGATACTGTGACAATAATCGAATCAATAATATGAGAGATATAATGCAGTAATTACTGTAATAATAATTGAGTATAATTGAGTGACTTCTCATGTAAGCATCAATAATCAATACCATGTGCTACTATGCAACCACGCGTATTACTGTACTTTTACTACCAAGTAGTTCAATAGTTTAATGGTAAAACTTCCGTCATTATTTTTATAAAAAGATAATTATGTCGTTTTCTAACTACGACAATACTTCTGTTGTGGGGTCCACCAATGATTGTGCCGTCGTACGAATATTCCCTGTTAAAACGAATATTCTCCGACCAATCGAATATTATATAACCACTTGCTTACTTTGCAAAATTTGTAAATATTACCCACAACTATAACATTATATCAAATCCACACCATAATATTCAAAATTATATTTCGAGAAAATTATTCTTTATTCATAAAAGTTGGGGTCTTACATTTGTCATATACAATGATGCTTCAGGCAAAGGTTTAGGATGTGTTCTCATGCAACATGAGAAAGTCATAGCATATGCCTCATGACAACTCAAAGAATATGAGAAGAATTATCCTACTCATGAAATATTTATTTAATATAGATTTAAACGGATGAATGTTTGGCATGTGACATTTGTTGAAAGTTGGTATTTTATCATTTTCGATAAAATAATTTATTCAAATATATTATTATAATATTACATTATAGTAGTACAATGTGATTATATAATAGTATGATTTTTAATTTGAATGGTAGCATTATTATAGTAAATTCATGGTATAAAAGTAAAAGGAGGTGGAATAGAAAAAATTGAATTTGAATTCAGATGATGTAAGCAATGATGTCATCGGAACGATGAGGTAAGCAATGATGTCATCGGAACGATGAGGTAAACAATGATGTTATATGATCGATGATGTAAGCGATGATGTCATAAATTATGGTGAAAAGACTATTTTACCCTTACTCTGCCAAGCCTATAAATAGAAGCTCATTTCTTCATTATTTTACACCAATTCATTCAAGCTATAGAGAGAATAAGAGAGAAAGAAGAAGAGTATTCTGTTACAAAACTATTGCAGTATCCAATCTCCTACTAAGGTAATGGGTATTATTTCTTTCGTATTCATGAAGAGAGTTATTTCTTTCAATACTCGTAAGGGTTGTTATTCCATTCTTTATTATTCTATTGGAATAACCTGTCTACGCGGACTACCGCATGCATGGTGAAATCCTTTTGTTATTCCATTCTTTATTATTCCGTGGGAATAACCTGTCTACACGGACTACCACATGCCTGGTGAATAACCCTTCATATTCGTTTGTTATTAAATTATGGAAATGATCTGTCTACGCGGACTACCGCATGACAGTTAAAATATATTTGCAGTTTCGTATATTGTTCATTTCAGATTCCTAAATTTAAACTTACTATGGTAAGTATTGCTTCTATAATTCCTGAAATTAGTAGAATATCCTTGATATGTGCGCTTCATCCAGTATCTTTTCATGAAAATATTATTCTGAGCATTCTTGATAAGTTTTAACCTTTTCATGCCGGAGTACTATTCATGGGGTACTATTTACTCAGGTACTATTCACCCAGGATACTATTCATGAAAAAAATTGATTTCTTTTCGGTCCAAATCATTTTTGATACAATATTATTCTTGAATTTTACTCCACAAAGAAGTATCATGTTGACAATTTGGACTTTATTGAATTCTGGATAAATTAAATTTTAAATCTCTAAAATTTATCCTTTGCTTTCATTTAATTGAATTCTTATATCATTGTCATCATCCTCATGTTTATATTGTTATGAAAGTTATCTTTGGCCCGTAGTGCATAGATGGACTGTTGATTGGTATGATTATGACCAGGAATCATTCGATATAATCATGACTTGTAATGTTACAAATGATGTGGTAAAAGTCCTCATTGGCCTGTACTGCATTGATGGACAGTTGTTGAGATGAACATGACCATTGGTGATAATAATGAATATCCTTGACCCGTAGTGCATGGATAATTCAGTGATGTGGATTATTTATTAAGCTGAGTCTCAACGATAAAATTGATGATAAACCTTTTAAATCATAGAGGATAGTTCATTAGAATATATTATATTTTATTATGCATAGTGTTTGCATAGTGCCTGCATAATGTTTGCATGGTAAAATCTTTTTATATAAAACATAATACTTTTATAAAGTTATTTGTTTTATTAGACAATAATTAGAATATATTATATTTTATTATGCATAGTGTTTGCATAGTGCCTGCATAGTGTTTGCATAGTAAAATCTTTTTATATAAAATGAATACTTTTATAAAGTTATTTGTTTTATTAGACTATAAATGTAATATATTATATTTTATTTAAAAGATTTTATTTTATTATAATATTTTATTAATCTTGCATAGTAAATCAATATGGACCGTCTGCTTAAAAAGTAAATCAATCTGGACCGTTCATGAATTAGTTACTAGTCACCCATTCTCCTATAAATAGAAGCTCATTCCTTCATTATTTCTTACTTAATTCATTGAAACTCTAGAGAGAAAACTATAGAGAGAAAGAAGAAAAGTATTCTCGCTACTTCACTATTCCTATATCCGGTTTCTTCTAAGGTAAGGGTATTATTTCTTTCAGATTCATGAAGAGAACTTCATTTATTCCATTCTTTATTATTACATTGGAATAACTCAGATACGCCAGCTACCCTATACTTGGTAAAATTCTTACATTATTCCATTCTATTATTATGTTGAATAACTTTTATATGCTCTGTACCGCATACATGGTGAAATTCTTCTGTTATTCCATTCTTTATTATTCTGTTGGAATATCCTGTCGGTGCGTATTACGCCTGACCTGGTTCCATTAATTATTATTCTGTTTGAATAACATGTATGTGCGGTTTATCGCATGCATGGTGATTTATGTTGTTATTCCATTCTTTATTATTCTGTTGGAATATCCAGCTTGGGTCTTGATTTCGCTTTGACTCGGTTTCGCTCTTTTTATTATTCTCGCCGTAATATCCTCGCATGCGTGCGCTTACGCATGACTGGTTCCATTCTTTATTATTACATTGCTATGAATAACTTTGCCTACGCGACTATCGCATTTACATGGTGAATCCTTCATTATTCCATTATTTATTATTACATTGGAATAACTTTGTCTACATGTGGATTACCACATGCATGGTGAATGATCCTTTGTATTCATTCCTTATTAAATTTTGGAAATGATTCAGATATCGTGATTACCGCATGGTGGCGAAAATCCATTTGCGCTTTTCATATTCTATTATACTCAGTTGGTTAAAGTTTTGACTTCTATATTCCATGAAATTAGTGGAATATCCTTGATATTTGCGCTTCATCCAGTATCTTTTCATGGAAATATTCTTCTGAGCATTCTTGAATTTTACTCTACAGAGCAGTATCATGTTGACAATTTCACTACTACAAAACAATAAATAGACAACGCAGAAAAAACGTTGTGGTTTCAGTCAGAAAAAACGTTGAATTCTGGATAAATTAATTCTTGAACTTGTTTTACTGGATTCTTATATCATTGTCATCATCCTCATGCTTATATTATGTTGAAAGTCATCTGTGGCCTGTTGTGCATAGATGGACTTGGTATGATTATGACCAGGGATTCTTCAGTGTAATAATGACAGAATGTTACAAATGATGTGGTAAAAGTCCTCATTGGCCCGTAGTGCATTGCTGGACAGTTGTTGGCATGATCATGACCATTGATGAATACACGGATATCTTTGGCCCGAGTGCATGGATAATTTGTGGTTGTGATACTAATGAATATCCTTGGATGTAGTGCAGGGATGATGTGGATTATTTTTTAAGCTGAGTCTCAGTGATAAAAGTGATGAAAAACCTTTTTAAATCATAAAAGATAGTAGATTTTATTCTCTACTTGACTCTTTTAATGGATTGCTTGTTCAGCTACAGTTAAACTTGATGTTTGTTATATTTTTTCAGTTTAACATTGTTGAAGACTAATGATAATTTATTCTACATTATCTTAGTCATAATATTTCTTACTGGGCTAGTTGAGCTCACCCCTTTCTTTCACTGTTCTCTTAAAGAAATGAGAACGTAGCCGGGACTAGTCGGGGAACGGAGTGACGGTCCAGATGATAGTATTAGTAGTCCTCACTATTCTGTTAAATAGTGTGACAATAAATGTAATGAGGACTCCTTTGAGTGTGGATATTGTCCAGATGACAATATTCTTATTAAAACTCTCAATTTATGTTTTGTCGTATTTTACATGACAGTTGTATTATTAAGTTGTATTTGTATTCTGTACCATGTATTTGGTGACTCAGAATATGTGATGTATACCTATTTTTGGGGGCGTCACATGGAAGTAGCTGATATTTGGCTTTCTTCCTCTCCACAGCTCGTAGGGAGTTTTCTTAACGTAGAGTGAACAAGAGACCTGTTCTGAGTGTAGCACACAGTGTTGATAGCTTCTGCCCAAAAGTATTCAGGCAGATGAGCTGTTGCTAGTAGAGTCCTTCTGACAAGCCGAGAATTTAGTAAATTTTTAAAATCATAATTGATTGATTTAAGGTTCAATATTAGAACCTAGACAGAAAATTAGTGTATGCGTTTGATATTTTTGGGAAGGAATTTTGAGAAATTCAAAATTCTGTGAATGATTTAGGTGAATTATTTAGGATTAAGAGTATACGTGAATATATTCTGTGTATATGGTCATTTATGTGTTCAAAATTTGGTTAAGGGTCAATGTTTGACTAGATAAATTTTATCAGTGTCAAACCCTATGTATATATATTAAGAACGTCAACGTTCTGTTATAAAACCCTAACGTCTGATAAAAAAAAACCATAGAAACCAGTTCTGGAAACCCTAATTTCAGTTTCAAGAATCCAAAACCCTAATTCAGAAATTGTAAACCCTAATTTGGGAAATTAAATGCTATGTATAAGGTTTAAACGTTATTAATTATAATTTATTAGGGAAAACCCTAATGAATTACTTGAAACCCTAATTGATTATATTAGAAAACCCTAATACCAGATCTGGAAACTCTAATTTCAGATTCTGGGAATTTAAAACCCTAATCTGGAAACTTAAAGGATAATTATAATGCTCAAGTGCTATTAATTATAATATTAATTAGGGTAAAACTTAATTAATTAGCAAATCCTAATTTCAAAATTTTAAACCCTAATTGTTCTGTCAGAATCCCTAATGTACAATTGTGGATTTAATTGCTAAATTAGTAAATTTAATTAGGATATATTAATCCTAATTAACAAGATTAAATTAGGATTAGAAAAGTTTAATATAATTAGAGAATTCTAATTATAATTAAGTAATGTTAATTTCCTATTTTGAAAACCTAATTTTTGGAAATCTTAGAAATGTAATTTATAAAATGTTTAGGGTTAAACCCTAAACCCTAAGGGTTAAATCCTAAACCCTAAGGGTTTGGACAAATGACCTTTATGCCATTAAAATTAAATGCTAAATGAGCAAAATAGCCTTCTTGCATTATTTATTAGGTTACTTGCAAATCTTGCAATATAATGGAGTTGGTGAGTAACTCTAACCACACCATGTGCTAAAATATCACAGCCATCAGCTACAAATGTCAGCCATATACATTACATTGCTAGATATAAAGATTAGAGAGAGATAAATGCCCACTTTATTTTCTCATTCTTGCCAAGCTCTTCTCTCTCTAAAATCTGAAAATGTAGAGTGAGAAAGTGAGATAGGATAAGCTAGTATCAGTCCTTAACTTGACAAGATCAGATCAACAAAGTCAGATTCAAAAATCAAAGTTTAAGGAGGTATAAACCCTAATTTTGCTAGATCTTTAAGATTGATGTTATATGTTGTAATTGGTTGTTTAAAGTTGTGTTATATAGTTTCTTTTAGTGATCTGGGTTGTTAGATCCCAGATCCATAACATCAAAGTGCTCGAAATTAAAGATTTATCAAATCTGGAAAAGTTAGAAAAATTCGTTTGACAACCATATGTCAGACCTCATAGATCTGTGTGTGTTTGATGTGCGGTGTATTTTATGTTATAGATTTGTTCTTTGTTGTTAGGGCTTTGATCTAAGACTTGAATCAAGCTTAGATCATGTGTACATTGCAAGATATGATCGGTCAAAGTTCGTTGACCGAACACATAGTCTGGTTTCTGGGCAACCCAGATTTCCCAGAAACTCTAACAACCATTTTTTGGGCTTCAGATTTTGTCACTGTTTGTGTTTTAGTCATTGTTAGTGATTTAATCTTGTATCCTGACATAAGTTCTACACATCCATGTTTTTATGTTGCTTAGATCGTGACCAGAATGAAAATTAATCATGGTCAAACTTAGTTGACCGATCTGCTTAAAGAACAATCTAAAAAACCCAGATTGTTCATGAACATGTACCTGACAGGTACTTTGACCAGCCATGATTTCTTTTATATGTTGTTGTTAGACTAGATTGGTGATATATTATTGTACCCTGGTATGACTAATATACGATTGAACCTTAATATTTGTTGGTTGATTTCACATTAAATGAATTTGCGCAAGTGTACACAGTCAACAAGTATTAAAGTGATAAGAAAGAGTGTCAATCCCACAGAGAATTCTAATCAATAAATCCCAACTACTAGAACTATATCAATTCAATTTTATTTAAACAACCATAAATGTGATTTTTCGAAATATGTAAACTAAATTAAACAATTGAAAGAAATTATTCTAAAATAAATCAAATAAATAAAACTAAGAATTTAACGAATGAATTCAGATGAATAACGATTATGACTCCAAAATCCCCAATTATGAACTATAAATCAATTATCCAATTATCCCAATTATTATGCCTACTGAATTGTTAACGGGAATTCCCAGTGTCAAAAGCCCTTTTCCAAGTGATCAATTAACTTCTATTTAATCCAATTAATCTTGTTATATTCCTTTGCAAAACAATTAAATTAAATGCATTAAATTCCAATTCCCAACGTATTACATGTAGTGAACTGATATTTCCATTCCATTCACAACCCTAATTATTCATCATGCAAATAATTAAGAATACATGTTATCATGCCCAGTTCTAACCCTAGATCTCCTCTTCCAATTCCTTCTAGAGTAACAAGGTAATTATTGGCCAAATAATTAATCAATAAGCATAAGACAAGATAAACAATTCACATTGACATAAATAATTGGAATAAATCGAATAACTAATTTATAGATATAAAAGGTTCAATTGAAATCTTAATAAAAGAAATTAGTTCATGACAGAATTTAAAACCAACAATCCTTTGAAAATCATCCTTAAAGAATTACACAAATTGAAAAATAGGAGAAAAAGAAAACTCTAGAGCCAATCCTTCAATCTTCAAGTAATCCCTTGCTTAGTCTTCAATTGTGGTAGATTTTTTTTCTTTTAATTTCAGCCAATTAGCCTTTATAGACTCTCCTCCTCTCATTACAATCCTTTCTCAACTCAACCTCTCAATTAGACCACCAATTCAAGTCAAACCGTACGTCCACACGCGCGTCTTAGTCAATCGAGGTCGCCTTGATTGCCCGTGCACATGGAATGAACTAAATAGGCGCCCGTCATTGGTCCTTGAATAATTTACCAAAATGCCAATAAACAACTTGAAGTTCCCAAATTGCCCCTACCGCTCCCGAATCTGCAAAATAACACAAAAACATAGTAAAAATGCTTCTAAAAGACTCGACACTACACAAATTTAAGCCCAAGTATATCCAATTCATGGATATATTACCCAATCATCAAATACCCCAAACTTAAATCGTTTCTTGTCCTCAAGCAACAAAACACAAAAAAGCACGAAAAACTAAATCACCATGTAAATGCACCTAAAACTATCTACATGTTCATAATTCCAACAATCAAATAGCACATGTGTATTCATTAGGCCTCAGAAAAATCACAAAAACATGCTAATACATCATATTAAGGAAGATCAATAATATCCCAACAATCAATAAATCTAAATCTATTATTACTGATACCGTGTGTGTGTTTGTGTTCAACAACCATGCTAACCAATAAAAAGCAAAATATGAGACATAATAGATTTCTTAGAAGGCATCATACAGTGCAAATCAGAAACTCCTCAAATAACTAGATTTGACTAAAATCAAACATTTACCAACGTCCAAAGGTCAACATGGAATACTTATGCTTTACTAACGGTGGCTTTTTGCACTTTTCCCGCTTTATTATTATTATTATTATTATTATTATTATTATTATTATTATTATTATTATTATTATTATTATTATTATTATTATTTTCTCATGACTATGCATTGTCCTATTCCCTTAGGCTTTCCAGTGCTACCTTAATGAGCTTTCGACCAACGACTCCCAAGCCATTAAGATCTTAGGGCGCTAGTTGTAAAGACAATCCCCTCGAACTTACTTACTCAAGTAGCAAAGGCCACAAAACTAGATAAGCATGCCACGGTGTTTATTTATTTATTTATTATTATTTTTTTCAAAGCTTATATAACGCCCCAGAAAATTTGGATTTTTGAGAATTAAATTTTTATTTTTATTATGTGAATTAAACTAATTTAATTAATTATTTATGAGAGTAAGCTAATTGAAGGTCGTTCTATGGCCTAGATATATCGGAACGTCATAGTATTTTGGCTACGTGATAGAATTAAAGTGTTTGAATTTTCAAGACGAAAATAAAAACTTTTCGAGAAATTTTTCGAAAAACACTATTCACGCATTTCTGCTCGGGAATTATTTTTGAACTTTTGAGAAATATGTAATGATAGAATATCGAGGTGAGATGGAATATCTAATAATATTTCAGTTATGGCAAATGCAGTTTTTCGCCTGCGGACTTAAAACCTAACAAGTAGGGAAAATGAATTTCGAGAAGGAATTTAAATGCGTATAATGAATTAAAGCAAGGATTGTACAATACGAGGTAATGGATATAAGTATAATACGAGGTATTATACGAGCATGTATGAATGATGGAATGTCATATATTAAATAAGTATACGAGATTAATACATAAATTATACGTTATAAGGCTTTAAGCCAAATGTACTGGATTTGTTGAATTGTGTAGAAAATTGTAATGTCCAATTGGGATAATAATAAAGCCCAATACGAATTAATGTTAAAGCCCAAATATAGGAATGGTTAAGTCTAATGTAAATTAATAAACAAGCCTAATGTTTTTTTAATGCAAGCCCAAGTATAAGTTAAGCTAAAAGCCCAAAGTATGAACTTATAGGTTATTGGATGGTTTAAACCCATGGGTGATCCAAAGTAATGAGCAAGTAATTAATGTGATAAGCAAGTGTGCTTATGTGTGGTGAACAAGTAAAAGTTGTGATCAACAAGCAAAGGATAAGCTAAGTGATTAACAAGCAAACTTAAATGCTAAGTTATGTGATTAGCAAGTATACTTAATGGTTAAGTATATGTGATGCCCAAGTATTGGATAGATGTTGTGGAGGCCAAGTTAACTTAATGTCTAGGTAATGAATAGTAAGTAGGTGATTAAGGAGGTCGGTTGGATTAATGACCCTTATGCCCTAACTTAGGAAGTCCTATATATAGGAAGCTTGGATTTCATTTTGGTGGTTGTTCATTTCATCCAACAAGTTGAGAGCTTATTGGTTAGAGAGAAAAAGCTACAAAAGCTAGAATAAGTTAGTCTTTGAGAATTCAAGAAGCAAGAAGGAGATTAAAGATTAACCAAGTGATTATCAAGGGTAAGAACTTAAACCATGAATCTCTTTCTCTTCCATTATTAGAGATGTGGGTAGTGGTAGAACATGTATGCTAAGGAATGATAGGAATGATTAATCAATGGACTTAAGCCGTATAAGTCATGAATAAGTAATTCAAACTTAATTAAGTTATGAATTTATGAAGAGTTTATATGAACTACTCATATGTGTACTTTTAATAAGACTGTATGATAATAAGAAGTAAGAATGGTGGTTAAAAGACTTAATCTATAATAAGTCATGACGAAGGAAGTCATAAGTAGTTTATACTTTTATAAGTTATAAACTCACAAGGAACAAGTAATAACTTATCATGTTTATAAGTTAATGAAGTATGTATGTCAAGATGTTAGTATAATGGATTGAATCCATTTGAAACAATGAACAAATCATAAGAAATGAAGTTAAGGCAGAATTCACGAGTTTGGACGATAATCGTCGAATTCATGAAAATCTCGGAATGGAAGTCAAAATTTGATATTGAGCTTGCAAACATTGGTTTTGAATGGAGACAAGTCATATTTGGCATTATAGAGTTGCAGACTCGAAAATGACCGAATTCCGACTTAACACGAAGAAACGAGCGTTGAACGTTCACGAACGTTTATCGTTTTTGTTAAAATGAACTAATAGGTGAATTTTTAGCAAATGAAGTTAAATAGATAAAATTCTTGCATGAACGTGTAGAGTACATAATTTGTGAATCGTAGGCTTTTGAACGAGCCAATTCGGACTTATAACGAAGAAGTTATGCGTCCAGGAAGTTCACAAAATTTTAAAAGCTGTAACTTTTTCTAAGGCACAGAGTTGGCGCCGTAACAGTGTCAGGGCATACTGCTAACTCACGTCGCGGCGCGAGATGCAGATTTAAGTGTGGCGCCGCGGCGCCAATCCCAGAGTTTTAACAGACAAGAATGTTTACAAGTATAGAAAGAAAGATAACTAATTAGTAATGAAATAAGGTGTTAATATAACATTGTTAAGGCATTGTTAAACACTTAATGTATGATGATTAAAGGTTAATAATCAATTGAAGATGAACGTAATGAGAACAATGTAATGTGCTAAGCCGGTTGTAGAAATTTGTTGACCAAGTTGATTATGAATCCAATGGTTTGCAATACCAGTATGGATTATGTATTTACTTAATGAACATGATAAGACCTTTCCTAAATCACTGTTATAGTGATGACTTTAGGAATTTAATGTTGTTTAATGAGTAGTTAAACGACGAACATAAAGTATAGAGAACGTGAACAATATTCAATAATGATAAGACCTTTCCTAAATCACTGTTATAGTGACGACTTTAGGAATTTAATGTTGTTTAGTGAGTAGTTAAACGACGAACATAAAGTATAGAGAACGTGAACAGTATTCAATAATGATAAGGCCCATAACATTAAGAGTTACAACTAAAAGTTGTTAAGTAATACGTGAACATAAACGGAATGCAATAAATTGTACTTAACAAATGAAGATCAAGTTTCGATTAACGTATGGATGTTAGTAAGCCGTGAGGAAGGATGATTAACTCGAAACGAGTTGCATTAATGAAGTAAATCTACATAAGACATAGAAGAGAAAGAAGTTGGTAAGAATAATGTAAAAGATAATGGCAAGCCGGAACCAATAGTAACAAATCTAACATATGATTAGATTGAGAAGAAGGGTTAGATTCATTAGGAACCATGTATGTTCATTCATGACCTAATGTGGTATGTTATGTGGTTATGTATTGTAGAGACCGTAAAGACTGAAAGGAAAAGTTATTTTCTTTCAGTGGCGGGGCGTTGAAGGAAAGTTTTTCTTAAACGCTTGTCTAACCTTCGTGTTAGCCAAGTTTTCTGTGAATCATGTTATGAGATGCATGAAGTATTTTACTAAAGGGTCGATGCCAGTTTTATCTCTGCTAGACTAATCTTGAAGAGTTGATTGATTTATTTACAAGTCTTTTAATATAGAATTGCTAACGCTATGCTACGCCAATTGTTTGGTACGGATTCAAGGTAAGCCCGAGTATGAATAAACAAATGTATTTTCATCGATTATTCGATGGGCACGTGAGGTTGCCAAAACTTAAACGTAAATACGTTTAATGAATGTAGTGTTGATCAACATAGAGTACTATGGGCTGATCACCCGTAAGTGCTAAATAAGATATATGTCGACTTTACGGACTTAGTGCCGGTTGTCCTTTTCAAAGAAATATGAAATGCTCATGGTCTTGAGCCAGAATTGATGTTTTACTGAATATTGTTATTGTAAAACGTTTTGAAGGAAAAGAAATGCTATTTTGAATTATTGATAGTACTTCATAACTATTATCCGATTATTAAAGATATACAATTCTATATGTTTCAAGCATGTTGTTTAAAAGGAATTGTTGTACTTATAAGCTTGTTATGATTACTCTTGCTTGAACCATATGAATGCAAATTCGGAATAAGACGAACCAGGGGATCCGATAAGGATAGAGGCAAAGACGAAGTTTAAGCGATTAGTTTACCTTGTAATAAACTAGTAAGTTGTATATATTATAGAATGATGGACAAAGAATGTAATGGTTTTAGAACCTGGGAACGGGATGTAATATTATTAATGTAATAAGAATGTCGTTGATACACACATTTTGATGTCGTTTCAATAGAATGAATATACAGTTATGAGTACCATGTAGCACCATCTGTCGGGTTGGAAGATACCCAGATTTGGGGGCGTCACAGGTTGGTATCAAAGCTATAAGCGCAATGCGTTAAGAACCCCGAGCCTTTTGCTGGTAACATCCCTAAATGGGAATGCACCGCAGCCAGACTTTCCGCAGGGGGCGTCGAGCAAGTCAGTGGCAAATTGATAGGTACCCCTATGAGGTGCTATAGTTGAAAGTACCATTAGCGTCACAAGTTGGTATCAAAGCATTAGGTTATAAAACTTAAGGGGGGGGGGGGAAACCTTAGGCTAATAACCTTATTAAGGAAGAAAAGTCCGAAGGAAGTAAAATCAAGCTTTACTTCAGTCGAATGAGTTAATAAGGTATTGAGGAAACTCAGTACCGAAAGATTTAAAAGATGGAAAGTAACCCTAAATAAATTAAATATGATTTGTGCTTATACAATGGTGTGTTACGTACTAATCAACATGTTATGTGTTATTGTAGGATGTTGATCGATAGCTTGATGTATAGAGATATACACGCGGTGAGCGAAGAAGTTGTGAACAGAATAGAGCCTGTACCTATGCCGGTTGCGGAGGTACCATTAGTGATTTTAGAGGAGTTGGAGACAATGGAGTACTTTTCTGAGGAGGACTACTCCGAGGGAGATATGGATATAACATCATATCTTAATATGATGGTCTATGAGGAGGAGGAAATGGAGGTAACATTAGTTAATACGGTGGTACCTACACTAGAGTCAATACTTCCAGATGCAATGAGAGCATTGTATCTGGCGAAGTATTGAACAGAATGTGCAACCGAAATACAGGTTATGCGAGAATCGAGTAAAGAGATTAATTATCTCCATGAAGCTAAGGTGTTTGCAGAAGAAGATTTTGAGTTAGAACACGATAGACAGGTGCTTATGACAGAGCAGGTTAGGGACTATAAGGCAGAGGCCGATAAGCTTCGTAAGAAGCTGATTAAGAGAGACCGAAAGATAGCACGAATGTCTTACATCCATGAGAGTGTTCATATGGATTTTAAGATGAAGGTTGCTTGTCATCCCATGTAGTCAGGATAAATTCGACATACTATTAGTCGGGATACTGTAGCTAAGATTGTGAATGAGAAACACGAGGACGCTGTTATGCATTATTAGAAATCTAGAGTTATAAATATGTGTGTAGTGACGTAAAACCCTCTTTTTTATAAAAGGGTAGTCTTTTTGTAAATCCCAACATTTGAGAAGTTCTATTGCAGGATAGAAATGTAATAGCCTTGGGCTATGTAAGCAAATTATACATAGTTTTGACTATGAAGATGCATATTAATATAATGAAGTTTTTATTTAATGTGCTTTGCTGTGGCATGAGGTATTAGTATGGAAGGATAACCAAGCAAGTAAATAGATAATAATGAAATTTTATTAATTTAATCGAAAAATGCTGCCAAGGAGAAGAAAACGTAATCCGAAAGTGGAATCGCATAATGAAAATTAAGGGGGGGGGGGTCAAAACAACCCTATGCAAGAGTTCGTTAATTTATTAACGGCTACATTTAACTAAACCGGGGATAGAGTACCTACGGAACCTAGGTTAGCCAGAATGACTACCTTTAAAGAATTTAAAAGTGTAGATCTGCTGGAGTTCAAAGGAACGACGGACCCCAATAGAGGCCCAAACATGGGTAAAATAAATAGAGAAGGAGTTTGTTATTACAAACGTAGGTGAGGCGCAAAAGACTTCTTTTGCGGCTTACATGATAAAAGTGGAAGCCAACTTTTGGTGGGAGGCTCACCGGGTGGGACTAGAAATGGATGGGAATAACGTGGGGAGCAGTTCAAGAAGGTTTTCTTGAGAATTATTTCCCTACAAGCATGTAAGGGAGGAAGGAGATTAATTTCTTAGAACTTAAACTAGGGGACATAACGGTTCCCTAGTACGTGGCCAGATTCAATGAATTGCCAAAGTTTGCTCCACATCAAGTGGACACTGAGGAGAGGAAGGCTCGTAGGTTTGAGCAGGGCCTGAAACCCTGGCTCTATAGTAGGATTTCTGTGTTCTATAGTGTTTCATGTTGGACCATTTTGGAAAAGGTGATTATAGCTGAGGGTGGTAGTGAGGCGTTGACTCAGTGCCACCAAGAGAGAAAGAATAAGAGCAAGGTAGAGGGAGGAACCAAGGTAGAGAATGCCATTGGCAATATACCAAAAAGAACGAGTTTTTAACTCCGGGGATACTAGAGGGGGAATAAGGAGATTCTAAGTGTAAGATCGAAGTGTGTAAGACATGTGGGAAGACTCATTTAGGAGTCTGTCTGAAAGAGATTATAAGTACCTTTATACGTTAAGGTAGAGGATTGGGAAATAACTTTTGTTAATTATATTGTTGAAAAAGTTTCATGAATAAGGAATGTAAGCAAGTATCGGTAGATAAGTACCGATAAAGTTGAGAGAATTTGAAGTAATTCTCGGTATGAATGAGTTAATTAACCATAGAACTTTAATAAATTGTTAGAATAAAAGTTTGAATATTTGGTTTTCTAAGTAACCCAAGGTAGTATTTTATAGTAATAAAATACCGCGACGCTCTTGTTGTCTAACGATGAAGCAAGTTAGGAGGATGTTAAGAAAAAGGATGAGTCATTACAGTTGTGTATCGACTATCGTAATAGGAATAAGTTAGCAGTTAAGAATAAATACCCACGGCCTAGGATCGATGATCTATTTGATCAGTTGAAGAGGGCACAAAATTTTTATAAAATAGATTTGTGTACGGGGGTATAGTCGGTTAAAAGTAAGAAAGAAGGAAGAGGAGCCTAAGATGACATTCAGAACTCGTTATAGTTATGACAAGTTTCTAGTTATGTCAATTGGATGGACTAATGTACGGAAGTTAGATTTTTCGTAAGAGGCATTGAGCAAGTCGGGGGTAAATTGATAGATACCCTTATGAGGTGCTATGATTAAAAGTACCATTAGCATCACAGGTTGGTATTGTTGAAATGGGAAGTGAGAAAAAAAAAAAGTTTTCAGGAACTAAAAAGGGAAGATAAGTGAGGTACCTGTATTGTCTTTATCAGATAATACAGGAAATTTAGTAGTGTATCTCGATGTTTCGCATAGATGAAGAGGTTACGTGCTATATGGAAAATATGAGCTCACCCTTTGCTTTCATTGTTCTCTTCAGAAAATGAGAATATAGCTGGGACTAGTCGGGGAACAGAGTGACAGTCCAGATGTTTTCATTAGTAGTCCTCACTATTCTATGAAATAGTGTGATAATAAATGTATTGAGGACTTATTTTGAGTTTGAATACTGTCTAGAAGATAATATTTGTATTAAAACTCACAGATTATGCTGTAAACTTAAGTTTGTATTTGTATTTTGTACCATGTATTTGGCGACTCAGAATGGGTGATGTATACCTATTTTAGGGGCGTCACAGTTGGTATCAAAGCTTAGGGATATGATCCCTGGCTAAGATGTGAGACTAGAACTAGGAGGGGAGAGGCGGGTAATTCCTTCGCTAGTATGACCTACCTAAGTTTATTTGTTATTTAATTGGTCGGTTAGAATATAGGGATAATATGTGGCATGTCAATTAACCTTTGTTTTGTGGCAGTATTTAAAAATGGCATCTAAAAATGTTGAGATAAGTAATGGAGCACATGAGACCGTTGAGTCACCAATGATCAATACCCAGGATAATGTGCAACATGAAGACAATAATCCTCAGGTAAACAATAACACCGATCAAATGATGAACGATGGGATGTTCAGAGGTTTTATGCAATTCATGCAACATAAGGTGAGAGCGGCTCCTATTCAAAATGTAGGTGGAAACACTGGCAACTCTCAGATAGTCACCGTTAAGCAATTCAAGGAGCTGGGACCACCAGAGTTTTTGGGAGAGCCAAAACCACTTAAGGCGGAGACGTGGATAAAGCAGATCACCAAGATATTTGAACCGGTATCAAATAAGGTATATACTTCGCAAGAGTTTATGATTAACTTACGCTTGATAACTTCATTTGGGTTCCTTGACAAATGCTCTCACTTAAACTACCAGCTTTGACTTGTCTGGGACATCCTTTGGAGTCACCATCCCAGTTGGACTTGACTTCACTACACGACAAAAT
Source organism: Panax ginseng (assembly GCA_020205605.1). Classification (NCBI taxonomy): domain Eukaryota; kingdom Viridiplantae; phylum Streptophyta; class Magnoliopsida; order Apiales; family Araliaceae; genus Panax; species Panax ginseng. Next base: position 62,091,812 of record CM035137.1, read on the forward strand.
CGAGCTAAATGACCTTCTCTTCCGCAATTGAAATGCACTTTGGGTTGCTGCGTACAATTTGAACGGATGTGTCCCTCATGTCCGCATTTGAAACATACGATTAGTGGTCGTTCTTCTTCATTTGAAATGGGTGTTGGTGCTGCTGTCGAATTCTTTCCGTCATTGTTGAATCTTCTCTTCTTAAAAATGTTCCCACTTAGTTCACCTTTCCTATTATCTTGGCCATGATTACCACCAAAGTGGTTACCATTTCTTGTTTAATAATTTCCTCCATGATGGTTATCATTGTTCCGATGGTCGTTGCCACCGGTACGATTATTATCGTGTTGTTGGTCGTTACCTTTTGGTTGGGCTGACTCATAATCGTGTTTTAATAACTGAGCCCTATTCACAACATCTGAATATAAACAAAGTTTATGAGAAATGAGGTATTGGCGTATTTCAAATTTTAAACCTCTTAGAAACATTCGCGTCATTCGCTCCTCATTATCAACCAAATGGGATGAAAACCGGGACAACTCGACAAACTTATCCTCGTATTGCGACACGGTCATATTATTTTGCTCCAGCTTGATGAATTCAACCTCCTTCATGTGACGAATACTTTCGGAAAAGTACTTGTCGTTGAACAATTCTTGGAACTTCTCACAAGACATTTTCAGTGCGGTAGGTTGAGTACGCTTTATAGATTCCCACCAATGATATGCCTCTTCACACAACATAAAGGTGGCAAAGGGAATCTTTTGCTCCTCTGAGCATTCCAAGACATCAAATATCTTGGTCATCTGCTTTATCCACGTCTCTACCTTAAGTGGTTCTGGCTTTCCCAAAAACTCCGGTGGTCCCAACTCCTTGAACTGCTTAGTGGTGACTAGCCGTGAGTTGCTACTGTTTCCACCTACATTATGAACAGGAGTCTCTCTCGTTTGGTGTTAAATGAATTCTAAAAAGTTCCTAAACATACCGTCGTTCATCATTTGGTCGGTGTTGTTGTTTATATGAGGATTATTGCCTTCTTGATGCACATTATCTTGGGTATTGATCGTTGGTGAGTCAACGGTCTCATGTGCTTCATTGCTTATCTCAACATTTTTAGATGACATTTCCAAGCACTGTCACAAAACAAGGGTTAATTGACATGCCACATATTATCCCTATATTCTGACCAACCAATTAAATAACAAATAAACTTAGGTAGGTCCCGTCTCTCCCCTCCTAGTTCTAGTCTCACATCTCAGCCAGGCATCATATCTCAAAGCTCTGATACTAACTATGATGCCCCCAAAATAGGTATACATCACCTATTCTGAGTCGCCAAATACATGGTATAAAATACAACTACAACTTAATTATATAACTATCGTGCAGAATACGACAAAACATAAACTGTGAGTTTTAATACAAATATTGTCTCCTAGACAATATCCAACTCAAATTCAATCTTATTACAATTATTATCACACTATTTCACATAATAGTGAGGACTACTATAGCCACCATCTGGACCGTCAATCAATTCCCCGACTAGTCACAGCTATATTCTCATTTCTTGAAGAGAATAATGAAAGAAAAGGGTGAGCTCAACTAGCCCAGTGAGAAATATTATGACTAAGATAATGTAGAATAAATTATCCTTAGCCTTCAACAATATAACAACTGATAGAATATAATAGACAACAAGTTTTATATCAACAACTGCAACAGAATAAGCAATCCATTAGAAGAGTCAAGTAGAGCATGATATCTACTATCTTCTATGATTTAAAAGTTTACCATCCATTTTATCACTAAGACTCAGCTTAATAAATAATCCACATCACTGAATTATCCATGCACTACGGGCTAAGGATATTCATTAGTATCACGACCACGAATTATCCATGCACTACGGGCCAAGGATATTCGTGTTTTCACCAATGATCATGATCATGCCAAACAACAATTCATCTTTGCACCCTTCGCCGAATAGAGCGTATGGTCATGATCATACCAAAAACTGTCCACCAATGCACTACGGGCCATTAAGGACTTTTACCACATCATTTATAACACTACAGGTCATGATTACACCGAATAATCCATGGTCATAATCATACCATAATCATACCAATCAACAGTCCATCTATGCACTACGACTACAGATGACTTTCATCACAATATAAGCATGAGGATGATGACAATGATATAAGAATTCAATTAAATAAAAGCAAGGATAAATTTTAAAGATATATAATTTAATTTATCCAGAATTCAATAATATCCAAATTGTCATCATGATACTGCTTTGTGGAGTAAAATTCAAGAATAATATTGTATCAAAAATGATTTGGACCGAAAAGAAATTAATTTTTGTCATGAATAGTACTCCAGGTGAATAGTACCCCGTGACTAGTACTTCGAGAATTGTACTTTGGGAATAGTACTTTGTGAATAGTATTTTATGAATAATACTTTTTGAATAGTACCATATTTATGAATAGTACCCATGAATAGTACTCTGTGAATAGTATCGTACATATAAATAGTACCGTATATATGAATAGTGTCGTATAAATGAATAGTACCTATGAATAGTACTCTGGCATGAAAAGCTTAAAATTTAACAAGAATGTTCAGAAAAATATCCTTGTGAAACGATACTAGATGAAGCAAAAATTTGGAATTTGAAACGAAATAATATTCTACTAATTTCACATAGTATAGAAGCAATACTTTAACAAAATGAGTATAAAATTTGGAATCTGAAACGAAATAATAATACTTACATACTACAGAGTATGGAAGAAAATATTATTTCTTACGAATATTGAACGAAATAAAATTTCTTACGAATACGAAAAATAATATCGTAAGCGAATATGAAATAAATAATACCCCTTACGAATACGAAAGAAATAATACCTCTTACCTTAGTAGAAGGCTGGATACTGCAATAGTGAATTAGCAGAATACTCTTCTTCTTTCTCTCTATAGATTCTCTCTCTATAATTACTCTTGTAAGTCTTAGTGAATTGTTGAGAATGAAAGAAGAATGAGCTTCTATTTATAGAAAAATATAGTTTCGATAATTGCACATTTTGGAGCTCGAATTATTACAGTATAGTACATTCATCTTTTCCTCCATTTTTAATTTAGTCATACAAGTATTATCAAACTTGCACCACCTCCCCTAATAGTACATCATATGAATCAATAGTTCCATTCATGTGAACAAATAGTTATATGCATCTGAACTAATAGCAATTAATTGCTCATTAATTACTCGATTGGTCAATTTAACCTCCACAAATCAATTATTATTGAAAAAAATGTCAATTTTCACTAACACTGATAATCCCAACACAATGAAAATATCAATTTCTTCTTTAATCAACATGAAATTATTCATCATAATATTATAACTCACAATATTTATCAACCAGATCATTCCCAGGAAAGAAGGGGCTTTCCGATAAGGATTTCTCCTTTTCCTCGACAGAACTTTCTAGACATCATCAATATTGCAAATAATAATATGAATAACTTTGTCATCTCAATTATTAATTAATAATATAAAATATCGTGACAATAATTGAATCAATAATGTGAGATACTATGCAGCAATTAATGTGACAATAATTGAATAAAACTGAGTGACTTCTCACGTAAGCATTAATAATCAATACCATGTGCTACTATGCAACCACGCGTATTACTGTTCTTTTACCACCGGGTATTTCAACAGTTTAACGGTAAAACATTCACCGTTATTTTTATAAAAAGATATTTCTATCGTTTTCTAACTACTACAATACTTCCGTTGTGGGTCCACCAATGATTGTGCCGTCATACGAATATTCCCTAACCAATCGAATATTTTATGACAACTTGCATACTTTGAAAAATTTATAAATACTACCCACAACTATAACATTTTATCAAATCCACACCTTAATATTAAAAAAAATATTTCAAAAATTAAATCTTTATTCATAAAATTTGGGGTCTTACAAAAATGGCCAGGCTTCTTACAGTTGTAGCATAGGTCATTGATCTACTCCTGGCTGTTGTTGTTGTTGAATCTCTTTGGTCTGCTGCTTCTGCCTTGCATAAACCTTTTGAGTCTTCTTACCAGCATTGCAATATCCTCGTCATCATCTTCCTCAGAGTCAGAATCATTTTCAGCATGTGCTTTGGAGATGGTTTATGTTGCTTTGAGAGAAACTCCTTTGTCCTTCTTTCTTCCTTTAGATAGAGTCTCTGCCCTTTGGGTCAGCTCCAGTTCGTAGGTAAGAAGGTTGCCATATATTTGTTGAACACTCATTTCATAGAGATTCTTTGACTCTCTAATGAAAGTGGTTTTGGAATCCCACTTACTTGGTAAAGTTCTCATGAATATTATGATCAGATCTTTATTTGTATAAATCTTTCCAAAAGCTCGAAGAGAGTTAAGCAGAACATTGAATCTTTCATAAGTGGAAGTGACATTTTCTCCTGGAACATGGGCGAACATTTCATATTGTTGAGTCAGAAGAGATTGCTTATTTTCTCTAACTTCTTCAGTTCCTTCGTGCATAATGAGCAGTGCTTCCCAGACTTACTTGGCAATTTTGTTGTTGACCACATTCTCAAACAGATCATCTTCTAAAGACTGGACCAAAATGTTTTGGCCTTTTTGTCTAGTTGGACAGCTTTCTTCTCGTTGTCAGTCCATTCTATTTTGACCTTGATTTGAACTTTGTTTAGATCATCTAGAGTTGGTGCAAGCTTTGTTGGAATGTAGGGCCCATTCATAACAATTTCATATAGCTCTTCATCTATTGAGTCCATGTAGGCTTACATACGAACTTTTCAGTTGGCAAATTTGTCTTTGTTGTACATTGGTGGCTTGATGCCTCCTTTAGTCTTGGATTTGCTTATCAGATGTGTCATTGGATCTACTCAAGCTTTGTAGGTTGATTGAGAGAACCTTCTTTAATACCAATTGTTAAAGGCACAATAATTATCTAGAAGGGGGGTTGAATAGATATTTTAAAATTTTCTTTTTCAAAATACTTAATCAGATTTGTTAATAAACTAACCACAGCAGAATATATGATTTGTGTGTTCCCCTTTAAGATAAACCAAGTTAATAGGTGATAAGAAGTTATGACAGATATAACAGTTATAGCAAGAATATAAAAGACTTAGTGATTTTAAGTGGTTTAGAGCACTCAAGGCTCCTAGTCCATTCTTCTACTCCTCGAGTAGGAAATCCACTAAGGATGTCTTTACAATCTTTGAATCACTCAGATTCCTTCAAGACCAACAGTCTTGGAACTTCTTAGTTCACTTAGAACTCTTCAAGTCCAGCAGACTTAGAACTTCTTAGTTTACTTGATGAGAGTTGAGTTCTTGGGTTGTGCTACTCAGTTGCTGTTAAGCATATGTTCGAAAGAACTAAGTAGCTCAACAAGCTTTCTTTCTTGATTAATCGTAGAGTTGAGCGTTGAGTGTTCTTCAACTTTTTGTTGAGTACATTCTTGCTTGTTGCATCTGTGTCTGATTTGTATATAAAGCAGCCTTTGAAGTATGTACGTTTGAAGGCATCCGTTAAAGCATTAAATGCATCAGACATTTCTGAGCACCGATGGTGACTTCCTAGAAATTTGTTGCTCAGTCGTCTGACTCACTAACACGGCAGACTGCTATCTCATCTAACACCTAAAAAAAGCTTTTTCAGCAGGCATATAGTACTTTCCTTAGCTTCTTCAATACATTTGTTCGATATATACTAAGGACGAGTGTTAGGTTATTGGGATTCCCAAAAGTCTCAACGTCTTATAATATTTTATCCTTTAGCTAATGGAAAAGGCTTGATGCTTCTGATGCTGATAGGAGATACATTACAATCATAATCGTGGTGTCTTGTCATATTCTTGCTTGATTTAGCCTGATATAAGAGAACGCTATGATTTCTCTTAAGTACTGGTAGACTACGATATTTACTTGCTTGTTTTACAGACTCTACGCTTCAGAGAGGAGACTATGATTCTTAACTTGGCTCGGCAGGCGCTTGGACCAACTCTACGATTCTGAGTGAGGCCTTCTAAAGTAGACGACGATTTTATAGCAACTTTCTTGATACTCTACGATTTAGTCTTGGCTTCTGCAATTACTCGGCTGGCTCGATAGACTACGATTCTGTTGATGCCTATCTATTACATCTCAAAATAGATTAAACTAATAGCTTTGATCTTTTCTTCTATACATTTATTTACGGAATGATAAACATAAAGCACAGATCAACCTAACAATTTTGATCTATCACCTAAGTCCTTGTACATATGTTCTTTGAATGACTTTACAAATAAGCATGTTTATTTACTTTCAACATCAAATTTTAGTATGAAATTCCCAACAATCTCCCCCTATTTGATGTTGACATAACTAAGGATATTTGTATCATAATCATCAATTTCTAAATGCAGGATGCTAGAAAGTAAATATGACTTAGTGTTTCAGTGAGCAGCTGAAATCTCTAGAGAATAAGCATGAATTTATTGATGTTGTAAAACATATATTACATTATAGCATAGTTACATCAATAAGAGTTAAATTTTAGCTTATCTCTATTTCTTCTGCCTTTTGATTCTTGGAGGATTGGCATACTCTACAGCTCTCCTCTCCTGCTGGCTTCATCTCTCCATGCAATATCTTCCATCTCACTTTGATTCCCCATATTCATATATGCTCATAAAGGTAGGGTCTCTAGTCGGCATGTTTAAGCCAGTAGTGGTTACCCCTTGTGAGCTAAGTGATGGCCCTTGACTCCTTAGCTGTTGCGCCATGAGAATTGGTTAGCACTGCTGCTGTTCAGATCGTGGAGTCTGATAGTGGGGCTGTCTTGTGGGAGAACTCCTTGAAGATTAAGCAATTTATTTTCCTCTTCCTTTGCCTTTCTCTCCTTCCCCTTTATTCTCCCCCTTTATGTCAGCATCAAGGGTTCAAATGTCTTCTAATAGACGATTCATGCTTTGGACAAGTTCGTGGAGCTGATTCCTAGATTGAGTAATGTCTTCACTATTTTCTTGAACCAGAGAATCAGTTTGAGACTTGTGATTTTGTAGAATGGCCAAGACAGTGTATGTTTGTTGTATCTGACTCATAGAGTATTCTTAGAATTCTTTAATGGAAAATCATAGGCTTGAGAGACTTTTCATAACAAGGTTGTTTTGAGCTTCATGAGTCAGCTATAAAAGGATAACTGCTTCCTTGTGCTTTTGGGCAGAGTGAAAGTGAATTTGATCCCTTTCATTTATGTTGTGGATCATTTCCTTGATGATGTCCCTAAGCTTATTTGTGAGCTCGGAACTCAAATTGCTGGGAAAAGTGTTGGCAACATCTATCAAGTGGTTCAGCCTTGTATAAACAAGTAGAGAGTGAGTTTCAAGATCTTCCTGAATATCTGTAGTCATTTTCTGTGATGCACTAGACATCTCAGATTTGGTGGGATGATTTGAGAGAAGCTCAAGTATTTGCTGAGTGCCTGGAGAGGAGGCTCTTGTATTTTGGTTTTACAGGTTTGAGAGAGCAAGAGCAAGATCAAAATAATTATTGGTTAAGGAGGATGGAATGTCCAAAGGAGGTGCAGGTATGGGGGTTTGAGTTGTAGCAGGAGAGGCTGTTGAAGTTTTTTGAGTAGGTGACTACTATTTAAGTGGGATCGAATGTTGGTTAAAGACTGTATTAATATGAAGTTAGGTATATTTGGTTCATCAGTTATAGAATGTTGGGATTTTGTAGCTGGAAATTGGTTTAATGGATGAAGAATCACTTCCAACCATCTTGGCAATTCATAGAATTGGTTGAAGTTTGATGGAGGACAGTGATTAACTCTGAAAGAGATAGGAATTGATTATACCTCACGCCCAGTTTCTGAAGAAGGATGGTTAGTGATCAGCTTCTGAGCAAAAGTGAGGTTGCCTAGAAATCCACGAGATAGAACTGAGATTATTGGATAAGCTTTGAAGGTGCAGAACATGTGATCCCAAGAGTTGAGAATTTGGGCTCTATGATAGGGCATCATTGATAAGTAGGAGAACAACTAATTGTAGTTGGCTCTCCTATATCTATTCTTGCCGACTGCAATAATCTCAACTTCGTCATCCTCTTCTTCTTCTCGGTCATCATTTTTTTCATTTAAAACTTCCACCACATTAATTATCTCCTCATTTCTCCTTTGTTCTTCTGCCCTTTCCACTTCCATAGCTTCAGCCCTCTCCATTTCCACAGTTTCAGAGGCTAAGATCTCTTGAGGAACTGAGGGAGGTTCATGATCATCTCTTTGTAGCACATCCACAGTTGTAGCCTTTCCTGACATAGGGACTTCGCGAGGCTTCCCATTAATATGATCCTCTGTCTGTTCTAGTCCTTCAGGAAGCTCCCCCTCAGCTGGAGCACTTACTTGTACAGGGGCTTCAGGAAGCTCCTTTTCTACAGCTATTTTTCTTTCTTCTTCCTTCAAGGCTTTCTCATTATCAAGAACATATTTCTTGACAAGCTTTCTCTTTGTCCTTCTGGGCTGAGCCACAGCCTCAGCGTTCTCTCCAGCTTTAGCTCTGTCAGTTGGTTCGGGGTGAGATACTGCTGCAGTATCCACCTCTGGAGTGATTATAAGTTTGGACTCTACGATCAGTAATGACTTTACGATCGAGGTGAGTGAAGACTTCTTTATTTTGTGGCTGCATTTTTTTCTTCTTAAGCAGCTGAGAGATGGTGGCTCGGTCTTCTTCCTCTTCAGACTGCTGCTTCTTCTTCTTCATTTCCTTCCAAATTTCAGTGCTCAAACTTTCTTAGGGCACATTATTGGTTGAGCTTTGAGGCTCTTCTGTTGCTTGAACATTCAATTTCCTCTTACCTTTGTGTTTTCTGGTCAAAGCAATGGATTCCTTTTGATTGACTTCTTCTTCTTCTTCGGCTTCTTTCACAACTGACATGTTTCCTGGTAGCCCAGATATCTTTGCTCCACCAGTCCTTCCACTGGATTCAGACATCATCCTTACGTTTTCTGCATGGTTTCTTTTCCAGTTTTGAAACAGCTGCTAGGTCATTCTTCTGTTAGGGTTGATGGGTTTTCCTTCCTTGTCCTCAATTTTGTCACCCAAAGTAGATTGCAGGATTATGCTTATGTACCTCTCATAGAGTATTTTTCCAGAGATCTTTATTTTTTTTAGTTGAGCATCCACTTCCCGATCCAATCTATGAGCAGAGCCCCATAGTTGAGTTGAATTCTGAAGCAGATTGCTGCCATGAGCTTAAGTTGGACTTCATTCACAAAGTTGTGGTCAGAGCTTTTACAGCATATGTACTTTCCAAAAATGTCAGCCATAAATTCATATTTTTGGGGAAACACTTTCTTCTTGTACCCTTTTGACACTCTGAGACTTCATGTGGTTCATCTTCTTCAGACCTTCATGAAAGTCGATGACACTCATAGATGAGAGTCCCTTTGATTTAAAACCTAGGGCTAGGTTTATATCTTCAGCTTTGAGACTAATCTGCTCCCCCTTGACTCTTGTAGTGATAATGTTATCTTCAAAGACTCCATTACTGTAGAACTCTTTCACCAGCTTCGGGTAGATCCTTATGCTGGTGCTCAGAGCTTCTTCAAGACCAGCTTTCTTCAGAAGAGTCTGGATCTTGTGGAACTGTGGATCAGCTAACTTGAATTCGTCGAAGCAAAGTTGGCAGCTAGATATAGCGTTGGAAGCAGCCATTGATTGATGTGATCTTCTTGAACAGAAGTTGATTGATAGTTCTGAAAGCTAGGGCTTCTTTTGAGAGGGAGAGAGAGGAATGAGCTTTTAAAATTCTGAGGTGAATTTACAAAAAAGCATTTTCAAATTATATTTGTAGCTTCCCTCCTCACGATTTGCAAAGTGGGGCACGTGTCGAGTTTTGTGGGACTCCACAACTTTGAGTGATGTGGAAAATACTGATCTGCCCTTATCTCCCCATGAGCTAGTGTATTCTTTGGGAAGACTATGATCGTTGAGGCTGCCTTACGATTATTGATTTCACTGCTGATTCTGCTCTACGATTATTGTCTGTCCTTATTCTTGTGATGAACTCTGACTTAGCATTCCTTCTAGATTAAGGTAGCTCGGGAAGGGCCAACCTCTTAAACTGAAACTAAGGGTTAGGTTTATCCTAGAGGCGCTTATCAGAAGATTTGCTTAGATTTGATAGGAATGATGTCATCACAGGGTGCTTCTCAGCCATGTTGAGAATGTTCTATGATCGTGGTTTCTCTTTAGTCATCTCTATGATTTTAACATAACCTTTTTATCTGCATGGTTAGCATAAACTAGAGCATAGATTTTATGGTTGTAGATTTAGCATACCTAACTCGCTTATCAATTTATTAAATCTGGATTCATCTAAAGGTTTTGTAAAGACATCAGCAAGTTGGTTTTCAGTAGGGATGTATTGTAAAGATATAGTTTTATTTTGAACATGATCCCTAATAAAATGATATCTTATCTCTATATGCTTAGTCCTAGAATGCATTTCATGGGAGAGGTTGATTCCATGCAATACTTTTTAAGTAAGTCTTTAATATATTTGGCTTGGTTAATGAAGATACCTTCATCAGTCTGCTTTAATTGTAGTCCAAGAAAGAAATTCAGCTCACCCATTATACTCATTTCGAACTTTCTTCGCATAAGCTTGGCAAATCTCTTGCATAGATTTTCATCAGTAGAACCAAAGATAATGTCATCTACATATATTTGTACTAGTAAGATTGTATTTTTTGTGCTTCCTAAGAAATAATGTGGTATCTACTCTACCTCTAGTGAAACCATTTTCAATAAGGAAGTTAGTTAGTATTTCATACTATGCTCTAGGTGCTTCTTTAAGTCCACATAAGGCTTTGTCTAATTTATATACATAATTAGAGACTTGGATTGATGAAACCTGGAGATTGCTCCACATATAATTCTTCTTGAAGTTCACCATTCAAAAAAGCACTCTTGACATCCATCTGAAAGACTTTGAACTTCATGTGTGCAACAAAAGCAAGGAATATCCTTAATGCTTCTAGTCTAGCAACAGATACGAAGGTTTCATCATATTCGATGCCTTCTTCTTGAGAATAACCTTTGGCCACTAGTCTTGCCTTGTACTTTGTGATTACACCATCTTCATCCATTTTATTTTTGAAGACCCATTTTTTGCCAATAACTGGTTGACTTCTTGGTCTTGGAACTAATCTGCAAACTTTGCTTCTTTCAAACTGATTTAGTTCCTTTTGCATGGCTTTTATCCAACTTGAATCTTCCATAGCATCTTCTATCTTCTTGGGTTCCATTTGGGATAGAAAGCTCGGATAGAAACACTCATTCTGGGTGGCAAATATTGTCTTAACTTTTACATTTGGATCTCCAATGATCAGGTCTTGAGTGTGATCTCTTACCCATCTATTCCCTGTTGGAACATCTGTTCTGGTGCCTTCTTATCAGTATTCTTCGAGATCAACCTCTGTCTCTTATTGCAGAGGTTCATCTTCTGGTGTAGCTCTCTCAACAATCTCTTCTTCAGGCTCGACAATTTCATTTTCTGGGGCTGCGATTGTGGTGTTGAGCTCGACCAGCTCGTGCGTAGTGTCTGAGTCGTCGATCATAGTGTCATAAGGCATAGATTTGTTTAAGTCTATTTCATTGAAGATGATGTGAATTGAGACTTCAATGCTTAGTTACTTCTTGTTGAACACTCTATAAGCTTTGTTGTCTGTGGCATATCCAAGAAAGATTCCTTTATCAGACTTGGGTTGAAACTTAGACAGATATTATTTTCCATTGTTGAGAATATAGCATGCACAGTCAAACATATGGAAGTAGCTGACATTTGGCTTTCTTCCTCTCTACAGCTCGTAGGGAGTTTTCTTTAATGTAGAGTGAACAAGAGACCTGTTCTGAGTGTAGCACACAGTGTTGATAGCTTATGCCCAGAAGTATTCAGGTAGATGAGCTGCTACTAGTAGAGTCCTTTCGGCTTTAATCAGCGTTCTATTTTTTCATTCAGCTACTCCATTTTGCTGTGGAGTTCGTGAAGCTGAGAAGTTGTGACTGATGCCATTGTCTGCGCAAAACTGATCCATCTCAGATAAGTCAAATTCTCTATCATGATCACTCCTTATAGCCTTGATTTTCTCCCCTTTTTTGATCATCACTAGTTTGAACATCTTGATGAGTTGAGATATTGTTTCATCTTTAGAGTTTAGAAATAACACCCATGTAAATCTGGTATAGTCATCCACTATGACCAATGAGTGTCTCTTCCCTCCAAGGCTTGTTATTGGAATTGGCCCATGTGAAGTAATTGTAGGGGCTTGTCAATTAAGTTGACGGTTTTGCCTTTGAATGAGCTCCTAATCTGTTTTCTAAGCTGACAGGCATTGCATGGCCTTTCTTTGACAAAGCTGAGCTTGGGTAAATTTGCTACTAGATCTTTGGAGGCCAGTTTTGACATACTCTTGAAGTTGAGTTGAGACAACCTTCTATGACATAGCCAGCTCATTTTTTCAGAGGCTTTAACAAGAAATCATATTGTCTCGTCAGAGCTCAGTTGACCAAAATTAACAGTGTAGACGTTACCTTCTCTTGTTCCAATCAACTTTATAGAAAAGGTCTTCAAATCTCTGACTTGACACTGATTGTTGAGGAAGGTGACTTGATGGCCCTTGTCGCAGAGTTGACTTATGCTCAGAACACTGTGTTTTAACCCTTCTACATAGGCTACTTTGCTGAAGGTCATTGCACCATTCCCAACTGAGCCATTGTCTCCAAAGATGATTGTTAGACCCTCTTTCTCCATGAAGTTAGACAGGAGGGATTTGTTCCCGGTCATGTGCCTTGAGCATTCACTATCCAGATTCCAAGTTGTGATCGTGGAGCTCTGTTCCTATGGTAAGATTAACTCTCATTTTGGTACCCAGACTTGCATGGGTCCTACCTTATTAGTACCCTTGGGGACCAAAATTTTCTTGACTTTGGGTCTAATATGCATAGGATTATTGTAACATATTGCAGCCTTATGACCAATTTTACCACATACAAAGCATCTAGCATGATGCATGCTTGTGTGTGTGTGTGTGGATTCTTTCTCCATTTCGACTTATGTGTATTCTTGGTAGTCTTTCCTTTATACTGATTCTTCTTCTTATATGTATCCTTGTGATTCATGATTTGTGAAGAGTGAAACTTAACTCTACTATTCCTACCTGGTTGGTTCGTGGAGTTGATTTTACTTGACTCTACGATCCTTCGAGGTTGGAGAGTAGTGACTAAGTTACTCTTCTCATTTCTAAATCCTAGGCCAACATGGGATCCATTATGTCTTGGAACATGGATTGGATCCGAAGAGCAGGGATGGACTAGTTCTTCCTTCTGTGAGGATTTCACAAATGTAGTGCTTCTATTGAAGTTTGAAACACTACTAATGTTAGTTTCCTTTAACTTTTCCACATATGGTTCTAAGGTGGATTCCCCAAAACCTAAACATGTTTTGTTAGATGCACTTCTCTAACTGAAGATCAAGGAGTCTATGGATAAAGAGGATCTATTCCATATTAAGATTGTGTTTTCTAGTTCCTCAAGCTTAGAGGTTAGATTTGACTCTCTTTGTGTATTAAGTTCATTGGTCTATCTTAAGAGTTTATTCTCAGCCTCAAATTTAGAGAAAGAGGCAGTACTTAGTAGAGATGTCTCCAGTTCTTCTTGAACTTTCTCTTTCTCTTTTTGAAGAAGAGAATAATCTTTAGATAGAACTCTAAACCACTTTATGTATTAATGCAGATCAGATCTTATGTCATGTAGTGTAGTTCTTAAATCATCAATATCTACATCAAGAGAGTTAAAGTCGAATACCTCATCGATACTTACTTCATGATGGTCAGTGCTTTTTTTATCCTTTGCATTTTTGCCCATTAGACATAGATTTGCTACTTGAGGATCTTCATCATCTCCAGACTTAGAAGTTGAGTCGTTGTCTGAGTCACTCCATGATACTCCAGCTACAAGACCTTTATCTTTCTTTTGGAGCCTTTTGTTACCTTTAAGCTCCTTCTTTGGATTTGTTCTTTCCTTAAGCTCTTCTCTAAGAGGTTTGTTTCAGTTTGCAAAAAAATGGTCAGGCTTCTTGCATTTGTAGCATAGGTCATTGATCTGTTCCTAGTTGTTGTTATTTTTGAATCTCTTAGGTCTGCTGCTTCTGCCTTTACTCATAAACCATTTTAGTCTTCTTACTAGCATTACAATATCCTCGTCATCATCTTCCTTAGAGCCAAAATCATTTTCAGCATGAGTTTTGGAGATGGTTTCTGTTGCTTTGAGATCAACTCCTTTGTCCTTCTTTCTTCTTTCAAATAGAGTCTATACCCTTTGGGTCAGCTCTAGTTCGTAGGTAAAAAGGTTGATGAGTAGGTTTTTGACCTACGATTCATCGTTATTTAGCTTGATATATTGTTTTTTTTAGTATTTTATGTTGCTTTTGATGGGTTTTGTTCTTGTTGTAGGATATTAAGTGAGCACATCAAAATGTTTGGCATTGGAAGAAAGCTCAAGTGAAGGCTAACATTCTTCATGACTGGTGTGGGGTGCGCCATGATGACAAAGGAACCGACGCGGGCACGCAGCTACTGAAGCGAAACTTCTTGATCACATAAGCAGCGGGCAGCACAGAATCAGCATTCTGATAAAAACCCAAGACGAGTTCATCAAGCTAGAGCAAAACAACATGACCGTGTCGCAGTACGAGACTAAGTTTGCCGAGTTGTCTCAGTTTGCATCCCATTTGGTTGATATAAGGAGAGCATGACGCGAATGTTTTTGTGAGGTTTGAGACCTGAAATACGTCAATACCTCATTTCTCACAAACTGTGTTTGTATTCAGATATTGTAAATAGGGCTGAGTTATTGGAGCGCGATAATGAGTCAACCCAACCAAGAGAGAGCAACCAAAGAAGTCGATATCTGGGTGGTAGCAGATCCATCGAGCGGTGACAACAAACGTGGAGGAATCAACATGCGAAATGGTAACCACTTTGGTGGTAATCATGGCCAAGATAATAGAAGTGGAATTTTCAAGAAGAGGAGATTCAATAATGATGGAAAGACGTCAGCACCAGCACCTGTTGTTAAGGAAGGAGAACGACCATCGGTCGTATGTTACAAATGCGGAGGGGAGGACACACACCGGTCAAAATCAGCGTCGATCAAGACAAAAGCATGTTACAATTGTGGAAAAGAAGGGCCCAATTTTGTCGTGCACCAAAGTCAAGTCCAGTTGGGGTGGAGGCATTAAAGGCAGTCCCAGACAAGACAAAACCGGTAGTTCAAGGGAAAGTGTTTGTCGTAACCTCCCAAAAAGTGAGGAATTCGAATGAGGTAATCACGGGTAAGCTAATCATAAACTCTAACGAAGTCTATACCTTATTTAATACCGGTTCTACCCAATCTTTTATTTCTCCTACTTGCGCTCAACGTTTAAATTTGACTGCGGAGAAATTTATAAATACACAGACAAAAACTGCAGCAGCTCTGTTTTGCACCAACACACCAACTAATCCATTTCCACAGAAATTCACCAAACTCAACATCTAAAACTTTGTAATAACATAGTTAAGCATGTTATTCTTCATTCTAATTACATAAACATTACATATACTCAATTTTGAAGGATCAAAACTCCAATTTTCCAATTTTCTAATTTTCTTTATTTTTTACACTTTTAGCGAATTCGATAACCACGACTTCGTTTCTTAATCAATTGACACGATTCAAACTACGTTGATTTTGTTTCTTAACATACTAACACAATCTAACACCAATTTACAGATTATAGCAAATATTGGACATGAAATTTTGTACTTTCTTAAGCTATATTACATGAACATACACTGATATTCTAACTTCTTTCTTACAAAGCCAATTTTACGTATTTGATTACCAATATACAATTATAGATGATAACCAACCAATTTATCAAGAGTATACATACATATAATCAACATATGAAACAACAATTCAACAAAAATCAATTATAGAGAACTTTAAATTACAAACTACAACTTGGAAATTTAGGAATGAATTATACCTTGAATTTCCTACTAGCAAGATGATAGAATCCTTCCTCAGTCCTTAACAATTCGCAGAGATTACACTCAAATTCTCTCTAACCCTCTGTGTTTCTTCTTCTCACCCAACACAGTACTAGCCTAAGAAAAAGAACGCATAACATATAAACTGAGGGATTCCCACGTTCATCAGTTAAAAAAATAATACGTCTATCAGTTATGTTAGTCCAAAAGCCATAAGGCTGTGTTTGGCTACGTAAAATTTCTCATACTAGATTATTTTAATAATATTATATTATATAGTTTTTATTTGTCACACATGTAACCCATTTAATTAGCTTACACTTATAATTATAATAATTATAATTTTTTTATTATAATTATACTTATGATTAATAAATAATTATATATCTAATTTAATAAATTAGAAATAAACATTACTTTATTTAATTTATTTATTTTCTTTAATATTAAATAATTCATTTAATTTAATTATTTCATTAAATTAAATCTTCAAATAAAAAATTACCATTATTCAATTTAATTAACATTAATCAATTTAGTTACTAAATTCTTGCACCACCATTCCATCAATTATTTATTTATTTTTCAATAAATAAACTTAACAAAATATTTATTTAATTCAATAAATATTTAAATTAATTACAAAATTCCTCGATCGTTACAGATCTTGTCTTGAATTTTACATTTGGATATCCAATGATCAGGTCTTGAGTGTGATCTCTTGCCCATCTGTTCCCTGTTGGAACATCTGTTCTGGTGCCTTCTTTTCTGAATTCTTCAAGATCAACCTCTACCTCTTGTTGCAGAGGTTCGTCGTCTAGTGTAGCTCTCTCTACGATCTCTTCTTTAGGCTCGACGATTTCATCTTTTGGGGTTGTGATCGTGGTGTTGAGCTCGACCATCTCATGCGTAGTGTCTGAGTCGTCGATCATAGTGTCTTGAGGCACAAATTTGTTTAAGTTGGTTTCATCGAAGATGATGTGAATCGAGACTTCAACGCTTAGTGCCTTCTTGTTGAACACTCTATAGGCCTTGCTGTCTGTGGCATATCCAAGAAAGATTCCTTCATCAGACTTAGGTTGAAACTTAGTCAGATATTATTTTCCATTATTGAGAATATAACATGCACAGTCAAACACATGGAATGTAAGACCCCAATATTTGGAATGACAATACAAAATTCGATAATATTGTCTCCCAGATAATATCCAACTCAAATTCAATCTTATTATAATTATTATCGCACTATTTCACAGAATAGTGAGGACTACTATAGCCACCATCTGGACCGTCAATCCATTCCCCGACTAGTCCCAGCTATATTCTCATTTCCTGAAGAGAATAAAGAAAGAAAAGGGTGAGCTCAACTAGCCCAGTAAGAAATATTATGACTAAGATAATGCAGAATAAATTATCCTTAGCCTTCAACAGTATAACAACTGATAGAATACAATAGACAACAAGTTTTAGATCAACAACTGCAGCGGAATAAGCAATTAATCAAAAGAGTTAAGTAGAGCATGATATCTATTATCTTCTATGATTTAAAAGTTTACCATCAATTTTATCGCTAAGACTCAACTTAACAAATAATCCACACCAGTAAATTATTCATGCACTATGGGCCAAGGATATTCATTAGTATCACGACCACGAATTATCTATGCACTACGAGCCAAGGATATTTATGACGCCCCCAAAATAGGTATACATCACCCATTCTTTGTCGCTAAATACATGGTACAGAATATAAATAAAACCTTTAGTATACAGCATGAGCTGTGAGTTTTAATACAAATATTGTCTTCTAGACAGTATTCAAACTCAAAATAAGTCCTCAATACATTTATTATCACACTATTTTATAGAATAGTGAAGACTACTAATGCAAACATCTGGACTGTTACTCTGTTCCCTGACTAGTCCCAGCTATATTCTCATTTCCTGAAGAGAACAGTGAAAGCAATGGGTGAGCTCAACTAGCCCAGTAAGAAATAGTATGACTAAGATAATGCAAAATAAAATATCGTTAGCCTTCAACAGTGTTAAACTGATAAAATATAATAAACATCAAGTTTAACTGCAGCGGAACAAGAAATCCATTAGAAGAGTCAAGTAGAGCATGATATCTACTATCTTCTATGATTTAAAAGGTTTATCATCAATTTTATCGCTGAGACTCAGCTTAATAAATAATCCACATCACTAAATTATCCATGCACTATGGGCCAAGGATATTCAATATTATCACCAATGGTCATGTTCATCTCAACAACTATCCATCAATGCATTATGGGCCAATGAGGACTTTTACCACATCATTTGTAACATTACATGTCATGATTATACTGAATGATTCCTGGTCATAATCATACCAATCAACAGTCCATCTACGCACTACGGGCCAAAGATGACTTTCATAACAATATAAACATGAGGATGATGACAATGATATAAGAATTCAATTAAATGAAAGCAAAGGATAAATTTTAAAGATTTATAATTTAATTTATCCAGAATTCAATAAAGTCCAAAATGTCAACATGATACTGCTTTGTGGAGTAAAATTCAAGAATAATATTGTATCAAAAATGATTTGGACCGAAAAGAAATTAATTTTTGTCATAAATAGTATCCTGGGTGAATAGTACCCGAGTGAATAGTACCCTATGAATAGTACTTTAGGAATAGTACCCCGTAAATAGTACTCCGGCATGAAAAGGTTAAAACTTATCAAGAATTCTTAGAATAATATTTTCATGAAAAGATACTGGATAAAGTGCAAATATCAAGGATATTCTACTAATTTCAGGAATTATAGAAGCAATACTTACCATAGTAAGTTTAAATTTAGGAATCTAAAATGAACAATATTCGAAACTGCAAATGGATTTTCAACTATCATGCGGTAGTCCGCGTAGACAGATCATTTCCATAATTTAATAACAAATGAATACGAAGGGTTATTCACGGTGCATGCGGTGATCGCGTGAGACGAGTTATTCCCATAGAATAATAAAGAATGGAATAACAAAAGGATTTCACCATGCATGCGGTAGTCCGCGTAGACAGGTTATTCCAATAGAATAATAACGAATGGAATAACAACCCTTACGAGTATTGAAAGAAACAACTCTCTTCATGAATACGAAAGAAATAATACCCCTTACCTTAGTAGAAGATTGGATACAATAATAGTATAGTAACAGAATACTCTTCTTCTTTCTCTCTTATTCAATCTATATTTTCTCTCTCTATAGCTTGAATGAATTGGTTAAAAATAATGATGAAATGAGCTTCTATTTATAGGCTTGGCAGAGTAAGGGTAAAATAGTTTTTCGTCATAATTTATGACATCATCGATCATATGACATCACTGCTTACCTCATCATTCCAATGAAATCATTGCTTACCTCATCGTTCTGATAACATCATTGCTTACATCATCAGAATTCAAATTCAATTTGTTCTCTTCCACCTCCTTTTACTTTTATACCATGAACTTACTATAATAATGCTATCATTCAAATTAAAAATCATACTATTATATAATCACATCGTACTACTATAATGTAATATTATAATAATATATTTGAATAAATTATTTTATCAGAAAAGTTAAAATTACAACTTTCAAAAAATGTCACATGCAAAACATTCATCCGTTTAAATCCATATTAAATAAATATTTCCTTATCATATATATATATATATATATATATATATATATATATATATATCAATAATTTATTATTCACAAATAATATTACAGAACTAATGTATTTACAACCAGGTCGTTCCCAAGAAAGAGGGGGCTTTCTGATAAGGATTTCTCTCTATTGGCGTGCAATTAGGTGACCAAACCCCTTTCTAGACATTGTCAATAATGCTATCTAATAATATTATTCAAATAATATGAATTATTGATTTGATAATTTGAAATATTTTGCAATGACAATTATTGAATCAATAATATAAAATATCAACGTAGCAATTATTGAATCAATAAAATAAAATATTGAACAGTAACTACTGTAGCAATAATTGAGTATAACTAAGTGACTTCTCACGTAAGCATCAATAATCAATACCGTGTGCTACTATGCAACCACGCGTATTACTGTACTTTTATTACCGGGTATTTCAACAGTTAACGGTAAAACTTTCGCCGTTATTTTTATAAAAAGATAATTTTATCATTTTTTAACTCCGACAATAATTCTGTTGTGGGGTCCACCAATGATTGTTTTGTAGTACGAATATTCCCCGATAAAAAGAATATTCTCCGACCAAACGAATATTTTATAACAACTTGTTTTACTTTGCAAAATTTTTCACATAACACCCTTAGTTTTAATCCTTTTATCAATTTAACCATTTACTAAGTAAAATAATAATTATAAGAAAATTGAATATTTTCATTTCATAAAATTTGGGGTCTTACAATCTCCCCTCCTTATGAAATTTCATCCTCGAAATTAGGGTACGTACCTGGTATGTCGAAGAGGTGAGGATACCTTGATTTCATTTCAGATTCTAACTCCCATGTCATTTACTCAACATCGTGGTTTCTCCACAAAACTTTGACTTGAGGTATAATCTTGGAGCGTAGAATATGCTCCTTCTTATCCAAGATTTTAATAGGAACCTCTTCATACGTTAAATCTTCCACTATTTTGTCAGGTTCTAACTCAATAATGTGGTTCGGGTCTTCCACATATTTACGTAACATGGATATGTGAAAAATGTTATGAACACGAGACATACTTGGCGGTAAAGCGAGTCTATAGGCCACAGTTTCTACTTGGTCAAGGATTTCAAATGGGCCAATGAATCGAGCATTGAGTTTTCCTCTCTTTCCAAATCTCGTAACTCCCTTCCATGGAGCAACACGTAACAACAAATGTTCTCCAACATTGAATTCCATGTCCTTTCGATGAAGATCAGCATAACTCTTTTGTCGATCTTGTGAGGTTTTTATACGTTGTCAGATCATTTGAATCTTCTGTAACGCCCCAGAAATTTTTGATTTTTGAGAATTAAATTTTTATTTTTATTATGTGGATTAAATGAATTTAATTAATTATTTATGGGAGTAAGTTAATTGAAGGTCGTTCTATGACCTAGACATAGCGGAATGTTGTAGTATTTTGGCTACGTAATAGAATTAAAGTGTTTGAATTTCCAAGACGAAAATAAAAGCTTTCCAAGAAATTTTTCGAAAAACATTATTCACGCATTTTTGCTCGGGAATTATTTTTGAACTTCCGAGAAATAAGTAATGATAGAATATCGAGGTGAGATAGAATATCCAATAATATTTCAGTTATGGCAAACGCAGTTTTTCGCCGGCGGACTTAAAATCTAACGATTAGAAAATATGAATTTCGAGAAAGAAATGGAATATGTATAATGAATTAAAGCAATGATTGTATAATACGTAAGTATTGTACGAGGTAATGAATACGAGTATAATACGATGTATTATACGAGCTAGTATGAATGATGGAATGTCGTATAATAAGTATACAAGTTAGAATACGAGATTAATACGTAAAATATACGTTATGAGGCTTTAAGCCATATGTAATGGACTTGTAGGATTATGTAGAACATTGTAAAGTCCAATGAGAATTGATAAGGCCCAAAGGTAGGAATGGATGAGTCCAATTTGAATTAAAGTTAAGGTCCAAGGTTGTTTAATTGCAAGCCCAATGTATAAGTTAGGTTAATTAAACCTTAAGCCAAAATAAGATCTAATGGGTAAAGCTTGATCCATGGGGCAACCCATGGGTGAATTGGTGACCAAGTATTAAGTGTGTTGAGCAAGTAGATTTAAGCGTCAAGCAAAGGATAAGTTAAGTAATTTAAAGGTTAAGTAAAGTGCTTATGTGTGATGAATAAGCAAAGTGCTTATAAGTGATGATTAAGTAAACTTAATGGCTAAGTGATGTGATGCCCAAGTACTTTACGTGATGATCAATTGTTGTGGTGAACAAGAAATTAATGTGGCTAGCAAGTTTACTTAGAGCCAAAGTATTGAATAGTAAGGAGGTTAATAAGGACGTGGGATAAAGGAGGTGGATGGCCTAAATGACTATTCTACCCACACTTTGTCAAGCCTATAAATAGAGAGCTCATAATTCATTTGTTGCTTAATCAAATTCCTTTCAACTTTCTCTTACAAAGTAACTTAAGTGTTAGAGAGAATAAGCACTTTTAAGTCAAAGCTTCCTTTGTTAGATTTTTCAAGAAGAAGAAGTTAGACATCAAAGAGACCGTAAAGACTGAAAGGAAAAGTTATTTTTACTGTAGCAGACGCTGAAGGCAAGTTTTTCTTAAACACTTGTCTAACCTTCGTGTTAGCCAAGTTTTCTGTGATTCATGCTATGAGATGCATGAACTATTTTACTAAAGGGTCGATGCCAGTTTTACCTCGACTAGACTAATCTTGAAGAGTTGATTGATTTATTTACAAGTCTTTCAAATATAGAATTGCTAACGCTATCCTATGCCAATTGTTTGGTACGCATTCAAGGTAAGCCTGAGTATGAATAAACAAATGTATTTTTCATCGATCATTCGATGGGCATGCGAGGTTGCCAAAACTTAAACGTACATACGTTTAACAGGATGTAGTGTTGATCAACATAGAGTACTATGGGCTAATCACCTAGAAGTGCTCGTAAGATATACCGAACTTACGGACTTAGTGCTGGGTTGTCCTTTTCAAAGAAATTATGAAATGCTCATGGTCTTGAGCCATAATTGATGTTTTACTAAATATTGATATTGTAAAACGTTTTGAAGGAAAAGAAATGCTATTTTGAATTATTGATAGTACTTCATAACTATTATCCAGTTATTGAAGATATGTGATTCCTATGTTTCAAGCAAGTTGTTTAAAAGAATTGTTGTACTTGTTGAGCTTGTTATGCTCACTCTTGCTTCAACCATATGAATGCAGCTAGGACCAAACGAACCGAGGGATCTGACAAGGATAGAGGCAAGACGAAGTTGAAAGATTAGTTACCTTGTAATAAACTAGTAAGTTGTATATATTATAGAATTATGAACAAAGAATGTAATGGTTTTAGAACCTGGAAACGGGATGTAATATTATTAATGTAATAAGAATATCGTTGATACACACATTTTGATGTCGTTTTAATAGAATGAATGTACAGTTATGAGTACCGTGTAGCACCATCTATCGGGTTGGAAGATACCCGAATTTGGGGGCGTCACATCTTCTCCGTAGTCATATGTACCAATTCTGGTCCCAACAACGTTGCTTCACTCACCTCATCCCAGCATACTGGAGAATGACACTTTCTTCCATGCAACGCCTCAAATGGAGCCATGCCGATACTTGCTTGATAACTGTTGTTGTAAGAGAATTCCACCAATGGCAAGAACTTGTCCCAACTTCCTTTGAAGTCAAGGACACAAAGTCTTAATAGATCCTCAAGAGTTTGAATAGTCCTCTTTGACTGTCCGTCCGTTTGAGGATGATATGCCGAACTAAATCGTAAATCCATGCCCATAGATTTTTGCAAACTAACCCAAAATCGTGAAGTGAATCTTAGGTCTCGATTAGAAACTATGGATACTGGCATACAATGTAGTCTTACAATCTCGTTTATGTACATACGAGCAAGACGTTCAAGTGAATAAGTTTCTCGTATAGGTAAGAAATGAGCAGATTTGGTCAATCTATCAACAATGACCCAAATTGCATCAATTCCTTGAGAAACCTTGAGAAGACCAGTAACGAAATCGATGGTAATGTGCTCCCACTTCCATTTTGGAATTTCAAGTGGTTGCAATGGACCTTTTGGCACTTGATGCTCTGCCTTGACTTGTTGACAAGTTAAACACCTTGAGATAAACTCCGCTATCTCTCTTTTCATATTGCTCCACCAAAATTTATGTCAAAGATCACGATACATTTTGGTACTCCTGGGATGGATTGCAAATGGTGTGTTGTGCGCCTCCATCATGATCTTATACTTCAAATCAGAGTCGTTAGGAACACAAAGTCTGGAGTTGACTCTAAGTATTCCTTCTTCATCGATTCTTTCTTCTGGAATGATTATTATCATTCCATAATATTCAGAAGCTGTTTTGTTTTGTTAGGCTGGAAATTGAGTTATGTTGGGAGATATAACTTCTTTATGTAATAAGGTTATATATTAGGAGTGTGTCAAGGAGGTTATTTCACGTTACTTGGGATTCTATGTTTAAAAACTTGTTGGGTTTATTTTGGAGTTTGATTTTTATTAGAATATCCTATGGGATGAGTTTGAGATAGATAGGAATTTGAGTGATTTTCAGCTGATGGGATTTAAATTGATGCAAAGTAGGAATGTGATGGGAATCCAACAATAGAGAACACACTTAGAGAGCTAGAATTGAGAGGAAATCTTGGAGGAACAAGGTAAGGAAGTGAATTCACGAAGATTGCAGAATTGAAGAACGAGAAGGGTGGTCTATTAATATTCTTCTTTAATTTTAGTTTTGTAATTAGGATGATAATTTCTTTTATTTATTCAGTATTTAATTCATTAGTTATGAACTAAATTACTTTTTAGGCTTACATTGGATCTTTAATATTGAATGATAATTATTATGCCTTGTTTTGAGTTTAATAAATTATTAATTCAGTTTATCTATTGTGATTTATGCTCAATTTATGAATTGCTTGATCACCAGTTTTATGTGGATTTTTATGGATTTGAGAGATGATGTATGAGTCTTACCTAGTCACAATAGCATGTGTTCTTGAATTCTGTGATTTAATATAATTTTGATTTATCTTAGGTTAGAGATATGCCTAGCATCGCATGTAATCTGATAAGAACATGGATTTAAACTCTTCTTAATTGTAATTCACATAGAGATATAGTGAGTTAGTTAATTAGAGTGTTTGGCTTAATTTTATCTAATTTGTGGATTTAAGTTAATATGGTATTAGTGCATTGAGAACTGGCTAATTCTACATAAGTGTTCTTGATTAATAAACTGAGATAGTGAATTAAACTGAAATAAGGTGTGATATTGGAATGATACTTAAAGTGAAGTTGTAAAGCCTAACTCTCCATTATTTGTTTGAAATTAAGGTTTTTAAGTTGTGTTGATTCTTTGGTAATTTTAGTTTCTAATTTTTATTAGTTATAATCATTGAGTTTGATTAATTTAATAAAATTGGGTTAAAATAAAACTAGTAATTGTTTGGAATAATTTCTTGTTATTCTCTATGGGAACGATACTCTACTTGCTATGTATTGCTTGTTGACCACGTATACTTGCGTGATTGTGCGTAATTAGATTTTACACCAACAAAGGTTGCCATAGAGTTGTTGAACAGTCATTTCATGGAGATTCTTTGATTCTCTGATGGCAGTGGTTTTGGCATCCCACTTACTAGGTAAATCTCTCATGAATTTTATGATCAGATCTTTGTTTGGATAAATCTTTTCAAAAGCTCGAAGAGAGTTGAGCAGAACATTGAATCTTTTATAAGTGAAAGTTACATTTTCTCCAGGAACATGGGCGAACATTTCATATTGTTGAGCCAAAAGAGATTGCTTGTTTTCTCTCACTTCTTCAGTTCCTTCGTGCATAATGAGCAGTGCTTCCCAGACTTCCTTGGCAGTTTTGTTGTTAACGACATTCTCGAACAGATCATCTTTTAAAGACTGGAACAAAATGTTCTTGGCCTTTTTGTCTAGTTGGACGGCTTTCTTCTCGTTGTCAGTCCATTCTATTTTAACCTTGATTTGAACTCTGTTTGGATCGTCTGGAGTTGGTGCAAGCTTTCTTTAAATGTAGGGTCCATTCATAACAGTTTCATATAGCTCTTCATCTATTGAATCCATGTAGGCTTGCATACGAACTTTCTAGTTGGTAAATTTGTCTGTGTTGCACATTGGTGGCTTGTTGCCTCCTCCAGTCTTGGATTCGCTTATTAGATGTGCCATTGGATCTATTAAAGCTTTGTAGGCTGATTGAGAGAACATGCTCTGATACCAATTGTTAGTTCCCAGAGGCACGATAATTATCTAGAAGGGGGGTTGAATAGATATTTTAAATTTTTCTTTTTCAAGATACTTTATCAGATTTTTTAATAAATTAACCACAACAGAATATATGATTTGTGTGTTCCCCTTTAAGATAAACCAAGTTAATAGGTGATAAGAAGTTATGACAGATATAACAGTTATAGCAAGAATATAAAATACATAGTGATTTTAAGTGGTTCAGAGCACTCAAGGCTCCTAGTCCATTCTTCTACTCCTCGAGTAGGAAATCCACTAAGGATGTCTTTACAATCTTTGAATCACTTAGAATCCTTCAAGACTAGCAGTCTTGGAACTTCTTAGTTCACTTAGAACTCTTCAAGTCCAGCAGACTTGGAACTTCTTAGTTTACTTGATGAGAGTTGAGTTCTTGGGTTGTGCTACTCAATTGCTGTTAAGCATATGTTCGAAAGAACTAAGTATCTCAGCAAGCTTTCTTTCTTGATTAATCATAGAGTTGAGCGTTTAGTGTTCTTCAGCTTTTTGTTGAGTACTTGCTTGCTTGTTGCATCTGTGTCTGATTTGTATATAAAGGAGCCTTTGAAATATGTCTGTTTAAAGGTTTCTATTGAAGCATTAAATACATCAAACATTTTTGAGCATCGATGTTGACTTCCTAGAAATTTGTTATTCAGTCGTCTGACTCACTGACACGTCAGACTGCTATCTCACCTAACACCTGAAAAAGCTTCTTTAGCAGGCATGCAGTACTTTCCTTAGCTTCGTCAATAAGTTTCTTCGATATATACTAAGGATGAGTGTTAGTTCATTGGGATTCCCGTCTCGATGTCTATAATCCATTCTTCATTTGTAGTATTTTATCCTTCAGCTAATGGATAAGGCTCGATGCTTCTGATGCTGACAGGAGATACACTACGATCATGATCGTGGTGTTTTATCATATTCGTGCTTGATTCAACCAGATATAAGAGAACACTATAATTTCTCTTAACTACTGGTAGACTACGATCTTTACTTGCTTGTTTTGTAGACTCTACGCTTCCGAGAGCAAACTACGATTCTTGACTTTGCTTGGTAAGCGCTTAGACCAACTCTACGATTCTAAGTGAGGCCCTCCAAAGCAGATTACGATTCTGCCTTGGCTTCTGCAATTACTTGGCTGGCTTAACAAACTACGATTCTGTTGATGCCTATCTATTACATCTCAAAATAGATTAACCTAACAACTTTGATCTTTTCTTCTATACATTCATTTACAGAATGATAAACATAAAGCACAGATCAACCTAACAATTTTGATCTATCACCTAAGTCCTTTTACATATGTTCTTTGAAGGACTTTACATATAAGCATGTTTATTTACTTTCAACATCCAATTTTAGTATGCAATTCCCAACACAGTACATTATTCATTTATGGTTCATAACTACTCTGTAATACGTCGTTGTTGAACCCTTACATTGTCATTACATTTTTGATTCAACTAATCCTTGGTTGATGTACGTTGAACACTAAATTACCCTTAAAACTTATCCAAACCAAACTTTCTTTGGTGCGGACTTATATGTTAAAACTGAGATGAACAACCCTATTACATGGAATTATTTACGCGGAAGCATTTAGATGTTTGTGCACAATACATGGTACGAAGGGCTGATCACCCTAAGTACGGGAAAGAAAGGTCCCTATAGTCTAATGACTGTTAAGGTTTAAATTAAAAAATACTTATAACCTCAGACATAGTTTATGATCTTGTGACCCTTAGATAATTTCTAATATCAGTTCTTGATTATCGATACTAGAAAATGTTATTCAATTCAGTTTCATTGTCAGTTATTATGTTCTTTTAAGTGAGCATTTATTTTGCTCACTCTTGCATATATATAACCATTACAGCTACAGTTGAGAAGGTTGACGAGCCAACCACTAGTGGAGGGAAAGGCAAGGTGAGCAAGTGTTGAAGACTTGTTAAATTGTTAAGACTAATATTTCCAAACCTTATTTAAATTGTTGAGACTTATGTTGCCAGACTTAGTATTAATTATGTGATGTAATTAATTATTATTTTTTCCGCATTTGATGAATGTTTTAAGGTTAGACAACCTAGGTTTTATTGGTTTAAGTTATGTAAACCTTTAATGGGAAGATTTATTGCTTAAGTTTTATTTAATTTGGGTAGTTAGAAATGAATGTTTAGACAGTGAACACCAAATCCTGTGGGAATAGAGTACCCAAATTTGGGGGTGTCACAAGTTGGTATCAAAGCTTTAGGTTATGAACCTTAGGTGGGGAAAAACCTTAGGAAGTAACTTTATAGGAGATTGAAAAGATAATGGTGATAAACTCTTATCGAGTTTTAAGGAATAAATAATAAAACACTCTATGTGCTTGTGTGTTTCAACCTATGTGCTCATGAGTATTAAATAGTGACAAGTAGTAATTAAAAAACTTAAATTTTGTTGTCAGGATGGCAAATGTGGGAGAATCCAATCAGGCTAGGGAGGAGGGATCTCAGATGCCTAGAGAGGAGGAGCCTCAAGATATTCAGGTAGTCTGGGAACAGCTAGTGCCAAGGTAGTCATCTTCATTGGTCACAGTGGTTGGTTATGCCCCGGAGTTTTAGCAGGAAGGGTTACCTGATGACGAGGATGTGGTAGAAACGGATGAGGAGGATCCTGTGGAGCTACCATAGACAGATGAAGAGGAAAGGGAAGAGTTTCCACCAAACTCTATTGCAGCTCAAATGTATGACGAGGTGTACGACTATAACATTAAGCTTCAGGATAGAGTCAGCGAATTGGAGGAGTTGGTTAATGAAAAAACAGACCACGGTAGCATAGAAGAACGATGAGATCCAAGATCTTAATGAATGTTTAGGTAATGTGGAATGGAAGCTGGTTCACATAGAGGGGGGAAAGGAGAAGTTGATGGAGGAGGTTGCGAAACTGAAGGATAACCTGAAAGAAGAGTCCGCCAAGAGAGCAAGGGCAGAAGATGCTTACGAGAAGGCTTCCTAATGTGCAGAGCAGAGGGAGAGGTACAAACAAACAAGGTAAAGATGGAAGAGATGGATTGTGTTTTCCACACAGTGATAAACAGAGCTCAAGACTGAGTCATGTACTATCTGACTCAGTTCGAGGAATTGCCATGGTATATGTTAAATCGTAGAACGATGTTCCGTATCATGGAGGAGGAGTGCCATAAGGCTGTGCAGCGTCTTAGTAGGCCTTAATAGAAAAGTTTATTTATTGAATGAATACTTATATAATAAATAAGATGTAAATCCCAAGTGTTATATGACCAATGGGATATGATGATGTTATCATGAACCTTTATCGGTTCAGGAAAGTGATGTAAATAGCAGTGATGCTATCATTTCTATGTCTTTAAAAGAGTATGAATGAATAAAGTGATAATATTTATTCAAAATGTTATGTGTTACGTGTTGATCTTTTATGATGTGTAAGATAAGTAGAAAATACCTAAGGAATTTAGTAATGACCTAATAAGTGTATTTTAAATAGAAAATGTCTCCAAGACGTCAACCACGATAAAGAACCCCTGAGGGAGTTGGTGACAACAACACCAATGCTAACCTAGTTCAGCAGTTGGTGACATTATTGAAGGGAGCACTTCAGAATCAGCCGCAGAATCAAGCTGCAACCTTTAAAGATTTTAATGCAGTAGGACCACAAGAGTTTCGTGGGTCCATGAATCCAGTTGAGGCACAGACCTGGATCATGGAAATAGAAAATATGTTTGACGTTGCTAGAGTCGGTGAAGACCAGAAGACTACTTTTGCAACATTCATGTTGAAATCAGAATCTAGTTACTGGTGGAAGACAAATAAAACATAAGGGGGTCAGAGAGTAATGGCATGGAATAGGTATAAGGAAATATTTATTGAGACCTATTTTCCAAAGAGCTCACAAAATCAGATGGAGGTCCAATTTTTAGAGTTAAAGCAGGGTATGATGACGTTGTTAGAGTATGCGGTAAAATTCAATGAGTTGGCAAGGTTTGTGTTGTATCAGGTTAACACGGACGAGTGCAAAGTAAGAAGGTTTGAATAGGGACTGAAACCCTGGTTGTATAGCAGAGTCTTTATGTTTCAGCTGAAAACATTTATAGGAGTACTTGAGAAGGAGATTATCGTGGAGGGTGGAAGCGATGTCTTAATAAAATACAATCAGGAACAAAGAAAGAAGAAGAATGAGAATGAACGCAAAACTGGTAGTAGCAGTGGCAGAAATAATAACCCAAAGAGGAAGTGGAATGAGGGTGCAGGTGCTAGAAGTCAGCAGAGTAGCTATCAAAAGAGGAAATTTGAAGCATATTCTATCTGTGGAAGAAACCACACTGGCGTGTGCTTGAGGGGTAAGCGAGTGTGCTTTAACTGTGGCCAGGAGGGTCACATTGCTCTGAATTGCCATCAACAGAAGAAGAATGCTTGTTGCACATGCGGGTCGAAGGATCATTTAGCTCATGAGTGTCCTAAAAAGATAGTTGGAGGTATAATCGAAAGCAAGGGAGGTAGCAATGGAGGTACGTTAGTTATTGCTAGACCAACGTCATCGAGCATACCCACAGCCAAAACCTTCAACATGACCATGCAGGATGCGATGCAGTCAAAAGATGAGGTGTTAGGTATCATTCCAATCAATGATATAGATGCATATGTATTATTTGATTCGGGTGCTACTTGTTCATGTATATTTGATAACTTTGCTAAGAGTTTAGGATTGCCTAGTGAAGAGTTGAATTTCCCATTGAACATAAAAATTACGAATAGGGAGGTGATTCTTATTAGATGCGTATATAAGAACTATAAGGTGAATACTAAGGGAAACATAATGACAGTAGATTTAATCCCAATTAAACTTAGGAAATTTGATGTTGTATTGGGGATGGATTGGTTATTCAATTATGGAACGATAATTGATTGTCAAAAGAAAAGTATAAACCTTATGACTTCATCAAATGTAGTTTTCTAAAGTAGCAAGTCACCTAGACAAGCGAGTTGTCTTAAGATGATGCAAGCCAAGAAGTTATTGAGACAAGGTTATATAGGATATTTAGCTTACATAGTCGATACTCAGAAGAAGGGTGTGAAACTGGAGAAGATACCAGTTGTTAGGAATTTTATGGACGTATGAATGATTTTCCAGGACTTCCACCTGACAGAGAGATGGAGTTCGTTATCGATTTAGCACCAGGGACTGCTCCGATATCGAAGGCCCCTTACAGGATGGCCCCAGTAGAGATGAAGGAATTGATGGTACAACTGCAAGAGCTGCTAGACAAGAAATACATTTAGCCGAGTGTATTGTCATGGGGGGCGTCGGTGTTATTCGTAAAGAAGACGGATCAATGCGTCTTTATATTGATTATAGGGAGTTAAATAAAGTCACTATTAAGAATAAGTATCTGTTACCAAGAATAGATGACTTGTTTGATCAGCTGAAAGGAGCTAGATACTTTTCGAATATAGATCTGAGAAGTGGGTATCATCAACTAAAGGTAAGAAAGGAGGATGTATCGAAGACGGCATTCAAAACTCGGTATGTACACTACTAGTTTCTGGTAATGTCTTTTGGTTTGACCAATTCCCTTGCAGCATTCATGGATTTCATGAACAGGATGTTTAAACCATTCTTAGATAAGTTTGTGGTGGTGTTCATTGATGATATCCTGGTGTACTCCAAATCTTAAGAGGAACAGGTGGAACATTTACGTTTGATGTTAGAGATGCTAATAAGGGAAAAATTATACGTAAAATTCTCTAAGTGTGAAATCTGGCTAGAATGTGTACAATTTCTTGGGCATGTGATTAACAAAATCGGATAATACAGAAACTTTATCTTCCAACCCGTGCATACATGCTACATGGTACACATAATCATACAAAGTCATTCCATTGAAAATTTGGGTACAACAAATGAATGAATTAACTATCTTCTTATTACAATCATAGTAAAATCCTTTCTTATTACAATTCATAAACCTTTCCAAGTTCATAAACATCATTTGTTTATTGTTCATAAGTATAATACATACAACCATACTAGTCTATTACAGGATATTTAACTATCCATCTTAGCCTTTCCTTTATCTCTCTTAGAACTCTTAGAGACGTTCGGCTTTTTAGCTCAAATCATATAATTCAAGCAAGAAGTGAGCATGACTAGCTCAGCAAGTCTAACAAAGTATAATATCAATACAACATTCGAGAATTATATGATTATCTTCCATAACTGAACAAATAGTCATGAAGTACTATGAAACATTGACTAGTACTTATCAACTTATAACATCAATTCCAAAGTATATAATAGCTTAGGAATTCTGAACCGGTCGAAAGACCATGAACATAATTTTTTTTGTTTTCATACATGAAAAGGACATCACAGCACTAAGGCCGTACATCCGACATTTCTCACTAGCACTTCTAGGTGATCAGCCTATAGTACTCTATGTTGATCAACATTCATCCGTTAAATGTATTTACGTTTAAGATTTGGCAAACTCGCGTGCCCATCGAATAAACGATGAAAAATACTTTTGTTTGTTCATAGACAAACTTACCTTTAAATCCGTACCAAATACTTGGCATAGGATAGCGTTATCATTTCTATATAAAAAGACATGTACACAAGTCAATCTAACTCTTAATAATAGTCTAGTCGAGTTAAAACTGGCATCTACCCTTTCTTTCAAATCATTCATGCAACTCATCACATGAATCATAGAAAACTCGGCTAACACAAAGGTTAGACAAGCATTAAGAAAACTTGCCTTGAAGCGTCTTCGAATAAAATATTCAACAGTTCTCAGTCTTTATAGTATCTATATGATATATTCATATAGTACACTGTAATTAGCTACTAAACAATCTCATCACATTGTTATTACCAGCTTTTTTCTCTTCTATATTTTAATTGAATTTATTTCATTAATAACATCAATCTGATTTACTACCCCTTCATCACGGCTTATTAATGTTCTTACGTTATTAACCGAGACTCGATCATTATTGGTGAAGTACCAATGTCGAACACCATTTACAGTTTACTTACTTCCACTTTGCATTCTTAGTTTAATTTTTATTAAACCATCCTTAATTTTCTAACTTTATCATTATATAAGTGATTTAAGACTGAGCGTTTACATGTATATGAAGTACACATACATTCTACTATTTGTTACCAATAAATTGGAATTACAAAACCAACTTGATCAACTCATTCCTATAGTATCGCTATACAAGCATGGCTACTTCTTCTTTACTTAACATCAAACGCCACAGGGCCAGCCATCAGACCTGCGTCTCGTCCTTGTGTCAAGTTGAATTATATGTATGAGTGGCGCTGTAGAACCACTCTTCAGTGACTACCATATATCATGCATGGCATGGGCACATGCTGGCATATATAACTCTGTCTGTCAAGTGCCATGCACTGCCAGAGCTCGAAAAAATTTTGACAAGAAAAATTTTTAATGAACTTCCCGGGCTCATAACTTCTTCGTTATAAGTCCGAATTGGTCCGTTCAAAAGCCCTTAGCTCCCATTTTATATACTCTAAGTGTTCAAGCAAGAATTTTACATTTCTGAATCCATTAACTTAGAATTCACTTTTAAGTTCATTATCGAGCGTTCGTTTATCGTTTATGAGCATTCAATACTCGTTTTCTTCGTTCTAAGTCAGAATTCAACGATTCTTGAGTCCACAACTCTTGAATACCTTATCTCACATGTTGACATTGAAAACCAATGTTTCCAAGTCACACAACAACTTTTGACTACTAATCCGGGATTTCTATGCTATCGACGTTTAACGTCTAATTCCGTAAAATTTGCCATAACTTTGTTACCCGTGTTCTGTATGACAAATCAAATGGAAAAACTCCATTGATTCCTTATCTACATCCTAACCAAGCAAGATTCACATACCCTATCAAAGATGGTTTTCAATTTGTCCATCAACAACCAAGTTAATGTTCAATGGTTTCTACGATTTAAATTTACGTAAACCCTTACGATTTCTACTTATACATGACTTATCAATGTTTTAATCAATAAAAGTCATCCTTATTCCTCCATAAGAGGCATGCTCCACCAATCTACGATTCTCTATGAAAAAGGAATCGAAAAGATGAAAAGTTAACGTTTACAAAATTTTACCTCTTCGTTCTTCACGTTCTTGGTAAAACTCCTTATGTTTTGATTCAAAGTAGGATCATTACTTATTTCTTGCTCTTTCTCTCTCTTAATATAAGTTAGAAAAAGTTTGTAAAATAACTAATGAACAACCTAAGCTTTCTTTTATAGGAAAACCAAATGGAGAGCATAATGGTCATCCTCCCCAATCTCCTTATTATTCAAGTCTTAGCCACCAAGTAATCACTTTACTTGGTGGCCAAGGTCGTCAACCCACAAGGTCCATGGGTCATCCCCATGGGTTGCCCCATGGGTTTTACCCATCCAAGCTTTGGCTCGATCCACCATTCGGTTTCTTGGATCTAGGCTTTAATTAAACTTAACATCGGGCCTTAACTTGGGATTGATTACATAATTCATCGGGCTTGATATAATCCAAGTCCAATTGATTATACAAAGTCCTTAAACTCTAAGTCCATTAAGAACCAATCGTATTCTACGCGTATAACTCACGATTCTCTTCAGATAGTATTCAGATGATATATTCAGTTTTATACATCATATTAAATCTTCAGACTATACTCATATACTAAATAGTATCATACTCAGATATCGTATATAATAATCTTAATCATTATATCGATTTCATTTCCTTTCTAAAATCATTTTCCTAACCCTTAGGTTTTAAGTCCATAGGCAAAAACTTCGCTTTGCCATAACTCAAATATTATTGGATATTCCATCTCATCTTCAGTATTCTATCATTACGCTTTTCGTAATTTCAAACTTAATTCTTGTTAGTAAATGGATGAATAGTGTTTTTTACGAAAATTTCTCGAAAACTTTTATTTTCATCTTGAAAATTCAAAACAATTAATTCTAGCACATAGCCGTAATCCTAACCACATCCACACATCCTAGGTCATAAAAACAATCTTCACATAACTTACTCACACATAAAAAATCAATTAAATTCATTTAATTCACATAATCAAATAAAAATTTAATTCTCATATAAATCAATTTTCTCGCAGTTACATTCTCCCCTTATAAGGATTCTCGTCCCCAAAATCTCGCTTATAATTACATAAACAAATGAGGAAAATTTTCTTCATTTTACTTTCGAGTTCCCACGCTGCTTTCTTCAAAGATTGTGGTTCCTCCAGATCACCTTCACCGAAGGTATTATCTTATTTCTCAAAACTTGTTCCTTCCTATTAACAATTTGAACTTGAAGTTCTTCATACGTTAAATCTTTCTCTATCTGAATAGATTCATACTCTATTACGTGTTTATAGTCCGATTTATAGGACGCAATACGTATAATGTGAAACACATCAGTATATTGCTCCATTTCTGGAGGTAAAGCTACTTCATAAGCTACCTCTCCTACCCTTCTTAATATTTCAAAAGGTCCTATAAACCTTGGAATTAACTTCCTTTTCTTCCCGAAATGTATCTTTTCTTTCCAAGGTGATACTTTCAGAAATACATATGACCCTACTTTAAATTCCCTCATCTCTCTGTGAGGATCAGCATACTTCTTCTGCCTATCTTGAGTTGCTACCAATCGAGTACGAATTAGCTTTACCATGTCTGCCATCTATTGTACCATCTCAGGCCCCAACATCCGACGTTCACCTACTTCATCCCAACATAGTGGAGTTTTGTACTTCCTCCCATACAACGCTTCGTAAGGCGGCATGCCTATACTAGCGTGAAAACTATTGTTGTACGCAAATTCTACCAGAGGTAGATGTTCGTCCCAACTCCCTTTGAAATCCATAACGCAAGATCTTAACATATCTTCAAGCGTTTGAATTTTCCGCTCACTTTATCCATCCGATTGAGGATGATATGTTGTACTCAATCTCAACTGCGTTCCCATTTGCTCTTGCAAACTCCTCCAAATGTTCGATGTGAATCGTGGATCACGATCTGACACAATCGAAACAGGTACTCCATGTCTTTAAATAATTTTTTTGACATACAGTTTAGCTAATTGTTCTAGGTTATACCTTACTCCTATTAGTAGAAAGTGAGCCAATTTCGTTAATCGATCCACTATTACCCAAATAGCATCGTATCCTTTTCTTGTTGTTGGAAGTCCCACCACAAATTCCATTGTGATATGCTCTCATTTCCACTCTAGAATTTCTAATGATTGCAAACCCACTAGGTCGTTGGTGTTCAGCCTTAGCCTTTTGACAAGTTAAGCACTTACTAACATATTCTGTTATCTCCCTTTTCATGTTTGGCCACCAAAAGTTCTGACGAAGGTCTTGATACATCTTCGTACTACCAGGATGTATCGAGTACCTCGAACTATGGGCCTCACTCATTATCTCCTCTTTTAATTTGGAATTATTTGGAGCCCAAATTATTCCTTCAAAACGAAGCAATCCCTCCTTATCGAGATTATATTTAGTCTTTTCTTCATCTTCCATTCTCTTCTTCATATGTTCGCATTCCTCGTTGTTTAATTGCACTTCCTTAACCCCTTCCACTATGGTTAGTTGAGTTTCCACTGAAAATAACATTTCCATTGCTTCATCCGGTGATTTAACTTCTAACTCCATTCTCGCCATCTCTGTTACTAACTCATTCTGAGTCATTAACATTGTCAGCGTTTCTCTACCCTTTCTACTTAGCGCATCGGCTTCTACATTTGCTTTCCCCGGATGAAATAAAATATCACAATCATAATCTTTTATTATTTCTAACCACCTTTTTTGCCTCATATTCAACTCCTTCTGTGTGAAGATATATTTTAGACTTTTATGGTTCGTGTATATCTCACACTTCTCACCATATAAATAATGCCTCCATATTTTTAAAGCAAAAACTACAGCTGGCAATTCTAGGTCATGAGTAGGATAGGCCTTCTCATAATCCTTTAATTGACGTAACGCATACGCAATGACCTTACCATGCTGCATGAGCACGCAACCCAGTCCTCTATGAGAAGCATCGCTATACACTACAAAATTCCCCGTATCATCTGGCAAAGACAATACAGGTGCCTCACTTAACCTCTTCTTTAGTTCCTGAAAACTATTCTCACATTTTTTAGTCCACACATACTTCATTGACTTCCTAGACAAATTTGTCAGCGGAGTAGCTATTTTAGAAAAGTCTTGGATGAACCTTGTATAGTATCCTGCTAACCCCAGAAAACTCTGAACCTCAGTTGGCATTTTTGGTTGTTCCCATTCATTAACTGCTTCTACCTTTGCTGGATCCACGAAAATGCCATCTTTATCAATAACATGTCCCAGAAACTACACTCGTTTAAGCCAAAATTCACACTTTGTGAATTTCGCATACAACTTCTCCTTCTGTAGTGTCTCCAACATTATCCATAAATGTTCATCTTGATCTTTTGGCATCTTAGAATAGACTAGAATATCATCAATGAACACTACAATGAACTTGTCCAAATACTGTTTGAACACTCTGTTCATCATATCCATGAATGCGGCTAGCACATTAGTCAACCCAAACGACATAACCAGAAACTCGTAATGACCATAACGAGTCCTGAACACCGTCTTAGGTACATCCTCCTTCCTCACTTTTAACTGATGATACCTCGTACGCAAATCTATCTTAGAAAAATACTTTGCCCCTTTCAACTTATCAAATAGATCATCGATCCTGGGCAACGGGTATTTATTCTTGATCGTTAACTTGTTTAACTCTCGATAGTCGATACAAAAGTCGTAACGACCCATCCTTTTTCTTTACAAACAATACTGGTGCTCCCGAAGGAGATATACTTGGTTGAATGTACTTCATATCTAATAGTTCCTGTAGTTGAACCACTAACTCCTTTATCTCAACTGGCGCCATCCTATATGGTGCCCTTAAAACTGGTGTCGTACCCGGTAATAGATCAATCACAAATTTGACCTCTCTATTCGGCGGAATACCCGATAATTCCTCTGAAAATACATCCGCAAACTCTTGAACTATAGGTATCTATTCCAATGATACTCCCACTCTTTTGGTATCCACAACATGGCACAGATAACCTACACACCCCTTTCTCAACATCTTCCTAGCTTGTGTCATCGTTAAACAACAAGAGCGTCTCGGTGATTTACTACCGAAGAACACTACCATAGTTTTCTTAGAAAGCCGAAGGTTCACACTTTTCCTATGGCAATCTATTATAGCCTTATGGTTAATCAACCAATCCATACCAAGAATTACATCGAATTCTTTTAACCTTATCGGCACTAAATCTCACCGATAACTTATTACCTCTATATATCTACTCAACAATCCCTATGAATATGTTCAATGAGGATTATCTCTTCGTTTGCTACCTTAACGTCTAAAGGTATTGCTAACTTTTTAGGGATTAAACCTAATTGCTTAGCAAATCAATATGCTATAAAAGAACAAGTAGCACCCGAGTCAAATAACACATAAGCATTCATTTCATTGACTGGAATGATACCTGCTACCACATTCGATGATGCAACCGCATCTTGGACAGTCATATTAAAAGTATGGGCTGAGGGTCTACCCGCCGATGGTGTTTGTCTAGTAATGGCTAACTTACTACTACCAGAGCCCTTATTACCCTCTAACCCCTTCTTCGGGCAATTTCTTTCCATGTGGTCCAACGATCCACAAAAAAAACAACCATGATTTTTCTTAGGGTTAGGACAGTTGGGTGATAAATATCCCTCTTGCCCACAGTTATAACAAACTAATTTTCTCTTCAGACAGATTCCCAAAAGAGTCTTTCTGCATGTCTTGCATGCCCCCATTCTATGTTTAGGATCCCCTTGTTTCACCCCAGTATTCCCGGGGTTAAAACTTTTCCTTTTTGGCATACTGCCACTACCACTGGCAACCTCTGCCTTGGTTCCTCCTTCTCCCTTATTATTATTCTTTCTTTTCTTATGGTATTGAGTCAATGCCTCACTACCACCTTCGGCTATAATTGCCTTTCCAGAATGGTCCCATAGGAAGCACTCTAGAACACTAAAATCCTACTGTAGAGCCATGGTTTCAAGCCCTGCTCAAACCTACGAGCCTTCCTCTCTTTTGTGCCCAGTTGATGTGGAGCAAATCTTTCCAATTCATTAAATTTGGTTGCGTACTGGGGAACCGTCATGTCCCCTTGTTTAAGTTCCAAGAACTTAATCTCCATCCGCCCTTGCATGCTAGTAAGAAAGTAGTTCTCAAAGAATACCTTCTTGAACTGTTCCCATGTAACCGCCTCTATTTTAGCCCCACCCTGGTGAGCCTCCCACCAATAATTGGCTTCCCCTTTCATCATGTAAACCACAAAAGAAGTCTTTTGCGCCTCACCTACGTTTGTGATAACAAACACCTTCTCTATCTCTTTCACCCATGTCTGGGCCTCTAATGGGTTCGTCGTTCCTTTGAACTTTGGCGGACCAACACTTTTAAATTCTTTAAAGGTAGTCGTTCTGCCTACACTAGGTGCTGCGGGAGCTCTACCCCCCAACTTGGTTAAATGTTGCCGTTAATAAATTAACAAACACTTACATAGGGTTATTTGGACCCCCTGGTTATCATTATGTGACTCAGCCTCTTAATTACGTTGTCTTTGTGACGCCCCAAAATCTGGTCTATCTTCACACCCAGATTCCGTACATCACGATCCCATCTTCTTCCAAACATACATCATTATATAGCTAAATATAACAACATACACTCTAAAATCCCAGGTTCTGGAAACCTTATAACCTTTTTCATTTCAAATAATGATAAATACATTATTCATTTCATCTTACAAGAGTGACTTTTATCCGCCACCAAGGATACATAACAGTTCCTTAAACTAGTCTATCGTTCAATTTCATTTTCCTATATTATAAGTCTTCACTTGATCTTCTCGCTTATTCACATTCTGAATAGCACCTCATCTGGATACTGTTATCTTGATCTTTATGGGATCCTTAAGTTCTTCTAACATCGTTCGCTGAAAATGTTTTTCATTTAAAAGCAAGTGTGAGCATTCAATTTCCAGCAAGTCATAGCAGTTGAACAAACATCTTCAAGAATTTAAACATTCTTTTAAGACTTCAATAACCGAAAAAAGGTTATGAAGCAGCTTGAATAATAGGAATAATCTCGATTCCTATCATTTTACAACATTATTCACATGCACTTTGAAATAGTTTCATTCTTCTACCTTTTTCATACTCATCCTGTCTGGCTAGAATCATTAGCACACACTTAGCAATAACGAATCATGTATAGACAGAGCATTCTCTTATTGAACAATTCAATCACAGAACAGTTCATATCATAGAAACACCGAAGTGTTCACATTGTGGCTCAAGGCCTCATCCGTTCTACCACCTTGTACAAATATCACACATTCACACATAGACAGAACTTCTCAAGTTCAACATATGAGAAGCTCAAGAAACTAGCATTCATTTAAAATATGAATGAAGTTAGGAAACTTGCCTTATGTACAGCTACAGCTTACGCTGAACTGCTCATTCCAGTTCCTATGGAGCACATAAGAAAAACAACACATACACTAATTAGTCATGTATATTTGACTTATGCATTAGTTTGCTTAACTTACTTCTTAGGGTTCGCGTTCTTTTAACCTAAGTTTACGCGACCACTTTCTTTACCGTTCTACGGCTTCATGACATACGGAGATGTCTTACTTTTATGTTCATCATCTTTGATGTTTTACATCTTATCTTCTTCTTATTACTTCTCTAAGACTCAAAGACATCATCGCTTCTGCTCAGCCAGAACTTATACGTATCGATGAAGATGGCGCTGCCATTTCACTCTTCGATGACTACCCATACTATGCATGGCAATCATGGCCATGACATGTATAACTCATTCTCAGTCATACACGCTGACCTTTTGTCCCCGAAAATTTTTGACAGTTAAATTTTCAATGAACTTTCTGGGCTCATAACTTCTTCATTATAAGTCTGAATTGGTCCGTTCAAAAGCCCTTAGCTCCCATTTTATATACTCTAAATGTTCATGCAAGAATTTTACATTTATGAATCCGTTAACTCAGAATTCACTTTTAAGTTCATTATCGAGCGTTCGTTTATCGTTTATGAGCGTTCAATACTCGTTTTCTTTGTTCTAAGTAAGAATTCGATGATTCTTGAGTCCACAACTCTTGAATACCTTATCTCATGTGTTGACATTGAATAACCAACATTTCTAAGTCACACGACAACTTTTGACTACTAATCAGGGGTTTCTACGCTTTCGACGTTTAACTCTAATTCCGTAAAATTCGCCATAACTTTGTTACCCGTGTTCTATATGCCAAATCAAATGGAACAACTCCATTGATTCCTTATCTACATCCTAACCAAGCAAGATGCACATACCCTATCAAAGATGGTTTTCAATTTGTCCATCAACAAACAAGTTAATGTTCAATGGTTTCTACGGTTCAATTTTACGTAAACCCTTACAATTTCTACTTAAACATGACTTATCAATGTTTTAATCAATAAAATCCATCCTTATTCCTCCATAAGAGCCATTCTCCAACAATCTACGATTCTCTACGAAAAAAGAATCGAAAAGATGGAAAGTTCACGTTTATGAAATTTTACCTCTTCGTTCTTCACGTTCTTGGTAAAACTCCTTATGTTTTGCTTCAAAGTAAGATGATTACTTGTTTCTAGCTCTTTCTCTCTCTCAATATAAGTTGGACAAAGTTTGTAAAACAACCTAAGCTTTCTTTTATAGGAAAACCAAATTGAGGGCATAATGGTCATTTTCCCCAATCTCCTTACTATTCAAGTCTTAGCCACACAGTAATCACTCTACTTGGTGGCCAAGTGGCCAGCCCACAAGGTCCATGGGTCATCCCCATGGGTTTTACCCATCCGGTGACCCATCAGTTCGATCTGCGATTCAGTTTCTTGGATCGGGCTTAATTAAACTTAACATCAGGCCTTAACTTGGGCTTAATTACACAATTCATAGGGCTTGATGTAATCCAAGTCCAATTAGATTATACAAAGTTTTTAAACTCTAAGTCCATTAAGTACCAATCGTATTCTAAGCATATAACTCATGTATTCTCTTCGTATAGTACTCCTACGATATTCGTATTGTACGTCATATTAAATCTTCATACTATACTCGTATACTAAATAGTATCATACTCATATATCGTACGCATAATAATCTTAATCATTATTTGAATTTCATTTCCTTTTCGAAAATCATTTTTTCCAACCCTAAGGTTTTAAGTCCGCAGGCGAAAACTTCGTTTGCCATAACTAAAATATTATTGGATATTCCATCTCATCTTCATATTCTATCATTACACGTTTCTCAGAATTTCAACCTTAATTCCCAAGCAGAAATGGATGAATAGTGTTTTTACGAAAATTTCTCGAAAAACTTTTATTTTCGTCTTAGAAATTCAAAATAATTAATTCTAGCACATAGCCAAAATCCTAACCACATATGCACATCCTAGGTCATAAAACAACCTTCATATAGCTTACTCACATAAAGAATCAATTAAATTCATTTAATTCACATAATCAAATAAAAATATAATTCTCATATAAATCCAATTTTCTCGGGCGTTACAGTATGCCTCAAGGCAACTGAAGGAATATGAGAAAGGATATCCGACTCATGATTTGGAGTTGGCTGCGATGGTATTTTCCTTGAAGATATAGAGACACTATCTCTATAGGGAGAAATGTGAGATATATACGGATCATAAAAGTTTGAAGTATATTTTCACACAAAAGGATATGAAAATGTGTCAGAGACGATGGTTAGAACTGATCAAAGATTATGATTGCAAAATATTTTATCATCTGGGTAAAGCATATGTGGTTGTCGATGCCTTGAGTAGAAAGGGTCGGGAGAAGTTGATGTTGTTAATAGCCCAAGAGGAGCTCATTTAAGCAATGGAGAAACTAGAGTTGGAAGTAAAATTTCTGAAGGAATCGGATAAAAGATTTTTCCAGATGGAAGCTAGTGCAACTTTAGTGGACAAGGTAAAGAACGCCCAACTTCAAGATGAAGGATGCGAGAAAATCAAGGAAAGAGTGTCTGAATGAGGTAAGGTGAAATTTAAGATCGATACTGAAGGATTACTGAGGTTCGAGGGAAGAATCTGGGTTCCATCAATACCTAAAATTAAAGACAAAATCTTGACTAAAGCTCATAACTCAAGATATTCAATTCACTCGGGGAGTACAAAGATGTATCAAGATTTACGACAGCATTTCTTGTGACCGAATATGAAAAGAGATGTTGCAGAATGTGTCACAAAATGCTTGACATGTCAAAAAGTCAAAGTCGAGCATCAGAGACCAAACGAATTACTTCAGCCATTGGAAATAACGAAATAGAAGTCGGAGCATATCACATTGAATTTTGTGGTAGGTCTTCCGACTACTTAGAAAGGGTACGATGCAATTTGGGTGATAGTGGACAGGCTAACGAAATTAGAACACTTTTTGCCAATAAAGATTAGATTCAATCTTGATCAGTTGGCAAAGTTATACGTCAAGGAGATCGTTTCGAGACATGAA
The DNA here is from genome assembly GCA_020205605.1 of Panax ginseng. Taxonomy (NCBI): domain Eukaryota; kingdom Viridiplantae; phylum Streptophyta; class Magnoliopsida; order Apiales; family Araliaceae; genus Panax; species Panax ginseng. The sequence goes on from CM035137.1 coordinate 62,135,688, forward strand.
ATTTTATTGTCAATTGTGTCAGACAGAGATTCGCGATTTACGTCAAACTTTTGGAAGAAACTACAAGAATGCATGGGAACACAGTTGAAAATGAGTACGACGTACCATCCTCAAACAGATGGCTAAAGCGAATGAACAATCCAGATGTTAGAAGATATGCTGATAGCGTGCATTATAGATTTCAAAGAAAACTGGGATGATTATTTACCTTTGGTTGAATTCACCTGCAATAACAGTTACCATGCAAGCATTGGCATGCCATCTTACGAAGCATTGTACGGCAGAAAGTGCAAAACTCCACTGTGCTGGGATGAAGTTGGTGAACATCAACTATTAGGGTCGGAACTGGTATAGCAGACCGCTGAGGTTGTCAAAATCAATATGGCAAGATTGGTAGCCACTCAAGACAGACAGAAGAAGTATGCTGATCAACACAGACAAAATCGTAAATTTGACGTTGGAAATTTTATTTTCCTAAAAGTTTCTCCTTGGAAGGGGAAAATCCGATTCGGTAATAAAGGAAAACTAAGCTCGAGGTTTATTGGACCCTTCGAGATGCTGCGAAGAGTAGATGAAGTGGCTTACGAGGTAGCTCTACCTACAGAATTGGAACATGTTCATAATGTCTTTCATGTTTCACTGTTACGACCGTATAAACCCGACTACAAACATGTGATTGAGTACTTTGATAAAGATTTGTCTTATGAGAAAATTCATATCCAGATAGTTGACAGGAAAGAACAAATGCTAAGGAATAAAGTGATACCTTCTGTGAAGGTTATATGGAGGAACCACAATGCCGAGGAAGCTACGTGGGAACTCAAAGATAAGATGATGAAAAGTTATCTTGAGTTATTTGTTTGAACTGTGTCTTCGATTCTAGGGACAAAATCATTATAAGGAGGGAAGAATGTGACGAATGAATTGTTTGAGTTATGATTCTGGGGACAGAATCCTTGTAAGGAGGGAAGGATATAACAATCCAGAATTTTTATACGTAATTTCAAAAATTTATTGAATTAAATAAATATTTTAGTTGATGTGTTTGTTGTTAAATAAGTATTTTTTTTTAATTGGATTATTTATTACTTAAATAAATAATTCATGAGTTGTGGAGAATTAACTTAATTAAGTGTAATATGTTAATTAAGTTGATAATCAGTAATTTGGTATTTTAAATTTAATTAAAATAAAAGAGTGATGAATTAATTATTATGTGGTAATATTCTAATTTAATTTAATAATAAAATTAGAGAGTTAATAAGGATTAAATAAATTATTATAATGTTGTTTTAATTTAATTTAGTAATTAAAGTGATGTACTAATTTATTAAATAAAATTATAATAAAATTATAATTTTGTGGCAATTTGATAATGTGGTATTTTGATTTAATAAGTTGTTGTTAGTTTTAATTTAATTAAATTTGAATATGGGAATTTAATTAAATAATGTGTGACAATAAACTATATAGTAAATGAGTTATTAAAATAAATTAAAAGAGTTTTAATTTAGTTTTGTCAAACAAGACTTAAGGCTTTTAAGTCTTTATTTTGATTCAGTTTTTGCCAAACAAGCCTTAGTGGCTTTTGAATTTTAAAAAAAAATATAACAAACAAAGGAATTAAACAGAGATATTATGTTTGTCAGTTTTTTTTTTATTTACGTATCATATGTATCAATTATATGGGTGTAAGTTATGTACTTTGTTTCTAAGCCTAAGAGTTAAAGATAGCAGAGAAAGAAAAGAGGGAGAACTCTAGAGAAATTTGAGAGTAAAATTGGGAGAAAAGGGGATTATCAAAGGAGATTGTTATTATCTTTATTTGCTAAACAAGAAGTTTAAGGTAGTAATCTAATTTTCAATTATTAGTTTACACTCTTTATTGTTCTTCATTGAAAAACTTATTTTTTATTTCTCTATAATTGGAATTCTATGATATTTGTTGAAAATATGGCTTACATATGTTAATTAGTGAACACAAACTATTTTTATATATAATTTGTATATGATTTAGAGTTGTTTAATTCATGGAAACATGATATATGTGAAGAAATCATGTTTACAATGAATTACAGTGATGTAAGCTTATTTTGGAATCAAAATTTATGTTCAATTCATGTTATAATGAGTAAATTGATTTTTAATTATGTAAATATATGAAGAAACAAAAACCATGGGTTTTAAACAAACTGTTTTTGTTGAAAAACGAATTAACAGTAATTTGTTTCGCTAAGAATGTCAAAGAGGGAAGAAATAGCAAAAATAGTGAATTCAAATGTTGTAATTTGGAAGTTTATGTTGTTTATATGGTTAAAAACATGTTAGAAATATTAGTTGTTGTTTCTGTAAAGTTTATACTACTTGGGTAAGTTAAAATATTTGTTAGAAAGAAGTTTTTAGGCCTATTTGGCTTTGTTCTGCGTTTTTCGCGAACTTCAGATTCTGGAACTGGCGCTTCGCGCTGCAACACTAGAGTTAGGCTTAAAATCGGAGCTGCAGCACTACACTTGAGCCTAAAGTTCGAGCTGTAGCACCAGTCGAGCTGCAACACCATTTTTTAGTTCAAATGGTGGCGCTACAGTGCCAATTAGCAGTTTGGCCCAGAAATTTAATTTTTAATATACAATTGTGTAATTTTTAATATAGTGTAATCTTATGACTATAAAATATGAGTAATCATGTTATGATGAAAGAGTAGACTGTGATGAATCATCAAATATGAAGATTATCAATTAACGAGTTATGTGATAAATGAAATTAGTGTTAATAAAATTAGAAGTGTGGCTTAACCATATGGTTAAACCTAAGACTACAAGTCGTACATGAAATAAATATTTAATTATGTACTGAGATCATGTAGAAACTAAATATGTCATGATGACATATGTGTAGGATATTGAGAATCAAGTTATACTGTTTAGCTTACAGGCAAGGCAAGTTTATGAACCTCAATCTCTATTTGAGCTTATCCTACCTTATTTATTTGTATGCAAGTTTGCTATCCTATCTTGTTTATAAATTACACAAGTTCTTGAATTATATTGAGTAAAGTTCTTAATTTTGTTTCCTTATTGGAAAATGTAACCTTAGCTTATCATTTTTGCTCAAGCAAGGTTTATTATATCTTTTTAATGCTTTGAAATTTATTCTTAAAGCATGACTTTGATGCAGTACATTATTCATTTATGGTTCATAACTACTCTGTAATATGTCGTTGTTGAACCTTTGCATTGTCATTATATTTTTTATTCAACTAATACTTAGTTGATGTTCGTTGAACTCTAAATTACCCTTGAAACTTATCCAAACCAAACTTCCATTGTTACGGACTTGTATGTTAAAACTGAGATGAACAACCCTATTACAGGGGATTATTTACGCGGAAGCGTTTAGATGTTTGTGCACAATACATGGTACGAAGGGTTGATCACCCTACGTACGGGAAAGAAAGGTCCCTATAGTCTAATGACTATTAAGTTTTAAGTTGAAAAATGTTACGTTTGTAAGATTCATGAATGCAATCAAATTGCACAAAATAAGCGGAAACGTGGAAAATCAGAGTTTTAAAATTTTACAAACCATATACCCGGATCATCCTTTATGCGCAATTATTAATTAAACAAAAAGATAAAGAACAAGAATCATTCCCTTGAAGATTTGAGCTTCCTCAGGTATAAGTTCACCTCCAAATCCTTTCGCGTTCAACTTGAATCCACCGGGTTTGGTTCCTTACTTTGATCAACGTTAGCCACCCAAATGTTTGGCCTCTAGAGGTGATCCACCAAGGAAGAAGAAAGATTCAAGAAAATGGGTGTTTGGAAAAACCCTAGTTTTCTATCTCTATAGAAAAAAAGCGTACTCTCCCAATTATTGGAATTACATATTCTATGAAAACGTCAACACCCTCACCCATAATAAGACTCCTCTTATTTATAGATGTGGCAACCCTCCTTAACAATTAAGGAATTGGGTTTTATTTAATTAATTAAATCCCTTTAATTAATTAGGCTCCCAATCTTATTAAGAATAATTAATTAAACTCTTTTAATTAATTAGCCTCCTAATCTTATTAGGATATTTGAGAGTACTTTTATTAATTAATTCCTTAACTCCTTTTGGAATGAAATAATAATAAGAATAATAATAATAATAATAATAATAATAATAATAATAATAATAATAATAATAATAATAATAATAATAATAATAATAATAATAATAATAATAAGACTCCTCTTATTAATTTATATTTAATATTTCTAAAATATTAAATAATAAATATTAAGCTATTTAATTTATTCTATCACCATAGATTAAATTAAATATACTTATTATTACGATTATGCCATTAACTTCTTAAATAATTATTCTTTCTTTTATGATGTGACCCTTTAGGTTCTCCATATTAAACCGGTTGTGAATAAATCAATTAGAACAATTCTAATCTTATTTAAATAAATAAATTAAACTATTAATTTATTTAATTAAATAATATTTATTCTACAATAGAGATAAGCCTTTCTAGCGATTAACAACTTTCCAGATAATAGAGATTTCAACATTAATCATAAAAGAACCTTTGAGTAAATAGTTACCGTACAATTCGATCCTTCTACCATACAATGTCCCAATTAAATATAAGACATGGAATTATTGTCAAGTCTTATTTTATTTAATTATATGTATTTCGAATCTTAAATGCACAACTTCAAATAATGCAAATTAGAAACTTCTTTCTAATTTCATTCTGCCTTGGCCAAGGATTACAGGGTTGTCATTTATCGAATCACATAGGACATTTCTCTTCTTTTACTAGAAGCGGTAGATTCTTTATTGATCATACATTATCTCCATGTACAACTTATTATACCCAAGCATACCCTTTGATATACCTGTAGACACTCAAAATTTTCTGCACTCCTATTACTAACATTGCAGGAGGGTAGATTCGTCTTTTGGAGATAACCCTGAAAGACAACTTACATCCATTCCGGATACTACCGGAAGTTCACTCAACCCGGACACAAACCGAACATCGCCCAACCCGAACACAAATCGAACATCATCTTGAACCCGGAACATACATCGGGAATGTCATTTCCAATCTCGGAGATAACCCGAGATATGTAGATCAAAAGACCGGCAACAACACCGGAGAGGACAGTTCTGTCTCTATGATAACACCGCTGACGCTTTCAGCCCAGATCCAGAGACAACATCGAGTAGCAACCCCATCCTTGGTGATAGCCCCAAGAGATGCCATTGCGCTTCTAGAATAACCCGAAATGCTTGCTTCAAACATATACAATCAGTTTCAACCACAGACATCCTGTCAAGACACACACACCTCAGACCCGGAGTTAACAACGGGCAGACAGGAACACCCACAGATGACAGTGAGGCATACAAACAAGAAGCAATCCAATCTCGGATGTAACCCTCAGCAAAGTCTGCTTTCCGCTTAAACCGGCGATAACCCCGGTGAGGAGTCACAACATCATCTTACCATCTCAACAAGATGATATCGCGGCATACCAAAAAGTAGTCCAATCTCAGCTGTAACCCTAAGCAACGTCTACTTTCAACTCAAACCGGCGATAACCCCGACGAGGAGTCAAACATCATCTTGTTCCTTCGACAATGGCACGTCGTCTCAACACTTCATACATACATCCAACAATGTCCCATAAGAACCGAGGATTGACAATCCCGAGTGACTATTACGTGTGATAGTACTTTGGATAGAATTTAAAGCTTGAAGACCATGGGCATAGACCCTCTTCCCGACTTCAGACACCCTCTAATCCATGTCATCACGTAACTCTCGACACACAAGCGATCAAAGAAGGTCGATATACCTCGCTCGGATGCTCGAATTGAAGTTCGCAAGTTCGAGCGGACATTGCGATGTATGAGTGCACGTGCGCATTACTACGAGACGACGGGACCATGAGGCTCGGATGCATCATGATGATACACCAGTACAACAACTGCTGCTACCGTGAGTTGTACCTGCCATGACCATCCGTCTATATATTCAAGCCTTGGGGTCAGCCATTTGAGAAGAAGAGGGAGGGAAAAAGGCGAGGAAGCCCTGTCCATTTTACTCTGCATACACATCTTTTGAGTGTTTTCTCACTTCTAAACACTAGTTAGCTCACATATAGCTATCTTTTATCCGGCGAGAGCTGAGTGTTTATCCATTTAAAGTCATAGAAGTCTACTTTGGCAGCCCACTGTAAGCCTTCTTATATTCTATAAAGCCTTCTTCTCATATTAGCACACACTGTTGTACATGCTGAGAGTCGTGTGAGTGTGTTTGCCCGGACTTCGGTCCGTGGTTTTCATTTCTGTCTATATATATATACTTATATATGTATATATTTCATATGGACTAACATTATCGAGTTATGCCTCGATTGAGCCTGAACTTTTGAGTCCGGAGCGCTTAATTGCTTTTATATATATATATATATATAAAAGCGTGGTCGACTCTATTCTGCGATGAGCCCGGATTTTATATCCTATGCTTTAATTGCTTTTATATATATATATATATATTATATATAAATTGTTTTCGAGATATATCTGATGAGCCCGGATTTTATATCTCAGTGCTTTAATCTCTTTTATATATATATATATATATATATATATATATATATATATATATATATATATATTATTATGCCTGGACATATCCGATGAGCCCGGATTCACATCCAAAAGTTATCGCTTTTATATATATATATATATATATATATATATATATATATATATATATATATATATATATATTACATTTCACAGAGCACGGAGTTTACTTCGTGGCCTTTTACAACTTTATTTACATTCCGTCTCGCCTTGAGTTTACTTCCGTGGCGCTTGATGCGCTTTACGCCTTTTATTTACATTTTGTCCCGCTAGAGTTTACTTACGTGGCGGTTGATCATGTTTATATATATATATATATATATATATATATATATATATATATATATATTTAGCCTTTTATATATATATAATCGCTTATCGCTTTCCATACAAATTGCAAGATTCATGTGAGCCTAGAATCATGTGATCACAAGTTCGGGCCATCAGTATCTAGATTCGGGTCCCATGATGGACATTTTTCACCGTAAGCGTACTGTACATTATTTTACAATGGTCTCAATTTCCTTGGATGGTTGTCATGCCCATGAGGAGTTCGGCATTGTCAGATATTATTTTCTCGAGAATGCTTCGCATCTCAAAATAAAAGCAAACAAGTTTGAACATTTAATAATAAAATGGAAGTATGAAAAGGTCTCAATTCCTATTGAGCATGTGGTTTGAAAAACCTCTTTTATAAAACGTCATTGCTATATCTTGGTTAAAATTGAATTTTCCTATAAAATTCAAACCTTGTGTATATAAAGCTAACGAGGCCTCGCACTACTTTCAAATAACCGCATTTGATCCACACACACACAAACACACACATTCATATAATAATTTCTTTGAAAAGTGGCGGTCACCGTAGTAACACGGATGTCTGGGGTGCCTAACACCTTCCCTCCGTATAATCAAGCCCCCGGACCCAAAATGAATCTCTTGTTTCACAGATCCGCCTAGCGATTGTCAAATCACCGGTCAATGTGTGCAACCTTTTTCAAATAAGGCGTTAGTGCAACCAATTAAATACACCAACCGGTGACTCTTAAAGTCAAATCGTCGACATTATACATGTCGGACCTTTTCACTTGTTTTTTTAAACAAATCTCACATTAACATGAGAACACCAAAGAACAAGTAATGAAAAAGGGACACTCAAAAATCCTGACGTCGACAGGTGGCGACTCTGCTGGGGACTCCAGTAAGAGGGCTTAAGCCGCTATTTCAAGCTTTTCAAAATTGTTATATGCTTGTGTGTGAATGTTTTATTTACATTTATGATGATTGTGTACGAATGCATCTTAATTACTACACTGCTAAATATCTATATGTTATATTAGTGCTTCGCACATGTCATCATTTTGCATAAACGGTGACACACGTTGTATGTGAATGTATGTTGTGTGGTCACTCCACCAGGAGGCTATCCTGTCGGTGTTTGATTACTGGACTCGTGGGAAGAATGATTCCCCGGGGCTCAGGAAAGGCACCACTTAGATTCGCTCCAGTTAAACGACCCGATTAACTTCTCGTTAAGTAGATTGCGATGATCTGGGAACCTTCATGCCAAAAAGCCGCGAGAGTAACCCTAAGATAGGTCAGCCTCTGATAAACCAAACGCGGAGGGAAGTTTCTTTATACTTTCCATTTTAAATTACCTGTAAAAACATTTACTTGTAATTCTATTCCATGTTTATTCATATGTAATGGAAAATATGAAGAATATCTATACATGCATGATATGTTATCAATTAACAACCGGTTTTGTAGGACAAAATTCCTAAACGGACATGTTATGATAACATTTACATTACCCTAAGACTAAACTACGTAAGTCTTTTGTAGGGAAGCAATTGGGCCTGTTACCCGCTCAAAGTCCAAAAAGGCCGCAGGCCTTCATCCAATCATGTCTTCTTCTCGACCGACCTAATATCGCTCTCCGAGAAGAATTTGACGGATTAAGTAAACAAATCACAGACTTGGTTATTCTACTAAAAGAATTACACCACTCTACTCAGGGTACGAAGATACCTACACATACAGAATCCTCTACACAAGGAGGAGTTCAAGGTCTGGAAAAAACAATTCCGAACATCGACTTGATACAACCAACAAAGACCCTGAAAACACCCATCTCAAAGGAGATCCAGACACCGATGATATCAGGAAGAAGGTCCTTCAAATGGAGGAAACTATTCGCGTTCTCAAAGGAATTGGAACCCATGGCAGTGTTTCATATACAGACCTTTGCATATTTCCTGGTGTTCAATATCTAGAGAAATTCAAGACCCCTGATTTTGAGATGTACAGGAAGCTCCTTTCTATGAAAGAGTTCTAGCTGATATTGGCAAACCATTTTCTGATATGATCAAACACGGCGAGATGGCTGAGATGGGATTAAAGTCCGGTAAAATTCAAGACCTAGCCACTCTTAAAGTTGTTGCTGAGCACATCCAGTCCAGATCTTATGGAAACAACCCCCGAAGGGTGCATAAAAAGAAAGAGGAGGATGTTTCCTTGATACTACAAGGACAAAAAGGCAATCAAAGCATGCCTATGTAGAGGAGAAACCACTCCCCTTTTCCAACACAATCTTTAAACCCTCCACTGCCTAAAAGTGGAGAAGTAAAGCGACCTCGAACGTTCACACCTTTAGGAAACTCGCTAGAGAATATTCTTGCTCTTATGACTGCTCAGAAGAAAATTACACATCTTTTTCCCCCAGCCAACCCTAATGGGAGGGGTTTTAATGCTACTCAGAAGTGTGCTTATCATGCCGGGGCACCTAGACATGATACTCAAGGTTGTTGAGCCTTGAAACATAAGATTCAAGATCTAATAGACAAAGGTGAGATCGTGGTTACTAAACCAGATCAACCTCATGTGCAAGACAACCCTCTTCCTCAACACAAAGAAGAAGAGGTTAACATGATCAGTTGGAGCACTGTACAAGGTTCCAATTCTAATGGTGAATCATCCCAACCCATCATAGACGGTGTTGAAAAATGGGATTATGCAAAGTTCCAGTTTACCATGGAACGAAAGATGAAAGCTCTTTCCAAACAAATTGAACAATTGGAAGAACTGGTGACCCACTAGCATCAAGTCACACACCAATTAATCAGGTAGGAGCATGCTTATCTCCTTCCTTTTGTTATGAATGCCTCCTCACCACCTTCAGAAAGAAAAGCTATGGAGGATAAGGTTGTGAAGCAAGCAAATGCTAAAGCCCATCGGGATTTTGCCAATCAGAGGGAATTCACCTATTTGGGCCAATCTATGGAGGAGATACTTCAAATGTTAATCAACGAAGGAAGAATTACCTTCCTTCTCCCTCCCATCAATCCCCGCTTAGGGCGGTTCAATCCTGATGAAATGTGTCAATTTCATGCAAATTCTCGCGGTCACAGCATAGAAGAATGCTGGGCACTCTGCCACCTCATTCAGAATCTTATTAATAGCGGTGTCCTATAAATAGCAGATGATTACACTGTGCAGCTCAAGGGTGGGAATGCATGTCCTACCAAATGGAAGGGATCAGTAGCAGTTATATCCGAAGTGGATGATGAGACTGTCAAAGTATTTCCCATACAACCTATTCAACTCAAAGGAGCTAACAATCCTTTGAAAGTGGCCGCACTGCAGCCGCCTTTACCTTTCAGACCACAACATCCTGTTGTCAGCTTACACAAAGTTCCATGGAATTATGGAGAAGCTGAAGGATCCACGTCTCATACTATTGCTACAGTGTCAAAGGAGAATCCACTGTACCTTCCTCAACGAGTTATTAAACCTACTTGCAAAGAAAAGGGGAAGTTGCCCATGGAGAAGATTGAAAAATTCCTTCGCACTATGGGCCACAATGAAGCCAAAGTGGTTTTAAGCTTGCGAGAAGCTCCACACCAGATTTCAATACTGAACTTGGCTTTTTCTTCCGAGGATCATCGGAAGATCTTACTGAAGGTTTTAGAAGAAGCCTATTTGCCAAAATCAGTGGAGGTGGAAAAATTTCAACATTTGGTTGATCACATTTTCAACAACAATGTGATATCCTTCACTGATGACGACATACCTCCCGAAGGGACCGGTCATTGCAAGCCATTGCATATTATAGTTTTGTCTTCCGGGTACATGCTAGCTAGACTTTTGATAGATGGAGGCTCATCTCTAAATATTTATCCTTATGCCATCGTCAGAAAGATTGAATTGCCAATTGAGATTGGTCCAAATACATTCAATGTATCCTTCCACGTCCTCAAGATAGACTTAGGATACAACCTGCTATTGGGGAGACCATGGATACACATGGCTGGAGTTGTTCCCTCCACGTTACATCAACAACTCAAATACATTATCAACAACAGTCTAGTCACTGTCAATGCTGAGCTGGATTATCCTGAACAAGGAACTCTACCAATTATCAGCTTTAATTCAGAAGTTGAACCGACCAATTTCCATACTCTGGAAGTGAGTAACACGTAATAACATTTTATTGGAGCATCATACCTAAGATTTATGTCGAAGTTATGTCGGCCACTCAAGAAGTGATGTTATTGGGTCATCAACCTGGACAAGGGCTTGGTAAGGATAAGCAGGGTATTAAGCACCCTATCCAAATATCCAGTCAAATTGGAACAGCCGGACTAGGCTATTCTGCTAGTTCCAGTTACAGGAATCCTCATAAGCACAAGCAGGTTTCCCAAACTTCTGCCACACGACAATTCTCTATACCTTTACCTCATGAGTTGATGCAATCTCCAGTAAAGGTTCCAGCCCATGTTGTGACTATGCTATTTCTGAAACCAGTGTCAATCAAAGCAAAAGAGGTGCTGATTCTTGATCTATAGGCGGAAGAAAAGGAACAGAAACGTAAACATGACCTTGTCCCTAATCCCAAGGAAGAAGAAAAGGAACAGAAAAATAAACATGACCTTGCCTTGATGATAGCAGGCATTCGCGTCATTGTTCATGATGAACATACAAATAGATACACCCCAGACGATGATTGCCCAGATGTCATGGTTATCATTCGGGAGAAGGAGGACAATGACAATCCTTCCATTATTGTAGTCCATCAGGACTTTGCCCTCGACAATTGGAGCAGCACTCCATTCATTGGTCGACGAGGGTAAAATGGGCAAAAAATCCCTCCGCCTCAGAGATAACTTTAATTGCTTGCTTTTCCTTTACAAAGACTAGCGCTTATTTTATCAAGTACATGCTAACACTTTTGTATGATCGAACAGATTGCATATATTAAGTGAAAGCATCTTTTGTTTCGAGGACTCAATTTAGATGTGCTTGTCCTTGTCGATGACACATGCCTTCTCTCAACAAGGGTTGTAACTTTGATGCAAAGTTGGACTCGACTTTATGGGCCTCCAAGGAGACATTGAGACACCTCAAGAGATTAAGGAATGGGTCAGCATACAAACCCAAACCCAAACCCAATCTTGATCAAACCACTCCTTTCAATCTCGGAACCTTAGACAACCCTAAGCTAATCCAGATTGGTTCAGACCTTACCACAAATCAACGGAATGACATGGTTACACTATTAACCCAATTCCAGGATGTGTTTGCATGGTCTCATAAAGACATGGTGGGTTTGTCCACTGACATTGTTCTTCATCGCCTTCCCATTAAAGAAGGGTTCAAACCAGTTAGGCAAAAGCTCAGGTGATTGAAACCTGAATGGATTTTAAAAGTTAAAGAGGAAATTGTGAAATAATTTCAAGCTGGCATCATCATGGTGTCTACATATCCGGAGTGGATATCCAACATTGTTCCCGTGCCTAAACCAGGGGGAAAGGTGCGAGTTTGCTTGGATTATTGGGATTTGAACAAAGCTTGTCTTAAAGATAGATTTCCCATGCCCTTTATCCACATTCTTATTGACAATACTGCTCAATACGGCATGTACTCCTTTGCTCATTGCTTTGTGGGGTACCATCAAATTATGGTCGCTGAGGAAGATCGTGAGAAAACGGCTTTCATCACGCCTTGAGAAACCTTTTGCTACAGACGGTTGTCATTCTGCCTCATTAATGCCGAGGCAACCTATCAGCGAGCTATGATAGCTCTTTTCCACGATTTAATGCACAAAGAGATAGAGATCTACGTGGATGACATCATTGTCAAATCCCAGAAGGAGGATGACCATTTAGACTATCTCAAAAAGCTTTTCAAAGAAGTCATGTAAGTACAACTTGAAGTTGAATCCCGCCAAGTCGCGCTTTGGTGTTAAGTCGCAAGTTTCTAGGTTTCCTAGTCACCACAAAGGATTGAATCGATCCTACCAAAATCTAGGCCATCAAGGAAATGCCCATTCCTCGCATACGAGAGAGAAGGAAATACGGATTTTTGGGAAGAATCAACTTAATTAGCAGATTCATTTCTCAACTCACAGCAACCTGTGAGCCTATCTTCAAGCTGTTAAGGAAGAACTCCTCCATGAAATGGAATGATGAGTGTCAGAAAGCCTTCCTCACAATCAAAGAGTAACTGATTAACGCTCTATTTTGGTACCTCCTGTGGATGGTGTCCCCTGCTCATGTACTTCGCCCCATCAATGACAATGTCATGGGTGCATCTCAGGCAAAAAAAAGATAATAGAGGCCAAGAACGAGCTATCTATTACCTCAAAGAAAGATTCAAAGATCGATTGAACATAAGTACACTCTGACTGAGAAGACTTGTTGTGCTTTAGCATGGGCTTCCATAAGGTTACAGCATTGCCACCATGGTCACACAACCCATCTCATATCCCAAATGGATCCTCTCAAGTATGTGTTCAGTAAGCCCATATTGAATTGTCGACTGTCCAGATGGCAGTTTATCCTACAACAATTTGACATCGTCTATATGATGCAAAAGTCTGTCAAAGGTCAAGGAATTATGGATCAACTGGTCACCGCACCTGCAGGGGATTACAAACCCTTAGAAACATACTTTCCTAACGAAGGAGTAATGACAATTCAGCTACAACATCTGTACGATACATCCCCTACGTGGAGAATGTATTTTGATGGAGCTGTTAACACATAAGGCTCGAGTCGAACAGCTTTTAATATCCGCATCGGGAGCAAGATCCGTCGCCATCAAATTGCAGTTTGTCAGCACCAACAACACAGCTGAGTATGAAGGTCGTATCATGGGACTAAAACTAGCCCGTTCAATGGGCATCAGGCGGTTAACTGTCTTTGGGGATTCCGAATTGGTAATCAAGCAATCCACAGGAATCTATCAAACCAAAGAATTACATTTGTTGCCTTACCATCGGTAAGTTCTACAGATGGCTTTGGAGTTCGAAGAAATCTCCTTTCTACACATTCCTCATAATAGGAATGATTTTTCAGATGCATTAGCAATGTTGGCCTCCTTGGTTTACATACCGGACAAGGAAAACATGCCAAACATCACGTTTGCTCTGCAAAAAGCCCCAGTTTATGGGAATTACATTGGAGAAGTATCGGATGACTTACCTCCCATCCACAACCCTTGGTATCAGCACATCAAGGAGTATCTACGAGATGGATCTACACCCGCTAAGGCGAGCCTAACTGAGAAGAGGCGGATTCATCGATTTGCTATGAAATTCTACCTGAGCGGAGATGCACTCTACAAAAGAGATACATGATTAGGTCTCCTCAGATGTCTGGATAAAGACCAAGCTCAGAGACTCATGGATGAGATCCATGGTGTAGTATGTGACCCTCACATGAGCGGACCCCTACTTGTCAAGAAAATTCTCAGAACAGGACATTATTGGCTTACACTCAAAGTTGACTGTGATTATCACGTTAAGACGTGCTATCAATGCCAGATTCATGGGAATGCTATCCACGCCCCTCCAAGGGAACTCCAGATTATGAGTTCACCATGGCCCTTCTCAATGTGGGGAATGGACGTGATCGGGCCCATCGAGCCCAAAGCCAGTAATGGACATCGATTTATATTTACCATGATCGACTACTTCACCAAATGGGTAGAAGCGAAGATCCTTCTCGTGGTTACTAAAGAAGTTATCATTGCTTTCATCGAAAACAATGTCATCTCATCGATATGGACAACCAGAGGTCATTGTGTCGACAATGCTAAGAACCTCAACAACAAAATGATGGAGGAGTTATGCAGAAAATTCCACATCAAACATCTCAACTCCATCATCTACCGTCCAAAGATGAATGGTACTGTTGAAGCTGCAAATAAAAACATCAAAAAGATCATGCAGAAAATGTCCGCCAATCACAAAGGATGGCCTAACCTCTTGCCTCTGACTTTATTAGCCTACAGAACTTCCATGCGAACTTCCACTGGGGCAACCCCCTACTCATTATTCTATGGGATGGAAGCAGTGCTCCCCATAGAAGTGGAAATGGAATCCCTCAGAGTATTGATGGATGCTCAGTTGGATGAAGACCAATGGGTACAAGATAGGTATCACCAATTTTCTCTGATAGACGAAAGGCGATCCGCGACTATCTTCCATGGTCAGTTATATCAGTAAACGATCGCACGATCCTACAACAGAAAAGTCCGACTACGGCAATTCAAACGACATGACTTGGTTTTGAAGAAGATCTTTGACAACCAAGATAATTCTAAGGGAAAATTCGCTCATAACTGGGAAGGCCCATTTATTGTCAAGGAAGTATTGATAGGAGGTGCTCTCAGATTGCAGGAAATGGATGGAGATGAATTTCCACAGCTTATCAACTCGGACACCGTGAAACGGTACTATGTCTGAAGTTACCATCAAATAAACATCCTGGTTTTGATCATCAAATCACCAGTCATTCCGATTTTGAACCCTTTCCTTTTGAATACTCTTCTGCCCCTCAGGGAAACATACACTTCAAGTCAGCAGCCTGGTTTTACTTCATTTCCAACCTTTCATACAATCTCGGTTATCCTGAAGACTGGATTTAACCTTTCACAATTTCAGTTATCCTGAAGACGGGAATGAACCTTTCACACCTGCAGTTTATCCTGAAGACGAGATTAAACTTTTCTACGCCTGCAGTTTGTCCTGAGGACAGGATCAAACTTTTTACACACTTGTAGTTTGTCCCCATTATGGGATCAAACTTTCTTCTCCCCGCAGTATAGCCTGCACATGGGATTCACACTTCTCTTCGCCTTCAATTCGTCCTGATGGGCGAACTACGTCGGCATGATCTCCCTGATACCCGGGGGTACGTAGGCAACCATATTCTATATGGCCCGATCGCAATAAAGAAAAACAACAAAAACATTTCTGCCCTTTCTCTACAAAACAACAAAAACAACAAAAATACTTCTACACCCATCTGCCTTCCGCATTTTGCGTTGAACCTCCTACACTAGGTTCGAACTACGCAGACTTGATCTCCTCTTCAATAGGAGTACGTAGGCAGCCATTCATAGTGTAGTTTAACCCCTACCAGAACAACATACTTGTCACACGGTACCGGGATCTACCTTCAATTTGCCCCATTTCATCGGTTTCAGATCAAAGGGATGGAATTACCCAACCTCTTCTCACAAATAGAAGATTCGGTGACCATCTAAGCTGCGATCGTGCCTCAAAGAGCAATACCAACCCATAAGAGATGGAATTAACTAGGCTTCTCACAAATAGAAGTACTGGTGACCATCTGTGGTGCGGTCAATCTCAGAGAGGAAGAAACCACCCTCATCTCCATATTCCATACAGATACCAGTCCCAAAACACCAAAGATGGTAGGGATTTACAGAAATCAATGATCCATTCTAAGAGATCTTGCGACGTCTCAATGTCCATCTATTAAGGATAAGATCAGAATGCATCAAGATCACAAGGCCCTGGAGAAACAGGCAAACATCAAGCAATATTAAGGCATAACTAAAAGGGAAGTGAATCAAAATATATATCCCTGCCATATATAATATTGTTTGATATATACATCTGTGATGTACATGACAAAATGGCTAAGCTAGTCTGTGTAGGAAAATACAAAGCTATCTACAGATCTGTTTGTATGCAGACTATCAGATCTAACATAGCATCTCTCTCTGACGACGGAGGAAGCACTGCAAGCTCCTTCCCAAGGGTATCAGATCAGAGGCTAACTGCATGGTGGCATAATGCTCATCAATGTAAGCACTCATGTCGGCAAGACCGATAAATATCCGGGATCTAATCAAGTACTATCTCATGATGGCCACATCCCTAGCAGATAAGGCGGCATCCCGCTCCCCACTCAATGCATCCCTGGCTGATCTAGCCTCATTCCTCTCTAACAGAGCGGTATCTCTCTCATCAAGAGATGTCAACATCGCGGCCCTAGCCTGATCTCTATCATAGGTCATCAAATGTAAGCTCTGCTCAAATCTTTGAAATAAGGTGGCTTTCGGGGTGGGAGAATCCATCACAAATCTGGGGCAATTCAAAGAAGCCAAATCATAGATGGGAATAATAGCCTCCTCTATAGGCTCCTCATTATTAGAATCAATCCCCTGCCCTGTGGATACTGCCGCAGCCGATGCAGTCTCTATCTCCATCCATGCAGAATACACTACAAAATAACCTGGATGACTAATGAAAACTCTTCAACTCTCCGCTGATCCCAACAGCATACAACCTAGATCTGTCCTCCATCGATAAATCGGTGGACGCGGTTACCGACTCACCGCCTCTCATACGATGAAAATCCTGAAGCTAGTCAAACTGACACATCACGGCCAGTGGGTGGTAAGTGATCATGCCCCTCAATCTAGCCAGAGGGGGATAATCCATGCCTGGAGCATGAGTAATGAAGCTGTAGGGTGAACTAAGCCCTGAACACGATAATATGGCAAACGGATCCCTAATCCTTGTCAGGAAAGCTGACCACGATGCAGCATCTGTGCACTCTACAGGCTGAAAGGAGTATGACATGGCTATCTCCTGGGTGAAACAAAACCCATGCCGTCTAAGTGTGCCAATCGATCTCAAGAGTGACATAAACCACACATACAGCATGACCGAGCTACCTGTAAACACTCCTACCGGATAAGTGTAGCTGACCTCGGTGTCTATGCGATAATCATCGGTACAATGGTACGACCCTCCCTGAGAGCTCTCACTGCCATAATGACGTCGATATCCAGCTCATCCATGTACCGCGGCATGAAGACGTATGACAATACGCATAGAAGCAGTACATCTACTCTGGCTGAATGCCAATGGTCATCCGGTGTGGTGAAATTCCCGGAATACTGTGCATAGCTGTCCTCAGAGCCAAACCTGTCAAACAGGAAACGCTGGGATATCACCTGGCTGGATGTAATATCGTCCTGGACCACTCTACATCTCAATCCGGTGAAGGTCATGAACTGTCTGCTCATGTCTCCAATAGTCATATGCATACAAGGTCTGCCCAAAGAAGAAAGATCAGCCAACTGCATACCCTCCAAAGTAGGAGTCAACTCCTGGGTCCCAAATCGGAAAACCTACCTCTCCGATACCCAGTGCTCTAGCATACCCTCTACAAATCCTGTGGGAACCTGAAACATCAATAGGGTCATAGTATGTTGCAATAAATCATCTACGATCACCATGTCTGATGGTGATATACTATCATACCATGAGCGCATACCAGCTACCACCACAAATGGTGGGGTATGATCAATACTGGCTAATCATCAAAGAAGACATCTCAGACGCCGTGTCATAAGACCATCCAGGTCAATGTTGAATATCTCTGGACATACATACATATGCATAACATAATAACATGCATGATATAATAGATGGCAATATGATATAGGGAATGGAAAACTGTACATACATTCCTAAGTATATAATCATCTAATACATCTTTGTACAACTAAAATACAGGAAAATGGGGCGAAGCTACCCAACATACAACAGAAGCCTATCAAAAGAGATAGCGAGAAATACATCAGAAAAAGTCAAGAGTGTCGATGTCTACATCATCGATACTGTCCACCTGATGTAACTCCTCCTGAGTCACTGGATCTTTATCTATAGGGATGTCAAGTTGATACAAGGGTGGATCTACCCCGACAAAACCATATGGGTCACCTGAGGGACCAGCGCCAGAGCTGGAAGGATCAAAAATATCTACCTCTGCAGGATCTCTGCCCAAATGCCGAATGAAAAGATGTGACCGGGTCAAATTGCCGAGTCAATCTGTCAATCAGGTCACATGAGTCGGATCTCGACACGACAGAGCTAGCCAATCCGTCATCATCACCTCACGATCCGAAGAAATGGAGTGATCGAAGTCTGTGAAACCACCGCTTCGACAATGCCCCGAGGTAACCCCAGAGGACAACGACGGGTAGAATGGAAAAGAACCTCCGAATCCCCAACCATGGACGATCGCTCAGAGTCATCATGCAAGGCCCGATACATAGAGTGGATGCTAAACCAGCCTCCTCGAGGTCAGTGTGAAGCCGGGAACCTACATCAAATGCAGATCAACATTAGACTCCTTGACTCCTCATCAATAGGAAATAAGGAAGATTAAAGATCTAACTTCATACCTCGTTTGCGTACAGGTATACTGAAGGATGCCTACTCAAGTCACCCAGAAGATCTGGGTTCGTCACTTGAATACCTGGCAATTCTCTACGGGGAACATTTACAGCAGGAGCAGGAACCTCGATCGATGCATCCTCCTCCTTGTCCTCGACATTCGGCACTTTAACCCGAATAGGACGTATCACCGCCTCCGCCAAACGATTTGAAGGCAGCCTAATGTAATCAGTCTTGAGGCTCTTCAAAAGCCCTCCTCCGGTACACTAGAAGTGGTCCTGCATGAACTACTCTACCGATCCGAATCCATGATATCTGGACAACAAGTCTCCAAATCACCTCAGAAAGGGTGTGGTAATTTCTTACCTGGAATTTTTTCAAAATGCATTCTATGATTACATGCATGCATGCATTGTTTTAACATACATCTACAGTAGAGTTAAAAATGCATGACTACCCAATACCTACATTTTGGGAAAATTTTGCCATAGGCCCTTTGTAAATGGGACTATCCACATGCACATAGGAATGACTAGGTGGTCATTCAGTAGTACACCTATACACAGTCATATACATCCTGTATGCATCAATACATTGCAGTAAAAAAAATCCGTAAGTGTAGTCTAATTACTAGGTTATTTTTCTTGTCTACCTTTACTCATTTGTCCTCATATAAGATAAGAAATGACAGTAAAAGGGGCCAATTTGACTGTTTCAAAAGTCAAATTTGTTCACATCAATATGTTCAGCATGGTTTAATACGAACATTTACTATGTTGAATATTTTTTATCAAGTCATATCAGCATGCATATTCACTACTATATGTCTAAATGCATTTCATGTAATAAGTCATTTTCCAACGGACAAAAATTGGAAAAAAAATACATGCATGTGTTACCAGGACAGTGAAGAACGCTTGTACGGTGGCAGAATATGTAGAAAGTAGCCTGAACTTAGCAGATCTGAATAAGAGCTCTCGGATTTCCTTCGCTGTATAACTTGAAAATGACTTATGAAAGCAACCAAATTTATATATAAGCACGGTTGGCCAGTGAGCTAACTCATGCTCTCCTATGAGTACACACTGCGGCACTCCTACATGGGTCCTACACCTCCGGCTCGCTCCAGTTAGAGTTGCAAAGGAGGTCTCACAAGCTAAAAAGACCAAATCAGGAATAAAAGTGCTACGCGATTGAGCGGAATAAATTTGAAATCCACGGTTTCTCGCTCACGAGTTAAACTCCCGTCGTCTCAAAGGAATTCGCTTGAATGCAGGGTATATTATATCAATGAGCTCAGCTTTCACAGATCTTGCTCGGCAATACCCCATAAAGGTCCGATGTCGTCATTTACAGGGTCACAACCCTAAAAACCTCCCTGACGGGGTTACAAC
The DNA here is from genome assembly GCA_020205605.1 of Panax ginseng. NCBI lineage: Eukaryota > Viridiplantae > Streptophyta > Magnoliopsida > Apiales > Araliaceae > Panax > Panax ginseng. The sequence goes on from CM035137.1 coordinate 62,156,244, forward strand.
GCAAAACCATGACATATCAAACCTCCCTAGCGGGGGTTACAATGTCGAAGTTATCAAACATCTACGTATCCCCGGCGGGGGTCACAACGCGCATCTTTCAAGAATCTACGTATCCCCGGCGGGGGTTACAACGCAATGCAACCATTGATACACACATCAATGAAGGTCAAGCAGCCTTGACGTCATGTTAGCCGATGGAAAGTAAACCCATCGAAGCAACCTTCCCCGGCGGGGGCCACAACGCAATGCTACCATTGACACATACATCAATGAAGGTCAAGCAGCCTTGATAATGCATCCAGCAGAGATTTATCCGGTGATACACACATTAGGGAAGATCAGGCAACCCTGATAACAACAAACTGTTCGCAGTAACTCCGACAGAATAAGGGAATATGTTATACACATCCTCAAACAGACAAAGCTTTATCCCCACAGATCTCTTACACATAAGAGGTACCTCTATGGAATATAAGCCAGTGTATAGGATTCAAGACTTTGGTGATAGCCCCAACGTCAACATCCTTGGAGACTTGGATCGCATGTCCAAGCCATCACTGATTGTCATCCCAGCAGGATTACCTGACAATCATTCATGCATTCTATATGCATTTGCATCATGTTGCTGATCTTTATCTTATCCATGCCTTGCATTACATGAATATGATAAAGAGGGGCATCTGTAGACACTCAAAATTTTTTGCACTCCTATTACTAACATTGCAGGAGGGTAGATTCGTCTTTTGGAGATAACCCTAAAAGACAGCTTACATCCATTCTGGATACTACTAGAAGACTAGCTCCAACCCGGAACACAAATCGGGAACATCAGTTCCAACCCGGAACATAAACCAAGAACATCATCTTGAACCCGGAACATACATCGGGAATGTCATTTCCAATCTTAGAGATAACCCGAGATATGCAGATCAAAAGACCGGCAACAACACCGGAGAGGACAGTTCTGTCTCAACAATAACACCGCTACGCTCAGTTCCAGTCCCAGAGACAACACTGGGAGTAGCAACCCCATCCTTGGTGATAGCCCCAAGAGATGTCATTGCAATTCCGGTAATAACCCTGGAAATGCTTGCTTCAAACATATGCAATCAGCTTCAACCATAGACATCCTGTCAAGGCACACACACCTCAGACCCGGAGTTAACAACGGGCGGATAGGAACACCCACAGATGACAGTGAGGCATACAAACAAGAAGCAATCCAATCTCAGATGTAACCCTGAGCAACGTCTACTTTCCGCTTAAACCGGTGATAACCCCGGTGAGGAGTCACAACGTCATCTTACCATCTCAACAAGATGATATTGCGGTATACCAAAAAGTAGTCCAATCTCAGCTGTAACCCTGAGCAACGTCTACTTTCAACTCAAACCGGCGATAACCCCGGCGAGGAGTCAAACGTCATCTTGTTCCTTCGACAATGGCACGTCATTTCAACACTTCATACATACATCCAACAATATCCCATAAGAATCGAGGATTGACAATCCTGAGTGACTATTACGTGTGACAGTACTTTGGATAGAATTTTAAGCTTGAAGACCATGGGCATAGACCCCTCTTCCTAACTTCGTACAACCTCTAATCCATGTCATTGCATAACTCTCAAGACAAGCAGTCCGAAGAAGGTCAGATATACCTCGTTCGGATGCTCGAATTGAAGTTCTGCAAGTTTGAGCGGACAGTGCATGAGTGCACGTACTACGAGATGACGGGACCTGCGAGGTTCGGATGCATCACGACCAGCCGCAGGTACAACTACGGCTACCGCAGGTGTACCTGCGGCCATCTGTCTATATATACAAGCCTTGGGGTCAACCATTTGAGAAGAAGAGGGAGGGAAAAAGGCGAGGAAGCCCTGTCCATTTTACTCTGCATACACATCTTTTGAGTGTTTCCTCACTTCTAAACACTAGTTAGCTCACATATAGCTATCTTTTATCAGATGGGAGCTGAGTGTGTATCCATTTAAAGTCATAGAAGTCTACTTTGGTAGCCCACTGTAAGCCTTCTTATATTCTATAAAGCCTTCTTCTCATATTAGCACACACTGTTGTACACGTGAGAGTCGTATGAGTGTGTTTGCCCGGACTTCGGTCCGTGGTTTTCATTTATGTCTGTATATATATACTTATTTATGTATATATTAAATATATGGACTAACATTATCGAGTTATGCCTCGATTGAGCCTAGACTTTGGTCTGGAGCGTTTAATTTCTTTTATATATATATATACTTATATATATAAATTGTGGTCAGACTCTGTCTGATGAGCCTGGATTTTATATCCGGTGCGTTTAATTACTTTTATATATATAATTGTTGTCAGACATATCTGATGAGCCTGGATTTTATATCCGGTGCATTTAATCGATTTTATATATATATATATATATATATATATATATATATATATATATATATATATATATATACATATATATAATTGTTGTCGGACATATCCGATGAGCCTGGATTCACATCCAGTGCGTTTACTGCTTTTATATATATATGTTTGTACATATATATATTTACATTTCTGTAAGGCCTCGAGTTTACCTCGTGCCCTCTTACAGCTTTATTTACATTTCGTCCTGCCTGGAGTTTACTTCATGGCAGTTGATCGCTTTTACAGCTTTATTTACATTTTGTCCCGTCTGGAGTTTACTTCGTGGCGGTTGATCATGTTTATATATATATATATATATTTACAGCTTTTATATATATATAACTGCTTACTGTTTTCCATACAAATTGTAGTATCATGTGAGCCTAGGAATCATGTGATCACGTGTTCGATTCTTCAATCAAGATTCGATTCCCATGATGGCCATTTTTCAAATTGTAAGTGAATTTCTATATTATTATTTTACAAATTATCAATTTCCTTGGATGGTTGTCATGCCCATGAGGAGTTCGGCATTCTTTGATATTATTTTCTAGAATGCTTCGCATCTCAAAAATAAAAGCAAACAAAGCCTAACATTTAATAATAAAATGGAAGTATGAAAAGGTCTCAATTCCTATTGAGCATGTGGTTTGAAAAACCTCTTTTATAAAACGTCATTGCTATATCTTGGTTAAAACTGAATTTTCCTATAAAAGTCAAAACCTTGTGTATATAGGTACGAACGAGGCCTCGCACTACTTTTAAATAACTGCACATTGATCCACACACACACACAAACACACACATTCATATAACAATTTCTTTGAAAAGTGGCGGTCCACCGTGGTAACACCACGGATGTCTGGGTGCCTAACACCTTCCTCTCCGCATAATCAAGCCCCCGGACCCAAAATGAATCTCGGTTTCACAGACCCATCTAGCAGTGTCAAATCACTAGGTCAATGTGCAAACCTTTTTCGGTTGCATTGGTGCAACTAGTTAAATACACCAACTGGCGACTCTTAAAGTCAAATTGTCGACATTATACATGTCGGACCTTTTTCACTTGTTTTTTCAAACAAATCTCACATTAACATGAGAACACCAAAGAACAAGTAACGAAAAGGGACACTCAAAAATCCCAACGTTGACAATACCCTAAGGGTCTTAAGGAATAAGTCAAAGTATAACTCATCATACACAAGATATTATGATGATCTCAAGTCCAAGGATCACTTGTACTACCATCACTACAGGAATTCCTATTTACAAGCAAGTAAAACTCCATTAGGTATTCCTTAGTGAGCCACATTCAGTGAACTTATTCGCTAATAAACACCTACATACTTGCTTTAGTATCTCCACACAAATAATCATGAGATCAATCATCCTCATCCAATGAGCAAGCAACGTATGTACCAATCTATCCGGATTCACTAATCCCCAATTTAGTAATCCAACGAATGGGAACTATTTTAGTTTTAAGCTTTCTAAGAATTTAGATCTCATTAGAATGATCATCATCATTATTCTAAAAGCATTACTTAAAACTATGGGTTTATCACATATTATAAAACAGCATCATGTAGATAATTAAAAGCCTTTAATAAATTAATACTTTTTATTAATAAATGAATAAGATTGTTACAAAGTATATGCTTTATCATCAACATGATTAGCTTATGTGCATACTACTTTCAAAAAATACTTATAACCTCGGACATAGTTTATGGTCTTGTAACCCTCAGATAATTTCTAATATTAGTTCTTGATTATCGATACTAGAAAATGTTATTCAATTCAGTTTCATTGCCAATTATTATGTTCTTTCAAGTGAGCATTTGTTTTGCTCACTCTTGCATATATATAACCATTGCAACTAAAGTTGAGAAGGTTTACGAGCCAACCACTAGTAAAGGGAAATGAAAGATGAGCAAGTGTTGAAGACTTGTTAAATTGTTAAGACTTGTGTTTCCAGACCTTATTAAATTTTTGAGACTTATGTTGTCAAACTTAGTATTAATTATGTGATGTAATTAATTTTTTTCCTGTATTTGATGAATGTTTTAAGGTTAGACAACCTGGGATTTATTGGTTTAAGTTATGTAACCCATTAATTGGAAGATTTATTGCTTAAGTTTTATTTAATTTGGATAGTTAGAAATGAATGTTTGGACAGTAAACACCAAAACCTGTGGGAATAGAGTACCCAGGTTTGGGGATGTCACATTCTCCATATTAAACCGGTTGTGAATAAATCAATTAGAATAATTCTAAACTTATTTAAATAAATTAAACTATTTAATTCATTTAAATAAATAACATTTATTCTACAATAAGTGTAAGCCCCCTTAGCGATCAATGACTTTTTAAATAATACAGATTTTAACATTAATCATAAAATAACCTTTGAGTTAATAGTTACCGTACAATTCAATCATTCCACCATATAATGTCCTAATTAAATATAAGACATAAAATTATTATCAAGTCTTATTTTATTTAATTCTATGTATTTTGATTCTCAAATGCACAAATCCAAATAATGCAAACTAGAAGCTCCTTTCTAATTTCATTATACCTTGGCCATGGACTAATGAGTTGTTATTTATCGAAACGCATATGACATTCCCTTCTTTTACTAGAAGCGATGGATTCTTTGTTGATCATTTATTATCTTCATGTAAAATTTATTACACCCAAGTATACTCTTTGATATACCCAAAGGGTCTTAAGGGACATGTTAAAACATAACTCATCATACATAAGATACTATGATGATCTCAAGTCTAAGGATCGCTTGTATTACTATCATTACAGGAATTCCTATTGACAGACAAGTAAAACTCCATTAGGCATTCCTTTATGAGCCACATTCAGTGAACTTATTCTTCAATAAGCACCTACATACTTGATTTAGTGTCTCCACACAAATGATCATGAGATCAATCATTCTCATCCAATGAACAAACAATGTATGTAGAAATCTATCCGAATTCACTAATACCCTTTTTAGTAATCCAACGATTGGGAAAAATTTTAGTTTTAAGCTATCAAAGAATTTAGATCTCATTAGCATGATCATCATCATGATTCTAAAAGCATTGCTCAAAATTATGGATTTATCACATATTATATAACATTACCATGTAGAAAAATTAAAGCCTTTAATAAATGAATACGTTTATTAATAAAAAATAAGATTTTTATAAAGTATATGTTTTATCATATCAAATATGATTGGCTTGTGTGTATACTACTTTCACTTCACTCTATGAATATTGTGTTGTCAGCCCTTATCAGAACTGATGTACTATACAATTTTCCTAATCGTAAAATTCAATTATGGTCATAGAGTATCTGGCTAGGTGAACTCTACGAAACTTCAGTGTACTCTGCGAAGTTTCTCTAAGTCTTTGTCTATTCAAACGGCCTTCAATTTTGCTCTTATCATTTGACCATCATTTGTGCTTTTAGAATCTTAAGAAATAACTTCATGATTTTACAGACTTAGAACATTGGAAGTTATCACTCTATGATCAGTAAGCTTTACGATTCTCAGTAGATTTTATTATCTTCAACAGACTCTGCGACCTTCATCGGACTCTGCGATCTTCAATGTGTTTTACGATCCCTAGAAGACTCTGCGATCTTCAATATATTCTATGATCTTTTAACAGACTTTACGAACTCAACTAGTATGCTCAATGATTTCTAGTAAACTTTACAATCGTCTAATTTCTTAAGGTCTATACATTAGATTCACTCGATGTAATAGATCAACCTAACAAGTTTGATCTTCTAATCTAAGTCATTTTACACCATTTTGATTTTAAGGACTTTATAAAAGCTACTAGTTACAATTATACATTATATCATCATCAAATCAAATATATGCATTGTACAAATAACATTTATTTTAAAGAGGTATGAAGCACAAAAGTCTCATAGTCCTCTCTTCTACTATACAAGTAGGGATATTTCATTAAAGAGGGTAATCACAAATATTAAAATTCACTTAGAACTATTACACAACTAATTCACAAAGAATCCTTCAAGTCACACAGGCTTGGATTATAAAAGATCACTAAGGTCTTATCAATCACTAAGAAAGATAGTTGTTGTGAGATACTGCTAAGTTATTTTAAGTTCATTTCCATTTGACTTAGTAGCAAATGTTGTATCTTGGAATTGTAGAATGGAGCTTGTATGAACTTAGAGTTTAAGCACTTGGACTTGATCGATTCGTTCTTGTTTCACTGCTTGAAATTGTTGTCCTTTTATAAAGTTCTCTGGGGATCTTCCCGTTGGAAAGTTACTGTGACGCCCCCAAAATAGGTATACATCACCCATCTTGGATCACCAAATACTTGGTACAAATACAAATACAAACTTAATTATACAATTTTCGTGTAAAATACGACAAAACATAGTTGAGAGTTTTAACACGAATATTGTCTTCTAGACAATATCCACACTCAATGGAGTCCTCATTATAATTATTATCACACTATTTCATAGAATAGTGAGGACTACTATAGCCACTTATTCTGGACCATCACTCCATTCCCCGACTCGTCCCAGCTATATTCTCGTTTCCTTGAGAGAATAATGAAAGAAAAGGGTGAGCTCAACTAGCCCAGTAAGAAATATTATAACTGAGATAATGCAGAATAAATTATCCTTAGCCTTAAACAGTATAACAACTGATAGAATACAATAGACAATAAGTTTTAGATCAACAACTGCAGCGCAATAAGCAATCTTTTAGAATAGTTAAGTAGAGCATGATATCTAATATCTTCTATGATTTAAAAGTTTATCATCAATTTTATCGTTGAGACTCAGCTTAATAAATAATCCACATCACTGAATTATTCATGCACTACGGGTCAAGGATATTCATTAGTATCACAACCACGAATTATCCATGCACTACGGGCTAAGGATATTCATGTTTTCACCAATGGTCATGATATCTACTATCTTCTACGATTTAAAAAGTTTTTCATCAAATTTATCGCTGAGACTCAGCTTAATAAATAAACCATATCATCGAATCATCCTTGCACTACGGGCCAAGGTTATTCATGTAATCACCAATGGTCATGATTATACCGAATAATCCCTGGTCATATCATACCAACAACTGTCCATCAATGCACTACGGGCGAATGAGGACTTTTACCACATCATTTGTAACATTACGGTCATGATTATACCGAATAATCCCTGGTCATAATCATACCAATCAACAATCCATCTATGCATGTAAGCCACAGATAACTTTCATCACAATATAAGCATGAGGATGATGACAATGATATAAGAATTTAATTAAATGAAAGAAACAATAAATTTTAAAGATTTATAATTTAATTTATCCAGAATTCAATAATATCCAAATTATCAACATGATACTGCTTTGTGGAGTAAAATTCAAGAATAATATTGTATCAAAAAGGATTTGGACCGAAAAGAAATCAATTTTTGTCATGAATAGTACTCTGGTGAATAGTACCTAAGTGAATAATACCCCATGAATAGTACTTTGGGAATAGTACTTTTTGAATAGTATCCCATGAATAGTACCCCATGAATAGTACTTTATGAATAGTACTTTGTGAATAGTACCATATTTATAAATAGTATTTTATTTATGAATAGTACCCATGAATAGTACTCTGTGAATAGTACTGTATGTATGAATAGTGCTGTATAAATGAATAGTACCCATAAATAGTACTCCAGCATAAAAAGTTTAAAATTTAACAAGAATATTCAGAAAAATATCCTTGTGAAACAATACCAGATGAAGCGCAAATTTTAAAGATATTCTACTAATTTCACGAAGTATAGAAGCAATACTTTAACAAAATGAGTGTAGAATTCAGAATCTGAAATAAAATAATATTACTTACATACTACAGAGTATGGAAGAAAATATTATTTCATACGGATATTGAACAAAAATAATATCCCTTATGAATACGACAGAAATAATACCCCTTACCTTAGTAGAAGACTGAATACTGCAATAGTGAAGTAGCGAACTACTCTTCTTCTTTCTCTCTATAGCTTCTCTCTCTATAATTACTCTTGTGAGTCTTAGTGAATTGGTGAGAATGAAAGAAGAATGAGCTTCAATTTATAGGAAAATATGGTTTCGATAATTACACGTTTTGGGGCTCAAATTATTACAGTATAATACCTTCATCTATACCTCCATTTTTAATTTAGTCCTACAAGTATTATCAAACTTGCACCACCTCCCCTAATAGTACATCATGTGAATCAATAGTTCCATTCATGTGAACAAATAGTTATATGCATGTGAACTAATAGCAATTAATTAATCATTTATCTGATTAATTACCCTATTAGTCAATATAACCTCCAGAAATCAATTATTATCGAAATAAATGTCAATTTCCACTAATACTAATAATCCCAACACAATGGAAATATCAATTTCATCATTAATCAACACAAACTTATTCATCATTAATATTATAACTCACAGTATTTAACAACCAGATCATTCCCAGGAAAGAGGGCTTTTCAGATAAAGATTTCTCCTATTGGCGCCTTAATTAGGTGACCAAACCCTTTCCTCGACAGAACTTTCTAGACATCGTCAATATTGCAAATAATAATATGAATAACTTGGTCATCTCAATTATTGATTTAATAATATAAAATATTATGCAGATGATACTATGACAATAATTGAATCAATAATATAAGAGATATTATGCAGCAATTATTGTAGCAATAATTGAGTATAACTGAGTGACTTCTCACGTAAGCATCAATAATCAATATCGTATGCCACTATGCAACCACGCGTATTACTGTACTTTTACCACCGGGTATTTCAACAGTTAACGGTAAAACTTTTGCTGTTATTTTCATAAAAAGATATTTCTGTCATTTTCTAACTCCGACAATACTTTCGTTGTGGGGTCCACCAATGTTTTTACCATCGTACGAATATTTCCTGTTAAAATGAATATTCCCCAACCAATCGAATATTTTATGACAACTTGTATAATTTTCAAAATTTTTACATATCACCCTTAACTTTAACCTTTTATCAATTTAACCATTTACTAAATAAAATAATTATTATAAGAAAATTGAATACTTTCATTTCATAGAATTTGGGGTCTTACAGTTACCGTTGCTCCATTCTGATTTTGGACACTTGTCAATCTTCATTTGTTTAACCTGAAAATGTTGTCTGCTTAAACCACCTAGGTCGCTTTCTTCAGTACAGTAAACAGTGCAGCTGTAGAGACATGTCATTTGACCATGCTAATACAATTGTTAGATAGAACCTTTAACGTCTTGTCCATATCGCAAACATATATGAGAATAACATCGGAGGATAAATTATTTAAGGTTTATGACCATCTTCATAACCTGCCACAGGCTTGTCAGAAGTCTGTTCTCTACAATTTTGACTTCCATAAAATAAATTCGTAGAATGACTTCTCTAATAGTAGAGTGACTTATTTTGTTATTTGTACTCTACGAATTTGAGTGACTCTGCGAATCTGAATCTACGAATTAGCTTGTACTCTACAATCTCTGACTGTCTTGAATTCACTCGGCAATCTTAAAGTAACTTTGCCCTCTATAAACGTCTTCTAGTCAGGAACAACTTAGCTAATACAAGGTTTTACTCTACAATTTAGATCAAACTGATAAGTTTTGTTGACTTAGTCATATTCTATCCTTGAGTTTTGATGATGAATTATTCATTTACTAAATTGTATTATGGCATTTCAGGTATATTGATGATAAAGAACTTTGATTGGATATTCAAGTGGTTGAAGAATTTTTCTTTACTAGGAAACAAGTGTAAGGTCAATTGCATATTAATTGATTTTTTATTTAAAGGCTCTAGGACATATCATTTGCAATGTGTTATATGTCTTAAATGAAAAATGATTTAAAAATCTGGTGAAAAAGGTTTTTCTAAAAATAAAATGAGATCAGATTAAAAGGGATTGATATTTTATTTGATATATATTACATGTGTATATCACTTAATATATGTTTCACATGCATTAATCTGTATGCCTAGAAGCTAGAAAGGAGGGTAGCATTGTGATACGTGTGCATGCCTAAATAAATGTTTAATTGATATCCTTGGGACATTTTCATTCTTGATATATGTGGATATCTATGTAATTATGATTTCCTAGAAAGACTAAAGGACGGAAGCAACATCTGTTATGATTTGATGCATATGCGGTTTTTCAAGGAGCAATAATTATAGGTATCTTAGAACTTTAAAGACCTTGATTCTTGGAAAAAGATAAGGAATGGTTCACACCACTATTACACGTTACATGATATATGGAGAGATATAGTCAGAGTTGATTAGTGGGTTATCTCTTTTAAAAAATCTTTTAATTTATCCAAACTGAGTAACTAACAAGAATTTGTTTTGCTAAACTGGATATATATTAACGTTGTGGACTGATTCATAGTATTACCGTTGGAGGGTGTTTTAAACAAACCAGATTTTGTGGACTAATAAAAACAGATGATATACTTGATATTAACGGTAACTATTGTGGGCTATATAAATAGGATTTCATATATGGTATAAAAACACAACTCACGAAATTATTCTTGCACTAATTACTATTATTTATGAGCAATTTGATTTAATCAGTGCAACTTTTGAGCAGCTAAGTAATTAAATTTCTAATATTCTGTGAGCTAGTATTTGGTAAGATTTAAAGTGTTTATCTTTTTGTGCTAATTAATCATTGCATATAGTTGAGCCTTTAATTATTAAATTGATTATTCTTGCATTGATCATAGACCTCAATATTTGTATTTAATTTTCTATTTAGACTAAGTGTAGTCTAACGGTGTTAATCCTAGTGGATTAGAGAAAAGACTTACAAATAGGTTCAAGGAAGCAAAGGTTCTTGAAGAGTGCATATGCGCACAAGGAGCAAGAGTGTTCAAGAGAAATTAATTTTTAATTAATTTTTGTAAGAATCTGTTTTGTAATCGTTGTTTATTTATAAAGAAATAAATAAAGTGAGTCTCCAATACTAGTTGATATTGGACGTGGACTAGGCTATTATTATAGAGGGTAATAGCTGAACCACGTAAAAAAATCTTGGTGTTGATTTTATTATTTGCTTTACTTTAATTCTAAAATTACATAAGCTATTTAATTATCTTAATAATTAAAATTTGAATTCTTGAATTATATTAAGATAATTCTTTATCATCAAGTATATTATTTAAGTTATAAATTTAGCAGGATATTTTCTTAAAATAATATGTTAACTCAGTAGGCCATATAACTTCAGTAAGTCGAATTCATCAATATAGTATCCAGAAATTTATAGTTTAGTTTAAAGTTTAAAAATTGGTAATAGATTGCTCCCACACTTATTCAACCCCCCCCCCCCCTGTCGACGTCGGGATTTTTAGTTGTCCCTTTTCGTTACTTGTTCTTTGGTGTTCTCATTATTATGTGAGATTTGTTTGAAAAAACAAGTGAAAAAGGTCTGACATGTGTAATGTCGACGATTTGACTTTAAGAGTCGCCAGTTGGTGTTTTTAACTAGTTGCACCAACGCAACCAAAAAAGGTTTGCACATTGACCCAGTGATGTGACACTGCTAAACGGGTTTGTGAAACCGAGATTCATTTGGGTTCGGGGGCTTGATTATGCAGAGGGAAGGTGTTAGGCACCCCACGACATCCGTGTTGCCACGGTGACCGCCACTTTTCAAGAAACTGTTATATGAATATGTGTGTGTGTGTGTGGATCATTGTGCAATTTATTTTGAAGAAATTATATGCCTCATTCACACCTATATACAAAGGGTTTGAATTTATATAAAAATTCAATTTTAAACAAGATATAGTAATGAGGTTTTGTAAAAAAGAGGTTTTTCAAACCCTGTGCTCAATAGTAATTGAGGCCTTTGATACTTCCATTTTATTCTTAAATGTTCGGCTTGTTTGCTTTTATTTTCGAGATGCGAGGCATCCTCGAAAAAATAATATACAGCAGTGCCAAACTCCTCATGGGCATGACAACCATCCAAGGAAATTCGGACACCGTAAATAATGTACAAGCTGCTTACAGCTGAAAATGTCCATCACGGGAACTGAATCTAGATTCAGTAGACTGAACCTGTGATCACATGATTCCTAGGCTCACATGATACCGCAGTTTATATGAAAAGCAGTAAGCAGTTATATATATATATAAGCTGTAAATATATATATATATATATATATACTACGAACATGATCAACCACCACGAAGAAACTCCATAGGGGATCAGAAATGTAAATATATATATATATATATATGGACATGATCAAGCACCACGAAGCAACTCCATGGGGGATCAAAAAAGTAATTAAAGCAGTAAATGCGATCAACCGCCACGAAGTAAACTCCAGGCAGAACTAAATGTAAATAATGCAGTAAAGACAATCAACCGCCATGAAGTAAACTCCAGGCGGGACTAAATGTAAATAAAGCAGTAAATAGGCCTCGAAGTAAACTACAGGCCTGACAGAAATATAAATATATATATATATATAAGTAGTAAATGCACCGGATATAAAATCCAAGCTCATCGGATATGTCCGACAACAATTATATATATTTAAGTATATATATATATATAAGCAATAAACGCTCCGGATGTAAAATCTAGGCTCATCAGATATGTCTGACAACAGTTATATATATATAAGCAAGTAAACGCTCCAGATGTAAAATCCGGGCTCATCAGATATGTCTGACAACAGTTTATATATATAAGTGTATATATATATATATAAAAGCAAATAAACACTCCAAACATAAGTCTAGGCTCAATCGAGGCATAACTCGATAATGTTAGTCTATATATAAATATATACATATATAAGTATATATATACAGACAGAAATGAAAACCACGGACCGAAGTCCGGGCATACGCACATAACACGACTCTCAATGTGTAGAATAGTGTGTGCAAAGATGAAGAGAAAGGCTTTATAGAGTGTGAGAAGGCTTACAGTGGGCTGCCAATGTAGACTTTTATGACTCTATATGGATAAACACTCAGCTCCCGCCAGTAAAAATATAGCTATATGTGAGCTAACAGATGTTTGAAATGAAGAAACACTCAATATGGGGTGTGTACAGAGCAAATTGGACAGGGCTTTCTTGCCTCTCTTCTTTTCAAAATGGCCACCCCAAGCCCTCTATTTATAGAGGGGGGGGAACAGCAGTGTACTGCAATGTCATGAATGCACTGCGGTTGCCTGGTGTGCCAGAATTACAGTCCTATCGTCTCGAAGTACCTGCACTCATACACTGTCATGTCCACTCAAACTTGTAGAACTTCAATCCGAGCATCCGAATGATGTATATAAGACCTTCTTCGGACAGCTTGTGTCGAGAGTTATGCAATGACAAGGGATTAGAGGTTATACGAAGTCAGGAAGAGGGGACCATGTCCATGGTCTTCAAGCTTCAAATTCTATCCGGTGTACTGCCACGCGTAATAGTCACTCGGGATTGGAACTCCTTAGTTCTTGTAGGATATTGTTGTATGTATGTATGTATGAAGTGTTGAGACGACGCGCAGGTGTTGAGGTGGCAAGATGACATTTGACTCCTCACCGGGGTTATCTCCGATTTGAGTTGAAAGCAGACGTTACTCAGGGTTACATCTGAGATTGGACTGCTACAAGTGTTTGAATGTCGTAAGGTCATCTGTAAATGTACTTGTCTACCCGGTGTTAGCTCCGGGTCTGAGGTATGAATGCCTCGGCAGGAGGTCTGATATTGAAGTTGATCGCATGCATTTGAAACAAGCATTTCCAGAGTTATTGTCGGAACTGCAACAGTATTCCTTGGGGTTATCTCCAAGGATGAAACTCAGGGTTATCTCCAAGGTTGGAAAAGATACTGTAAGACCCCAACTTTTTTTTAATAAAGATGATTTTTCTATAAATATCATTTTTGAATATTATGGAATGAATTTGATATAATGTTATAGTTGTGGGTAATATGTATAATTTTTGCAAAGTACGCAAGTTGTTATATAATATTTGATTTGTCGGGGAATATTCGTTTTAACAGGGAATATTCGTACAATGGCACAATCATTGGTGGACCCCACAACGGAATTATTGTCGGATTGAGAAAACGATAAAAATATTTTTATGAAAATAACGACGAAGTATTACAGTTAAAACTATTGAACTACTCGGTAGTAAAAATAAGATAATACGCGTGGTTGCGTAGTAGCACTTACGGTATTGATTATTGATGCTTACGTGAGAAGTCACTCAGTTTTGTTCAATTATTTCTATGGTAATTGTTGCATAGTATCTCATGTTATTTGATTTAATTATTGTCGATATTATATATATTATTAAATCAATAATTGAGACGACGAAGTTATTAATATTATTACTTGTAATATTAACGATGTCTGTAAGTTACGCCAATGAGAGGTTTGGTCACCTAATTGCTTGGCCAATAGGGAGAAATCCTTATTGAAAGCCCCTCTTTCCGTGGAAATGACACAGTCGATTAATATTGTGAATTTTAATAATAATGATAAATGTTGTTAAAATTTTGAGGAATTTTTTTTTATGAAGTATTTGTTGTAGGTTGGCGTATTATATGAACCCCCCACTTTCTCACTTTTTAAAATCGTCGGGAGAAAGTTATCTCAATTTTGTTTCACTATATATATATATATAATTGATATTTATATATATTATATATATGTAAAGTTGACATGTGGGGGGGGGGAAGAAAAAAAAAGAGATGATCACGGGTGGGGGAAATTAAGAAAGTGTGGAGTTGTGTGAATAATAAGTATTTATATATATTAAATGTGGGTGAGTGGGTTGTGGTGGAGGATGAAGTTTGGCAGGATATGTGATGTTAATTTCAAAGCTTTCACCTTATTGGTTGAGCAATCCAATAATGTTATCAAACATGTGCATAAAGCCATTTTCTCAACTTGGCATGTGCTAGTTTTTTTTTCTCTCTTTCATCTAATTGGCTAGCACCAAATATTGATAAACCGTGAACTTCGAATTTATATACTGTGCGTCCGTGATTTTTCTTAAATAGTATCCTTCCATTCTCCTATAAATAGAAGCTCATTCCTTCATTATTTCTTACTTAATTCAATTTGAAACTCTAGAGAGAAAATTCTAGAGAGAAGAAGAAGAGAGTCCTGCTACCTCTCTTTTCCTATATCTAGTTTCTTCTAAGGTAAGGGGTATTATTTCTTTCTTTCGTCTTCATGAAGAGAACTTCTGTTATTCCATTCTTTATTATTATGTTGGAATAACTTGTCTATGCGAAGTACCGCATACATGGTGAAATTCTTCATTATTCCATTCTTTATTATTACATTAGAACATCTTGTATGCGTGCGTTCTATGCATGACACAGTTTCGTTATTTATTATCCTGTTGGAACATCCTGCATGCGTATGCGTTACACATGACACAGTTACATTGTTTATTATTCTATTGGAATATCATGTATGTATGCGTTCGCATGACCCGGGATTCCATTATTTATTATTACTGTTGGAATAACTTTTATGCATGCGGTCTATCGCATGCCTGGTGATTTCTTTTGTTACTCCATTCTTTATTATACTCAGTTGGTTAAAGTTTTGGCTTTTATACTCCATGAAATTAGTGGAATATCCTTGATATTTGCGCTTCATCCAATATCTTTTCATGAAAATATTCTTCTGAGCATTCTTGAGTTTTACTCTACAAAGAAGTATCATGTTAACAATTTGGACGTTATTAGTTCCTAGATAAATTAATTCTTGAACTTGTTTTATTGAATTCTTATATCATTGTCATCATCCTCATGTTTATATTATGTTGAAAGTCATCTGTGGCCTATAGTACATAGATGGACTTGGTATGATTATGACCAGGGATTATTCGGTGTAATCATGACCGTAATGTTACAAATGATGTGGAAAAAGTCTTCATTAGCCCGTAGTGCATTGATGGACAGTTGTTAGCATGATCATAACCATTGATGAATACACGAATATCCTTGGCCCGTAATGCATGGATAATTTATGGTTGTGATACTAATGAATATCCTTGGCCGTAGTGCAGGGAAAATGTGGATTATTTATTAAGTTGAGTCTCAGCGATAAAAGTGATGAAAAACCTTTTAAATCATAAAAGATAGTAGATTTTATTCTCTACTTGACTCTTTTAAATGGATTGTTTGTTCCGCTGCAGTTAAACTTGATGTCTATTGTATTTTATCAGTTTAACATTGTTGAAGGCTAATGATAATTTATTTTGCATTATCTTAGTCATAATATTTTGTACTGGGCTAGTTGAGCTCACCTTTTACTTTCTTTGTTCTCTTCAGGAAATGAGAACGTAGCAGGGACTAGTGGGGGAACAGAGTGACGGTCCAGACTATAGCATTAGTAGTCCTCACTATTCTATGAAATAGTGTGTTAATAAATGTATTGAGGACTTATTTTTAGTTTTAATACTGTCTAGAAGACAATGTTTGTATTAAAACTCACAGCTCATGTTGTATATATAAGATTGTATTTGTATTATGTACCATGTATTTGGCGACTCAGAATAGGTGATGTATACCTATTTTGGGGGTATCACAGATACTCCCGGTGTGTGTTCCGGGGTTGAGACTGAACTTTCGGTAGTATTCGGAATGGATGTGAGCTGTCTTCCAGGGTTATCTCCGAAAGACGAATCGGCCCTCCTGCAATGTCAGTAATAGGTGTGTAGAAAATTTTTGAGTATCTATAGATTCCCCTCTTTATCATATTCATGCAATGCGAGGCATGGATAGGATAAAGAATCCTAGACACTTGAAATGCAACAAGATAAATATGATTCTATGTGTAGTAACATGATGCAAATGTATGATGCATGAATGAAAATGATTGCATATTCCCTGTTAATCCTATTGGGATGACAATCAGTAATATCTTGGACATGCGATCCAAGACTTCAAGGATGTTGTCGTTGGGGATATCACCAAAGTCGTAAATCCTAGACACAGACTTCTACTCCATTGAGGTGCCTCTTGTATACAAGACTTCTACTCCATATCCTACCATCTTGTCGGAGTTACTGCCAATAATATGTATTGCCAGGGCTACCTGACCTTCGCTGATGTGTGTATCCCTGCTGGGTGCATTGTCAAAGCTGCTTGACCTTCATTGATGTGTGTATCAATGGTTGCATCGCGCTGTGACCCCCGCCGGGGATACTTGGATAAGTTTAACTTTGGCGTTGTAACCCCCGCCGGGGATACATAGGTGTGGATAAGATGCTTCGATGGGTTCACTTGCCACCGGCAGAGATAACGTCAAGGTTGTTTGACCTTCATTGATGTGTGTATCAATGGTTGAGAATGCGTTGTAACCCCCACCGGGGATACGTGGATGCTTGAAAGACTTCCGTTGTAACCCCCTCTAGGGATACTTTATCAACTTATAACTTCAAATTTGTAACCCCCATGAGGATACATCATCGGTTCAGAACCGGCGTTGTAACTCTGTCGAGATACATCTTAAGGTCAGACTCCACCTTCGACGACATCGGACCTTTGTGAGGTATTGCCGAGCACGATTTGTAAAAGCTGAGGCCACTGGTATAGTATACCTTGTATGTAGGCGAATACCAATGAGTTAGGTATGGAGCCAAAGTTTGGCCCATGAAAACCAGGATTCCAGGCTATCCCGCTCAATCGCGTAGTATTTTTATTTTTGATTTGGCCTTTTCAGCTTGTGAGACCTCCTTTGCAACTCTAATTCAAGTGAGCCAGAGCTGTGGGACCTACACAGGGGTACCGCGGGTACACCTGCAGTAGCCACAGGTGGACCTGCGGCCAACCATGGCTATGTAAAGGTTGCTTTCATAAGTCATTTTCAAGCTGCGCTACGAAGGAAATCTAAGAGCTCTTCTTCAGAATTGCTGAGTTTGGGCAACTTTCTGCATATTCTGCCACCGCATAAGTGTTCTTCACTATCCTGGTAACATATGCATGTATTTTTTTCCAGTTTCTATCCGTTGGAAAATGACTTATCACATGAAATGCACTTAGACACATAGTAGTGAATATGCATGCTGATATAACTTTACAAAAAATATTCAACACAGTAAATGTTAGTATTAAATCTTGCTGAACATAATGATGTGAAAAAATTTGAATTTTGAAATAGTCAAATTGGCACCTTTTACTGTCATTTCTTATCCTGTTTGAGGACAAATGAGTAAAGGTGGAAAAATAAAATAACCCTGATAATTAGACTACACTTACGGATTTTTTACTGCGATGTATTAAATGCATTTAAGATGTATATGACTGTTGGTAGGTGTGCTACTGAATGGCCACCTAGTCATGCCTATGTGCATATGGATAGTCCCATTTACAAAGGGGGCTTTAGCAAAAATTTTCCAAAATGTAGGCATTGGGTAGTCATGCATTTTTAACTCTACTATAGATATAAGTTAAAACAATGCATGCATACATGTAATCATAAAAATGCATTTTGAAAAGCTCCAGATAAGAATTTACCACACCCTTTCTGAGGTGATTTGGAGACTTGTTGTCCAGATATTATGGATCTGAATCAGCCGAGTAGTTCCCGTAGGACCACTTCTGGTGTACGGAGGAGGGCTTCTGAAGTACCTCGACCCCATTCTGTTAGATAGCCTCGTTGTTTGGTGGAGGCGGTGATACGTCCTTTCTGATTTGAAGTGCTAGATGTCGAGGACGAGAAGGAGGATGTACCAATTGAGGTTTCTGCTCCTGCTGCACGTGTTCCCTGTAGGGATTTGCCAGGTATTCAAGTGGCGAACCCAGATCTTCTGGGTGACTTGAGTCGGCATCCTTCAGTCTACCTAAATGCAAACGAGGTATGACGTTAGATTAATCTTCCTTATTTCCTATTGATGGGGAGCAAAGGGTTCTGATGTTGATGCATTTGATGTAGGTCCCTAGCTTTACACAGCCTCGAGGGAATTGGTTCAGCATCCACTCTATGTATCAGGCTTTGCACGATGACTATAGAGCGATTGTACATGGCTGGGGATTTGGGATGTTCTTTTCCATTCTTCCCCGTCGTTGTCCCTGTGGTTACCTCAGGGCATTATTTGAGCGTACTGTTTCACCGGAACTCGATCCTCCATTCTTTGGATCAGTGAGTCGATGATGACGCCGATGGATTGGCGATTTATTACAAGTATGGAGTTTGGAGGGGATCCAGTGCCTTGTATGGCAGATATAACCCCTCTTAATGAGATCCTTATTGGGAGTTCCTACTTGTGGTGCTCGGCGGCGGATCGTACGTCTGTGTCCTTTGAGAATAGATGCTGTGAGCGGGCTGTTGAGTGAGCATATACCCAATGATGTGAGAGTCAGGGATAGGCGATTGTTCCTGATGATCATTAGGTGCTGCTTCATTGCAAATAACTCTTCTACGGTGTCCTTCGCTTTGATCAGTGCCACTCGACACGTGGACCATATAGGAGACTATGATTGGGGTTCCTACACCTTTGCCTACTTCCTCAGGGGAATGCGCATGCGATCGCAGGGCTGGACCGAGGCTTGGTTTGGATTCTACCCATTTTTGCTGGTGAGTATTTCTCTTATCTTTTCCCATGTACAGGTTAAGAGTGTTGACTGACAGCAGATGTTGCCTTTGTGTTGGCAGTTTTGGGCCTATGAGAGGCTTCCATATTTGCGTACTGTGAGCGTGTTAGGTTTAGACACCTATCCAAAAGGACGGAGATGGCATCATTCCATAATGGCGAAGGTCCCTATTGTTGAGGGTTTCACTCATTGCCGCCTACAGCTAGAGTCGTTGACAGCGGATGTCATCACATGGGTTCCCTATTCTGGGGAGCACTTGAGTGTTGGATTTAAGGATGGGTACCCGACTGGAGTTGAGTACGTTATTTCAACCCGTAGGATTCCTCTCTTCACAGATAGAAGATGGGAGCTCTATTTAGGAGAGCGTGCTATCAGGAGCACTACAGGAGAGATTCGCATGTCGATCTTGCCTCCTGTCAGGCGTTATTGGCCTATTTTGCAGTCACCCGTCATTGATCCCGTTGTTGGGGGTTGACAATTTCACATTGTCAGAGGGTCCCTGCACTCAAGAGATGTTCCAGCATTGGTGGTTCCCTCGTACCATTGGATCTCAGACCCACACCACACAGTTTATGGGGGGATATGGTTCCAGGATCCGTTGTGATGACGAATTGGCTAGCCTGTGTCAGAGATCCGACTCATGTGACACAGATTGATAGTTTGACCAGTTTCAGGATTTCCATCCATTTAAGGGGGCAGTGAGTCAATGCTTCACTTCACGCCATTTATCAGCAGAGGACAGATCCAGGTTGTATGCCTATTGGGATTAGCGAAAGCTAGTTGAGTTTTCTGTTAGTCATCCGGGTTATTCTGTAAAGTATTTAGCATGGATGGAGACAGAGACTGCATCGACTATGGTAGTATCCACAGTGCAGGATATTGATTCCGATGATGAGGAGCCTATGGAGGAGGCTGACATTCCCATTGATGAGGATTTGACTGCTGGGTTGCCAGCATTTGTGATGGATTCTCCCACCCCGAGTGCCACTGTTATTCAATATTCAGCACAGCATTTGGAGCAGAGCCTACATCTAATGACCTATGATAGAGATCAGGCTAGGGCCTCAATGTTGACAGCTCTTGATGGGAGAGACACCGCTCTATTAGAGAAGGATGAGGCTAGATCAGCCAGTGATGCATTGATTGTGGAGCGGGATGCCGCCCTATCTGCTAGGGATGTGGCCATTACAGACAGTACTTTCGTGAGATCCCATACGACTGGCATCCTTGCCGATATGAGTGCATATATCGATAAGCATCATGTCACTATGCAGTTAGCATCGGACCTGCTAGCTCGTATAGCTACCATTGGGCAGGAGCTTGCAGCTTTACCTCCTTCTTGAGGGATGCTATATTAGATCTGATAGTCCGCATACACACAGATCCATAGATAGCTTTGTATTTTCCTGCACAGACTAGCTTAGCCATTTTGTCATATACAGCACAGATGTATATATCAAACAGTATTATATATGGCAAAGAAATATATTTTAATTTACTTCCCTTTCAGTTGTGCCTTGATACTTGCTTGATATTTGCCTGTTTCTTCAGGGCTTTTGATCTTGATGCATTTTGAACTCATCCTTTATATGTGGACATTGAGCCATCACAGGATCTCTCAGAACTGATCATTGATCTGTATGTATCCCTACCATCTTTGGTGTCTTACGACTAGTTTTTGTATGGAAATGTAGAGAGGAGTGTGGCTTTTCCTCTCTGAGATTGACCGCACCACAGATGGTCGCCAGTACTTCTATTTGTGTAAAGCCTAGTTAATTCCATCTCTTATGGATTGGTGTTGCTCTTTGAGGCACAACCGCAGCTTAGATGGTCACCAAATCTCCTATTTGTGAGGAGAGGTTGGATAATTCCATCCCTTTGGTCTGAAGCCGATGAACTGTAATGGATTGAAGTGTTATCCCATGCATCGTGTTACAAGCATTTTTGTTCGGTAGGGGTTAGATCCGAACCATAAATGGTCACCACGACTCTATTGAAGAGGAGATCAATCTGCGTAGTTTGAACCTGGTGTAAGAGGTTCAATGTTGAATGTGAAAGGCAGATGGGTGTAGAAGCTTTATTGATGAAGAAGGGTGTAGAAGTATTTTTGTGGTTTTTTTTTGTTTTTGTAGAGAAAAGGCAGAAATGTTTTTGTTATTTTTTTTTATTGCGACCGGGCCATATAGAATATGGTTGCCTACGTACTCCCGTGTATCAAGGAGATTAGGTCAATGTAGTTCGCCCTTTAAGACGAATTGCAACCAAAGAGAAGTATAAATCCCATGTGCAGGCTATACTGCGAGGAGAAGAAAGTTTAATCCCATGATTGGGCCAAACTGCAGGTGTGGAAAAAGTTTGATACCGTCTTCAGGACAAACTGCAAGCGTAGAAAAGTTTAATCCCGTCTTCAGGATAAACTGCAGGTGTGAAAGGTTCAATCCCGTCTTCAAGATAACCGAAATTGTATGAACTGTTTAAAATGAGGTAAAACCAGGCTGCTGGTTTGAAGTGTATGTTTCCCTGAGGGGCAGAAGAGTTTGTAAAAAGAGAGGGTTCAAAATCGGAATGACTGGTGATTGGATGAATCCATACCAGGATGTTTGTTTGATTATATCTTCAGACATAGTACCATTTCACAGTGTCCGAGTTGATAAGCTGTGGAAATTCATCACCATCCATTTCCTGTAGTCTGAGAGCCCCTCCTGTCAATACCTCCTTGACAACAAATGGGCCTTCCCAGTTAGGAGATAATTTTCCCTTAGATTAATCTTGGTTGTCAATGATCTTTTTCAAAACCAAGTCATGTTATTTGAACTGCCATAGCAGGACTTTTCTGTTGTAGGATCGTGCGATCCTTTGCTGATATAACTGACCATGGAAGATAGTCGTGGTTCGCCTTTCATCTATTAGAGATAATTGGCGATACATGTCTTGTACCCATTGGTCTTCATCCAACTAAGCATCCATCAACACTCTGAGGGATTCCATTTCCACCTGTATGGGGAGCACTGCTTCCATCCCATAGGCTAATGAGTAGGGGGTTGCCCCAGTGGAAGTACGCATTGAAGTTTGGTAGGCTAATAAAGTCAGAGGCAAGAGGTCAGGCCATCCTTTATGATTGGCGGACATTTTCTGCATAATCTTCTTGATATTTTTATTAGCCGCTTCAATAGCACCATTCATCTTGGACGGTAGATGACGGAATTAAGGTGTTTGATGTGGAATTTACTGCATAACTCCTCCATCATTTTGTTGTTGAGGTTCTTAGCATTGTCTGACACAATGACCTCTGGTTGTCCATATCAACAGACAATATTATTTCTGATGAAAGCAATGATGACTTCTTTAGTAACCCTGGGGAAGGAGGCTTCTTCTACCCATTTAGTGAAGTAGTCAATCATGGTGAATATGAAT
This sequence comes from Panax ginseng, assembly GCA_020205605.1. Taxonomy (NCBI): domain Eukaryota; kingdom Viridiplantae; phylum Streptophyta; class Magnoliopsida; order Apiales; family Araliaceae; genus Panax; species Panax ginseng. The sequence goes on from CM035137.1 coordinate 62,179,763, forward strand.
CGATGTCCATTACTGGCTTTGGGCTCGATGGGCCCGATCACGTCCATTCCCCACATTGAGAATGGCCATGGTGAACTCATATTGTGGAGTTCCCTTGGAGGGGCGTGGATAGCATTCCCATGAATTTGGCATTGATAGCATCTCTTGACGTGATCATCACAGTCAGCTTTGAGCGTAAGCCAATAATGCCCTGTTATGAGGATCTTTTTGACAAGTAAGGGTCCGCTCATGTGTGGACCATATACTCCACCATGGATCTCATCCATGAGCCTCTGAGCTTGGTCTTTATCCAGACATCCGAGGAGACCTAATCATGCATCTCTCTTGTAGAGTGCATCTCCGCTCAGGTAGAATTTTATAGCAAGTCAATGGATCTGCCTCTTTTCAGTCAGGCTCGCCTCAGCGGGTGTAGATCCATCTCGCAGATACTCCTTAATATGCTGATACCAAGAGTTGTGGATGGGAGGTAGCTCATCCGATACTTCTCCAACATAGTTCCCATAAGATGGGGCCTTTTGCAGGGCAAATGTGATACTTGGCATGTTTTCCTTGTCAGGTATGTGAATCAAGGAGGCCAACGTAGCTAGTGCATCCGTAAAATCATTCCTATTACGAGGAATGTGTAGAAAGGAGATTTCTTCGAACTCCAAAGCCATCTATAAAACTTGCGGATGGTAAGGCAGTGAATGTAATTCTTAGGTTTGATAGATTCTCGTGGATTATTTGATTACCAATTCAGAATCCCCAAAGACAGTTAACCGCCTGATGCCCACTGAACGGGAAAGTTTTAGCACCGCTACCTCCATTTCATTAGGAATTGACGATCTTTTAACAATCCCTTCTAAGAGATGGCTAGTTCAAGATGCTGAACAACAAAGCTTAATTTTGGAAAAACAACACCATTATGCCCCATGATACAGCCTTCATACTTAGATGTGTTGTTGGTGATGATAAACTGCAATTTGACAGCGACGGGATACTGCTCCCCCATACTGGATACTAGAACTGCTCTAGCTCCAGAGCCTTATGTGTTAACAGCTCCATCAAAATACATTTTCCATGTGTGGCATGCATCGTACTGATGGTATTGCTGAATTGCCATTACCCCTTTATCAGGGAAGTATGTTTCTAAGGGTTTCTAATCCCCTGCAGGTGCGGTGGCCAGTTGATCCACAATTCCTTGACCTTTGACAGACTTTTGCGTCACGTAGACGATGTCAAATTGCTGTAGGATCAACTGCCATCTGGACAGTCGACAATTAAGTATGGGCTTACTGAACACATACTTGAAAGGATCCACGCGGGATATAAGATGGGTTGTGTGACCATGGAGGTAATGTTGTAACCTCATGGAAGCCCATGCTAAAGCACAACAAATCTTCTCAATCAGAGTATACTTGTGTTCACTAATGTCAATCTTTTGGCCGAGGTAATGATGTTCTGCTTCTTGGCCTCTATCGCCTTCCCCGCCTCAAAGATGAAGCCCATGGCATTGTCATTAATGGACAGTACATGAACAGGGAACATCATCCTCGAGTGGTACCAAAATAGGAGTGTTAACCAGCTGCTCTTTAATGGTAAGGAAGGCTTTTTGACACTCATCGCTCCATTTCATGGAGGAGTTCTTCCTTAACGAATTGAAGATGGGCTCACAGTTCTTTGTGAGTTGAGAGATAAACACCTTAATGAAGTTGATTCTTCCCAAAAATCCCCGTATTTTCTTCTTTGTCTGAGGAATGGGCATTTCCTTGATGGCCTGGATATTGGTAGGATCCAGTTCAATTCCTTTGTGGCTGACTGGGAAACCTAGCAACTTGCCTGACTTAACACCAAAGGCGCACTTGGCTGGATTCAACTTCAAGTTATACTTACGCAACCTGTTAAATAAGTTGTCTTCCTCCTTTCGGGATTTGACAATGATGTCATCCACGTAGATCTCTATCTCCTTGTGCATTAAATCGTGGAAAAGAGCCATCATAGCTCGCTAATAGGTTACCCCGGCATTAATGAGGCCAAATGACAACAGTCTGTAGCAAAAGGTTCCCCAAGGCGTGATGAAAGCAGTTTTCTCACGGTCTTCCTCAGCGACCATAATCTGATGGTACCCTGCAAAGCAATCTGCAAAGGAGTACATGTCGTATTGAGCAGTGTTGTCAATAAGAATGTGGATAAAGGGCACGGGAAAGCTATCTTTAAGGAAATCTTTGTTCAAATCCCAGTAATACACGCAAACTCGCACCTTTCCTCCAGGTTTAGGCATGGGAACAATGTTGGATATCCACTCCGGATATGTAGACACCGTGATAATGTCAGCTTGAAATTATTTCACAATTTCTTCTTTAACCTTTAAACTCCACTCAGGTTTCAATTGCCTGAGCTTCTGCCTAACTGGGTTGAATTCTTCTTTAATGGGAAGGCGATGAAGAACAATGTCACTGGACAAACCCACCATGTCTTCATGAGACCATGCAAACACATCATGGAATTGGGTTAATAGTGCAACCATGTCATTCCGTTGGTTTGGGGTGAGGTCTGAACCAATCTCGATTAGCTTAGGGCTTTTTAAGGTTCCAAGATTGAAAGAAGTGGTTTGGTCAAGGTTGGGTTTAGGTTTATCTGCGACCCATTCCTTAATCTCCTCAGGTGTCTCAATGTCCTCTTGTATTTCCATCAAGTCTGAGTCCAACTTTGCATCAAAGTTACAGCCCTTGTGGAGAGAAGGCACCTCATCAGCAAGTACAGGCACATCTAAATTCAGAGTCCTGAAACAAAATATGCTTTAACTTAATATATGAAACTGTTTAATCATACACAAGTGTTAGCATGTACTGATAAAATAACTGCTAATACTGTATAGAAAAGTAAGCAATTAAAGTTATCTACAGGGCAGAGGGATTTTCTGCCCATTTTACCCTCGTCGACCAATGCATGGAGTGCTTCTCCAATTGTCTAGGGCAAAGTCCTGATGAACTGCAATGATGGAGGGATCGTCATTGTCCTCCTTCTCCCGAATGATAAACATGACATCTGGTCAATCATCGTCTGGGGTATATTTGTTTGTATGTTCATCATGAACAATGATGCGTATGCCTAACATCATCAAGGCGATGTCATGTTTACGTTTCCGCTCCTTTTCTTCCACTTCCGGTTCAAGAATCATCACCTCTTTTGCTTTGAATGGTACTGGTTTGGGAAACAGCATAGCCATAACCTAGGCTGGCACCTTTATTGGAGACTGTATCAGCTCATGTGGTGCAGATGGAAAAAATCACCGTGTAGCGGAAGCTTGAGGAACCTGCTTATGCTTATGAGGATTCTTATGACTGGAACTGGTAGAATAGCCAAGTCCTATCATCCCAATTTGACCGACACTTGAATAGGGTGCTTAATACCTCGCTAATTTTACCAAGCCCTTGTCCAGTGATGACCCAATGACATCATTTCTTGAGTGGTAACATAACCTCTACCGAAATCTTGGGTATGGGAAGTGGTGCTCCAATAGGTTGGTATTGCATGTTACTCACTTCCAAAGTATGAAAATCGCCACCAACTTCCGAATTGAAGCTGATGATTGGTAGATCTCCTTGTTCGTGACATTACGCTCAAAGATTGACAAAGACTAGACTGTTGTTGACAATGTATTTGATTTGTTGATGTAGTGTGGAGGGAATGGCTCCAGCCATGTGGATCCATGGTCTCCCCAATAGCAGGTTGTATCCTAAATCTATCTTGAGGACATGAAAGGATACATTGAATGTATTTGGACCAATCTCAATTGGTAGCTCAATCTTTTAGATGGAATTTCGTCAGGATCCATCAAAAGCTTTGATAACCGTATGGCTGCTTCGGATCCGTTTGAGATTGACATTCATCTTCACCAAGGTGGCATAAGGACAGATATTCAGAGACAAACCTCCATCTATCAAAACTCTAGCTAGCATATACCCGGAGGACAAAACTGTAATGTGCAATGGCTTGCAATGACCAGTCCCTTCGGGCGATATGTCGTCCACATCCACTGATTTTAGTAAGTAGGCTTCTTCCAAAACCTTCAATAAGATCTTCCGGTGATCCTCGGAAGAGAAACCCAAGTCCAATATTAATATCTGATGTGGAGCTTCTCTTAAGCTTAAAACCACCTTGGCTTCATTATGGCCCATAGTGCAGAGGAATTTTTCAATCTTCTCCATGGGAATCTTCCCATTTGCTTTGAAGGTAGCCTTCATAACCCGCTAAGGAAGATACAGTGGATTTTCCTTCGACACTGTAGTAGTAGTAGTATGAGACGTGGATCCTTCAGCATCTCCATAATTCCATGGAACTTTGTGTAAGCTGACAATAGGATATTGTGGTCTGAAGGGTAAAGAAATTGGCTCTGGTGTGGCCACTTTCAAAGGATTGTCAGCTCCTTTGAGTTGAATTGCTTGTATGGGAAATGATTTGACAGTCTCATCATCCTCATCGGATATAACTGCTACTAATCCCTTCCATTTGGTAGGACAGGTATTCCCACTCTCGAGTTACAGTGTCATCATCTTCCAGCTGCAGGACACCGCTATCAATAAGATTCTGAATGAGATGGCGGAGTGCCCAGCATTCTTCTATGCTGTGACCGCGAGAATGTGAATGATATTGACATACTCCATCGGAGTTGAACCATCTTGAATGGGGATTGATTGGAGGCAGAAGGGAGGCAATTCTTCCTTCATTGATCAGCATTTGAAATATCTCCTCCATAGATTGGCCCAGATAGGTAAATTCCCTCCGATTGGCAAAATCCCAACAGGCTTTAGCATTTGCTCTCTATGCAACCTTATCCTTCATAGCTTCGCTTTCTGAAGGTGATGGTGGAGTATTCATAACAAAAAGGAATGAGATAGGCATGCTCCTGGCTGATTAATTGGTGTGTGACTTGATACTGGTGGGTCACCAATTTTGCCAATTGCTCAATTTGCTTGTAAAGAGCTTTCATCTTTTATTCCATAGTAAATTAGAACTTTGCATAATCCCATCCATCTTTGATGGTCTGGGATGATTCACTATTAAAACTGGAACTCTGTCCAGTGCTCCAACTAATCATGTTGACCTCTTCTTCTTTATGTTGAGGAAGAGGGTTGTCTTGCACATGAGGTTGATCTGGTTTGGTGACCACGATCTCACCGTTGTCTATTAAATCTTGGATCTTATGTTTCAAGGCCCAACAATCTTGAGTATCATGTCCAAGTGCTCCGGCATTATAATCACACTTCCGAGTAGCATTAAAACCCCTCCCATTAGGGTTGGCTGGTGGAAGAAGACGTGTAATTTTCTTCTGAGAAGTCAGAAGAGGAAGAATATTCTCGAGCGAGTCCCCTAAGGGTATGAACGTTCGAGGGTGCTTAAGTCCCCACATAATCCGGATACTTGAAACCCGAACTCTGTGATTTCACGATACCATTTCTATGAGCGGAATAATACTAATAATATTAATAATAATATAGATTTTCAAATTTTATTTACATATTATCGTAGTTTAGTTCCCAAGCACGAAAACTTTAAACATTCGTTACATGATAATAATAATAGTACTTATCATCCTTATCATAAAGTTAGACTATTACATGTAATAGCTTAAACATTCATTCAAAGAACTTTCCTTTCCCCTTGTTTCGGCAAGATCCTTCTGCTTTGTTCACACTTAGTCGAAAACATTTAAATTAAGCAAGAATGAGCATTTGAGTGCCCAAAGAAGTAATATCAACAATATCGCTTAATTTAAAAGATTAAATATTTTCTTTGAACGAAACTTCTACAACGGATCAATAGTTGTGAAGTAAATCGACCAATAATCAATAACATGTCATTTTAAATTTTAAATTTTTGAAACTACGTATGCATCTATAAATGATGATCATTTGACGATCGTGAACATTGTTTTATATTTTTGAAAAGGTTTAAGCAGTAACTTCATCTCAGAACCGTCATTACTTACTTAGCACGGGGTGATCACTTTGCTATGCCCCTCAGACGATCAATACTATATCATAGAACGATATTATCGCTCATCCTTTGTCCGTCAGAAGCGCATAAATATTTCCCATGATTGGGATGTTCATAATACTTTTGAATCCATACCAAAACAATTCGGTTGATAAGTTTTATCTTGTTCAACAACAACTTTAAATATATGTCTAAATGGATCAAATAGCTTAGATTTACCTTTTTATTTCAAGGTATACATACTAAGCAACTATAAGTATGTATCAACATGTGATAAAATATAATGATTATCCAAGTGAGGACACTTGCTTAACCATGTTATAGAAATTAACGAATGTAATAAATAACTTGATCACTATTAATGTAATAAAGGAAATTGTACAACAATTATTGTTTAATAGCTTACTTATACGTAATCATTGCATAAGTATATACAAAGGTTGAAATATTTGAACAATTGAAATGAATAGTTTAGATATTATCTTACGATGTCCTTAGATAAAGTAAATGCAAAGGTTTAGATATCATTGCCTTCTATCGCTACTACACAACTTAGATATATCTTTTCTATCAAGTCCTATCATTAAATAGATCATCGTCCCATTAGAATAATATATCATATAATACCGCTTATTGCAACAAAGACATTCCTAATCACATTGTCACATAATTTTAACACCATCAATCACAAATAATTCACTTATCAAGTCAATCTATCTAAATCCGCATCAATTTCTCGAAATATATCTACCACCGACAACCTTATTTGCAATTATCGAGTCTAAGACTCTAAACAGCTTGTTCAATATTCATTTGATATTTCAAACACCACCAAGACTATTTTTCATCATTTTTATAAAAATTTTTAAACAATTATTACCATTTATCATAATTTTTGAAATATCGTAATCATTATTAAATGATTTAAATAATAAACAATTCTATTATCATTAATATTTAATTAATAATAAATTATTAATGAAACCATTGCCAAAATATTAAGTTATAACTTAAACTATTTTTTTAAAACATTTATATTACCTTTAAATGATTTTTAAAACATTTAAAATCATTATTAAATAATTACCATTAATATTTAAATATTAATGAACTATTTATCTAAATATTAAAAGTCATTAATTATAACTTAAAATACTTTTAATTCATTTTTATCCCTTTTAAATAATTTTTAAATTAATAAAACCATTTTAAAACTATTTATTTAATATAATTATTAAATAAATTTAATATCATTAATTATTAAATAAATATCATTAATATTAAATTATTAATGAAATTATTCTTTAAATATTAAAAGTTATATTTTATAACTTAAAATATTTTTAAACACTTTATTTTCATTTAAAATAATTTTTAAATAATAAAATCATTTTTAAACTAATTTATTTAATATAATTAAATAATTTTTAATATCATTATTAATTAATGAAATTAACTATTACATATTAAAAGTTATATTTTATGACTTAAAATATTCTTAAATACCTTTATTATTATTATTTAAAATGATTTTTAATATAATAAAATCATTTTTAATTTATTTATTTAATTCATTTACTAAATAACTTAACTATCATTAATATTAATTTATTAATGAAAATTATCATAAAATATTAAAAGTCATTGTAGATAACTTAAAATATTTTCATATATCATAATATAATTTTTAATGATTTTTCATGTATTTAAATCATTTTTAAATAATTTATTTAATATTATAATTAAATAAATTAAATACTTTTAATATTCCAAAAATATTAAATATTTATGAAATATATTTAAAATAATTAAAATATAATTTTCGTAATTTAAAATAATTTTTAATAATTTATTTTGTATTTTTAATAATTAAAACCCTTTTTATCAATTTTTTTATTAATTTTCTAAATTATAAATAAAATCGTCATTGAAGATCGCTTATAAATGATGTAACTGCCGCTATAGGTGTTCTTCATGTTCTTGATGAAACCTGCATTTTTATAAAGAAGGAACAAGGTATCGAAGTTCGACCAAGATTTCGGTCATATCCTCGATGTTATCGAAAGCATGCTATCATTCCGATATTGTAGTACTAATGCACGACTACAAGGTACAACAATTAAAATGACCAAACAACCTATAACAAAGTAGATCTCGAGCTACTTAACAAGTTGTTGAGTCGTTTTTCATTTTCCGGGTTACCTGTAAATGAAGAATAGCCTCGACCGCCTGCTTTTGGGCTTCCACAACTTGCAAGATATGATATGATTTAGTGATTTCAAAGTCGCAGTAATATAAACCACGGTAATACTATAGATCCATCACAAAACATCACTAAAACAACAATACAATAGCCGAGATTAACTCTATTAAACCATGTCGATTTATTATGTTCAAGTGTTTTCTCGGGTTACCCGTAAAATAGCTTTTCATGTTCGTCTCGTCCGGCTCACCATAGATTACTAATTCCCCGCCGATTAAAAAAAGATTTTAAGGCATAAAATGTACTCAGATACCGTATCACAACATAGATCCAACAAATTAACAAAACAATTAACAACAAGCAGATCTCGAGCCATCAACTTCCTCGTCGATTTAATCTGGGCAAGTTCTCGATCGCCTGTAAAGTTCCAAATAATGCCGGCCAACTAGATTCGAATCGCTAATAACTTGCAATATAATACTTGATTTATGCATGATTCTTGATCTAGGTTAAAGAGGACATACCGCATCACAAGTTCAAAGCTTTAAACAACAAAAATAGTTAACATACAAAGATTACAGAGGCTCTGACATTTGCTTGTCAATGACAACAAAAAAAATTTTCCAGATTTTTCAAAACCCAATTCAAGATTTTGATGATATGGATCTATCTAAAACCAACCTGATCGTCATAATAACTTATAAACAACATGTTTTAACAATAAATTCTAACATCAAACAACAAAAATTCTTGACAGATTCAAGCTAAGGTTTTGTACCTTTGATGTCCAAAACTGATTTTGTGTTGTTGATTTGGTACGGCCGATCGTGGGGCTTGGATTGGGGACCCAAATGCTAGAGATTTTCGCTGGCTTTAGAGAGAGAGGGTCAAGTATGAGCTTAGTGAAGATTTGGGCAACAAAATAACATTTTCTCTCTCTCAATCCTTAAATAGACATCATATGATGCATGAATTGTCGAGATATGTTGTCAAGTTGTCATTAATTTTAAGGTGTAGAGTTGTTAGGTTAGCCAACAACTCATAACAATTGTCAAAACCTAGTCTAGTACTTAATAATCCAATTAGGGCAAAAAGGTCATTTGGCACGACAAATTAATGGCATTTTAAATTGCCAAACCCTTAGTGTTAGGGTTTGCTTAGGTTTAGGTTTGAGCCAATTTTAGCAAAAGTCTAGGATTCCAAATTTAGGATTTAACATTTATGGTTTATTACAAAAATAATAATATAAAATAACTAAATTTTTGTTTCTAAAATTTGACAATTTAGGTTTGTTAATTAGATTAATTTTCTAATTACTTTATACAAAGAATATTAGGGTTTAGATCATATAATTATCATTAACTTTTGCTAATTTAGCAATTAGGGTTTATTCTTTTGGTAATTAGGGTTACCAAATTACTATAGGGTTTTTAATTACTAAATTAGGGTTTTAGTTTAGTAATTAGGGTTTAACAATTTACTAATTAGTTTTAACAATTTGTAATTAGAGTTTACAACTTGTAATTAGGGTTTCTAATTACATTAATCATGATTATTAGAGTTTAATAACATAATTAACCTTGCCACTTAAGCAAATTAAGGTTTACAATTATCGCTAGGGTTTCTAAATATCGCTAGGTTTTAATTTCGCAATTAGGGTTTTAATCATTATTTTTAAATCACTAATTAGGTTTATTTATTAAGTGATATAAAACATATTATACATGACCTTTAATCACAAAGAATACAATTCTTGACAAATCATACCTCCTATTAAATTTCCTGATTAGGTTTATTAAAAATTCGTATATAATTAGGGTTTTAATTTAATAAGTAGGGTTTTCTAATTAGCATATCCTCAAGTAACACATAACATATATCATATAACCCAAATATTTAATAAATGAAGTTTCCCATTTAAATTGATAAACAGAGTTAAATCAATTATGTTGTGGTTTGGTCAATATACCATAATCGACCAAACCATCAATAAAGATAATTTTTACAAAGACATTATTATAGCAGATCGAAAAATCAAAATATTATAATATTATAATATTATTATCATTCCTCGATCAAAACCCAAAATTAGGGTTTGATTCCATATCCGATTTATTCATATCATTAAGTTAAAATAATTAACTTAATATCCCTAAATAAATTTATATAATGAAATAATTATTATAATTATTCTAAAATCATTTCATATATTATTTGAATAATATAAACATATAATTTCATGGAAAAATAATTAATAAAACATTTCTAATATAGAATTAATTACTATAAAAATATCACTTATAATAACCAATATTTCTAAAATAAAATTATTTACAATTAATAATGTAATACTTAAATTTTATTTATCAAACATATAATTATAATTACACATTACCTTGGCACATATCATTCATATTTATTTTTAATAAATAAAAAAAAAAAAAAAATATACGCAAAATTTATGATTTATTTATATAGAAAATATCTAAGTTGTTACATTCACCTCCTTATAAAGATTCCGTCCCTAATCACCACTTTAAAACCTATACCTACGAGGGTACATGACATTCTCAATCGCTCAGTAGATAGATTCGATCACTCGATCGATCGTTTTTTAACTATTTACGTAAAGCTTGTTTTTCGATTATACTTGAAATTTGATTTCTAAAAGAACTCAAATTCTTCCTTCAAATTTTATTATAAAATTATTTACTATAACTAGAAAAATCATATATATGAAAATAAAAGTTATAATGAAAGTACTGAGTCCCACCGCCACCGCCACCGTGTCTTGATCACATGTCAAGACCCTTGCAGAGATTTCGCTTGGCTTGGATGGATGAAGTTGGTCCTGTGATTGCCAAAGTTCCGCCGCTTTTCCCATGTTCACACTTGCTACCTCCGCTTCCTTTTTTGGACTTTTCACCCTATGATCCTTTGATCCGCATGTAAAACACCCACCAATTGTCTTAGAATTGGGGCATGGGAGAGATATGGCCCTCCCGCCCACACTTGAAACATGCGAATTTTCCCTTTAGACATTCCCCAAATGATTTTTCCCACAATTCCCACATCAGCACCAACTATTTTTTATTTACACCTTCTTGTTTTACCCGCACCCTTCCAAAGTTGTTCACCTTCCTCTTATCCCTCCTATTCCCAAAGATTTGCTTCCACCTTCCCAGCCTCAACTTTTCCCTTGTTCCTCCTTTCTTTGTTGTAGAAGGCTCATGGCCTCACTTCCTCCTCAAATGATAAGTGCTTTCTCCATGAGTATCGCAAATGTAGGGATTTGCAACATCGCCACCTTGTTGTAGAGCCGTGGTTTTAATCCCACCAAACCTTCATACTTTTCTAGCCTCCGTGACGACTTGATGAGGGGCTAACCTAGCTAATTCATTAAATTTTATGATATTCCGCAATAAATATATATTCTCTTGTTTTAATTCAAGAAATTTTACTTCCATCCTAGCCTCGCATGCTAGATGAAAAGTAGTTTTCAAAAAACAAAGTTTTTTAAACCTTTCCCAAGCAACTACACCTTCCCCAAATTTCTCGCCTCGATTCGCTTCCCACCAAAAATTTGCCTCTCCTTTCATCATGTAGGTGGCAAAAGAGGTCTTTTTCCCTCACCACCCTAGCTATTACAAACGCCTTTTCTATTTCTTTAACCCAAGTTTGGGCTTCTACAGGTCAACAGACTCTAAATTCGGAGGTCCTATGCCTTTAAAGTCCTTGAAGTTTGCTGTTTATTGTCCCGTTGGTTCCCAAATGCACCGTCGCTCCTCGCAGCATGGCTTGAGCTACCATGTTTATGTAATCACGATTGATCCGTTGTGGTTGTCCTTCAACGTTGTCGATGCATTCTTCTCGCCTTTTCGATTTCGAGTTTGTCGTCGAGGCGGCATTATCTCGTTAAATAAAACATAATTTAACTTACATTCTAAACCTTATCATATAAGTTTAATATATTAAACTTGTTTCATTACCCAAACATGAGTTCATTTTCATTAATTCAAAGTAATTTACATAATATAGCCCACAATACTATCCCTTTGTGACCACAAGAGTCTGGATTTACAACTTTGATTAACACAAAAGGGAGAATATTATATTACACAAACATACTAAGCACACATATAATATTAAACAAACCTACACCACGTAACCTATACTACCTATTCACTACGCCTTTTTCTTGATTGTGACATCCCTTGCTCGATGACCTTCTATTCCACAAATAAAATGTATACACATCGCTTGATTGGGACACCAAGAGAAAAATGTCCCCATGACCGCAATTGTAGCAAACATTTTCCCTTTCCGCATTACGCCTTCATGCTTCTTGTCACAATTTGTACACTTTTCTATGTGTTTAAAGTTCCTTTGGTTGTTATCGTGATCACGATCATTTATTTTTCTTTTTCCTTTTGGTTTGAGAGTCGCATACGACTTGTTGCTTTTTAGCTCCTAGTTGGTCAATTTGGATTTTAAGCTTATCTTGTTCTTCCATGGTTTCAATTAATGCTTTCAGCAGCTGACTATTTAATAATTTTTCTATTTCCCACAACTGCTCCAAAGAGGAAACTCGTCCCATTAGATTCTCGCACTTCGGCTGATGCTTGATCACCCAAACTTCAAAGGTCTCAATCACCGCTTGCTAGTTCCACCATTTCCTGATCCGCACGATATTCTCCACTATAACCACCTCATCGAGGTTGCTTTCACTTCGAGCCTCTATTTCACCTATCGGCTTTGATATCTATTTCTTCTTTATGATCCAAGGGTATCCTAATCCTTTTCACCGACATCTACACATATAAATTATCCCGATTAGCATAAATTATATACACATAACACATAAGGGTTTTATATAAGTTATCTTTTAGTTTGTTTGACGATGAATTTATCTCGATTCATCTACTTTTAAACTCTATATGAGTTATTTATATTTTCAACATTTCCCTATGTTCTAAGGTTATAGCCTAAAGTCTATCCCACCTAAGGTTTCTAACCCTATAGCTCGATACTATTCTCAGAAAGTCCCCGAATCCTGATACTTGAAACCCTAACTCCTAGATTCACGATACCATTTCTATGAGCGAATAATACTAATAATATTAACAATAATATAGATTTTCAAATTTTATTTACATATTATCGTAGTTTAGTTCCCAAGTACGAAAACCTTTAAACATTCGTATACATGATAATAATAATAGTACTTATCATCCTTATCATAAAGTTAGACTATTACATGTAATAGCTTAAACATTCATTCAAAGAACTTTCCCTTTCCCTTGTTCTCGCAGTATCCTTCTGCTTGTTCACACTTAGTCGAAAACATTTAAATTAAGCAAGAATGAGCATTTGAGTGCCCAAAGAAGTAATATCAACAATATCAATTAAATTAAAAGATTAAATATTTTCTTTTGAAACTAAACTTCTACAACTGGATCAATAGTTGTGAAGTAAATCGACCAATAATCAATAACATGTCATTTTAAATTTTAAATTTTTGAAACTACGTATGCATCTATAAATGATGATCATTTGACGATCGTGAACATTGTTTTATATTTTTGAAAAGGTTTAAGCAGTAACTTCATCTCAGAAACCGTCATTACTTACTTACACGGGTGATCACCTCACTATGCCCTCAGATTGATCAATACTATATCATAGAACGATATTATCGCTCATCCTTTGTCCGCCAGAGAAGCAAAATATTTCCCATGATCGGGATGTTCATAATAGCCTTGAATCCATACCAAAACAATTCTATTGATAAGTTTTATCTTGTTCAACAACAACTTTAAATATATGTCTAAATGGATCAAATAGCTTGTATTTACCTTTATTTCAAGGTATACATACTAAGCAACTATAAGTATGTATCAACATGTGATAAAATATAATGATTATCCAAGTGAGGACACTTGCCTAACCATGTTATATAGAAATTAACGAAATGTAATAAATAACTTGATCACTATTAATGTAATAAAGGAAATTGTACAACAATTATTGTTTAATAGCTTACTTATACGTAATCATCAGATAAGTATATACAAAGGTTGAAATATTTGAACAATTGAAATGAATAGTTTAGATATTATCTTACGATGTCCTTAGATAAAGTAAATGCAAAGGTTTAGATATCATCATTCATTCGCGCTACACAACTTAGATATATCTTTTCTATCAAGTCCTATCATTAAATAGATCATCATCCGATTAGAATAATATATCATATAATACCGCTTATCATAAAACAAGACATTCCTAATCACATTGTCACATAATTTTAACACCATCAATCACAAATAATTCACTTATCAAGTCAATCTATCTAAATCCGCATCAATTTCTCGAATATATCTGCTTCACCGACAACCTTATTTGGGTAATTATCGAGTCTAAGACTCTAAACAAATTGTTCAATATTCATTTGATATTTCAAACACCACGCCGCACTATTTTTCATCGCTTTATAAAAATTTTTAAACAATTATTACCATTTATCATAATTTTGAAATATCGTAATCATTATTAAATGATTTAAATAATAAACAATTTATTATCATTAATATTTAATTAATAATAAATTATTAATGAAACCATTGCCAAAATATTAAGTTATAACTTAAACTATTTTTTTTAAAACATTTATATTACCTTTAAATGATTTTTAAAACATTTAAAATCATTATTAAATAATTACCATTAATATTTAAATATTAATGAACTATTTATCTAAATATTAAAAGTCATTAATTATAACTTAAAATACTTTTAATTCATTTTTATCCCTTTTAAATAATTTTTAAATTAATAAAACCATTTTAAAACTATTTATTTAATATAATTATTAAATAAATTTAATATCATTAATTATTAAATAAATATCATTAATATTAAATTATTAATGAAATTATTCTTTTAAATATTAAAAGTTATATTTTATAACTTAAAATATTTTTAAACACTTTATTTTCATTTAAAATAATTTTTAAAATAATAAAATCATTTTTAAACTAATTTATTTAATATAATTAAATAATTTTTAATATCATTATTAATTAATGAAATTAACTATTACATATTAAAAGTTATATTTTATGACTTAAAATATTCTTAAATACCTTATTATTATTTAAAATGATTTTTAATATAATAAAATCATTTTTAATTTATTTATTTAATTCATTTACTAAATAACTTAACTATCATTAATATTAATTTATTAATGAAAATTATCATAAAATATTAAAAGTCATCAGAGATAACTTAAAATATTTTCATATATCATAATATAATTTTTAATGATTTTTCATGTATTTAAATCATTTTTAAATAATTTATTTAATATTATAATTAAATAAATTAAATACTTTTAATATTCCAAAAATATTAAATATTTATGAAATATATTTAAAATAATTAAAATATAATTTTCGTAATTTAAAATAATTTTTAATAATTTATTTTGTATTTTTAATAATTAAAACCCTTTTATCAATTTTTTTATTAATTTTCTAAATTATAAATAAAATCGTCATTGAAGATCGCTTATAATGACGTAACTGCCGCTATAGGTGTTCTTCATGTTCTTGATGAAACCTGCATTTTTATATAAAGTTGAACAAGGTATCGAAGTTCACCAAGATTTCGGTCATATCCTCGATGTTACTGAGCATGCTATCATTCCGATATTGTAGTATTAATGCACGACTACAAGGTACAACAATTAAAATGACCAAACAACCTATAACAAAGTAGATCTCGAGCTACTTAACAAGTTGTTGAGTCGTTTTTCATTTTCCGGGTTACCTGTAAATGAAGAATAGCTTCGACCGCCTGCTTTTGGGCTTCCACAACTTGCAAGATATGATATGATTTAGTGATTTCAAAGTCGCAGTAATATAAACCACGGTAATACTATAGATCCATCACAAAACATCACTAAAACAACAATACAATAGCCAGATTAACTCTATTAAACCATGTCGCATTTATTATGTTCAAGTGTTTTCTCGGGTTACCCGTAAAATAGCTTTTCATGTTCGTCTCGTCCGCTCGACCATAGATTACTAATTCCCCGCCGATTAAAAGGAGATTTTATAGGCATAAAATGTACTCAGATACCGTATCACAAACATAGATCCAACAAATTAACAAAACAATTAACAACAAGCAGATCTCGAGCCATCAACTTCCTCGTCAGATTTAATCAAGTTCTCGATCGCCTGTAAAGTTCCAAATAATGCCAATAACTAGATTTCGACCGCTAATAACTTGCAATATAATACGGATTTATGCATGATTCTTGATCTAGGTTAAAGAGGACATACCGCATCACAAGTTCAAAGCTTTAAACAACAAAAATAGTTAATATACAAAGATTACAGAGGCCCCGACATTTGCTTGTCACAACACAACAAAAAATTTCCATTTTTCAAAACCCAATTCAAGATTTTGATGATATGGATCTATCTAAAACCAACCTGCATCGTCATAATAACTTATAAACAACATGTTTTAACAATAAATTCTAACATCAAACAACAAAAATTCTTGACAGATTCAAGCTAAGGTTTTTGTACCTTTCGATGTCCAAAATCTGATTTTGTGTTGCCGATTTGGTACGGCCGATCGTGGGGGGCTGGATTGGGGACCCAAATGCTAGAGATTTTCGCTGGCTTTAGAGAGAGAGGGTCAAGTATGAGCTTAGTGAAGATTTGGGCAACAAAATAACATTTTCTCTCTCAAATCCTTAAATAGACATCATGATGCATGAATTGTCGAGATATGTTGTCAAGTTGTCGTCATTAATTTTAAGGTGTAGAGTTGTTAGGGTTAGCCAACAACTCATAACAATTGTCAAAACCTAGTCTAGTACTTAATAATCCAATTAGGGGCAAAAAGGTCATTCGGCATGACAAATTAATGGCATTTTGGTAATTGCCAAACCCTTGGTTAGGGTTTGGTTTAGGTTTAGGTTCGAGCCAATTTTAGCAAAAGTCTAGGATTCCAAATTTAGGATTTAATATTTATGGTTTATTACAAAAAATAATAATATAAAATAACTAAATTTTTGTTTCTAAAATTTGACAATTTAGGTTTGTTAATTAGATTAATTTTCTAATTACTTTATACAAAGAATATTAGGGTTTAGATCATATAATTATCATCGACTTTGCTAATTTAGCAATTAGGGTTTATTCTTTTGGTAATTAGGGTTACCAAATTACTATTAGGGTTTTTAATTACTAAATTAGGGTTTTAGTTTAGTAATTAGGGTTTAACAATTTACTAATTAGTTTTAACAATTTGTAATTAGAGTTTACAACTTGTAATTAGGGTTTCTAATTACATTAATCATGATTATTAGAGTTTAATAACATAATTAACCTTGCCACTTAAGCAATTAAGGTTTACAATTATCGCTAGGTTCCTAAATATCGCTAGGTTTTTAATTTCGCAATTAGGGTTTTAATCATTATTTTTAAATCACTAATTAGGTTTATTTATTAAGTGATATAAAACATATTATACATGACCTTTAATCACAAAGAATACAATTTCGACAAATCATACCTCCTGCTTAAATTTCCTGATTAGGTTTATTAAAAATTCAGATATAATTAGGGTTTTAATTTAATAAGTAGGGTTTTCTAATTAGCATATCCTCAAGTAACACATAACATATATCATATAACCCAAATATTTAATAAATGAAGTTTCCCATTTAAATTGATAAACAGAGTTAAATCAATTATCGTTAGGTTCAATCAATATACCATAATCGACTAACCATCAATAAAGATAATTTTTACAAAGACATTATTATAGCATCGAAAAATCAAAATATTATAATATTATAATATTATATCATTCCTCGATCAAAACCCAAAATTAGGGTTTGATTCCATATCTCGATTTATTCATATCATTAAGTTAAAATAATTAACTTAATATCCTAATAAATTTATATAATGAAATAATTATTATAATTATTCTAAAATCATTTCATATATTATTTGAATAATATAAACATATAATTTCATGGAAAAATAATTAATAAAACATTTCTAATATAATTAATTAATTACTATAAAATATATCACTTATAATAACCAATATTTCTAAAATAAAATTATTTACAATTAATAATGTAATACTTAAATTTTATTTATCAAACATATAATTATAATTACACATTACTCTGGCACATATCATTCATATTTATTTTTAATAAATAAAAAAAAAAAAAAACTTTATACGCAAAATTTATGATTTATTTATATAGAAAATATCGGTTACTTGTTCTTTGGTGTTCTCATTATTATGTGAGATTTGTTTGAAAAAAACAAGTGAAAAAGGTCTGACATGTGTAATGTCGACAATTTGACTTTAACAGTCACCAGTTGGTGTTTTTAACTGGTTGCACCAATGAAACCGGAAAAGGTTTGCACATTGACCCAGTGATGTGACACTGCTAGACGGGTCTGTGAAAGCAAGATTCATTTGGGTTCGGGGGCTAGATTATGCGGAGGGAGGGTGTTAGGCACCCCCCGACATCCGTGTTGCCACGATGACCGCCACTTTTCAAGAAACTGTTACATGAATATGTGTGTGTGTGTGTGTGTGTGGATCAATGTGCAATTTATTTGGAAGTAGTGCTATGCCTCATTCGCACCTATATACAAAGGGTTTGAATTTATATAAAAATTTAATTTTAAACAAGATATAGCAATGAGGTTTTGTAAAAAAGAGGTTTTTCAAACCCTGTGCTCAATAGTAATTGAGGCCTTTGATACTTCCATTTTATTCTTAAATGCTCGGCTTGTTTGCTTTTATTTTTGAGATGTGAGGCATCCTCGAGAAAATAATATACAGCAATGCCGAACTCCTCACGGGCATGACAGCCATCCAAGGAAATTCGGACACCGTAAATAATGTAGAAGTCGCTTTACAATTTGAAAATGTCAATCACGAGAATCAATCTAGATTCGATGAGATCAACCTGTGATCACATGATTCCTAGGCTCACATGATACCGCAGATTTATATGAAAGCGATAGCGATTATATATATAAAAGTCAGTAAATATATATACAGACATGATCAACCACCACGAAGAAACTCCATGGGGGATCGAAATTGTAAATATATAAAAGCGGTAAATATATATATATATATAGACATGATCAACCACCACGAAGCAACTCCATGGGGGATCAAAAAAATAAATAAAGCAGTAAATGCGATCAACCGCCACGAAGTAAACTCCAGGCGGGACTAAATGTAAATAAAGCAGTAAAGACGATTAACCGCCACGAAGTAAACTCTAGGCGGGACTAAATATAAATAAAGCAGTAAAAGGCCTTGAAGTAAACTCCAGGCCTGACAGAAATGTAAATATATATATATATAAGCAGTAAATGCACTGGATATAAAATTCTAGCTAATCGGATATATATATATATATATATATATATAAAAGCAATAAACGCTCCGGATGTAAAATCCAGGCTCATCGAGATATAATCGACAATAGTTATATATATAAATACGTATATATATATATATATATATATATATATATATATATATATATATATAAAAGCAAGTAAACACTCCCATGTAAAATCCGTGCTCATCGATGTAGTCCGACAAATGTTTATATATATAAGTGTATATATATATATATATATATATATATAAGCAAGTAAACGCTCTAGACATAAGTCTAGGCTCAATCGAGGCATAACTCGATAATGTGAGTCCATATATAAATATATATATATATATAAGTGTATATATATACAGACATAAATGAAAACCACGGACCGAAGTTCGGGCATACGCACACAACACGACTCTCAATGTGTAGAATAGTGTGTGCAAAGATGAAGAGAAAGGCTTTATAGAGTGTAAAAAGGCTTACAGTGGGCTTCCAATGCAAGCTTCTATGACTTTATATGGATAAACACTCAGCTCCCGTCGGTAAAAATATAGCTATATGTGAGCTAACAGATGTTTAAAATAAGGAAACACTCAATATGGGGTGTGTACAGAGCAAATTGGACAGGGCTTCCTCGCCTCTCTTCTTTTCAAAATGGCCACCCCAAGCCCTCTATTTATAGAGGGCCGCAGTGTAAGCTAGCTAATGAACATGATGTGCACTCTGCTACGCTCAAGGTTGCCCCAGGCTCCATGAGTCCTGTCGTCTCAAAACGTGCACTGCGTGCACCTTTGTAATGTCACTTCGAACTTCCAGAACTTCAATCCGAGCATCCAAACGAGGTATATAAGACCTTCTTCGGACCGCTTGTGTTGAGAGTTATGAAATGACATGGGATTAGAGGTTGTACGAAGTCAGGAAGAGGGGATCATGCCCATGGTCTTCAAGCTTCAAATTCTATCCGGTGTGCTGTCATGCGTAATAGTCACTCGGGATTGGAACTCCTTGGTTCTTGTAGGACATTGTTGTATGTATGTATGTATGAAGTGTTGAGACGACACGCAGGTGTTAAGGCAGAAAGATGACATTTGACTCCTCACCGAGGTTATCTCCGGTTTGAGTTGAAAGCAGACGTTTCTCAGGGTTACATCTGAGATTGGACTGTTGCCAGTGTTTGAATGCCGCAAGGTCATCTATAAATGTGCCTATCTACTCGATGTTAGCTCCGGGTCTGAGGTATGAGTGCCTCGGCAGGAGGTCTGAGATTGAAGCTGATCGCATGCATTTAAAACAAGCATTTCCGGAGTTATCGCCGGAACTGCAACAGCATTCCTTGGGGTTATCTCCAAGGATGAAACTCGGGGTTATCTCCGAGGTTGGAAAAGATACTCCCGGTATGTGTTCCAGGGTTGAGACTGAACTTTCGGTAGTATCCAAAATGGATGTGAGCTGTCTTCTAGGGTTATCTCTAAAAGACGAATCTGCCCTCCTACAATGTCAGTAACAGGTGTGCAAAAAATTTTGAGTGTCTACACCCCCTTCTAAGTGTGCCTAAATAAATTTCATTTGGTATCAGAGCTTGGCTCTACTTATCTTGGTCTTAAATGTGACTTATAGGGAAAGATTCTGACATGGCACAGTTCGGGAACAACAATCAAGAAGGACAATCAACCAATAGACCTCCTTTGCTATTTGGAACGGAAAATTACAACTTCTGGAAGTTCCGAATGAGGATCTATCTTAAAAGAGATCCTTGGGAATGGTGGGTTGTGGAGAACGGACCAGTTATTCCACAAAGAGATGATGGGACACCAAAGACTCTGCTAGAAATGGATTCAATCAAAACCTACATGGTTTTATATAATTCAAGGGCAATGAACACACTTCTCAGTGGTATGGTACAATCTAAGATTGACAAAGTCTCCTCATGCAACACAGCTAAGGAAATTTGGGATACTCTAGTGGCAAGTCATGAAGGAACATCTAAAGTACGTGAAGTCAAACTAAGCATGCTTATGCACGATTATGAAATGTTCAAACTCGAAAAAGATGAAACCATTAAGCTAGCTCAAGCAAGATTTCTAGTCCTTATAAACTCCTTGAAATTGCTGGACAAGACTATTCCTCAAAGTGAGATCAACCGTAAGTTGCTTCGGGCTATGCCCAAAAGGTTTGCTTCTAAAATTACCACTCTTCAAGATTCTGCTACTATTTCTTCCATGGATACTTTAACTTTATTTGGTGAATTAGAAGAATATGAACATCAGTTAAAGAGATATGAAAGGTCTTAGCTCTTACTACAGATAATGAAGAGGAGCTTGATGATGACTCAGATGAAGAAATAGCCATGATGTCAAGAAGACTCGAGGGCTACTACAAAGGAAGAATAAGAGAAGAAATACTTTCAATTGAATAAACTCAAAGGAAAGCAAACCAAGAGACGTGGCTTGAATGTGGGCGTCCCGGTCACTTCAAGAAATATTATTTTCAATTAAAGAACAAAGGAAAGACAAATTACAAAGACAACAAGAAGAACAAAGCCCTTGTGACTTGGGTGATGAGGAATCAAAGTGGAGATCGATGCTAAAGATGAGATAAAGCACAAGTATGCTTTACGGGAATTGAAGGTGACTCTAATCAGTACCTCTTAATGAACTGAATTCATTAGAACAAGAAAATAAGAAGTTAAAAGAAAAGAATGCATGCTTAAGAGGTTTAGTTAATACTTTAATGAGTGAAGTAGATTCACTAATAGATGAAAAGAAAGAAATTGAAAAGGAATCTACATGTAAAGAAGAAAAGGTTTTGATTGCTAAGATTGATTATTTAGATAATTATAACAAAATACTTTTCAATAAGGTAAATTTCTTGAATAATGAAGTCCAAAAATTGACTAATGAGCTAAAAATGAGAGATGTGTGTATCGATGCATTTAGTGATAAATCTCATGTTAAAAACATTTCCTAATAATGAACTTCAAAAAGAAATAGCTTCATTAAAAATATCTCTTGCTAAATTTGTCCAAGGTAAAGAAAATTTAAATGTCATATTAGGTAAACAAAGACCTAGTTTTGAAAGATAAGGAATTGGTTATGATTCTATGCATAAAAAAGTAATATGAAAATGTTAAAATCAGAGTCACGGTTTAGCTTAAATTATTGCTCTCCTTTCACAACTTGTAAACATTGTGGTATTAAAGGTCATTTAGATATAAATTGTTTTAAGAAACGAAACAAGGTTAAAAAGGTATGGATTAAAAAGAATGATTTACATGCTACTAACATAAGTGGACCCAAAAAGATGTGGATACCAAAAGGATGAATGTTTTTTTCTTGACAGGTGTGTCTCAAGGCAAGGGTTCCATCTCAATAATGGATTCTCGATAGTGGATGCTCTCGTCACATGACTAGTGATAAATCAAAGTTCATGGAACTAAGTGTCAAGAAAAAGAATGGAACGGTCACTTTTGGAGACAATAAAACCTATGAGATAATTGGAAAAGGTAAAATTGGTAACGACAAGGTAAGTATAAATAATGTCCACCTTGTTAATGGTCTAGAATTTAATTTGATTAGTATCAGTCAATTAATGGATAATGGTCATCAAGTTAATTTTGAAAAAGATAAATGCATAATATTTCATGGTACTAACAATACTACTCTAGTTGCACAAAGAGAGGGAAATATATATACTATTGATTTTGAGCAACAGGATGAAGAGCTATGTCTTATATCCATACAAGATGAGGCTAACTTATGGCATAAAAGGATGGGACATGTTCACATGGACCTAATCAAGAAGTTATCTTCAAAGAATCTCGTCAAAGGTTTGCCAAAAATCAGGTTTGAAAAGAAAGGAATATGTATTCCTTGTCAACTGGGAAAACAAGTAAGAACTTCTTTTACGGCAAAGAATATGGTATCAACCTCCTCTCCGTTACAACTACTTCATCTTGATTTATTTGGACCGGAAAGACATTATAATATTAATGGTAAATTTTATGCATTTGTAATAGTCGATGATTTCTCTAGATACACATGGGTATTATTTTTGAGAACTAAAGATGAAGCATTTAAAGAGTTTGAAAAATTAATAAGGAATCTTGAAACCAAGTATAGTTACAAACTCATTAGATTTAGAAGTGATCATGGTACTGAATTTAAAAAAGATTTCATAACTTTTTGTGATCAAAGAGGAATTAGCCATGAATTTTCAGCCCCAAGAACTCCTTAACAAAATGGCGTGGTGGAAAGGAAGAATAGGACTCTTCAAGAGATGGCAAGAACTTTACTGCAAGAAAGTAAGCTTCCAAAGAAGTTTTGGGACGAAGCAGTAAGTACATCATGTTATGTTTTAAATAGAGTACTTATACGTCCTATTATTTTGAAAACACCTTATGAGCTTTTAAATAATAAAATTCCAAACATAAGTTATTTCAAAATATTTGGTTCTAAGTGTTTCATCTTAAATACAAGTGATAATTTGGGAAAGTTTGATGCTAAATCATATGAAGGAATATTTCTTGGTTATTCTCAAAATAGTAAGGCTTATCGTATTTTTAATATTAGAAAAATATGTGTAGAAGAGTCTGTTCATGTTACTTTCAATGAGACTAACAATGATCTTCCAAAAGAAAGTGAAGATGATGCAAGAAATCTGGAGATAATCAGGAATTCAACAAACCATAAACAAAACAGGAGACCGAATGAACAGTTTCAGGAAACTGAAATTGATAATCAGAATGAACGTGAACATGAAAATTTGCAAGATGCTGAAGATGAATCTCATGATCAAGAGGAAGTTATACATGATATCCAAATGCCAAAAATAGCTAGATATATCAAGAATCATCCTCCAGAGAATATTATTGGAGATATCAACAAAGGAGTAACCACACGAAGAGGTTTACAAAATCATTGTGCATTCTCTCCATTTTTGTCACAGGTTGAGCCAAAGAATACAAAGGATGCAGTTCTTGATGAAAACTGGTTATTAGCAATGCAAGAAGAACTTCAATAATTCAAAAGATGCGAAGTATGGAAACTTATGCCTCCTCCAAAAGATGCTTCCATTATTGGTACTAAATGGGTATTCAAGAACAAGCTTGATGAGCACGGGACAAGCATTCGTAACAAAGCAAGGTTAGTATATCAAGGATACAACCAATAAGAGGGGATCGACTATGAAGAAACCTATGAACCAGTGGCAAGGTTGGAATCAATTCAAATTTTGTTGGCTTTTGCGTGCTATAAGAAGTTTACACGTAAAAAGCGCCTTTCTAAACGGATACATCAATGAAGAGGTATATGTAAAACAGCCTCCTGGATTCGAGCATGAAAAGTATCTTAATCATGTCTACAAATTAAAGAAAGCTCTTTATGGCTTGAAACAAGCTCCAAGGGCTTGGTACGAAAGGTTAAGTATCTCTTGTCAAATGGATTTATTAGAGGTAAAATAGATTCTACATTATTTATTAAGCATAAAAATATAGATATCATTATTGTTCAAATATATGTAGATGATATAATATTTGGTGCTACTAATGATCATCTTTGTGAGTGGTTTTCTAAGTGCATGCATAAAGAATTTGATATGAGCTTAATGGGAGAGCTTAACTGCTTTTTGGGACTTCAAATCAAGCAAACGAAGAAAGGAATTTACATCCATCAAACCAAATACACAAAAAAATTACTCAAGAGATTTGGTTTTGAAGGATCTAACTCAAAAGGTACACCTATGAGCACATCAATAAAGCTCACCACTGATGACAAAGGTATTGATGTTGATATAACAAAATATCGAGGTATGATTGGATGCTTGTTATACTTAACTGCCTCTAGACCTGATATAATGTATAGTGTTTGTTTGTGTGCAATATTTCGGGAAAAACCCAAAAAATCACACTTAAATGTTGTTAAAAGAATTTTGAAATATCTAAGTGGCACTATTAACTTAGGGTTATTTTATCCAGTTTCCAATAATTTTGAACTAATAGGTTATTCAGATGCTGACTATGCAGAGTGTCAAATTGATAAAAAAAAGTACGAGTGGTGCTTGTACTTTCTTGGGACAAAGTCTCGTGTCATGGCATAGTAAAAAGCAAACTTCAAAGGGCGCTTATCAACTCTTCGAGGGTGAATACCTAGGCAGAGGGAGTTGTTGTTCTCAGATTTTATGGATGAGACAAACCCTGTGTGATTTTGATATATTATGTGAATGTGTGCCCATATACTATGATAATTCTAGTGCTATAGATATCTTTAAAAATCCTATTATACATTCACGTACAAAACATATAGAAGTAAGGCATCATTTTTTAAGAGACAGTGTGTCAAAAGGTTTAATTAAATTAATTTTTATTCCTACTAAAAATCAAATTACAGATATTTTTACTAAACCATTAAGTGAAGATAGATTTTACATGCTGCGAAGAGAACTTGGGATGTGTATCGCGTAATTTTTTTAAAAAAAAATTATGTTATCATTATCCTATTCTGCATGTATATCTCATTAACTGATAAAATTAGGATAATTATGAGTTTGAATTTTTGGCTGCTCATTTAAGTCTTTTATTCATGTACGCAATATCTATCATAATGATTGTGAAAATCGAAAAGACGGGACTGCAAGGGTTTCTTGGGAGACGTAAGTGAACATAAGTATACATACATGCATCCATTCCTTTTCTTTTACTCTGTATCTCTCCATTCTCCTTACATCTTGTTCTTTTTCTCATCTTGTTCTTCATCTGCAAACTTTAATCACCATGAGAACTCGAACTCATAAACGATCTTTGATCGATTCTGATGACGATCAAATGCCAGTTCCTCCCCAATCAACTATCGGACCTTCACGAAAGCAACAAAAACTGAAAAAGGTCGTGTCTGATAAAACAGAGTATTTGGACTCTTCGTCTTCTGACGAATCAACTTTCAGTCCTTCCTTGCCGAAATCATCTGGACCATCTCAAAGACGGAAGTCAACTATTCCATCCTGTAAGCCTGAGTTTGCTCCACCATCTGATTCGGTAAATCATATCCTTTCTTCTGATCTTCCTAACAATTTCTTTCGTAGCAATGCCTATGAGGTAGGGTTTAAGACCGTTGTGTTTCCAAAACAATTTGTTTATGAAAAGTTTGTCAATCAAATTTGTTATCAACAATCTCCTTTACAAAAACTGTTTGACTCTTGTGGTATTTCTTATATGATTTTTCCTCCATCAGTTGCATACCCTAGACTTGTCCAACAGTTTTATACAAATCTAGAGTGTCATGGGGATTTCTATACAACTTTTGTCAAAGGAAAATCTTTATATTTTACGATCATGGATTTTGGTAGTATTTTGAACATTCCATCCTCTGGTGTTTGTCCGTTTACTAGAAAAGGAGCTGTTCATTTCCCGTTTACTCCTCTGGAACAGTTACAAATTGTTATGAATAACCCTTTGTTGGATGATGTTTTTACTCCAAAAACAGTGCATGTTTCTCCTATTTCTTGTGTACTTCATCATCTTGTTAGATACAATATGTTGCCTCGTTTAGGTGGAGGAGCAGATTTTACCTATCAAGACCTAATAATCATTGCCATGGTTTTAAAAGGAGTCTCTTTTAATTTATCTCAAATGATGTTTCACCAAATGACAACTTGTTTACGAAAAACCAAAACATGTCTGCCTTACAGCGCTACTCTCACTACTCTGTTCAATCATTTTAAAATTTCTTTTGAAAATGAAATCTCTGTTGCTGTTACTGATTCCATCAGCGTTGGTTCTTTGAAAATATCGCATATTGTGTTAATTGATGGTAAGTTTGTTCGTAGCACTTCTGATAATCATATCCCCCCCCCCTCCTGCGTCAAATCCATCTTCACCTGTTCTGCCTCCAACTCAATCTTCTTCTGAAATTGTTGATCTGTTGAAAGTTATTCTTCATAATCAAGAAAAAAAGTAAGTTGAAATGGCTGGTCTCCATAACCGTATGTCTCTGTTGAAAAAAGGCAAGTTGCCTTTAGGTGCGCCTAAAATCAATAAAATCTATCACAACATTGAAGATGAGTTTATTGATTTACAAGCCGATTTTGAAGTGCAAACCACTGCCTTGGCTGAGGTAATGCAACGGAGACTTAATCGAAATTATTGTCAATTGAGTCAGGAGATTAAGTTCGTTAGTAATCAGGTTGGAGAGTTAGCTAATTTCATGGCTATGAGGTTCAATGATGTGGGCTCTAAATTACATATATAGCGTAAGCACTCAACTGTTACGGAGTGGGTGCATTGCAACTGGTTAGCCGAATATCTTGGTAATTTCTTGACGTACCATTACCACCTGCAACTGTTATTCCACGACCTCCTCAATTTGTTGCTAATCTGAGCATTGCTGAAAAGGTCCATCATGCCAATCATCAACCATACTTCACGCAGCAAGCTGCTCAACGTGCAACGGTGGTGGATCTTTATTGAATACGTTTCCTCCCTTTTTGTTTGATGACAAAGGGGGAGAAGTTTAAGTTCTAAATTACTTTTGGATTTCGGTAGACTGAATTTATGATTGTTTTATGTTGGTTTTTGAGACGTTAATTTCAAGACTTATGCTGAATGTTTTTAAAGTTTTAATCTGATATGTTTGACCTAATATGTTTGAAATTGATATTTGATACTAACATGAAATGCAGGTAGCAGGTTACTGAAAATTGATTTTTTTTAATTAAATGATGATATTGAATAGCATGGATTTAGGGGGAGCTAAATTATATAGTATGCATGGTTTTAAGGGGAGTTAATGGGAATTTAATTTTTTGGTTGTCATCATTAAAAAGGGGGAGAATGTTGACTTAGTCATATTACATCCTTGAGTTTTGATGATGAATGATTCATTTACTAAATTGTTTTATGGCATTTCAGGTATATTGATGATAAGGAACTTTGATTGGATATTCAAGTGGTTGAAGAATTTTTCTTTACTAGGAAACAAGTATAAGGTCAATTGCATAATAATTGATTTTTCATTTAAAGGCTCTAGGACATATCATTTGCATTGTGTTATATGTCTTAAATGAAAAATGATTTAAAAATCTAATGAAAAAGGTTTTTCTAAAAATAAAATGAGATCAGATTAAAAGGGATTGATATTTTATTTGATATATATTACATGTGTATATCACTTAATATATGTTTCACATGCATTAGTCCGTATGCCTAGAAGCTAGAACGGAGGGTAGCATTGTGATACGTGTGCCTGCCTAAATAAATGTTTAATTGATATCCTTGGGACATTTTCATTCTTGATGCATGTGGATATCTATGTAATTATGATTTTCTAGAAAGACTAAAGGACGGAAGCTACATCTGTTATGATTTGATACATATGCGGTTTTTTAAGGAGTAATAATTATGGGTATCTTGGAACTTTAAAGACCTTGATTCTTGGAAAAAGATAAGGAATGGTTCACACCACTATTACACGCTACTTGATATATGGAGAGATATAGTCAGAGTTGATTAGTGGGTTATCTCTTTAAAAGGTCTTTTGATTTATCCAAACTGAGTAACTAACAAGAATTTGTTTTGCTAAATTGGATATATATTAACGTTGTGGACTGATTCATAGTATTACCGTTGGAGGGTGTTTTAAACAAACCAGATTTTGTGGACTAATAAAAACAAATGATATACTTGATATTAACGGTAACTATTGTGGGCTATATAAATAGGATTTCATATATGGGATAAAAACACAATTCACGCAATTATTCTTGCACTAATTACTATTATTTATGAGCAATTTGATTTAATCAGTGCAACGCTTAAGCAGCTAAGTAATTAAATTTCTAATATTCTTTGAGCTAGTATTTGGTAAGATTTAAAGTGTTTATCTTTTTGTGTTAATTGATCATTGCATATAGTTGAGCCTTTAACTGTTAAATTGATTATTCTTGCATTGATCATAGACCTCTATATTTGTATTTAATTTTTTATTTAGACTAAGTGTAGTCTAAAGGTGTTAATCCTAGTGGATTAGAGAAAAGGCTTACAAACAGGTTCAAGGAGGCAAAGGTGTTTGAAGAGTGCATAGATGCACAAGGAGCAAGAGTGTTCAAGAGAAATTAATTGTTAATTAATTTTTGTAAGAATCTGTTTTGTAATCGTTGTTTATTTATGAAGAAATAAATAAAGTGAGTCTCCAATACTAGTTGGTATTGGACGTGGACTAGGCTATTATTATAGAGGGTAATAGCTAAACCACGTAAAAAATCTTGGTGTTGATTTTATTATTTGCTTTACTTTAATTTTAAAATCATATAAGCTATTTAATTATCTTAATAATTAAAATTTAAATTCTTGCATTATATTAAGATAATTCTTTATCATCAAGTATATTATTTAAGTTATAAATTCAGCAGGATATTTTCTTAAAATAATCAGTTAATTCAGTAGGCCATATAAATTCAGTAAGCCGAATTCATCAATATAGTATCCTGAAATTAATAGTTTAGTTTAAAGTTTAAAAACTAGTCATAGATTATTCCCATACTTATTTAATCCCCTTCTAAGTGTGCCTAGATAAATTTCAAGTTTGATTCCTAATTTGTTTACTAACATTCATTAAAATTGAATCATCATCAAATTAAATAGGTTTAACATAAATCCAAGTACTAATCTTTAGCATTGGTAAGATACTCATATCTCTTCATTTTTCAAGTTTCATGAATACATCTAATTTTTAAATAGACTTAATTTTTTGAATGATTTAAGGAAAACTGACAATTACTTTTGACTGATTGTAAATTTTGTCATTTTATACATAAAGATTATTAAATCACCCAATAAGTTTATAAAATGACAATAAAACAATGCTCATGCCTCGCACAGACTAATAGACTAATTAATATTTAAAGTATAAAAAATATGAAAAATAAGTCGATAATACTTCTTTGAAATTTGCAGAAAAAAAATATTTTTCACTTTGTAAAATGACCGGTTGGAAAGACAAGTAAAAAGAAATGAAGGGAGTCAAAAATTTTCTCAAAAAATGTGACGTAAAAGTATACTCATTTAAAAAATTCAAGTGGTTGAAAAGAGTCACTAACAATGTATATCAAACCAACAACATTAAATAAGATAATTTGTATTTTTTAACATAACTAATTACATAAAATATATTCAACTGATGAATGATATCACATTATTTGAGAAAAAATAAATTGAGAAGATGTATTTTCAAGTTCCAGTATATTTGAATTTCATGTCTAGCCGAATCAAAGCACTTAAAAAGTTAGTCCCACAAATTAGTAATGTTTAGACTTTTTGGTGGAGTTATCACATCACATATCATTAGTAAGTTTTATTATTATTATTTCGGTATGTAGTTATAATAAATATTGTATTTGTAATGGTTCACAAACAAAACGTTAGTTAAAAATACTTTTAATTTAATTAATACAATAAAAAATTATACATACTAATGGTACTTGGTGTGAAAATTTTATCATAATTTGATCCCTCAAGTGATACTCAGTTTATCTACAAATAAATAAAATAAAATAGAGATGCTCCAAACTTTGGTTGACCCATTCCTGCACTTTAAGCTTAAACAGGAAAGTTTGTCACCAAGAGATTTTGATAGTTCTCTCGGAACCCCTCTCAAATCTCAAAAGAAGGTGGTAAGAGCATTCACAACAGTTTCTTTATTTTTATTCTTATTCTGCAGTCTATTGTATCATTCTGTAAAATAGAGATTCAATTTTTTTACTATGTACCCAACAGATTCTTTATATTGATTCTTTAAATAATGAAGTTTAAAATTTAAAAGTTAAAATTTGAAAGTTTCAATAGTCAAAACATCAAATTAATAATAATCTTTTAATTTATAAAAGAGAGTATAATTTATCAATTGTATCTCACCGTAAAATAATTTTTATTTTATTTTAAATTTTAAATAATTTATGGATTGAGTATTGAATGGATTGTATCTGCAAATATACATAAGATCAATATTAACTTTTAAAAAGTTAATTTGTGATACTTTTAAATTTAAATTTAATATGATTTATTTAAAATTTGAAAATAATAAATTTTATAATTAATAGTACTTTTATAATATTTATAATTATATTGACATAAATTAAATAAATTTATATCAATTTTACTTTGAATATGTTTGAAAATATTTTTTTAAAAATAAGTCAATATTAATTTTATAATTTGAAAATGAAGTAGTAAAACAATGTCAAGATGTGTATTATTGATGAGTTATCCACTTAAATGAGAGTGTGAAATGTCATTTTATATATATAGAGAACGGTATTTTGACTCCCTCATACTAGAGAGTAAAATCATATAGAAAAAGTTTCAAAATAGCCATGAGCAGTCTACTATGAACAGCTCAAAATTTCACAGTTGGCATTTAGTTTTTCCTTCTAAAGTCGTGTCATTACCTCTAACCCCTATTAAGAACAATATTGTTCACAAACAAAACTGTACAAGGACAATTACAAAATAAAAATTGTAAAAAGACTAACATGAAACTAAAGGAAGAGTACAAGGACTAAAAGGGTTGTTTTGTCGTTTCCTGCATGGATTGGGGAGAACCAAGTCTAATTGCCAAAATCTAATAAATGAAGACTGATGACTGGCATACCTATTGTTAACACTCATGTAATAGTTAACATATTGAAGGCACTGCAACAGATAATGAACTGTGGTGTTAATTTATGCAGTATCAAAGGAATGAAGAACTTGTTCCAGCATCAGTCTTCTATGTGCGTCAAGGGGACTCTCTGGCTTATCAGAGTGAGCTATATTTAGAAGGTACAACTTCTTCGAGGCTACAAATGCAGCTGAAAAGATCCTCTTCATCCCTCCCCTGGTGCTATCAATTTCATACTCAAACTCGTAAACTTGAATACCTCCATGGCCTGATCTCTCTGAAAATGCTATCACTTCAGCCTCCTTCGTACTTTCCTATACAACAAGACAAGCATATATATAGAAAGGAGCAACGAGTTTCAACACGAAAAAGTACAATATTAATATCCCTAAACAGAAAAAAGTATGTGTGAAAGGACACAATTATGAGTTCCTTAATTAAGCATTAATCTACAATTATGTAACAATGTACAGAACCAAAAACTGTCTGGCATACAAAAAAAGATCACCCAGATGTAATAAACATCAGAATTAATATGCAAACTTAGTGTCTGGAAACAACAGAAGCACAGATAAAATAAAATTTGCAACTTATCATGTTAAGAAAAGTGCTCAATTCCCTGAAGAAGTTTCTGGTAAAGCAAGCTCATCCACTTTTTTGTTCTGTAGATGTGGTCTTCATTAATGGTTTGATTGATAATTGATGCTATTTTAACGTCTGTGGCTGATGCCAAGCTACCAGAATATGATAGACTCATCTTTTGTTTTATTTTCAATATTTTTTTTTTCGTTTTGCACATTTTTTAAGTTCCTTGCACTCAACTCTGATTCATGGGGAAACTTGCTAGACTGTCATTAGTTCTCGAACAATCTTATTGGGTTAGACTCATTAATGATTATATCTAAATTCGTTATCATAAAGATCCAAGACTTATTCATGATGTTATAGGACCAAATATACCCCCTGATACTTTCATTTCCATTTTAGCTATTGGAGGTCTGTTATATCACTGCATGCAATTCCAGGTAGCTTACTGGGGTATGTCAAGTACATCAATATTCTACTCTTATAAAAGCATACCATCCAGGAATAAAAAAACAATACATAACAATTAATTCATCAGTACAACCTGCACAAATGCAACATAGTTTCCTTCAACATGGGTAAATTTGGGAGAAGAAGAAACTTTGCACCCTCCAAGTTTGCACCTAACAACACTTTAAACCCCATAGTTTAAAAAATAACACTTTATACTCCAATATATCTTTTTTTTTTCAAAATGAACTCCGGACCATTTTCCCTTTATAGACTCCATACTAGCAATGGAGTTAGACATGTTCGGCTCACGTGACACTTTGACAGGGGTATAATGGTAAACCATAGTTATCAAGGCACCAAGTTGAGGCGAGGCTATGACCAGGAGCTTAAGCGCTTAGGTAATTAGGTGCCTGCCTAGTCGTCTATAAGGCGATAAGTTGATAACAATGTATAATTATACATTTATAGTTACTTTTATATATGTACTTCAAAATATATAAAATATAGAAAAAAAATACACTTTAATTATTTAATACAAAAATATGTGCATATTAATAGTAGATGAAATTAGTATATTTTAATTATGAAAAAAAAAAGAAAAGTATAAGAAGAAGAGAAAAAAGATATTCTATTGCCAAACAATCAAACAGCCAAACAGTGAAATAGGCCCTAAATAAATAAGTGGTAGCTAGATGTCCTCCATTTGACTAAGGTGACCAGGCACAAGAAATATACAAGGCATCACAATCCACAAACTTCCTCACCACCATGTAATATTAGAGACTTTCAAATCAGCCACCACTCATCAGTGACTAGACACACCCATGACTGCAAAGTTAAAAAAATTAACACAACTCAGCTCTATCAAACACACCAACTCAGTCTCAGAAATAGGAACCCAACAACTGAGATTATCATATTAAAAGGATCGTTTTCAACAGGCAAGCATGGTGGTTGATTTGACGACATGTTAAAACCTCCCACACTCCACCGTTCAACAT
Source organism: Panax ginseng (assembly GCA_020205605.1). NCBI lineage: Eukaryota > Viridiplantae > Streptophyta > Magnoliopsida > Apiales > Araliaceae > Panax > Panax ginseng. The sequence goes on from CM035137.1 coordinate 62,214,098, forward strand.
CAAGAAGTTCGCCGCCGATGACACACGCCTCCTCACTCCAGCGCGTGAGATCTTCGATCATCATCGGATTTCTTTCAATGCACTCGGATTTCACTGATCTATAAATTTGTGTTTCGTGTTGTTTGACTCTGTTGGTGATGTTTTTAAATAGTTTACATGTGTTGAGCCGAGTGTTACTAAGGGTGACCTCCCTTGAACTCTGTCCAGCGCTTTGATGCCTAGTCAACGACTAGGAGACGCCTTGATAACCATGTGTTAAACCAATCACTTATCTTCAATACAAGAGCCAAACCTAGGGGTCTAGACTTTAAACGAATCAAAGCTCTAAGTTGAACCAAAACCCTTATTCTTCAATGAAAAATAACAAGGCCATAAAGAGAAGGTCCATAGAGCTGAAAATTGCATTAACCCATATCTCTACAAAAGCTTTAACCAACGCCATCATTATAATACAATTAGAATTATTAGTATATATTTCCTAAATTCCTTGATAGTATTAGCATAGCAAAATTTTATCATGAATTACTTTTTATTGGTATTGAAATTTTTGATGTATGTGTGTGCGCATGTGTATATATCACACAATCATAAAAATAAATTGTAAAGAACAAGAAATAAAGGTATCAATCAATAAAAATGGGTGTCTTACAAATATTGTATGTATATAGAAAAACTCTTTTTGTTGAAAAAATCATATATTTTCTTTTTCATTTTTTTTTTATAGTCATATTTTATATTATATTATATACATTATATACATAAATATATATATATATGCATATATAAATTCCCATATATATATATATATATATATACACATATATATATTTAAATATTTATGAACTCAAATTCTCATTTTTGAATATGTTGAGCTGTCGAATCTCTATTGCGAACTCTAATCTTACTTCTTAGGTTCTTTATTTCTGATGAGAAAATCAAATTCCCATTGTTTGAGATTTGTTAAGTAATTGACCAATCTTTGTATTGCGAACTCAAATCTTACTTTCTTTTTTTTACTTTATGTAGTTTCATTATATACATAAATATATACATATATGTTTTGATATATCAATATATTTTTCCATATTTAAATAAAGCATCACTTTAAATATTTACCTAGATAACGCTCGATACACCTTTTTGGATGTCAGCACTTTAGTGGGCCAATAAAAAGTTCGTTTTCTTATGTCTACTCTATTCATTGCACATTTTACTTTTAATGACGCAACGCTTATTCATTTAGATATTAGCATGACTTCAAATTGATAACAAACCTTTCTAATTTACTCGGCGGTAGTATTTGCACATTCTTTTATCAGACTTCTTTTGTTGCTAAGTCTGCACGACCTAAGTGTCCAGCCAAATAACGCACATTACAATAATGGCCTGTCACATGTTATAAATATGAGAAAGCATCTGAAATGCTAAAAGTTTCTGTAAAGAACAACAAGAACTAGTACCTTTACTGGCAATGACAAACAAATGTGAGTATAGTCCGAGTGCGACTGAAGTTTAACAACAAAAGGAAAATTCCAACTGAAATTAAAAGATAATCTTGATTGTAAAACATATGCAACCCATAAGAACTAAGTAAATAAATAGACAAACAAACAAACAAAGTAAAGCATACTAAAAATCAATTGGAAGAACAAACTTCTGAAAGCATTTATTGATGCAAAAGATAAGTGGAATGTAATATCTGTTCTACTTTTAAAGGTTCATTTTGTCTTGTTATGTGGGCACATTTAGAACTTTAAAAGTCTAGAACAATTTCTTTACTTACTGAATCAAAGTTTGATAAGTCTCTCCTTAATATGCTTTCTGTAGTATAAATTTAATGTCATTTAAGATAGCTTTCTGCTTTATTGTATTTACCTGGGGAGTGCCCCTTGTAAACTTGTATCCTTTATTCAATATTTCAATTATTATAATCAAAATTATTTGCTGAAGGGAAAAAAATCTATGGATGCAAAAGATAAGTAGATGATACTTGCCGATGACTCTATGTATGAAATATCAAACATATTTTCAAAGAAAACGGCAACCAGTGTACCTTCCGCTTTTCTGCCTGAATTAGCTTATCAGCCACAAATTGAGGGGTCCCAAATTCTCCAAGATTTGTAAGACGGACTGGGCTGACCACCACCCCTACATTGTTAGCTCCCTTGTTTGCATCCTCAAACAGAACAGTAGCCCCTGCTTTTTCAACCTAATCAACCCAAAAGCAAACCACATTCAACACAAGATAAGCAAAAAGATAGGAAATATGTACTTTCGTTCCAAAATTAGATATACATTTTCATTTCATTTCAAGTACGTTCCAAGTAAGAGATACATTTCTAATTGAAAACTATCCTAACATGCCATTACATATTCTTGAATATATCTACACTCTAAGCCATTAAGGACTTTAGTTTCTCCCCAACATGGAGTGTAAATAGTTGAATGAAATGTCAAAACCCAAATATAACAAATAGATAAAATGGAGTAGAGAGAGTTCGAGGAATAAACCTTAATCCACGAAGAGGGTATGAGAAGAGTGAAACCCTCAATTGAATCCGTGTATCTCTGAAGCTCTAACTCTTCAGCCATGGCAGTACTTAACCTTGATAAAGGAAAGGATAATAGCACTGTTAAAAGGGAGAAGTTCAGCATTCTCTTGCTCAAACAAACTGGTAATTTCATCACAATTGAGTTATTCATGTCATTTCGGATGAAATTATGAAGAAAAGGGGGACGAATAGGAGAAGGAGAGGATAACGTCGAGAAGAGGCATCTTGGTCTTGGGATAGATAAAGGTTTGTTTTGAAGGAAAAGTGTATGGTTCGAGTGGGTAAAACAAAATGGATACGAAGCCATTACTGAAAAATGTAGAGCATCACAAATTCGCAACCCCGTCTCCCAAAACATTGAACTATGAGGTACGTCCCTCTTGTGGGGTCGATCGATTTAATTTTGTACGACAAAGTTGTATAGGGCGTAAATAATTGTGATTTGTAAATTATTTTAAATATTTATTAAATTAAATAAATATTTTTATAATTTATTTATAGAGTTAAATAAATATTTGATAAAATTATTGTAGATTAATTTAATTAAATGTGTTACATTAATTAAATTAATGAAGAATAATTTTATAGTTTGAAGTTATAATTTAATTGGGATTATTAAATTAATTGAGTTGTTAATAATTATAATGTTATTTTAATTAATTAGAGTTTATTGATTTATTTTAATTAATAAACAAAAAAATTTAATTATGTGATAATTTGATTTAATGGGTAATATTGGCTTTAATTTAATTGAATTTAATTATTAAAATTTGATTAATTAAAGTGTGACAATTAAATTGTATAATAAATAAGTTAATTAAAATAAATTAGAAAGAGACTTTAATAAGCTAGCCAAACATGGCCTTAAGAACATGGGAGCAGTTAAGGTCATACTGCGCTTAACTGCTACCAAGTATGCGCCAGTTAATATATTATAGGATTAATTACATATATTAGTACATTTTTGAAAATAATTACAAAAATCATACCTCTATAAAATAATTACAAAAATATTACACTTTTTCATTTTTATTTACAATATTAATACAATTATAAGTCCTTAATTTAAGGGATTAATATTAATGGTTGACATGGTAAATTAGTGTTCAACTTAAAATTGGTTGTTTTTTTTAAAGACGTGATAACCGCCATTAGGACTCTTCGGTTTTAAACCCTTGTTTGCATGCTGAAACCTTTTCTTCTCTCTCTATTCGTGTTCTTCTCTGTTGATCGTGTCTGAGTGTTGTTACTTGTTATCATTGTTAGTTATCATGATCGCCATCTTCGTCTAGTTGTATAGTTATCGTTGTTACTTGTTATCGTTGTTTCTTGTTATCGTTGTTATTCCGTTAGCACAGACAACTCCTGTTCATTGGTTGCCATTTTCGTTGTTCTGTTCGTTAAATTAGTTGTTCAGGTAAGTAATTTTTAAATAGTTTAATGTACTATCAAAGTAGTATATTAATGTGTTGTTTTTAAGTTTTGTGTAGAATGGCTGATACAAGGAAGAAGTACGGAAAGAGGAAGAGAATCACGGAGGGTGATTTTGTAAAGGGCTTGAAGAAGTTTGTTGTGGAGAGGAAGGGGAAAGGGAAGAATGTTGGTCAGAGATCGAGTAAGAGTGAGGATAGGTTGGTGATACATAGTGATATCAAGCATTTTGAAGTGCAGATGTTGATGTCCATGTAGTAAAGTCTGAAGAACAAGTGCTTAGCCAGAATATAATTCCAACAGAAAGAATTTTAAAGGTTTGTTAATTTAAATTTGTTATTTTATGATCATATAAATGTTTGGTTTCTTAGTTAGTATGTTTTTGGTTACTGTTAGATTTTGATTTGGATACCATTTGTGTTCAATCGATTTGGTATATTTGGATACTTTTTTATGCTGTTATGGTTACCATTAAAAGATGTTTTGGTTACTATCTTATAATTGTTCGGTTACTATTAGCTTTTGATGTGGATACCATTTGTGTTCAATCTATTTGATATATTTGGTTACTTGTTTAGTATGTTTTTGGTTAATGTAAGATTATGATTTTGATACCATTTTTGTTCCCTTGAGTTGGGACTTTGGTTACTGTTTTTTGTTGTTATGGTTACCATATATTTGCTTTAGTATACATGGTTTGACTAAAATGTGGTTGATTTATATGTTTATTTATGTATTGGTTACCATGGAAAAATATGTTGGTTACTATCATATAACTTTTTGGTTACTTGTTTAGTATGTTTGTTGTTAATGTTTGTTTATGATTTGAAATCTATTATTGTTCCCTCAATTTGGTATTTTGGTTACTTTTTTTATGTTGTTTTGGTTACCATGTATTTGTGTAGTATACATTTGTTGGCTGAACTGGATTTGGTCTACATGTTGATCATGTGTCGGTTACCATGAAAACATGTTTTGGTTACTATGATATAACTGTTCGGTTACTTGTTCAATATGTTTTATGTCTACATGTTTTTTTTGTTACCTTTAAATTATGTTTTGGTTAATATTATGTATAACTGTTTGGTTACTATATAAACTGATATGTACTACATCTTGTTAATATTTTGGTTAGCATTGGATTATATAATATAACTGTTTGGTTACTACTTTATTATGTTATGGTTACTGTTATATTATGATATGGTAACTATTATTGTGCAGTCAATGTGGGATGTTGGATACTTTTTATAGTCTATTTTGGCTACTATGTAATTGTTATATTATGTTTTTGCTAGTATGATATTATTTGTTGGTTACTATGTAACTGTTTATGGTATAAACAATGTTTATATTGGTTACTAATAATTGTGGAAATCTGATTTTGTTTATTTGCAGTTATGGGATCTTTATGAGGGATGCAACAGAAAATTTACTGGAAAAGTTATATATTGGTGCGACGTGGAAGTCCCCAGCATTATTGCCAAGAAACTGAACGAAAGTCAGTTGGAGAAGTTTAAGGCAACATGTTTTGGGAATTTTCTGGAGTTTGGTGAGCACCAAATGTATTTCTAGATTATTCACCATGCTCTTGTAAGGGAGGTTCACCAGAGGGATGACGGTGAAATGTGATTTTTGTTTGGGGAGAAAAGGGTCAGATTTGGTTTGCCTGAGTTCTGTCTAATTTCTGGGTTGAGATGGCAGGGTGAGGATGATATAACTGCATATAAAGGTATGGAGAATATGCTTATTGAAAAGTTTTTTGGTGATGAAGTTGTGACGCGTAGTAGTATAGGTAGGGTATATCGAAAGGCAGTTTTTGATGACGATGATGAGGCTATTAAGATGTCATTGATTTTCTTGGTGTTTAATTTCATTTTATCCACAGTTTCTAAAAATTATGTGGATGGGGCAATGGTTAATTTTTTATGTTATGGTGATGTTAGTAGTTTTTCTCGGGGGAAAGTCGCGTTTGAGATGACAAAGTGCTCTTTGTCCAATGATTTGAAGGGGCGTTTGAAGAAAGGAAAGAATGGTGGGTCAATATATAATTTCTACAAGGATCATTATACAAAATTGTACAAGTTGAATGAGCTACCTTATGTATTCCAAGTGTTTATGTTTGAAACCATTCTGACATTCAAAACTCGGGGCATATGCAATGATGAGCATCCGTCGGATGTCCGTTTATTTAGATGGAAGGAGCTAGTGAAGCCCCCTACGAATGATAAAGTTGAATGATTTAGTATTTTGTTCCGGACAGGTATGCAGTTTACTACTAAGGGTATAATTGGTTACCTTTAGTTATATAATTAGTTACTGATTATATTTTGTGAAGTTTACTGTTAACAAAGTAGTTAGTTACCTTTATATACTCATTTGGTTACTGATTATTTATGTGTATGTTAATAATAACAATGTATTTGGTTACCTGAATATACGTATTTGGTTACTGATTAAATTACCCTCATGTTTCTAATAACAATTTTGTTGGTTACTGTTGGGTAAAATCTAATTACGCACAACACGCAAGTATACGTGGTCAACAAGTAATAGAGTGATGAGTAGAGTATCGTTCCCACAGAGACTAACTAGCAATAATCTTAACTTAGAATTACCAATTTTCCATTAATCCTAATTTTATTAAACCAATCAACTCAATAATTAAAATTAAAGACTCTAAATTAAAGAATAATTGAACTATCACAAAACAATCACAAATATCAAAATCTGGAATTTCAAACAATTAATGGAGAATTAGACTTATGATTTCACCTTAAGCTTCACTCTGATGTTAACACCTTTATTCCAATTCAATTCACTATCCCAGTTTATTAATCAAGAACACAAATGTAGTATTAACCACCTCTCGATGCACTAATACCGTATTAACTTAAATCCACAATCAAGATAGAAACAGGTTAAACACCTTAATTAACTAACTCACTATATCTCTATGTGAATTACAATTAAAGAATGTTTAAGAATAAGTTCTCTATCCGATTACATGTGATGTCAAGCATATCTCTACCTTAACATTCATCAAGATTCTGCTATTCACAAAATTCATGAACACATGCTATATCAACTAAGTCTAGATTTGAATATCTGATAAGTAGGTTTTATACCTACTTATCCGGTATCTATTACTTGAATTATTTACTTAAACTCGTGTTTCTTAGTTACTTTTCATGCATTTTGTGTTCATTTTATAGATTATATGTTTGGGAGCTATGTGAGCGATTATTGGTATGAAAATTCAAGGAAAAGCAATTCCGGACATCGTTTGGGCTTTCATGTTCATTTCATGTTCTTAGCTTGGAATGTGGACTATATTGTAGAACATCTTATTATCTTTCCGGAACATCTTGAATCATTCCAATCGGAGTTCGGATGCAAGAGTTATGACATTTGTACCAACGAACGTTGAACTTCGCTGTTTTGGATGACCATTTGCATAGCAGTCACTTCCAGTCAAATTTCGACCTTCATTCGTTCGTTATTTCTCAATTATCAAAGAATGAAAGTTGTATAGCTCGTCGATAGCTTCGATTTGATAGGTGACAGGCCCCGTAACTCCTCCCGGGTCAAAAGTTATAGCCGTTTTACCAGAGGACACTGCAGCAGAAAAATAACTAATAGCAGCATAGCAAGTCGGGGCTTGCTCTTTTAAGCCTTATACCCAAGCCGGGGCTTGGGGTCCTGAGTTCAAAATTAGAAGTATAGCAAGCCCAGGCTTGCTATTTACAAGGCAATACCCAAGCTGGGGCTTGGGTATGCGTAGAAAAGGCAATTTTAACTAGAATTTGAGTTCAAGAAGGATTGATTCGAGTTATTTGATTCAAGGACTTCCAAGAGGACTTAAAGACATATAAGGAGTGTGACGCCCCCAAAATAGGTATACATCACCCATCTTAAGTCGCCAGATATATGGTACAGAATACAAATACAATCTTAAATATACAACAAGAGCTGTGAGTTTGAATACAAATATTGTCTTCTAGATAATATCCACTCTCAGAATAAGTCCTCATTACAATTATTATCACACTATTTCATAGAATAGTGAGGACTATTAATGCTATCATCTGGACCATCACTCCGTTCCCCGACTAGTCCCTGCTATGTTCTCATTTCCTGAAGAGAACAGTGAAAGAAAGGGTGAGCTCAACTAGCCCCGCAAGAAATATTATAACTAAGATAATGCAGGATAAATTATCATTAGCCTTCAACAATGTTAAACTGATAAAATACAATAGACATCAAGTTTAACTGCAACAGAATAAGCAATCCATTAAAAGAGTCAAGTGGAGAATAAAATCTACTATCTTTTATGATTTAAAAAGTTTTTCATCACTTTTATCGCTGAGACTCAACTTAATAAATAATCCACATCATCCCTGCACTACGGCCAAGGATATTCATTAGTATCACGACCACAAATTATCCATGCACTACGGGCCAAGGATATTCGTGTATTCATCAATGGTCATGATCATGCCAACAACTGTCATCAATGCACTACGGGCCAATGAGGACTTTTACCGTATTATTTGTAACATTACAGTCATGATTATACCAAATGATCCCTAGTCATAATCATACCAAGTCCATCTATGCACTACAGGTCACATATGACTTTCAATAAAATATAAACATGAGGATGATGACAATGATATAAGAATTCAATAAACATGAGGATGATGACAATGAGGAAGAAGAGGTTAACATTATCAGTTGGAGCACTGGACAGAGTTCCAGTTTCAACAGCGAATTATCCCCGACCATCAAAGACGGTGTTGACAAATGGGATTATGCAAAGTTCCAGTTTACTATGGAACGAAAGATGAAAGCTCTTCGCAAACAAATTGAGCAATTGGTAGAACTGGTGACCCACCATCATCAAGTCACACACTAATTAATCAAACATGAGCATGCCTATCTCCTTCCTTTTGTTATGAATGCTCCACCATCACCTTCAGAAAGGGAAGCTATGGAGGATAAGGTTGCAAAGAGAGCCAATGCTAAAGCCCATCGGGATTTTGCCAATTAGAGGGAGTTTACCTATCTGGGCCAATCTATGGAGGAAATATTTCAAATGTTGATCAATGAAGGAAGAATTACATCCTTCTACCTCCAATCAATCCCCATGCAGGACGATTTAACGCCAATGGAGTGTGTCAATATCATTCATATTCTCGCAGTCACAGCACAGACGAATGTTGGGCACTCCGCCAACTCATTCAAAATCTTATTGATAGCGGTGTCCTGCAAATGGCAGACGATGACACTGTGCAACTTGAGGGTGGGAGTGCATGTCCTACCAAATAGAAGGGATCAGTAGCAGTTATATCCGACGAGGATTATGAAACTGTCAAAGCATTTCCCATACAAGCAATTCAACTCAAAGGAGCTGATAATCCTTTGAAAGTGGTCGCACCAGAGCCAATTTTGTTACCTTTCAGACCACAATATCTTATTGTCAACTTACACAAAGTTCCATGGAATTATGGAAAAGATGAAGGATCCACGTCTCATACTACTGCTACAGTGTCGAAGGAAAATCCATTGTATCTTTCTCAGAGGGTGATAAAGCCTATTCTCAAAGAAAAGTGGAAGATTGCCATGGAGAAGATTGGAAAATTCCTCCACACTATGGGCCATAATGAAGCCAAGGTGGTTCTAAGCTTAAGAGAAGCTCCACATCAGATATCAGTACTGGACTTGGTTTTCTCTTTCGAGGATCATCGGGAGATCTTATTGAAGGTTTTAGAAGAAGCCTACTTACCGAAATCAATGGATGTGGAAAAATTTCAACATATGGTTGATCACATTTTCAACAACAATGTGATATCCTTCACTGATGACAACATACCTCCCGAAGGGACTGGTCATTGCAAGCCATTGCATATTACAGTTTTATCTTCTGGGTATATGCTAGTTGGAGTTTTGATAGATGGAGGTTTGTCTCTGAATATCTGTCCTTATGCCACCTTGGTGAAGATGAATGTCAATCTGAAAAGGATCCAAAGCAGCTATACGGTTATCAAAGCTTTTGATGGATCCCGACAAAATTTCGTCGAAAAGATTGAGCTGCCAATTGAGATTGGTCCAAATACATTCAATGTATCCTTCCACGTCCTCAGGATAGATTCAGGATACAACTCGCTATTGGGGAGACCATGGATACACATGGTGGAGTCGCTCTCCACACTACATCAATGAACTCAAATACATTATCAACAATGGTCTAGTAGTCATTTGTTAACACAGTGTTTGGAATGTCACGAACAAGGAGATCTGCCAATCATCGCCTTCAACTCGGAAGTTGAGTAATTAGTTTTCATACCTTGGAAGTGAGTAACACTCAATACCATCCTATTGGAGCACCACTTCCCGTACCCAATATTTCTGCCGAGGTTATGTCGACCACTCAAGAAATGATGTCATTGGGTCATCAGCCTGGACAAGCCCTTGGTAAAAATTAGCAGGGTATTAAGCACCCTATTCAAGTGTCCAGTCAAATTGGAAGAGCCGGACTAGGCTATCTTTGCCCAAATATCATAGGAATCCTCATAAGCATAAGCGGAGTTCCTCAAGCTTACGCCACCGCGGCGATTTCTTCCATCTGCACTGCATGAGTAATCTGATCTCCAATAAAGAAGTGTCACCCATGTTATGGCTATGCTATTTCCAAAACCAGTACCATTCAAAGCAAAAGAGGTGCTGATTCCTGATCCCGAAGTGGAAGAAAAGGAGCGGAAACATAAATATGACATCGCCTTGATGATGTCAGGCATATGCGTCATTGTTCATAATGAACATACAAACAGATATACCCCATACGATGATTGCCCAGATGTCATGGTTATCATTCGAGAGAAGGAGGATAATGACAACCCCTCCATCACTGCATTCCATCAGGATTTTGCCCTCGACAATTGGAGCAACACTCCATGCATTGGTCGACGAGGGTAAAACGGGCAGAAAATCCCTCTGCCCTGTAGATAACTTTAATTGCTTACTTTTATATACAATATTAGCAGTTATTTTATCAGTACATGCTAACACTTTGTATGATTAAATAGTTTCATATATTAAGTGAAAGCATCTTTTGATTTTAGGACTCTGAATTTAGATGTGCATGTACTTGCTGATGAGGTGCCTTCTCTCCACAAGTAATCAGAACTTTGATGCAAAGTTGGACTCGAGACTTGATGGACATACAAGAGGACATTGAGACACCTCGGAGATTAAGGAATGGGTCACGATAAGCTAAACCCAACCTTGACCAAACCACTTCTTTCAATCTTGGAACCTTAGAAAACCCTAAGCTAATCCAGATTGGTTCAGACCTCACCCCAAACCAACGGAATGACATGGTTGCACTATTAACCCAATTCCAGGGTGTGTTTGCATGGTCTCATGAAGACATAATGGGTTTGTCCACTAACATTGTTCTTCATCGCCTTCCCATTAAAGAAGGAGTCAAGCTAGTTAGGCAAAAGCTCAGGCGATTGAAACCTAAGTGGAGTTTAAAAGTCAAAGAAGAAATTGTGAAACAATTTCAAGCTGGCATTATCATGGTGTCTACATATTCGGAGTGGATATCTAACATTTTTCCCGTGCCTAACCCTGGAGGAAAGGTGCGAGTTTGCGTGCATTACTGGGATTTGAACAAAGCTTACCTTAAAGATAGCTTTCCCGTGCCCTTTATCCACATTCTCATTGACAATACTGCTCAATACGACATGTACTCCTTTGCAGATTGCTTCGCAGGATACCATCAGATTATGGTCGCTGAGGAAGATCGTGAGAAAACTGCTTTCATCACTCCTTGGGGGACCTTTTGCTACAAACGGTTGTCATTTGGCCTCATTAATGCTGGGGCAACCTACCAGCGAGCTATAATGGCTCTCTTCCACGATTTAATGCATAAAGTATTGGTTACTATCAGTCCATGTACCATTGAAATAAAGTACAATTGGAATCATCTCCATTGTCTGACAACAGAATAATTATTGTAAAGTAACCAAATCAATGTTAGCTAGTAACCAAACTACATGATGTTAGTAACCAGAACATAAAACACATTTGTACATTCATCTTACAATAGAAATAATCAGTATATTGATATTTGTTACCAATTAAATTATAACAGTTGTATGAAGGTAACTAATGTAGCCAATAAGTAACCACCATATTAAAACAAACCAATATAAAACACCGTAACATTATACAGTAATCATAACAACATTATACAATAACCAAATCCATTTTAGACTATAACCAACACATATTTATTTAGTAACCACAAGATAAACACATTCTCCATTGCATTTTTATAGTAAAAAACAACCAGTATAATTTGTTTGTTACCAACTAAAGGCAAACTTTTGTAAGAATGTAACCAATGTAGCTAACAAGTAACCATTAATATGAAAAACATAAGTAGAAGTGTACATTAATATGCTTCAACAACCAATAATACAGTAACCAATTAATCACTGCAGTAATTAAGTTTGCATTAGTCAGTAACCAAGTCAGCATTAGTTAGTAACCAAGTCAGCATTAGTCACTAAATAACTTTACACAATAACCAAGTCAAGATTAGTCAAGAACCATTATAGTGTTACACAAAGAAGTAGCAAGTCAAAGATTAGTCAAGAATTAAATATAATGTTACACAAGAAACTAAGTCGAAGATTAGTCAAGAACTAATTCAACATTAATTAGTAATATATGTCAAGAACTAAGACAAAGATTTAGACAAAGATAATGTTATACAAGATAACCAAGATGAATAATCAAGAACGAAGAATCATTAGACTGTAACTAATTTATATAACCTTAGTAACCATAATATAAAACATGTTTTCAAATACATTTTGCAATCAAAACATTCAGTATTCTTACTTTGTGACCATTTTAAGTGCGAAAAACTTAAGAAAGGTAACCAATATAGTAATTCATAGTAACCATAGGTAACTATATGCTTATAAATTTTAAACTCACATACCTCAGTATTTGTATCGAAGTTAATGTTGATCTTGTATTCAACAATCACTGTAGTAATTAAGTTTTTGGTTACTAAACTTAAAGGCGTTGTTGATTTTGTATGCTATTTTCGATCTTAGAGATGTGTCGTGATAACAGGTTTCATCTTCTCCAATTACGAGTTGTGTCGCGACAGGAGGCTTCGTCTTCTCCGATATCAGAGTTGTGTTGAGACAGAAGATTTTGTCTTCTCCGATTGATTTGGCGTTGATCTGTTGTTTCTTCAGTTGTTTGAATTTAGGTGCGGTTAGTTACAAATATGAAAGTCGGTAACTGACGTGTAGGAGTTAATGATACGTGATTTTAGCAACCTAATATATTGTGTTTTGTTATTTTTGTAATTATTTTGTGTGTGTTTTATTTTTGTACTTGTTTTTTAATTATTGTATATTAGTGTTAAGGACCCTATATTATATACGTATATTATATGTCAGTTCATATAAGCCTGAGAAAAACAAAGCACAAAGAGAGTTTTGAGAGAAATTGAGATTAAGGAAGAAGAATTGGGGAATCAAGAGGAGTGTTCTACCATCATTGTGTAATCCAAACAAGAAAGCAAGGGTAAACACTTAAATTCAAGCTTTAATTTACGTTCTTGAGTTTCTCCATGAAAAGTTATTTTAAGTTCTCTGTAATTAAATTTTCATGATTAAATTGTTGAAAAGTTATTTATAATTTTTAATATGCATGTATAATCTACCTGTGATGTTTATAAATAATTTTTGGGTGAATTAATCCATGAAATTTTGATTAGAAATGAAGTTTTGAGTTTACAGTGAAAAATGTATGAATATGGCTTATATGTACAAAAATTGATGCTTAATTTGTATGTTTATCTATAAATTGATGATTGATTATGTTCATACATTAAGAAACGAAAAAATGCAAGTCTAATGGATTGATTTGGTGTAGTAACGAATCTATTATGTGTGATTTCGCTAAATTTAAAGAAACTTTGATAAAATGGCAAAAACCTTAATTTGGATCTTTAAATTCATGGTTTATGTGGTTTATAATGTTAGAAGCATGCTAGAAATCATGGGTTATGATTTTATATGAATTGTAGTGTCTAGGTATGCTTAAATTGTTATATGAACAAAGAAGTTGGAGTTTATTGGCTTTATTCTGAGTTTGTTCACAAACTGCAGCAACTGTGTCTGTGTAGTGGCGTTGTCGCGCCGTTCCAAGGTATAGTTGGAGCACGCCCACACCATGCAGCGTTGTCGTGTCATTTTAAGGCTTATCTGAAGCATTTTCGGGCCATATAGCGCTACTGCGTTGTGAGCAAGGCTTAAACGGGCTCGACCGTGTCGTTAGGCAGTTTGGTACAGTTTGAGGTTTTACTTGCTTATTCCAAGAAGATGCAATCATAACCTAATCTAATGAACATAGAGGGGTATTAGTCATATTATATGTTGTTAAAACATATTGTAATCACATGGTAATATCAAGTTTGGTAATATTAAGATTTATGATATAACTAGTTGTTAACAATTGGAACTTGATGTTCATAGCGGTTGGGACGTGATTTGAATGTTAAACTTCATGTTATATGCCAGAGAATTTTCAGATTGTGTTATGTGGTTGATTCACATGGTTAGACCTTAAACTAAAGGTTATAACTTAACTAAAGTGGGTATTAAACCTATAAGGTCGATGTTAGTATAACTAATGGATGTTATGGTCCTAATGGTATGTGTAGGTGAACGACAACTGTAATTTTATACTTTACGCATGAGGCAAGTTATCTAATCCTAAAATTTCTTTGAGCAAGTTTCTTTACCCTAACTTGATTATTATTACGCAAGTTTCTAACTCTAAACTTTCATTGAGCAAGTTCTTAATTCTAATTCTTTATTGAGCAAGAATATAACCTTAGCTTATTGTTGTTCAAGCAAGGTTTATAATTGTATTCCAATGCTTATGTCAATTAAAGCTTTCTATTCTTACGAAAGTAGTACCACAATGTATGAGATTTATATATGTTTTCCAATATTATTGAAATCTCATCTTGCAAAGAATATATCATTGTTGTTATAAGACTAGTGATCTTTTGTTGATTCAACTAATCCTTAGTTGATGAATGTTGAACTTGAAATTACTCTTAAAGTTAATCCAAACCATATTCCTTTGGTTCAGACTCTAATGTCAAAGCTGGGAAGAACAATCCTATTATAGGGGATTATATTACGCGAAAGCGCTAAAATGTTTATGCATAATACATTTTATAAAGGGTTGATCCCCTTGAGTATGAGAAGAAAGGTCCATACAGTCTTATGACTGATAAAGTTTAAGTAGAGATACTTATTGACCTAGGACATAGTTCATGGTATTGTGACCCTCAGATGTACTTTTGATTATATTTTTATTCTTGATTCAAAAGCCAAGTGTTCTATTATTTAGTATCCATTAATTACTCTTATGTGTTTTCTATTGTTATTGCTATACTCGTGGGCAATTGTTTGTTCTATCTTGCATAATAACATTGCAGCTAAGATTGAAAGATCCGACGAGCCGTCCACTAATAAGGGCAAAGGCAAGATGAACAAGTGATGAACACTTGTTAAATTTTATTTGAAGATGTTATATAAAAGACTTATTTAATTATGTTATGTTTTCGCATTTGATGTATTCAGGTTAGATTACCTGGGATTAATTTGTTTAAGATGTTGTAACCCTTTAATGGGAGGATTTCTATTTAAGTTGTGAGCTTCATTTATATCCTTTGATTGGGTAGTTAGACATGAATATTTTAGATAGTCAACACCAATGTTAGGTTTGTAATATTCATGTACACAATCATATTACATCAAAGCAAAGCGGAAACATAAAAAACAGATTTTAAAATTTTACAAACCATATACTAGGATCATCCTTTATGCACAATTATTAATTAGATGTAAAGAGATGAAGATTAAATTCATACCCTTGTAGAACTAGCTTCCTCAGGTACAAGTTCACCTCCAATCCTTTCCGCATTCAACTTGAATCCACCGAGTTTGATTTCTTCATTTGATCAACGTTAGCCACCTAAGAGTTTGACCTCTGAGGTGATCCACCAAGGAAAAAAAAGTATTCAAGAAGACGGGTGTTTGGCAAAACCCTAATTTTTTTTATCTCTATAGAAAATACGTACTCTCCCAACTCTTGGAAAAATCATTCACATGTTTTGTGAAAAACATCAACCGTCACCCATAATAAGACTCCTCTTATTTATATATGTTGGCAATCCCCTTAAACAATTTAGGAATTTGGTTTTATTTTAATTAATTAAACTCCTTTAATTAATTAGGCTCCCAATCTTATTAGGAATAATTAATTAAACTCTTTTAATTAATTAGCCTCCTAATCTTATTAGGAATATATGAGAGTACTTTTATTAAGTAATTCCCAAACTCTTTTAGGAATTAAATAAATAATAATAATAGTAATAATAATAAGAATCCTCTTATTAATTTATATTTAATATTTCTAAATATTAAATAATAAATATTAAGCTATTTAATTTATTCTATCATCATAGATTAAATTAAATACACTTAACTTATTATTACGATTATGTCATTTACTTCTTAAATAAATATTTTTTCTTTTATTGTGTGACCCTTTAGGTTCTCCATATTAAATCAGTTGTAAATAAATCAATTAGAACAATTCTAATCTTATTTAAATAAATAAATTAAACTATTAATTTATTTAAACAAATAACATTTATTCTATAATAAGGATAAGCCTCCTTAACGATCAACGAATTTTCAGATAATATAGATTTCAATATTAATCATAAAAGAACCTTTGAGTAAATAGTTACCGTTTAATTCAATCATTCCACCATACAATGTCCCAAATATATATAAGACATGGAATTACTGTCAAGTCTTATTTTATTTAATTATATGTATTTTGAGTCTTAAATGTACAACTCCAAATAATGCAAATTAGAAACTCTTTTCTAATTTCATTCTGCCTTGGCTAAAGACTACTGGGTTGTCATTTATCGAATCACATATGACATTTCTCTTTTTTTACTCGAAGCGGTAGATTCTTTGTTGATCATTCATTATCTCCATATATAACTTATTACACCCAAGCATACCCTTTGATATACCCTAAGGGTCTTAAGGAATAAGTCAAAGTATAATTCATTATACACAAGATACTATGATGATTGTCAACGTCGGAATTTTTATTTGTCCCTCTCTATTCTTGTATTTGGTGTTCTCATGTTAGGTGAGATTTGTTTAAAAAAATAAGTTTGAAAAGGTCCAACATGTATATGTCGACGATTTGACTGTAAGAGTCACCAGTTGGTTATTTTTAAATAGTTGCACCAACTCAACCGAGGAAAGGTTTGCAAAAAGACCTAGCGATGTGACACTATTTAACTGGTTTGTAAAATTGAAATTCATTAGGGTCCGGGAGCTTGATTAAGCGGGGGAAAGGTATTAGGCACCCCCCGACTTCCATGATAACACGATTACCGCCACTTTCCATTAATTTTTACCTGTTTACGTGTGTGTGTGTGTGTGTGTGTGTGTAGGTCTATGTGCAGTTTGTTTGGAAGTAGTGTTATGCCTCGTTCGCACCTATATACAAAGGGTTTGACTTTTGTATAAAAGTTCAATTTTAACAAGATATAGCAGTGATATTTTGGAAAACAGTTTTTTTCATATCCTTGTGCTCAATAGTAATTACGGCCTTTGATACTTCCATTTTATTATGTGTTCGGCTTGATTGCTTTTGTTTTCGAGATGCGAGGCATCTTCGAGAAAATAAGATACATAGCAGTGCCGAACTCCTTGTGGACATGAGAGCCATCTAAGGAAACCGTGAATAATTTACAAGCTAGCTGCAGTTGAAAATGTCCATCACGGAAACCGAATTTAGATTCAAAGACTGAATCTGTGATCACATGATTCCTAGGCTCACATGTGAAAATAATATGTGCAAAAGCTAGAAAAATTGACTAGATTTGAGTAAATCTAAGCATTCCAGCTTCAACGGTTCAAGTTTAGTCACCATGAACCGATCAAAGTGAGAAATAACCAGATTTAGGCAAATCTAGCCCATAGGCTGATAAAAGCTAGGAAAAGAACTAGATTTGAGTAAATCTAAACCATTCCAGCTTCAACAGTTCCAGTTTAGTCACCATGAACTGGTCAAAGTGAGAAATGACCAAATTAAGACAAATCTAACCCGCAGGCTAAATAACAATTATATATATATATAGGGATAAGGTCCAAAAAACCCCTTGAACTATACACGGATGTCCCACTTCCACCCTAAACTATTTTTTTTTCCAAAAGTACCCTTAACGTTAGTAAAAGTAGACCACCACCATTCGCATTCGCCATCAACTGACCTGCCACTTGGACTAACTCTGTTAACACGTGGATATTTTTGCTGACTAGGCACTTAGAGAGAGAGAGAGCAAAAAAGCATTCGTTTTTTGCAAAAGGGGCAAAAAGCCCTAATTCTTTTCACCCCACATACGCATTTAAATCAAAGAGGAGAAGAAGAAAGACGCGAGAAGGAGGTGGAGCCCAGTTCCGCATGAGAGGAAGGTGGAGCCCAGCCTCATGGTGAGAAGAAGAATCGACAACTACTTTCCCATGGTAAGAAGAAGGCGAAGGTTTCGCAATAAGTTCGTCGAACGAACTTGAGTTAATCAAGTATAATGAAGCTTTGGTCAAGAAGAAAAGAATCTCTCGTGTACTTTAATTTACCCTTTTGATTAATAAAGTGCATGTGGTAGGAACATCACGTGGTCCATGTTTAAGTTTGGTGTTGACCGGGTAGGGAACATGTGGTCCCTTATATTATTCTTGATAGATTCTTAATACTTTGTAGTTTGCTTTTGTCTTGTTCTCAGATTTTTTTTATTGTTATGTGAAGTCTATTTTTTTTTAACCGATGTAATGGTCAAGTGTAGATGTACAATTACATCATGGGGGCATATGGATAAAGGATTCTGTTTGGAGATATGTGGGAGGAGATGTTTATACATGTAAGAATTTTGATGTTGATTACACCGTCATTATTTGCATTAAGAATACATATAAAGAGGAATTGAATTATGCCAATGTATCTGAAATATATTATCTGGAACCTGGACTGAGTATTGAAGAAGGACTTTTTATACTTGAGGGTGACCATGGGATTAGGAGACTCCTAAGTAAAATAAAGTCAGACACAACTGTCCTAGATTTCTTTGCAAAACATGAGATAGATGAACCTATATTGAATGAAGAACCAGCTCCTGATTGTGATGACCCTTTCATGGAAAGTGATGAAGTACTTAATGCTTTTGATAGCATTAATAGAGCACATGAAATAGGGTTGTTAAACACACAGGGTAGCAGGGTTGGTGAGGAAGATAATAGTGAGGACAGTCAAGATGTTACATATGTAGAGGAGAGTGAGGAGAGTGAGGAAGGTGATGATACTGAGGAAGGTGATGTTAGTGATGAAGGTGAGGATAGTGATAGTGAGGAAGGGAATGAGGGTCAAAAGCCATGAGAGAAGACATCCTATCCGCTTTCAATGTAAATGACCAGACACCCTATTTCAGCTTGGGAATGACATTTGCTAGTGCAACTGATGTTAGGGAATCCATATCAAAGTATGCTATATCTAGGGGAGTGGCATTGAAATATGTGAAAAGTGAACCATATAGAATAAGGGTCCAATGTGAGGCTGGGTGTCCATTTGTCTTGTATGTGTCAAAGGATGGTTGTAAACCTCGGGTTGGTCATTAAGACATTAAACGAAGAAAGACAAGTGTTATAGGATTTTCAAGAACTTAGGGTTTTCAAGAAAGTTCTTGCCAAGCTTTACAAACAAAAAATACTTGGCAAAGATGACTACAAGATCAAAGACCTCAAAAAAGATGTGGAGAAAGAATGGAAAGTGAATGTTGGATTTTCCAAGTGCAAGAGAGCCAGGAGGATGGTCATGGATGAATTCTCAGGGAGCTTTACTACTGAGTTTTCTGAGTTGGAGGCTTATGCAGCAGAACTGGTGAGGAGTAATCCAGGGTCTAAAGTGCAAGTGGAGTTGTCCACAGATGAATTAAGGGAAGGGAGAAGAGTATTTAGAAGAATGTTTGTTTGTTTAGATGCTTGCAAGAGAGGTTGGAAGGAAGGATGTAGGCCTATTATTGGCCTTGATGGGTGTTTTTTGAAGACGCAGTATAAGGGGGAATTGCTTGTAGCACTGGGAAGAGATGGGGATGAGCAGAATTTTCCTATAGCTTGGGCATGTGTGAAGAGTGAAACTAAGGAAAACTGGACCTGGTTTCTGACTTTGTTGCAAGAATAACTTGATTTGGGGGATGGCAGTCAGTATACCATCATTTCTGATATGCAAAAGGTATGAATGTATTTGAATTTTAATATTTAATGTTTTTTATGTCAAATTATTTATGCAACTTTGAATGTAATACTCTGCAATTTTTACTTGTAGGGTTTAATACAAGCTGTTATTGATGTATTTCCTGAGGCTGAACACAGATGGTGTGCTCGCCATATATATGCAAATTGGTGTAAGAAATACAGAGGTGGAGAGTTGAAGAAGAAATTTTGGGCAGCAGCCTGGTCTACATTTGAGGAAGAATTGAAGGACAACATGAAGTTGCTTGGGAAATGAGTTCAAAGGGAGCAGTTGATCTCATGAGTTATCCACCTCATACATGGTGCGAGCTTACTTTAGTAATGTATAAATCATGGGCGAGAGATAACAATATGGTGGAAAGTTTCAATTCTTGGATTCTTGAAGCTGGCACAAGCCCATAAGGACTATGATGGAATACATTAGGCAAAAAACCATGGACAAAGTTGGGAACTCTTGGGTCAAGATGTGAGAAGTGGATAAATTGTTTTAGTCCTTACTGCAATGACATTTTTCAGACAAACAAAAGCATAGCAGTTGGGTGCACTGTTCTCTTTAATGGAGACACTGGTTATGAAATAAGGGAGGGTGAGGATACCGTTCTTGGACAAGAACTCTTGTACATGTAGGGCATGGGATCTCACTGGAATTCCTTGCCAACATGCTATATGTGCTTTAGTTCACAACAAACAGGACCCAAAGAACCATATTTCAAAGTTGTACTATAAAGATGTATACCAAACTGCTTACCAGTACAAAATTTTGCCAGTGAGAGGGAAGAGATTCTATGACATGGACAAATATCAACCTGTCGAGGCACCAACTGCTGAGAAGAACAGGGAAGGCCTAAGACTAAGAGAAGAAGAGAGAAACCGAGGCCGACCTACAAATAAAATCACAAAGCTATCCGTAAAAGGCAAAGTTATCACATACGCAGCTGTAAGTAAGAACTGTGACACAACAAAGGCAAATTGTTCAAAGGTAATTCAATTATTTACTCATGTGCAACATGTTATATAAAGGTATACATATTAACATTTTTGCCCTATACCGTAATCAAAGTCAAGGAGAAGGAGGGAGTTCGGCCCCATCTCACCACAAATCGGAAGTTCAAATCCCACCGCAATCCCAAACTCAAGCACAAGGTGGCCCATCTATGTCTCATGTGATATGTCAACGTGATACTTTGCTATTTTATACTTTATGTCTCAAAGCGACATGATTTGATATACTTTATGTCTTTTGCATTTTATAGGGCTTAATGCAAGTTCATCCAGTGAGTGCACCTCCTACTTCAAGAGCTCATTCTAGGAAGCAATCATTCCAATGGTGAAGGTTTTGGGTTGTTATATGATGACAAACCGGTTCAAAGACATTCAAGGTAATTTCTCTGTTGTTGTTAAGAAATGCAATTGTAAAGCTTAATGTTGTGTTATGTTATGTTGTGTTATGTACATGCAGAGTGGCACATCATCAACAATTGTCAATGAAGGAATTCAAGTACAACCACCTTTGGTCAATTCTAACACCAAATTTGCAATCCCTAATGAAACTCAACTAAGAGAAGACAAAGCTAAAAACAAAGCATCCTCTTCAGGCAAGCAATAGAAAAATAACTCATAGAGGTGATGATGACCTTGTAAACATGTCCAACATGCCCTTCGCACCTCAAGGATCGCAATGGATGGGAAGAAGTCGCATCACTACCACACGCCTTACGCATGAGATAGGGATGAAAGGATTGGTATGAGCAACAATGCAAGCAAGTCACGAGGAAAGTCCACCCAACCGCCGTGAGATAACCCACCATTAGACTTATTTTGTAATTAAAGACTACTTAGTAATTCTACTTCTTCCAGTTGATATTTTAGAACTGAGCTTATTTTGGGAATATATTTTGGTCTTATGGCAAAAGTGTTTATGCTCACTCAACTTTGAATGTAATGAACATGCTGTTTATGCTCAAGCCTATATGTTGGCAATATAATTTGGCACTATCTTTTGATTCATATTTTGAGCTATTTATTACACTTGTTGTTTTCATTAGTTCTCGCCGCAGTTGGTTTTTAAGTTCATTGCAGTGGTTTTGGTATTGAGTTCTACCGCAGCGGGTCGAGTATGGTTTTGATTTGGTTTCAGAAGGCGTATATATGTGATGCAATTAGCTTTATGTCTTGTAATTTGCCCATGGTTTTGGTTTGGTTTGACCGGTTTAAGCTAAGCGCTTCTTACAATAGGGTTGGTCTCATCACCGGGTTTATCGTCATAGCTTCGAGCGCATTATTAGTTTGGGATGCCACAACAGATTCTTGCGCTTCGCTTCGCTGGTTCTCGTTGGGTGATCCGAGTTTCGTTCATCTCGCCGTTGGGGTGGTTTGTTGATCATGGTCTGCTGTCACGCCTCTTATTTGGGATGTCTTTGATATCTTTTGGGAGAGCTGATGTTTCGCTATTGATGGATCGTTTTTTGTAGCTTTGGGCATGTCTCTCTCTTGATGTTTTTTTTTTTTTTTTCAATACGCTTTAAAATTTAGCAAAAAAAATGCTCAACTCATTGGCACTTGATCATATGTCACACAATTATATGCATAAATAAGACTTCCATTAACCAAGAAAGAACATTACAATCAACATTAACCAAGACCAAAACAATTGTACTTGACTATATGTCACACAATTCTTTGACATTCGTAAAATAAACATTACAATCAAACAAGAAAGCACAAAGCTAAAAACAAAACTTGCATAACTCAAACAAGGATTACAAAACACTGACTTCCATTAACCATTTTCACCAATTACATTAAGTTAACTGCATATTTCAACTGCAGTACATTACAATTCACAAGACTACTAATTCATCTAACCATTTATCTACCTAAGTAGCATTACGTAAATGCGATGAATATAACTAACAATAACACACCAATGCAGCTCCTATTCAAATAGTCTACTTTTTTAATTTGTTTCACACAAATTTCATCTCCATTCGACTTCAACTTCTTCAACTCATGAACCAATTCTTTCAATTCGAGATAATTCAAATGCCCTTCAGATGCCCCTTCAACCGGGGAGAATTTGTTCAGTTCCTTATTCAGCAAAATTTTGTTCTCCCTCTTCAGATCATTTATCACAACTTTTGCCCTCTCACACATATGTGGGTCATGCCATACAAAGTACCCACAACCCCTTTCCTGAATCCAAAATATTAAGTATTATTCAACTGTTGTTAGTAAAATAACACACCAATGCATACTAGCTGCTAGGAATTATTTCAAACACAAAATCAAAGTAAATTATAACAACTTACTCTGAATTTCGAGCATGAGAAAAACCTCCGCCAGATTTGTTTCACTCCATGAGGTCCACAAAGGAGCCCTTAACCCACAATAACACAAAGGCATAGCTTCATAATCAAGATCAATGGCACGCCTTGAAAGGATGATGAAGATGACGACGAATAGTAAGCCATGTCGATTCTTCTTCTTGTCGAACTGGGTTCCACCTTCCTCTAGCCGAACTGGTCTTCAAGCTTCTCGCGTCTTCTTCTCCTCCTCTTCGATTTCGTCTGTGTGTGGAGTGAAAGGAATTAGGGCTTTTTTGCCCCTTTTGATTCAAAACGACTGCTTTTGTTCTCTCTCTCTCTAAGTGCCTAGTCAACAAAAATATCCACGTGTTAACAGAGTTAGTCCAAGTGGCAGGTCAGTTGACAGCAGGGGTACGGGTGGTCTACTTTTATTAACGTTAAGGGTACTTTTGGAAAAAAAATAGTTTAGGGTGGAAGTGGGACATCCGTGTATAGTTCAGGGGTTTTTTTGGACCTTATCCCTATATATATATATATGAACGATCATAGGGGAAAATGGGTATACACAGTATCGTAAAAAATTTTTTACACAGTCTGCCAAAAACGACTACGTCGTTTTGGGCAGACTTGTTTAAAAAAACAGAAACACGAATCAATCTCCCATATCTTCTCTCCTCCCAAATCGCGCATAAGGTCTTGGCTCCTCCCAAACCAGAAATCTGATCGCTCTCGGCGTCTCCGACCTCATTCTCCGGTGCCTCGATATATATCCTTATTTTGTTTCTCTCCTCACATGTTTTCAAATTCATCCATTTGTCTCCAAAATTGAGCATCATCTCATCCCTTATCTCCAAAATGGTCTCCAATCGAGCTCAAAAATTGCAAATGGAGAGGTTGAATCGGAGGAATCTCGACTTGAATCCAGAAACCCCATATTATTTTCCCTATTACAAGCTGTATTTTTTTGATTTTACGTCATGCGATTTCCTGCGATTTCCCTACTTTTTCTATTTCTAGGTTTTGTGTGGCCCTTATTATCTCTTTGCTATTTGGGTATTTTTGTGCGGTTTTATTTTTTTAGAGGAATCTAAGTTCTGTTCTCATGCTCTGGTTATAATTATAGTACTTTGATTCAAGTATTTAGTTCGATTTAAAGGCTTATATTCACTCTTCTTGAAGCTTATGAATGTGCAAAGAACACTCCATCAGGGTAGAAATGAAGTGGGAATAATAGAGTAGATGATAGACAGTGAATTTTCTTTTTGATGTTTGAATGTTTCGTTAGGGGAGAACAGAGCGAGAGACAAGGAAAGGAAAAAAGTGAGTTCTATTTTTTTCTCCAAAAAATTTTCTCCATATTTAAAATTGACCCGAGGGAAGAGAAAATTCTATAATCTAAACAAAAAAAATTAAAAATTAAAGGGTGTGGCAAAAGTGAATGTTGTGATGCTAAAAGATTGGATTTTGGTTTGCTCTTTTATAAGGTTATTGAATCTTTGAATTAATTTGGAGTGATTTGGATTTTGGGCATTCTGTGTTTTGAAGTGATTTGGATTTAAATTTTGGGCATTATGGATTCTGGGATTCTGGGTTTTACATATATAGCTACTTTCCTACTTTTCGATTCCAATTTCTCTCTCTCGACCCTCGTACTATTTTCCAACCCTACTTTATTTTTTTAGGTTTGTCATTTATTGTTCTTCCAAATTCTCAACCATAGAGGAGCAGTATTCTGCGTCGATTTCTGAGTTACTCTGACACTGTTGCTTTTACCCAAATGCCCTCGTAATTATATATGTTTTTTATTTTCAGTTGCCTATTGCTCCAACTCATGTATATTCTATAAATGATTCATTGCCAGCAGAGGAAGCTGCTGCTGCAGAGTACGAGTTTGTCATTAGACAACTAGTAATCAACTCCTCAACCAATGTGGCCGTGGTTGTAACAGGGAGAAGCAAAGCTGAGGTGGTGCACAGGGCAATCAATAATGTTGAAGGTCCATCATTGCCTGTAAAGATGGTCTAGCCAACTAATGGGAAGTTGGCTTTATTTTTGGACAAGCTGGTTGCATCAAAGCTTGATGGGGGTGCCCAATTTTCCGAATAAAACAATTTTCTTGTCACTTAAGTGTGTATTAGTGGAAGAATCCAAGTCTGTCTATCGATTCTCGTTTTCATTTATAGTTCTCTTTTAATTTTAGTGTCAGGTTAATATCTCCCATGTTTGGCCTTTACCCTCCTCTCTTGTAGGGAGTTATAGCTGGAGAAGTGTTATAATCTTTGTAGTTAATTTTTGGTTTTAGTGTTGGATCAACTCCTGCCTTTTTTGGCCTTCATTCCTCTGTTTTGTAGAGGATTGTTGTCAGGGTTTGATAATCCAATTTTGGTTCAAGGGATAATCTAATTTTGGGAAAGTTAACTGATTCTGTTGTCAAATTGTATCTCTCATTTGTTAATATAGACTGAAATCTTTCTTGTGAATTGTTGCTAAAATCTTTCATATCTTTCCATGAAGAATTATAAACCGTAACATGTGAAATTGTCAAAATCCAGTGCCTGTGGGGATGTTTTTTTTATTGGATTGGCAATATTTAATTCAAGTATATTTTGAAATAAAACTATTTAGGCAGAGAGAGAATCTTCCAACTGGAGTCTGTAAGTTGCCAATTACATGCTTAGATTAGAAGATACTATCATTAAATAATTTATTTTAAAGTTCACTTGGAAGCTTGGAGCAAAACATAATTCATCTATAAAAAGAAAATACTCGCATATTTAATAATAGAAAAAGATTAATTGACAGAACATCTGTCTAATGAGAAATTGAAAGGCAGGGAAAAAAATTAAGAATCTTCCTCATTGAACCCGTGAATTTTACTACTAAGATGCAACATTGAATGCAATCCACTTCAAAATTGTTTTTATATAAGTACATCTGTAGCCAATTAACCACCTTTACACAGGAAAGATGGGAAATGATGCACTCAAATTTCATTACAGGGGAAAGAACAAATCCACCAAACAAAGGCATGTAAGAAAACTAGCAAGGTGTAGGAGCATCAGCTTGTTCAACTAACAGACACTAATTTGCAGTATTCCCTTTCTGTTATAGACATTATGCCATTTGATTCTGGAATCACGTCTCCTTCCATCCCTTATTTAGGTTAGAAGCCACAAGTCCGTGCTTGAAGCCACTGGTCTGTTACTCCATAATCAATGGCGTACTTGATGGAACATATATATAGTCATATATGCTACCTGAACAACAAGCCACTATTAGTGGTCTGAACAAAGAGGTTTAGTTTGTTAACATTAATCAGACAGGATTCGCTGCAGGTCTATTACATCACCATTCCTCCATCAATGGTAAGCACCTGCAACGCAGCATCAACGATCAAAAAACTCGCAAACATATATTAAAAACTTAATATGTATGTAAAGAAGAAGAGATTGAAGAGCACAAACAAGTGCTAAAAAAATTTGTATTGCCATATGAGTTGTGGGACTCAACATATTGGTTAACATAGTTGGCTCTTTACCTGCTGCAGGACATAAAATGAATTGATGCTGGCTTATGATATATAAATCTAAAAGTGAGAAAACCAAGTCCTCATTGTAAAGCAACATGAAATGAATTGATGCTGGCTTATGATATTTAAATCTAAAAGTGAGAGAACCAAGTCCTCACTGTAAAGCAACATGAAATACTAGTGAATAACGAACCTGTCCAGTCATGTAACTGGCTGCAGGATTAAGAGCCAATAACTTATAAATTGACTCAAGTAGTTATAGGTAAAAGCTGAAGTTATGGGTTGTTCTGAATAGTGGTCAATCAGCCTAGTTATATTGCTCGTTGGAAATTTGTCATATTCCCAACTTGAGACGTCAATTGGTTTGGTATATTGTGTGGTAGTAGAAATACACTATTCAATCGCATATTCTTTTGGTGTTCCATATTGGTTTAAAGAGCTCCTTGCTGGGAGGCATATGTACTAATGATTACTTGATAATAGAACAGGGAAGGAATTTTTACGGGTCTACATTTGGAGCAAAATATGAACTATATCACAAGGACAAACTTGGGGTCTATAACAATCTAGTTGGTACTTATGATGCATTCGGGAAGGACAATGGGCATCAGTCTGCATGTGTTGGATAAATTAACTTGTATGAAATCAATGCACTCACCTTGCCAATTAGGCCAACAAACTAACAACGAATTTACTTAATTCAACTAATTAGCAATTTTTTCATAACTAACTTACAGTAACTTACAGGTTTCAACACGAAACCCCTGTCATCAATCTTTTGCAATGAAATATAACACTGAAAAAAAGATAACAAATCAAAATTTAATCACAATAAACCAACCATTCCCAATACCCAAATAAACCCGCACAAAAATACCCAAATAGCAAAGAGATAATAAGGGCCACATAAAACCTAAAAATCGAAAAAGTAGGGGAAATCGCACCGTAAAATCAAAAAATACAGTTGTAATAGGGAAAATAATAGGGGGTTTACCGATTCGTAGTCGAGATTCCTCTGATTCGACCTCTCTGCTGCAGTTTTTTGAGCTCGATTGGAGACTGTTTTGGAGATAAGGGTTGAGATGATGCTCAATTTTTGGAGACAAATGGACGGGGCTGAAACATGTGAGGAGAGAAACAAAATAAGGATAAATATCGAAGCACCGGAGAATGAGGTCGGAGACGCCGAGAGCGATGAGATTTCTGGTTTGGGAGGAGCTAAGACCTTATGTACGATTTGGGAGGAGAGAAGATATGGGAGGTGGAACTGTGTTTCTGTTTTTTAAACAAGTCTGCCCAAAACGACGTAGGTTTTGGCAGACTGTGTAAAAAAAAAATTACACCGCTGTGCATACCCATTTTCCTTATCTATATATATATATATATATAGTCCGATTTCTATTCGGACTCCCGCATTTTAAGAAAATACGGATCTTCTTTTTTTTTTTTTGCTTTTTTTTAAAACAACTAAAAATAAATAAATAAATAATTATGGAACTGAAATTTTTACATAATACAGTATTTTGGGTGTGATTTGGATACACTGTACAGACATGTTTTGTTATATGTATCTAAATTACACCCAAAACACTGTATTATGTAAAAATTTCAGTTCCATAATTATTATTTTTTTAGTTTTTTTAAAAAAAAATAAAAAATTTGGTCCGTCTTTTAATCCCGTCCGGGAGTCTGGACTGGATCTACTGCCTATATATATATATATATATATATATATATATATATATATATATATAAAAGCGGTAAATGACCACTTAAGTGATCTCCAAAGCTTACTGAAATATAAATATATATCTCAGATATATATATAAATCAGAAACGAATCCTGGATATTATATCTGTGCTCCAATTTAACATAGTTCGATAACAATATATATATATATATATATATATATATATATATATATATATATATATATATATAAAAAGTAGTAAATGCACCTAGTATATATCAGTGCTCAATCAAATGTAGTAGTTTGATGAAAAGATGTATATACATAAGTATTTATATATATACAAAAGCAAAGAAAACTCAATATTATATCCTGCTCAATCAAAGCATAGTTCGATAATATATACATATATATATATATATATATATATATATATATATATATATACGTATGATAAAAAACTTAAAAATATAAAAAATCTTACAATATGAAGACTTTAGATAACTTTTGATGCCTGAAAACTTGATTTCCAATGGTTAACTTCAGTATGTTACAAAACATGAGCTTACAAATGTTTAGAAAAAAGAATCACACAGTTTGAAGCACTTTAGAAGAGGTTACAGGTTGAAATGGGAAGAGTTTTCTCTCTTTTCTTCATTTTTTCTTACATTTTATGGCTAATGGGGGGTCTATTTATACACCAAAAGTGTCGCGGGTCTACTTGCAGCAGCAGCAGGTCTACCCGCGATTGCCCGAGCTGCCCCGGGCAGGGCGGGTTCCGTCGTCTCGAAGTACATGCACTCGGACGATGCGATGTCCGCTCGAACCTTCATAACTTTCAATTTGGGAGTTCGATGGAAGCATGCCATACCATTCCAGAAATATCTTTCTGAGAGCTACACAATGACATAGGGTTTGCCTTTTTTTGAATTTGGGAAGATGGGTCCATGACTGAAATGGCATTTTCGTGTTTCCGTAGGCAGTTCGTTGAGCTGTTTTGTATAGTTTACGCTCGAAAGTTAAGATATGGTTCTTGTGGGACATCTTTTGAAGTAGTTTGAGTTAATTTGATTTGAGTTGAGGTTGAGTTAGAAAAATAACCTTTTTACCCCTCCCAGGGTTATCTCCAATTTTGGCGCAGTTGTAGCTGTCTTTTCTCAAGGTTATCTCTGAGATTGACCTGCTATTTACTCTGACTGTCCTCAGGGTTATCTCTGAGGTTGGCTTGACCTCCCGGGGTTAACTTCGGGCATTGAACTTGATCTCTCGGGGTTATCTCCGGGGTTGGAATTAATATTGTGGTCCTCCGGGGTTATCTCTGAAGTGTGAAAAAGTTGTTTTTTCCTCATGCATAGTTAGTAATAGAAAAACAAAATTTCGAGCGTCTACAGATGCCTTTCTTTATCATTTTCATGCAATGAAATGGAATGAACATGATAAAGATTAATAGACACTTGAAATGTGATAATGTATATTTAATGACATAAATTGTAATGTTATGAATGCTATGATGAATGTTAAAATGCTTTCACAAATCACAGTTCACAAATCGCACATCGCATTTTGCACTTCGTACTTTGCTTTTGGCCAATTGCACTTTGCAACTTGCATATCGCATTTCCCATATTGCAAATCGCACTTTGCACATTGCAAATTGCTTTACCATTGTCGGTTACTGCTGATGCTTATGTTGGTGTTGACTCCAACAGTTTGGTTTTTTGTCAGTGTTGACGATGCTTGTTTGATGAAGAGAAATTGAGATGTTTTCTACATCTTGATGAGGATAACGTTCTAAAATCATCAGACCTTCCCGATGTATACGCTGGTAGTTTGACAACGGTACATACCCTTTTGCTAGTTTGACAACGAATCCTACCCTGCTGGTAGTTAGCTATGTTGACATCACCAAAATATTTTGATTCCCACTCGATCAGTGGTATATAATGCTTTCATCACTGAACTGTCTTGATGTTGCGCTGAATTGATGCCAATGGTTTAGAATACCAGATCTTCTGATACCTTCGCTGAAGTAATATTCAACGACTTACTTCACCAGAATCCGCCTGATGTTACGCTTGATTGATGCCAACAACTTACAATACCAACTGATGTTTGTGACGAAATTTTTCTCTAATCTAGGCATTTAATGTGCATGCATATTTAAATCTACTAGAGATGCATGCTAAACCTTGATGAAGATGTACGCTTATGTAGCGTGTTTACACATGTGCAGATCATGCATGATGTGATGATCTAGATTTATCCGTGGGAGTCTATTGTCCTAGGTTGATGCATATTTTAAATTGTCTAGAGTAGAAACTTACCTCACTCTCTCTGAGGCGATTTGGAGTTTCTTTTCGCTGTTGGGTGCTTGTGCCCAATTTCCTTGAGATTTTAATTCGCAACCCGGCTGACCTGATGACCTGAGTGCCGCTGACATCCCTGGAGGGTGCAACCCATTCTTTCGCTGCCTAGATTTAAACTTCGGTGTAGAGGCCTCGACCTGTGAGGACTTGACACATGTTTACATATTTGATGATGAGGATTTCATTTGCTAGACCTTTTGTAATTGGGCTTCTGCTTTTGAGTTAATGACTCTCTTGAGAATTTTCCCCTTCTTTTGTAGGGGCAAGCTTATGTCGCTATGATTTCTTACAGGAGTTCTCCCTTTTCTTTTGATGAGAGGTTTGATCCCGCCTTAAACTCCTTCCCTTTCCTGGAATCGGAAAATTCCTCAGTCTTTTCGCATGTTGTTGTCGGGGATCTATATAAGAAACTCTCTTTGTTAACCAAGTCGCGAGTGAGCAATATCCTGTACATCAAAAGAGCAAAATGCACCAAAAGCTTGACGGCTTGGCCATCAGGATTATTACACTATTGTGAATAAGGCATTTGAAGTAGAAGTTATGCAATTTGAATGAGTTATGAAATCGTAAGGAAATTTTGAAACATCCATGGTCATTATTCATGGGTAGGATTAGCTTCAAAAGACTTATCTCCCTATCTCAGAGATACTTCATCTTCGCTCTAGACGTTATTCTTCGTAGAGTTTATTTCACATGACACATGTACTATGAGTGACGCAAATCTTAGCAGGGGTTTCATTTCTATGCCTTCGCAAATTTTCTTGATTCTCGCTCTTTTTTCCTTTCGCCTAACTTGTCTCATTTTCTTTAGCCTATTCAGAATTATCTATGTAATGAGTTTTGGACCAATGACTCCCAAACCAAAGGGCTTTAGGGAACTAGGTGTTAAGACACCCCTTCGGGTTTACTGGCTCGAGTAATAAAAGCCATGCTTTGAGACAAGTCAGGCGATCACTCTATTTGCTTCTTTACCTGAGCTTGAAAGGTCCGTTTTCTTAGGCTCTAAGTCACCCATGTAGGGAGCGTTGGGCTAGTGACTCCCAAACCAGATGGCTTTAGGGCACCAGGTGTAAAGACACCCCTCGAGCTTAATTACTCGAATAACCTATGCCACGATTCAGATCTACTCAGATTTTGCCTTATCTTTTTTAATGCTCAGTTTTTTAGGCACTAAGTTACCCATGTAAGGAGCGTTGGGACGATGACTCCCAAAACAGATGGCTTTAGGGCACCAGGTGTAAAGACACCCCTCATGCTTAATAACTCGAAAAACCTAGGTCACGATTCAAGACATTGGGCTGGCGACTTATCTTTTATCTTTTCATTACTTGCCATTATTTTTGCCATAGCTTCATACCCCACAACTAAGAGTTAGGGCAATCGTAAAGTGCAGACATGCATATGAGGTCAAGTCTGTTCCAAAAAGTTCTTTGAACTAGGATGTCGTGCTTAATCAAAAAGGTTGAATAGTCTTAATTCTCTAAACATTCCCGTGATTCTCGCCCCACAGACGGTTATCAAAATTAATCCCATTCATAACAAGTTAAGCAAAACCCTCTTTCTAAGAATACTTAACATGTGTATTATAGCTGATGCATGTAAATAGAGTCTAAAAGCTCATAAGGAGATGAAAGAGTCATACCTCAGATGTGGATTATTTATTCTGAGAACAGTATTATGGGAAAAGACCAAATGATCATACCGAATCGCCAGTGAAATGATATGAGGGAATCTCTAATGATGATGTACCATGTTGATGGTACTGCTAGGTGCATTTTCCTTTTTAGGATGGTTGATAAGTGCCTCAGTGTTGAGTTGTCACTATTTTTGAGATTGCCCCAGTCTTGTTGTAAGGGTCCCAATATCGGGTTGTCGCCGATTTTGAAATTGCCCTAGCCTTACTTGTTGTCTGGGATAGTTGTTTTGACAGATAGGCTGATAAGATGCCGAGATCGCAAGAGGCTTTTACCTCTGTACCATATGGTGAACAGGTAGTGGATTTGGGCTTTGATGCCCTCAATCATTATTCCTGACTTGTTTGCACAATTGGCCTTGATGATTTTCTGTTGATTTGATGAAGACTTGTGATTGAGGGTGTCGGCTCTTTGACAGTCCTTGTTGTTGGTTGTCTTGGTATATCGCTGTTTGAGTTTGGATGTTTCTTTTGAGGGTCAGACCGCACCACTGATAGTTGCATACGTACTCCCATTGATGAGGGGAGATCAAGTCTACGTAGTTTCTACTTGATGAGCTGAATGGTTTGAGAAGTGTTTGTTTGGTTTAACCGCACCATAAATGGATGCCTATGTACTCCCATTGATGAGGGGAGATCAGGTCTTTTGCAGTTCATGCTTGATAAGCTGAGACCTGACTGGCTTGATTTTTTTAATTTTTTTTTTTTGATTTTTTTGATTTTTTTGATTTTTTCAATATTTACATGCATGGAAAATAAAAGGCATACTGCGAAGAAAATGATATCGTCCCAACATCTCCTGGAACTCATAACTTTATCCCCTGGATCTACATCTTCTTGGCTAGATGAGGCCTGATAGTCCAGTTGTTAGTGGTTATGTTGCCTTCAAGACTCGTGATAGAGGTTACCTCTTAGTTTTGAATATCTTCACTCATGACCATAACTTGATCGCCTCCTGATTCAGTACATTCCTTAAGGACGCTTGAACTGGACCCATCCCACAAAGGTATGAACTCCTGATTCTTTAATGGGTTGGTTTCCCCTACAACCTCACCAGCTTTTTCTTCATCTTTCCCTTCACCTTTTTCCTGGTATTGAGAGGATTTGACTATGAAATCTCCCTCAAACTGTTGTTGTATTTCTCACAAAAAACTTTCCTTTTTGGCTTTTTCTTCCTTGGAAAGGATTAGTATTTCCTCCTCATCATCCAGGATGATAAAATTAGGAACGTGGTTGCTATCTTTCGGCCACAGGATGTTTAATGTTGGTGGAAGGATCTCCTTTGGGGATTCCTTTGTCTCCTCTGTCATTCCCTGCATTAGGATTAGTCCACCTTGTGTTCTGCCAGGATTGGTGCTCGTAGCCTTCACCTCCTTTGAACTGCCTGTCTCGAGTGGACATCTTATACTTTTTATTTCCTTTTTTAGTCATGGGGAATTCTATATTTAGCTCTTCATTTTCAATGAGATCCTGGATTTTATGTTGCGAAGACCAACATTCCTCAGTCGCATGTCCAGGTGAGTTAGAATGGTAGAGAAATATCTTGGTAGAATCATAACTCTTTATCTTGGGATTTATAGGAGGCATCAACTCAGTAATCCTTTCTTCGCTTATCAGAAAGTGTAGCATTTTTTCATTTGATTTGCTCAGAGGGGTGAATTTTCGGGCTCTTTTGGAGGTTGTTTGATCTTTCTTCTTTGAGAATTCGCATTCTCCCGAGTAATTTTTCTGCTGGCGAGATCTTCTAGCAATTTTATCATCCCCCTTTTCTTGTCCTTTCAGCCTGCTTTGATCTTCTTCATTTAGCTGGCTCATCATGGGCTTGCATTATGGTTAACCTCTTTTTTCTCTTAGCTTTTTGATAGTTAACTGAAAAATTGTCTCGTATCCTGTTGTTGGCGTACTATCATCTTAGCTAGCAGATTTACTTGATTCTGGATAGTCTCTAATTTTTTCATTACTGTCATACCCTCCTCCGAGTTTTCCCACTCTAGGACATTTGTTCTGTGCCTTTGGGGGTATTCCTCCTTCCTTCGCATGTACTTACGATTTGGATACATTTTAGCGCTTCCTGACCCGATCATGTTTACTCCCACCGTATTATACTGCAACAGAAGGTTGGTGTTGAGATTTTGTTAGTCAGGTTGTTGGACCACAATACTGCTACTTTCGATTAGATTTTGAGTTTTATACTTTAAGGACCAACAATCTTGTGTATCGTGTCCCGGAGACCCTAAGTGGAAAGCACATCTCTGGCTTGGATTGTATCTTTTGCTCCCTGGTTCCAGAGGTGGAGCCAGTTTGGTAATTTTCTTGTGATCCATTAACATCGCCAATACATTTTCAAGGGAATCGCCCAGTGGAGTGAACACCCGATTTTTTGTTCTTTCAATTTTTTTTCTGTCCTAGCATTGGTTGAATGCAGCTTGTTTTTGAAATGACAGATTGTCTTGCTTTTTCCAAATGGGGGGAATGTAGGTTAGTCTCCTAGCTTGTCCCTATAAAATGAGGGATACATCTTCATTGCCTTTATCAGGTACCCTCTTGGGATTGCTCGCATAC
Source organism: Panax ginseng (assembly GCA_020205605.1). Lineage (NCBI taxonomy): Eukaryota > Viridiplantae > Streptophyta > Magnoliopsida > Apiales > Araliaceae > Panax > Panax ginseng. The sequence goes on from CM035137.1 coordinate 62,249,675, forward strand.
TTGCCAGTCTGTATATGCTTGGCGACCGCTTCCAAGGCAGTGAAGTCTTTAATCTTTCCTGCCTTCAGGCTCATCTCTGCCATTTTGCCGTGTTTGATCATCTTCGAGAATGACTTTCCTATGCCTACTAGGATTCCCTCATAGTAAGGCTCCTCTTGGATATCAATAAATGCCATTACCATCTCAGTTTCTGTCATTGATGGAATGACTTGTGCTTCCAGACATCTCCCCCTTTGGGCATATTCTCGAAAAGACTCAGTACTTTGCTTTTTGACTTTAGTCACTTGGTATCGATCCGGTGCCATTTGTGGCTGAAAACTGTACTGATTTTAAAAGGCGTGGGCCAATTCTTCCCAGTTATGGATTTGGGCATTGTCAAGTCGGGCATACCAGGATTTAGCCTCTCTAGTGAGACTCTTTTGGAAAAGCTGCATTCTGAGGCTTTCATCTTCAGCATAAGACCCTAGCTCGCCAATGTATACTTTCAGGTGCGTATAGGGATCGCCTGCTCCATTGTACTTTTCAAACTCTGGGACTTGGAATTTGTCAGGATATCGAGCCCTTGGGAATATGCAGAGATCTGAATAGGTGACACTTCTATAGTTTCCAGTCCCTTTGATTGAACGGATGGTTTTCTCCATTTGTTGGACTTTCTTTCTTATATCCCCAGTTTCTCGATCATCCTTGAGATTTATGATTTCAGGGGTTTTGTTGGTTCCTTTATTAGGTTGAGGTTTAGGTATCTAGGTTTCCATCTTTCTGTCAATACACTGACTGCCCCTTGGTGTGAATAACTCTGGTTGAGTAGGCATTGTTTGGCCCTGAGTGTTTTTACTTGGTTTTTCCAGAAAGACATCCAATTCTGCTATCTGATTTCTCAGTCCCTCGAACTCCTCTTTAGAAAAAGGAGTAGGTTCAGGCTGGGCACTTGTAGCCATGTCTAGAGGTGGGCTTAGTGCGATTTTGGATTTTAAACGGGTAACGGGACCAATTTTTTCCCTACAAAAAGACTATGTAGTTTAGTTTGGGAAAACGGGGAAATGTTACATGCTATGTAATGTGTCCATTTTTTAGGAGTGTTTTAAAGTTTTCCTGCAAAAAGGATCTCAGTCGTTTTGATGACATGATAGCATGACAGGTTTTGATATGAAAAAAGGAATGCATGTTCGCATACTCCTTTATATTTTCCATTACATTGAGATTGACATGGAAATGAAATTACAAGTAATTAAAATTGGAAGGTATGAAGAGACTTCCCTCCGCGTTTGGTTTATCAGAGGCTGACCTATCTTAGGCTACTCTTACGGCTTTTCGGCATGAAGGTCCCCAGATCATCGCAATTTACTCGATGGGAAGTTAATACGATCTTTCAACTGGAGCGAATCTGGGTGGTGCCTTTCCTGAGCCTCATGGAATTAGTCTCCCGATGAGTCCAGTAATCAAACACTGACGGGTTAGCCTCCTGGTGGTGGAATCACACAACATACATTCACATACATAGTGTCTCACTGTATGGAAATAATGACATGTGCGAAGCACTAATATCACAGGCAGATATGGTGCGAAGCACTAAGGTGAAGTAAATAGAGCATTAGTATACATCCATTCAATGTAAACGCAACATTCACACATAAGTAAGTAGATACAATTTTTTTTTTGAAAAGCTTGAATTGCAGCTTATGCCCTCTTACTGGAGTCCCCAGCAGAGTCGCCACCTGTCGACGTCAGGATTTTTATTTGTCCCTTTTTGTTCTTGTCTTTTGGAAAGTAGTATGCATACAAGCCAATCATGTATGATGATAAAGCATATACTTTGTAATCAATCTTATTTATTTATTAAAGGCATTTAATTATCTACATGGTGCTGTTTTAATAATATGTGATAAACCCATAGTTTTAAGCAATGTTTTTAGAATCATGATGAGATCATGCTAATGAGATCTAAATTCTTAGATAGCTTAAAACTAAAATGTTCCCAATCAATGGATTGCTAAAAAGGGGATTAATGAATCCGGATAGATTGGTACATACGTTGCTTGCTCATTGGATGAGGATGATTGATCTCATGATCATTTGTGTGAAGACACTAAAGCAAGTATGTGGGTGCTTATTGGAGAATAAGTTCACTGAACGTGACTTGCTAAGGAATACCTAATGGAGTTTTACTTGCCTGTCAATAGGAATTCTTATAGTGATAGTAGTACAAATGATCCTTAGACTTGAGATCATCATAGTATCTTATATATAATGAATTACACTTTGACTTATTCCTTAAGACTCTTAGAGTATATCAAAGGATATGCTTGGGTGTAATAATTTATATATGGAGATAATGAATGATCAATAAAGAATCTACCACTTCTAGTAAAAGAAGAGAAATGTCCTATGTGATTCGATAAATGACAATCCAGGAATCCTTGGTCAAGGTGGAATAAAATTAGAAAGTAGTTTCTAATTTGCATTCATTCAGAGTTGTGCATTTGGGAATTGAAATACATATAATTAAATAAAATAAGACTTGACAGTAATTCTATGTCTTATATTTAATTGGGACATTGTATGGTAGAATGATTGAATTGTACGGTAACTATTTACTCAAAGGTTCTTTTATGACTAATATTGAAATCTATATTATCTGAAAAGTCGTTGATCACTAGGGAGACTTATCCCTATTGTAGAATAAATATTATTTATTTAAATAAATTAATAGTTTAATTTATTTATTTAAATAAGATTAGAATTGTTCTAATTGATTTATTCACAACCGGTTTAATATGGAGAACCTAAAGGGTCACAACATAAAAGGAAGAATAATTATTTAAGAAGTTAATGACATAATCGTAATAATATGTTAAGTATATTTAATTTAATCTATGGTGATAGAATAAATTAAATAGCTTAATATTATTATTTAATATTTTAGAAATATTAAATATAAATTAATAAGAGGAGTCTTATTAATATTATTACAATTATTATTATTTTAATTTCTAAAGAGTTTAGAAATTAATTTAATATAAGTACTCTCATTTATTCCTAATAAGATTAGGAGGGAAAATTAGTTAAAGGAGTTTAATTAATTATCCCTAATAAGATTAGGGAGCCCAATTAATTAAAGGGTTTTAATTAAATAAATAATACCTTATTTTAATTAAATATGGTTACCTGATATCTTTATAAGAGGAGTCTTATATCAAATATCAAATATCAAATATACATAATTCTAATTGTTGGAGAGTACGCCCCCTTTTTCTATAGAGATAGGGAAAACTAGGGTTTGAGCCAATACACATTCTTCTTGAAAATTATTCTTCCTTGGTGGATCACCTCTAGAGGCCATACACTTGGGTGGCTAACATTGATCAAAGGAAGGAATCTACCCGGAGATTCAAGGAGATTGTGGAGAAGTAGGAGGTGAACTCGTACCTGTAGAAGCTCGTATCTACAAGGGTATGATTCCATAACTTCTTGTTCTTCGTTTTAATTAATAATATGCATAAAGGATGATCCGGGTAATTGGTTTGTGAAAAAATTTAAAATCTGATTTTATTTTGCTTCCGCTATTTTTGCAATTTGATTGCTACTTTGATTTTCACAAAACCTTACAGTGGCATCAGAGTCAAATTTTATGCGAATTATTAATTGTTTTGATTCCATATATGTATGGGTATGTATTTAAAATAATTTATTGGTCGTAATTAATTGTATAAATGTATTATTTTATGAAAAAAATAATCAATTCACAAACCTGTGATTCCGTGTTTTGATTGATTTATATATATATATTTTCAAAATCGTTAACCTGCACCGTGATTCGCGTGGCAATGATTACTAATCTAATTCACGTTATATATATATATATATATATATATATATATATATATATATATATATATATAACCAAGGCATGTCCCTGCTTTGAATCAAAGACCATGTATATACTACTGATGTTATCTAGTAATCTTATAATCACATTAATGTGTTTTTTAAGGTGGTGGCCACGTGGATAACATGATATTGGAATATATATATATATATATATATATATATATATATATATATATATATATATATATATAGAGGGATCATAACACGGACCATTTTGATTTTACTAAAGGAACTGATGAAGGACACGCATGTCGAGGGTCAAATCCGGTCATACGTGGTCAAAAATAAACCATTGAGAAGAATTTCACAACCGCAAAGAAACAAATTTCACATAGCAATTAAGTCTCGCGAACTTCATAGCTGCTGCCCCTTCGATTTAGGTCTGTGAAATCCATTTTGCAAATTTGTTGATCTGAAGCAAAGAGATCTCATACTCCCTCACCTCAAACCCGGCCATTTCGCGAAGGGGCAGTAATCACTAAATTCCGATTCTCTCAACTGGGACTGAAGCAAAGGGGCAGTAATCACTAGATTCCGATTCGCGAATTCACAGAAATGAAGCAAATGACCATTTCATGAATTCTCTCTCCCCAAGCTTTTACCCTGCTTTTGTGCTTTTGTGTATCATTGAGTCAAAAAGGTAAAATTTTACACTTCTTTGCTTTATGCTTTTAAAATTTGCTTTTGAGTATCATCCAGATTATGTGTACCCTGCTTTGTGCTTTTGTGTATCATTTTGTATATTCTGAAAAGTTAATTACCAAATTTTATACTGTAGGTTTTAATCAAAATGGATAATGTTGAAGTAGAGGGAGAAAATTTATAGCGGGGAGAAGGGGGGAATGTAGACTTTGAAATAGATAGTGGGATAAATGAGGAACAATATGTTGAGTTAGATCCTAAATCTTCAGATAATTTGTATAATCCTCAAGTAGCACCAGAGCTGAAACCAAAAATAGGTCAAGAATTTCAAACAATTGATGATGCTTTTAGTTTCTACAATGCATATGCAAAAGAGAGTGGATTTAGTGTTCGAAATTGGTCTGAAAAAAAGAGACAGGGAAGTAGTGAGATCATAAGGAAAGAGTTTGTTTGTTGGAAACAGGGGAATGTTACAACAGTAGCGAACATTCAGGCAACAAGGCGCAGGGGATCAATTAAAGAGGGTTGTAAAGCAAAACTTGCTATTGTGATGACACCTTCAGACTTATATGTTGTTAGTATATTTGTTGAGGGTCATTGTCACCCATTAACAACTCCACGAAAAACACATTTGTTGCGATCTCACCGCAATATATCAACTGCCCAAAAGGCCTTCGACTCAACAACGGATGGTAAATATACCATCGCATCAACAATTCAATTTGCTTGGAGTGCAATCGGGGGTTTTTGAGAATATTGGTTGTATGTGAAAGAGATTTGTATAATCTCGAAAGAGATAAGCGCAATGAGATGAAAGGACATGATGAACATATGTTGCACGAGTTTTTAATGGGTGAACAAGGAAAGAATCCATCATTTTATTTCAAAATTGAGTCAAATGATGAGAACATGATTACTCATTGTTTTTGGGCTGATTCAACCTCTAGACGGGCTTACAATTTTTATAGTGATGTAGTGATCTTTGATACTACGTACAACACTAATCGGTATGGATTAATTTTTGCGCCACTAATGGGGGTTAATAATCATGGTCAAACAATAATATTTGCATGTGCATTCTTGAGTAATGAGACCATAAATTCATTTGTTTGGCTTTTCAACCAATTTTTGGAAGCCATGTCAAGTGATGCCCCTAAGATGATCATTACTGATCAAGATCCTGCTATGACAAATGCAATTTCACAAACTCTACCAACAACATTTCATAGATATTGTAGTTGGCACATTTTAACTAAATTTTCTGAGAAGATAGATTCAGTTAAATATAGTGCTTACTATAAGGAGTTTTCAAATTGCATATGGAAAACAGAGATTAAGGAAGAGTTCGATTTGAAATGGATAGAGTTGGTTGAGAAGAGTGGGTTAAATGACAACAAATGGCTACAATCAATGTTTGAAATTAAATGCTAAATGGGTGCTTATGATAAACGAATCATGTTTTCTCACCGAATGTCAAGTAGCCAACGAAAAAGCTCTCACTCATTCTTCAAAAATATGTTTCAAAAATAATTCATTGGTGGATTTTATGATTCAGGTTTGGTAGGGGACTTGAGCGTCAACGTCATGAAGAATTATTATTGCGGATCACAAAGACATGATTGAGAAGCCTAAAATGAAAATGCTTCATGACTTTTTGGTGCATATGGTTGATATCTATACACATGATATATTTTTTAAGTTTCAGGATGAGATGTGGGAGAGCTTGACTTTTAAATTTGAGCTTATAGATGAGGATGAAGATCACCGTGTGTACACCATTGCAAGAAAAAGTGGCGGTAATTATCCATTGCGACAAATTCATTATGACAAGGTTAAGGATTTTGCTTCACGTACTTGCAAAAAATTTCAGAGCATGGGGATTCCTTGTAGACACGTGTTGGGATATTTGCACAAAATGCATGATTATAAAATATTGCCAAGTCAATACATTTTGAGTAGATGGACAAAAACAGTTAAATCTGGGGTAGTCATTGATGGTAGTGGCATTGAGATAACTGATAACAGGTCATATCTACTGAAGCGGAGTCAATTAATGCAACTAGCCTTAGATATGGTTGACAAGGCCCTTACTAGCAAAGAAGCAACTAAGGTCTATATTGATGCTTTGAGCGGTGCACATGATAAAATTAATCAAATGATTAGTTGCGGTACAAGTTTTGTTGATACTGTAGAACGAAGTCAAATTCCAAGTGTAGTTGCTTCAAGGAGTGGGGGTAGCAACTACTACAACGAACCTAGTCAAGTGCGTGCAAAGGGTTGTGGTAAAAGGCTTAAGGGAGGGAAAGAGAAAACATTAAGGGGACCAAAAAAAAATCTAAAGCTAGACGGTGTAATGGGTATGGTTTGGTTGTCCAAACATTCGACAAAAGAAATTGTCCCATGCTTACAAATTGGTAAGAAACTTGCAAATTTTGCATTTATTTTCATAGATATTGTTGTATCTAATTGTGCTTATTAGATGTCATTTTTGTTGCAGGTATTCACCTTGTCATGATGGCGCAACTCCCAACCCAAGTGTAGATATTGATAGTTATTCATCTCTAGGTGATTGTATTTTGTGAACTAACATTGTATTTTGTTACTGCAATTATGTACTGATTTGAACTGGAATTATGTACTGATTATGTACTGTAATTATGTACTATTTTTAAATGCAATTATGTACTGATTTGAGCTGGAATTGGGACAGGAGCAGTATGAGGGAATGAACTGGAACTACAATTTACAACTGCAGAAGCTGTATGAGGGAATGGACTGCAATTATGAGGGAATGAACTGCAATTATGTACTAATTTACAACTGTAGAAGCTGTATTTTTGTACTTTTGGACTATGTATTTTGTTACTTTTGTATGACATTGCTTTGCTTGGAATGTACCAATATTTTGTATGACATTGAAAATTTTGAAAAACTGTAAGGTCTGTTTTCTAGCTGGGGAACTATGTATTTGGTGTTATGATGTGTCTCTCAGATACCAAGTCTTTGCGCAGTTGATAGTGATCTCATGTTCCTTTTTGTTATAATAGTGTGTTATAATAGTCTTGTTGCAGTTCCTTTTTGTTATATTCACATTATGTATTACCAAGTGCTGCATTTGTTTTTTTAATGATGAATTTGGGGTCAGACCCTGGCTGAATGGTACTTTAAGAAGTGTTGCAAATTCATCTTCATATGGTACTATACATATTTGCTAGGTACTGAAGATTGCTTAAGCACTTTCAATTTGATGTATAATCTCAGATCCCATGCATGCTCTACATCGGAATTTATGCTATTTATATAGTATGTTTGCATGGCATGTGGAAGACCATTAATTATTTGTACAGGTTTGTTCTTTTCTTCTTTTTCTTTTCAGAATCTATATATATTTAGTTGGTTGATGTCTCAAATCTTCATTAATTAATCTGTGTGATTAACTCTCTTTTTAGCATCAATTATCATCACTGTGGGGCACCCAAAACTTGGTATGGAGTTCCTGCTCATGCAGCTCTAGAATTTGAGAAAGTTTTCCAGCATTACAATTATAGTAGAGAAATACTATAAAAAAATGGAGAGGATGTAAATATTTTAAGTATGTAAATATTTTCATTTTCATTTTCAGTACTTCAAAGGCACGGACATTTTGAATGCACAAATATATGGACCACCAACTGGAAACAGAGTATTAGAGTGAAACCAAGTCTTTTCAGTCATAGAAAAAGAGACCATACATTTGAGTTCACACAAACAATTAGCATAACATAAATGATCATGTAGTCAGTATTCTAACATTCTAGCTGGGGAACATAGTACTTTTCATACCATAGTTTCATATAATCCAGATTTAGAACATAGTACTTTTCATACCATAAATCCACTAATCTCATACATAACGTGTTGGTTAAATAATGAACATTATCAAAATTATAACTGATTTAATAAAATTAACAACAACACCGCATACATAACATTAATAATTATGATAAATCGTTGAGTTAGTTGCAATTGACGAATTTCAATCTTCATCATCGCTAATTCGTTGGAGTGGTTAGAATTCGTTGGATGAGTTGTTACATTTAAACGCTCAGATGTGTCCATCTGTAACCTCCCTTGATTATGCAACACTCGAACATATTCGTCACACCAGCTGATGAAGTTACCACATTGCTGCATATTTTGGGACACAATAAATTTATTCACTTATGTAAAAGGAACAAGTATAAAAAAAATGGCAATACATAAATACATACCATTCTTGGGCAAGAATAATAGTGTCTACCCGGATTCTTTTCCGACATTGAAAGTTTTACTATACAAGGGCCCGTACCACAACGACATATGAACGGAGGCCATACGGATGTAGCAGTAGACGAATTTGATGACATATTTTTCTATCAGTAGAATAAATGAATAAATAAAGGTGGTTCTAGCCTTTGGAAATAGATAAGTTGAACACTGAATATATGAATCATCAAACGATTTTGACAAAAAAAGCAATTCCTGTAACCATGATACATATCATCGACCTCTGAGAGGATCATTTTTACTTCATAATATAACAATGAGATTTGGAACACAAAGAAATAAAGTGGAGAAGCGTATAAAGAGGTCAATAACACAAACCCATACTCAAAAACATAATTGAAGAGTTTTTATATTTCCCCGGCAGGTCCTAGATCAAGTTAATGCCTAGTTACTCAATTGAACCTATCTTTACCCTAGCAATGAGACCCGTAACATAATGATGAACTATAATGCTAAAAATCCCACACTACTATGAACTTCTATATTCATCGCTTTTTCTTGATTACACATTTACGCTAATCTTAGGGAAAGTAATCTTGCCAAGTTCAGAAAATTTGTAAAGGATACGAGCAACACCGTGATATCCCAGAGATAAATTATGTTTTGAAAAATTGTAGCAAATCTTCATAAATTACGGTTGCAATGGCGGAAAATAGTTAAGGGTTTACCGAATGAAAGTCCAGATCTGTGCGTTTGTCCTCTTATTCTTCTGATTCGACCTCTGATTCGTGTGGCTTGCTGGAGTTGGAGTCGACTTTGAAGAGAAATAGCAGCAATCGAGAGTTCGCCCCTTTGCTTGGAAGGGTTTGAGATGAATAGCTACTAATTTGTTTTTGACCCGCGTATGACTCGGATTTCAGCCCTCTGACCCGCGTGTCCTTCACTCCGTTCCTTTAGTCCGTCAAAATGGTCCGTGTCTGATCCCCTCTGTATATATATATATATGTAAGACCCCAACTTATTATAAATGAAAATGAATTTCCTCTATTTATTATTTTGAAATAGTAAGGGTTGATTTGATTAATGTGATTAGTTATGGGTAAAATGCGCAAATATCTTAAATAAGCAAGTGGTTATAAAATATTCATTGTTATCGGGGAATATTCGTTTGGTCGTGGAATATTCTTCTTTGTCGGGAATATTCGTATGACTAGCGACCTTGTGTGGGCCCCATAATGGAAAGCGATTGGATGAAGAAAACGCACAAGTATAAGTTTTTTTATAAATAACTACAGAAGTTGTTATTCACAATTAACACTTTGGAATACCCAAAGTGGTTAAAACACGATGTCTGGCGTTGTTGCACAAGAAGACACTCAGATTGCACCAATTATTGATTCTTACGTGAGAAGGCACTACTCAATAATTGTTACGATAATTCTTGTTCAATATTTTATTGATTCAATAATTGCTACGTTGATATTTTATATTATTGTTGTTTCAATAATTGTCACTGCACAGTATTTCCCATTATCAGATCAATAATTCATATTATTTGAATAATATTATTAGATAGAATTATTGGCAATGTCTAAGGAAGTTCTGTCTAAGGAGAGGTTTGGTCATCTAATTACGCGCCAGTAATTAGAAATCCTTATTAGAAAGCCTCCTCTTTCTTGGGAACGACCTGGTTGTCATTATTGTGATTCTGTAATATTATTTGTGAATAATTAATTATTGATTTATATGATAAGGAAAATATTTATTTATGTGGATAGAAAAGAGAAATTTTTAGAAAAATGACAATTGTTGAAAATTGACATTTTATCTTTTCTGATAAAATAATTCATTTAAATATATTATTATATTATAATAATATAATAATGGTGCTATTTTTACATTGAATGTGTGATATATGAATAAATGAGGAAGAGTATTTTTGTTACAATAAATGTTAAAAACATGTTAAGCATGTCGGTGGGCCCCATTTTGTGACTAAAATTGGATTATAGCCCGTAAAATCGCTCGTATGTGGATTTCGGTCAATTTCTGCTTGGAATTTGGAAAAACTTAAACTTGCAAAGTTGTAGAGAATTGAATTTTTTATGGAATGGACATAAGATTCAAATTTTTTTGATAAAATGGCTATTTATTATGAATTATTGAAGTTACAGAATAATTGATTTTTGAAGTTTTAATTGTTTTTTTTATGAAAAATGTTTTTGTTATGATTGGTGGGCCCCACTTGTTGTTAAGCATGTTGAATTCAGAATTTCAAAATGGGCGTAGGAATTTTAAAAATAATAATAATATTTTATTAAATTTTCTGCTTTGGTGTTCTAAGCATTTTCCTATAAATAGGGTGCTTAGGTTAGAATTGAAAATCACACCAGAAACTAAAGTTTTCTCTCTCTATATTATCGAGCGTATTCTTGTGAGTATTTTGATACTTTGAGTGTTGCTATATGGTGCAAGTTTCCTTCAGCACTATATCCAGTATTCCAGTCAGAAGTACTGTCCTTTTGAGGTAAGAGATGTTATTTTTTTTAAATGATATTATTTCTTTCAATATCATTATGCCGGAATATTGGTAAGATTTTTCTTGTGAAATTCTTGTATTTTTGTGTTGGAGTTACTATTCACGTATACGACACTATTCACGAATACGGCACTATTCACAGAAAAATTAAATTTTCGTTCTTTGTCCCAGATGTCTATTTTTGTTACTATCTTTGATTGTATCCATATTTTGATATTCATTCTTGAATTGTACTCCACAATAGTATATTATGAGGTATTTTTGAACATGGATAAACCGAAGTATGAATCCATAATATTTGTTCTTTTGTCTCACTGGATTCATTTTCTTTAAAATATTTTTCATCATTTTTAGTCCTAAATGATGATATAACTGAATATCTTTAGCCTGTAGTGTAAAGATGAATGATTTTCTGATGAATATCTTTGGCCCGTAGTGCAAAGATGAATAGGTATTGAGATGAACATGACCAACTGTTGAATATCTTTGGCCTGTAGTGCAAAGATGAATATTTGATTCAAGAAGAATATTGATTTATGTTACAGGGATAAAATATTAACGATGAACTTTTAAATTCTTAGATGTTGGTAGATTTCATTCTATACTTAACTCTTCTAATGAATTATTATTTTCGTTGCGAATATTGATCTGAAACTTGTTGTCTATTATATTATATCAGATTTTTCACTATTGAGGTCTAACGATAATTTTTTCTATATTATCTTAGTCATAATGTTCTTTACTGGGCTAGTTGAGCTCACCCTTTTCCTTTTTATTCCATTTTTCTTCTCAGGAGGCGAGAATGTAGGGAGTACTAGTCGGGGTATGGAGTGATGGTTCTAGAAAGTTGTTTTAGTAGTCCTCACTATTTTTGTAAAATAATGTATCAATAATTATAATGAGGACTTATTTGAGTGTGGATATTATCTAGAAAACAATATTTTTATTTAAACTCACAGTTTATGTGTTGTCGTATTTTGCACGACAATTGTATTAATAAAGTTTTTGTTGTTTCTGTACCATATATTTGGCGACTCAGAATGGTTGATGTATACCTATTATGGGGGTGTCACAGTTGATATCAGAGCATAGGGATATGGTCTCTGGCGGAGATCGGGGAATTGAACTAGGAGGGGAGAGACGAGTAAATCCTTCGCTAGTATGTCCTACCTAAGCTTATTTGAGTATAGGGTTATTATGTTGCATGTCAATTTTCTTTAATTAACCCTTATTTTGTGGCAGTATTTAAGAATGACAGCTGAAAATATTAACGATGGAGTAAATGAGACCGTGGAGACACCATTAATCACAAATGAGGAGAACGTGCAATAGGCCGGCAATGTTCCTCCTGTAAACAACACCATTGAGCAGACGATGAACAATGAGATGTTTAGAAGCTTTTTGCGGTTCATGCAAAACTAGACGAGGGAGACTCCTGTTCAAAATGCGGGTAGAAATATTGGCAACACACAGCTGGTCATTGCTAAGCAATTCAAGGAGTTGGGACCGCCGAAATTTTGGGGAAAGCCGGATCCGATCAAAGCAGAAATGTGGGTTAAGCAAATTACCAAGATATTTGATGTCTTGGGATGCACGGAGGAACAGAAGGTTCCATTCGCCACCTTTATGTTCCGTGGTGAGGCAGATTATTGGTGGGAATCTGTGAAGCGTACCCAGCTAGCATGTCTTGGGAGACATTTCAGAAACTATTCAATGACAAGTACTTTCCTGAAAGTATTCGTCATATGAAGGAGGTAGAGTTTATTAGACTGGAATAGAAAAACATGACGGTGTCCCAGTACGAGAAGAAGTTTGTGGAGTTATCGAGGTTTGCACCTCATTTAGTGGAGAATGAGGAACATATAACGCGGATGTTTCTGAGAGGTTTGAAACCCGACATACGTCAATATCTCATTTCTCACAAATTTTCTCTATATTTAGATGTTGTCAACAGGGCTCAATTATTAGAGCGAGATAATGAGTACGTTCAACCAAGGGACCACAACCAGGTTCAAACCGGTGACAACAGTCATCGGAGCAATGATAACCAGCGGGGAGGGAAAAATTCAGACAAAAGCGGTAACCACTCTGGTGGTAATCGTGGTCATGATAATAGGAGAGGCGAGTCAAGTGGAAGTTTCAAAAAGAGGAGATTCAACAATGACAATATGAAGACGTTAGCACCAACATCAACTGTTTCTAAGGAAGGAGAACGACCACCGGTCGTATGCTATAAATATGGAAAAGAGGGACACATCAGCCCAAACTGTCCACAACAGTTCAAGGTATGTTATAATTTTGGAAAGGAAGGACATATCGCTCGAGATTGTACTGTAGCGAAACTAAGTCCAGCGGGGATGGCGACTCAAAAGGCTGTCCTAGAAAAGTCAAAGTCAGCGGTTCCTGGAAGAGCATTTTTTGTGACTGGTCAAAATTTGAGGAACCCAAACGAGATGATCACGGGTAAGTTAATCATAAATTCTTGAAAAGTTTATACCTTACTAGATACCGGTTCTACCCATTCATTTATCTCTCCTGCTTGTGCTCAACGTTTAAACTTGACTCCGGAGAAATTAGACTTTGACTTATCTATGGAGACTCCGTTAGGAGAAACTTTTATTACATCCACTATTTATAAATCTTGTTTAATCCAAGTTGGTACCATCACATTACCTGTTGACCTTATCTCTTTAAAGATACTTGCATTTGACGTGGTTTTAGGGATTGATTGGTTAACTACTCATCATGCCAAAATTGATTGTTTTCGTAAGATTGTTAGTTTTCATATTCCTAACCAATCTGTTATGTGAATTCAAACAACTAAACCACTAAAATTAATCACTGTTATATCAAGCCATAAAGCCATTCGTTTATTGAAAAATGGATGTCAAGCTTTCTTAGCCCATGTTATGGATTTGAATAAAGACACGTTAGATTTGAATAATATTTCTGTTGTTAGTGAATTTCCTAATGTATTTCCTGAAGAAATTCCCTGTCTACCCCCAGAACGTGAAGTTAAATTCTTTATTAACATTGAACCTAGTACAAAGCCTATTTTTAAAACCCCATATCGAATGGCTCCGATTGAACTTCAGGAGTTAAAGGTCCAACTACAGGAGTTGTTGGACATCGGTTTCATTCGTCCTAGTACATCTCCTTGGGGTGCTCCTGTTTTATTTGTAAAGAAGAAAGACGGGAGTATGCGACTTTGTATTGACTATCGAGAATTGAACCATGTAACCATCAAGAATAGGTATCCGCTACCTCGCATTGGTGACCTGTTTGACTAGTTGCAAGGAGCACAATTCTTTTCAAAGATCGATCTTCGTTCTGGATATCATCAGCTGAAGATTAGAACTGAGGAAATTCCAAAGATTGCCTTTAGAACTCGGTATGGGCATTATAAATTCTTAGTCATGTCTTTTGGATTGACTAATGCTCCTGCGGCTTTCATGGATATGATGAATCGAGTATTCAAGGAATATTTGGATCAGTTCGTTGTTGTCTTTATTTATGACATCCTCATATATTCCAAAAGTCGTGAAGATCATGAGCACCATTTGAAGCTGGTACTCCAAAGGCTTCGTGAAAACAAGCTATATGCCAAGTTGAAGAAATGTGAGTTCTGGCTTGAAAAAGTAGCATTCCTTGGGCACGTGTTGTAAAAACATGGAGTATCTGTTGACCCGGTGAAGATTGAATCAATACAAAGTTGGGAACAACTAGATTCGGTGACTAAAGTACGTAGCTTTCTGGGCTTAGCTGGTTATTATCGGAGATTCGTGGAGGGATTTTCTCGAATCGCTACTCCGTTAACTCAGCTGACTCGAAAGGATACAAAATTCATATGGAGCGAGGAATGCGAGAAGAGTTTTCAAGAGCTCAAGAGGAGACTCATTTCGGCACCTTTTCTGACAATACCGTCTAGTTCGGATGGATTTGTTATCTACATCGATGCTTCAGGCAAAGGGTTAGGATGTGTTCTCATGTAACATGGGAAAGTCATAGCCTATGCCTCGCGACAACTTAAAGAATATGAGAGGAATTATCTTACTTATGATCTAGAGTTGGCAGCAGTCGTTTTCGCGCTAAAGATCTGGAGGCACTATCTATATGGGGAGAAAGTGGAGATATATTCAGACCATGAAAGCCTCAAATATTTCTTCATCCAAAAGGAACTCAACATGTGGCAACGACATTGGCTCGAGTTGTTGAAAGACTACGACCATACCATTCAATACCATCTTGGAAAAGCGAACGTGGTAGCTGATGCGTTGAGTAGAAGATCATATGCGGAATGAGTGCGATGTTGTCAACACAAAGGCCCATTTTGTGTGATTTACAAAAGATGAAGATAGAATTCAAAACTCCGGGGACCCATGCGATGATGCCAACTATACGCATATAAGTAACTTTAATTGATAAAGTTAAAGTTGCTCAAGCCATGGACCCGGAGCTGATGTGTATGAAGAAGAAAGTACAAGAAGGTGTTATCCCAGAAGCAAGAAACGATGAAGAAGGAATACTTCGAGTCAACTCCAGACTTTGTGTTCCTAACGACTCTAATATGAAGTACAAGATCATGACGGAGGCACACAATACACTGTTTGCAATCCATCTAGAAAGTACCAAAATGTATCGTGATCTTCGACATACATTTTGGTGGAGTAATATGAAAAGAGAGATCACGAAGTTTATCTCGAGGTGTTTAACTTGTCAACATGTAAAGGCAGAGAATCAAGTGCCAAAGGGTCCATTGCAACCACTTGAGATTCCGAAATGTAAGTGGGAACACATTACCATGGATTTCGTTACGGGTCTTCCCACGGTTTCTCAAGGCATAGATGCGATTTGTGTTATTGTTGATAGATTAACTAAGTCTGCTCATTTCTTGCCGATATGGGAGACTTATTCCCTTGAAAGTCTTGCTCATATGTATATAAATGAGATTGTGAGATTGCATGGCATGCCAGTATCCATAGTTTCGGATCGTGACCCAAGATTCACTTCACGATTTTGGGTTAGCTTGCAGAAAGCTATGGGCATGGATTTACGATTCAGTTCGGCATACCATCCTCAAATGGACGGATAATCAGAGAGGACTATTTAAACTCTTGAAGATCTATTAAGACTGTGTCCTAGACTTCAAAGGGAGTTGGGATAAGTATTTACCATTGGTGGAATTCTCCTACAACAACAGTTATTAGGCAAGTATAGGTGTGGCTCCATTCGAAGCATTATATGGACGAAAGTGTCGCTCTCCAGTATGTTGGGATGAGGTGGGTGAAGCAATATTGTTGGGACCAGAGTTGGTACGTATTACTACAGAAAAGATCCAAATGATTCGACAACATATACAAATGGCACATGATCGACAAAATAGTTATGCGGATCTTCATCGAAAGGACGTGAAATTTAGTGTTGGGGATCATGTATTGTTACTTGTTGCTCTATGGAAGGGAGTTACAAGATTTGGGAAAAGAGAAAAGCTCAATCCACGATTTATTGGTCCATTTCAGATTCTTGATCGAGTAGGAAATGTGGCCTATAGACTCGCGTTACCTCTAAGTATGTTTTGTGTTCATAATGTTTTTCACATATCTGTGCTTCGTAAATATATGAAAGACCCGAACCACATTATTGATTTAGAACCAGACGAAATAGTCGAAGATTTAACGTACGAGGAGGTACCTGTCAAGATCTTGGATAGGAAGGAGCATGTCCTACGCACAAACGTCATACCACAAGTCAAAGTTTTGTAGACGAACCATGCTATTGAGGAAATGACCTGGGAGTTGGAAACGAAAATGAAAGCGAGGTATCCTCACCTTTTCGAAACATCAGGTACGAACGTCAATTTCGAGGACAAAATTTCATAAGGATGGGAGGTTGTAAGACCCCAACTTATTATAAATGAAATTGAATTTCCTCTATTTATTATTTTGAAATAGTAAGAGTTGATTTGATTAATGTGGTTAGTTATGGGTAAAAAGCGCAAATATCTTAAATAAGCAAGTGGTTATAAAATATTCATTATTGTCGGGGAATATTCGTTTGGTCGTGGAATATTCTTCTTTGTGAGGAATATTCGTATGCGACGACCAGCGACCTTGTGTGGGCCCCATAACGGAAAGCGATTGGATGAAGAAAATGACAAGTATAAGTTTTTTTTATAAATAATGGCGTAGTTGTTACTGTTAACACTATTGGAATACCCGGTGGTTAAAACACAGTAATATGCATTATTGCACAGTAGCACACGGTATTGCACCAATTATTGATTCTTGCGTAAGAAGACATTACTCAATAATTATTACAGTAATTATTGTTCAATATTTTATTGATTCAATAATTGCTACGTTGATATTTTATATTATTGTTGTTTCAATAATTGTCACTGCACAGTATTTCCTATTATCAGATCTGTAATAACCCGGAATTTCGAATAATCCAAATTTTACGAATAATTTTTTTTTATTTAATATCGACATTGACTGTTAATATTGTACTGAGTATTTGTGATACGAGTTTCGAGAATTGGTTAATTTGGGTATTGACTGAGAAAATAGAGTAGAGTTGTGCTTAACAGCTTTAGAAAACCCTAAACCTAATTTCTGGATAGGGATTTGATAGAAAATATAATTAAAATAATTATTTTGATAAGTATGTGTTTGTACTATATAGAAATTTTGATCAATGATTGATCGGATAAAATTTAAAACCAATAAACCCTAATAAGAGATTAGAAATCCTAATCTCAGGATTAGAAACCCTAATGCGCAGTTAGAAACCCTAAGCAAAAGCTAAAAAACCCTAATTTCATATCCGGGATTCCTAAACCCTAAATTAGGAAACCCTAATCCTAATTAATAAGCTTAATGTGTTTATTAAACGTTGATGTGATTAGGAAACCCTAATTTAATTAGGAAACCCTGATTATAATTTAGAAATTTTATTTTTTCTAATAAAAATCCTAATTGGAAATTTTAGAAACTAATATTGTAAAACCTAAGTGTTAGAACCTTAGGGTTAAACCCTAAGGGTTTGGATAATTTCTAGTTTGCCATTAAAATTGCATATACATTGACCAAAATGCCCTTTTTCATTTCTTTAATTGGTGACTTGTAGAAATTGCTAGCAACTTTAGTTGGTAACCTAATGCCTTGACTTTGTGACATAAAATCTAGCAATATAAGATCTAGAGCTCTATATCATCATATATATAGATTTGGGAGAGAGAAAGTTACTACATTTACCTTATTTTTCAACCTAGCTCTCACCAACTCATTCTCTCTCAACACCTCTGAATTTGCTAACTTTATCAGTCACAAAACACCTCTCTTAAACATCTAGATCAGTTAAGGAGAATAAGAATCAAAGATTTAGCAAGAGAACGTATAACCCTAAACTCAACCCATTTTTAAGTGTTTATAATATGTTTTTAGATGATCTATGTTGATCCATCATGGATCCATAGCATCAAAGTGCTTTAAAATCGATTTTTTCCAAAACTGTCCAAGAACAAAATTTATGGTCTGACAAGCTAATGTTAGGAGCCACAGATTCTTGTTCGTGTATGGTTTTTGATGTTTTAAAGTTGTTATATGTAGCTTGTAATGTGGTCTTTAATCTGCAAGTGGAATCAGTGTCATTTGATGTCTAGATTTGTAGTTAGTAACGGTCAAAACCAGTTGACCGGGCATGACCGGTCAAAATTTGGGCAACCCAGAAAGCTTGAAACCGTGTCTGACATGAGTTTTGAAGGTCTAGATCTGACAGATATGATGTTGTTTTGATGAGGTGTTGTATTCAACTTGTAGCGCTAAAGGCCTAATTAAATGTGGTCAAAGTAAGCCTTTTATTTTTTTAATTTTTCGATTTTCCAAAATTATTTAAAAATAGAAATAAATTATAAAAATTACTTAAAAATGGTTTTAAAAATTATTTTAAATTATGAAAATAATTTTTTTTATTTTGAGATATTTTTCATTAATATTTATAATTATTTGAATATTAATGATATTTAATTTATTTAATTAGTATATTAAATAAATTAGAGAAAAATGATTTAATATTATAAAAAATCATTTTAAATAAGAATAATGTATTTAAAAATATTTTGAGTTATAAAATATAACTTTTAATATTTTTAGAGAATTTTCATTAATAATTTAATATTAATGATATTAGATTTATTTAATTATTAAATTAAATAAATAAGATAAAAATGATTTTATTAATTTAAAAATCATTTTAAATGAGAATAAAGTGTTAGAAAATATTTTGAATTATAAAATATAATTTTCAATATTTTTGAGAATTCTCATTAATAAATTAATATTAATGATATTAGATTTATTTAATTATTATATTAAATAAATGAATTAAAAATGATTTTATTGATTTAAAAATCATTTAAAAATGAGAAAAATGATTTAAAAATATTTTAAGTTATAATTAATGACTTTTAATATTTGATGATAATTTCATTAATATTTAAATATTAATGGTGATGATTTAAAAATGATTTTAATTATTTTAAAAATCATTTAAGTAGAATATTGATGATTTAAAAATATTTTAAGTTATTAATAATAACTTTAATATTTTGACAAGTATGTTATTAATATTTTTATATTATTAAATATTAATGATGATAAGATTATTTGATAATTAAATCATTTAAAAATGATTCGATGTTTGAAAAATTATTATAAATTATAATAATTGTTTATAAATTATTAAAAGCTTCCAAAAAATATTATTAATGATATTTGACTTATCTAAAATAATATTGAAGCTTAGAAACCGAATTTAATTGACAATAACTGTGTTAATTGTCGGATAGGTGACCGTAACAATCGAGATGAGAGACCAAAGTCCAACCGCACCAAAACTAGTTAGACTTGATAAGTGTTTATATAGGTTATAAACACCGATGTGTGGCTATATGTGGTAATGTGTCTAGGAGAAGATTGACTGTGAAATTACGTTGTTATGTGTTATAAATTATTGTGCTAATTGTGAGACCGATATTATTATTATAGGTCTTTCAAAGCAGATAAGTTTATTGTGTAGTCAGTAATCAAATGAAGAGGCAAGTTTCCTAACTCAACCTTGAGTTAATATTGTTTAAGTATTATAGTGGTTAATTATTGTTAATTATACCACGTCCAAGAATTTATTGTTGATTATTCGCAGTTAGTGCATGTTTAATAATTCAAATTGAATTACTGATTCGGAAAATATATATTCATTGAATTACTATTGTTGGATATTCATATCTATAGAAGCTAATATTGACAGTACAGATAATTCTTGTTTATTGTCAAATTATGTTGAGAAATGTCTTAGATAATTATTCTGGCTAGACGAACATTTTTTAGAACTTGATAGGTTCGAGATGAGAAGAGAAGAAGAGAATTTAATTATTATTGATAGATCAATGCCAGTTGTATCGGCTAGATCGAAAAAAGAAAAAACTTGATAGGTTTAAGAAGAGAAGAGAAGTGATTAGATATTGAAATCATTGAATTTCGTTGTTAAATCAAATCTTGATTCTAAGACTGAGAAGAACAACCTTTTATATAAAGGGAACATTTTTGATCGTATATTCGATCATTGCGTATGACTTAAGTATTATGCATAATATAGGGTACAAGGAGTTGGTCACTTTAAGTACTTGCAGAGGGGTATGATTTAATCTTTATGGTTATCTCGATACACCACAGTATATATCAAAGTAAATCTTTGATAGTTACTTGAGAAGAGAAGTTCAAGATCCAATGGATCGCTCAGCATAAATCTGGAAAACATTCCACTTTGCTATTTCGTAGAATTAATTCTTGATTATTCATTTGAATATCACAAAAACCTTGAAAGCGTTGTACTCTTTCATTATCGATTATTATTGTTGCATAGAATGCGAGAAGACTTGTTATTTATTCTTATACATTTATCGTATGTCTTAACTTATGGGCAAACTTGTTGCTCACCCTTTGCTAAATAAAAAACTTTCAACTAGGGACGAAGTTGCGTAAAGGTGTTGTGAAGAAGAATAAAGGAAAAGGCATAGTGATAAATTAGTATAATGAACATTATTATTATTATTATTGTATTATTGTAAACCCTTTTTGTATATCTAAGGGGTATGTTTGTAATGTTAAGGTTAGAGAACTGGGACTAATGTATTAACAACATATGTTAATGTGATATGTATTACTATTTCTATATGAATGGGTAGTTAGATGTTATTATATTATGGATCGTGAACACCAAACTCGGGGGTCGTAAACCCGGATTTGGGGGTGTCACATGTTGGTATCAAAGTCAGAGGTTATAAACCTTAAGTGGGGTGGGAAAAAACCCTAGGATTATAACCATGAGCGAGATAGAGAATACTCATTTAGAGTACTAAGTGAGGGATTGTCAAAGTGTATCGATAGTGAGATATGTGGACACATAGTGTGAGAAGTTTGTACTGGTGAAGTACTAATCAAGTTGTTTAAACTGATTGTAGGATTTCGGGAGAAGATGAGATGAGTACGGAGATGCTAATGGTGTCGCACACAAAAGCCAAGAGAGTCGAGGTGCCAAAGACAAAGCGAATCAGTGGAAGAAGTGGGGAAAGATGAACATATGATAAATCTCGGGAGTGATCATGATGATTATCCCGAGATATATCTAAGTGGTGATGAGGAGGCAGACTCTGAAGAAGCTAAGGTGGAGATCAAAGTTGAAGAACAAAATCAGCTATCTGCAGAAGTCCAGGAACTCCGGCGTAAAGTATTTCTCTTAGATGAGTTGTGGAAGACAGAGAGCGAAGCATACGCTGAAATGACTCAAGAACGGAACGAAATCAAGGCGCAGGTGGAGAGGATGAAGATCAAGGTGGTGGATCGTCTCAAGGAACCAACAAGAAGGGCAAGAATAAGAGAAAAGAGGGAAAACGACAACAATAATTCTCAAAAATTCAAACCCAAGAAGAAGCAAGCTCAGAAGTGTGTGGAAAGACTCACGCGGGAGAATGCATGATGATGGAAGAACGTGTGCTTCAATTATAAAGCAGGAAGGACATATTTCTTTACATTGTCCTAAGCCAAATATGAGGAAGTGTTTCTCATGTGGGTAGAACGGGTCACGAATTCAACAAGTGTCCCAACAAGAAGAAGAAGACCGTGAAGGGAGTGACTAGTAGATAGCTTAAGTTTGAGCGTTATTATCTTTTGGTAGAAGATTATGATATTAAGTGTTGTAATATCGAGAACGATGTTTAAACATATGTAAATATATATGTTTGTATGAATAAAATCTTTATTTTCTATATAAATATAAGAATAAGATTAATTTGTGAGTTCTTAAAACTCATACGTATGGTAAGTTCATGACTCATAATTATATGAAATGTTTTGAACCCCTCAGCGAATGGACGCCAAAGGTCTGACTAGGATAAGTTCATACACTCATATAATTGTGGCAAGTTTCTGAACTCATAAGTGTGGTAAGTTTGATGAACTAGGATTAGATATGTGAATATGGTAAATGGCAACTTTTTGTATAAAGTTGGAGAATTGCAACTTTTTGTAAAGTTGAGTATGTTAATCCTAAAATTATTTTAAAAAGGGATAGTAATATGTGTTAAGTACTATATGTACTATGTGCTATTTGAATAAATATGCGATTACATGAGAACTATGTGTTGAATTCTTATTGTGTTAAGAATTTGTATAGAGAAAGAGAATTAATATAAGATTTTTATTTAAATCGATCATGCCGCCTAGACGACATAATCAAAATCAAAGAGAAGAGCAATCAATGAATAATGAAGGAGGAGGTCAAGTTTAACCCGATGCAAAAAATTTGCAAATATGATAGCCAAAGCTATGGAAAATAGAGCTCAAAAGAAGAGAAGAAGAGCGAGAAATCAACCAAATTGATGATTGGCTAACTTCAAGGACTTTAAAGCTGTTAGGACCACCAAATTCAAGGGAACCACGGATCCGATTGAAGCCCAAACTTGGGTGAAGGAGATGGAGAAAGCATTCATTATCGCACGAGGGCGTAAGAGCAAAAGACGGCTTTTTGCAACATATCTAATGAAGGGAGAAGCCAATTATCGTGGGAGACTAATCAAAGCGAGAGCCGGTACAACTATAGTAGACTTGGACCAGATTCAAGGAATTGTTCTTTGAGAACTACTTCACACCGAGTATGCAAGCTTGAATGGAAGTTAAGTTCTTAGAACTTAAGCAGAGAATATGTCAATTTCGAATAGTATGCCGCCAAATTCAACGAATTAGCAAGATTTGCACCTCATCGTGGACACGTAAGCAAGAAAAGCGAGAAGATTTGAGAATGGATCAAGCCGGGATATTCAACAAGGTAGCGATATTGCAAATCAATACGCTCACGCGCTTTTATGGAGAAAAGCATTAATTGTCAAGGAGGAGCGAAAGTCGCATCTCGATTTCATCAGAGAAGAAGAAGAAGAAGAATGAAAAGGAGGGAGTAAGTAGGGGTAGTAGAAACCCAAAAAAGAGAAAGTGGAGTGAGAATACCCAATCGGGTAGCAAGACCAAGATAATAAGAAAAAGAAAGAGGGAGAGGAGCCATGTTCATGTGGGGGAAGAACCATGCGAGAGTTTGTCTCAAGAAGAAAGGAGTTTGCTATAATCATGGCAAGAAGAGGGGCACATGTCACCCAATTGCCCCAATCCAAGAAGATACAAGGTTGTTTTGCGCGTGCAGGATCGACTGATCATTTGGTTCGAAATCGTCCAAAGAAGAATGCGAGAAGGAAAGTGTCAACAAGGGACCCGGTGGTGGAACTCGCATTCGAGGACCGCACAACCAGAAGATCAACCACCCCAGACATTCAACATGACGGACATAGATGCAAGGGCTACTCAGAGGTGGCAACAGTAATGATTTCGCTTAATACTTAAATTACGCGAGTAATATATGAGCGAGATATTTCGTGAATTGCTTTTCTTTTATAGATTCAAGTCACATGTTAGAATTTGAAACACAAATTAATATTGTGTTGATAAAAATGAATTGATGATACAACTTTAAAAGATTGTAGAGAATAAGAAAGCGGTGATTCCGAGGACGAATCCTTTTAAGGAGGGGTGAATGTGATAACCCGGATTTTGAATAATCCAAATTTTATGAATAATTTTTTTTTTTATATTAATATCGATTATTAATATTGTATCGTATATCTCGTGATACGAGTCTCGAGAATTAGTCAATTTGTGTATTGACCGAGAAAATAGAGAGTAGAGTTGTGCTTAATAAATTTTAGAAAACCCTAACCCTAATTTCGGATAGGATTCGATAGAAAATATAATTAAAATAATTATATTGATATGTATGTGTTTGTACTATATAGAAATTTTGATCAATGATTGATCGGATAAGGTTTAAAATTAATAAACCCTAATAAGAGATTAGAAACCCTAATCTCGTGATTAAAAACCCTAACGCAT
This sequence comes from Panax ginseng, assembly GCA_020205605.1. Taxonomy (NCBI): domain Eukaryota; kingdom Viridiplantae; phylum Streptophyta; class Magnoliopsida; order Apiales; family Araliaceae; genus Panax; species Panax ginseng. Next base: position 62,274,479 of record CM035137.1, read on the forward strand.
AGCTAGAAACCCTAATCAAAAGCCGAAACCCTAATTTTATATCCGGATTCCTAAACCCTAAATTAGGAAACCCTAATCCTAATTAGATAAGCCTAATGTGTTTATTAAACGTTAATATGATTAGAAACCCTAATTTATTTTATTATCTTAATTTCTATTTAAAACCCTAATTATAATTTAGAAATTTTATTTTTCTAATTAAAAACCCTAATTGGAAATTTTAGAAACTAAAGTTTTAAAACCTAAGGGTTAGAACCTTAGGGTTAAACCCTAAGGGTTTGGATAATTGTCTAGTTTGCCATTAAAATTGCATTTTGCAAATGACCAAAATGCCCTTTTTATTTTTTTAATTGGTAACTTGTAAAATTTGCAAAACCTTTAGTTGGTGACCTAAAAGCTACCTTGACTTTGTGACATAAAAATCTCTAAAAAAATCAAATATCAATACAATATCGTTATCAATATGCTGAATCATATATATATATATAGATTTTAAGAGAGAAAAGTCAGTCCATATTTACCATTTTTCTCTCAAGCTCTCACCAACTCTCTCTCTCTCTCCAACACCTCCAAATTTACAAGTAAATCAATCACAAAAACACCTCTTAGATCACCAAGATCGATTAAGAGAGTAAGATCAAAGATTTAGCAAGAAAGGTATAAACCCTAAACTCATTTTTGATCTTGTATGCTAAGAAAATATTTTGTGTTTAAGTGTTTAATCAGTGTGTTATATGATGTTTTTAGATGATCTATGTTGATCCATCATGGATCCATAGCATCAAAATGCTTTAAAATTGAAGTTTTCAAAAACCGCCCAAGAACAAAATTTGTGGTCCGACAAAGCAAATGTCAAGGAGCCATGATCTCTTGTCTCGCTTATGATTTTTGATGTTTTAAAGTTTTATCTATAGCTTGTAATGTGGTCTTTAATCTGAAAGTGAAATCACAGTGTCATTTGATGTCTAGATTTTAAGATATTAATGGTCAAAAAACCCGCTTGACCGACCATGATGACAAGCAAAATCTGGGTAACCCGTAAAGTGTAAAAACCGTGTCCGACAACCTTTTGAAAGTCCCGAGATCCGCTGTGTATGATGTGTGTTTTTGATGATGTTGTTGTAATCAACTTGTAGCCTGTTATATGTGTTCTTTAAATTCCATGGCTTTAGATCGTTTAAATAAACAATAGATCGATCATGTAAGTGGTCAAAAAACCACCACTCGATTATCGATTTTACGCTTTTAGAAAAAACCGTAAATGGATGAAAGCAATTTTTTCGACAACGTTTGACCAAGTCATAACTCGTGGATTTGTTGTTGTTTATACCGATATCTTGTTGTATATAAATGTTCCTTTGACATGTATACTACATGTTAAACCATAAAACACCAAAATCATGATCGAACCTAGAATTAATTTGAATCCTGAAAGTGTACCAGTGACGAATCGGGTTTCGGGTTTCCCGAAAACCCAAAACGCATCTCGACAAGTGACTTTTGAGGGGCCGGATCTTCTTCATGATTTGATGTGATATGACCAAAGTTAAGATTGATAACTTGTAGAGTGTTACATAAACACTACAAGATCAATGTTCAAGCTTAGCCTGTAAACAATAATTATAATGAGAATTAAAAAATGCCAAACAAAACAGTAGCCTTCGAACATGGTTGTCAAAGTTCTTCTTGAGCTCAAGAACACCAACAACGATGCTTTAAGTGTCGCTAAAGGGCTATAAATGATTTATTTTTTATTAATTTAATTTTCTAATTTTTCGAAAATTATTTAAAAATAGAAAATAAATTATAAAAATTACAAAAAATGGTTTTAAAAAATTATTTTAAATTATGAAAAATAATTTTTGACTATTTGAGATATTTTTCATTAATATTTATAATTATTTGAATATTAATGATATTTAATTTATTTAATTAGTATATTAAATAAATTAGAGAAAAAATGATTTAATATTATAAAAATCATTTTAAATAAGAATAATGTATTTAAAAATATTTTGAGTTATAAAATATAACTTTTAATATTTTTAGAGAATTTTCATTAATAATTTAATATTAATGATATTAGATTTATTTAATTATTAAATTAAATAAATAAGATAAAAATGATTTTATTAATTTAAAAATCATTTTAAATGAGAATAAAGTGTTAGAAAATATTTTGAATTATAAAATATAATTTTCAATATTTTTGGAGAATTCTCATTAATAAATTAATATTAATGATATTAGATTTATTTAATTATTATATTAAATAAATGAATTAAAAATGATTTTATTGATTTAAAAATCATTTAAAAATGAGAAAATGATGATTTAAAAATATTTTAAGTTATAATTAATGACTTTTAATATTTTGATGATAATTTCATTAATATTTAAATATTAATGGTGATGATTTAAAAATGATTTTAATTATTTTAAAAAATCATTTAAGTAGAATATTGATGATTTAAAAATATTTTAAGTTATTAATAATAACTTTAATATTTTGATAAGTATAACATTAATATTTTAATATTATTAAATATTAATGATGATAAGATTATTTGATGTTTAAATTATTTAAAAATGATTCCGATGTTTAAAAAATTATTATAAATTATAATAATTGCTTATAAATTATTAAAAAAGCTTCCAAAAAATATTATTAATGATATATGACTTATCTAATGTAATATTGAAGCTTGTAAACCGAACTTACTTGACAATAATTGTGTTAATTGTCGAATAAGGTGACCAAAACACTGAGATGAGACCGAAGTCCAACCAGACCAAAATAGTTAGACTTGTTAAGTGTTTATATAGGTTATAAACACTGATGTAACTATGTGGTAATGTGTTTAGGAGAAGATTGACTGTGAATTACAGTGTTATGTGTTATAAATTTTGTGCTAATTGTGAGACCGATATTATTGGTTATAGGTCTTACGAACGTAGATAAGTTTATTGTGTAGCTGTAATCAGCGAAAGAGGGAAGTTTCCTAACTCAACCTTGAGTTAATATTGTTTAAATATTATAGTGGTTAATTATTGTTAATTATACCACGTCCAAGAATTTATTGTTGATTATTCGCAGTTAGTGCATGTTTAATAATTCAAATTGAATTACTGATTCGTAAAATATATATTCATAGAATTACTATTGTTGGATATTCATATCCGTAGAAGCTAATATTGATAAAGATATATAATTCTTGCTTTATTGTCAAATTATGTTGAGAAATGTCTTAGCTAATTATTCGCTGATTTAACATTTGTTAGAACTTGATAGGTTCGAGAAGAAGAAGAAAGAGAATTTAATTATTATCGATAGATCAATGCCAATTATTTTGGCTAGATCGAAAAAGAAAACTTGATAGGTTTAAAAAGAAGAAAAGAAAAGTGATTAGATATTGAAATCATTGAATTTCGTTTCGTTAAATCAAATCTTGATTCTAAGATCGAGAAGAACAACCTTTTTATATAAAGGGAACATTTTATTCGTATATTCGATCATTATGCATACGACTTAAGTATTATGCATAATATAGGTATAAGGAGTTGATCACTTTAAGTACTTATAGAGGGGGGTATGATTTAATCTTTATGGTTATCTCGATACACTGGGTATATCAAAGTAAATCTTTGATAGTTACCCGAGAAGAGAAGTTCAAGATCCAATGGATCGCTTCAACATAAATCCGAAAAACATTCCACTTTGCTATTTCAGAGAATTAATTCTTGATTATTCATTTGAATATCGTAGAAAACCTTGAAAGCGTTGTACTCTTTTCATTATCGATTATTGTTGCATAGAATGCGAGAAGACTTGTTATTTATTCTTATACATTTATCGTATGTCTTAACTCATGGGCAAACTTGTTGCTCACCCTTGCTAAATAAAAACTTTTCACTAGGGATGAAGTTGCAGAAGGTGTTGTGAAGAAGAATAAAGGAAAAGGCATCGTGATAAATTAGTATAATGAACATTATTATTATTATGTTGTATTGTAAACCCTTTTTGTATATCTAAGGGGTATGCTTCTAATGTTAAGGTTAGCGGACCTAGGACTAATGTATTAACAACATATGTTAATGTGATATGTATTACTATTTCTATATGAATGGGTAGTTAGATGGTATTATATTGTGGATCATGAACACCAAACTCGGGGGTCGTAACTAACTTGAATTTGGGATGTCACAGTGTTGGTATCAAAGTCAGAGGTTATAAACCTTAAGTGGGGTGGGGAAAAACCCTAGGATTATAACCATGAACGAGATAGAGAATACTCATTTAGAGTACTAAGTGAGGGATTGTCAAAGGGTATCGATAGTGAGATATGTGGACACGTAGTGTGAGAAGTTTGTACTGGTGAAGTACTAATCAAGTTGTTTAAACTGATTATAAGATGTAGGGAAAAGATGAGATGAGTACGGGGATGTCAGCGGATGTTGCACCAGTGCCAGTAGCCGAGGTGCCAACGCACAAAGCGAGTTAGTGGAAGAAGTAGGGAAAGATGAACCTATGATCAATCTCGGGAGTGATCATGATGATTATCCCGAGATGTATCTGAGTGGTGATGAGGAGGCGGAGTCTGAAGAAGCTAAGGTGGAGTTAAAGAATAAGATCAAAGTTGGAGTGAAAGATCAACTATCTGCAGAAGTCCAAGAACTTCGAAGTAAAGTATTTCTTCTAGAGGAGTTCTGGAAGACAGAGCGAGCGTTACGTGAAATGATTGAAGAACGGAACGAGCTGAAGGCGCAGGTGGAGAGGATGAAGACTGAAGGTGGTTGATCGTCTGAAGGAACCAGCAAGAAGGGTAATAATAAGAGAAAGAGGGAAAAAGACAGCGACAACTCTGAAAATTCAAACCCGAAGAAGAAGCAAGTCTGTAGCAAGTGTGGAAAGACTCACGCGGGGAATGCATGACGTGGAAGAATGTGTGCTTCAACTGTAAGCAGGAAGGACATATTTCTCTTCATTGTCCTAAGCCAAATATGAGGAAGTGTTTCTTATGTGGTAGAACGGGTCACGAATTCAACAAGTGTCCCAACAGGAAGAAGACTGGTGAAGGGAGTGGACGGTAGATAGCTTAAGCTTGAGCGTTATTATCTTTTGGTAGAAGTTTATGTTATTAAAAGTTGTAATATCGAGAACGATGTTTGAACATATGTAAATATATATGTTTGTATGAATAAAATCTTTATTTTCTATATGAATATAAGATTAAGATAAATTTGTGAGTTCTTAAAACTCATACTTATGGTAAGTTCATAACTCATAATTATATGAAATATTTCTGAACCCCTTAGCGAATGGACGCCAATGGTCTGACTAGGATAAGTTCATACACTAATATAATTGTGGCAAGTTACTGAACTCATAAGTGTGGTAAGTGTGCTGAACTGGAAATAGTTATGTGAATATGGTAAATGGCAACTTTTTTATAAAGTTGGAGAATTGCAACTTTTTGTAAAGTTGAGTATGTTAATCCTAAAATGGACATAAGTTGGAGAATGGACATAAGATTCAATTTTTTTTTGATAAAAGGGCTATTTATTATGAATTATTGAAGTTCCAGAATAATTGATTTTTGAAGTTTTAATTATTTTTTTATGAAAAATGTTTTTGTTATGATTGGTGGGCCCCACTTGTTGTTAAGCATGCTGAATTCAGAATTTCAAAGTGGGCATAGGAATTTTAAAAATAATAATAATATTTTATTAAATTTTCTGCTTTGGTGTTCTAAGCATTTTCCTATAAATAGGGTGCTTAGGTTAGAATTGAAAATCACATCAGAAACTAAATTTTTCTCTCTCTATATTATCGAGCGTATTCTTGTGAGTATTTTGATACTTTGAGTGTTGCTATACAGGGTGCAAGTTTCCTTCAAAGACTATATCCAAAGATTCCAAATGTAAGTACATCGTCCTTTTGAGGTAAGGGATGTTATTTTTTTTAAAATGATATTTTTTCTTTCAATATCATTATGCCAGAATATTGGTAAGATTTTTCTTGTGAAATTCTTATCTTTTTGTGTCGGGGTAACTATTCACGTATACGATACAATTCACGAATACGACACTATTCACAGAAAAATTAAATTTTTGTTCTTTGTCCCAGATGTCTATTTTTGTTACTATCTTTGATTGTATCCATGTTTTGATATTCATTCTTGAATTTTACTCCACCATAGTATATTATGAGGTATTTTTGAACATGGATAAACTGAAGTACAAATCCATAATATTTGTTCTTTTGTCTCACTAGATTCGTTTTTTTTAAAATATTTTTCATCATCCTCAGTCCTAAATGATGATATAACTGAATATCTTTGGCCTGTAGTGTGAAGATGAATGATTTTCTGATGAATATCTTTGGTCCGTAGTGCAAAGATGAACAGGTGTTAAGATGAACATGACCAACTGTTGAATATCTTTGGCCTGTAGTGCAAAGATGAATATTTGATTTAAGAGGAATATTGATTTATGTTACAGGGATAAAATATTAATGATGGACTTTTAAATTCATAGATGTTAGTAGATTTCATTCTCTACTTAACTCTTCTAATGAATTGTTATTTTCGCTGCGAATATTGATCTGAAACTTGTTGTCTATTATATTCTATCAGATTTTTCCTTGTTGAGGACTAACGGTAATTTGTTCTATATTATCTTAGTCATAATATTCTTTACTGGGCTATTTGAGCTCACCCTTTTCCTTTTTGTTCCATTTTTCTTCTCAGGAGTTGAGAATGTAGCGAGTACTAGTTGGGGTATGGAGTGATGGTTCTAGAAAGTTGTTTTAGTAGTCCTCACTATTTTTGTAAAATAATGTATCAATAATTGTAATGAGGACTTATTTGAGTGTGGATATTGTCTAGAAGATAATATTTGTATTTAAACTCACAGTTTATGTATTGTCGTATTTTGTACGACAATTGTATTAATAAAGTTGTAGTTATTTCTGTACCATGTATTTGACGACTCAGAATGGGTGATGTATACCTATTTTTGGGGCGTCACAATATTAACCTTAATAATTTTATAATTAAATTAAAAACTTTATTTTAATCTTGAAATTGGATTTCATGCAATTTAAATTGCCCATTAAATGATATTCATATATATATGGAATGATTTTATTTATTGATACATATGATGATATGTATGATAATAAATGAGATTGATTATGGAGTATTGACCAATGTGATTGGATTTATTTTGGTTGGATGTTTGAATGAATGCGTTTTATTAAATGGCGTCTGCGTACCTCGTCTTTTCTGGTTTTCTTCTTAATGTAAATTCTATCTCTCTCTTATGTACTTCCTCTTGACTGCTGATCAAGGTTTCTATTTAAATTAAATAGTTTAATGTAATAGGATTAGTTAGAATTTTTTTTGAAGAATCGTAGATCAAGTAGCGCTTGAAGACCCGTTTGTAATGGAGCCTGAGTTTAAATGTAATAGTTATATTTAAATGTTTATTCTTGTACCCTAGGATTTGACCTTTTGGTTCACTTGGTGGCTCTAGTGAACCAAACTAGAATAAAAGTCCATAATCAATCTGGGTAGAATATAGTATTCTATATGTGCATGCTAGTATTATATATATATATATATATATATATATATATATATATATATATATATATATATATATATATATATATATATATGCGCTATATAAACAAGATGAGACAAATAATAACAAATTCCTCAAAGTTTTTATATATTAAGTCTTAAGAGTTCAAAGATATTTAGAAGGCAAGGCAAGTATTAAATATTTAATATGAGTTTTTTGTGTCACGACAAGGCAAGTATTAAATATTTAAGATGTTAATTTATCACATTTGATGCTTATAAATAAAATTAAACAATATTGTTTTGTTGTGTCACCACAAGGATAATATTTTTCTTTTTTGACAATGAGTTGTCTACCTATTTATTTATATATAGTTTGTTGTGTCACCACAAGGCTATATATATTTGAAATGAGATCCTTATTCTCACTAGCAAAAACTTTAATTAGATTTTGCCGAACTATATAAATGAGGGTAATATAGTTTGAAAAAAATAGTGGGAGATACCAATATAAAATAAGACCTAATTTATTTTGGTAATTAATTAAATGAATGTTTGCTAAAATATTATCTTTTTACATGCAGAATTTTGAAAATGTCACATTCACTAATTTCACTGCGTAGCATACTTGATGCTAACAAACTGACCGGACCAAATTACACAGACTAGTTAAAGAATCTGAGAATTGTTCTCACTGCTGAAAAGATTTCTTATATCCTAAATTCGCTCGTACCTGCAAAAGTTGCAGAGACAGCCTCTGAGGAAGAGATTGCTACTTTTAAAATTTGGCAAGATGATGCATCTGTGGCTCAATGCATCATGCTCGCATCCATGAGTAACGAGCTTCAGCGTCAACATGAAACTATGGATGCTCCTACTATGCTACTGCACCTTCAAGAGTTGTATGGTGAGCAAAGTAGGACTGCTAGATATGAAATATCTAAGGAGCTCTTCCGATCTCGGATAACCGAGGGTACTACCGTTGAGACTCATGTCTTAAAGATGATCAATCTGATTGAATGTCTTGGACAACTTGGGTTCGTCATGGATGGGGAGTTGAGTCAAGATTTAGTCTTGTAGTCACTCTCGGGCACCTTCTCACAATTTGTTGTGAATTTTCACATGAATAAGTTAGATTTCAGCTTGCCTGAATCACTTAACATGTTGAAAACTGCTGAAGGTCACTTCCCATCCAAGAAGAACCATGTCTTACTGGTGGATGATTCTTCCAAGAAAAGGAAGAGGCCCAAGGTATCTTCTGAAAAGAAGAAATCCAAGAAGGCTAAGGAAAGGCGAAAGTAAAGGATCAAAAGAAACCTGATCCAGCTAGCAAAGGAATTTGCTTCCATTGCAACAAGCCGGGTCACCGAAGAGGAACTGCAAGGATTATCTTACTTTAAAAAGCGTAAGAAGCTTGGAGAAGCTTCGAATCCTAATCAAGATTTGTTTATGATTGAAATTAATTTTTCTGAAAGTCAATTTTCTACTTGGGTATTGGATACCGGCTGTGGTTCTCACATATGTAATAATATGCAGGGACTGGTCATAAGTAGAAAGCTGAGAAAGGATGAGGTCGTCCTACGAGTGAGAAATAGAGCAAAGGTTGCTGCATTAGCTGTAGGGACTTATTGTTTATCACTGCCTACAGGCAAGTTCATTAATTTAAATAATTGTTATTTTGTTCCAAATATCATTAGAAACATTATTTCTATCTCTGTATTGTATATGGATGGTTTTAACATTATAATAAAGAACAACAATTGTTCTATTTATAATGATAATGTTTTATATGCTGTTGGTAATTTGCGAAATGGACTTTATATACTTGAGTTGCATGAAAATATACTTCAAATTGAACAAACTAAGAAAAGGAAAAGAGATGATGTTAATTATACCTTCATGTTGCACTGTAGACTCGGTCATATTAATGAAACAAGATTATCCAAGTTGCATAAAGATGGGCTCCTAAAGCTATCAGATTATGAATCATATCCAACTTGTGAATCTTGTCTCATGGGCAAAATGACTAAATCTCCTTTTAGTGGAAAAGGAGAAAGAGTTACAGAGTTATTAGCGTTGGTACACACAGATGTATGTGGACCTATGACAACGATTGCACGAGGAGGGTATTCTTATTTTATTACATTCACTGACGATCACTCAAGATTTGGATATGTGTATTTAACGAAATACAAATCTGAATCAGTTGAAAAGTTCAAAGAGTTCAGAAGTGAAGTAGAGAAGCAAACTGGTAAGAGTATTAAGATTCTCAATCTGATCGAGGTGGAGAATACTTAAGTGGTGAGTTTCTCAATTGTCTCAAAGAAAATGGTATAATCTCACAATGGACTCCACCAGGGACCCCACAAATGAATGGTATATTTGAAGGAGAAATCGAACATTGTTGGACATGGTTCGATCCATGATGAGATTTACCAACCTTCCAGTTTCCTTCTGGGATATGCCCTAGAATCGGCTGGATACCTACTTAACAAGGTACCTATAAAATCTGTCTCCAAGACCCCATATGAGTTATGGACAGGGAGAAAACCAAATCTTAAGCATGCTAAGACTTGGGGTTGTCTAGCTTATGTTAAAAAGTTTGAAAATGATAAGCTACAGACTAGATCTGACAAATCTAGATTTGTGGGATATACTAAAGAAACATCGAGGTATTATTTCTATCATCCAACTGATCAAAAGGTGTTTGTTGCAAAATATGCTGCCTTCTTGGAAAAGGAGTTTATCCTTGAAGGGGTCAGTGGGAGTAAGATATATCTTGAAGAGGTTCAAGAACCGCAAAATACTACAGATCAAAGTGAGGTACCTAACCAAGTAGAGATTCCTTCTGTACCACACCCTATTCATAAATCTGGAAGAGTACCAAAGATACTTGATAGGTATGGACTTGTCATAGAGGATGACGATGAGGTACGCATCATAGATGATGATGATCCATTGAATTACGAACATTCTATGAGTAGTAAAGACTCAGAGAAGTGGCAAGAATCCATGAAATCCGAGATGGACTCCATGTATGAAAACCAAGTATAGACTTTGGTTTCACCACCTGAAGGCATTAAGCCTATTGGGTGTAAATGGGTCTTTAAAAGAAAGATCGGAGCAGAATTGGTTGATTTCACAATCAAAGCAAACGTTGCAAGTATACAAAGCAAACGTATATACACTATCAAGTAATATAGTGATAAAATAGAGTGTCGATCCCACAGAGAATTCTAATTAATAAACTCCAACTACTAGTACTATATCAATTCAATTTTATTTAAACAACCAATAATTGTGATTTTAAGAACTAAAAAAACTAATTTAATTTTAATAAAGCAAGAAATTATTCTAAAAGAAAACAAGGAAACAAACTAAGAATTGATTGAATGCAGATAAATAACAATTAAGACTCCAATATCCCCAATTATGATTTTTAAATCAATTATTTAATTATCCCAATTACTATGTCTACTGAATTGTTAACAGGAATTCTCAAATGCCAAAAGCCCTTTCTCAAGTGATCATTTGCCTTCTATTTAACCCAGATTAATTTTGCTATATCTCTATGCAAAACAATTGAATTAAACTCGTTACAATCCCAATTCCTTATGTGTTACATGCGGCAAATAGATATTCTCATTCTATTCACAAACCTAATTATTCACTATGCAAATAACTAAGTCACATGTCATCATGCCCAGTTCTAACCCTAGAATTCCTTTCTCAATTCCTTCTAGAGTAACAAGGTAATTATTGGCCAGATAATTAAACAATCAGCACAAAGCAAGATGAACAATTCACTTCAACATAAATAATTGGAATAAATTAAATAATCAATTCATAACCATAAAAGGTTCAATTGGAATCTTAATAAAAGAAATTAGTTCATAACGAAAATAAAAACCAACAATAATTGATAAATCATCCTTAATGAATTACACAAATTAAAAGAATAAAGAAGAAGAAGAACTCCCAATCCTCAAAATCGCTTCTTGCTCCTTGATTAATCTCCCAATTGTGTAATCTCTGAGTCCCCAATTCAATGCAAATAACTAATTTATACTCTTATTGTCCACTCTAGCAATCCCAATCCAAATATGCTTCAAACCATCTCCAAATAAGAGGTCAAACAAAAAGTCAATGCCAGTCAAATAGTCAAACACGCGCCTTGTCCAGTCAATTGAAACTCCCCAACGCCCAAATACTGGATTAACAAAGGAAATAACGCCCATATTGATGTGGGATGTAAAGTGATGCTCAAGCCCTTTTTTTAGCCAAATGCTCCCCATTGTTCTCACAGCTCCCAAACCTACAAATCAAAACATAAACACAGTAAACATGATACTAAAAGACTCAAAAATACACAAATCTAAGCTCAAGTATATCCAATTCATGGGTATATTACCCAATCATCAAATACCCCCAAACTTAAATCGTTGCGTGTCCTCAAGCAACAGAACACAAACAACACGAAAAACTAGACATCATGCAAATGCAAACAATCTATATATGATCTTAATTCCAAAGAATTCAATAGTTGATTTAATATCCATGGGCCTCAAAAAATCACAAAAACATACTAATACATCATGATAAAGTAGATCAATAATATCCCAACAATCAAATCAATCCAAATCTGTTATTACTTATATTGTGAGTGTGTGTTCAACAACCATGCCAACCAATGAACAACAAAATATGAGAGATAATAACGTTCTTAATAGGCATCATACAGTTTAACTCAAGAACTCATCAAATAAACTAGATTCAACTAAAATTAAACAATCACCAAAATCCAGGGGTCAACATGGAATACTTATGCTTATTTATGCTAGACGGGGGCATTTTGCACTTTTCCCGCTTTATTATTTTGTTTATCTTCTTTTTTTTTTTTTTTTTCTCATGACTATGCATTGTCTTATTCCCTTAGGCTTTTCAATGCTACCTTAATGAGCTTTCGACCAATGACTCCCAAGTCATTAAGACCTTAGGGCGCTAGGTGTAGAGACAATCCCCTCGGGCTTACTTACTCAAGTAACAAAGGCCACAAAACTAGATAACCATGCCACGGTGTTTATATATATTTTTTCTTCTCTTTTTTTTTTCAAAGCTTATATACTCCAAATATTTTTCCCCCAAACTTGAGTTCATTTCTAAAAAAGTCTTCACTAGCTATTTAACTTGCTCCTTCATTTCATTAGCATTCCTCCTTTAGAACTCTATTATTTATCCATTTAAACTATCATAGCCAACATGGTCATTTTTCAAAATGTGCTATCCTTGAAATATCAGTGTCAAACAGATAAGGATTCAAATCATGTCAAGAAAATCATATCACTGACTCAACAATCCTTACTAGACCTGTTCATGCAATTCTAATTTCATCATTGGCCCCCAAATATACAGCACTATCAAAAGCTGGAATTAACATGCATTCCTAAACGCAACATTTATAAAAATCAAAACATCCACAAACTATTAACAATCACAATTTACTCATGCAAATAAAAATAAACTAAATAACTACCCCCAAACTTATCTAGAGCAATGTCCGCATGCGAAAGATAAAACAATATAAAATAGAGGACTTCCCTGATGAGCTTAAGCCTCGGGTGGAGCATCATCATCCTCGCTCATCTCTAGATCAGAAGGGGGAAAGACTGGTAGGACTGGGGCAGACGGGAACTGACTGAGATTAACACCCGAAACAGCTGGGCGTTCATAGCATTCTGGGCTGTAAACTGATCAACCAAGTACTTATAGATCACATCCTGACGTTCCGAGAGACGGACATTTTGAGATTCCAAATTGTAAAACCATCCGTTAACTTCACGTTGGACTGCTTCGGGAACCACACCACGATAAGCTGCAGACGACGAACCATAAGTCGGTGGGGCCTGAGGTGGTGGAGCTTGAGAAGGTTCGGCTTGGGGAATTATGAAACCCAATCCCCTAGGGTGGTTTGCTCCCCCAGTCCACACTTTATACCGGCTAATCAACTTATGGTCCAACACCGGCATAGGCGTTTGAATCATCTCATCTGATTTCCATTTTACTCCGAACTTAGCACACAAAACGCAGATGAGAGACGGATGTGGTAATCCCCTTGTGGTCCCTCCTCGGGATGCGCAGAGAATAGACTGCTGAATAAGATGGCCTACATCAATCTTGAAGCCTTTGATTATTGAGTATAAAAGCACCGCTTTGCTCCTCCATGATGACATGGCTCACATGCGTGCATGGCATTAGTTTGGCATAAATGAACGTGTACCACGCCTTACCATATAAGCTGAGATTAAAGAGTGGAAAGGTCATACTTCCGCGTTCATGTACTGTCCATGTGGTGCCCGACTGACAAAGTTCACGAATAATCTTCTCATAATCCGGCCCATCACTCACAAGCCGTACGTACTCATCGTTCAATCCCTCTAATGGCAGTTGATAGCACCCATTGAAATCCTCTTTGCCAATTTCCACTATTTTGCCCCGTATAAATACCCCATAATGATCATGCTCGGGCACGTTGGCGTAGAATTCTTTTACAATGGCAATCACTGCTGGATCGGGCTGCTCGATGAGTGTGAACCAGTTCCTCTCGGCTATCATGACTGCAATGTCCCCGTCTTTGGATTGATCGGGTCTCAAACCACGTTCTGAACTAATGAGCGAGTAGCCATGCGGTTGTAGCGTTTTTTGAGCATGACACCGACAAAAAAACGGTATCAAATTTTGGAGGTGAAATTGAAGCAGTACCGGAACCTTCTCCACGCTGACGTTTGGAAGTCATGTCTAAAATTTTGGATCAATCGAACACAAACATTTGTTGAATGTTCTTACATACGTACCAGCTATGAAGTTGAAACGTGTGTAGAAAGTGGAGTGCATGGACATGGATCTAAAAACCGAGCATTGGAACCAAATAGGATTCTCAACGCTTCCTCGGCACGGGCTGGATTTTTCTCGAACAAGCATCGGCGGCCGCCTTCGTGGCTGGTGTGATAATGTGTAGCGCCGGGGCGCTGATTATGTATAAGAATGGAGCGCCGGGGCGCTGTACTGCAGTAGGTTGTGTGCCTCTCCAGTCGGGCGCTAATGTTGCCTAGAGAATGAGTGTTTGGGGCGCCGCCTTCGTGGCTCGGTATCGAAAGCTTCAAATACGGGGCACTAGTTTATAAAGTGAACTCAGCGCCAGGGCGCTATCAAGCAGAATCTGGCATTGACCCCTAGCACCGGGACGCTTTATATACATGCAATTCAAGCGCCTGGGCGCTCTTGGTCTTTCTCAGTTGCCAATTTCCAATTTCACAACAAAAGTTGCACGTGTGAGGTCAATAAAGAGCATAAATCTATCATGAAATTAAAGATGAAATAAATGAAGTGTAACTAAATGGACTAAAATAATTTGAAATAAACTAAAACTCTGGGGTTTGCTCCCAGGCGCTTGGTTTATAGTCGTCACCGACTTTTTTGTTGTCGTGATCACTCGGTTATTGGGTCGGAAAGATTCATGACCTTAGTCTGACGTTCGATGGGTCCACTCCAGTAATGTTTGAGTCTTTGACCATTAACCTTGAATGTGCAATTTGAATTTGGTTTTTCAATCTCGATATTACCATGGGGTGTAACATTCACAACTTTAAAAGGTCCTGACCAACGAGATTTCAGTTTCCCAGGAAATAAATGCAATCTTGAGTTGAAAAGCAAGACTTGTTGGCCTGGTTCAAACGTTCTATCAAGAATTTTCTTATCATGCCAAGCTTTGACTTTCTCCTTGTAGAGTTTTGCGTTTTCATAGGCGTTGAACCAAAATTCATCCATCTCGTTTAATTGCAGTAACCTTTTCTCACCCGCCGCTTGTAAATCGAAATTGAGCTTCCGAATGGCCCAATGTGCACTATGTTCTAGCTCGACTGGGAGGTGACACGCCTTTCCGTAAACCATTCGATAAGGTGACATGCCGATCGAATTCTTATATGCTGTTCGATATGCCCATAGAGCATCGTCAAGACGTAAAGACCAATCTTTTCGTGACGGATTGACCACCTTTTCCAGAATTCGCTTTACCTCCCTATTCGAGACCTCAGCTTGACCATTGGTTTGGGGATGATACGCAACTGCAATTTTATGACGTACCCCATACTTTGTGAGTAGCTTTGTGAATTGTTTATTGCAGAAGTGAGTCCCCTCATCACTTATTATTGCTCTCGGTGTCCCAAATCGTGTGAAGATATTTTTCTTTAAGAATCGAAGGACGACGTTGGCATCATTTGTGGGTAAAGTTGCGGCTTCTACCCATTTGGAAACATAATCAACCGCCAATAGAATATACTGATTATTAAAAGATGATGGGAAGGGGCCCATAAAATCGATTCCCCATACGTCGAACAGTTCTACCTCCAAAATAGAGTTGAGTGGCATTTCATTTCACTTGGAGATATTACCTACGCGTTGGCATCGATCACACTTTAGCACAAAGAGGTAAGCATCTTTGAATAGAGAAGGCCAGTAAAATCCTGATTGTAACACCTTGGCCGCAGTTCGATCACCGGAATAATGGCCTCCATAATCTGATGAGTGGCAATGACCCAATATGTTGTCCATCTCTTCATGTGGCACACAACGTCTAATCATTTGATCCGCGCAAGCCTTAAACAAGAATGGTTCATCCCAATAGTACTGCTTCACGTCGTGGAGGAATTTCTTTCTTTGTTGTGAGTTCAAATCCGGTGGTAATACCTTAGCAACCACGTAGTTCACATAATCAGCATACCAAGGCAGTGTTGTGGTTACTCGGAGAAGTCGTTCGTCCAGAAAATTTCTCATTAATCATTGCGTTGTCTTTCTTTTGTACCTCTGCATTCTCCAACCGAGAAAGATGATCTGCTACCTAGATTTTCGGTGCCCTTTCTATCCCGGATTTCCAAATCAAACTCTTGCAGTAGTAATACCCACCGTATTAACCTCGGTTTGGCATCCTTCTTCTCAATCAGATATTTGATGGCAGAATGATCCGTGTAGACAATTACCTTGGTCCCAATGAGATATGCTCTCTGAATTTGTCGAAGGCAAACACAACTGCAAGTAGTTCTTTTTCGTGGTTTGTGTAGTTCAATTGAGCATCCACAACGTCTTCTTTTGAGTAATAGATTGTGTGAAAATCTTGTCATCATGACGTTTTGTCCCAAAATCGCTCCCATCGCATAGTCATCAAGCGCCGCACATCAATTCAAATGGTATAAAGACCAATCAGCGCCACAATGATCGAAAGCGAAACCAACTTCTTCTTTAAAACCTCGAATGCCTCGATACATGATCGATCCATTTTGAAAGGCACGCCTTTCTCTAATAGGAACATAAAGGTTTTGAAATTTGTGAAAATCTTTAATAAAGCGTCTATAGAAACCCGCATGTCCCAAGAAGCTCCGGATTCCCTTCACAGATGATGGAGGAGGTAATTTTTCAATAGTCTCAATCTTTGCTTTATCCACCTCTAACCCTACTGCAAAAACCTTATGCCCTAGAATAATCCCTTCTTTCACCATAAAGTGACATTTTTCCCAATTAAGAACCAGATTAGTTTCCACGCATCGTTTCAACACTAAAATCAGATTTTTCAAGCAAAGATCAAAGCTATCACCGAATACAGAAAAATCATCCATAAATACCTCCAAATTTTTCTCGACCATATCGGAGAAGATCGCCATCATGCACCGTTGAAAGGTTCTTTGGTGCATTGCATAAGCCAAAAGACATACGTCAAAAAATGCAAACGCATCAGTATATGGGCATGTGAATGTTGTTTTCTCTTGATCCTCCGGTGCTATGGCAATTTGATTATACCCAGAATATCCATCCAAGAGACAATAGAACTGATGTCCCGCTAGCCTATCCAGCATCTGATCAATGAATGGCAAAGGGAAGTGATCCTTGCGTGTGGCTTTATTTAGCTTGCGGTAATCTATGCATACTTTCCATCCTGTAACTGTTCGAGTAGGGATGAGCTCATTAGCTTCATTCTTTACCACTGTCATACCCCCTTTCTTTGGTACGCATAATACACGACTCACCCATGAACTATCTGAGATCGGGTAAATAATGCCAGCATCTAACCACTTTATAATCTCCTTTTTCACCACCTCCTTCATGATGGGGTTTAGCCTTCTTTGCATCTCGATGGTTGGTTTTGCCCCCTCTTCCATTAAGATTTTATGCATACAGAATGATGGGCTAATAGCTCGAATGTCCTCTATAGTCCACCCAATTGCTGTTTTGAATTCTCGCAAGAGACCCGTAGTAGCGCTTTCTCCTTTTGCGTGTCACCAAATCTGTCAAATAATAACTGGTAGGGTATCGTCTTTTCCCAAATAAGCATACCGCATAGATGAGATGGTAATGGCTTTAATTCCAAAGACCGTGGCTCTTCTATTGAGGGTTTGAACTTTTTACCTTCCGCTTGGGCCTCTCTGGTGTCGAAAGATTGAGTGCTTTTCCAAAAGACCGATGGTGTGTCTAGCCATTTGACATATTCAATATCCTCTTCAATACCACATTCGCTCATCCCGAGCAAAATGGATTCAAGTGGGTCCTCCGAATAATTTGTACTTGAATTTGTGATTCACCAATTCCTCCATGATATCAACCCGCATACATTCACCTTTTTCTTTTGGGTAAGACATTGACTTGAAAATGTTAAAGGTGACCTGTTGATCTTCAACTCGCATTGTCAATTCACCTTTTTGAACATCGATCAATGTTCTGCCTGTTGCCAAAAATGGTCGCCCAAGAATGATCGGGATTTCACTGTCCACTTCACAATCCAAGATAAAGAAATCTACGGGAAAGATGAATTTATCCACTTTTACTAACACATCTTCAACAATACCTCGTGGATATGTAACCGATCTATCCGCTAACTGCAAACTGATATTCATTGGGCGTGGAGCCTGAAGTCCGAACTGGCTGTAGACGGATAATGGCATCAGATTTATACTGGCCCCCAAATCACATAATGCTCGACCCAAAACCGATTTCCAATCTCACACGGTATATTAAAGCTACCTGGATCTTTGAGCTTTGGTGGTAACTTATTCTGAATGATAGCGCTGCATTCTTCAGTCAATGCTACTGTCTCAAATTCACCCAATTTCCTCTTCCTCGACAAAACCTCCTTCATAAACTTAGCGTAACTCGGCATTTGTTCCAAGGCTTCAGTAAAGGGGATGTTGATATGCAGCTTTTTGAAAATATCCAAAAATCGTGAAAATTGCTTATCCAACTTAGCTTTCTGAAATCTCTGCGGATACGGTATGGGAGGCATTGTACTGGTTGGTTCCGAATTTTTCTGCTGTAAGGTCTCATCTTGACGCTTTTCGGTATCCACCACTTCCTCTGTTTCAATTGATGCCTTATCCTTCTTTTCCCTATCCGTGACTGACTCTTGTAATTCTTTTCCACTTCGTAGAGTTACCGCCTTACAATGCTCATCTCTGCCTCGGGGTTTTCTCTCTGTCGCTTCGGAAGTGTTCCAAGTGGTTTCATTATTATTAAGTGCATCGCGCTTATCTCGTCCCATTTGATTTTCCAGATTCTTGATCGACGCATTTATGCTTTGTATATTCAGATCTGTTTTATTTTGTTTCCTTTCATGTTCCTCGTGTTTCTTTTCAGAAGCTGTAATAAATCTATCCAAGGCTTCTTCCCAACTTGCTTTCCGCTCTGGTTGTTGTGTTTGATTTTGAAACCCGAAATTATTTTGTTGTCTCGGTGCTTGAGCTGCAACTTGGTTGTTACTCCATGAAAACCCTGGATGATTCTTCCAACCTGGATTATATACATTTTGATTCGGATAGGGGTTTGGGTAGACCATCGTAGCTCCTACAAACCGTGTTGATTTCAAGATTTATGGCACATTGATCCGTAGTATGCCCCCAACACAAATTTCACAAACCATCGCTACCTGCTGTGTGGATGGAGGACGCCATAATTCCATTTGCTTAGACATTGCGGCCACCTGTGCTTGTAATGCTGTCATCGCGTCTACGTCATATTTCCCTGCAGTTTTTGGAGGATTAGACCTAGTCATGGGCCACTGATAGTTGTTGGTGGCCATTGTCTCTAACAACTGATATGCCTCGTCAAAACTTTTCGACATGATTGCTCCTCCTGCTGCTGCATCTATACTAGCCCTCGTGGAAGCTTGCAAGCCATCACAAAATATCCCTAACTGCATCCACTGCGGAATTCCATGGTGAGGACACTTACGAAGCATATCCTTAAACCTTTCCCATGCCTCATACAACGATTCTGAATCAAATTGTGCAAAGGTATGAATATCGTTCCGTAGTTTTGCCGACTTCGCTGGTGGGAAAAACTTAGCTAGAAATTTTTGAGCTAAGTAATCCTAGGTGGTGATTGAACCAGGAGGCTGAGAGTGTAACCAACTTCGCGTTTTGTCTTTCAAGGTAAACAGGAACATCCTCAACCTTGTAGCATCTTCCAATACATTATTGAATTTGAAGGTATCACAAACTTCCAAGAAGCTTAAGATATGCTCATTCGGATCATCTAACGAACTCCCCCCAAACTGACATTGATTCTGAAGCATTTGAATTGTTGCTGGTTTAATCTCAAAATTGTTAGCGTTGATTGCCGGCCTCCTAATACTTGACTGTATATCCGTGACATTCGGCATGGCATAGTCCCAAAGTGATTTCTAATCGTTCCCCGCCATGTTCACTGGAATTTCTTGTTCTGCCAGTTTTTCTTCCTCGGGTGATACTGCACTAGTCGATTGCACTTTTCGGAACTTCCTTTCAATCTCGTCTGTATAAGGAAAAAGTTCCTTTCTCGCCCTTGATCTAGTGTGCATACACCCGCAAAGAATTCCTGCAAAGACAAGAAGAAAAATAAGTAATGTTTAAATTAAGACCGAATTGATTATAACTAATATGGAATTAATATTAAAAAAAATTCCCCGGCAACGGCGCCAAAAACTTGTTGGTTGATTTCACAATCAAAGCAAACGTGCAAGTATACACGATCAACAAGTAATATAGTGATAAAATAGAGTGTCGATCCCACAGAGAATTCTAATTAATAAACTCCAACTACTAGTACTATATCAATTCAATTTTATTTAAACAACCAATAATTGTGATTTTAAGAACTAAGAAACTAATTTTAATAAAGCAAGAAATTATTCTAAAAGAAAACAAGGAAACAAACTAAGAATTGATTGAATGCAGATAAATAACAATTAAGACTCCAATATCCCCAATTATGATTTTTAAATCAATTATTTAATTATCCCAATTACTATGTCTCATCTAAATTGTTAATAGGAATTCTCAAATGCCAAAAGCCCTTTCTCAAGTGATCATTTGCCTTCTATTTAACCCACATTAATTTTGCTATATCTCTATGCAAAACAATTGAATTAAACTCGTTACAATCCCAATTCCTTATGTGTTACATGCGGCAAATAGATATTCTCATTCTATTCACAAACCTAATTATTCACTGTGCAAATAACTAAGTCACATGTCATCATGCCCAGTTCTAACCCTAGAATTCCTTTCTCAATTCCTTCTAGAGTAACAAGGTAATTATTGGCCAGATAATTAAACAATCAGCACAAAGCAAGATGAACAATTCACTTCAACATAAATAATTGGAATAAATTAAATAATCAATTCATAACCATAAAAGGTTCCATTGGAATCTTAATAAAAGAAATTAGTTCATAACGAAAATAAAAACCAACAATAATTGATAAATCATCCTTAATGAATTACACAAATTAAAAGAATAAAGAAGAAGAAGAACTCCCAATCCTCAAAATCTGCTCTTGCTCCTTGATTAATCTCCCAATTGTGTAGAATCTCCGTCCCCCAATTCAATGCAAATAACCAATTTATACTCTTATTGTCCACTCTAGCAATCCCAATCCAAATATGCTTCAAACCATCTCCAAATAAGAGGTCAAACAAAAAGTCAATGCCAGTCAAATAGTCAAACACACGCCTTGTCCAGTCAACTGAAACTCCTCCCAGTACCCAACGGACTGGATTAGCAAAGAAATAAGCGCCCAAGTACCACGGTGGGATGAAAGGGATGCTCAAGCCCTTTTTTTTAGCAAATGCTCCCCATTGTTCTCACAGCTCCCAAACCTACAAATCAAAACATAAACACAAAGAAAACAAGATACTAAAAGACTCGAAAATACACAAATCTAAGCTCTAAGCTCAAGTATATCCAATCATCAACCATCACTCCATACCCCGGTATATTACCCAATCATCAAGAATAGTAACCCCACACAAAAAGGTAGAAATTCCACAATAAAATTCATATCAATATTTCAGCATAATGATATAGAAGAAATAATATCATTTATGAAGAAAATAACATCCCTTACCTCAAAATAACAGTATCTCTGATCGGAATATCGGATGTAAAGCCGAAGGAAACTTGCACTGAATAACAACTCTCAAAGTATCTAAATACTCACAAAATTTTGCTCGACAATATAGAGAGAGAAAACTTATGTTTCTGTTGTGATTTTCAATTCTAACTTAAGTGCCTATTTATAGGAAAATGGTAGAACGCCAAAGCAGACTAAATTAAAAAATTAATATATTAAATATTCTTCATTATACGCATGCTAGCCATCCAAGACCAACATGCCATCTTGGAAAAACAATAGCAACCCACATGTTTTAAAAATAAAAGTGGGTCCCACCCAATTTTAATAAAAAAAACATTTAATTTTCGAAACTTCAATAATTCATAATAAAAAGCACTTTTATCAGAAAAATATGAATTTTATGTCCATTCCATACGAAATCAAATTCTCTACAACTTTGTAGCTTTAAGTTTTTTCAAATTCTAAACCGAAAATATCTGAAATCCACAAACGGATGATTTTCAATACCTCATAAAATTTATAACAAATCATACGTTAATTTTTAACGCTTCAAAATTTGTGGACATATACTCAACTTATATATGTATAACATATCCAAAAATCACAACGATCCAATGGTCGGATCAAAATTATAACTCACGCAATAGAGTTTAAGAACACCGATTTTATTATTTAATACCTCCATTCCGACAAAATACTGATAAAACATCTCAGCTTTAATTCCTTCATTTATAACCACATAAAATAAATATTTTCTTATCATATAAATTAATAAATAATTATTGACAAATAATATTACATAATTACAATAATGACAACCAAATTTCGCTTCTGTGGAAAGAGGGGCTTTCCGATAAGATTTCTCCTAATCATGCGCCAAGAATTAGGTGACCAAACCTCTCCTTGACAGAATTTTCTAGACATTGCCAATAATGCTATCTAATAATATTATTCAAATAATATGAATTATTGATCTGATAATGGGAAATACTGTGCAGTGACAATTATTGAAACTACAATAATATAAAATATCAACGCAGCAATTATTGAATCAATAAAATAAAATATTAAACAATAATTATTGTAATAATTATTGAGTAGTGCCTTCTTACGTAAGAATTAATAATTCAAAAATACTGTACAATACTGTGTGCTACTGTGCAACCACACGTATTACTGCATTTTAACCACCGGGTAATCCAACAGTGTTAATGGTAACAATTACGCTGTTATTTATAAAAACTCAAACTTGTCATTTTCTTCATCCGACAGTTATTCTATTATGGGTCCCACAAATGACTGCGCCGTCGTACGGATATTCCTGACAAAAAGAATATTCCACGACCAAATGAATATTCCCCGACAACAATGAATATTTTATAACTACTTGCTTATTTTGCAAAATTTTCACATTTCACCCATAACCAAAATATTATAACAAATTAACTCCTTATTATTTCAAGATAATGAATAGAGGAAATTCAATTTTATTTATAATAAGTTGGGGTCTTACAACCTCCCCTCCTTATGAAATTTTTTCCTCAAAATTGACGTACGTACCTGGTGTTTCGAAAAGGTGAGGGTACCTTGCTTTCATTTTTGATTCCAACTCCCAGGTCATTTCTTCAATAGCATGGTTCCTCCACAAAACCATAACTTGTGGTATAACCTTTGTGCGTAGGACATGCTCTTTCCTATCCAAGATCTTGACAGGTACCTCCTCGTACGTTAAATCCTCGGCTATCTCGTCTGGTTCTAACGCAATAATGTGGTTTGGGTCGTCCACATATTTACGTAACATCGATACGTGAAAAATGTTATGAACACGCGACATACTTAGCGTTAAGGCGAGTCTATAGGCCATAGTTCCTACTCGATCGAGGATTTCAAATAAATCGAAGGTTTGAGCTTTCTTCTCTTCATCGACTCTTACTTCTAGAATAACGCCTTCTTGCACCTTTTCTTTATATTCATCAGCTCTTGTGTGTAGCTTAAGCGGTTTTAACTTTATCAATTAAAGTCGATTCTACTCATATATTTAACATCATAACGTGGGTCCCTAAAGTCTTTAACTCTATCTTTATCGTTTGTAAATTATACAAAATAGGTCTTTGTGTTCAACAATATCGCACTCGTACTCGCGTACGATCTTCTACTCAATGCGTCAGCTACCACGTTCGCTTTTCCAGGATGGTATGGTCAGAACAAGTGCTGAAATGAGTCGCCTCTTGAGCTCTTGGAAAATCTTCTCGCATTCCTCGCTCCATACGAATTTTGTATCTTTTCGGGTCAACTAAGTTAACGGAGTAGCAATTCGAGAAAATCCTTCCACGAATCTCGGATAATAACCAGCTAAGCCCAGAAAGCTACGTACTTCGGTCACCGACTTCAATTGCTCTCAACTGTGATTCATATCCCAATCTTGGATAACACGTCATAAGGGCACCTATCATTTTACCACCACACAAATATTGAGTCCCCTACGGAGAGTCTGGCTTTGGTGCATTCCACAAAGGAAGTCACCAAATAGAGGCTTAGGTACCAACTCTTATACTTGGGTTTTTAACTCCTGAAGTTCAATAGGAGCCATTCGATATGAGATTTTAGAAATGGGTTTTGTACCGGGTTCAAAGTCGATACAAAATTCAATATCACACTCTGGGGGTAGGCTAGGAAATTCTTCAGGAAATGCGTCAGGAGATTTACTAACAACAGAAATATCATTCAAATCTGACGTATTTTTGTTTAAATCCATGAAATGGGCTAAGAAAGCTTGACATCCATTTTTCAATAAACGAATGGCTTAATGGCTTGATATGAAAGTGTTTGACTTCACTGGTTTGGTTGCTTGAATTTGCATAATAGGTTGGTTAGGAATATGAAAACTAACAACCTTATGAAAACAATCAATTTTGGCATGATGAGTAGTTAACCAACCAATCCCTAAAATCACGTCAAATGTAAGTATCTATAAAGAGATCAGATCAACAGGTAATGTGATTGTGCCCACTTGGATCAAACAAGATTTATAAACAGTGGATATGATAAAAGTTTCTCCTAAGAGTCTCCACAGATAAGTTAAAGTTTAATTTCTCCGGAGTCAAGTTTAAACGTTGAGCACAAGCAGGAGTGATAAAAGAATGGGTAGAACCGGTATCTAATAAGGTATAAACTTCGCAAGAATTTATAATTAACTAACCGGTGCTACCTTCGTTCGGGTTAGTCACTTTTTGCGCAGTCACGACAAACGCTCTTCCAGAAACCACCGATCTTGTTTTGTCCGTATTCGCCTTTGGTGCCACCATCCCTGCTGGACTTGATTTCTCTATAGGAAAAAATTGAGCTATGTGACCGTATTTTCCATAACTAAAACATACCTTGGAAGGCTGTGAATAGTTTGGACTTATATGTCCCTCCTCTCCGCATTTGTAGCATCTAATCAAGCGGTGCGTTCTCCTCCCTAGAATTTGTTCTTGGTGGTCTTTGGTCTTTCGGCAACGTCTTCCCATCATCGTTAAATCTTATTTTCTTAAAATTTCCACTTGAATTATTTCTTTTATTATCTTGGCCATGATTACCACCGAAGTGGTTACCATTTTTGGCATGATATTTTCCTTCACGATGGTTATCATTTTTTCGATGACCGTTGCCACCGGTTTGATTATCATTGAGTTGTTGATCGTTATTCTTCGATTGAGCTAACTCATTATCGCGCTCCAATAACTGAGCCATATTCACAACATCTGAATATAAACAAAGTTTGTGAGAAATGAGGTATTGACGTATTTCGGGTTTCAAACCTCGCAGAAATATTCGCGCCATTCTCTCCTCATTATCAACCAAATGGGATGCAAATCGGGACAACTCGGCAAACTTAGCTTCGTACTGCGACACGTTCATATTGTTTTGCTCCAGCTTGATGAACTCTACCTCCTTCATGTGACGAATACTTTCAGGAAAGTACTTGTTATTGAACAGTTTCTGAAATGTTTCCCAAGACATATTGAGTGTGGCAGGCTGGGTACGCTTCACAGATTCCCACTAGTAATCTGCTTCACCATGGAACATAAAGGTGGCGAATGGAACCTTCTGTTCCTCCGTGCATCCCAAGATATCAAATATCTTGGTAATTTGCTTAACCCACGTTTCCGCCTTAATCGGATCTGGCTTTCCAAAGAATTCTAGTGGTCCCAACTCCTTGAATCGCTTGGTCAGGATGACAAACCAGCGTTATCATTTCCACCCGTATTTTGTACACGAGTCTCCCTCGTCTGATTTTGCATGAACTAAAAAAAGTTTGTAAACATCCCATCATTCATCGTTTGCTCGTTAGTGTTGTTTACAGGAGGAATATTGCCTTCCTGTTTCACGTTCTCCTGATTGGTGACTAAAGGTGTTTCTACAGTCTCATACACTCCATTGTTAACGTTCTCAGCTGCCATTCTTAAATACTATAATAAAACATGGGTTAATTAAACAAATTAACATATCACATAATATCCCTATATTATGACCGGCCAACAAATAAGCTTAGGTAGGACATACTAGCGAAGGATTTACTTATCTCTCCCCTCCTAGTTCTATTCCCCGATCTCTGCCAGAGACCATATCCCTAAGCTCTGATACCAACTGTGACACCCCCAAAATAGGTATACATCACCCATTCTGAGTCGCCAAATACATGGTACAGAAACAACTACAACATCATTAATATAATTGTCGTGCAAAATACGACAACACAAATACTGTGAGTTTAAATACAAATATTATCTTCTAGACAATATCCACACTCAAATAAGTCCTCATTACACTTATTGATACACTATTTTACAAAATAGTGAGGACTACTATAATAACTGCCTTGGACCATCACTCCATACCCCGACTAATTCCAGCTAAATTCTCACCTCCTGAGAAGAAAAATGGAACAAAAAAGAAAAGGGTGAGCTCAACTCGCCCAGTAAAGAATATTATGACTAAGATAATATACAACAAATTATCCTTAGTCTTCAACAGGTAAAATCTGATAGAATATAATAGACAACAAGTTTTAGATCAACAACTGCAGCGAAAACAACAATTCATTAGAAGAGTTAAGTAGAGAATGAAATCTACTATCACCTATGAATTTAAAAGTCCATCATCAATATTTTATCCCTGTAACATCAATTAATATACATCTTGCATCAAATATTCATCTTTGCACTACGGGCCAAAGATATTCATTTGTATCACCAGTTGGTCATGTTCATCTCAACACCTGTTCATTTTTGCACTACGAGCCAAAGATATTCATCAGGTAATCATTCATCTTTGCAATATAGGCTAAAGATATTCATCAGGTAATCATTCATCTTTGCACTACAGGCCACATATATTCATCAAGTATCATCATTAAGGACTGAGGATGATGAAAAACATTTTAGAGAACGAATCCAGTAAGATAAAAGGACAAAGATTAGGGATTCGTACTTTAGATATTTCAAATTTAAAAATATTCCATAATAACCCATAATGAAGTAACATTCAAGAATGAAGATCAAAACATGGATACAATCAAAGATAGTAAGCATAATAGACATCTGGGACAAAGAAGAGAAAATTTTATTTTTCGGTGAATAATGTCGTATTAGTGAATAGTGCCGTATACGTGAATAGTGTCGTAAATGTGAATAGTAACCCCGACACAAAAAGGTAAAAATTCTACAATAAAATTCATATCAATATTTTAGCATAATGATATTGAAGAAAATAACATCCCTTACCTCAAAATAACAGTATTTCTGATTGGAATATCGGATATAAAGCCGAAGGAAACTTGCACTGAATTGCAACTCTCAAAGTATCTAAATACTCACAAAAATTCGCTCGACAATATAGAGAGAGAAAACTTATGTTTCTGGTGTGATTTTCAATTCTAACTTAAGCGCCTATTTATAGGAAAATGCTAGAACGCCAAGGTAGACTAAATTAATAAAATAATATTTTAAATATTCTTCATTCTACGCATGCTAGCCATCCAAGACCAGCATGCCATCTTGGAAAAACAATAGCAGCCCACATGTTTTAAAAACAAAAGTGGGTCCCACCCAATTTTAATAAAAAATATTTAATTTTCAAAACTTCAATAATTCATAATAAATAGCCCTTTTATCAGAAAAATACGAATTTTATGTCCATTCCATATGAAATTGAATTCTCTACAACTTTGTAGCTTTAAGTTTTTCCAAATTCCAAACTAAAAAATATCCGAAATCCACAAACGGATGATTTTCAATACCTCATATCATAAAATTCATAACAAATCATATGTTAATTTTTAACGGTTCAAAATTTGTGGACATATACTCAACTTATATATGTATAACATATCCAAAAATCACAACGATCCAACGGTCGGATCAAAATTATAACTCACGCAATAGAGCTTAAGAACACCGATTTGATTATTTAATACCTCCATTCCGATAAAATACTGATAAAACACCTCAGCTTTAATTCCTTCATTTATAACCACATAAAATAAATATTTCCTTATCATATAAATCAATAAATAATTATTCACAAATAATATTATAGAATTACAATAATGACAACCAAAGCCTGCTCTCGTGAAAGAGGGGCTTTAGATAAGGATTTCTCCTTATTGGCGCGTAATTAGGTGACCAAACCTCTCATTGACAGAACTATATAGACATTGCCAATAATGCTATCTAATAATATTATTCAAATAATATGAATTATTGATCTGATAATGGGAAATACTGTGTAGTGACAATTATTGAAACAATAATAATATAAAATATCAACACATCAATTATTGAATCAATAAAATAAAATATTGAACAGTAATTAATGTAACAATTATTGAGTAGTGCCTTCTTACGTAAGAATCAATAATTCAAAATATCTTGTAATATCTTGTTTTTTATCTGTACCCACGCCAGACATTCGTTGTATTTTAACCACCAGGTAATCTAATAGTGTTAACGGTAATAATTTCGCCGTTATTTATAAAAACTCAAACTTGTTGTTTTCTTCATCCGACAGTTATTCTGTTATGGGTCCCACAAATGACTACGCCGTCGTACGAATATTCCCGACAAAAAGAATATTCCACGACCAAACGAATATTCCCCGACAATAATGAATATTTTATAACCACTTGCTTAATTTGTAAAATTTGAACATTTCACCCATAACCAAAATATTATATCAAATTAACTCCTTATTATTTCAAGATAATGAATAGAGGAAATTCAATTTTATTTATAATAAGTTGGGGTCTTACATGAGCCATGGAATACATCTCTCCAAGAAACAGGCCCCAAAGACACCTGAAGAGAGAGACCGTATGAGTAAGATTCCTTATGCTTCAGCAATAGGATCTATCATGTACGGTATGATATGTACTAGACCAGATGTCACTCATGCACTTAGTGTAACAAGCAGATATCACCAAATCCGGAGAAAAAACACTTGGAAGGCAATGAAAATATCCTAAAGTACTTGAGAAGAACTAAGGATGTATTTACGTGTCACTGATGGTCCGAATTGAAACTAGAGGGTTTCACAGACTCAAGTTTTTAAATGGACCAAGATGACAATAAATTCATTTCGTGGTATGTGTTTACCTTAAACGGTGTATGATGAGTTGGAAGAGTTCCAAATAGCAAAAAGTTGTTGATTCAAAGGATGATGCACGAGTACATAGTCGCAAGTGAAGTCGCAAAGGAAGTCGTTTGGATGAAGAAGTTCATTACCGAACTTGCTGTGGTTCCTAGCATTACAGGACTAGTACCTTTATTCGTGGACAACACCGAGTACATTGCGCATGCTAAGGAACCCAGGTCTCATCAGAAATCCAAACACGTGTTGCGGCGGTTTCATTTGATCAGAGAGATCATTGAAAGATGAGACGTCACCCTGGAGCGTGTGGACTGTCAAGACAATATTGCAGATCCATTTACTAAAGTGTTAACATAACATCAGTTCGATCGTCACTTAGAGAAGATGGGTATGATATACCACGATGATTGGCTTTAGTGCAAATGGGAGATTGAAAGTAGTATGCATACAAGCCAATCATGTATGATGATAAATCATATACTTTGTAATCAATCTTATTTATTTATTAATAAAATAATTATTTATTAAAGGCATTTAATTATCTACATGGTGCTGTTTTAATAATATGTAATAAACCCATAGTTTTAAGCAATGCTTTTAGAATCATGATTAGTGAATCCGGATAGATTGGTACATACGTTGCTTGTTCATTGGATGAAGATGATTGATCTCATGATCATTTGTGTGGAGACACTAAAGCAAGTATGTAGGTGCTTATTGGAGAATAAGTTCACTGAACGTGACTCACTAAGGAATACCTAATGGAGTTTTACTTGCCTGTCAATAGGAATTCCTATAATGATAGTAGTACAAATGATCTTTAGACTTGAGATCATCATAGTATCTTATATATAATGATTTACACTTTGACTTATTCCTTAAGACTCTTAGAGTATATCAAAGGGTATGTTTGGGTATAATAAGTTATATATGGAGATAATGAATGATCAATAAAGAATCTACCACTTCTAGTAAAAGAAAAGAAATGTCCTATGTGATTCGATAAATGACAATCCAGGAATCCTTGGCCAAGGTGGAATGAAATTAGAAAGTAGTTTTTAATTTGCATTCATTCAGAGTTGTGCATTTGGGAATCGAAATACATATAATTAAATAAAATAAGACTTGACAGTAATTCTATGTCTTATATTTAATTGGGACATTGTATGGTGAAAGAATTGAATTGTACGGTAACTATTTACTCAAAGGTTCTTTTATGATTAATGTTGAAATTTATATTATCTGGAAAGTCGTTGATCGCTAGGGAGGCTTATCCCTATTCTAGAATAAAAATTATTTATTTAAATAAATTAATAGATTAATTTATTTATTTAAATAAGATTAGAATTGTTCTAATTGATTTATTCACAACCGGTTTAATATGGAGAACCTAAAGGGTCACACCATAAAAGGAAGAATAATTATTTAAGAAGTTAATGGCATAATCGTAATAATATGTTAAGTATATTTAATTATCGACATGTCGGTTGCTCTCTCTTGGTCGGGTTGACTCATTATCGCGCTCCAATAACTGAGCCCTATGCACAACATCTGAATACAAACACAGTTTGTGAGAAATTAGGTATTGACGTATCTCGGGTTTCAAACCTCTTAGAAACATCCACGTCATTCTCTCCTCATTATCAATCAACTGGGACGCAAACCGAGACAACTCGACAAACTTAGCTTCGTCTTTGCGCCACTGGTCATATTGTTTTTGCTCAAGCTTGATGAACTCTACCTCCTTCATATGACGAATACTTTCGTGAAAGTACTTGTCATTGAATGACTCTTGGAACTTCTCCCAAGACATTTTGAGTCCCAAGAGGTTTGAGTACGCTTTACTGATTCCCACTAGTAATGCGCCTCTGCCGCAACATAAAGGTGGCAAAGGAACCTTTTGCTCCTGGAGCATCCCAAGACATCAAATATCTTATTGATCTGCTTTATCCACGTCTCCGCCTTAAGTGGTTTTGGCTCTCCAAAAAACTCCAGTGGTCCTAGCTCCTTGAACTGCTTAACGGTGACCTTCCGAGAGTTGTCAGTGTTTCCACCTGCATTTTGGACAGGAGCCGCTTTCGCCTGATGTTGCATGAATTGCATAAAGCCTCTGAACATCCCATCGTTCACCATTTCATCGGTGTTATTGTTTACATGAGGATTATTATCTTCCCAAGGCACATTATCCTGGGCATTAATATGTGGTGACTCAACGGTCTCATGTGCTTCATTGTTTATCTCAACATTTTCGGATGCCATTTTTAAATACTACCACAAAACAAGGGTTAATTAACATATCACATATTATCCCTATACTTTAACCGACCAATTAAATACCTAATAAACATAGGTAGGTCATACTAGCGAAGGAATTCCCCGTCTCTCCCCTTCTAGTTCTTGTCTCATATCTCAGCCAGGGATCATATCCCTAAGCTTTGATACCAACTGTGACGCCCCCAAAATAGGTATACATCACCCATCTTGAGTTGCCAAATACATGGTACAAAATTCAAATACAACTTAATTATACAACAAATAAGTGTAAAATACTTGCAGAAAACATAATCTAAGAGTTTTAATAAGAATATTGTCATCTAGACAATATCCACCCTCAATGGAGTCCTCATTACATTTATTGTCACACTATTTAATAGAATAGTGAGGACTACTAATGCTATCATCTGGACCGTCACTCCGTTCCCCGACTAGTCCCGGCTACGTTCTCATTTCCTGAAGAGAACAATGAAAGAAAGGGTGAGCTCAACTAGCCCAGTAAGAAATATTATGACTAAGATAATGCATAATAAATTATCATTAGTCTTCAACAATGTTAAACTGATAAAATACAATAGACATCAAGTTTAACTGCAGCGGAATAAGCAATCCATTAGAAGAGTCAAGTAGAGTATGATATCTACTATCTTCTATGATTTAAAATGTTTTCATCAATTTTTATCGCTGAGACTCAGGTTAATAAATAAACCACATCATCGAGTCATCCCTGAACTACGGGACAAGGATATACATTAAATCATCAATGGTCATTACTATACCGAATAATCCCTGGTCATAATCATACCAAAAACTGTCCATTAATGCACTACAGGCTACTTTGGACTTTTACCACATCATTTATAACATTACAGGTCATGATTATACCGAATAATCCCTGGTCATAATCATACCAAGTCCATCTATGCACGTAAGCCAAAGATGACTTTCATCACAATATAAGCATGAGGATGATGACAATGACATAATAATTCAATAAAACAAGTTCAAGAATAAATTTTAAAGATTTATAAGTTAATTTATCTTGAAATCAATTACGTCAAAATTGTCAACATGATACTACTTTGTGGAGTAAAATTCAAGAATGCTCAGAAGAATATTTCCATGAAAAGATACCAGATGAAGCACAAATATTCAGGATATTCTATTAATTTCATGGAGTATAGAAGACAAAACTTTAACCAAATGAGTATCATAGAATATATGAGACTGCAAATGGATTTTCACCCGCCATGCGGTAATCCACTTAGACAGATCATTTCCACAATTTAATAAGGAATGAATACGAAGGATCATTCACCATGCATGTGATAATCCACATAGACAGGTTATTCCAACAGAATAATAAAGAATGGAACCAGGTCATGTGTAATCCACACAGACAAGATATTCCAACAAAATAATTAGGAATGGAATAACGGAAGAATTCACCATCCATGCGATAGACCGCACAGACAGGTTATTCCAACAGAATAATAAAGAATGGAACCAGGTCTAGCGTAATCCGAACAGTCAGGATATTCCAACAGAATAATAAAAAATGGAATAACAAAGAATTCACCATGCATACGATAGATGCGCATGTACATGTTATTCCAAAGAGAATAATAAAGAATGGAACCAGTGTCTAATAGAATCCGCATGCATGTGATATTCCAATAGAATAATAAAGAATGGAATAATAGAAGAATTTCACCATGTATGCGGTACTTCGCATAGAAAGGTATTCCAACATAATAATAAAGAATGGAATAACAGAATCTCTCTTCATGAATATGAAAGAAATAATACCCCTTACCTTAGAAAGAAACTGGGTACTGGAGTAGAGAGGTAGCAGACTTCTCTTCTTCTTTCTCTCTATAATTTCTTTCTATAATAATTGCTCTAAAGCTTTAGTGAATTAGTGAGAAATGAAAGAAGAATGAGCTTCTATTTATAGGAAAATATAGTTTCGATAATTGCACGTTTTGGGGCTCGAAACATTACAGTACAATGCCTTCAACTTGTCTTTCAATTTTAATTTAGTCCTGCAAGTATTATCAAACTTGCACCACCTCCCCTAATAGTAAATAATGTGAATCAATAGTTCAATCATGTGAATCAATAGTTATAATCATGTGAAAATACGAATTACAGTATAGTACCTCCATCTATACCTCCATTTTTAACTTAGTCATGCAAGTATTATCAATCTTGTACCAACTCCCCTAATAGTACAAGAATGTAAATCAATAGTACACACATGTGAACAAATAGTTATAATCATGTGAATTAATAGCAATTAATTGCTCATTTATCCGAGATTAATTACACCGGTAGTCAAGAAAACTTCCAGACATTAATTAATATCAAAATAAATGTAGATTTCCACTAACACTAATAATTCCAACACAATGGAACTATCAATTTCATCTTTAATCAACACAAATTTATTCATCATTAATATTATAACTCACAATATTTAACAACCGTGTCGTTCCTCGTGAAAGAGGGGGCTTTTCGATAAGGATTTTTCCTTATTGGCGCGCAATTAGATGACCAAACCTCTCCTTGATGTAACTTCTAGACATTGTAAATATTGCAATTTAATAATATGAATAACTTTGTTGTCTCAATTATTGATTTAATAATATATCATATTATGCACGATGATAATCTTTGTGACAATAATCGAATCAATAATATGAGAGATATGATGCAAAGTGAATTATCGTAATAATAATTGAGTATAACCGAGTGACTTCTCACTTAAGCATCAATAATCAATACCGTGCTACTATGCAACCACGCCAGACATCTTTGTATTTTACTACCGGATAGTTCAACAGGTTTAACGGTAAAACTTCCTCCGTTATTTTAAAAAAGATAATTATGTCATTTTCTAACTACGACAATACTTCCGTTGTGGGGTCCACCAATAATTGTGCCGTCGTACGAATATTCCCTATTAAAACGAATATTCCCCGACCAATCGAATATTATATAAACACTTGCTTACTTTGCAAAATTTATAAATATTACCCACAACTATAACATTATATCAAATCCACACCATGATATTCAAAAATATATTTTGAGAAAATTATTCTTTATTCATAAAAGTTGGGGTCTTACAACCTCCCCTTCTTATGAAATTTCATCCTCGAAATTAGGGTGTGTACCTGGTATGTCGAAGATGTGAGGATACCTTGATTTCATTTCAGATTCTAACAATTTATTATATATATCAACAATTTATTATTTACAAATAATATTACAAAACTACAATATTGACAACCATGTCGCTCCTGTGAAAGAGGGGCTTTCGATAAGGATTTCCCTCCTATTGCGCGCGAATTAGGTGACCAAACCCCTTTCCTCGATGTAACTTTCTGACATTGTCAATAATGCTATCTAATAATATTATTAAAATAATATGAATTATTGATTTGATAATTTGAAATATTGTGCAATGACAATTATTGAATCAATAATATAAAATATCAACGTAGCAATTATTGAATCAATAAAATAAAATATTAAACAGTAACTACTGTAGGAATAATTGAGTATAACTGAGTGACTTCTCACGTAAGCATCAATAATCAATTTCGTGTGCTACTATGCAACCACGCGTATTACTGTACTTATATCACCGGATATTTCAATAGTTAACGGTAAAACTTTCGTCGTTATTTTTATAAAAAGTTATTTCTGTCGTTTTCTAACTCCGACAACAATTTCGTTGTGGGGTCCACCAATGATTGTACCGTCATACGGATATTCCCCGATAAAAAGAATATTCCCCGACCAAACAAATATTTTATAACAACTTGCTTACTTTGCAAAATTTATAAATATTACCCACAACTATAACATTATATCAAATCCATACCATAATATTCAAAAATATATTTTGAGAAAAAAATAATCTTTATTAATAAAAGTTGGGGTCTTACAACCTCCCCTTCTTATGAAATTTCATCCTCGAAATTGGTATACGTACCTGGTATATCGAAGAGGTGAGGATACCTTGATTTCATATCAGATTCTAACTCCCAGGTCATTTCCTCAACATTGTGGTTTCTCCATAGAACTTTGACTTGAGGTATAACTTTAGAGCGTAGAATATGATCCTTCTTATACAAGATTTTAACAGGTACCTCTTTATATGTTAAATCTTCCTATATCTCGTCTGGTTCTAATTCAATAATGTGGTTCGGGTGTTTCACATATTTACGTAACATAGATATGTGAAAAATGTTATGAACACGAGACATACTTAGCGGTAAGGCGAGTCTATAGGCCACAGGTCCTACTCGATCGAGGATTAAAAATGGGCCAATGAATAGAGGATTGAGCTTTCCTCTCTTTCCAAATCTTGTAACTCCTTTCCATAGAGCAACACGTAACAACACATGATCTCCAATATTGAATTCCATGTCCTTTCGATGAAGATCAACATAACTCTTTTGTTGAACTTGTGAGGTTTTTATACGTTGTCGGATCGTTTGAATATTTTTCATAGTCATTCGTACCAAATCCGATCCCAGCAACGTTGCTTCACCCACCTCATCCTAACATACTGGAGAACAACACTTTCTTCAATACAACGCCTCAAATGGAGCCATGCTAATACTTGCTTGATAACTTTTGTTGTAGGAAAACTCCACCAATGGTAAGAACTTGTCCCAACTTCCCTTGAAGTCAAGGACACAAAGTCTTAATAAATCTTCAAGAGTTTGAATAGTCCTTTTCGACTGCCCATCCGTTTGAGGATGATATGCCGAACTAAATCGTAAATCTGTGCCCATAGCTTTTGCAAACTAACCCAAAATCTTAAAGTGAATCTTGGGTCTCGATCAGAAACTACAGATACTGGCATACCATGCAATCTTACGATCTCATTTATGTACATACTAGAAAGATGTTCAAGTGTAAAAGTTTCTTGTATCGATAAGAAATGAGTAGACTTGGTCAATCTATCAACAATGACCCAAATCGCATCTATGCCTTGAGAAACCTTGGGAAGACCAGTAATGAAATCCATGGTAATGTGCTCCCACTTTCATTCTGGAATTTCAAGTGGTTACAATGGACCTTTTGGCACTTAATGCTCCGCCTTGACTAGTTGACAAGTTAGACACCTTGAGATAAACCCCGATATCTCTCTCTTTATATTGCTCTACCAAAATGTATGTCGAAGATCACGATACATTTTGATACTTCCAGGATGGATTACAAATGGTGTGTTGTGCGCCTCCATCATGATTTTATACTTCAAGTCAGAATCGTTAGGAACACAAAGTCTAGAGTTGTTTTGAAGTATTCCTTCTTCATTGATTCTTGCTTCCGGAATAGAACCTTCTTGCACTTTATTTCTCATACGCATCAGCTCCAGGTCTTTAACTTGAGCAGCTTTAACTTTATCGATTAAAGTCGATTCCACTCGTATATTCTCCATCATCACATGGGTCCCTGGAGTCTTTAACTCTATTTCCATCCTTTCCAAGTCATACAAAATGGGTGTTTGCATTGACAATATTGCACTCGTACCCACATATGATCTTCCACTCAATGTGTCAGCTACTACGTTCGCTTTTCCAAGATGGTATTAGATGGTATAATCATAATCTTTCAACAACTCAAGCCATCATCATTGCCGCATGTTGAGTTCCTTTTGAGTGAAGAAATATTTGAGGCTTTTATGATCCGTATAGATCTCCACCTTCTCTCCATAGAGGTAATGCCTCCAAATCTTAAGCGCAAAAATGACTGCTGCCAACTCTAGATCATGAGTAGGATAATTCCTCTCATATTCTTTGAGTTGTCGAGAGGCATAGGCTATGACTTCCCCATGTTGCATAAGAACAAATCCTAACCCTTTGCTTGAAGCATCACTGTAGATGACAAATTCCTCCGAGCCAGATGGTATTGTCAGAACAGGTGCTGAAATGAGTCTCCTCTTGAGTTCTTAAAAACTCTTTTCACATTCCTTGCTCTAATCGAATTTTGTATCTTTTTGAGTCAGCTGAGTTAATGGGGTAGCGATTCAAGAAAACCCTTCTACAAATCTCCAATAATAACCAGCTAAGCCGAGAAAGCTACGTACTTCAGTCACTGACTTAGGTTACTCCCAGCTTTGAATTTCTTCAATCTTTGCCGGGTCAACAGATATTCCATGATTTGATATCACGTGCCCAAGGAATGCAACTTCCTCAAGCCAGAATTCACATTTCTTTAACTTGGCATAAAGCTTGTTTTCACGAAGCTTTTGGAGTATCAGCCTCAAGTGTTGCTCATGGTCTTCGCGGGTTTTGGAGTATATGAGGATGTCATCAATAAAGACGACCACAAAGTGATCCAAATATTCCTTGAATACTCGGTTCATCATATCCATGAAGGCAGCAAGAGCATTAGTCAATCCAAAAGACATGACTAGGAATTCATAATGCTCGTACCGAGTTCTGAAAGCAGTCTTTGGAATGTCACCGATTTTAATCTTCAACTAATGATATCCGGAACAAAGATCAATCTTTAAAAAGAATTTGGCGCCTTGCAACTGGTCAAATACGTCATCAATACGTGGCAATGGGTACCTATTTTTGATGGTGACATGATTCAACTCCCGATAATCAATATAAAGTCGCATACTTCCATCTTTCTTCTTTACGAATAGAACAGGAGCACCCCAAGGAGACGTTCTAGGATGAATGAAATTGATGTCTAACAATTCCTGTAGTTAAGTTTTTAACTCTTGAAGTTCAATAGGAGCCATTCGATATGGGGCTTTGGAAATGGGTTTTGCACCAGATTCAAGGTCGATACAAAATTCAATTTCACGTTCTGGGGGTAGGCCATGAAGTTCTTTAGGGAATACGTCAGGAAATTTATTAACAATAGAAATATCATTTGAAATCTGACGTATCTTTAATTAAATCCGTGACATGGGCTAAGAAAGCTTGACATCCATTTATCAATAAAGGAATAACTTTATGACTTGATATGACAGTGATTGATTTTAGTGGTTTGGTTACTTGAATTCGCATAATAGGTTGGTTAGGAATATAAAATCTAACAACCTTACGAAAACAATCGATTTTAGCATGATGAGTAGTTAAACAATCAACCCCTAAAATCACATCAAATGCAAGAATTTTCAAAGAAATAAGATCGACAGGTAACATGCGGTTACCGATTTGAATCAAACAAAACTTATAAACCATGGATGTAATGAAGGTTTCTCCCAACGGAGTTTCAACAGATAAGTCAAAGTCTAATTTCTCTGTAGTCAAATTTAAACGTTGAGCGTAAGTAGGAGAAATAAAGGAATGGGTAGAACCGGTATCAAATAAAGTATAAACTTCACTAGAGTTTATGATTAGCTTACCCGTGATCACCTCGTTCGGATTCCTCGCTTTTTGGGAGGTTACGACAAATGCTCTCCCTTGAACTACTGGTTTTGTCTTGTCTGGGGCACCCTTTGATGCCTCCATCCCAGCTGGACTTGACTTTGGTACACGATAAAATCGGGCTAGGTGACCTTCTTTTCCACAATTATAACATGCTTTGGACTGCATCGTGCAGTTTGGACTTATGTGTCCTTCCCCTCCATATTTGTAATATACGATAGGTGGTCGTTCTTTTCTTTACTTAACAACAAAATTTGGTCTTTGACGTCTTTCCATCCTTGTTGAATCTCCTCTTCTTGAAATGTCCACTCTTATTGTCATGACCATGATTACCACCGAAGTGATTATCATTTCTGGCATGTTGATTCCCTCCATGTTTGTTGTCATCACTTCGATGATCGCTACCACCGGTATTATCGACTTTTGGTTGCTTCTCTCTCTTGGTTGGGTTGACTCATTATCGCTATCCTCAATAATCGAGCCATATTCACAACATCTCGAATACAAACACGCTTTGTGAGAAATTAGGTATTGACGTATCTCGGTTTTCAAACCTCTTAGAAACATCCGCGTCATTCTCTCCTCATTATCAACCAAGTGGGATGCAAACCGAGACAATTCGGCAAACTTAGCTTCGTACTACGCAACGGTCATATTGTTTTGCTCAAGCTTGATGAACTCTACCTCCTTCATGTGATGAATACTTTCAGGAAAGTACTTGTCATTGAATAGCTCTTGGAACTTCTCCCAAGACATTTTGAGTGCGGCATGTTGAGTACGCTTTATAGATTCCCACCAGTAATCTGCCTCTTTTCGCAACATGAAGGTGGCAAAGGGAACCTTTTTCTCCTCGGAGCATCCCAAGACATCAAATATCTTGTTGATCTGCTTTATCCACGTCTCCGCCTTAAGTGGTTTTGGCTCTCCAAAAAACTCCAGTGGTTCTAACTCCTTGAACTGCTTAACGGTGACCATCCGAGAGTTGTCAGTGTTTCCACCTGCATTTTGGACAGGAGCCGCTTTCGCCTGATGTTGCATGAATTCCATAAAGCCTCTAAAATCCCATCGTTCACCATTTCATTGGTGTTATTGTTTACATAAGGATTATTGTCTTCCTATTGCACATTATCCTGGGCATTAATATGTGGTGACTCAACGGTCTCATGTGCTTCATTGTTTATCTCAAAATTTTCGGATGCCATTTTCAAATACTGCCACAAAACAAGGGTTAATTAACATATCACATATTATCCCTAAACTCGACCACCCAATTAAATACCAAATAAACTTAGGTAGGTCATACTAGCGAAGGAATTCCCCGCTTTCTCCCTCCTAGTTCTTGTCTCACATCTCACCAGGATCATATCCTAAGCTTTGATACCAACCGTGACGCCCCCCAAATAGGTATACATCACCCATCTTGAGTTGCCAAATACATAGTACAAAATTCAAATACAACATAATTATACAACAGTCGTGTAAAATATAACAAAACATAATCTAAGAGTTTTAATAAGAATATTGTCATCTAGATAATATCCACACTCAATGGATTCCTCATTACATTTATTGTCACACTATTTAACAGAATAGTGAGGACTACTAATGCTATCGCCTAGACCATTACTCCGTTCCCCGACAAGTCCCGGCTACGTTCTCATATCCTGAAGAGAACAGTGAAAGAAAGGGTGAGCTCAACTAGCCTAGTAAGAAATATTATGACTAAGATAATGCAGAATAAATTATCATTAGTCTTCAACAATGTTAAACTGATAAAATACAATAAACATCAAGTTTAACTGCAGCGGAATAAGCAATCCATTAGAAGCATCAAGTAGAGCATGATATCTACTATCTTCTATGATTTAAAATGTTTTCATCAATTTTTATCGCTGAGACTCAGGTTAATAAATAAACCACATCATCGAGTCATCCCTGCACTACGGGCCAAGGATATTCATTAAATCATCAATGGTCATGACTATACCGAATAATCCCTGGTCATAATCATACCAAAACTGTCCATCAATGCATTACAGGCTACTGAGGACTTTTACCACATCATTTATAACAATACAGGTCATGATTATACCGAATAATCCCTGGTCATAATCATTCCAAGTCCATCTATGCACGTAAGCCAAAGATGACTTTCATCACAATATAAGCATGAGGATGATGACAATGACATAATAATTCAATAAATCAAGTTCAAGAATAAATTTTAAAGATTTATAAGCTAATTTATCTTGAAATCAATTACGTCCAAATTGTCAACATGATACTACTTTGTGGAGTAAAATTCAAGAATGCTCAGAAGAATATTTCCATGAAAAGATACCGGATGAAGCGTAAATATTCAGGATATTCCACTAATTTCATGGAGTATAGAAGCCAAAACTTTAACCAAATGAGTATCATAGAATATATGAGACTGCAAATGGATTTTCACCCGCCATGCGGTAATCTACGTAGACATATCATTTCCACAATTTAATAAGGAATGAATACGAAAGATCATTCACCATGCATGTGATAATTCACATAGATAGGTTATTCCAATAGAATAATAAAGAATGGAACCAGGTCATGCGTAATCCGCACAGATAGGATATTCCAACAAAATAATAAGGAATGGAATAACATAAGAATTCACCATGCATGCGATAGACCTCACAGACAGGTTATTCCAACAGAATAATAAAGAATGGAACTAAGTCTAGCGTAATCCGTACAGACAGGATATTCCAATAGAATAATAAAGAATGGAATAACAAAGAATTTCCCATGCATACGATAGACCGCACAGACAGGTTATTCCAACAGAATAATATAGAATGGAACCAGGTCTAGCTTTATCCGCATGCATGTGATATTCCAATGTAATAATAAAGAATGGAATAATGTAAGAATTTCACCATTATGCGGTACTTAGATAGACAAAGTTATTCTAACATAATAATAAAGACTGGAATAACAGAAGCTCTCTTCATGAATACGAAAGAAATAATACCTCTTACCTTAGAAAGAAACTGGATACTGGAGTAGAGAGGTAGCAGACTTCTCTTCTTCTTTCTCTCTATAATTTCTCTCTATAATAATCGCTCTAAAGCTTTAGTGAATTGGTGAGAAATGAAAGAAGAATGAGCTTCTATTTATAGGAAAATATAGTTTCGATAATTGCACGTTTTGGGGCTCGAAATATTACAGTACAATACTTTTAACTTGTCTTTCATTTTTAATTTAGTCCTGCAAGTATTATCAAACTTGCACCACCTCCCCTAATAGTAAATAATGTGAATCAATAGTTCAATCATGTGAATCAATAGTTATAATCATGTGAATATACGAATTACAGTATAGTACCTCCATCTATACCTCTATTTTCAACTTAATCATGCAAGTATTATCAATCTTGCACCAACTCCCCTAATAGTACAAGAATGTGAATCAATAGTACACACACGTGAACAAATAGTTATAATCATGTGAATTAATAGCAATTAATTGCTCATTTATCCGATTAATTACCCGACTGGTCAGTAAAACTTCCAGACATTAATTAATATCGAAATAAATGTAGATTTCCACTAACACTAATAATTCCAACACAATGGACTATCAATTTCATCTTTAATCAACACGAACTTATTCATCATTAATATTATAACTCACAATATTTAACAACCAGGTCGTTCCCAGGAAAGATGGGGCTTTTCGATAAGGATTTCTGCTTATTGGCGCACAATTAGATGACCACACCTCTCCTTGACAGAACTTCTAGACATTGTAAATATTGCAATTTAATAATATGAATAACTTTGTTGTCTCAATTATTGATTTAATAATATATCATATTATGTAGATGATACTGTGACAATAATCGAATCAATAATATGAGAGATATGATGCAGCAATTACTGTAGCAATAATTGAGTATAACTGAGTGACTTCTCACGTAAGCATCAATAATCAATACCGTGTGTTACTATGCAATCACGCGTATTACTGTACTTTTACTACTGGATAGTTCAACAGTTTAACGGTAAAACATCTGCCATTATTTTTAAAAAGATAATTATGTCATTTTCTAACTACGACAATACTTTCGTTGTGGGGTCCACCAATGATTGTGCCGTCGTACGAATATTCCCTGTTAAAACGAATATTCCCCGACCAATCGAATATTATATAAACACTTGCTTACTTTATAAAATTTATAAATATTACCCACAACTATAACATTATATCAAATCCACACCATAATATTCAAAAATATATTTTGAGAAAATTATTCTTTATTCATAAAAGTTGGGGTCTTACATTTATCGCTGAGACTCAGCTTAATAAATAATCCACATCACCGAATCATCCCTGCACTACGGCCAAAGATATTCATTAGTATAATGATCACAAATTATCCATGCACTACGGGCCAAAGATATTCGTGTTTTCATCAATGGGCATGATCATGCCAATAACTGTCCATCAATGCACTACGGGCCAATGAGGACTTTTACCCCATCATTTATAACATTACGGTCATGATTATACCGAACAACCCTTGGTCATAATCATACCAAGTCCATCTATGCACTACGACCAAAGTTGACTTTCATAACAATATAAGCATGATGATGATGACAATGATATACGAATTCAATTAAAAGAAAACAAAGGATTACTTTTTAAAGATTTATAATTTAATTTATCCAGAATTCAATAATGTCCAAATTGTCAACATGATACTGCTTTGTGGAGTAAAATTCAAGAATAATATTGTATCAAAAATAATTTGGGCTGAAAATAAAT
The DNA here is from genome assembly GCA_020205605.1 of Panax ginseng. Lineage (NCBI taxonomy): Eukaryota > Viridiplantae > Streptophyta > Magnoliopsida > Apiales > Araliaceae > Panax > Panax ginseng. The sequence continues at coordinate 62,318,620 of CM035137.1, forward strand.
TAATTTTTATCATGAATAGTACCCCGAGTGAATAATAACTGAGTGAATAGTACCCCATGAATAATACTTCAAGAATAGTAACCCCGTGAATAGTACTCCAGCATGAAAAAGTTAAAACTTATCAAGAATGCTCAAAATAATATTTTCATGAAAAGATACTGGATGAAGCGCAAATATCAAGGATATTCTACTAATTTCATGGAGTATAGAAGCCAAAACTTTAACAAAATGAGTGTAGAATTTGAAATCTGAAACGAAATAATATTACTTACATACATAGAGTATGGAAGAAAATATTATTTCATACGAATATTGAACAAAAATAACAATCTTTACCTTGAAAAGAAGAGTATTCCAACTGGTATAGCGGGGATATTCTTGAAGAAAACTTATACTGTTTTCTACGCTTAAAGCTTCCTTACACTCTAAAGAAATACGCTCAATATTATAGAAGAAGAATTCTCTGATTTTGGTGTGATTTTCAATTCTAACTAAGCATCCTATTTATAGGAAAATGGAAAGGATACTATTTGAATTAGAAAATCACGGACGCAAAGTGTTTGAAATTAAACGAATTCACGGGCGCCAAACTGATTCACAAGATTTATTGTGCACTGCATAGTAAAATACTATGCAATTAAAATATAATATATTTTATTTTTTATAAAAAAACAAAACTTATTATAATATAAATATAATAATAATAATAATAATAATAATAATAATAATAATAATAATAATAATAATAATAATAATAATAATAATACTAACCTACCTAATACGTAGCACCTCCCCCCCTTTTTCATCCCAGACAATCCTATATATATATATATATATATATATATATATATATATAAAACTGAGATAACTTCTACCGATAATTTTGAAAAATGGGTAAATGAGGGTCCATATAATAAGCAAAACTTACAACAAATATTTCATAAAATCCCTTCAATTTATTCATCATTATTATAACTTGCAATATTAACAACCAGATCGTTCCCAGGAAAGAGGGGGCTTTTTGATAAGGATTTCTCCCTATTGGCGCGCAATTAGGTGACCAAACCTCTCCTTGATAGAACTTTCTATACATTGTTAATTATGCAAATAATAATATGAATAACTTGTCATCTCAATTATTGATTTAATAATATATAAAATATTGTGACAATAATTGAATCAAATAATGTGAGATACTATGCAGCCACTACTGTGACAATAATTGAACACAACTAAGTGACTTCTCACGTAAGCATCGATAATCAATACCGTGTGTTACTATGCAACCACGCCAGATTCTTTGTTTTTTTAACACCGGGTATTTCAACAGCTTAACGGTAAAACTTTCATTTATTATTTTTATAAAAAGATATTTTTGTCTTTTTCTCATTTCGACAATAATTTCGTTGTGGGGTCCACTAATGATTGTGCCGTCGTACGAATATTCCCTGTTAAAATGAATATTCCCCGACCAATCGAACATAATATAACAACTTGCGTACTTTACAAAATCTATAAATATTACCCACAACTATAATATTATATCAAATTCACTCCTTAATATTCAAAAATGATATTTATAGAAAAATTCATCTTCATTCATAAAAGTTGGGGTCTTACAAGGGTAGGAAGCTCGTACCTGTGGAAGCTCATATCTACAAGAGTATGATTCTATAACTTCTTGTTCTTCGTTTTAATTAATAATATGCATAAAGGATGATCCGGGTAATTGATTTGTGAAAAATTTTAAAATCTAATTTTATTTTGCTTCCGCTATTTTTGCAATTTGATAGCTACTTAGATTTTCACAAAACCTTACAGTTCTCATGTTAGGTGAGATTTGTTTGAAAAAATAAGTTTGAAAAGGTCCGACATGTATATGTCGACGATTTGACTATAAGAGTCACCGGTTGTTTTTTTTTAAATGGTTGCACCAACTCAACCGAGGAAAGGTTTGCACAAAGACCTAGTGATGTGACACTATTTAACTGTTCTTCAAAACCGTAATTCGTTAGGGTCCGACGGTTTGATTAAGCGGTGGGAAGGTGTGACGCCCCCAAAATAGGTATACATCACCCATCTTGAGTCGCCAAATACATGGTACAAAATAAAAATACAAACTTAAATATACAACATGAGCTGCGAGTTTTAATACAAATATTGTCTTCTAGACAGTATTCAAACTCAAAATAAGTCCTCAATACATTTATTATCACACTATTTCACAGAATAGTGAGGACTACTAATGCAAACATATGGACCGTCACTCTGTTCCCCGACTAGTCCCAGCTATATTTTCATTTCCTGAAGAGAATAATGAAAACAAAGGGTGAGCTCAACTAGCCCAGTAAGAAATATTATGACTAAGATAATGCAAAATAAATTATCGTTAGCCTTCAACAGTGTTAAATTGATAAAATACAATAGACATCAACTTTAACTGCAGCGGAACAAGCAATCCATTAGAAGAGTCAAGTAGAACATGAAATCTACTATCTTCTATGATTTAAAAAGTTTATCAACAGTTTTATCGTTGAGACTCAGCTTAATAAATAATCCATATCATCGAATCATCCCTGCACTATGGCCAAGGATATTCATTAGTATAACGACCACAAATTATCCATGCACTACGGGCCAAGGATATTCGTGTTTTCATCAATGGTCATGATCATGCCAACAACTATCCATCAATGCACTACGGGTCAATGAGGACTTTTACCACATCATTTGTAACATTACGGTCATGATTATACCGAATAATCCCTGGTCATTGTTGAAGAGTGCATATTTTTATTTGATATTTAAAGTAAATGCTCATGATTGTATATAAAGTCCTTCAAGGAATATATGTACAAGGACTTAGTGATAGATCAAATTTGTTTGGTTGATCTAAGCTTTTATTGTTTATCATTCTGTAAATGAATGTATAGATAAAGATATCAAAGATGTTAGGCTTATCTATGTCTTGAAATGTAATAGATAGGCTTCAATAAAATCATAGTCTATTGAGATGATCAAGAGTTTGCAGAAGCCAAGGCAGAATCGTAGAGCATCGAGGATCGTAGTATGTCTACCTTGAAGGGCCTCTCCAGAAATCGTAGAGTGGTCCAGACGTTTGCCAAAGCCAACTTAGAGATCGTAGTGTGCTCTCGGAAACGTAGAGTTTGCAAGACAAGCAAGTGAAGATCGTAGTGTGACAGTCCTTAAGAGAAATCGTAGTGTTCTCGTTTGATAGCATCGGATCAAGCACCAAGGTGGCAAGACACCGCGATCTGAATCGTAGAGTATCATCTGCCTGTTTCAGAAGCATTGAGCCTTGACCATTTGTTTAAAGATAAATCTTAACAAATGTGGAATGGGTTACAAACGTTGAAGTACTCACTAGTCCCAATGGCATAAAAAATATCCTTAGTATACAACAAAGAAACGTATTAAACAAGCTAAGGAAAGGACCATGGGTCAGAGGAAAACACCTTTTCAGGTGTTAGGTGAGAAAGCAGTCTGCAGTGTCAGTGGGCTAGAATACAATTCAGAAGATATACAGAAAAGTCTCCATCAAAGTTCAGAAATGTTAAACACATTTAATGCTTCAACGGATAGCTTCAACATGCAGATTTCAAGGATCATAAATATGAAAAACATCTGCAGATGATGAAAACGAAGCAAGCATTGAACAAAAATGAAGAGAACACTCAACGCTCAACTCTACGATCTGAGAAAAAGAGAAAGCTTGCTCAGCTACTCAGTTCTTTCGAACAAAGAGCTTAACGGCAACTAAGTAGCACCAATCAAGTGAAGTAAGAAGTTCCAAGTCAGAAGGACTTGAAGAGTTCTAAAGTGAACTGTGAAGAACCAAGTCTGCTAGACTTGAAGAGTTCAAGAGTGAACTAAGAAGTTCCTTGACTGCTGGTGTAGATGGAATCTATGAGGTTTAGAAAGTGTAAAAGATATCCTTAGTTGATTTCCTACTTGAGGATTAGAAGAGTGGACTAGGAGGTTTAAGTGCTCTGAACCACTTAAAACTGCAGTGTCTATTGCATTCTTGCTATAACTGCTATAACTGTTATAACTGCCTCACTCTCATTTTAACTCACTATATCTAAAAAGGGAGATCAAACAAATCTTAATTCCGCTGTGTTTGATTCATTATCAAAACTAAGAAAGTAAAACAAAAAGAATTTTAAATATCTATTCAACCCCCCTCTAGATAACTATTGTGCCTCCGGGAACTAATAATTGATATCAGAGCAAGTTCTATTCTATAGCCTACAAAGCTTAAGTAGATCCAATGGCACACTTACCAAGTGAATCAAAGACTGGAGGAGGCAGCAAGCCACCTATGTGCAAAAAAGATAAATTCGCCAACTGAAAAGTTTGGATGCAAGCATACATGGATTCAATAGATGAAGATCTATTTGAAATCGTTTCGTAATGGGCCCCACGCTCCTACAAAGCTTGCACCAACTATGGCATTTACCTAAACAGATATCTGATACGATCGTGGTTAAAGGAGAATGGGCAAAAAATGAGAAGAGAGCTATTCAACTCGACAAAAAGGCCAAGAACATTTTATTCCAATCCATAGAAGATGATTTGTTTGAAAACGTGGTCAACAGCAAAACAACAAAGGAGGTTTGGGAAGCATTTCTCATTATGCATGAAGGAACATAAGAAGTCAGAGAAAACAAACAATCTCTCTTAACTCAGCAATATGAGATGTTTGCACACGTTTAAGGAGAAAACGTCACTGCCACCTACAAGAGATTTAATGTTTTGCTCAACTCTCTACGAGCCTATGGAAAGATCTATCCAAACAAAGATCTAATCATAAAGTTCATGAGAGCCTTACCAAGCAAGTGGGATGCCAAAACCACTACCTTTAGAGAGTCAAAGAATTTACATGAAATGACTGTTCAACAGTTATATGGCAACCTTCTTACATACGAACTGGAGCTGACTCAACGAGCAGAAACTCTATCTGAAGGAAGAAAGAAGGATAAAGGTGTTGCTCTCAAAGAAACTGAAAACACCTCCAAAGTCAACACTGAAGTTGACTCTGACTATGATGAAGATGACGATGAGGACTTTGCAATGCTGGTGAAAAGACTCAGAAAGTTCATGCGTCAAGGAAAAATTAGCAAGCCAAAGAAAGTCAACAACTATAGCAGCCAGGAGCAGATAAATGATCTATGCTACAACTGCAAGAAGCCTGACCATTTCATTGCTAACTGCAACAAACCTCTCAGAGAAGAAATAAAGAAAAAATCACATCCAAAGAAGGAATTCAAAGGCAACAAAAGACCTCAGAAGAGAGATAAAGGCCTTGTAGCTGGAGGATCGTGGAGTGACTCAGACAATGATTCAACTCCTAAATGTGGAGATGATGAAGATCCTCAAATGGCAAATCTTTGCCTGATGGCCAAGCATGCAACGGATAAACAAAACTTTAACATACATGAAGTAAGTATAGATGAAGTATTTGACTTCAACTCTCCTGATGTAGACATTGATGATTTAAGAACTGCACTGCATGGCATAACATCTGATCTGCATCAATACATGAAATGGTTTAGAGTTCTGTCTAAGGACTATTCACTTCTTTAAAAGGAGAAAGAGAAAGTTCAAGAAGAACTGAAAACAACCCTTTTAAGTACTGACTCACTTTCCAAGTTTGAAGCTGAGAAGAAGCTCTTAAAACAGACCAATGAGCTCAATGCACAAAGAGATTCAAGTCTAACCTCTAAAATTGAGGAACTAGAGAAGACAATCTCTACATGGAATAAATCCTCTTCTCCATGGACTCCCTGATCTTTAGTCAGAGAAGTGTCATTGGCAGAATAGGTTTAGGCTTTGGGGAATCCACCTCAGAGCCATGTGTGGAAAAGGTAAAGGAAACTAGCACTAGTAATGCTTCAAGTTTTAGTAGAGGCATTATATTTGTGAAATCCTCACAAAAGGATGAGCCAATCCAACTCTGCTCTACTGATTCAATCCACATTCCAAGGAGTAAAGGATCTCATGCTGGCCTGGGTTTTAGAAAAGAGAAGAGTAACCCAGCCACTACTCACCAACCTCGAAAGATCTTAGAGTCGAGTAAAATCAACTCCACGAACCAACTGGGAAGGAACAGTAGAGGTAAGGTTCACTCCTCACAAATCATGAAACACAAAGACACATGGAAAAAGGAGAATCAGTTTAACAAAAAGATGATTAAAGATCCAAAAAAGTTCAAATGGAAGAAGAATCCTCACACACACACAAACATGCATCATATTAGATGCTTTGTGTGCAATAAGGTTGGTCACAAGGCTGCAATGTGCTATTATAATTCTACTCATGAGAAACCCAAAATCAAGCAGATTTGGGTTCCTAAGGGCACTAACAAACTAGGACCCATGCAAGTGTGTGTACCAAAATGAGAGTTTCATCTTACCACATGAACCAAGCTCCACGATAACAACCTGGTATCTAGACAATGGATGCTCAAGGCACATGACAGGGAACAAAGCCCTTCTGTCTAACTATATAGAGAAGGAGGGTCCTGCAATCATCTTTGGAGATAATGTCTCTGGTAAAACAAGAGGATATGGCTCAGCTGGAAATGGTACATTGTCTTTCAGTAAAGTGGCCTATGTGGAAGGACTACAACACAATCTTCTGAGCATAAGTCAACTCTGCGACAAGGGTCATGTCAAGTTAGAGATCTGAAGATATCTGCCACAAAGCTAACTGGAACAAGATAAGGAAATGTCTACAAAGTAAATCTTGGACAACTAAGCTCAGACAAGACATTATGCTTTCTGGCTAAAGCATCTGAAAAAATGAGCTGGCTATGGCATATGAGACTATCTCATCTCAACTTCAAGAGCATGTCCAAAATGGCCTCAAAAGATCTAGTTGTAGGCTTACCCAAGTTCAACTTCGTCAAAGAAAGGCCGTACAAGGCCCGTCAGCTTGGAAAACAGACCAGAAGCTCATTCAAGAGTAAAACTGCCAACTCAATTGACAAGCCCCTGCAGCTGCTTCACATAGATCTATTTGGGCCAATTCCAACAACGAGCCATGGAGGGAAAAGATACTCACTAGTCGTAGTGGACAATTATACCAAATTCACATGGGTATTCTTTCTAACCTCGACAGATGAAACAAGATCTCAACTGATCAAGATGTTTAGACTAGTAATGAACGAGAAAGAGGAGAAAATTAAGGCTATAAGGAGTGATCATGGCAGAGAATTCGACTTCTCTGAAATGGACCAGTTTTGCACAAACAATGGCATCAGTCACAACTTCTCAGCTCCACGAACTCCTCAACAAAATGGAGTAGGTGAAAGAAAGAACAGGACGCTAATAGAGGCTGGAAGAACTCTACTAGTAGCAAATTTCATCTCCTCTCGAAACTTACTTCAAGCGTAGTCATCAACATTGCATGCTACACTCAGAACAGATCATTGATACACTCTACGATTAAAAAGACTCCCTACGAACTATGGAAAGTAAGAAAGCCAAGTGTCAGCTACTTCCATGTATTCGGTTATGCATGCTACATCCTCAATAATGGAAAGCAGTATTTGACAAAGTTTTAACCCAAGTGTGAGACCCCAAATTTTATGAATAAAGATTTAAATTTCTCGAAATATTTTTTTGAATATTATGGAGTGGATTTGATATAATGTTATAGCTGTGGGTAATATTTATAAATTTTAAAAAGTATGTAAGTTGTTGTATAATATTCAATTGGTCAGAGAATATTCTTTTTGTCGGGGAATATCTGTACGACGGTACAATCATTGGTGGATCCCACAACGGAATTATTGTCGAATTGAGAAAAACGACAAAAATATTTTTATAAAAATAACGGCGGAAGTTTTACCGTTAAAATTATTGAACTACTCGGTAGTAAAAGTACAGTAATACGCGTGGTTGCATAGTAGCACACAGTATTGGTTATTGATGCTTACGTGAGAATTCACTTAGTTATACTCAATTATTGCTACAGTAATTGCTGCATCATATCTCTAATATTATTGATTCGATTATTGTCACAGTAGCATCTGCATAATATGCTATATTATTAAATTAATAATTGAGACGACAAAGTTATTCATATTATTAAATTGTAATATTTACAATGTTTAGAAGTTCTGTCAAGGAGAGGTTTGGCCATCTAATTGCGCGCCAATAAGGAGAAATTCTTATCGAAAAGCCCCCTCTTTCCTGGTAACGACCTGGTTGTTAAATATTGTGAGTTGTAATATTAATGATAAATAAGTTCTAGTTCATTAAAGATGAATTTGATAGTTCCATTGTGTTGAAATTATTTGTGTTAGTGGAAATCGACATTTATTTCGATAATAATTGATGTCTGGAGGTTATATTGTTCAATCGGGTATTCGGGGCACTTTTCGTGTCAGAGTACTATTCACGAGTTACTATTCATGGGTTACTATTCACCCAAATTACTATTCACTCTAATATTGTTCACTCGGGTATTTAGGACTATTTTTGTGTCAGAGTACTATTCACGAGTTACTATTCATGGGTTACTATTCACCCAAATTATTATTCACTCTAGTATTGTTCACTCGGGTATTTGGGACACTTTTCGTGTTGGGGTACTATTCACGAGGTACTATTCCCAAAGTACTATTCACCCAAAAAATAAATTTATTTTCGGTCGAAATCATTTTTGGGTACAATATTATTCCATGAGGAGATGTGCTAATTTTTCAGACCGTTGGTTGAAGTTATTATAGAGAATCAATATGGACTGCTGGTGGAAAGTTATAATAGTGAATCAATATGGACCGCTGGTGGAAAGTTATAATAGTGAATCAATATGGATCGCTGGTTTAAAGTTTTAATAGTAAATCAGTTTGGACCGTTGCTTTAAGTTTTAATAGTAAATCAATATGGACCATCCGTTTAAAAGTAAATCAATCTAGACCGTTCATGAATTAGTTACTATTTAGTCCATTCTCCTATAAATAGAAGCTCATTCCTTCATTATTTCTTCACGAATTCACCGAAACTCTGTAGAGAGAAATTATAGAGAGAAAGAAGAAGAGAAGTCTGCTACCTCTCTATTCCAGTATCCAGCTTTATTATAAGGTAAGGGGTATTATTTCTTTCGTATTCATGAAGAGAACTTCTGTTATTCCATTCTTTATTATTATGTTAGGATAACCTGTCTATGCGAAGTACCGCATTCATGCTGAAATTCTTCTGTTATTCCATTCTTTATTATTATGTTGGAATAACCTGTTTATGCGAAGTACCGCATACATGGTAAAATTCTTCTGTTATTCTATTCTTTATTATTATGTTGGAATAACCTGTTTATGTGAAGTACCGCATACATGGTGAAATTCTTCTATTATTTCGTTCATTATTATTCGTTTAATATCCCACATCAAGGCGCTTACGCGGACCGGTTCCATTATTTATTATTCGCCTTAATATCCTCGTCTGCATGCGCTTACTCGGACCGGTTCCATTACTTATTATTATGTTGGAATAACATGTCTGTGCAGTCTATCGCATGCATGTTGATTTCTGTTGTTATTCTATTCTTTATTATTCTGTTGGAATAACCTGTCGGTGCGTTTACGCATGACCTGGTTCCATTAATTATTATTCTGTTGGGAATAACCTGTCTGTGTAGTCTATCGCATGCATGATGAATCCTTTTATTATTCCATTCTTTATTATTCTATTGGAATAACCTGTCTACGTGGATTACCTCATGACGGTGAAAATCCATTTGCAGTTTCGTAATTTTTCTGACCCTCATAAATTTCTAGAAAGTCATAATATAAGCATTGAGCTGTTGATTATGATGAAAGTCATAATAAAAGCATTGGACTGATGAAAATCATGGGTATATGTAGTATTAGTATGTGTTATGATGAGTTATATTGGTTATTATAGGAAAACATAAAAGTTTCTTAGAAATCACAAAGGGTTGAAAAATTAGATTTTGGTGAAAATGGAACATGAAATTTAATTGACCATATCTCCTATTATATTTTGAATTTTTAGTGTGGTCAAGTTCTAGAGTTAGATCTATCAGTTTTCTAACTTATCCAAGTGGAATCACTGGAAAAGGTGTTGTAGATTTTTGTGTGGACTGCTTTTAACAAAGGAGTCAAAAATTGCAAAATACCAAAAAACTACTGCCCAGAAATTTAAAAGGGCTGTTTCGGCCAATTAATTTATGAGAAAAATTCCAGCCTTTTGGGACATGGAAATATATGGTATAAAGTACCTCCTGTCCAAAAATGAGCTCATTCTGACTTAAAATGAGCAAGTTATGACTATTTCAATATTTAGGTTTTTTTTGACGAAAAACGTTATAACCGGAGTTCTATAACTCCGATGACCATGAAATTTAAACTGGATTCTGCCAAGATTTGGGAATTTCTGGAGTTAAACTTGAGGTTGCTAATTTCTTAAGGAATTAATTAGAAATTGATTTTTGAAAAATAGTAAATTAATTTTTAAAATTTCGAAAAATATATGTTCAATATGGGACTATATTCTCGCTAAATCCCGAAAAAAAAATTTTTTGGGACCGATTTGATATTTTCATGAAAATAATCTAGTTATGAGTAAATGAGTTAAATATGTTATGTGAAGTAACAAAATTGGAAAATACGATTTTATGGCTTGGAAATCCTATATTAGGGTATATGCAGATTTTTGATGAGGGATTTGATCAGTGGTGATGAAATCTTATGAGTATGACATTCTTGAATGATTAAATGCATTATTTGGTAAAGTGTAAACAATTGAAATAAATTGTTTATCAGTTTAAGAAGTGATTAAAATATTGTTATAATATTAATAATATTGGATTATGAGTTTATTAAGTGATTGATAATATTTGGATAAGTTTAAAGTCTTTAATATTTATCCTTGTTTTCGTTTGATTAATGCTTATATCATTGTCATCATTCTCATGTTTATATTGTGATAAAAGTCATCTTTGCTTACGTACATAGATGGACTTGGTGTGATTATGACCGTGGATTATTCTTTATAGTAAGCATGACCGTAATGTGACGAATGATGTGGTAAAAATCCTCGCCGGGCACCAGAGTGCGTTGATGGACGCTTTTTGGTATGATTATGACTAGGGATTATTCTATAGATAGTCATGACCATTGATGATTTAATGAATATCCTTGGCACGAGTAGAAAAGCGGGATGATTCGATGATGTGGTTTATTTATTAAGTTGAGTCTCAGCGATGAAAATTGATGAAAACATTTTAAATCATAGAAGATAGTAGATTTTATTGTGATAACCCGGGATTTCAAATAATCAAAATTTTACGAATAATTTTTTTTTACTTAATATTGACATTGACTGTTAATATTGTACTGAGAATTTGTGAGCCAAGTCTCGAGATTTAGTCAATATGTGTTTTGACTGAAAAATTAGAGTAGAGTTGTGCTTAACAGCTCTAGAAACCCTAACCCTAATTTCTAGATAAGGATTCGATAGAAAATATGATTAAAATAATTGTACTAATGAATACGTGTTTGTACTGTATAGGAATGTTGACCAATGATTGACTGGATAAGGTTTAAAATTAATAAACCCTATTAAGAGATTAGAAACCCTAATCTCGGGATTAGAAACCCTAATACGCAGTTAGAAACCCTAATCGAAAGACGGAAAACTCTAATTTAAAATCTGGGATTCCTAAACCCTAATTAGGAAGCCCTAATCTCAATTGGCAAGCATAATGTGTTAATTAAACACTAATATGATTAGGAAAACCTAATTAAATTAGGAAACCCTAATTTTAGTTTTAAACATTTTAATTTTCTAATTTGTAAACCCTAATTTAAAAATTGTGGAAGCTATTATTTTAAAACCTAAGTGCTAAAACCTTAAGGTTAAACCCTAAGGGTTTGGAAAATGTCTTGTATGCCCTTAAAAATATTTAGATAATGACCAAAATGCCCTTTTATTATATTTTATTATGTAACTTGTAAAATTTTCTAGCAACTTTAGTTGGTGAACTACTTATTTGACTTGGTGACTCAAAAACTTCAACAACTCAGCCTACATTATCAGCTATGCAAGTAAAATTCAATGTACCATGTGATTATATATTAGATTGGAGAGAGATAAAGTTAATAATTTAGCCATTTTACTTGAAAGCTCTCACCAACTCTCATTCTCTCTCAAACCTACGAAAATTAGAAGTAGACCACATATTTTCAAATTTCTAGATCAACCAATAACAACTTGAGAGTATAGATCAAGATTTGGGCTAGAAAGGTATAAATCAAAATTTGATTTTTGATCTTTGTTGCTTAGAAACTTTTTGTGTTTAAGTGTTTATATTAATGTTATAAGATGTTTTTAGTTGATCTATGTTGATCCATGATGGATCCATGACATCAAATGGCTTTAAATTAGTGTTTTTCAAAATTTGTCCAAGAACAAAATTTGTGGTCTGATAAGCTAATGTCAAAAGCCACAGATTCTTGTTCGTTCGTTGTTTTTGGATTTTAAAGCTTTAATATGTAGCCTGGTATGTTGTCTTTCATCTGCAAGTGGTAGCACAATAATTGAATAATTAGATTTCATTTTATTTAAGGTCAAACATCGTTGAATCGACGCTGATCGCTTCAAAAAATGCAAGCACCGTAACGTATTTAATCGCCTTTCCTTAGACAAGATTTTGTACCGTCCGGATCATTAGTGTTTACGAGCTTTGATGTTGTTATTTCATACATCTTGTAGCCTGTTAGTTGTACTATAGATCCATTCTTCTTGTTGTCATAAAAGTTAACAGATCGATTAGAGAAAGTGGTCAAAGTGACCCATTTGATCACGATAGCGCTTCGGGTAAACCTAAACCTGAAGCAGTATAACATTGTTCGACGGTGGTTTTGATGTGCTTATCTTGTGAATCTGCTGTTGTTGGACTCGTGATCTTGTTATGTTGTTATTATCTCATCAAGTATACTACGTTGTTGAACCAAGAAACAACCAAAATAATTAACCAACACTTAGATAAATGAGCTTGAAATCGATCGGTCGAAGTTTCGGGTTTCTGAGAAACCCAGATTTGGTCCGACGACTTCTTAGACAAGCTTAGATCGTTATTTAATCTAGTGTTATGACCAAATGGTTGATTGATATGTGTAGTATTACATGTACTACTACGATTTGGAACTTTAAGTTAGCCAAGAAACGACTTTAAACCGTGATTAAAATCCTAATTAAAGTAAGTGGCCTCAACATCGATTTTGTCGGTGTTCTTGAGCCAAGAACACCAAAGGCAATAGATTTGTGTCGCTAAAGGCTTTAGCGACGGCCCTATTTATTTTATTTTCTGCTTTTTCTAAAATGATTAAAAAATAGAAATAAATTCTAAAAATTACTAAAAGTGATTTTAAAATTATTTAAAATTATGAAAAATAATTTTGACCAATTGAAATATTTTTCATTAATATTTATAATTATTTGAATAAAATGATATTTATTTTATTTAATTAGTGTATTAAATAAATTAGAAAAAATGATTTAATATTATGAAAATCATTTTAAATAAGAATAAAGTGTTAGAAAATATTTTAAATTATAAAATATAATTTTCAATATTTTTGGAGAATTCTCATTAATAAATTAATATTAATGATGATATATTTATTTAATTGTTATATTAAATAAATGAATTAAAATGATTTTATTGATTTAAAAATCATTTAAAAATGAGAAAAATAATTTAAAAATATTTTAAGTTATAATTAATGACTTTTAATATTTGATAATAATTTTATTAATATTTAAATATTAATGGTGATAATTTACAAATGATTTTAATTACTTTAAAAATCATTTAAGTAGAATATTGATGATTTAAAATATCTTAAGTTATTAAAAATAACTTTAATATTTTGATGATATATGTTATTAATATTTTTATTTTATGAAATATTAATAATGATAAGATTATTTAATGATTAAATCATTTAAAAATGATTCCGATGTTTGAAAAATTATTATAAATTATAATAATTGTTTGATAATTATTTAAAAGCTTCCGAAAAATATTATAATTGATAATCGATTTATCTAAAATAATATTAAAGCTTAGAAACCGATTTTGCTTGACAATGACTATGTTAATTGTTTGGATAGGTGACCGTAATAATCGAGAATGTAATCAAGTCCAACCGCATCTAAATAGTTAGACTTGATAAGTGTTTATCTAGGTTATAAACACCGATGTGGCTATGTGGTAATATGTTTAGGATAAGTTTGACTGTAAACTACAGGGCTATGGGTTATAAATGACTGTGCTAATTGTGAGACCGACATTGTTGATTATAGGTCTTACTTAACGCAAAGAAATTATATCAGGTAGCCAGAATCAATGGAAGAGGCAAGTTCCCTAACTAAACCTTGAGTTATTTTCCATTTAATTATTATTGGTGGATAATTATTGCTAATTATACCACGTCCATGGATTTATTGTTGAAATTGAATTATTGATTTTGAAAATATATATTTGTAGAATTACTGTTGTTGGATATTCATATATGTAGAAGCTAATATGACAGTACAGATAATATCTTTTTATTGTCGAATTATGTTGAGAAATGTCTTAACTAATTATCCTGGCTAGACGATCATTTGTTTGAACTTGATAGGTTCGAAAAGAGAATTCAATTATTATTGACAGATCGATGCCAATTATTTTGGCTAGATCGAGAAGTAAATAGAATTTGAAATCACAGTATTTTGTTGTTAAATCAAAATCTTGATTCTGAGACTGAGAAGAACAACCTTTTATACAAAGGGAACATTTATGATCGTATATTCGATCCTTGCGTGCGACTTAAGTATTACGCATAATATATGGTATACTAAAGCTGATCACTTTATATACTTCCGAGAGGGTATGATTTAATCTTTATGGTTATCTCGATACACACTGGTATATCAAAGTTTAACTTTGATAGTTACTCGAGAAGAGAAGTTCAAGATCCAATGGATCACTCAACATAAATCGGAAAACATTCCACTTTGCTATATCGTAGAAATAATTCTTGATTATTCACTTGAATATGGTAGAAACCTTTGAAAGCGCTTGTACTCTTTCATTATCGAATCATTGTTGCGTAGAATGTGAGAAGGTTTGATTTTGATTTTATATCTTTATCGTATGTCTTAACTTCATGAGCAAACTTGTTGCTCACCCTTGCTATAAATAAAACTTTTCACTTAGGGATTTAAGTTGCAGATTTGCGGTCGCGAAGAAGAATAAAGGCAAAGGCATCGTAATAAATTAGTTATATGAACAAGATTAATTATATGGTTGTAATATAAACCCTTTTTGTATATTTAAGGGGTATGTTTGTAATGTTAAGGTTAATGACACTGGATTAATGTATTAACAACATATGTTAATGTGGTATATATTACTATTCACATATGGAATGGGTAGTTAGATGCTATTATATTGTGGATCATGAACACCAAACTCGGGGTCGTAACCTTGATTTCGCGCCACAGTCAGTATAAAGTTGTAGGTTATAAACCTTAAGTGGGGTGGGGAAAACCCTAGGATTATAACCATGAGCGAGAGAGAGAATACTCATTTAGAGTACTAAGTGAGGGATTGTCAAGCATGTCGATAAGTGAGAGATATGTAGACACATAGTGAGAGGAGTTGTACTGGTGAAGTACTAATCAAGTTGTTTAAACTGATTGTAGGATGTTGGGAGAAGATAAGATGAGTACGGAGAAGCCAGCGGCTGTCGCACTAGTGCCACTAGCCGAGGTGCTAGCACAGAGCGAATCAGTTGAAGAGATGGGAAAAGATGAACCCATCGTTAATCTCGGGAGTGATCACGATGATTATCCCGAGATGTATCTAAGTGGTAATGAGGAGGCGGAGTCTGAAGAAGCTAAGGTGGAGTTAAAGAATAAGATCAAGGTTGGTGAACAAGATCAGTTATCTGCAGAAGTCCAGGAACTCCGGAGTAAGGTATTTCTCTTGGAGGAGTTGTGGAAGATGGAGCGGGCGTTACGCGAAATGATTGAAGAACGAAACGAGCTGAAGGCACTGGTGGAGAAAATGAAGACCGAAGGTGATGGATCATCTGAAGGAGCCAGCAAGAAAGACAAGAAGAAGAGAAAGAGGGACAAAGATAGTGACAACTCTATAAATTCAAACCCGAAGAAGAGGAAAGCTTGTAGCAAGTGTGGCAAGACTCACGTGGGGGAATGCATGATGTGGAAGAACATGTGCTTCAACTGTAAGCAGGAAGGACATATCTCTTTGCATTGTCCTAAGCCGAATTTGAGGAAGTGTTTTTCCCAATGGGCAAACAAGGGTACGCGGATTCAAAAAGTGTCCCAGCAAGAAGAAGACTGGTGAAGGGAGTGGTCGTTAGACAACTTAGATATAAGTGTTAGCATCTTTTGGTAGAAGCTTTTAATATTAAGTGTTGTAATATCGAGAATGATGTTTAAGCATATGTAAATATATATGTTTTTATGAATGAAATCTTTATTTTCTATATGAATATAAGATTAAGATTAAGTTGTGTGTTCTTAAAACTCATACCTATGGTATGTTCATGACTCATAATCATATGAAATGTTCTGAACCCCTCAGTGAATGGACGCCAAAGGTCTAACTAGGATAAGTTCATACACTCATATAATTGTGGCAAGTTACTGAACTCCTAAGTGTGGTAAGTTTGATGAACTGGAAATAGTAATATTAAAATGGAGAATGTCAACTTTTTGTGTAAAGTTGGAGAATTGCATCTTTTGTAAAGTTGAATATGTTAATCCTAAAATTATTCTAAAGGAATAGTAATATGTATTAATTACTATATGTACTATGTGCTATTTGAATAAATATGCGATTACATGAGAACTATATGTTGAATTCTTATTGTGTTAAGAATTTGTATAGAGAAAGTGTATTAATATAAGATTTTCAATTAAATCAGATCATGCCGCCTAGACGACAGAATCGAAACCAAAGAGAAGAATAATCAGTGAATAATGAAGGAGGTCAAGCTGACCCAATGCAGAATTTCGTGGAAATGCTGGCCCAAACTATGGAAAATAGGGCTCCAGTCAGGGGAAGAACAAGGAATCAGCCAGCCGACAGATTGGCTAATTTTAAGGATTTTAAAGCGGTAGGACCGTCGGAATTTAAGGGAACCACGGATCCGATTGAAGCCCAAACTTGGGTGAAGGAGATGGAGAAAGAGTTTGTGATTGCGCGAGTGGCAGAAGAGCAGAAGACAGCTTTTGCTACATATCTGATGAAGGGAGAAGCCAATTACTGGTGGGAAACAAATCAGGCGAGAGCTGGGATAGCTATAGTAATGTGGACCAGATTCAAGGAACTGTTCTTTGAGAACTACTTCTCACCGAGTATGTAAGCTCGGATGGAAGTTAAGTTCTTGGAACTGAAGCAGGAAAATATGTCTGTTTCTGAATACGCAGCTAAATTCAATGAATTGGCGAGATTTGCACCTCATCAGGTGGACACAGAAGCAAGAAAGGCGAGAAGATTCAAGAACGGACTGAAACCAGGAATATTCAACAAGGTGGCAGTATTGCAGATCAACACGTTTGCAGCTCTACTGGAGAAAGCATTAATTGTTGAAGGAGGAAGCGAGGCTGCATCTCGTTTTCATCAGGAGAAGAAGAAGAAGATAAGTGATGGAGGAAGTAGTGGGGGTAGTAATCAGAATAAGAGGAAGTGGACTGAGAATACCTAATCGGGTAGCAAGACCAAGAAAAAATAGGAAAGGAGAGAACCCACGCGCGATACGCAGGAAGAATCATGCAGTGTTTGTTTGAAGAAGAAGGGAGTGTGCTATAACTGTGGGCAAGAGGGACACATGTCACCCAATTGTCCTAGTCCGAAGAAGATTCAAGGTTGTTATGTGTGTGGATCGAATCGATCATTTGGTTAGAACTCGCCCAAAGAAGAGTCTTGAAGGAAAGTGTCAACAAGGGACCCGGTGGAACTCATGGCGATTCGAGGACCTCGTGATAGCTGAAGATCAACCGCCTGCAGTACATTCAACATGACGACGTTAGAGCCGATGAGTCGCCAGAGGTGGCAAGTAGTAACGATTTCATTTAGAACTTAAATTACGCGAGTAATATGAGTCAGATATTTCTGTGAACTGTTTTCTTTTATAGATTCAAGTCACAAGTTATAATTCGAAACACAAATTAATATAGTGTTAATAAAAATGAATTAATGATACAACTTTAAATGATTGTAGAGATTAAGAAAGCGGTGATTCCGAGGACGGAATCCTTTTAAGGAGGGGGTAAATGTGATAACCCGGGATTTCAAATAATCAAAATTTTACGAATAATTTTTTTTATATTTAATATTGACATTGACTGTTAATATTGTACTGAGATTTTGTGAGACAAGTCTCGAGATTTAATCAATATGTGTTTTGACTGAGAAATTAGAGTAGAGTTGTGCTTAACAACTCTAGAAACCCTAAACCTAATTTCTGGATAGGGATTCGATAGAAAATATGATTAAAATAATTGTACTAATGAATACGTGTTTGTACTGTATAGGAATGTTGACCAATGATTGACTGGATAAGGTTTAAAATTAATAAACCCTATTAAGAGATTAGAAACCCTAATCTCGGGATTAGAAACTGTGACGCCCCCAAATCCGGGTACTTGAAACCCCGAACTCGAAGGTTTCACGATACCATTTCTATAAGCTGAATAATACAATAGTAATATTACATTCAAACTTAATTTACATTCATCAAAGTTTACTTCCCAGGTACGAGACCTTCAATTACATTCCTTACAATACTTGAATAGATATCCATACAGCTATAACCATTAACTCATAATACACACTTATTCGATCGACTTTTCCTTTCCTTTGTTCGTGTCGAGCCTTCAAAGTTGCTCATACATAACTCGAAAACATTTAATTTAAGCAAGGATGAGCATTTGAGTGCCCAGCAAGTAATAGCAATTAATATATAAGCTGAAAGAATATAAGTATTCTCTTTACATAACACTTCTACAACGAATCAAAAGTTGTGAAGTAATATGTACTGATAAAAGATTCACATAACAATTCTCTTTCAATTTCTTGAAATTAGGCTCCACCCATAATTAGGGTTTAAGAAACATACTATGAACATTGTTTTTCCATTTTCAAAAGGTTTAACAGAAATTCATCCGCAAACCATCATAACTTACGGGCACGGAGGGTGATCAGCCCCGTTGTACCCTGTATTGATCAATACTACATAACTAGAACGACATTCATCGCTCATCCTTTGTCCGCCGAAGCGCATAAAAATTTTCCCATTATCGGGATGTTCATACATGCCTGGTTCCAAACCCGAAGGTTTTTAATCTTGCTCAACAATAATATGTAATTCAACATATATGTATACGGGTAATTGACATGGTATATCAACATGTGAATAAATGCCATGATTATCCAAGTGGGGACACTTGTATAACCATTTAGAAATCAACTTAATGTAATATATATCCGAGCTAACATGTTGATAATCAAAGCATACAAAATCAGTACAGAATAGAATAATTCAAACTTCTTACTCATGTCCATTGCATAAAGGAAATGCAAAGGTAGGATACTTTTCGATTTGGTTGATTACAAATCTCAACTTAGATCTTATCTCTTTATCACAACCTATCAATAAACAGTGTCATTCGTCCGATTAGAACATAAATCATAACACATAAATATCACCAATTATGGTCAAGACATAGTCTAATTATGTCATCACATTCTATACTTTTATACATTTTTCAAATATCTCATCCATGTTCTTACGAGTAGTCTTTTCTTTTCTATTATAGGTCCGAAGCGGGTTGTTTGCAGCATCTGCTGCGACTTTATCGGGTACATACTTGAGTCTAAGACTCTTATTCTATACCTCAACATCTCAGAAATATCGACATTTTACTTTTAATCATTTTCGAATTTTTCGTAAATTGAAAAATTTAAAATAAATCAAATCATCACTCAAGGCTTATAATGATATAACTGTTACTATGGTTGCTCTTCACCAAATCCTGGACTTCATAACCGGTTCTCTAGTCAGCTAGTTTGACCGGATATCACTTTCAAACATCGAAATTATAATTATATGACTTAAACATCAAACAATTCTATTATCATTAATATTAAATTATTAATGAAATCATTGCCAAAATATAAAAGTTATTTATAATAACTCAAACTATTTAAAACTTTTATTTTACCCTTAAATGATTTTTAAAACAATTAAAATCATTTTTAAATAATCATCATTAATATATAAATATTAATGTACTATTTATCCAAATATTAAAAGTCATTAATTATAACTTAAAATATTTTTAAATCCTTAATATCCTCTTTAAATGATTTTTAAATAAATAAAACCATTTTTAAACTATTTATTTAATATAAATATTAAATAAACTTAATATCACAAGTCATTAACTAAATATCATTAATATATAATTATTAATGAAATTATCTTCTAAATATTAAAAGTTATATTTTATAACTCAAAATATTTTCTTATACCATAAAATAATTTTTCATGATTTTTCATGAATTAAAACTATTTTTAAATCATTTATTTAATATTATAATTAAATAAATAATACCTTTATATTTCAAAAATATTAAATATTTATGAAATATACTCAAAATAATTAAAAACTATTTTTCGGACTTTAAAATAATTTTTCATAATTTATTTGGTATTTTAATAATTAAAACTAATTTTTCTAATTTTAAATTAATTTCCTAAAATAAAATAATAACTGTCATTAAAAGGCATCTATAGCTGACGTAACTGTCGCTATAGGTGTTCTTGAGCTTCATGTCGATTACACAAAGGTGCTAGTTTGACCGAGCCTTAAATCCACGATCTAAATGTTTTCGGACTTATAAAGCTTCAATGTTGTAAGTACTAATGTAATACTACAACTATATACTCATTTCATGACCAAACAACAACAAATCAGTGAGATATGATCAATAGAAAACCTTGTCGACGAAATTCTTCTTCATGTTTCGGGTTGCCCAGAAAACTCGTCAACACCGACACAACGATCTTAGTGGTCTTATTCGGTCGATCAGTATATGTTATAGGTGTTTTATACGTCGCCATGTGTAGTACAACTTACGAGAACATGATTAAATCAAGTTTCAAGTCTAAACATTAACAATACCAAAGATATAAATCATCAAACTCTCCGACAAAACTTGCGTGCCAATTCGGGTTTTCCGTAATTTTAAACCCATCGTCTTGTGCTACTTTGGATCTTTATATCTTTCATTCTCGAGTTTGATCTAAGTGATCTATTGGTTCCAGTTGTAGATAACATGTAATACTACAACTCTATTACATATAAGGCATATAACAACAACGGATCCAATGTAGAAGAGGTTCGGCCAAAATGTGACCTCAATAATCGTTTCTTGAACATTTCGGAAAACCCGAAAGTTCTTGAAAAGCGATTCGGTCGATAGTAGTTTGACCATAAATAACTCCTAATCTACAACAGATATGACCATGATTCCTTTTGCGTAATAAAGACAACATACCAAAGCTACACATAGCAAGCTTTAAACATCAAAAATCTTAACAGATGGGATCTACAAATTTCCGACATTCGTTGTCGTAACACAAAATGAAAATTTCCAGATTTTAAAGATCTTCAAACCGAGCTTCAATGTTATGGAATCAACATCAAGCAACCCCAGATCATCCTTAGACACTATAATCAACATGTTTTAACATTTAAACATAACATCTAACACCAAAAGTTTAAGAAAAATCAAGCTAGGGTTTATACCTTTTAAGCTTTGATTCGATTTTTTTGGCTCTTGATTTGTTATCGTGTGAATGGGGCTTGTTTATGAATCGATATAATGAGAGAATTTCAGAGGTTTAAGCTAGGGAGAATGAAGCTAAGTGCTTTGGGTATAAATAGGCCAAAAATGGTACATTTCTCTCTCTTGAATCCATAAAATAATACATGGAATGATTATAATGGTACGATTGATGGTAATACTACATGTTCCATAGGTAATTTCTAGATGCATTGGTAGGATTTTGTGGACAAGTGGTAGCAATAAGACATAAATAATGCATTTTCCTTTTCTTTAATTTAAAAAAAATCTTTAAATACCTTGGATGCTAAAGTGGAATGATTCCTTTGTTTGAGAGTCGATAAGATGTAGGTAAGTATGTTGGGCATCCTTGTTGCAAGATCCCATCAACAATGTAAGTAATAATACACTAAAAATGACAAAAGGGTATTTTGGTCATTTCACATATAATTCCAAGGGCATTTTTGTAAAAGGCCATTAAATGTAATATTTAACCATTAAATTATAATTCTTACCATTTACCAATTAATTTCTATCATTTGGTAAATTAAAACATTTATATAATAACGTCGTAATTAAACCCGATAATTTTAAATTAGGGTTTCCTTTAGAAAATTAGGGTTTTCTAATTAGGGTTTCTTAACGTTATCAATTAGGGTTTTCTAATTGACCATTAGGGTTCTCTAATTATCGTGTATGATCTAACATAGTCATTACTATTTCTCTAACTTCAACCGATTAGGGTTGTAATAATTAGGGTTTGTCCTAGTTATCAGCGTAAAAATAGTAATTAGGGTTTTTCTTCTAATTACCGACATTCGTGTACACAGTAACTTCATATACACAGTGAACTTCATATACTACTCAGTCATTTATCATAACTGAGTTTAATAATTAGGGTTTCACAAAGACGGTAATATGCTATGACCTAAATCGAATCGTCATTGCTTTCAATAATATCTCGTCTATATACACAAAGACATAATTATTGTATCAGAAAATCATTATAATAATAATATAATATTATTATTATCATCTCTTGATCACAATCCCAATTCGTGGTTCGGATCTCATATCCGACTTCTCTTTCGCATATCAAGTTAAAATACTTGATTTAAATATTCAACAATTATATAATAAAATATATATTATATAAGTTCTAATTATTACTTCATATATTATTTCCAATCATGTTTTCATGGAAAATAATTAATAAAAAACATTTACGCTTACGAAATTAATTATAATTTGTAATAATTAATTATTCCAAAAATATTTCTAATTTTTCAAGTAATAAATATATTCATATTTATCGCTCACATTACTAGACACTTATTCTCGTTATTAAATAAAAAAATTTATACGTAAATTTCTTATTTATTTTATTTAGGAAATCTCGGTTATTACATTCACCTCCCTTATAAGGATTCCGTCCCTAATCACCGCTCTAAAACTCATAAGCATAAGGGTACATAGCACATATAATCATTGCATCGTAGACCTCGATCATACTTGATCGAATCCGATCTTTAACTATTCTTCACATCACTTAATTAATTAGGTGTAAATTTGATTTCCGAAAGAACTCAAAATTTCTTTATAAAATCACTTACTATATATATATATAGGAAAACATATAAGATATATAAGTGGTTCACATAGCACCGGAGTTCTGCTCCCAAATACCCAATGTGTCCCGGACCGCCATGTTGTAGACCCTGAGTTACTAACGTTGGGTACTGGTTGAGTGTGGTCCACTGCTTTCTCCCCGTGGTTATGTTTCCCGCCTCCATTCCCTCTTTGACAGCTTCCTCACCGATGCTCACGATCCGCATATACGAAGCATCCACTTATCTTCCTTGAATTGGGGCAATTGGGAGAGATATGACCCTCTTGCCCGCACTTAAAGCACGCGAACTTACCCTTTAGACACTCGCCAGAGTGATTCTTTCCGCAGCTTCTTGCCGCATCTTTGCTCGCTTTCTTCACACCTTCCTGCTTCACTTGAACATTCCCTGAAAAATTCCTCATCCTCTTCTCACCCCGATTCCCACTACTACTTTCCATCTTCACCACTCCTCCTGACCTGCCCTGGTTCTTTTTCTCCTTGTTGTAGAGACTCATGGCCTCACTCCCCTGTTCAGCTATGATAGCCTTTTCCATGAGTGCTGCAAAAGTATCTATTTGCAGTACTGCCACCTTATTGTAGAGCCATGGTTTTAAGCCTTGCTCAAACCTCCTTGCCTTTCTAGCTTCTGTACTCACTTGATGTGGAGCAAACCTAGCCAACTCATTAAACTTTGCGGCATACTCTGCAACAGTCATGTTTTCCTGTTTCAACAACTCAGCCTATATTATCAGCTATGCAAGTAAAATTCAATGTACCATGTGATTATATATTAGATTGGAGAGAGATAAAGTTAATAATTTAGCCATTTTACTTGAAAGCTCTCACCAACTCTCATTCTCTCTCAAACCTACGAAAATTAGAAGTAGACCAGTCATATTTTCAAATTTCCCTAGATCAACCAATAACAACTTGGAGAGTATAGATCAAGATTTGGGCTAGAAAGGTATAAATCAAAATTTGATTTTTGATCTTTGTTGCTTAGAAACTTTTTATGTTTAAGTGTTTATATTAATGTTATAAGATGTTTTTAGTTGATCTATGTTGATCCATGATGGATCCATAGCATCAAATGGCTTTAAATTAGTGTTTTTCAAAATCATCCAAGAACAAAATTTGTGGTCCGACAAGCTAATGTCGAGCCACGATTCTTGTTCGCTTTGTTGTTTTGGATTTTAAAGCTTTAATATATAGCCCGGTATGTTGTCTTTCATCCGCAAGTGGTAGCCAAAGAATTGAATAACTAGATTTCGCTTTTATTTAAGGTCACACATCGTCAATCGACGCTGATCGCTCAAAAATCAAGCAACCCGGCGTATTTAATCGCCTTTCTCGACAAGATTTTGTACTTGTCCGGATCATCGGTGTTTACGAGTTTTGATGTTGTTATTTCATACATCTTGTAGCCTCGTTAGTTGTACTATAGATCCATTCTTCTTGTTGTCATAAAAGTTAACAGATCGATTAGAGAAAGTGGTCAAAGTGACCCATTTGATCACGATAGCGCTTACGTAAACCCGTAAACAAATATGAACATTGTTCGACAGTGGTTTTGACAGACTCTTCTTGTGAATCATTTGTTGTTGGACTCGAGATCTTGTTATGTTGTTATTATCTCGTCAAGTATACTACGTTATTGAACCAAGAAACAACCAAAATAATTAACCGAACACTTAGATAAATGAGCTTGAAACTGACTGGTCGAGTTTCTGGGTTTCTGGAGAAACCCAGATTTGGTTTGACAGCTTCTTTGACAAGCCCATATCGTTATTTAATCTAGTGTTATGACCAAATGGTTGATTGATATGTGTAGTATTACTTGTGTACTACGATTTGGAACTTTAAGTTAGCCAAGAAACGACTTTAAACTGTGATTAAAATTCGGTCAAAGTAAGGGCCTTGAACACTGACTTTGTCAGTGTTCTTGAGCCAAGAACACCAAAGGCAACAGATTTGTGTCGCTAAAGGCTTTAGCGACGGTTCATATTTATTTTATTTTCTGTTTTTCCGGAAAATGATTAAAAAATAGAAATAAATTCTAAAAATTACCAAAAATGATTTTAAAATTATTTAAAATTATGAAAAATAATTTTTGACCAATTGAAATATTTTTCATTAATATTTATAATTATTTGAATAAAAATGATATTTATTTTATTTAATTAGTGTATTAAATAAATTAGAAAAAATGATTTAATATTATGAAAAATTATTTTAAATAAGAATAAAGTGTTAGAAAATATTTTAAATTATAAAATATAATTTTCAATATTTTTGGAGAATCCTCATTAATAAATTAATATTAATGATGATAGATTTATTTAATTGTTATATTAAATAAATGAATTAAAAATGATTTTATTGATTAAAAATCATTTAAAAATGAGAAAAATGATTTATAAATATTTTAAGTTATAATTAATGACTTTTAATATTTGGATAATAATTTCATTAATATTTAAATTTTAATGGTGATAATTTACAAATGATTTTTAATTACTTTAAAAATCATTTAAGTAGAATATTGATGATTTAAAAATATTTTAAGTTATTAAAATAACTTTAATATTTTGACAGATATATTATTAATATTTTGATATTATTAAATATTAATAATGATAAGATTATTTAATAATTAAATCATTTAAAAATGATTCTCGATGTTTGAAAAATTATTATAAATTATAATAATTGTTTGATAATTATTTAAAAGCTTCTAAAAAATATTATAATTGATATTCAACTTATCTAAAATAATATTGAAGCTTAGAAACCGATTTGGCTTGACAATGACTATGTTAATTGTCAGATAGGGTGACCAGAACACCGAGAATGGACCGAAGTCAAACCAGACCGAAATAGTTAGACTTGATAAGTGTTTATCTAGGTTAAAAACACTGATGTGGCTATATGGTAATATGTTTAGGATAAGTTTGACTGTAAACTATAGGGCTATGGGTTATAAATGACTGTGCTAATTGTGAGACCGACATTGTTGATTATAGGTCTTACGAACGCAGTAAATTATATTGTGTAGCTGTAATCAGCGGAAGAGCCAAGTTCCCTAACTTAACCTTGAGTTATTTTCCATTTAATTATTATTGGTGGATAATTATTGCTAATTATACCACGTCCATGGATTTATTGTTGAAATTGAATTATTGATTTTGAAAATATATATTTGTAGAATTACTGTTGTTGGATATTCATATCTGTAGAAGCTAATATGACAGTACAGATAATATCTTTTTATTGTCGAATTATGTTGAGAAATGTCTTAGCTAATTATCCTGGCTAGACGATCATTTGTTTGAACTTGATAGGTTCGAAAAGAGAATTCAATTATTATTGACAGATCGATGCCAATTATTTCTGCTAGATCGAGAAGTAAATAGAATTTGAAATCACAGTATTTCGTTGTTAAATCAAAATCTTGATTCTGAGACTGAGAAGAACAACCTTTTATACAAAGGGAACATTTATGATCGTATATTCGATCCTTTCGCGCAACTTAAGTGTTACGTATAATATATGGTATACTAAAGCTAATCACTTTATATACTTCAAGAGGGGTATGATTTAATCTTTATAGTTATCTGATACACCTGGGTATATCAAAGTTTAACTTTGATAGTTGCTCGAGAAGAGAAGTTCAAGATCCAATGTATCACTCAGCATAAATCTGGAAAACATTCCACTTTGCTATATCGTAGAAATAATTCTTGATTATTCACTTGAATATGGTAGAAATCTTTGAGAGCGTTGTACTCTTTCATTATCGAATCATTGTTGCGTAGAATGTGAGAAGGTTTGATTTTGATTTTTATATCTTTATCGTATGTCTTAACTTGCGGAGCAAACTTGTTGCTCACCCTTGCTATAAATAAAACTTTTCAATTTAGGGACGAAGTTGCGAGGCATTTTGCGAAGAAGAATAAAGGCAAAGGCATCGTAATAAATTAGTTATATGAACAGTATTAATTATATGGTTGTAATGTAAACCCTTTTTGTATATTTAAGGGGGTATGTTTGTAATGTTAAGGTTAACAGACCTGGGATTAATGTATTAACAACATATGTTAATGTGGTATGTATTACTATTCACATATGGAATGGGTAGTTAGATGCTATTATATTGTGGATCGTGAACACCAAACTCGGGGGTCAGGTACCCTGAATTTGGGGGTGTCACATTTATTCTCTATTTGACTCTTCTAATGGATTGCTTGTTCCGCTGTAGTTAAACTTGATGTCTATTGTATTTTATCAGTTTAACATTGCTGAAGACTATTGATAATTTATTCTATATTATCTTAGTCATAATATTTCTTACTAGGCTAGTTGAGCTCACCCTTTCTTTCACTGTTCTCTTTAAGAAATGAGAATATAGCTGGGACGAGTCGGAGAACGGAGTGACAGTCCAGATGATAGCATTAGTAGTCCTCACTATTCTGTTAAATAGTGTGACAATAAATGTAATGAGGACTCCTTTGAGTGTGAATATTGTCTAGATGACAATATTTCTATTAAAACTCTCAGTTTATGTATTGTCGTATATTACACGACGGTTGTATAATTAAGTTTGAATTTGTATTCTGTACCATGTATTTGGCGACTCAAGATGGGTGATGTATACCTATTTTGGGGGCGTCACAGTTGGTATCAAAGCTTAAGGATATGGTCCCTGGCTGAGATGTGAGACAAGAACTAGGAGGGGAGAGACGGGGAATTCCTTCACTAGTATGAACTACCTAAGTTTATTTGGTATTTAATTGGTCGGTCAGAGTATAGGGATAATATGTGATATGTCAATTAACCCTTGTTTTGTGACAGTGTTTGTATTCAGATGTTGTGAATAGGGCAAAGTTATTGGAGCGCGATAATGAGTTAGCACAACCAAAAGGCAACGATCAACAATACGATAATAATCGTACCGGTGGCAACGACCATCGGAACAATGATAACCATCGTGGGGGAAATTATCATACCAAGAATGGTATCCACTTGGGTAATAATCATAGCGATAATAGAAGTGGAAATTTCAAGAAGAGAAGGTCACCTAGCCCAATTTTGTCGTTCACCAAAGTCAAGTCCAGTTGGGACGGTGCACACCAAAGCGGAATCTGGACAAAACAAAGCTCAGTAGTTTCAGGAAGAACGCTTTTTTGTGACTTCTCAAAAAGCGAGTAACTAACACGAACGGGTTAGTAGCATTAGTTAGTTAATTATAAATTCTTGCAAAGTCTATACCTTATTAGATAATTGGTTCTACCCATTCTTTTATCTCTCTTTGCTTGCGTTCAACGTTTAAATTTGACTCTGAGAAGTTAGACTTTGACTTATCTGGTTGAAACTCCGTTAGGAGAAACCTTCATTACATATGTTATCCAAGTCTTGGATGAGAGTCACAGTTTTGAATGATATTTCTATTGTTAATAAATTTCCTAACGTATTCTTGAAGACTTCTTGGCCTACCCCAGAGCGTGAAATCGAATTTTGTATTAACCCCAGTACAAAACTCATTTCTAAAACCCTCAAGTATTTCTTCAACTAAAATGAATGTAACATGCGCCAAAGACGTTGGCATGAGCTGTTGAAGATTATGATCGTACCATTCAATACCATCATGGAAAAGCGAACGTGGTAGCTGACGCGTGAGTAGAAGATCGTATGCGTTTACGAATGCGAATATACAAACCCACATAAAAATAACGAATATACGACTAGAATCGACTTTAATCGATAAAGTTAAAGCCGTGCAAGCTACATACTCAGAGATGATGAATGAGAAGAAGAAGGTTCAAGAGGGCGTTATTCTAGAAGTAAGAATCGATGAAGAGAGGAAATCTCAACCCTCGATTTTATTGGCCCATTTGAAATCCTCGATTAAGTAGGAACTGTGGCTTATAGACTCGTTTTACCGCCAAGTATGTCGCATGTTCATAACATTTTTCACGTATCAATGTTACGTAAATATATGGATGACCCGAACCACGTTATTAAATTAGAACTAGAAGTACTTTTTATGGGGTACTATTCACCTGAAAATATATTTATTTTCGGTCCAAATCATTTTTGGGTACAATATTATTCCATGAGGAGATGTGCTAATTTTTCAGATCGTTGGTTGAAGTTATAATAGAGAATGAATATGGACTGCTGGTGGAAAGTTATAATAGTGAATCAATATGGATCGCTGGTTTAAAGTTTTAATAGTAAATCAGTATGGATCGTTGATTTAAGTTTTAATAGTAAATCAATATGGACCGTCCGTTTAAAAGTAAATCAATCTCGACCGTTCATGAATTAGTTACTATTCAGTCCATTCTTCTATAAATAGAAGCTCATTCCTTCATTATTTCTTACGAATTTACTGAAACTCTAGAGAGAGAATTTATAGAGAGAAAGAAGAAGAGAAGTCTGCTACCTCTCTATTCCAGTATCCAGCTTTATTATAAGGTAAGGGGTATTATTTCTTTCGTATTCATGAAGAGAACTTCTGTTATTCCATTCTTTATTATTATGTTAGGATAACTTTGTCTGTCTGATCACCGCATTTATCTTTGAAATTCTTCCATTATTCCATTCTTTATTATTATGTTGAATAACTCGCTTTGCTAAGTACCGCATACATGGTGAAATTCTTCATTTATTCTATTCTTTATTATTATGTTGGAATAACCTGTTTATGCAAAGTACAACATACATGGTGAAATTCTTCTATTATTTCGTTCATTATTATTCTATCGTAATATCCTGTCTGTGCGTTTATGCCGGACCTGGTTCCATTATTTATCATTCGATTTAATATCCTCGTCTGCAAGCGTTACTGCCTTAACCGGTTCCATTATTTATTATTCGTTTAATATGATGTCTCGTGCGTTACGGCGGACCAGTTCCATTACTTATTATTATGTTAGAATAACTCGTCTGTGCGGTTCATCACATGCATGGTGATTTCATGGTATTCCATTCTTTATTATTCGCTGAATATCACGCTTGCGCGCTTACGCATTTGACTCGGTTCCATTATTTGTTATTCCGCTGGGAATAACCTCGTTTTATTCGATCTATCGCATTGCATGGTGAGTCCTTCTGTTATTCTATTCTTTATTATTCTGTTGGAATAACCTGTCTATGTGGATTACCTCATGACGGTAAAAATCTATTTGCAGTTTTGTAATTTTTTTGACCCTCAAAAATTTCTGGAAAGTCATAATATAAGCATTGAACTGTTGATTATGATGAAAGTCATAATAAAAGCATTGGACTGATGAAAATCATGGGTATATATAGTATTAGTAAGTGTTATGATGAGTTATGTTGGTTATTATGTGAAAATATGAAAGTTTCTTAGAAATCACAAAGGGTTTAAAAAACAGATTTTGGTGAAAATGAAACATGAAATTCAATTGACCATATCTCCTAATATATTTTAAATTCTTGAGTGTGGTCAAGTTCTAAAGTTAGATCTATGAGTTTTCTAACTTATCCAAGTGGAATCACTGGAAAAGTTATTATAGATTTTTGTGTGGACTGATTTTAGCAAAGGAGTCAAAAATTGCAAAATACCAAAAAGCTACTGCCCAGAAATTTAAAAGGGCTGTTTTGGCCACTTAATTTGTGAGAAAAATTCCAGACTTTTGGGACATGGAAATATATGGTATAAAGTACCTCCTGTCCAAAAATGAGCTCATTCCGACTTAAAATGAGCAAGTGATGACTATTTCAATATTTAGATTTTTTTGATGAAAAACGCTATAACCGGAGTTCTATAACTCTGATGACCATGAAATTTAAATTGGAAGCTCATGCTAACATGTGTAAGATCCTGCCAAGATTTGGGAATTTTTGGAGTTAAACTTGAGGTAGCTAATTTCTTAAGGAATTAATTAGAAATTGATTTTTGAAAAATAGTAAATGAATTTTTAAAATTCCGAGAAAAATATATGTTCAATATGGGACTATATTCTGCTAAATCACAGGAAAGAAATAAATATTTTGGGACCGATTTGGTATTTTCATGAAAATAATCTAGTTATGAGTAAATGAGTTAAATATGTTATGTGAAGTAACAAAATTGGAAAATAGGATTTTATGGCTTGGAAATCCTATATAGGGTATATGCAGATTTTTGATGAGGGATTTGATCAGTGGTGATGAAATCTTATAAGTATGACATTCTTGAATGATTAAATGCATTATTTGGTAAAGTGTAAACAATTGAAATAAATTATTTATCAGTTTAAGAAGTGATTAAAATATTGTTATAATATTAATAATATTAGATTTTGAGTTTATTACGTGATTGATAATATTTGGGTAAATTTAAAGTCTTTAATATTTATCCTTGTTTTCGTTTGATTAATCCTTATATCATTGTCATCATTCTCATGTTAATATTGTGATAAAAGTCATCTTTGGTTTACGTGCATAGATGGACTTTGTGTGATTATGACCATGGATTATTCGATATAGTCATGACCGTAATGTGATGAATGATGTGGTAAAAATCCTCAGTGGCTTGTAGTGCATTGATGGACAGTTTTTGGTATGATTATGACTAGGGATTATTCGGTATAGTCATGACCATTGATGATTTAATGAATATCCTTGGCCCGTAGTGCAGGGATGATTCGATGATATGGTTTATTTATTAAGTTGAGTCTCAGCGATGAAAATTGATGAAAACATTTTAAATCATAGAAGATAGTAGATTTTATTCTCTATTTGACTCTTCTAATGGATTGCTTGTTCCGCTGTAGTTAAACTTGATGTCTATTGTATTTTATCAGTTTAACATTGTTGAAGACTATTGATAATTTATTTTGTATTATCTTAGTCATAATATTTCTTACTGTGCTAGTTGAGCTCACCCTTTCTTTCACTGTTCTCTTCAGAAAATGAGAATATATAAATTTGGGGCCAGCCTCGAGAACGGAGTGACAGTCCAGATGATAGCATTAGTAGTCCTCACTATTCTGTTAAATAGTGTGACAATAAATGTAATGAGGACTCCTTTGAGTGTGGATATTGTCTAGATGATAATATTTCTATTAAAACTTTCAGTTTATGTATTGTCGTATATTACACGACGGTTGTATAATTAAGTTTGTATTTGTATTCTGTACCATGTATTTGGCGACTCAAGATGGGTGATGTATACCTATTTTGGAAGCGTCACACCAAGTCAGACGAAGGAATCTTTCTTGGGTATGCCACAGACAGTAAGGCCTACAGAGTGTTCAACAAAGAGTCACTGAGTGTTGAAGTCTCAATTCACATCATCTTTGATAAGACAGACATAGACAAAACAATGCCTTAAGACACTACGACCGACAGTTCAGACACTACGAACGAGGTCGTCGAGCTCAACACTACGATCGTAGTCCCTGAAAATGAGATCGTTGGGCAAGAATAGGAGATCCTAGAGAGAACTATGCAAGATAGCGAACCTCTACATCTAGAAGCTGAAATTGATCTCGAAGGTCTCAGACAAGAAGGCATTAGGACAGATGTTCCAACAGGAAATAAATGGGAAAGAGATCACACTCAAGACTTAATCATTGGAGACCCAAATGTAAGAGTCAAAACAAGTGCTGCCACCCAAAATGAGTGTTTCTGTTTGAGCTTTCTGTCACAGATGGAACCCAAGAAGATAGAAGATGTTATGGAAGACTCTAGTTGGATAGAAGCCATGCAGGAAGAACTAAATCAGTTTGAAAGAAGCAAAGTATGGAGATTAGTTCCAAGACCAAAAAATCATCCTGTCATTGGCACCAAGTGGGTCTTCAGGAACAAGATGGATGAAGATGGAGTAATAACCAGGAATAAAGCAAGACTGGTGGCCAAAGGTTACTCTCAGGAAGAAGGCATTGACTACGATGAGACATTTCCACCTGTTGCCAGACTAGAAGCCATCAGAATATTCATTGCCTTTGCTGCTCATATGAAGTTCAAAGTATTTCAGATGGATATTAAAAGTGCATTCCTAAATGGTGAACTTCAACAAGAAGTATATGTAGAGCAACCTTCAAGTTTCATCAATCCATCTCTTTCTAATTATGTCTATAGATTAGATAAAGCCTTATATGGTCTTAAACAAGCACCTAGAGCCTGGTATGAAACATTAACTAACTTTCTTATTGAAAATGGGTTCACTAGAGGTAGAGTACATACCACCTTATTTCTTAGAAAGCATAAAGACAAAGTCTTATTAGTTCAAATATATGTTGATGACATTATTTTTGGATCAACTGATGAAAAGTTATGCAAGAGATTTTCCAAGCTTATGCAGAGCAAGTTTGAAATGAGCATGATGGGTGAGCTGAACTTCTTCCTTGGACTGCAAGTAAAGCAGACTGATGAAGGAATCTTTATAAACCAAGCCAAGTACATCAAAGATTTACTTAAAAAGTATGGCATGGAATCAGCCTCTCCCATGAAAACCCCAATTGCTCCAGCAACCAAGCTTGACAAAGATGAAAAAGGTAAAAGTATTGACATAACTCAATACAGAGGTATGATAGGCTCTCTTCTATATCTGACTACCAGTAGACCAGATATAATGTTTGAAACATGTATATGTGCTAGATTTAAAGCTAATCCTAAGGAATCACACTTAACTGCTGTAAAAAGGATTTTCAGGTACCTTAAGGGCACACCTCACTTGGGCTTTGGTATCCCAAGGAGTCCTCATTTGAACTAACAGGATATATAGATGCTAACTTTACAGGTTGCAAAATAGACAAAAAATGTACCAGTGGCACCTGTCAGCTGCTAGGGAATAGACTTGTGTCCTTGTTCAACAAGAAGCAAAACTCAAGATTCACTTCAACCGCAGGTTTAATACATTATCACTTGGCAAATCATTGTCTTGTGATCCTCCTGGATGAAAAATTAACTAGCAGACTATGGGTTTGAATTCAAATCTATATATGTTCACTGTGATAACACAAGTGTCATAGCAATAACACATAATCCTGTCATGCACTCTAGGACTAAGCATATAGAAATAAGGTATCATTTCATTAGGGATCATGTGCAAAATGGAACTATATCTTTATAATATATCCCTACTGAAAATCAACTTGTTGATGTCTTTACAAAACCTATAGATGAATCCAGATTTAATAAACTAATAAGTGAACTAGGCATACTAAATTTACAACCATAAAATCTATGCTCTAGTTTGTGCTAACCATGCAGATATAAAGGCTAAGTTCAAAATCGTAGACATGACCAAAAAAAGTCCACGATCATAGAATTAAAGTGATATGAAAGACCACGATCGTAGAGCTCCATCAACAAAACAAAGAAGCATCCTGTGATGACAAAGTTTCAACAAATCAAAGTAATCTCTCTGTCAAGCACCTCAGGGACAAACCTAACCTTTAATTCACTCTAAGAGGTTGGCCCTTCCTGAGCTACCTTAACTCGAGAGAAATGCTAAGTCGAAAGTTCAATCACAAGGACTATGGAAGACAACGTTCGTAGAGTAGATTTAGAAGTAAACTCAACGATCGCAGTACAGACTCAACGAA
This sequence comes from Panax ginseng, assembly GCA_020205605.1. Classification (NCBI taxonomy): domain Eukaryota; kingdom Viridiplantae; phylum Streptophyta; class Magnoliopsida; order Apiales; family Araliaceae; genus Panax; species Panax ginseng. The sequence goes on from CM035137.1 coordinate 62,353,714, forward strand.
TGCAGAGAAGACTCGACGATTATAAAGCAGACTCGACAATCGCAGTGCATACTCAACAATTATAAGAACTACCTCAACGATCGTAGTCCTCCTAAAGGACACATCAGCTTAAGAGGAGCTAAGGGGAAAATCAGCATTTTCCCTCAAGTTAAAATCATGGAGCCAAGTAGAACTCAACACATGTCTCTCTAATCAGATCGTGTGGAGGGAAGTTATAAGTATAGTTTAAAAAAACCCTTTTTGAAAACTCAGAAGTTCAAAAAGCTCATATCTCTCTTTCTCTCTCCAACAGCAGAAACCTTAGCTTTCAAAATCGTAAAATCATCCTTAATACAAAGAAATCAATGGCAGCCTCAAATGTCATCTCTGGTTACAGACTCTATTTCGATACGTTCAAGATAGCTGACCCCAAGTTTCTCAAAACTCTGTCTTTGATAAAGAAAGCTGGTTTTGAAGAGGTCCTGGGTACGAGCATTTGAATCTACCTTAAGCTGATAAAGGAATTTTATAGAAATGGTGTGTTCGAGAACGACGTCATCACTACAAGGGTCAAGGACGTGGAAATCAAGTTCAAGGCTGAGGATATATGTGAGACCCCAAATTTTATGAATAAATATTTAAATTTCTTGAAATATTTTTTTTAATATTATGGTGTGGATTTGATATAATGTTATAGTTGTGGGTAATATTTATAAATTTTGAAAAGTATGCAAGTTGTTGTATAATATTCGATTGGTCGGGGAATATTCTTTTTATCGGGGAATAATGTACGACGGTACAATCATTGGTGGACCTCACAACGGAATTATTGTCGAATTGAGAAAAAGACAAAAATATTTTTATGAAAATAATGGCGAAAGTGTTACTGTTAAAACTATTGAACTACTCGGTAGTAAAAGTACAGTAATATGCGTGGTTGCATAGTAGCACACGGTATTGGTTATTGATGCTTACGTGAGAATTCACTCAGTTATACTCAATTATTTCTACAGTAATTGCTGCATCATATCTCTCATATTATTGATTCAATTATTGTCACAGTAGCATCTGCATAATATGCTATATTATTAAATCAATAATTGAGATGACAAAGTTATTCATATTATTAAATTATAATATTTATAATGTCTAGAAGTTCCGTCAAGGAGAGGGTTGGTCATCTAATTGCGCACCAATAAGAAGAAATCCTTATCGGAAAGCCCCCTCTTTCCTGGGAATTACTTGGTTGTTAAATATTGTGAGTTATAATATTGATGATGAATAAGCTCGTGTTGATTAAAGATGAAATTGATAGTTCCATTGTGTGGAAATTATTAGTGTTAGTAGAAATCGATATTTATGTCGATAATAATTGATGTATGGAGGTTATATTGTTCAATTGGGTATTCGGTGAACTTTTCGTGTCGGAGTACTATTTATGAGTTACTATTCATGAGTTACTATTTATTCACCCGAAAAATATATTTCTTTTCGGCCCAAATCATTTTTGGGTACAATATTAATCCATGAGGAGATGTGCTAATTTTTCAGACCGTTGGTTGAAGTTATAATAGTGAATCAATATGGACCGCTGGTGGAAAGTTATAATAGTGAATCAATATGGATGGCTGGTTTAAAGTTTTAATAGTAAATCAGTATGGATCGTTGCTTTAAGTTTTAATAGTAAATCAATATGGACCGTCCGTTTAAGAGTAAATCAATCTGGACCGTTCATGAATTAGTTACTATTCAGTTAATTCTCCTATAAATAGAAGCTCATTCCTTCATTATTTCATACGAATTCACTGAAACTCTAGAGAGAGAAATTATAGAGAGAAAGAAGAAGAGAAGTCTGCTACCTCACTTTTCTAATATCCAGTTCTTCTAAGGTAAGGGGTATTATTTCTTTCTTATTTATGAAGAGAACTTCTGTTATTCCATTTTTATTATTATGTTGGAATAACCGGTTATGCGAAGTACCGCATACATGGTGAAATTCTTCTGTTATTCCATTCTTTATTATTATGTTGGAATAACCTGTTTATGCGAAGTACCGCATATATGGTGAAATTCTTCTATTATTTCGTTCATTATTATTCTGTCGGAATATCCTATCTGTGTGTTTACGCCGGACCTGATTCCATTAGTTATTATTCTGTTGGAATAACCTGTCTGTGCGGTCTATCGCATGCATGGTGATTTTTGTTGTTATTCCATTATTTATTATTCTGTCAGAATATCCTGTCTCTGCGTTTACGCCGGACCTGGTTCTATTATTTATTATTCTGTTGGAATAACCTGTCTATGCGGTCTATTGCATGCATGGTGATTTCTATTGTTATTCCATTCATTATTATTCTATCGGAATATCCTGTCTGTGCATTTACGCCGGACCTGGTTCCATTATTTATTATTTTGTCAGAATATTTGTCTGTGCGTTTATGCCAGACCTGGTTCCATTATTTATTCTTTTGTCAGAATATCCTGTCTGTGCGTTTACGTCGGACCTGGTTTCATTATTTATAATTCTGTTGGGAATAACCTATCTGTGCAGTCTATCGCACGCATGGTGAATCCTTCTGTTATTCCATTCTTTATTATTCTGTTGGAAAACCCTGTCTTTGTGGATTAGCACATGCATGGTGAATGATCCTTTGTATTCATTTCTTATTAAATTGTGGAAATGATCTGTATATGTGGATTACCGCATGACGGGTGAAAATCCATTTGCAGTTTCATATATTCTATTATACTCAGTTAGTTAAAGTCTTGGCTTCTATACTCCATGAAATTAGTGGAATATCCTTGATATTTGCACTTCATCCAGTATCTTTTCATGAAAATATTCTTCTGAGCATTCTTGAATTTTACTCTACAAAGAAGTATCATGTTAACAATTTGGATGTTTTTAATTTATGGATAAATTAATTCTTGAACTTGTTTTATTGAATTATTATGTCATTGTCATCATCCTCTGCTTATATTATAATGAAAGTCATCTTTGGCTTACGTGAAGAGATGGACTTAGTATGATTATGACTAGGGATCATTCGGTATAATCATGACCTATAATGTTATAAATGCTATGGTAAAAGTCCTCAGTGGCCTGTAATGCATTGATGGACAGTTTTTGGTATGATTATGACCAGGGATTGTTCGGTATAGTAATGACCATTGATGATTTAATGAATATCCTTAGCCCATAGTACAGGGATGATTAGATGATGTGTTTTATTTATTAAGCTAAGTCTCAACGATAAAAATTGATGAAAACATTTTATACCATAGAAGATAGTAGATTTTATTCTCTATTTGACTCTTCTAATGGATTGCTAGTTCCGCTGCAGTTAAACTTGATGTCTATTGTATTTTATCAGTTTAACATTGTTGATGACTATTGATAATTTATTGTGCATTATCATAGTCATAATATTTCTTACTGGGCTAGTTGAGCTCACCCTTTCTTTCACTGTTCTCTTCAGGAAATGAGAATATAGTTTGACGACGAGCTCCAGAACAGAGTGATGGTCCAGATGATAGCATTAGTAGTCCTCACTATTCTGATAAATAATGTGACAATAAATGTAATGAGGACTCCTTTGAGTGTGGATATTATCTAGATGACAATATTCCTATTAAACTCTCAGTTTATGTATCATCGTATATTACACGACGGTTGTATAATTAAGTTTGTATTTGTATTATGTACCATGTATTTGGCGACTCAATATGGGTGATGTATACCTATTTTTGGGGGCTTCATAGTTGGTACCAAAGCTTAGGGATATGATCCCTGGCTGAGATGTGAGATAAGGACTAGGAGGGGGGACACGGGGAATTCCTTCGCTAGTATAACCTGCCTAAGTTTATTTGGTATTTAATTGGTCGTTCAGAGTATAGGGATAATATGTGATATGTTAATTAACCCTTCTTTTGTGACAGTGTTTGAAAATGACATTTGAAAATGTTGAGATAAGCAATAGAGCAAAATAATATGACCGTATCGCAGTACGAGGCTAAATTTGCGGAGTTATCCCGGTTTGCATCCCATTTGGTCGATAATGAGGAGCTAATGACGCGAATGTTTCTAAGAGGTTTGAATTCTGATATACGTCAATACCTCATTTCTCATAAACTTTGTTTATATTCAGATGTTGTGAATAGGGCTCAGTTATTGGAGAGCGATAATGAGTTAGCACAACCAAAAGTTAACAACCAATAACACGATAATAATCGTACCGGTGGCAATGGCCATCGGAACAATGATGACCATCGTGGGGGAAATTATCATGCCAAGAATGGTAACCACTTCGGTGGTAATCATGGCCAAGACAATAGGTGTGGAAAGTTCAAGAAGAGAAGGTTCAGCAAAGATGGAAAGACGCCAAAGACCAAAGACCTGCTTGTTAAGGAAGGAGAATGACCGCCGACAAATGTGGAGGGGAAGGACACATAAGTCCAAACTGCACGATGCAGTCCAAAGCATGTTATAATTATAGAAAAGAAGGCCACCTAGCCCGATTTTGTCGTGCACCAAAGTCAAGTTCAAATTTGGGATGGAGGCATCAAAAGGTGTCCTGCATAAGACAAAACCTAGAGTTCAAGGGAGTGCATTTTTCGTAACCTCCCAAAAAGCGAGGAATCCGAACGAGGTGATCACGGGTAAGCTAATCATAAACGCTAGCGAAGTTTATACTTTATTTGATACCGGTTCTACCCATTCCTTTATTTCTCCTACTTACGCTAAACGTTTAAATTTGACTCCGGAGAAATTAGACTTTGACTTATCTGTTGAAACTCTATTGGGAGAAACCTTCATTACATCCACGGTTTATAAGTCTTGTTTAATTCATAACGGTAACCGCACGTTACCTGTCGATCTTATTTCTTTGAAAATACTTGCATTTGATGTGATTTTAGGGATTGATTGGTTAACTACTCCTCATGTTAAAATTGATTATTTTCATAAGGTTGTTAGCTTTCATATTCCTAACCAACCTATTATACGAATTCAAGCAGCCAAACCACTAAAATCAATCATTGTCATCTCAAGCCATAAAGCTATTCGTTTATTGAAAAATGGATGTCAAGCTTTCTTAGCTTATGTCACGAACCTAAACAAAAATACGTCAGTTTTGAATGATATTTCTATTGTTAATGAATTTCCTGACGTATTCCCGAAAGAACTTCTTAGCCTACCCTAGAGCATGAAATCGAATTTTGTATCGATCTTGAAACCGGTACAAAACCCATTTCTATAGCCCCATATCGAATGATTCCTATTGAACTTCAGGAGTTAAAAACCTAACTACAAGAATTGTTAGACATAGGTTTCATTCGTCCTAGTACATCTCCTTGGGGTGCTCCTGTTCTATTCGTGAGGAAAAAAGATGGAAGTATGTGACTTTGTATTGATTATCGGGAGTTGAATCATGTTACCATCAAAAATAGGTACCCGTTACCTCGTATTGATGATCTGTTTGACCAGTTACAAAGCACCAAATTCTTTTCAAAGATCGATCTTCGTTCTGGATATCATCAGTTGAAGATTAAAACTTATGACATTCCAAAGACTGCTTTCGGAACTTGGTACGGGCATTATGAATTCCTAGTCATGTCTTTTGTATTGACTAATGCTCCTGTTGCCTTCATGGACATGATGAACCGAGTATTCAAGGAATATTTGGATCACTTTGTGGTCGCCTTTATTGATGACATCCTCATATTCTCCAAAACCCGTGAAGACCATGAGTAACACTTGAAGTTGATACTTCAAAAGCTTCGTGAAAAAAGCTATATGCCAAGTTGAATAAATGCGAGTTCTGGCTTGAGGAAGTAGCATTCCTTGGGCACGTAGTATCAAGTTATGGAATATCTGTTAACCCGGCAAAGATTGAAGCAATTCAAAGTTGGGAGCAACCTAAGTCAGTGATCGAAGTACGTAGCTTTCTCGGCTTAGCTGGTTATTATCGGAGATTAGTAGAAGGGTTTTCTTGAATCGCTACTCCATTAACGCAACTGACTAGGAAAGATACAAAATTCGGTTGGAGCAAGGAATGTGAGAAGAATTTTCAAGAACTCAAGAGTAGACTCATTTCAGCACCTGCTCTGACAATACCATCTGGCACGGAGGGATTTGTCATTTACAGTGATGCTTCAGGCAAAGGGTTAGGATATGTTCTCATGCAACATGGGAAAATCATAGCCTATGCCTCACGACAACTCAAAGAATATGAGAGGAATTATCCTACTCATAATCTAGAGTTGGCCGCTGTCGTTTTTACGCTTAAGATTTGGAGGCATTACCTGTATGGAGAGAAGGTGGAGATTTATACGGATCATAAAAGCCTCAAATATTTCTTCACTCAGAAGGAACTCAACATGCGGCAACGACGTTGACTCGAGCTGTTGAAGATTACGATCGTACCATTCAATACCATCGTGGAAAAGCGAACGTGGTAGCTGACGCGTTGAGTAGAAGATCGTATGCATTTACGAGTGCGAATATACGAACCCACGTGAAAATAACGAATATACGAGTAGAATCGACTTTAATCGATAAAGTTAAAGTCGTGCAAGCTACATACTCAAAGCTGATGAATGTGAAGAAGAAGGTTCAAGAGGGCGTTATTTTAGAAGTAAGAATCGATGAAGAGAGGAAATCTCAACCCTGGAATTTTTTTGGCCCATTTGAAATCCTCGATTAAGTAGGAACTGTGGCTTATAGACTCATTTTACCGCCAAGTATGTCGCGTGTTCATAACATTTTTCACGTATCGATGTTACGTAAATATGTGGACGACCCGAACCACATTATTAAATTAGAACTAGACGAGATAGCAGAAGATTTCACGTATGAGGAGATACGTGTTAAAATCTTGGATAAGAAGGATCGTGCTCAACACTCAAAGGTTATACCTCAAGAGTTAGAATTTGAAATGAAGTCAAGGTATCCTCATCCCTTCGGCATACCAGGTATGTACATAAATTTCGAGGACGAAATTTCATAAGGAAGTGAGATTGTGAGACCCCAAATTTTATGAATAAAAATTTAAATTTCTCGAAATATTTTTTTTAATATTATGGTGTGGATTTGATATAATGTTATAGTTATGGGTAATATTTATAAATTTTGAAAAGTATGCAAGTTGTTGTATAATATTCGATTGGTCGGGGAATATTCTTTTTGTCGGGGAATATTCGTACGACGGTATAATCATTGGTGGATCCCACAATGGAATTATTGTCGAATTGAGAAAACGACAGAATTATCTTTTTATAAAAATAACGGCGGAAGTGTTACTGTTAAAACTGTTGAACTACTCCTAGAGTAAAGGTACAAAGAATACGCTGCGATTGCATATAGTAGCACATAGTATTGGTTATTGATGCTTACGTGAGAATTCACTCAGTTATACTCAATTATTGCTACGGTAATTGCTGCATCATATCTCTCATATTATTGATTCGATTATTATCACAATGGCATCTGTATAATATGCTATATTATTAAATCAATAACTGAGACGACAAAGTTATTTATATTATTAAATTACAATATTTACAATGTCTAGAAGTTCTGACAAGGAGAGGTTTGGTCATTTAATTGCGCGCCAATAAGGAGAAATCCTTATCGAAAAGCCCCCTCTTTCTTGGGAATGACCTGGTTGTTAAATATTGTGAGTTATAATATTGATGATGAATAAGCTCGTGTTGATTAAAGATGAAATTGATAGTTCCATTGTGTGGAAATTATTAGTGTTAGTAGAAATCGATATTTATGTCGATAATAATTGATGTTTGGAGGTTATATTGTTCAATCGGGTATTCGGGGCACTTTTCGTGTTGGAGTACTATTCACAAGTTACTATTCATGAGTTACTATTCATGAATTACTATTTACGGGGTACTATTCACCTGAAAAATATATTACTTTTCGGCCCAAATCATTTTTGGGTACAATATTATTCCATGAGGAGATGTGCTAATTTTTCAGACCGTTGGTTGAAGATATAATAGTGAATCAATATGGACCGCTGGTGGAAATTTATAATAGGGAATCAATATGGACCACTGGTGGAAAGTTATAATAGTGAATCAATATGGATCGCTGGTTTAAAGTTTTAATAGTAAATCAGTATGGACTGTCCGTTTAAGTTTTAATAGTAAATCAATATGGACTGTCCATTTAAAAGTAAATCAATCTGGACCGTTCATGAATTAGTTACTATTCAGTCCATTCTCCTATAAATAAAAGCTCATTCCTTCATTATTTCTTACGAATTCACTGAAACTCTAGAGAGAGAAATTATAGAGAGAAAGAAGAAGAGAAGTCTGCTACATCACTTTTCCAATATCCAGTTCTTCTAAGGTAAGGGGTATTATTTCTTTCTTATTCATGAAGAGAACTTCTGTTATTCTATTCTTTATTATTCTGTTGGAATAACCTGTTATGCGAAGTACCGCATACATGGTGAAATTCTTCTGTTATTCCATTCTTTATTATTATGTTGGAATAACCTGTTTATATGAAGTACCGCATACATGGTGAAATTCTTCTATTATTCCATTCATTATTATTCTGTCGGAATATCCTATCTATGCGTTTACGCCGGACCTAGTTCCATTATTTATTATTCTATTGGAATAACCTATTTATGCGGTCTATCGCATGCATGATGATTTCTTTTGTTATTCCATTCTTTATTATTCGCTTAATATCCTCTCTGTATGCTTACGCCTTTGACCTAGTTCCATTATTTATTATTCGCTGAATAACCTCGTCTGCAAGGCGGTCTATCGCATGCATGGTGATTTCGTTGTTATTCCATTCTTTATTATTCGCCGGAATATCTTGTCTCGAGTGTTTACGCCTTTGACCGTTCCATTATTTATTATTCTTCGCTTAATATCCTATCTCAATGCGCTTACGCCTTAACCCGGTTCCATTATTTATTCTTCTCGTTGGGAATAACCCATCATGCGGTCTATCGCATCGCACGATGGTGAATCCTTCATTATTCCATTCTTTATTATTCGTTTGAATAACTCGCTCATGTGGATTACCACATGCATGGTGAATGATCCTTTGTATTCATTCCTTAATAAATTATGGAAGTGATCAAGATATCGTGATTATCGCATGGCGGTGAAAATCCATTTGCGCTTCATATATTCTATTATACTCAGTTGGTTAAAGTTTTGGCTTCTATACTCCATGAAATTAGTGGAATATCCTTGATATTTTCACTTCATCCAGTATCTTTTCATGAAAATATTCTTCTGAGCATTCTTGAATTTTACTCCACAAAGAAGTATCATGTTGACAATTTGGACGTTATTAATTTATGGATAAATTAATTCTTGAACTTGTTTTATTGAATTATTATGTCATTGTCATCATCCTCATGCTTATATTATAATGAAAGTCATCTTTGGCTTACGTGCATAGATGGACTTAGTATGATTATGAACAGGGATCATTCGGTATAATAATGACCTGTAATGTTATAAACGATATGGTAAAAGTCCTCGGGCCTCACGTAATGCATCGATGGACAGTTTTTGGTATGATTATGACCAGGGATTGTTCGGTATAGTCATGACCATTGATGATTTAGTGAATATCCTTGGCCCGTAGTACATGGATGATTAGATGATGTGTTTTATTTATTGTTTGAGTCTCAAATAAAAATTGATGAAAACATTTTATACCATGTAAGATAGTAGATTTTATTCTCTACTTGACTCTTCTAATGGATTGCTAGTTCCGCTGCAGTTAAACTTGATGTCTATTGTATTTTATAAGTTTAACATTGTTGAAGACTATTGATAATTTATTCTGCATTATCATAGTCATAATATTTCTTCTTGGGCTAGTTGAGCTCACCCTTTCTTTCACCGCTCTTCTCTGTGAAATGAGAATATAGCTGGGATGAGTCGGGGAACGGAGTGATTGTCCAGATGATAGTATTAGTAGTCCTCACTATTCTATTAAATAGTGTGACAATAAATATAATAAGGACTCCTTTGAGTGTGGATATTGTCTAGATGACAATATTCCTATTAAACTCTCAGTTTATGTATTGTCGTATATTACACTACGGTTGTATAATTAAATTTGTATTTGTATTCTGTACTATGTATTTGGCGACTCAAGATGGGTAATGTATACCTATTTTTGGGGGCGTCATAATATAAATCTAGCCCTAGGTTTCAAATCAAAAGGGTTTCCGTTCATATATGGCATCGATTTTCATGAAGGACTTAAGAAGATGCACCACAAAAAGTGCCCCACTGTCAAAGGGTACAAGAAGAAAGAGTTCCCTCAGAAGTACGGATTTCTGGCAGACATTGTTGGAAAATGCATATGCTGCAAGAGCTCCGGCCATGACTCTATAAATGAAGTGTAGCTCAAGCTCATGACAGCCATCAGTTGTGGGATACAACTTAACTATGGAGCCCTACTACTTGAATGGATTGGGAAGTGGATTCTTAGCTCGAAGAAGTCAAAGAGCTCTAGAAAGATGCTCTACGAACGATTCATAAGTATTATCCTACAGTCTGCTTTAGGAGATAAGATAGGGGATGATGAAGGAGAGTCCACCAATCTGAACAAATGAATGACTCAGCAACTATTTAAAAACTGGAAAAGGAATCCAGCAGAGAATGTACGAATGATGTTTGAGTCTAGTGGTAGGACTGGTGATGCAAAGGAGTCAGGGATTCCAGGGAACATGTCTGTTGTTAAGGAGACTGAAGAAGTTGGAAAAGAAACCAATAAGGAGGAACCCATTGCCTTAGTCAGAAAAACCAAGGGCAAAAGAAAGCTGAAGGCTCAAATGGCAGAAGAACCCCATGGGTCAACCACTGATATACCACAAGAGCTTTCTAACATTGAAACTCTGAGGATCTTGGGAAGGAAAGAACAGTTAACTGAGGCAGATAAAGACAGAGCTACCATCTCTCAGCTGCTGAAGAAGAATAAAAACAGTCACAAGTCCAAGAGGCCATCTGTCTCCACGATCATAGAGTCTCTACCGATCGTAGAGACCAGACTGGATGCCTCTCCCAAAGAAGTTGCCGCAATAAATACTCTGGGTGATCAACAGTTCAGAGCTGAAGAAAGTCCTAAGGCTGTGGCTCAGCCTAGGAAACCTAGAAGAAGGTTGGTCAAAAAGTACATCATTGTCAATGAAGGAGTACTTAAAGAAGAAGACAAAAAGATAGTCACTGAGAAAGGGCTATCCGAAGCAAGACAAGAGAACACTATTTAAGCTGAGGGGGAGCTACCTAAAGTTCCCACTCTAAAGAATGCTTTAGCTGAGGGGGAACTACTTGAAATTCAGATGGATGATCGTGTTGAGGGGGAGCCTCATGATATCCTTATGGCAGAAGAGGCTGCTCCTGAAGAAAATGAGAGAAAACTAGAGCAACAAAATCACAAGGAGGTGATTGATGTAGTGGAATCCTCAAAAGAAGACAGAGAAGAAGAAGAAGATGATGAGATCAAGATTATAGCTGTGGGCTATAATGGGTATAGGAGAGCTAACTATAATCAGTTGTTCTCCTATCTACCCATTATGCCTTTCTATAGAGCTCAAATTCTTAACTCTTGGGATCACATGTTCTAGAGCTTCAAAGCATATCCTGCAATCTCAGTGCTAGCTCATGGATTTCTAGGCAACTTCAGCTTTGCCAAACAGCTAATCACAAATGGATCTTCTTCAAAGAATGAGCATGAGGTATTATCTATTCCAATCCTTTTCAGGGTTAATCACTATCCACCATCATTTTCAGTCAATTTTATGAATTCCCGAGCTATTTGGAAGTGATCCTATATCCACTAAATCAATTCCCAGTTGCAGAATCCCAAAATTCTATAGTTGATGAACCAAATATGCCCAACTTCATTTTAATCCCATTTCCTCTTACGATTACTGACTCGAGCCCAATTGTAGAGTCACACGCTCAAATCGTAGAGCCACCTACTTAAGAAGCCCAAACACAAGTCCCTCCATCAGATATTCCCTGCTCTTCCTCAAATGAATATTTCAACCTTGATCTTGCTCTTTACACCCTGCAAGATTAATTCAAAAGAGCCCCTCCTCCAAACAGTCCGCAACTCCTTGAACTCATATCAGATCTTCCAACCAAAGCAGAACTGTCTGAAGCATCCCAACAAGTGACTAAGGACATACAGGAAGAACTTGAAGTTCACTCATACCTTGTTTAAATGAGGCTGACTCATCTAATTGATGCTGCCAACTCCCTCCCAAACACCCTAAGCTCTGAGCTCACAAAGAAGCTTCGGGAGATCATAAAGGAGATGATTCAGAGCATAAATAAAAGGGATCAAATTCATTTTCAAGCTGCTAAGAGACACATTGATGCTATTTTTATCCTATAATCTACTCAGGAGTCCCAGAACAATCTCATAATGGAAAGTCTCATGAATTTACGAACTGCAGTGAAAGAATTTCAAGAATTCTCCATGGGGCAAATGAAACAGACAGAGAATGTTCTGGCCATTCTCCAAAAGAGGGAAGCTCGATCTGATGCTCTCATTAAAGAGAACCGTGAAGACATTGCTCAATCCTAAAATCAGCTAAACGAGCTTGTTCAAGGCATAACTCACCTATCTGAAGATATTCGAGCCCTTGATGCTGACATAAAGTGGGAGAATAAAGGGAAAGAAGATTAAGACAAGGGCATATGCACTTTCTCAGCTCAATCATCAAGGAGTCCTACAAGGCATTTTCACCATCAAACTCCACGACCTGGCCATCAAACTCAAAGATCTGATCAGCAACAAATTATCATGGCTCAACCTTTAAGGAGTCTAGGGCCAACTTCCAGCTCACCAGAAGTGACCACCACAGGCCTAGGAATGCCAATTGGAGATCCTGCATTCATGAATAGGCATGATCATAATCCAAGACTAAGTTAAAGTGAGCTGGAAGATCTAGCCAGGAGAGACGAAGCCAATAGGAAAAGAAGAGCTGAGGAGTATACCAATCCTCCACGAGGCAAAAGGCCGAAGAAATAGAGATAAGTTGAATTTTAAATCTTATTAATGTAGTCAAGCTTAAATGTAATATCTATCTTCAAACATCAATAAATTCATGCTTATTCTCTAGAAATTTCAGCTGCTCACTGAAATATTAAGTCATATTTACTTTCGTCGCTACATATATAAATTTGATAATCATGACAACAAATCTCCTTGGTTATGTCAACATCAAATAAGGAGAGATTGTTGGAAGAGTGCATATTTTGATTTGATGTTTAAAGTAAATGCTCATGATTGTATGTAAAGTCCTTCAAGAAATATATGTACAAGGACTTAGTGATAGATCAAATTTGTTAGGTTGATCTAAGCTTTTAATGTTTATCATTCTGTAAATAGATGTATAGATAAAGAGATCAAAGATGTTAGGCTGATCTATGTCTTGAAATGTAATAGATAGGCTTTAATAAAATCGTAGTCTATTGAGCTGATCAAGAGTTTGCAGAAGCCAAGGCAGAATCGTAGAGCATCGAGGATCGTAGTATGTCTGTCTTGAAGGGCCTCTCCAAAAATCGTAGAGTGGTCCAAACGTTTGCCAAAGCCAACTCAGAGATCGTACTGTGCTCTCGGAAACGTAGAGTCTATAAGACAAGCAAGTGAAGATTGTAGTGTGCCATTCCTTAAGAGAAATCGTAGTGTTCTTGTTTGATAGCATCAGATCAAGCACTAAGGTGGCAAGACACCACGATCTAAATCGTAGAGTATCATCTGCTTGTGTCAAAAGCATTGAGCCATGACCATTTGTTTAAAGATAAATCTTAACAAATGTGGAATGGGTTACAAACGTTGAAGTACTCACCAGTCCCAATGGCATAAAAATTATCCTTAGTATACAACAAAGAAACGTATTGAAGAAGATAAGGAAAGGACCATGGGTCAGAGAAAAACACCTTTTCAGGTGTTAGGTGAGAAAGCGATCATTGTGTCGGGCAATGTAATGCAATTCATAAGATATGCATAAACGTCTCCATCAAAGTTCAGAAATGTCAAACACATTTAATGCTTCAACGGATAGCTTCAACGGACAGATTTCAAGGATCACATATATGCAAAACATTTGCAGATGATGAAAACGAAGCAAGCATTGAACAAAAATGAAGAGAACACTCAACGCTCAACTCTACGATCTGAGAAAAAGAGAAAGCTTGCTCAGCTACTCAGTTCTTTCGAACAAAGAGCTTAACAGCAACTGAGTAGCACCAATCAAGAACTCAATAACTGCCAATCAAGTGAAGTAAGAAGTTCCAAGTCAGAAGGACTCGAAGAGTTCTAAAGTGAATTGTGAAGAACCAAGTCTGCTGGACTTGAAGAGTTCAAGAGTGAACTAAGAAGTTCCTAGACTGCTGGTCTAGAAGGAATCTGTGAGATTCAGAAAATGTAAAAGATATCCTTAGTGGATTTCCTGCTCAAGGAGTAGAAGAGTGGACTAGAAGCTTTAAGATTAATAATTTAATTTATCCAGAATTCAATAATGTCCAAATTGTCAACATGATACTACTTTGTGGAGTAAAATTCAAGAATAATATTGAATCAAAAATAATTTGGGCCGAAAAGAAATCATTTTTTATCATTAATAGTACTCTGAGTGAATAATAACTGAGGGAATAGTACCCCGTGAATAGTACTTTGGGAATAAGAACCCCGTGAATAGTACTCCGACATGAAAAAGTTAAAACTTATCAAGAATGCTCAGAATAATATTTCCATAAAAAGATACTGGATGAAGCGTAAATATCAAGGATATTCTACTAATTTCATGGAGTATAGAAGCCAAAATTTTAACAAAATGAGTGTAAAATTCAAAATCTGAAACGAAATAATATTACTTATATACTACAGAGTATGGAAGAAAATATTATTTCATACGAATATTGAACAAAAATAATATCCCTTACCTTGAAAAGAAGAGTATTCCAACTGGTATAGATGGGATATTCTTGAAGAAAACTTATACTATTTTCTATGCTCAAAGCTTCCTTACACTCTAAAGAAATACGCTCAATATTATAGAAGAAAAATTCTCTGATTCTGGAATGATTTTCAATTCTAACTAAGCATCCAATTTATAGAAAAATGGAAAGGATACTATTTGAATTAGAAAATCACGACGCATACGTTGTTTGAAATTAAACGAATTCACTAAGCGCCGAATCGATTCACAAGATTTATCGCACCTTTGCATAGTAAAATACTATACAATTAAAATATAATATATTCTACTATTCATAAAAACCAAAACTTATTATAATATAAATATAATAATAATAATAATAGTAACCTACCTTATACGTAACACCTCCCCCCTTTTTCATCCCAGACAATCCTATATATATATATAAATATATAATAATTATATTATTTATATATATATATATATAAACAAAACTGAGATAACTTCTACCGACAATTTTGAAAAATGGGTAAATAGGGGTCCATATAATAAGCAAAACTTACAACAAATATTTCATAAAATCCCTTCAATTTATTCATCATTATTATAACTTGCAATATTAACAAACAAATCGTTCCCAGGAAAGAGGGGGCTTTCCAATAAGGATTTCTGCCTATTGACGCGCAATTAGGTGACCAAACCTCTCATTGACAGAACTTTCTAGACATTGTTAATTATGCAAATAATAATATAAATAACTTATCATTTCAATTATTGATTTAATAATATATAAAATATTGTGACAATAATTGAATCAAATAACATGAGATACTATGCATCAACTACTGTGGCAATAATTGAACACAACTAAGTTACTTTTCACGTAAGTATCAATAATCAATATCGTGTGCTACTATGCAACCACGCATATTATTGTACTTTTAACACTGGGTATTTCAACAGTTAACGATAAAACTTTCGCCGTTATTTTTATAAAAAGATAGTTTTGTCGTTTTCTCATTCCGACAATAATTCCGTTGTGGGGTCCAGCAATGATTATGCCGTCGTACGAATATTTCCTATTAAAACGAATATTTCCCAACCAATCGAATATAATATAACAACTTGCGTACTTTGTAAAATCTATAAATATTCCCCACAACTATAACATTATATCAAATTCACTCCTTAATATTCAAAAATGATATTTATAGAAAAATTCATCTTTATTCATAAAAGTTGGGGTCTTACAGAAGGTGTTAGGCACCCCCCGACGTCCGTGATAACACGGTTATCGCCACTTTCCACTAACTTCTACCTATTTATGTGTGTGTGTGTGTGTTAGGTCTATGTGTAGTATGTTTGGAAGTAGTGCTATGTCTCGTTCGCACCTATATAAAAACGGATTGACTTTTGTATAAAAGTTCAATTTTAACAAGATATAGCAGAGATGTTTTGGAAAACATGTTTTTTTAAACCCTTGTGCTCAACAGTAATTGAGGCCTTTGATACTTCTATTTTATTATGTGTTCAACTTGATTGCTTTTATTTTTGAGATGCGAGGAATCTTCGAGAAAATAAGATATATAGCAGTGCCGAACTCTTTGTGCACATGAGAGCCGTCTAAGGAAATTTAGAGACCGTGAATAATTTACAAGCTGGCTGCAGCTGAAAATGTCCATCACAGGAACTGAATCTAGATTAAGAGACTGAATCTGTGATCACATTATTCCTAGGCTCACATGTGAAAATAATATGTGCAAAAGCTAGAAAAACTGACTAGATTTGAGTAAATCTAAGCATTCCAACTTCAACGGTTCCAGTTTAGTCACCATGAACTGGTCAAAGTGAGAAATAGCCAGATTTAGGCAAATCTAGCCCGCATGATGATAAAAGTTAGGAAAAGAACTAGATTTGAGTAAATCTAAACCATTCCAGCTTCAATGGTTCCAGTTTAGTCACCATGAACCGGTCAAAGTGAGAAATGGCCAGATTTAGGCAAATCTAGCCCGCAGGCTAAATAACAATTATATATATATATATATATATATGAACGATCAACTGTCATGGAGTAAACTCCAGGCAGGACTTGAAATGTAAATATACATATATATATATATATATATATATATATATATATATATAGTAGTAAAAGGCCACGTAAGTGATCTCTAGGCCAAACATGAATATAAATATATATATATATATATATATATATATATATATATATATATATATATATATATATATATATATATATATATAGAAAAAAGCCACGGATCGACGATCCGCTTACCCATACAATGCGACTCTCAACGTTAGTAGATATATATATATATATATATATATATATATATATATAGAAGTGATAAAAAGCTTAAAAATCTGAAAAAATCTTACAGTGGGCTGTCAAGAAGACTTTATATAGCTTTTGACGCCTGAAAACTCAATTTCCACCAGTTAAACTTTAGTATGTTACAAAACACGAGCTTACAAGTGTTTATAAAAAAGAATCACACTGTTTGGAGCACTCTAGAAGAGATTACAGACTGAAATGAGTAGAATTTTCTCTCTTTTCTTCCTTTTTTCTTACATTTTATGGCTAATGGGGGGTGTATTTATAGACCAAAAGTGCCATGGGTCTACTCGCAGTAGCAGCGGGTCTACCCGTTGCTGCCCGAGCTTCCCCGGGCAGGGTGGGTCCTGTTGTCTTGAAGTACGTGCACTGAGATGATGCATTGTCCGCTTGAACCTTCATAACTTTCAATCCGAGAGTTCGATGGAAGCGTGCCATACCATTTTGGAAAGATCTTTCCAAGATCTATGGAATGAAATAGGGCTTGCCCTTTTTTAAATCTAGGAATATGGGTCTATGACCGAAATGGTATTTTCGGGTCTCTGTAGGCAGTTCGTTGAGCGGTTTTGTGTAATTTGCACTCAGAAGTTAAGATATGGTTCTTGTGGGACATATTTTGAAGTAGTTTGAGTTGATTTGATTTAAGTTAAGGTTGAGTTGGAAAAATGTCCTTTTTGCCCCTCCCAGGGTTATCTCTGGTTTTGGCATAGTTGTAGTAGTCTTTTCTCAGGGTTATATTTGAGATTGACCTGTTGTTGACTCTGACTGTCCTCAACGTTATCTCTGAGGCTGGCTTCACCTCCCGGGGTAAACTTCGGGCATTGAACTTGATCTCCTGGGGTTATCTCCGGGATTTGGAAAATGGATCTCCCGGGGTTATCTACGGGGTTGAAACTAATGTTTTGGTCCTCCAGGGTTATCTCTAGAGTGTGAAAAAGATGTTTTTGTCCTCTTGCATAGTTAGTAACAGGAAAATGAAATTTTGAGTGTGTACAATGATCTCAAGTCTAAGGATCACTTGTACTACTATCACTTCAGGAATTCCTATTGACAGACAAGTAAAACTCCATTAGGTATTCCTTAGCGAGCCACATTCAATGAACTTATTCTCCAATAAACACCTACATACTTGCTTTAGTGTCTCCACACAAATGATCATGAGATCAATCATCCTTATCCAATGAGCAAGCAACATATGTACAAATCTATCCCGATTCACTAATCCCCTTTTTAGTAATTCAACGATTGGGAATTTTTTTATTTTGTGAGCTATCTAAGAATTTAGATCTCATTAGCATAATCATCATTATGATTCTAAAAGCATTTCTCAAAACTATGGGTTTATCACATATTATAAAACATCACCATGTAGATAAATTAAAACCTTTTAAACTAAATAATTCTTTTATTAATAAATGAATAAGATTGTTACAAAGTATACGCTTTATCATCAAACATAACTGGCTTGTGTGCATACTACTTTCAATCTCCCACTTGTAAAATCGTCATTGGTTCCTCCATCTACAATGTTATTGCCTAAACCTATAGATACGAATTCTGTACGGCCTCTAAGGAAAATTCTTGTCTCTGTGGCGAGTATGCTATTTCCTAAGCCCAGACCGGCTAGTGGGAAAGAAGTCCTAATTCTAGACCCATATATGGAGGAAAGGAATCAAAGGCGCAAACAAGACATAAAGAGACGCTTATCAAAGATGTACTTTCTGGTGCATACCGAGGGTATGAACAAGGATATCTCATATGACGACTATTCATATGTCATGGTCATTATTCAAGAGGAGGAGGATGATAATCGCCCCTTCATCGCAGCAGTCCACCATGACTTGACCCTAGGCAATTGGACCATCACTCCTTGCATTTGCCGAAAAAAGGTAAAAAGAGCAGAAAATCCTTCTGCCTTGTAGATAGCATTAACTGCTTACTTTTGTTGCATAGTATTAGCAGTTGTTTTTTTCATGCCATGCTAACACTTTGTATGATCAAACAATTTCATATATTAAGTGAAATCATTTTATTTCAGGACTTAAGAGTTAGATTTGTCTAAACTTGTTGATGGGATGCCAATTCTTCACAATGATTGCAACTTTAATATAAAGTTGGACTCTTACTTGATGGAGATTGAGTAAGAGGACTATGAGGTGTCTGAGGAGATCAAAGAATTGGTCGAAGATAAACCCAAACCAAACCTTGATCAAACCACCTCTTTCAACCTAGGAACCTCAGAAAACCCCAAACAAATTCAGATTGGCATGGACCTTACCCCAAGCAAAAGGAATGACATGGTTGTTTTATTGACCCAATTCCAGGATGTCTTTGCATGGTCTCATGAAGACCTGATCGGTTTGTCAACTGATAACGTCATTTATCGCCTACCCATTAAAGAGGGATTCAAACTAGTCAAACAGAAGCTTAGGCGATTAAAACCTGAGTGAAGTTTGAAAGTCCAGGAAGAAATTGTGAAATAATTTCAAGCCAGCGTTATCATGGTATCAACATACCCTGAGTGGCTATCAAACATAGTTCTCGTACCTAAACCCGGAGGGAAGGTGCGAGTATGCGTGGATTACAAGGATTTGAACAAAGCTTGTCTCAAAGACAACTTTCCAATGCCATTTATCCACATACTCATTGATAATATAGCTTAGTATAACATGTACTCCTTTGTTGACTACTTTGTTGGGTACCACCAAATCATGGTTGCTGAAGAGGACCAGAGACGAAAGCATTCATCACTCCTTGGGGAACCTTTTGCTACAGACGGTTGTCATTCGACCTCATCAATGCTGGAGCTACCTATTAGCGAGCCATGATGGCTCTTTTCCATGATTTAATGCACAAAGAGATAGAAGTCTATGTGGACGACATCATTGTCAAATCCCAAAGGGAAGAAGACCGCATAGACCATCTCAAAAAGCTCTTCAACCGGTTGTGAAAGTATAACTTAAAGCTAAATACGGCCAAGTGCGCCTTCGATGTCAAGTCAGGTAAGTTGCTGGGATTTTTAGTGAGCCACAAAGGCATTGAGCTGGATCCTGCTAAAATTCAAGTCATTACTAAGATGCATATACCCCAGACAGAGAGGGAAATATGGGGATTTCTGTGAAGAATCAATTTCATCATCAGATTCATCTCCCAACTCACAGCAACCTGTGAGCCCATCTTCAAGTTGTTAAGGAAGAACTCCTCTAAGAAATAGAACGAAGAATGTCAAAAAGCCTTCCTTTCCATTAAAGAACAATTGGTCAAAGCTCTTATCTTGGTACCTCCCAGGGATGACATTCCCCTGTTTATGTACCTGTCAATCAATGACAATGCCATGGGCTGCATGCTGGGATGAAAAGACGATAGAGGCAAAGAAAGAGCTATCTATTACCTCAGCAAAAGATTCAGCATAAGTGAGCACAAGTATACCTTGATTGAAAAGACTTGTTGTGCATTATCATGGGCTTCTATGAGATTACAACAGTATCTCCATGGTCACACAACCCATCTCATATCCCGCATGGATCTTGTCAAATACGTATTCAACAAACCCATGTTGAATTGTCGACTGTCCAAATGGTAGTTGATCCTCCAATAATTCGACATCATATACGTGACTTAAAAGTCTATCAAAGGTCAAGGAATTACAAATCAATTGGCCAAAATACCATCAGGGGATTTCAAACCCTTTGAAACATATTTCCCCGATGAAGGGGTAATGATAATTCAGCAACACCATCAAGGGAATACATTCCAATCACGGAAGATGTATTTTGATGGAGCTGTAAAAATGGAAGGTGCCAGAGCAGGAGATGTTCTGGAGTCTACTTTGGGAGAACAATATCCCGTTGCTATCAAATTGCAGTTTGTCAGCACCAACAACACAGCTGAGTATGAAGGCTATATAATGGGGTTGAAACTAGCCCAATCCATGGGCGTCAAACGATTAACTGTCTTTGGAGATTCTGAGTTGGTGATTAAACAAATCATTGGGATCTATCACACCAAGGAATTACATTTTCTGCCTTACCATCGGCAAGTTATCCAGAAGGCTTCAGAGTTTGAAGAAATATCCTTCCTCCACATTCCTCAGAACAGGAATGACTTTGCTGATTCATTGGCAACTTTGGCCTCCTTGATCAACATATCTAAAAGGGGAAGCATTCTAAATATTAAATTTTCCAGCTAAAAGGTCCCAGTCTATGGGAATTCACTATTGGAGCCGCTCCTTATTTTATCATTTGAATGTCTAATATTTGCAAGGAGGAAAAAGGCTATGCTTAGGCCTTTGGCCTATACACGTGAGGAAGAAAGTGACAATGATTTTGGGACAAGGCTCTCAGTAGTTGAACAATGGTTCTTAACTTAATTCCTTTTTGGCTTACTAGTTCACATTTGATGACTTAATGTTATTACAAAATGAAAAGTTAGGGATTATATATACCCCTATCATATAATTCATATACATTAAGTTTAGTCCAATTAATATTTATAACATGTATGGACGCAATTTAATTGGTCACTAATAATTCAATATTTCCTTAAAAATTTATTATTTAATTACACGTAAATGTTATAATAAATATTTATTTACTTAAATTCATTTTCTCCCATTAAAATACTCATTTAATTTCCCCACCACACATCATATCGTCACATGAGCTACTTTATGCAATTTAGTGAATTATCTAATTTCATTCATTTATATCATATGTTCTCATTCATATATTAATATCACACCTCATATTATCTAATGCATGAAGAAACTTTAGTATAAAAGGCTACAAATTATATGTCGTTGCACATAGTAATTAATTAACAGGGATTAGTCTATCATAGTATTTAATATAATACTAATTAATCTCATTATTAACTCATTCCTTCATTAATTTACTTAATGAATTTCTTAGTCTTTCTTTATGCCATAATAGGTAATTCTCATAAGCTTTAAATTAATCTTTTCATCAATTTTACCATATTACTCAATTATCATAGGCTTATTCAATTAAATGAATGATCACAAACTCATGCCACCAATATATATATATATATATATATATATATATATATATATGTTCAAATAAATATTCAAATAATTATTATTCTCAACAATAATATCATTTATTAAAAATTGCGGGTATTACAATAGACGTAAGATTTGTCTTATTTTACTTCGTTTGACTGTTTGGGTTTACTACGTGACACATTTTATCTTATATTTTTTGCAACAAAAATTGAGGTAAAATATCATATATGGAAACGCGTAGGACTATTATTGAGACATCATAAGAACAAATTGGGAATTTAGGTAGTGCTAGGATGGAATTCACAAGTCTGGCAATGTCCGAATCCCCATATGCACATAGGCATATATACACCTAGCCCAATGAGTGTAAACTCATCCAAAATGTATCCTATCCCATGATCTTAGTCTCGTGTTCCGGTGACCATTTTCATCATAATGAAAATACTTTCCTTTAGGCTTAACCTAACCTTCACCCTGTTTCTTTATGATTCCCCTAGTACCAGAAAATTTTGAATTCTTTTTTTTTGTTGATTTATTTTTCTTGCCAACCTTAGTCTTAGCAACATTAGCCTCAGCTACATGGACAACTGGCTTAGCTGCTAGAATAACTTGGGTCCATTGAAGCTATTTCATTAACTCAAGGAGAGTATAATGAAATTGTCCCATATTGTAGTTAACTATGAAATTTTTAAAAGTATCGGGCAATGGTTGCAGCAACATGTCAATTTGCATATCCACATCGACATTTACTACAAGGACCTCTAGTTCGCTAAAGCGAGATAAAAACTTGAGACAATGCTCACCCACTGGAGTTCCCTCAACCATTTTTTATTTCATAAAACACTTCAGAATACTCTGCCTTATGACACGAGCATGCTCACCAAACATACCATGGAAAGATTATATCATGGCTTTAATAGTTGGAACAACCATATGCTGATGCTGCAAAATATTGGATAAAGAGCCCAAGATGTAACATTTAACCATCTCATCAGTGTGACGCCCCCAAAATAGGTATACATCACCCATCTTGGGTCGCCAAATATATGGTACTGAATACAAATACAAACTTAATTATATAACATGAGCTGAGAGTTTTTACACGAATATTGTCTTCTAGACAATATCCAAACTCAAATGGAGTCCTCATTACATTTATTGTCACACTAAATAGTGAGGACTAATAAAACAACCATCTCGGACCATCACTCCGTTCCCCGACTAGTCACAGCTACGTTCTCATTTCCTGAAGAGAACAATGAAAGCAAAAAAGGTGAGCTCAACTAGCCCAGTAAGAAATATTATGACTAAGATAATGCAGAATAAATTATCGTTAGCCTTCAATAGTGTTAAACTGATAGAATATAATAGACAACAAGTTTAACTATAGTGGAACAAACAATCCATTAGAAGAGTCAAGTAGAGCATGATATCTACTATCTTCTATGATTTAATAGTTATCATCAATTTTATCGTTGAGACTCAACTTAATAAATAATCCATATAACTGAATTATCCATGCACTACGGGCCAAGGATATTCATTAGTATCACGTCCACGGATCATCCAAGCACTACGGGCCAAAGATATTCGTGTTATCACTAATGGTTATGATCATGCCAACAACTATCCATCAATGCACTACGGGACAAAGAGGACTTACCACATCATTTGTCTGTAACATTACAGGTCATGATTATACCAATACAAACTTTTCTAGTCATAATCATACCAATCAACAGTTTATCTATGCACTATGGGCCAAAGATGACTTTCATCACAATATAAGCATGAGGATGATGACAATGATATAAGAATTTAATTAAATAAAAGCAAAGGATAAATTTTAAAGATTTATAATTCAATTTATCCAGAATTCAATAATGTCCAAATTGTCAACATGATAATGCTTTGTGGAGTAAAATTCAAGAATAATATTGTATAAAAAATGATTTGGACCGAAAAGAAATCAATTTTTATCATGAATAGTACCTTAGGTGAATAGTATTTGAGTGAATAGTACCCCATGAATAGTACTTTGAGAATAGTAACCCGTGAATAGTACCCCGACATGAAAAGATTAAAAATTATCAAGAATGCTCAGAATAATATTTTCATGAAAAGATACTGGATGAAGCGCAAATATCAAGGATATTCTATTAATTTTATGGAGTATAAAAGCAATACTTATCAACATAAGTGTATAATTAGGAATATGAAACGAAATAATATTACTTATATACTACAGAGTATGAAAGAAAATATTATTTCTTATGAATATTGAACATGAATAATATCACTTACGAATACGAAAGAAATAATACCCCTTACCTTAGTAGGAGATTGTATACTGCAATAGTGTAGTAACAGAATACTCTTCTTCTTTCTCTCTTATTCTCTATATACTTTCTCTCTCTATATCTTGAATGAATTGGTGAAAAATAATGAAGAAATGAGCTTCTATTTATAGGCTTGGCAGAGTAAGGGTAAAATAGTCTTTTCGCCATAATTTATGACATCATCGCTTACATCATCGATCATATGAAATCATTGCTTACCTCATCGTTTCGATGACATCATTTCTTACCTCATCGTTCTGATTACATCATTGCTTACATCATCAGAATTCAAATTCAATTTGTTCTGTTCCACCTTATTTTACTTTTATACCATGAATTAACTATAATAATGCTACCATTCAAATTAAAAATCATACTATTATATAATCACATCATACTACTATAATGTAATATTATAATAATATATTTGAATGAATTATTTTATCAAAAAAGATAAAATACCAACTTTCAACAAATGTCACATGCTAAAAATTCCACCGTTTAAATCCATAGTAAATAAATATTTTCTTATCATATATATCAACAATTTATTATTTACAAATAATATTACAGAACTACAATATTGACAAGCATGTCGTTCCCAAGAAAGAGGGGGCTTTCCGATAAGGATTTCTCCCTATTGGCGTGCAATTAGGTGACCAAACCCCTTTCCTCGACAGAACTTTCTAAACATTGTCAATAATGCTATCTAATAATATTATTAAAATAATATGAATTATTGATTTGATAATTTGAAATATTGTGCAATGACAATTATTGAATCAATAATATAAAATATCAACGTAGCAATTATTGAATCAATAAAATAAAATATTAAACAATAACTACTGTAGCAATAATTGAGTATAACTGTGTGACTTCTCATGTAAGCATCAATAATCAATATTGTGTGCTACTATGCAACCACGCGTATTACTGTACTTATATCACCGGGTATTTCAACAGTTAACGGTAAAACTTTCGTCGTTATTTTTATAAAAAGTTATTTTTGTCGTTTTCTAACTCCGACAACAATTTTTTTGGGGGGTCCACCAATGATTGTACCGTCATACGGATATTCCCCGATAAAAAGAATATTCCCCGACCAAATGAATATTTTATAACAACTTGCTTACTTTTCAAAATTTATAAATATTACCCACAACTATAACATTATATCAAATCCACACCAAAAATATTCAAAAATATATTTTGAGAAAAAAATAATCTTTATTAATAAAAGTTGGGGTCTTACAACCTCCCCTTCTTATGAAATTTCATCCTCGAAATTGGTGTACGTACCTGGTATATCGAAGAGGTGAGGATACCTTGATTTCATTTCAGATTCTAACTCCCAGGTCATTTCCTCAACATTGTGGTTTCTCCACAAAACTTTGACTTGAGGTATAACCTTAGAGCGTAGAATATGTTCCTTCTTATCCAAGATTTTAACAGGTACCTCTTCATACGTTAAATCTTCCGCTATCTCGTCTGGTTCTAATTTAATAATGTGGTTCGAGTCTTCCACATATTTACATAACATAGATATGTGAAAAATATTATGAACGCGAGACATACTTGGCGGTAAGGCGATTCTATAGGCCACAGTTCCTACTCGATTGAGGATTTCAATTGGGCCAATGAATCGAGGATTGAGCTTTCCTCTCTTTCTAAATCTTGTAACTCCTTTCCATGGAGAAACGCGTAACAACACATGTTCTCCAACATTGAATTCCACGTCCTTTCTATAAAGATAAACATAACTCTTTTGTCGATCTTACGAGATTTTTATATGTTGCCGGATCATTTGAATCTTTTTTGTAGTCATGCATACCAATTATGGTCCCAAAAATGTTGCTTCACCCACCTCGTCCCAGCATACTGGAGAATGACACTTTCGTCCATATAACGCCTCGAATGGAGCCATGTCTATACTTGCTTGATAACTGTTGTTGTAGGAGAATTTCACCAATAGCAAGTACTTATCCCAACTTCCTTTGAAATCAAGGACATAGAGTCTTAATAGATCTTCAAGAGTTTGAATAGTCCTTTTTGATTGCCCGTCTGTTTGAGGATGGTATGCCGAACTGAATTACAAATCCGTGCCCATAGCTTTCTACAAGCTAACCCAAAATCGTGAAGTGAATTTTGGGTCACGATCTGAAACTATGGATACTGGCATGCCATTCAATCTCACACTCTTATTCATGTACGTACGAGCAAGACGTTCAAGGGAATAAGTCTCCCGTATCGGCAAGAAATGAGCAGACTTGGTTAATCTATCAATAATAACCCAAATCGCAGCAATGCCTTGCGAAACCTTGGGAAGACCGGTAACAAAATCAATGGTAATGTGTTCCCACTTCCATTTTGAAATCTTAAGTGGTTGCAATGGACCCTTTGGTACTTGATGCTCTGCCTTTACACATTGACAAGTTAAACACCTCGAGATAAACTCCGCGATCTCTCTCTTCATATTGCTCCAACAAAATGTATGTCGAAGATCATGATACATTTTGGTACTCCCAGGATGGATTACAAATGGTGTATTGTGTGCCTCCATCATGATTTTATACTTCAAATTAGAGTCGTTAGGAACACAAAGTCTGGAGTTGACTTGAAGTATTCCTTCTTCATCGATTCTTGCTTTTAGAATAGCACCTTCTTGCACTTTATTCTTCATACGCATTAGCTCCAGGTCTGTAGCTTGAGCAGCTTTAACTTTATCGATTAAAGTCAGTTCTACTCGTATATTTGCCATCATCACATGGGACCCTGGAGTCTTTAACTCTATGTCCATCCTTTGCAAGTCATGTAAAATGGGCCTTTGCGTTGACAATATCGCACTCATACCCGCATATGATCTTCTACTCAACGCGTCAGCTACTAGGTTCGTTTTTCTAGGATGGTATTGAATGGTATGATCGTAATCTTTCAACAGCTTGAGCCAACGTCATTGTCGCATGTTGAGTTCCTTTTGGGTGAAGAAATATTTGAGACTTTTATAATCTGTATAGATCTCCACCTTCTCCCCATATAGGTAATGCCTCCAGATTTTAAGTGTGAAAACGATAGCTTCCAACTCTAGATCATGAGTTTGATAATTTCTCTCATATTCTTTGAGTTGTCGTGAGGCATAAGCTATGACTTTTCCATGTTGCATGAGAACAGATCCTAATCTTCTGCCTGAAGCATCACTGTAGATGACAAATCCCTCCGAACCAGATGATATTGTTAGAACAGGTGCTGAAATGAGTCTCCTCTTGAGTTCATAAAAACTCTTCTCACATTCCTCTCTCTAAATGAATTTTATATCTTTCCAAGTCAGCTGAGTTAATGGAGTAGCGATTTGAGAAAATTCTTCCACGAATCTCCGATAATAACCAGCTAAGCCGAGAAAGCTACGTACTTCGGTTACTAACTTAGGTTGCTCCTAGCTTTGAATTACTTCAATCTTCACTAGGTCAATAGATATTCCGTGATTTGATATCACGTGCCCAAGGAATGCTACTTCCTCAAGCTCGAACTCGCACTTCTTTAACTTTGCATATAGCTTGTTTTCATGAAGCTTTTGGAGTATCAGCCTCAAGTGCTGCTCATGATCTTCACGAGTTTTAGAGTATATGAGGATTTCATCAATAAAGACAACAACAAAATGATCTAAATATTCTTTGAATACTCAGTTCATCATATCCATGAAGGCGGTAAGAGCATTAGTCAATCCAAAAGACATGACTAGAAATTTGTAATGCCCGTACCGAGTTCTGAAAGAAGTCTTTGGAATGTCATCAGTTTTAATCTTCAACTGATGATATCCGAAATGAAGATAGATCTTTGAAAAGAATTTGGCACCTTGCAACTGGTCAAACATGTCATCAATGCGAGGCAACGGGTACCTATTTTTGACGGTGACATAATTCAACTCCCAATAATCAATATAAAGTCGCATACTCCAATCTTTCTTCTTTACAAATAGAACAGAAGCACCCCAAGGAGACGTACTAGGACGAATGAAACCGATGTCTAATAACTCCTGTAGTTGAGTTTTTAACTCCTGAAGTTCAATAGGAGCCATTCAATATTGGGCTTTTGAAATGGGTTTTGTATCGGGTTCAAGGTCGATACCAAACTCAATTTCACGCTCTGGGGGTAGTCCAGGAAGTTCTTCAGGGAATACGTCAGGAAATTTATTAACAATAGAAATATCATTCAAGACTAACGTATTTTTGTTTAAATCTGTGACATGAGCTAAGAAAGCTTGACACCCATTTTCAATAAACGAATAGCTTTATGGCTTGAGATGACATTGATTAACTTTAATGGTTTGGTTGCTTGAATTCACATAATAGGTTGGTTAGGAATATGAAAGCTAACAACCTTACAAAAACAATCAATTTTAGCATGATGAGTGGTTAACCAATTAACCCCTAAAATCACATCGAATGCAAATATTTTCAAAGAGATAAGATCGACAAGTAACGTGCAGTTGCCGATTTGAATCAAACAAGACTTATAAAAAATAGAAGTAATAATGGTTTCCCCCAACAGAGTTTCAACATATAAGTCAAAGTCTAATTTCTCCGGAGTCAAATTTAAACGTTGAGCGCAAGTAGGAGAAATAAAAGACTGGGTAGAACCGGTATCAAATAAGGTATAGACTTTGCTAGAGTTTATTTTTAGCTTACCCATGATCACCTCGTTTGGATTCCTCGCTTTTTGGGAGGTTACGACAAACGCTCTCCCTTGATCTCTCGGGGTTATCTCTGGGGTTTGAAATTTGATGATTTTGACTTCCAGAGTTGTCTCTAGATGTTGAAAGATGATTCTGCCCTCCTGCATGGTTAATAACAGGAACGTAAAATTTCAAGTGACTACATATGTCCCTATTTATCATGTTTATGCAATATAATGGAATGAACATGATAAAGATTACTAGACACTTGAAATATGTTAAGACTAAATGATGTCATGCAATGCAGAATGATATGATGTTATGGATGCTGAATGTTTTTGGTTTGAATTATTTCCAATGGTATTCTATCACTGAATGCTCCCGCTATTTTTGCTGGGGATGTAGTTATCAATGATGGTCTCCACTGAACCGCCTTGATGTGTACTCTAATGGTAGTTTACAAAGCTTTCATCACCGGATCTCCTGATGCTACGTTGGGGTTATCGCCAACAGCTTGAAATGTCCATCAGAGTTATTGAGACTGATTCGACGACAAGTTTGTAGATATATTTTGAAGATCCCTACTGTGGAGGTTTTTTTTTGGATTTTGACATTGAGGTTGCGACCAATGTTCTTTGTCTTTAGATGTGATTTCTGATTTTACTTTCATCGAAGATGTTCCTCTCTTTTTGTGAGTGACTCACTGGGGATTATTTATGTTTATCCTGATGATAGATTGCCTTGGTTTCCATCATTGGATTCCTCCTGTCGTTACGCTGGGATTGTCACCACCACCCGAGCTTTCTATCAGGTTGATGCCGATAGCTCCACTAGAGATAGAATTTTTACGGCTTGCTTTCAAACCATCCTCACAATACCTACTTGATGGTAGTTTTATGAAGGTTGACCATCAACGACTTTCCTTGGTGCCTACTTGAACAATAGTTTACAACGGTATGAAAAAATCAGGGAACCTTCGTTGTGCCTCGACTGGGGATTTATATAACAGATTCCATCATCGGTCCTCCCTGAGGAAGATAGTTTTCCATGATTTTCATCATCAGATATTTCCTAATGTTACGCTGGAGCTATCGCCAACGGTTTGTAATATCAGATACTCTAACCTTCGTTGAAGTAGTTCTCAATGTCTTACATTACCGGACCATTCCCGATGTTATGCTGGAGTTGTCACCAATGATTTGCATTGTCAATCATTTTGACCTTTGTTGAAGTAATTTTCAATGGCTTACATCATCGAACCATTCTCGATGCTACGGTGGAGTTTGTCGCCAACGGTTTGCACTGTCAATCATTCTGACCTTCGTTGAAGTAGTTTTTAACGACTTACATCACCAGACCATTCCCAATGATACGCTGAAGTTGTCGCCAACAGTTTAAAATGTCAATCATTTTGACTTTCGTTGAAGTAGTTTTCAACGGCTTACATCACCGGATCTTTCCCGATGCTACGCTGGAGTTGTCGTTAATGGTTTGGACTGTCAATTATTCTAACCTTCGTTGAAGTAGTTTTCAATCGCTTACATCACCGGACCATTCTTGATGCTATGTTAGAGTTGTTGCCAATGGTTTAACCTGTCAATCATTCTTGATATTTTTGTTAGGGATGTCTTTATGATGAATTATAGCCCTGAAAAAATCTGGGCATTTTGATGCATTCAATACCCATGGTTCATGACACCAGACCTTCTCGATGTTTTCACAAGGGATGTTTTCAATAATCTCTATCATTGGCTCTCTAAACCCCACATCTGGGTTAATACCAATGACTTATATGTGGATCAAAAGTTTGGTATCTAAATTCAGGGTTTTAGGCTCTTTTCGCTCAATCGTGTGACACCTTTTTCCCTGATTTGACTTTTTAGCTTTCGAGAACTCTGTTATAACTCAAATTTGATTGAGTCGAAGGGAGTAGGGACCACCCTAGGTGGTAGTAGGTAGACCCGCGGCTCCCATCAGGTATATCTACTCGCTCCCTTCTCTTTCATAAGTCATTTTCAAGTTGAACTATACTGCAAATTCAAAAATTCTTCTTTAGATCTACTTAGTTAGGGCTGCTTTTTGCAAAATCTGTCACCGTACAAATGTTCTGAATTACCCTAGTAACATTTACGTGTTTTCTTTTTAAGTTTTGACCATTAAAACTTTAGATTTCATATAGAATGCTTCTAAGCACAATATAGTAAATATGCATGCTCATATGACTTGATAAAAATTATTCAACTTAGTAAATGCTCATATTTTACCATGCTAAACGTACTCATGTGAAACAAACTGACTTCTGAGATAGTTATTGTGCACCTTTTTTTGCTAATTTATTCATCCTTTTTGAGGATAAATTAGAATAAGTTTTTAAATAAAGCACACATGGTAATTTAGTTCCCATGGTGGATTTAATTTTGATGTTTTTTATGCATATGAGATGTTCATGACTTTAGGTTGGTGTGCTACTAAATGGCCACCTAGTCATGTCTATGTGTATGTGAACATGCAATTTTAACTCTATTATGGATGTATGTTAAATCAATGTATGTATCAGGACTTAGATTATGCTGAAGCAATGATTTAAATTTAATTAGCTTTAAGTTAAGAACTTACCTCACCCTTTCTGAGGTGATTTGGAGACTTTTCTCAGATTATGGATCCAGGTTAGCCGTGTAGCTCTCGTAGGGCCTCCGCAGGTGTGAGGAGGAGAGCTTCTGATGTTCCTCAGCCTTGTCAAGCTTGACAACCTCGCCTGTTTACTGAGTCAGTGATTTTCCCTATCCGGGTTGAGAGGCCATATGTCGTGGACGAGGAGGAGGATGTTCCTATCCTAGACAAATCCAACTCTAGAATCCTGAAAACAAAATACTTCCACTTAAAATATGAGATTGTTTGATCATACAAAGTGTTAGCAAAAGCATGATAAAAGTAACTGCTAGTACTGTGAAATAAAACTAAGCAGTCAATAATATCTACATTACATGATAGATGGATTTTCTGCCCTTTTTACCCTTTTCGGTAGATGCAAGGAGTGTTGTTCCAATTGCTTAGGGTCAAGTCTTTGTGGACAGTTGTGATGAAGGGATAGTTGATGTCCTCCTTGTCTTTGATGATGACCATGACTGAATTCATATTAGGGTCAGTATTTTCCTCTGACCGATTCTTCTTAGCCCTATTAATGCGAGGGGACAGGATTTGATCTCCTGAATAGTCATCATTTGGGATATCCTCGTTCATACCCTCAATATGTACCAGAAAGTACATCTTTGATAACCGATTTTGCACTTCCTGTTTGAGTCTTTGATTTCTTTCCTTGCTTTCTTTATCCAGAATTAGGACTTCTTTTCCATTAGTTTTCTTGGTCCAAGGAATCAACATACTGACCATGG
This sequence comes from Panax ginseng, assembly GCA_020205605.1. Taxonomy (NCBI): domain Eukaryota; kingdom Viridiplantae; phylum Streptophyta; class Magnoliopsida; order Apiales; family Araliaceae; genus Panax; species Panax ginseng. The sequence continues at coordinate 62,386,438 of CM035137.1, forward strand.
GAACAAGAATTTTCCTCATAGGATTTATAAATCCTACATCTGTAAGATTAGTGAGCAGAATGATAGAGGAAGGCACTGATGGATGCTTCTGAGGGTTCCTATGGTCTAATCCAGAGGAATAGCCTAATCTAGCCTTTCATATTTGGCTAGAAATTTGAACTGGACTTTTAATTCCTTACTGACTCTTCCCTAATCCTTGTCTAGGCTGGAAACCCAAGGATATCATTTCCTAAATAGCCGACATTACTTCGCTAGAAACTATGGGCTTTAAAGTTGGGGCCGTGATAGGTTGGTACCGAGTGTTACTCACCTCAAGGGCTTAAAAACAGACAGGCTCAATTCCCTCATCGAGACTGATTACAGGCATATCATTTTATGTATGAATAGGATATTCTGGTTCGGCATTGAAAGTTGCCAAATTACCGTTGATGATATATTTGACCTGTTGATGAAGGGTAGATGGAACTGCTAATGTCATATGGATCCATAGCCTTCCCAACAACAAATTATATCCTGTGGTGATGTTCAACACTTGAAAGAATATGTAAAAGGTATGTGGACCGATCTCCACTGGTAGTTCAATTTCTCCTACAATATTTCATCAAGATCCATCAAAGGCTCTTATGACTATGTGGCTGCTTCGGATTCGATTGGGATTGATCTTCATTCTTTCCAACGTGGCATAGTGACAGATGTTTAAGGACGATCCTCTATATATCAACACACCTCCTACCACATATCCTAAGGACATCACTGCTATATGCAATGGCTTGCAATGACTTGTCCTTTCTAACGGTATGTCATCATCATTGAAAGATATCACATTGCTGTTGAAAATTTGATCTACTAAATGATGAAACTTTTCAATGTCCGCCGTCTTTAGTAGGTGAGCTTCTTCCAGTACTTTTACTAAGACCTTGCGATGATCTTTAGAGGACAATACCAAGTCCATAATGGATATCTGTCGGGGTGCTTCTTTCAATCTTTATACCACTTTGGCTTCATTATGCCCCATTTTGCCGAGGAATTCTTCAACATTCTTCCTGTGGATTTAATGACCGACTTCATTACCCGCTAAGGTAGATACAGTGGGTTTTCCTTTAATATAGCAGCGATTTTATTTGAAGTTGATCCCGCATCCTCCTCATAGTTCCATGGGACTCTTTTCAGGCTGATAATGGGATATTGCAGCCTGAATGGAAACGCCAATGGTTCTGGTGCAACCACCTTTAAAGGGTTCTTTACTCCTTTGACCTTCATTTCTTGGATTGTAAGAGGTTTTGCAGACAAGTCTCCTTTAGAGGATATGACTGCTATAAATTCCCTCTATCTCTGTGTTCCTGGAGGAAATATCTTCTCTTCTTCAGGAAATACAGTAGCATAAATTATTTTCCATTTGAAGGTCACCGTTGTCAATCATATTCTGGATTAGATGACGAAGTGCCCAGTAGCTTCTAGTGTTATGACCCCGAGTATTGGAATGGCATTGACAATCCCCGGTAGCATCAAATCTCTTGGAACGTGGATTGATTGGGGGTAACAGTTATGTGATCTTCCCTTCATTGATCAACATCTGCAAGATTTCTTCCATTTGTTGACCCAAAGGAGTGAACTTCCTTTGGTCTACATAGTCCCGGCGAGCCTGAGATCTTGCTTTCCTTCCAAGTTTTTGTTCCAAAGTTTCATTCTCTTGGACTTATTGTTGATTCCTTGTTATAAGAGAAAGGAGACTTTTATGCCCATGACTGATCAGCTTCTAAGTTATTTGGTGCTAATGTATCACTAGTTCTGCCAGTTGATCAACCTGTTCTTTGATAGACTTCATTTATCGCTCTATCATAAATCAGAATTCTGAATAATCCCACTTATCAGAATTATCTTTGTTGGTTTGGGGAGAATCACCTATATATTTGGGTAATTGGAAATTTCTTCACTCCTTCTGCTGATCATATTGACATTCTTTTCCTTATGTTGAGGCAGAGGATTATCTTGCACATGTAGATGCTCTAATTTAGTCACCACTATTTTCTCATTATCTATCAGATCCTGGATTTTGAGTTTAAGAGACCATTAATTTTGGGTATTATAACCTATAGCTCCAGAATGATAAGCACATTTCTTGTTTGTATCAAAATTCCTTCCACTTGGATTGGCTGAAGGAAGGAGTTGGGACAATTTTCTTCTTTGCCATCAGATGCTTCAATATATTTTCCAATGAGTCCCCTAAGGGTGTGAAAACTCTCCGACATTTGATCCCTCCAACTTTTTACAATAGAGGATTCGAGGATTGTGCAGATGCTTGAAAAGGGGAATAATTTTTCCTTTGAATGAGCAAGTTATGATTGTCTATCTGAGTTTGTCCTTGCAGTACCAAGGATACATCTTCTACTTTCTTTTTATGAACCCTCCGAGAGTTATTCCTAAAATTTCCAGCTTGAATGTGCTCAACCACGACTTCTAAAGCAGTGTGGTCTTTAATCTTTTCAGACTTTAACCCCATCTTAGTAATTTCTCCGTGTTTAATCATTTCTGAGAATGGTTTTCCTATGTCTGCCTGGACATTCTCATAGAACGGAGCTTCTTGTATGTCAATGAAAGTCATTACCATCTTAGTTTTTGTCATTGATGGGATTACTTGAGCATCCAGACGTCTCCGTATTTGGGCATATTTTCTAAATGACTCAGCATTCTGCTTTTTGACTTTGGTAATTTGATATCTATATGAAGCCATTTGTGATTGAAAATTGTATTAGTTTAGAAAAGCATGGGCTAGTTCTTCCCAGCTATAAATTTTGGAATTGTCTAATCTGGCATACCATGCTCTGGCCTCTCCAGTTAGACCTTCTAAAATAACTGCATTCTCAGTTTTTCATCCTCGGCATAAGATCCAAGTTCCCCAATGAACACTTTTAAATGAGTGTAAGGATCTCCTAATCCGTCATATTTTTTAAAATCAGGAGTTTTGAACTTGTCTGGATAATGAACCCTAGGAAAGATGGAAAGGCCTGAATAAGTCACGATTCCATATGTTCCTGTCCCTTTGATTAACCAAATGGTTTCTTCAATTGCTGAACTTTCTTTTGAATATCACCAGTTTCCTGTCTTCTTTAAGATTGGTGATTTCAGGGGTTTTGTTGGATTTTTCATGGATTTGAGGTTCAGGTATCTGTACTTTCTTTTCTTTTTTGTCAGTACCCTGGCCTCCTCTCTGTGCAGAGGGTTTTGTTTGAGTGGGTATTTGTTGACCCTGAGTCCTTTTGTTTTTTTTTTCAAAAAGACATCTAATTTTGCTATTTAGTTTCTTAGTCCCTTGAACTCCTCTCGAGAAATAGGAGTATATTCAGGTTGGGCACTTGCAGCCATGTCTGAAGGTGGGCTTAGTGCCTTTTTAGACTTTGAACGGGTAACGAGACCAATTATTTTCCTACAAAAAGATTATGTAGTTTAGTCTTGATAAACACTAATAGTCTACATGCTATGCAATGTGTCTATTTTAGGAGTTTTTTTAATGTTTTCCTGCAAAATAGATGTTATTTGTTTTGATGATAGGATAACATGATATGTTTTAATAGGGAATGGAATGTATATTCACATTTCTCTTTTATATTTACATGAAATCGAAATTTACATTGTATCTGAATTTACATGGAATTGAAAAGGAAAGGCATGAAGAGACTCCCCTTCGCGTTTGGTTTATCAGAGGCTGCCCTATCTTAGGCTACTCTCACGGCTTTTCGGTATGAAGGTCCCCAGATCATCGCAATTTACTAGATGGGAAGTTAATCTGATCTTTCAATTGGAGCGGATCTAAGTGGTTCCTTTCCTAAGCCTCGCGGGATTATTCTCCGTTGAGTCTAGTAATCAAATACCGACGGATGTGCCTTCTGGTGGAGGAATCACACAACATACATTCACATACATCGTGTCTCACCGTAGGAAATGATGAAATTGTGCTAGACACTAATACAAAATGCAAAGATTGTGCGAGGCACTAAAGTGCAGTAAATAAAGCATTCATACCCAAGCAGATAAGAAAGGATTTTTTAAAAGTTTGAAATGCGGCTTAAGCCCTCTATTATCCCCAGCGAAGTCGCCGCCTGTCGATGTCGGGAAAAATTTCCTTTTTTTGGAATTCCTCTTTTTAGTCTTTCTTACCCTTTATGTTTTATATTGTGTTGAATTTTATTTGAAAGGGTGAGTTTGAAAAAGTGTCCGACATAAAATGTCAACGATTTGAAAATTCTGAGTTGGCAGTTGGTAGTAGTGAAATGGTTGTACCAACTCAACTAAATTTGAAAAGGTTTACACAAAGGCCCAATTATTGGACTCTATTTAATAGGCCTTTGAAACCGAGATTTATAGAGTTTGGTGGCTTGATTAAGCGGGGGTAAGGTGTTAGGCACCTCTAGACTTCCGTGAAAACACGGTTATTGCGTCTTTTCAATTCCCTAATTTATTTGAAGTGTGTGTGGTTAATTGGGCCTAAGTGCATTTTTGGAAGTAGTGATATGCTTCGTTTGCACCTATATACAAAGGGTTTGACTTGTATAAAAGTTCAATTTTAAGCAATATATACAGAAATAATATTTTGAAAATAGGTTTTTAAACCCTTATGCTCACATAGTAACTGAGGCTTTTGATACTTCCATTTTATTCCGTATTCGACTTGATTTGATTTTATTCTCGAGATGTGAAGCATCCTCAAAAAAATAATATACATATAAGTGTCAGGCTCCTAATGGGCATGAAAGTTAGTGAAGTGGCCCGAGCACCATAAATATGACTTGCAAGATAACTGTACAACTGAAAAGGTTCATCATGGGAGCCAGATCTAGATCCGTCATCTAGATCTTAGATCTTGTGGCTCCTTGGCTCAAATAATATCATATAAATAGCCTTCATAACAAGGATACTGAAATAAAATAGATATTTAATCTAAATAATGCAAACTAAAGGATTCATCAGTTAAATCCCTGCCTATGCGTAGCCAAGCTTCCCGTTCCCTATATATACAAATCTAGGGTCACCTGGTAGCTTAATATTTACAAAAAAACTAGAAAGAAAAATAAATTTAAATAAATCTTAGCCATTCTAGCTCAACAGTTCTAGTTTTACAACTTTTGAACCGGTTAAAAGTTAGATATGACTAGATTTAGAGAAATCTAGTCCATAGATTTAAATATTATGGATTTACATTGAATGAATAGTTAAAACATATATTTAAACACAATAAATAATTTATATATATATTTACTGTTTGGTTTGGATTGCTAATCTGTTGCCTTTTTCTTGCTTTATTATATACATATATATATATATATATATATATATATTTTAAAGCAAGAGAAAGTTTTAAATCTGAAAAAATCTTACAGTGTGCTGCAAGGAAGGCTTCAAACTACTTTTGGAGTTTGAAAACTCAGTTTCCACCGGTTAAAATTTGATATGTTGTAGTATATATGTATACAAGTGTTTAAAAAGAAGAATATTGAAGTTTGGAACACTATAGGAGGGGTTAAAAGCTGAAATGGACAGAGTTTTCTCTCTTTTTCTCCTACTTTTTTATGGTTAATGGGGGGTCTATTTATAGACAAAAGTAGTCGCGAGTCTACCTGTGGCTACCCGGATGGGCCCGGGCCCCGTGGGTCCCATTGTCTTAAAGTACGTGCACTAAGATCAACGCATTGTTCGCTCGAACCTTCATAACTTTCAATTCAGAAATTCGATGGAGGCATGATATACCTTTTCGGAAAGCCCGTGATGAGAGCTACACATGACCAGATCTGTAAGACCCCAACTTATTATGAATAAAATTAAATTATCTCTATTTATTATCTTGAAATAATAAGGAGTTAATTTGATATAATACTTTGGTTATGGGTGAAATGTACAAATTTTACAAAATAAGCAAGTGGTTAAAAAATATTCATTTTTGTCGGGGAATATTCGTTTGGTCATGGAATATTCTTAATGTCGGGGAATATTAAATGCGATGGCGCGCGACCATTCGTGGAGCCTCATAATGAGAATAAGCTGTCGGATGAAGAAAGCGACAAGTTTGAGTTTTTAAATAACTACAGTGGTTATTCTGAATTAACAATCGTTGGAATACCCGGTGGTTAAAATATAGTAATACGTGTGGTTGCACAGTAGCACACGGTATTGCACAGTATTTTTGAATTATTGATTCTTACGTAAGAAGGCACTACTCAATAATTGTTACGATAATTCTTGCTTCAATATTTTATTTTATTGATTCAATAATTGCTACGTTGATATTTTATATTATTGTTATTTCAATAATTGTCTTTGCACAGTATTTCCCATTATCAGATCAATAATTCATATTATTTGAATAATATTATTAGATAGCATTATTGGCAATGTCTAGAAAGTTCTGTCTAAGGAGAGGTTAGGTCACCTAATTGCGCGCCAGTAAGGAGAAATCCTTATTGGAAAGCCCCCTCTTTCCTGAGAATGGCCTGGTTGTCATTATTGTGATTCTGTAATATTATTTGTGAATAATTATTTATTGATTTATATGATAAGGAAATATTTATTTTATGTGGCTATTAATGTTGAGGTGTTTTATCAGTATTTTTGTTGGATCGTTGTGATTTTTACATATGTTATACATATATAAGTTGAGTATATGTCCACAAATTTTGAACCGTTAAAAATGAATGTTTGATTTGTTATGAATTTTAAGAGGTGGCTGATTCGAAAATTATGTTATAAATGATTTTTAGTGTAAAATTCTAGAATTGAGTGGGCTCCACTTTTGGTTGGTGAGAAATGTGCTCAAATTTTATTTCAAATGTGGTGGGTGGAAATAGTAGAAGGTAAAGCCATCAAGAAGCAGGTCAAGTCTGCTTCGGCGTGCTAGCATTTTCCTATAAATAGGTGCTTAGGTTAGAATTGAAAATCACACCAGAAACATAAGCTTTCTCTCTTTCTCTCTTTATATTATCGAGCGTATTTTGTGAGTATTTATATACTTTGAGAGTTGCTATTTAGTACAAGTTTCATTCAGCATCACATCCGACCTTTCATTCTGAAGTACTGTTTCTTTGAGGTAAGGGATGTTATTTTCTTCTTAAATGATATTATTTTCTTCAATAACATTATACCGAATTATTGATATGAATTTTATTGTGGAATTTCTACCTTTTTATGTCGGGGTTACTATTCACGTATACGACACTATTCACGTATATGACACTATTCACGAATACGGCACTATTCACCAAAAAATGAAATTTTCTCTTTTTCGTCCCAGATGTCTTTTATGATTACTATCTCTGATTGTATCCATGTTTTGATCTTTATTTTTGAATTCTACTTCACATTTGGTTATTATGGAGTATTATTGAATTTGGATAAACCAAAATCTTTAATCCCTAATATTTGTCCTTCTATCTCAATTGGATTCGTTTCTCTAAAATATTTTCATAATCCTTAGTCCTTAATGGTGATACTTGATGAATATCTTTGGCTTTGGTGCAAAGATGAATGATTACTGATGAATATCTTTGGCCCGTAGTGCAAAGATGAGCAGTGTTGAGATGAACATGACCAATTGGTGATACAAATGAATATCATTGGCTAAGTGGTGCAAAGATGAATATTTGATTCAAGATGTATATTGATTGATGTTACAGGGATAAAATATTGATGATGGACTTTTAAATTCATAGATGATAGTAGATTTCATTCTCTATTAACTCTTCTAATGAATTGTTGTTTCCACTGCAGTTGTTGATCTAAAACTTGTTGTCGATTATATTCTATCAGATTTTTCCCTGTTGAAGACTAAGGATAATTTGTTGTATATTATCTTAGTCATAATATTCTTTACTGAGCTAGTTGAGCTCACCCTTTTCCTTTTTGTTCCATTTTTCTTCTCAGGAAGCGAGAACATAGCAGGAACCAGTCGAGATATAGAGTGATGGTCCTAGACAGTTGTTTTAGCAGTCCTCACTATTTTTGTAAAATAGTGCATCAATAATTGTAATAAGGACTTTATTTGGGTGTGGATATTGTCTAGAAGATAATATTTGTATTTAAACTCACAGTATGTGTTGTCGTATTTTGCACGACAATTGTAATAAAGTTGTAGTTGTTTTTTGTACCATGTATTTGGCGACTCAGAATGGGTGATGTATACCTATTTTAGGGGCGTCACAATTGGTATCAGAGATTAGGGATATGGTCTCTGGCAGAGATCGGGGAATAGAACTAGGTGGGGATAGAAGAGTAAATCCTTCGCTAATGTGTCCTATCTAAGCTTATTTGTTGGTCGGTCATAATATAGGGATATTATGTGATATGTTAATTTGTTTAATTAACCCCTATTTTATGGGGCATTTTTTAAAATGGCACCGAGAACGTTAACAATGGAGTCTATGAGATTGTGGAACAACCTTTGATTACCAACCAAGAGAGCGACGCAGCAGAAAGGCAATATTCCTCCCATAAACAACACTCTGAAACAAACGATGACCGATTCGATGTTTAGAAGCTTTTTACGATTCATGCAAAATCAAACGAGGGAGACTCGTGTACAAAATACGGGTGGAAATGATAGTAACGCACGATTTATCACAACCAAGCAGTTCAAGGAGTTAGGACCACCAGATTTCTGGGGAAAGCCCAATCCAATTAAAGGCGGCGTGGGTTAAGCAAATTACCAAGATATTCGATGTCTTGGGTTGCACGGAGGAAACGAAGGTTCCATTCGCCACCTTTATGTTCCGTGGTGAGGCGATTCTTGGTGGGAATGCGTGAAGCGTACCAACCACCCGCACTCAACATGTCTTGGGAAAAATTTGAGAATCGTTCAATGACAAGTACTTTCCGAAAGTATTACGTCATATGAAGGAGGTAGAGTTTATTAGACCGAGCGAAACAACATGTCGCCGTGTCTCGATCACGAGGCAAAGTTTGCGGAGTTATCCAGTTTCGCACCTCATTTGGTAGAAAATGAGGAACGTATGTACGCGGATGTTTCGAGAGGTCTAAAACCCAGATTCGACAATATCTTATCTCTCATAAATTTTCTTTATATTCAGATGTTGTAAACAAGGCTCAATTATTAGAGCGTGAAAATGAGTATGTTCAACCGAGGGACCACAACCAGGGTCATACCGGTGACAACATTCATCGGAGCGATGATAACCAGCGAGGAGGGAAAAATATGGACAAAAGCGGTAACCACTCGGGTGGTAATCGTAGCCATGATAATAGGAGAGGTGAGTTAAGTGGAAATTTCAAAAAGAGGAGATTCAACAATGACAGGAAAACTTCAGCAGCAGCACCAGCACCAACAACAAATTCTAGGGGAGGAGAACAACCGCCAGTTAGATGCTACAGATGAGGAGAGGAGGGACACATAAGTCCAAACTGCTCACAGCCTTCCAAGGTGTGTTTCAATTGTGGAAAAGACGGTCACATAGCCCAATTTTGTCTGGTAGAAAATTCAAGTCCAACTGGGACGACGGCACCAAAGGCGACTACGGACAAAACAAAGTCGGTGGTGCAAGGAAGGGCGTTTGTCGTGACTGGCCAAAACACAAGAAACCCGAACGAGGTGATCACGGGTAAGCTAATCTTGAACTCTTGCGAAGTTTATACCTGACTAGATACCGGTTCTACCCATTCTTTTATCTCTCCTGCTTGTGCTCAACATTTAAACTTGACTCCGGAGAAATTGGACTTTAACTTATCTGCTAAAACTTTGTTGGGTGAAACCTTTGTTACATCTACAATTTATAAATCTTGCTTGATCCAAGTTGGCACAATCACATTACCTGTTGATATTATCTCTTTAAAGATACTTGCATTTGATGTGATTTTAGGGATTGATTGGTTAACCACTCATCATGTTAAAATTGATTGTTTTTGTAAGGTTGTTAGTTTTCATATTCCTAACCAATTACCTGTTATATTAATTCAAGCAACTAAACCACTAAAATCAATCACTGTCTAATCAAGCTATAAAGCTATTCGTTTATTGAAAAACAGATGTCAAGCTTTCTTAGCCCATATTATGGACTTGAACAAAAACACATTGGATTTGAATAATATTCCTGTTGTTAATGAATTTCCAGACATATTTCTGGAAGAACTTCCTGGTCTACCCCCAGAACGAGAAGTTGAATTCTTTATTAATCTTGAACCGGGTACAGAGCCCATTTCTAAATCCCCATATCGAATGGCTCCTATTGAACTTCAGGAGTTAAAAATCCAACTACAAGAATTGTTAGACATTGGTTTCATTCGTCCTAGTACATCCCCTTGGGGTGCTCCTGTTTTATTTGTAAAGAAGAAAGACGGGAGTATGCGACTTTGTATTGACTACCGGGAATTAAACCATGTCACCATCAAGAATAGGTATCCGCTACCTCGTATTGATGACCTATTTGACCAAGATTCTGAAGGAGAACAATTCTTTTTAAGATCGATCTTAGCTTCTGATATCATCACCAAGATTAAAACCGAGGATATTCCAAAGACTGCCTTCAGGACTCGGTACGGGCATTATGAATTCTTGGTCATGTCTTTTGGATTGACTAATGCTTCTGCTACTTTCATGGATATGATGAACCGTGTATTCAAGGAATATTTGGATCAGTTCATTGTTGTCTTTATTGATGCATCAACATCTATTCCAAAAGCCGTGAAGATCATGAGCACCATTTCAAGCTGGTACTTTAAAGACTTCGTGATAACAAGCTATATGCCAAGCTGAAGAAATGTGAGTTTTGGCTTAAGGAAGTAGCATTCCTTGGGCACATGGTGTCAAAACATGGAGTATCTATTGACCCAATGAAGATTGAAGTAATACAAAGTTGGGAGCAACCGAAGTCAGTGACCGAAGTGTTTAGCTTTTTGGGCTTAGCTGGTTAACTCAGCTGACTCGGAAAGATACAAAATTCGTATGGAGAGAGGAATGCGAGAAGAGTTTCCAAGAGCTCAAGAGGAGACTCATTTCGACACCTGTTCTAACAATACCATCTGGTTCGGATGGAATTGTTATCTACAGCGATGCTTCAAGCAAAGGGTTAGGATGTGTTCTCATGCAACATGGGAAAACCATAGCCTATGCCTCGCGACAACTCAAAGAATATGAGAGGAATTATCCTACTCATGATCTGGAGTTGGCAGTAGTCATTTTTGCGTTGAAAATCTGGAGACACTACCTGTATGGGGAGAAAGTGGAGATTGATATGGATCATAAAAGCCTCAAATATTTCTTCACCCAAAAGGAACTCAACATGCGGCAACGACGTTGGCTCGAGCTGTTGAAGGATTACGACCATAGCATTCAATATCATCTTTAAAAAGCAGACGTTTTAGCTGACGCATTGAGTAGAAGATCATATGTGGGTACGAGTGCAATGTTGTTAACACAAAGGCCCATTTTGTATGACTTACAAAGGATGGAGATAGAGTTAAAGGCTCCAAGTACCCACGTGATGATATCAAACATACGAGTAGAACCGACTTTAATCGATAAAGTTAAAGATGCTCAAGCTACGGACCTGGGGCTGATGCGTATGAAGAAGAAAGTGCAAGAAGGTGCTATTCCAGAAGCAGAAATCGATGAAGAAAGAATACTTCTAGTCAACTCCAGACTTTGCATTCCTAACGATTCTGAATTGAAGCATAGAATCATGATGGAGGCACATAACACACCATTTGCAATCCATCCTGGGAGTACCAAAATGTATCATGATCTTCGACATACATTTTGGTGGAACAATATGAAGAGAGAGATCGCGGAGTTTATCTCGAGGTGTTTAACCTGTCAACGTGTAAAGGCAGAGCATCAAATGCCAAAGGGTCCATTGCAACCACTTGAGATTCCGAAATAGAAGTGGGAACATATTAATATGGATTTCGTTACGGGTCTTCCCAAGGTTTCTTAAGGTATAGATGCGATTTGGGTTATTGTTGATAGATTAACCAAGTTTGCTCAATTCTTGCCTATACGTGAGACTTATTCCCTTGAACGTCGTGCTCATAAGTATGTGAATGATATTGTGAGATTGCATGGCATGCCAGTATCCATAGTTTCAGATCGTGACCAAAGATTCACTTCACAATTTTGGGTTAACTTGTAGAAAGCTATGGGCACGGATTTACGATTCAGTTCATCATACCATCCTCAAACAGACGGACAATCAGAGAGGACTATTCAAACTCTTGAAGATCTATTAAGACTTTGTGTCCTAGACTTCAAAGGGAGTTGGGATAAGTATTTACCATTGGTGGAATTCTCCTACAACAACAGTTATCAGGCAAGTATAGGTATGGCTCCATTTGAAGCCTTGTATGGATGAAAGTGTCGCTCTCCAGTATGTTGGGATGAGGTGGGTGAAGCAACATTTTTGGGACCAGAGTTGGTACGTATGACTACAGAAAAGATCCAAACGATTCGACAACGTATACAAATGACACAGGATCGAGAAAAGAGTTATGCGGATCTTCATCGAAAGGACGTGGAATTTGGTATTGGGGATCATGTACTGTTACGTATTGCTCCATGGAAGGGAGTTACAAGATGCGGGAAGAGAGGACGTGGAATTTGGTATTGGGGATCATGTACTAGACGAGAGAGCCGAAGATTTAACTTACGAGGAGGTACCTGTTAAGATCTTGGATAGGAAAGAGCATGTCCTGCGCACCAAGGTTATACCACAAGTTAAGGTTTTGTGGAGGAACCATGCTATTGAAGAAATGACCTGGGAGTTAGAATCAGAAATGAAAGCGAGGTACCCTCACCTTTTCGAAACACCATGTACGTACATCAATTTCGAGGACAAAATTTCATAAGGAGAGGAGGTTGTAAGACCCCAACTTATTATGAATAAAATTAAATTTTCTCTATTTATTATCTTGAAATAATAAGGAGTTAATTTGATATAATACATTGGTTATGGGTGAAATGTGCAAATTTTACAAAATAAGCAAGTGGTTATAAAATATTCATTTTTGTCGGGGAATATTCGTTTGGTCGTGGAATATTCTTGTTGTCGAGGAATATTCATACGACGGTACAGCCATTCGTGGGCCTCATAACAGAATAAATGTCAGATGAAGAAAACGACAAGTTTGAGTTTTTAAATAACGGCGTAGTTGTTACCATTAACACTGTTGGAATACCCGGTGGTTAAAATCTGATGTCTGGCGTGGTTGCACAAGAGTAGCACCAGATTATTGCACAATATTTTTGAATTATTGATTCTTACGTAAGAAGGCACTACACAATAATTGTTACAGTAATTACTGTTCAATATTTTATTTTATTGATTCAATAATTGCTTCGTTGATATTTTATATTATTGGTGTTTCAATAATTGTCTCTGCATAGTATTTCCCATTATCAGATCAATAATTCATATTATTTGAATAATATTATTAGATAGCATTATTGGCAATGTCTAGAAAGTTCTGTCTAAGGAGAGGTTTGGTCACCTAATTGCGCGCCAGTAAGGAGAAATCCTTATTGGAAAGCCCCCTCTTTCCTGGGAACGATCTGGTTATCATTATTGTGATTCTGTAATATTATTTGTGAATAATTATTTATTAATTTAAATGATAAGGAAATATTTATTTTATGTGGCTATTAATGTTGAGGTGTTTTATCAGTATTTTTGTCGGAATGGAAGTATTAAAAATCAAATCAGTGTTCTTGAGATATATTGCGTGAGTTATAATTTTTAATCCGAGCGTTGGATCGTTGTGATTTTTATATATGTTATACATATATAAGTTGAGTATATGTCCACAAATTTTGAACCGTTAAAAATAAATGTTTGATTTGTTATGAATTTTAAGAGGTGGCTGATTCGAAAATTATGTTATAAATGATTTTTGGTGGAAAATTCTAGAATTGAGTCGGCCTCACTTTTGGTTGGTGAGAAATGTGCTCAAATTTTATTTCAAATGTGGTGGCTGGCAATAGTAGAAGGTAAAGCCATCAAGTAGCAGGTCAAGTCTGCTTCGGCGTGCTAGCATTTTCCTATAAATAGGTGCTTAGGTTAGAATTAAAAATCACACCAGAAACATAAGCTTTCTCTCTCTATATTATTGAGCGTATTTTGTGAGTATTTAGATACTTTGAGAGTTGCTATTCAGTACAAGTTTCATTCAGCATCACATCTGACCTTTCATTCCGAAGTACTGTTTCTTTGAGGTAAGGGATGTTATTTTCTTCTTAAATGATATTATTTTCTTCAATATCATTATGCCGAATTATTGATATGAATTTTATTGTGGAATTTCTACCTTTTTATGTCGGGGTTACTATTCACGTATACGACACTATTTGCCAAAAAATGAAATTTTCTCTTTTTCATCTCAGATGTCTTTTATGGTTACTATCTTTGATTTTATCCATGTTTTGATCTTTATTTTTGAATTCTACTTCACACTTGGTTATTATGGAGTATTATTGAATTTGGATAAACCTAAATACAAATCCCTAATATTTGTCCTTCTGTCTCACTAGATTCGTTCTCTAAAATGTTTTTCATCATCCTCAGTCCTTAATGGTGATACTTGATGTATATCTTTGGCCTGTAGTGCAAAGATGAATGATTACCTGATTAATATCTTTGGCCCGTAGTGCAAAGATGAACATGTGTTGAGATGAACATGACCAACTAGTGATACAAATGAATATCTTTGGCCCGTAGTGCAAAGATAAATATTTGATTCAAGATGTATATTGATTGATGTTACAGGGATAAAATATTGATGATGGACTTTTAAATTCATAGATGATAGTAGATTTTATTCTCTACTTAACTCTTCTAATGAATTGTTGTTTCCGCTGCAGTTGTTGATCTAAAACTTCTTGTCGATTATATTCTATCAGATTTTTCCCTCTTGAAGACTAAGGATAATTTGTTGTATATTATCTTAGTCATAATATTCTTTACTGGGCTAGTTGAGCTCACCCTTTTCCTTTATGTTCTATTTTTCTTCTCAGGAAGCGAGAACATAGCAGGAACCAGTCAGGGTATAGAGTGATGGTCCTAGACATTTGTTTTAGCAGTCCTCACTATTTTTGTAAAATAGTTGTAACGACCCCAAAATAGGTCCATTCCATCCAACCCATTTTGAGTCGCCAAATACATGGTACAGAAAACAACTACAACTTTATTACAACAATTGTCTTGCAAAATACAATAACACATATGTTGTGAGTTTGGATACAAATATATATCAACTGTGACTCATGTCCCAACCGTGGACAGCAGCTCATAATGACACCTTACATAAAGGTATAGTCGAAAACTATTTTAAAAATTAGAATCTTTGGGAAGTGCTCAAGAAAACCTTCGTACATGGGAGGCCATGCGTATAGGTTATGATAGATATCATATGGCCACAGAATTATCCTTGGTTGACCCAATAGACCCCAAAAAAAATGAGAAGATTGCTATCATATTCTTCCCAATGGTGAGTTTTCTCTTGACATATCATTATCTCTACTGTCTCTAATTGAGAGTTAAATTTCAAATAGACTCCAAGATCATATAGGTAGTGCTTTGGTAGATATACTCAAAGAAGTGGTCGAAAGACAACCTCTGCTTATGATGACACGAGGTTGTATGTCATTAGACATCTTGTATGATAGTGGCAAAACACCCTTCCAAGTTAAATTCACCTCACCTCAACATCTATAGACCACCGCTCTATTCCTTTGTTATTCCCCGCTTCCAAAAATTTACACTTTTATTACAGAAAGGAATTGTGAAGCAAAAGGGTGAGCACATAACTAGCTCAATATAAAAAATATCATGACTAAAGTTAATTAAATTATCAATAGCCTTCATCAATAATAAATCGTAGATTTAGAACATATGGTAGATGATAAAAAATTTTAACCATAGTTGCAGCGGAACGAGCACTCCATTAGAAGAGTCAAATAGACCATAAAGTCTATTATCTTCTCCATGTTAAAAGTCCACCAACATTGTTTTATTCCTGTAACATCAATCAACAATTCCTGTCCACAATCACATGTATAACTCATAATCGTAATTGTTGTTCTAAATTCCTTTTCTCATTCGGACGAAGATAATTTTCATCACTTGTCTTTACCGAAATATCAAAGATCATGGTTATACCAAATCATAGTTCCTGCTCATAATCATACTAATAAATTCATCTTTTGCACTACGGGCCAAAGATATTCATCAACAGCTTCATCTTTGCACTACTGTGCCAAAGATATTCATCAACAGATTCATCTTTGCACCACAGCCAAAGATATTCAACTACGAGTCATCTTTGCACTACAACCCAAAGATATTCATCAACAATTCATCTTTGCACTCTGAGTGCCAAAGATATTCATCAACAAGTCATCTTTGCACTACGGACCAAAGATATTCATATCTCAAAGAACTACATAATCATTTCAGAATTTATATAAACCATAATTATAACCATATATGTTGATCAATTCACCTTTGCACTTAAGCTAAAGATATTCAATTATAAATTCAATGGTCATGATCATACCAGTTAACAATTCAACTTTGCACTACTGGCCAAAGAGAACCTATAGTCACTATCATACCAATAATCTATCCATCTTTACACTCAAGTCAAAGAGAAATATCATCATTAGGGTTATAAGAATGTTATATAAAAATAATATAATCAACATATAGATTTAATCTCAAGAGTAAGATTCATAAATCATTGATTTCATAACAACTTAATCAAAATGTTATAAATCACTTAATAATCTCATAATCTAATATTATTAGTACTACCATAATATTTTAATCATTTCTTAAACATATAAATAATTTATTTTAATTGTTTACACTTTACTAATAAATGCATTTAATCATCTTAAAATGCCAACCTCATAAGATCTCATCACCAATAGCCAAAACCCTCATCAAAAATCTGCATATATCTCATATATAATTCTCAAGCCATAAAATCATATTTTCCAATTTTCTTAATTCACATAACATATTTAATTTATTTACTCATAACTAGAACATTTTCATGAAAAATACCAAATCAGTTTTAAAAATATTTCTTTTTTTGGGATTTAAAAGAATATAGTCCCATATTGAATATATATTTTTCTCAAAATTTTTAAAATTCATTTACTATTTTTCACATGGCCAAAACCACCGAATATTCAGACATTTATCATAAATTGTACTTTTATCCAAAAATTCTGAAATTTACACGATATACTGATATTATATAGATGTACTCCCAATAAAAATTTCATCAATTTTGGAATTAACCACAAGGAGTTATAAGGATTTTCTTTTAAAAATAGTCTTTCCTCATAAAATTCAAAACTCTTAATCTATACATCCAAAAATCGCCATTTTTGGACACAATCAACAAAACTCATCAAATTATCATTTCAAATTTTTTCAGAATTTTTGAAGGTTTAGAAGAATTTCGAAATAATAACCCTTAAAATCCTTTATTATCTCTTTACCTCAAAAGAGCGGTATTTACGAATAACGCAGAATCGAACTTGCACCAGTATAGCAATACTCAAAGTATACTCAAAATACTCACAAGAATACGCCGATAATATAGAGAGAAAAACTTGATTTACGGTGTGATTTTCAATTCTAACCTAAGCACCTATTTATAGGAAAATGCTTAGAACACTAAAAGCGAAAATTTAATATAATATTAATATATTATATAAATTTCTACGCACACATTCTAAAATCTGAACTCAGCCATCTTTCACATGCTAAATGAAGGAACCAAATGAAAAAAACGTTTTTGTAAATAAAAATATTTTAAACTTCCAAAAATCAATTATTTCGGAGCTTCGAAACTTCAATAATTCATAATAAATAGTCCTTTTATCCGAAAATTCGAATCTCGTGAGTTTTTATAGGAAATTCAATTCTCTACAACTTTACAGAAGAAAGTTTTTCCAAATTCCAAACAAAAATTGACCGAAATCCACAAACGGACGATTTTACAGGCTATAATCAAATTTCAGTCAAGAAATGGGGTCCACCGACATGTTTAACATGTTTTAAACATTTATTGCAACAAAAATACTCTTCCTCCTCGTATACTCATATATCCCACATTCGTTGTAAAAATAATAATATATTTAAATGAATTATTTTATCAGAAAAAGATAAAATTTCAATTTTCAATAATTTTCACATTAAAAATTTTCTCCATTAATATCCACATAAAATGAATATTTTCCTCATCATAAAAATCAATAATTAATTATTCACAAATAATATTACAGAAACACATTAATGACAACCAGCAGCTTTCTGAGGAAGAGGGGGCTTTCCAATAAGAATTTCTCCTTCTTTGGCGCAATTAGGTGACCAAACCTCTCCTTAGATGTAACTTTCTAGACATTGCCAATAATGCTATCTAATAATATTATTCAAATAATATAAATTATTGATCTAATAATTAATTAAAAATCTTTGTGTAGTGACAATTATAAAATATCAACGCAAAGAATTATTGAATCAAAATAAAATATTGAACGATAATTATCGTAACAATTATTGAGTAGTGCCTTCTTCACGTAAGAATCAATAATTGATGCAATATCGTGTCCCATCTTGTGCAACAACGCATATTACTTTACTTTACCCACCGTATTCCAACAAGATTGATTTATAACAACTACGCCGTTATTTATAAACAACTTATTCTTGTCGTTTTCTTCCTCCAATCGCTTTCCGTTATGGGGCCCAAAAAGATCACAGCCATCGTCTTTAATATTCCCGACAGCGATTTAATATTCCACGACCAAACGAATATTCTCCGACAACAATGAATATTTTATAACCACTTGCGTATTTTTGAAAAAAATTTCATATATCACCCTTAACTTTAACTTTTTATCAATTTAACCATTTACTGAATTATAATTATAAGAAAAATTGAATACTTTTATTTCATAAAATTCGGGGTCTTACAATAGTGCATCAATAATTGAATTGAGGACTTTATTTGGGTGTGGATATTGTCTAGAAGACAATATTTGTATTTAAACTCACAGTATGTGTTGTCATATTTTGCACGACAATTGTAATAAAGTTGTAGTTGTTTTCTATACCATGTATTTGGCGACTCAGAATGGGTGATGTTTACCTATTTTGGGGGCGTCACAAGATCTTCAAGTCTTCGCAGTTCATCCGTTGAGCTGTCTTGTGATGTTTTCACTCGGGATTGATGTTATGATTCTACATGACTTCTTTTGTAGGGATTTGGGCTGAATTGATGTTGAGTTGGCAAAATTACTATTTTTCCCCTCCTAGGTTGGTAGAGGCTTGATGCAGTTGTAGTTGCCTTTTCTCAGGGTTAGATTGGACTGCTGTCAGTCCTCAGGGTTGTCTCTGAGGTTAGTTTGATTTCCCGGGGTTGTCTCTAGGGCTTATATTTGATCTCCAGGAGTTGTCTCCGGGGTTTGAACTTTTATTATTTTGACTTCCAAGGTTGTCTCTAGAAGACGAAAGATAATTCTGCCATCCTACATGGTTAGTAACATGAACGCAAAATTTTGAGTGTCTACAATTATCAAGTAAAATAAAGAATATATACTGTAATTCCCTCTGACCTTTCCACTTCTAATTTTACAATCCAAACTTTCAAACTCTCAAGTTTTCGAACCCTAGATTTTCAAAGATCAAATTCCTTAAACATTTTTGTTTTAGTTTATCATCTAGAGATTTAACCAAATGGCAAACTACCAAGTTATAAGTGGAAATCAAGTCTGTTTTGACAAATTTGATGAAGTAGAGGAAAAGTTCAGAGATATACTATAACTGATTCAAGATGTCGGACTTACTGAATGTTTGGAATCCAACAACAGGATCTATTCTGATCTGGTAGAAGAATTCTACTTGAATGTTGTGTATAATTGTGGAATGTTGGTCACCAAGGTTATGGGCACATCTCTAAAACTGGGAGCATCTGACCTAAATCGATTCTTAGGATCTCTCAATCAAGGCATTAATTCATTTGAAATGGTTGATAAGGAAACTAGAATGTAGATGATGGGGTGTGAGAAGAGTCCACTGCTCAAAGGGATTATGAAAAAGGAATTCCCTCAAGAGTACGAATTTTTGGCTGATATTGTTAGAAAGTGCATTCTCTATAAAGACACTACTTATGATACTGTCAGTGAACTACAACTAAACTTCATGACTGCTATCGTGTTAAAGAAGAAGATTAATTTTGGAACAATTCTCATCAATTGGTTATCCAAATGGATTGAAGATGCTGAAATAAAGAATGTAACAGGAAAGGCAATTCCCAAGATGTACTATGGGAGATTTGTGAGTATAATACTGAAGAAAAGATAAAGAACAAAATTAATGATGAAGAGAGAGAAGTGTTAAACTTTAATAAGAGAGTCACTCCCAGATATATTTGAAGACTGGAAGAAGAATCTTGGAATGATCAAGAGAGCCAAACAATCAGTAGGTAGGAACAGCGGAAGAAGAATTCCTCAAGTTAGTTCTAAAGATCAAAAATCCTCTAAAGCCAAAGGAAAGAGGAAACTTGAGGAAACCGTAGAAGAATAATATCAAGGGTCTAATACAAACCGTGATTGTAACTTATTCCTATTGACTATCAACCTCTGAAGAAGAAAAAAAAAGGTTAAGGAAATGAAAGTTAAGAAGAAAGAAGAATATGTGTCCACGAGTGTTCCAAGAAGAATGAATATGAGAATTTGTCAACAATAGAAATCCCTTGTCAATTCAATATCTCCTTAAATTATTGAGATTGATGATGAAGAAGAAAATGAGTCATCTGGACTCATAAGGAAGAATAAAGGAAAGAGTAAGCCTTTAATGTCTAAATCCAGCACAGATAATGATTCGAGTATGAGGGATTCCTCATTTGAGTCTCAAGACAATGATGAAGAAATGGATGAACCTACTTTAGAAAATAAGTTAAACTCAGAAGATAGTATGGCTGAGACAGCACCAGTGCTCGAGCCAAGACATGAAGAAAAACAGACTATTTCACCTAAGCTTGATGATGGTGATAAGTTGGCTGAGAAGGCAAGTACACCTGAGCCACAAGGCTTTGAAGATGAAGAATCAGAACTAGAAATAGAAGATGAAGAAGAGAAAGAAATTATTGTTAAGGTGTATTCCCTTTAGCCTCAAGAAAGTGATAAGAATCGGGCTAAAACGGCTAATGAACCTGATGATTGGGTAATATACCCATGAATTGATTATGTTTGACCTTAATTTGTTGTGTGTCCGAAGCATTTTAGAATCATTTTACTTGTTTAAGTTGTGTTGTGGTAGGATTGTGTGCTATTGGGACGTTTGGAAGTTGTGGGATTGAAAAAGGCAAGAAAATCAGTTTCTGCACCCTAGCGCCGGGGTGCTGTTCCAAGAGTAAAAGACAGTGCCGGGGCGCTAGTCTTTGGTTGACCATGACTCGGACGCGCGCGCGTGGACTGGACGGTGGACTGGCTTTGACTAATAGTTTGACTTCGTATTTGGTGTGTTTTGGAAGCCTATTTGGACTAGAATTGTTGGAATTGGGCAAAAAAATAAAAAATAAATATAAATTGATTCTTTACATTGAATTGGGGGGCTATTCTACACAATTGGGGATTGATCAAAGGAGCAAGAACAGATCTGAAGGCTTTCAGCTTGGAGTTCTTCTTCTTCTTCTTTATTCTTTTAAAAATTGTGTAACTCATTAAGGATGATTTATCAATTATTTGTGGTTTTTATTTCCGTCATGAACTAATTCTTTTTATTAAGATTCCAATGGAACCTTTTATGATTATGAATTGATTATTTAATTTATTCCAATTATTTATGTTGAAGTGAATTGTTCATCATGCCTTGTATTTAATTATTAATTATCTGGCCAATAATTACCGTGTTACTCTAGGAGGAATTGAGAGAGGAATTCTAGGGTTAGAACTGGGCAGGGTGACATGTGACTTAGTTATTTGCACAGTGAATAATTAGGTTTGTGAATAGAATGAGAATATCTATTTGCCACATGTAACACATAAGGAATTGGGATCGTAACGAGTTTAATTCAATTGTTTTGCATAGAGATATAACAAAATTAATCTGGGTTAAATAGAAGGCAATTGATCACTCGAGAGAGGGCTTTTGGCATTTGAGAATTCCTGTTAACAATTCAGTAGACATAATAATTGGGATGATTGGATAATTGATTTAATAATCATATCTGGGGAAATTGGAGTCTTAATTATCATTCATCTGCATTCAAATAATTCTTAATTTGTTCTTTGTTTTCTTTTAGCATAATTTCTTGTTATATTTACAATTAGTTTTCTTAGTTTTAATAATCACAATTTTTGGTTGTTTAAATAAAATTGAATTGATACAGTACTAGTAATTGGAGTTTATTAATTGGAATTCTCTATGGGATCGATACTCTAATTTATCACTATATTACTTGTTGATCGTGTATACTTGCACGTTTGCTTTGATTGTGAAATCAACCAACAAGTTTTTGGCGCCGTTGCCGGGGAATTCTTTGTTAATATTAATTCCATATTAGTTATAATCAATTCGGTCTTAATTTAAACGTTGCTTATTTTTCTTCTTGTTTTCGCAGGAATTCTTTACGAGTGTATGCACACTAGATCAAGGGCAATGAAAGAACTTTTTCCTTATACATACGAGATTAAAAGGAAGTTCCGAAAAGGGCAATTGACTTGTGCGGTATCACCCGAGGAAGAAAAACTGGAGGAACAAGAAATTCCAGTGAACATGGCAGGGAACGATCAGAAATCACTTAGGGACTATGCCATGCCGAATGTCACGAATATACAGTCGAGCATTAGGAGACCGAAAATCAATGCTAACAATTTTGAGATCAAACCAGCAACCATTCAAATGCTTCAGAATCAATGTCAGTTTGGGGGTAGTCCATTAGATGATCCGAATGAGCATATCTTGAGTTTCTTGGAAGTGTGCGACACCTTCAAATTCAACAATGTGTCGGAAGATGCTACAAGGTTGAGAATGTTCCCATTTAATTTGAAAGACAAAGCACGAAGTTGGTTATACTCTCAGCCTCCTGACTCAATCCACACTTGGGACGACTTGGCTCAAAAATTTCTAGCTAAGTTTTTCGCATCCAAAGAAAAGTCAAGAAAAACTACTGAATGATATTCATACCTTCGCATACTTGATTCGAGTCGTTGTATGAGGCGTGGGAAAGGTTTAAGGATATGCTCCACAAGTGCCCACACCATGGAATTCCACAGTGGATGCAATTGGGGATATTTTACGATGGTTTACAAGCATCCACAAGGGCAAGTATTGATGCAGCAGCAGGAGGAGCGATTATGTCTAAAAATCTTGATGAGGCATTTCAGTTGTTAGAGACGATGGCCACCAACAATTATCAGTGGCCCATGACATGGTCTAATCCTCCGAAAACAGCGAGAAAGTATGATGTGGATGCGATAACATCATTACAAGTTCAAGTGTCCGCAATGGCTAAGCAGATAGAATTATTGCGTCCACAATCCACTCAGCATGTAGCGATGGTTTGTGAAATTTGTGCTGGGGGTCATACTACGGATCAATGTGCCATCAATGCTGAAGCAGCACAGTATGTGGGGAGTTATAGTCGGTCTACTCAGCCTTATCCGAATCAAAATACATATAATCTAGGGAGGAGAAATCATCTTGGGTTTTCATGGAGTAACAACCAAGCTGCAGAACAAGCACCGAGATAGCAAAACAATTCCGGGTTTCAAAACCAGACACAACAACCCGTGCGGAAAGCAAGTTGGGAAGAAGCCTTGGAAAGATTTGTTAAGGCAACTGAGAAAAGAAGTGAGGAGAGTGATAAAAGATTGAATCAAATGGAGTTGAGTATACAAAGTCAGACTGCATCGATCAAAAACCTAGAAAATCAAATGGGACAAATGGCACATGCATTGAATAACCGACCACTTGGAACACTTCCAAGCGACACCGAGAAAAACCCAGGCAGAGATGAGCATTATAAGGCGGTAACTCTATGAAGTGGAAAAGAACTACAAGAGTTAGTCACGGATAGGGAAGACGAGGATAAGGCATCAAATGAAACAGAGAAAGTGGTGGAGATCGAAAAGCATCAAGAGGAGACCTCACAGCAGAAAAATTCGGAACCAACCAGTACAATGCCCCCCATACCGTATCCGCAGAGATTTCAGAAATCCAAGTTATATAAGCAGTTCTCACGATTTTTGGATATCTTCAAGAAATTGTATATTAACATCCCCTTCGCCGAAGCTTTGGAACAGATGCTGAGTTATGCAAAGTTTATGAAGGAGGTTTTGTCAAAGAAGAGGAAATTGGGTGAATTCGAGACAGTAGCATTGACGGAAGAATGCAGTGTTATCATTCAGAATAAGTTACCGCCGAAGCTCAAGGATCCAGGTAGCTTTAATATACCGTGTGAGATTGGAAATCAATTTTCGGGACGAGCATTATGTGATTTGGGGGCCAATATAAATCTAATGCCATTATCCGTCTACAGCCAGTTCGGACTTCAGGCTCCACGACCAACAAACATCAGTTTGCAGTTAGCGGATAGATCGGTTACATATCCATGAGGTATAGTTGAAGATGTGTTAGTAAAAGTGGATAAATTTATCTTTCCCGCGGATTTCTTTATTCTAGATTGTGAAGTGGACAGTGAGATTCCGATCATTCTTGGGCGACCATTTTTGGCAACAGGTAGTACATTGATTGCTGTTCAAAAAGGTGAATTGATAATGCGAGTTGAAGATCAACAGGTCACCTTTAACATTTTCAAGTCAATGTCGTACCCAAAAGAAAAAGGTGAATGTATGCGGGTTGATATTATGGAGGAATTGGTGAATCATAAATTCAAAGACAACTTTTCTGGAGGACCCACTTGAATCTATTTTGCTCAAAGCGCATTTAATATGGTATTGAAGAGGATATCAAATACGTCAAATGGCTAGACACACCATCAGTTTTCCGGAAAAGCACTCAATCCTTCGACACCATAGAGAGGCCCGAATCGGAAGGTAAAAAGTTTAAACCATCAATAGAAGAGCCATCGGTGCTAGAATTAAAGCCATTACCACCCCATCTGTAATATGCTTATTTAGGAAAAGACGATACCCTACCAGTTATTGTTTCCACAGAATTGACTGATACGCAAAAGGAAAAACTGCTACGGGTCTTGCGAGAATTCAAAACAGCAATTGGGTGGACTATAGCGGACATTCGAGGTATTAGCCCATCATTCTGCATGCATAAAATCTTAATGGAAGAGGGGGCAAAACCAACCATCGAGATGCAAAGAAGGCTAAACCCCATCATGAAGGAGGTGGTGAAAAAGGAGATTATAAAGTGGTTGGATGCTGTCATTATTTACCCGATCTCGAGATAGTTCATGGGTAAGTCCCTGCATAATGCGTACCAAAGAAAGGGGGTATGATGGTGGTGAAGAATGAAGCTAATGAGCTCATCCCTACTCGAATGATTCTGAGGATGGAGAGTATGCATGGACTCCGCAAAGCTAAATAAAGCCACATGCAAGGATCACTTCCCTTACCATTCATTGATCAGATGTTGGATAGGCTAGCGGGACATCAGTTTTATTGTCTCTTGGATGGTTATTCTGGGTATAATCAAATTGCTATTGAACCGGAGGATCAAGAGAAAATGACATTCACATGCCCATACGGTATGTTTGCATTTCAGCGAATGTCTTTTGGTTTATGCAATGCACCAGCAACCTTTCAGCGGTATATGATGGCGATCTTCTCCGACATGGTCGAGAAAAAATTGGAGGTATTTATGGACGATTTTTCTGTGTTTGGTGATAGCTTTGATCTTTGCTTGCAAATTCTGATGTTAGTATTGAAACGATGCGTGGAGACTAATCTGGTTCTTAATTGGGAAAAATGTCACTTTATGGTGAAAGAAGGGATTATTCTCGGGCATAGGGTTTCTGCAGCAGGACTAGAGGTGGATAAAGCAAAGATTGAGACTATTGAGAAATTACCACCTCCATCATCTGTGAAGGGAATCCGGAGCTTCTTGGGACATGCAGGTTTCTACAGACGTTTCATTAAAGATTTTTCAAAAATTTCAAAACCCTTGTGTTCCCTGCTAGAGAAAGACGTGCCCTTCAAAATAGATCAGTCATGTATCAAGGCATTCGAGATTTTAAAGAAGAAATTAGTATCCGCTCCAATCATTGTGGCGCCCGATTGGTCTTTACTATTCGAATTGATGTGCGACGCCAACGATTATGCAGTGGGAGCAGTTTTGGGTCAACGTCATGACAAAATTTTCCACACAATCTATTACTCAAGCAAGACATTGACAGATGCTCAGTTGAACTACACAACCACCAAAAAAGAATTACTTGCAGTTGTGTTTGCCTTCGACAATTTCAGAGCATATCTCATCGGGACCAAGGTCATTGTCTACACGGATCATTCTGCAATCAAATATTTGATCGAGAAGAAGGATGCCAAACCAAGGTTAATACGGTGGGTGTTACTGCTGCAAGAATTTGATTTGGAGATTCGGGATAGAAAGGGTACAGAAAATCAAGTAGCGGATCATCTCTCACGGTTGGAGAATGATGAGGTTCAGAGGAAGGACAATGCAATGATTAACGAGAAATTTTCGGGTGAACAACTTCTACGAGTGACCACAACACTACCTTGGTATGCTGATTATGTGAACTATGTGGTTGTTAAGGTGTTACCACCGGATTTGAACTCGCAACAACGAAAGAAATTCCTCCATGACGTGAAGCAATACTATTGGGATGAACCGTTCTTGTTTAAAGCCTGCGCGGATCAAATGATTAGACATTGTGTACCACATGAAGAGATGGACAGTATCTTGGGTCATTGCCATTCATCCGATTATGGAGGTCATTATTCCGGTGATCGAACTGCGGCCAAGGTGTTACAATCATGATTTTACTGGCCTTCGTTATTCAAGGATGCATATCTCTATGTGCTAAAGTGTGACAGATGCCAACGCGTAGGTAATATCTCTAAGCAAAATGAAATGCCACCCAACTCTATTTTGGAGGTAGAACTGTTCGACGTTTGGGGAATCGATTTCATGGGACTGTTCCCCTCATCTTTTAATAATCAGTATATTTTGTTGGCATTGGATTATGTTTCCAAATGGGTTGAAGCCACAGCTTTGCCCATAAATGATACTAACGTCGTCCTTCGATTCTTAAAGAAAAATATCTTCACGCGATTTGGGACTCCTCGGGCAATAATAAATGATGAGGGAACACATTTTTGTAACAAACAGTTCACAAAATTGTTGGTGAAGTATGGGGTTCGTCATAAAATCGCAGCTGCGTATCATCCCCAAACCAATGGCCAAGCTGAGGTCTCGAATAGGGAGGTTAAGAGAATTTTAGAAAAGGTGGTCAACCCATCAAGAAAAGATTGGTCTTTACGTCTTAACGATGCTCTATGGGCATATCGTACAACATATAAGAATCCGATCGGTATGTCCCCTTATCGAATAGTTTACTGAAAAGCGTGTCACCTCCCAGTCGAGCTAGAACATAGTACAGACTGGGCCATTCAGAATCTCAATTTTGATGAACAAGCAGCAGGTGAGAAAAGGTTACTGCAGTTGAACGAGATGGATGAGTTCCACTTCAACGCTTATGAAAACGCAAAACTCTACAAGGAGAAAGTCAAAGCTTGGCATGATAAGAAAATTCTCGATAAAACATTTGAACCGGGCCAACAAGTCTTGTTGTTTAACTTGAGATTGCGTTTATTTCCAGGAAAACTGAAATCACGTTGGTCAGGTCCTTTTACAGTCGTGTTTGTTGCACCACATGGTAACATCGAGATCGAAAAACCAAATTCAAATTGCCCATTCAAAGTTAACGGTCAAAGACTCAAACATTACTGGAGTGGACCCATTGAACGTCAAACTACGGTCATGAACCTCTCCGACCCAGTGGAAAATTGAGCATACCAGCGAAGTCGGGCCTACGACAGTAAACCAAGCGCTTATTGGGAGGCAACCCAATCATTTTCTTTTTTAATTTTATTTTATTTTGGTTATTTTATTTTATTTTCATTCTACTTAGTTGTCTACTATTGTGTATTTTAGTTCTTATGAGTATTGATTCCAACAGTATGGGTAACTCAGCCTGAACGTGTCTCATGGATGCAGGTCCTCGTGCGTGTATAATGTAGCTTCATAATACATTGACCAAGCCTAAGGTGGTGATCGCCTAATAGCGCATCAAGCGCCCATTAACTTGTACCATATAGCGCCCGGCGCTAGCCCAAGTCAGGAGACACTGCATAAGAGCGTCCCGGCGCTGCACATTGCCTATACCATAGTGCCCCGGCGCTAGCTCGTCTCATAACCCACTGATCTACAGCGCCCTGGCGCTGCATTCCTAAGCTTTCACAGCGCCCCGGCGCTAAGGAGCTCTTGAACCTATTGACCAAGAGCGCCCCGACACTATTTTACCCTATTAACTCAGCGCCCCGGCGCTGTAGGTCGATTCAGAGTCCTACTCGGGTTCCAACTGCTGAACGGTTACACATCTTCATTCCTTTTATTAGTACACGACTCCTTCTATCTCTCAATTGGATACACCAAAAATTGTAAGCCTTGCTTATCAAATTCTAGGATTAAGTCCTGCAATAGTGCCATAATTCTCATCTCTCTCACGATCATCTACCAAGGAATATTGTATGTTCTAATTCCATTTTTGTGCAACAAACATGGGTATTGATGTAATTGGTGAGTGTTCTTCATTCGAATATGCATCATCCTTCTTCATCTAGAGATAAGGGTTCTTTCTTGTTTCTATATTGCATAATGGCCATAATTTGCTCACTTGTAAGTAGAGATTGCAGTCATGGGATATTTTTGACTAACAAGAGGTATGAATTGATAGTAACTTAGTGAAATTCTGAGTAATTTATGAGTTGCCTCTTAAATGTTTGATGAATTGCCTGAACCATTGATCTTGTCCATATGTACACGTATCACCATGTCCAAGTACTTCTATTCTAGACCATCTTGCCACTACAATGGTTTCACTCTACTGTAGCACATATTCATGGCTATCATTGCATATAGTAAATTGGAGTGCGGAGAATTACACTATATTGATACATGCATGTTTCCTATTGCACTCCATGATAAACCTTTTGGGCATCTCTTGGGTTGGTTTTGCTAATTCTAGTAACTGAAGAGTCCATGACTCCAATCGATACAATTGTACATGCACTAGCGTTTTTCTGTCAAGCACCACCCCCACAATGTGCTCAATTTCCACATATTTTTCAAAGTTTGGGGGTAAAGCCATACATAAGTTTATCAAAGTTCAAATTCTGTTCAATACTAATATATATATATATATATATGCTTGTAATTGCAGAATTTCTGACATGGCATCCAAACGCCAGTGTGGTGAAGGGTCAGGGCACCACATGGACAGTACATGAACGTGGAAACATGACTTTCCCACTATCGAATCTCAGCTTATATGGGAAGGCATGGTATGCGTTCATTTGCACAAAACTCATGCCATGCACCCATGTGAGTCATGTTACCAGGGAACGTGCAGTGCTTCTTTACTCAATCATCAAAGGATTTAAAATTGATGTGGGCCATCTCATTTTGCAATCTGTCCTCCGAGCATCTCGTGGAAGTACCACTGGAGGGTTACCACATCCGTCTCTCATCTGCGTATTATATGTTTGTAGTCAAATGGAAGTCAGACGAGATGATCCAAAAGCCTATGCCAGTGCTGGACCATAAGTTGATCAGCAGGTAAAAAGTGTGGATTGTTGGAGCAAACCACCCTAGGGGATTGGGTTTCATAATTCCCCAAGTTGAACAATCTCAAGATCCACCTACTTACGGTCTATCATTTGCAGCGTATCGAGGTGTAGTTCCCGAAGCTGTTCAAAGAGAAGTCAATGGTTGGTTCTACAATATTGAAGCCCAAAATGTCCGCTTGTCTGAGCGCCAAGATGTTATCTATAAGTATTTGGTTGACCAGTTTACTGCACATAATGCGATGAACGCCAAGCTATTTCCGGGTGTTAGCCTCAGCCAGTTCCCGACTGCCCCAGTTCTGCCAGTTTTCCCCCTTCTGATCTAGAGATGAGCGAGGATGACGATGCTCCACCCGAGGCTTAGGCTCATCAGGGAAGTCCTCTGTTTTATTTTGTTTTATCTTTCGCATGAGGACATTGCTCTAGATAAGTTTGGGGGTAGTTGTTTAGTAAATTTTTATTTGCATGAGTAAACTGTGTTGGTTATTAGTTTGTGGATGTTTTAATTTTTATAATTGTTGCATTTAGGATTGCATGTTAATTCCAGCTTTTGATAGTGAGTATATTTGAAGGCCAATGATGAACTTAAAATTGCATGAGCAAGTCTAGTAAGGATTGTTGAGTCAGTGATATGATGTTCTTGACATAATTTGAATCTCTATCTGTTTGACACTGATGTTATAAGGAAAAAACAATTTAAACAAATGATCATGTTAGCTGTGATAATTAAAATGGATAGATAATGGAGTTCTGCAAGATGAATGGTAGTAAAATGAAAGAGCAATTTAAGTAGTTAGTGAAGACTGAATTTAGGCATGAACTCGAGTTTGGGGGAAAAATATATGAAGTATATAAGCTATAAAAAAAAAATTATAAACACCGTGGCATGCTTGTCTAGTTTTGTGGCCTTTGTCACTTGAGTAAGTAAGCCCGAGGGGATTGTCTCTACACCTAGCGCCCTAAGGTCTTAATGGCTTGGGAGTCGTTGGTCGAAAGCTCGTTAAGGTAGCATTGAAAAGCCTAAGGGAATAAGACAATGCATAGTTATGGTTAAAAAAATATGTATGTAATAAAGCGGGAAAAGTGCAAAATGCCCCCGCTAAAAAAAAATGCTAATAGCATAAGTATTTCATGTTGACCCCTAAATTTTGGTGATTGTGTAATTTCAGTTGAATCTAGTTTATTTGGTGCGTTCTTGAGTTGAACTGTATGATGCTTGATATGAACTTTATTATCTTTCAGATTTTTTCTTGTCATTGGTTAGCATGGTTGTTGAACACACACTCACAATATCAGTAATAACAGATTTTGATTGATTGATTGTTTGGATATTATTGATCTGCTTTATCCGGAGGTATTAGCATATTTTTGTGATTTTTCTGAGGCCTATGGATATTCGTTAACTATTGAATTGCTGGAATTAAGGTCCTTTAATTAGTTTGCATTTGCATGATGTTTAGTTATTCTTGTTTTGTGTTTTGTTGCTTGAGGACATGCAACGATTTAAGTTTGGGGGTATTTGATGATGGGTAATATACCCATGAATTGATTATGTTTGACCTTAATTTGTTGTGTGTCCGAAGTATTTTAGAATCATTTTACTTGTTTAAGTTGTGTTGTGGCAGGATTGTGTGCTGTTGGGACGTTTGGAAGTTGTGGGATTGAAAAAGGCAAGAAAATTAGTTTCTGCACCCTAGCGCCGGGGCGCTGTTCCAAGAGTAAAAGACAGTGCCGGGGTGCTGGTCTTCGGTTGACCCTGACTCGGACGCGCGCGCGTGGACTGGATGGTGGACTGGCTTTAACTAATAGTTTGACTTCGTATTTGGTGTGTTTTGGAAGCCTATTTGGACTAGAATTGTTGGAATTGGGCAAAAAAAATAAATATAAATTGATTCTTTACATTGAATTGGGGGGCTATTCTACACAATTGGGGATTGATCAAAGGAGCAAGAGCAGATCTGAAGGCTTTCAGCTTGGAGTTTTTCTTCTTCTTCTTTATTCTTTTAAAAATTATGTAACTCATTAAGGATGATTTATCAATTTTTTGTGGTTTTTATTTCCGTCATGAACTAATTCTTTTTATTAAGATTCCAATGGAACCTTTTATGATTATGAATTGATTATTTAATTTATTCCAATTATTTATGTTGAACCAAATTGTTCATCATGCCTTGTATTTATTGATTAATTATCCGCCAATAATTACCGTGTTACTCTAGGAGGAATCGAGAGAGGAATTCTAGGGTTAGAAATCAAGCGGGTGACATGTGACTTAGTTATTTGCACAGTGAATAATTAGGTTTGTGAATAGAATGAGAATATCTATTTGCCACATGTAACACATAAGGAATTGGGATTGTAACGAGTTTAATTCAATTGTTTTGCATAGAGATATAACAAAATTAATCTGGGTTAAATAGTAGGCAATTGATCACTCGAGAGAGGGCTTTTGGCATTTGAGAATTCCTGTTAACAATTCAGTAGACATAATAATTGGGATGATTGGATAATTGATTTAATAATCATATCTGGGGAAATTGGAGTCTTAATTATCATTCATCTGCATTCAAATAATTCTTAATTTGTTCTTTATTTTCTTTTAGCATAATTTCTTGTTATATTTACAATTAGTTTTCTTAGTTTTAATAATCACAATTTTTGGTTGTTTAAATAAAATTGAATTGATACAGTACTAGTAATTGGAGTTTATTAATTGGAATTCTCTGTGGGATCGATACTCTAATTTATCACTATATTACTTATTGATCGTGTATACTTGCACGTTTGCTTTAATTGTGAAATCAACCAACAGAACCACAACCTCAAACAAGTGAAGCAAATTGAGTTATAAAAGTCTCAAGCACCAGACCACCGAAATCAAGGAAAAGGAAGGGGTCGAGCAAAGCAACAAAGAAGAGAGAGAAGAAAGAAAGAAAGAAGGTAGAAAAGAAGAAAGAGCAGAGAAAGCAAAGAAAACTAGAAAAGAATAAGGAAAGAAGATTATGAAAAGCAAAAAGGAAAGAGGAAAGGAAAAAGAGAGAAGATTAAAAGAAGAAAAATAGGAAGTTGAAAGCCAAGAAAAAATCTGAAAACAAGAGAATTAGATTGGCTTCAATAAGCTCAAGTGAGACCTCTAACAGTTCTAATGATCTAGAGGTGGACATAAATACTCTTCTCTATGATCCTGAGAATAATCAAATGATGAACTTCATGACCATGTTACCACTGTTGAGGGTTATATCTCTTTAAGACCAATGTTTCATAAAATAGTGTTATTCATAGTTTTTAAACATCAATTCGGTATCACAAAATTTTCCAAGGGTTTTTTCATTTGCAACTCTACTAATCTATAATGAGCCATTCTATCCAACGTATCATAACTTTTAGGTAATTTCTATCTCAACTATGTATGTGGTTCATTCATCCATTCCTTCATTTTTTGATCACAATGAAGATATCGTAGAGTCTCCCTCTACGATCTTCAAATAATCTCTTACTTATGTTATGTTCATAGAAAACTACTTCAACCAATTCGACAAGTCCCAACACTCTGTGAACACTGATCAAAACAACACTTTTCCAATTATAAATTCCCAACACTCTACAAACCATGAAATCTCACTAAATCCTCCAATCATAGTCTCATAACACTACGATTGATGTCAGAACACTCCTATTCATACACAAACTATTATACAAATTCCTTTTGTTGTCTGATTTATATAATGACAAACATGCTCAAGTATACATGGTCAATCTAGTAATATAGAAGTATGAAGGATGTCGAACCCACAAGGAACAAATACTAACAATTACTCTAATTATCAAGTTTTCACCAATTTAAATCTACTTAAATAGTTACCTCAATTGAGTTGTGAAATTGATTTAATTAAAAATAAAACTAAATTAACTAATAATAATTGATCATCATATGATAAAGACATAGGAATACAATCTCCCAAATTGCTCAACAATAATCACCTTATCTTATTCTCACTTAATTAATCCAATGAGTTGCTAACTAAGATTGCCTATCAATTTATTAACATTTTTCAATGATTAATAAAAAGACATATTTTAGTTATTTTCTATTTTCATACAAGACACTTAAAATAAAATCATTAAGCACAAACTCCTAACATTGTTATGCATGACATACAAGTACTTTCGTCTCATACACTGTTATGTTATCCTTAATAAGAATCAACAAATTCATGAATTTTATATTCAGATCTAATTTAAGATTTCCTCTTTCAATTCCATCAAAAATGCCAGATTAATTATTAGCCAAACAATTATTCAATCAAGCACAGAATATAATAATCAAATAAATAGAATCAATCAGTGGGAATAAAGATAATTAAATTACTGCTTTGCAAAAGGTTCCATTGTATTCCTAATTAGAAAATTAGTTCATCAACATGATAAAAAACAAAAGATTAAAATTAAATAACATCTTAAGTACAGATAATGAAATTAAGAGAAAAAGAAAAACTATGTCAAGGAATCTCCAATCTCCGTCTTGTGTGTTCTTCAATAAAAATCTTCAAGTTCTAATAGAAGTGGTTCTCAATGAATTGCAAACAAAAAGTCCCTTAGACTAAGCCATATTGCACTACTTATAGTCTTTCTCAAAACCCTAACACATTAGGTAAGTAACAGTCCTCTTTTGGATTAACTTTGGAATAAAAAAATAACAAATCTGCCTGATTTGTCAGACGGGCGCGCCCCGCGCTAAGCTTCTTCAGTGAACAGTGTTCCCTGCGTTATAGGTGCAGTAGCTCAATTCCTCTCGGTGCGACCCGCTCCATCTTCAGTGTATAAGCGCTGCACCTCGCGTCGCTCTATCAGTTTGTCCAGTTTCTCATCTATTTCTCCCTTTTTAGTTTCTAAGCTCATCATTTCCTCTCTTCCTGCATATTAATACAAAAACCATAACAAGTAACATGCACTACTCGAGAAATAACAAAATAATAAGCCTAAAAATACCAGATTCGTATGTTTTTCACCCATTCATCACCTTTTTCATTCCCTATGACAATATCGATTCAAGAATCAAATCTACCCGATCCTTCAAAAATTCCTTCATCGTCTTAAAGTCAAGTTATAGATGTGTCTCAAAACTTAGATGAGCTTTAAGAGATAATTTCTGTACCTGTAGGTCATACTTCTGAAAGTGATCCGATAAGATCCATCTTCCAAGACATGTCATATGGTCTTTATGCTCGAGAACAGGCTTTCTTAAGAACTATCGAGGAGTAAACGAATGTTGTTCAGGATATTCAGCAGCAAAGTGAGAACTTCATAAACACTGTAATAACCAAGATTCTTGAACTAAACTCTGTATTCAAAGACCATCCACCGCAAATGTGACAGCTCGTACTGGCAATGTCTCTCCGAAATGTAATGATGACAAAAAAGGGAAGAAAAAGGCATAAATTATTTTGAAACAAAATAAACCCCTTTATTTTAATCAAAAATCAAATTAAAATTAAACTCTTTTAATTTTAGCAACCTGGAATCCTATTCCAGATAAAATTAATATCTTTATTTTTAACTTTTTTCAATTAAATAAATCATTTATGTTCATTGAAGAAATAAAAAAAATTAAGATTCGATAGAGTGGCGCGGTCTCGCCTAGAATGAACTAGGAAGTAGTGCGGTCGCGCTGCACCTCTAGAAAAGAATTTTTGAAGTCAGGCACGACCATGCTCCAGGATGAACTGGAAGCGGCGCGGCCACACTGAATTGTAGAACTAGAAAAAAAAATATATTGCCTAGAAAATCGATCTAATCACATACCAATACACATATGGAATCATCATAATCGATAATTAGCACAAAGTTAGATTTGATACCACTGTTAGGTTTGTATATTACGCATACATGAAATCAAATTACATAAATAAGGGGAAAGCGCTATAAAATCATATTTTAAAATTTTATACAAACCATCATCATATCATACCTTGTGCTCAATTATCAATTAATAGAAGAAGGTGGAAAATCAAAATTATACCCTCGTAGAACCATATATCCTGAAGTACGAGTTCAACTCCAAGTTCTTCTTGAATTTCACCAGTGAGATTTTTTCTTTAGATCAACATTAGCCACCTAGATGTTTAGCCTCTAGAGGTGATTCACCAAAGAAGTATCTATTTAAGAATATGGGTGTTGGCAAAATCCTAGTTTCTCTATAGAAATAGTAAGTATTCTCCCACCTATTGGAAGTATATGTGTGTGAAATTTAAGTAGGCATACTTAGAAGGGGGCGTTGAATAAGTGTGGGAACAAACGATGTCAAACTTTTGTAACTTAAAAACTTCTTTCTTTCTTTTTTTAATGCAGGATGCTGGATTGAATATCTATGTATACCAAATTACCAATATAAGATGCTGAATTAATTTTCTAGGTTTGCAGAATGATCAATGTGTAATGCAGGATGCTGAATAGAATATTCAAACTCATCAGATTATCAGTATATGTATGCAACCTGCTGAATTAATTACTGGAATGTTAGATTTTGAATCCAGGCTGCTCGATTGACTATTTAACCAACTGGATGATAAACTTAGTTAACTTAGTGATAAAGAGTAACACAATAAGCAATCACACAAACACAAGGATTTTTATGTGGTTCAATTACTGCCCTCTTTAATAGTAGCCTAATCTACGTCCAATACCAACTAGTATTGGAGACTCACTTTTATTACTTTACTTCAATTACAATACAAGTTTCAAACACTTGAGCACTCTTGCTCCTTGTGCACCTATGCACTCTTAAACACCTATGCTTCCTCAAACTTGTTTGCAAAAAATACCTTAATCCAAACCGGATTAACAAACAGATTTAGATAGTATCAAGTATATAAGAATCAAATTAGAAATAGAGGTCTATTGATCAAAGTAATTAATCACTTAGCAATGCAAGGCTCTAGTATGCAATGCTGAACAAGAAAGATATTACCAGTAATATACTCCAAAAATAATACATAAATCTTTTAACCCAAACAGATAACTTTTTCAATTTTGTTCGCGACTGATTGAAGATTGTATGAATAAGATTCGATGAAAAAACACAATGATTTCAAACGTATTCTGTATATGATTAACTTTGTATATTTTTCATGTTTTTGCTTCATACTAGTCCATTCTCTTTTATAGACATTCTGAATATCTTACCATTGCTAATATGCTTGAATTACTCTTGGACCATTTGATGTAATTTAAATAAAATACATGATTAGCGTAGATTATATGTGCTGATTGAGGAAAACTAATTGTATATCCTTATTATATGCTCATCACGTGATATGTTCAGATCCACTACCATTCGCAGTCATATATTTTATATAAGGCGCTGTCATGTGAGATTTAATGGATTAGCTAGATTTATGTTATATAGGACTAATCACGTAGCTTAATTTATGGAAACATAATACCACATGTTTTAAAACCAGTTTAATATACTTTCCATAATGTCATGCAATCTCTCAAAAGATGCGGACACCAGTAATGCACTAATTTATTAAAGATGATTACTATATGAATATTCAATATAAAAGATTTGGCACTAATTAAGTTGGTGGGAAATCTTATTACATCTTTTATTATACCCTTAGATTATGCAGTTATGTGAATCACAAATCACTTTATTAATTCAGTGAATTCTCTAGAGGACTTACATCTTTCTTATAGTTTTTAGATTCCCAATTAATCCAAGATTTATAAAACTCTATATATACCTGGTTTTGTTTATTTAGATTATTTCCATTTATAAAATCTATATGCAATGCAAATGACCTAAAGCCTTGTATTGAAAAGTAATTAATGCAAAGATCTTACATTTTTCTCCTAGGACTCAATTTGTCTTCCAGCCTTCAATAACTTTAAGTCTTTATGTTTTCACCCTTAAAGTTCCTGTCATGGCATTACTTTTCTTGAAATTGCACAGAGCATGATTAGATATATAATATGTTCATCATCAAATCATTTAGGATAGACTATGACATAAGTTAACATTCTCCCCCTTTTTGATGATGACAACAAAATAATTATGGCTCATCCTAAATTCATGCATATCTAAAAATACTTAATTTCTGGCAATTTTAGAACCAATCACTTGATTCATATTTTTTGCATATTTGTAGATTTAATGTGCCTGCAATAACCCATTAGAGTAACCACAATAATCCTTATACTGCATTAGTATCATTAAATCATTAAGCATATGAATTCATGAAAAATCACCATCACAACAGCAGAAAATATAAAATCATAGTCTTTAAACAGTCATAAAGAAGTCATAATTTGTCTCCCCCTTTGGCATCCATCAAAAAGAGGTGAATTATAGAGGCAAAGGGGAAAAAGTCTAAGTCCTATGCATCTACCTCGTCAATGTGAACATTGTTGGTCTGCCAAGCAGTGAAATATGGGTGATGAAGATGACGATGTTCAATTTCCTCTAATGACATAGTATTGGCAAAATGTGGAAGACGAGGAATGAAGGTGGGAGGAGGCAGAGGGACATCCAGAAATTCTCCTTGATATATAGCTAGCCAGTTACATTAGGGGCACTTAGGAATATGGGAATTGATCGTTTCAGCCTGGAGTTCTTCGCTAAAATCATTCATTCGTCGTTCAGTAAATCTGTCTAAGGTCCCAACCTGGTTGCAGATGAACTTGAGTTTGTTACTCAGCTGGCAGACATTTTGGTTCATTTTCCTTTGAAGAGCTTACACCATAGCCTAGGTATGCAGCTCGAATCCAGCCTACAAGTCAATGAATTCATCTTCCATTGTGCGATATAGAGCTTGCAACTCTGCCTTTCCTATGGGGAGTCTGCCCTTTTCTAACACAGAGAGTCTGTGTTGGATGTCCTTCACATCAGCATGTAGAGTGGCTTAATTTGTAATAAGTGTGTTTAGTAAGCTTAAGATTTCAGGAGAAGGAGGTTGGGGAGTAGATGGGATAAGATTGGGATCTATTAGAATAGAAAGAATGTCAAGAACAACCCTAATGAACTTACCATCTACAAAGTGATATGAGAACTTTTGAGATTTACAGAATCAATGGATTTAGTGAGACTGATTGATGCTTCATTGTCGAGAGAGATTTGAAAATGTTGAAAAACATTTGTGAGAAAGCAACTATAGGGAAGGCACTTTTTGGAATGTTTAATGCAATTTACTATATGTTTCAACATCATGAGAAAAAAGTTAAAAGTTTTTCCATTTAAAAGTAGAGCAACTAACACCAAATCCTGATAGGTAAATTCAGCACCACCACCAATATGAGGTAAGAGATTATACCTCAATAATTTATATAGGACCATAGCTGTGGGGGACACGACAATTATTTTAGGAAGAGTCATAGTAGTCAAAGTGGGGTCATCCATCATAGTTTGAAGTTGTTCAAGAGGAGTATAGGGGGTATACACTGAACCTTTAAGTGTAAAAGAGCAATCTCCAGTGAAGGGAATAGACAAGATACTCCTTAAGTCCATAAAAGTGAAAAATAAGGACTTCCCTTCGACAAATGATGTATAACAGTCACCATTATGCTCAAGATTAGTATAAAATTATTGGACTAACTTAGGATAAGCAGTGGATGGAGGGAAAATCAAGTATGACAAACCACATGAATCAATGAGATTTTGGAAATGAGAGTTTTCACAATAATACATATCAATTATTTTCTCATACACAAACGATTTTTGACAAATAGATTATTTAAAAATGCAATTCGAAGTTGTCCCCTGAAAAAATTCAGGAACATCATGTAGAGAGAATGACAAGGGTATTATCAAAATAGGAGGAGACCCTGGTATTGATTCTTTAAGGCGGTGACATTTTTGCATAGTGGAGGTACCGAGTGGTGTTAGAGATGGAGGACTTGTGTTAGATTCGTCAGATAAGGAAGAATCACCAGAGATGGTGGTCACTAGTGGTTGCTTCCGTTTTAGTTTCTGTGATGAACTAACATGAGGCCTATAGGGAGGAGATGGAACGGGTAGATCTCCGTCAAATTCATCATGTAATCGTTTAGCAAGATGAGTTCCCATTGTTGTAGAAGAGGTTTTGAGAAGGATAAGTATTGGAGACGGTTGGAGAGACGAAAAGGATTGAGAGATAAGGGTGTGTGTTTGAAGAAAGAGTACAGTAAGTTGGGGATTTAAATTGTATGCGTGTTACCGAGGTCTGGGGAGACGTGGAACCATGTTTGATAATTATGCTTACCGATGGATCTTAATAGATTTTATTTCCCAAATTTATTTCAAGCATCAAATCATGCAGTGTGATATTTTGCATATGTCTGATTTCCTTAAAATGTGTAGACCATATTTATCTATACCAGACACATACCAATTTCTCTTCTTAGAATACAAAATCTTTCTTCACCCAAAGGTTTTGTGAATATATCTGCTAATTGATGTTCAGTCGAGATAAAGATTAATTTTATTAAGCCTTTGGACACATTGTCCTTAAGAAAATGGTGCCTGACCTCTATATGTTTTGTACGTATGTGTAAAACTAGATTTTTAGAAATATCAATGGTGCTAGTATTATCACAGTATATAGGCACACTTTCACACATAATATCAAAGTCGCATAAGGTTTGACGCATCCATAGAATTTGAGAACAACAACTCCCTGTTGCTAAATATTCACCCTCAGTGGTTGATAGAACAACTGATGTTTGCTTCTTACTATGCCATGAGACAAGACTTTGTCCTAGAAATGTATAAGCACTGCTTGTACTTTTTCTATCTATTTGACACCCTGCATAGTTATCATCTGAGTAACCCATTAGTTCAAAATTATTGCACTTTGGGTAAAATATACCTAAATTTGTAGTACCACTCAAATATTTAAATATTCGTTTAACCGCTTGTAAGTGTGATTCTTTAGGTTTTGCTTGAAAGCGAGCATATAGACATACACTGTACATTATATCAGGTCTAGATGCAGTTAAATATAATAAAGATTTGATCATACCTCTATATTTTGTTAATTTTACATCCATACCTTTCTCATCTGTTGTGAGCTTTATTGATATGCTCATTGGTGTGACTTTTGAATTTAATTTATCAAATCCAAATCTTTTGAGTAGTTCTTTTATATATTTAGTTTGATGAATCTAGATTCCTTCCTGATTTTGCTTGATTTGGAGACCCAAAAAATAATTGAGTTCTCCCATTAAGCTCATATCAAACTCCTTGTGCATGCATTTGGAAAACCACTCACAAGGAAATTCATTAGTAGCACCAAATATTATATCATCTACATATATTTGTACAAGGATAATATCTTTATTTTGACGTTCAATAAATAAAGTAGAATCGATTTTACCTCTTATAAAGCCATATGATAGAAGGTATTTTCTCAACCTTTCATACC
Organism: Panax ginseng; assembly: GCA_020205605.1. NCBI lineage: Eukaryota > Viridiplantae > Streptophyta > Magnoliopsida > Apiales > Araliaceae > Panax > Panax ginseng. The sequence continues at coordinate 62,427,682 of CM035137.1, forward strand.
AAGCTCTTGGGGCTTGTTTAAGTCCATAAAGAGCCTTCTTTAGTTTGTATACGTAATGTGGGAACTTTTTATACTCGAATCCAGGAGGCTATTTTACGTATACTTCTTCATTTATATATCCGTTGAGGAAGGCGCTTTTTACATCAATTTGGTATAGCTTGAACTTTCTGAAGCATGCAAAGGCCAACAATATCCGAATAGATTCCAATCGAGCTACTGGGACAAATGTTTCCTTATAGTCTATTCCTTCTTCTTGGTTGTATCCTTGAGCCACTAGTCTAGCCTTGTTTTTAGTAATTTTTCCATACTCATCAAGCTTGTTCTTGAACACCAATTTAGTTCCAATAATGGATACGTCTTTTGGAGGAGGCATTAATTCCCAAACTTGACATCTTTTGAATTGTTGTAGCTCTTCTTGCATTGCTAGTAACCAATTTTCGTCAAAAATGGCTACTTTGGCATTCTTTGGTTCAATTTGAGATAAAAATACTAAAAATGCACAAAGATTTTGTGCTCTTCTTCTTGTGGTAACTCTTTCATTTATATTACCAATAATGTTTTTGGGAGTATGATTTTTAATATATCTAGCTGATTTTGGTAATTGAATGTCATGGATTATCTCTTCATGCTGAAGGTTCTTATCCTGAGTTGATTCTTCCATGTTTGAAATAGTTTCTGGTTCATGGTCCTGTTGTTCGTCTAATCCAGCTTGCTGGATAGGTTCCTTTGACTTGCTGTTTTTCTCTTTACGATATGTTGAATTTGCGACAGTCTCTAGATTCCCTACATCTTCTTCTCTTTCTATTGGAAAATCATTGTTAGACTTGTTAAATGTAATATGTATAAGTTCTTCAATACACAACTTTTGAACATTATATATGCAATATGCTTTGCTATTTTGAGAATAACCAACGAAAATTCCTTCATATGATCTAGCATCAAATTTTCCCAAGTTATCACTAGTGTTAAGAATAAAACATTTGGATCCACGGACTTTGAAATAACTTATATTTGGAATTTTATTATTTAATAGCTCATAGGGTGTTTTCAAATTAATTAGACGAATGAGTTTCAAATTAATTAGACGAATGAACTTTGGCCTAAAATTTCTTTGGAAGTTTACTTTCTTGAATTAGAGTTCTAGATGTCTCTTGCAAGGTTCTATTCTTATTTTCTACCACTCTATTTTGTTGAGGAGTTCTTGGTGCTGAGAACTCATGACTAATTCCTTTTTTATCACAAAATATTATGAAATCCTTTTGAAATTTAGTGTCATGATCACTTCTAATTTTTATAAGTTTAAGACTATATTTTGTTTCCAAGTTTCTTATTATTTTTTCAAATTATTTAAATGCTTCATCTTTAGTTCTAAGAAATAATACTCATGTGTATCTAGAGAAATCATCAACTATCACAAATGCATAGAATTTACCATTTAGACTAACATGCCTCTTTGGTCCAAATAAATCAAGATGGAGTAATTGTAAAGGAGAAGAAGTTGATACCATGTTCTTGGTTGTAAATGATGTTCTTACATGTTTTCCGAGTTGACAAGGATCACATATACCTTTCTTTTTAAAATTTATCTTGGGTAATCCTTTTACGAGAATTTTTTAGGACAACTTTATGATCAAGTCCATATGAACATGTCTCATCCTTCTATGCCATAGATTTGCTTCATCTTGTATTGTGGCGAGATATAGTTCTTCCTCCTTTTGCTCAAAATCAAGAGTATATATATTCCCTTCTCTTTGTGCAACTAAAGTAGCATTGTTAGTACCATAAAAATTGTACACTTATCTTTTTCAAATTTTACTTGATGACAATTGTCCATTAATTGACTAACACTTATAAGGTTAAATACAAGACCATTAACAAGATGAACGTTATTAATATTAACCTTATCATTACCGATTTTACCTTTTCTGACTATTTCACATGACTGATTATCTCCAAAAGTGACAGTTCCATGTTTCTTTTTTAGATTTAGCTCCACAAACTATGATTTGTCACCCGTCTGTGACGAGAACATCCACTATCAAGAATCCACTTTTGAGAAGGTACCCTTGCTTTGAAACATACCTGTTAAGAGGAGATGCAATTCATCTTTTTAGTACCCATATCTTTTTGGGTCCATTTGTGTTAGTTGAAATTAGATCACTTTTCTTTACCCATATTTTTTTTTATTTTCCTTCTTTGAACAGTTTATCTCTAGATGACCTTTAGTACCACAATTTTTTCATGTGGTAAATGGTGAACAATAATTCAATTTAAATGATGATTTAGACTTATGCACTTTTACTTCCTTTTTATGTGTTGGATTTGTGACAACCCGAGAATTTGGACAATTTAATAAAATCTTAAAAGGTGGAATTTAGGTTAAATAATAGACCTATACTGAAAATAAGTGTATGGATTTGAGATTTCTGGGAAGGAATTTTGTGAATTTAAAATTTTTTGGTGAAGGTTTACAGTGTTAAGGATATAAGTGTATATGTTCTGTGTATATGACCATGTATGTGTACAGAATGTGGTTAAGGGTTAACCAGATAAATTATATCAGTGTCCAACCCCTAATATTATATTAAGAACATCGACGTTTAGTTAGAAAACCATATCAATATGATAGAACCCCTAACGATCGGACTGGAAACCCTAATTTTAGTTAAGGGAATCCAAAATCCTAATTAGGAATCTTAAAACCCTAATTTGGGAGCTTAAAGGCTAAATATAAAGACTTAAGTATATTTGATGATAAATCTAATTGGGGATAACCATAATTGACTGGTTAGAAAAACCTTAATTTTTGGATTATAAACCCTAATGTATAATTAGAGAAAACCTAATTGTTAATTTAGTGATTTTAATGCTAATTAGGAAAAATTAATCCTAATTACATGCCCTAATGTGATTAGTAAACTTTAATATAATTAGGAAATCCTAATTATAATTTAAAAATCTTAATTTTCTATTTTAAAATCTAATTGGAAAATCCTAGGAAATTAATTTTCAAAACCTTAGGTTTAAACCCTAATGGTTAAACCTTAAGGGTTTGATCAAATGACATCTATGCCAGTAAGATTGGAAGCAAAGTGTTCCAAATGACCTTTTTGCCTTCTTTATTAGCTAACTTATAAATCTTACCATATAATTGGTAAGTCACCAACTCTAGCTTTCCCATGTGCTCTATATCTACATTATCAGCCATTAAATGCCAGCAAAATACATTGAATCAAAATAGAAGTCAAAAAGTAAGAGAAAGTCTCTTACTTTACTTAGCAAACCAACCAAGACTTTCTCTCTCTACAAATTTTGAAAATGAGAGTGAAAGGGAGTGCTGTGTTAAGCCAATATCAGTCCTTAACTTTCCAAGATTAGATCATGAAGATCAGAATCAAGGATCAAAGCTAGAAAGGTATAAAAACCCTAAACTTAGAAATCTATGTTATCCATGTTATTCGTTGTGGTTTGTTGTTTTAAGTTGTGTATAAGGGTGTTATTTAGTGATCTTGGTTGTTAGATCATAGATCCATAACATCTAGAAGCAAGAAATCAAGTTTTTAAAAACTGATCTATGAACCCTAAATTGTGCTCTGACAAGCAAATGTCAGGGCTCATAGATCTCAATATGTTAATGGTTAGGTGTGTTTTATGTTATGGATCTGTTCTATGTCATGTGGACTATAATCTGGAACTGGAGTCAGGGTCAGAGCATGTCTAGATCTTAAGTTATGAGTGGTCAATGTCAGTTGACCAAAAACAAAAATAGGAAATCTGGGTAAACCCAGAAAGCCTGACAACCATTTTTGAAACCTCAGATCTTGTTGTGTGTTAGTAGTTAGGCCATTTTGTTGTTTGATCTTTGTAGCTTGTCATGTAGACTACATATACAAGTCATTAGATTACCCAGATCATGATTAGGATCGAAATTAAGCAAGGTCAAAATAGGTTGACCGATCTGCCTTATGAAGGTTTCTAGAAAACTTAGAATCTTCAAGAGCCGAATTTTCTAACAAGGTTTGACTGATTTAAATCTTGTGATTTTGTTGATGTTAGACTGATATTATGTTATATAATTGTTCATTGACATGTATTCTACACGATTGGACCTTTATATCACACTAAGCAAGTTCTGGATGTAAGATATAAGGATCGAAAATCGGTACCTTTCAGAATCGTTTCTTCATTTCTCGAAAACCTGTAAATGAAGAAATGTACTTGAACAACTTTTCAAGCTTAGATCTTGCTGATTTGTTATGTTTTGGCCATGGAACTTGTTTAGAGTTGTAGTACTACATCAGTACTACAATATTAACTCAATTACAAGCCAAGAAATCAATTGGAACATAGATCTAGACTTGGTCAAATATACCACCTTGTTCACTGACATGAAGATCTGGGTTTGGCTCAAGAACACCTATAGCGACACTCTGCCTGCGTCAGCTATAGGGCCTTTTAAATGACACTTTATTTTCTAAAATTAATTATTTTATTTAATAAATAGAAAAAAATAGTTTTTAATTATTAAAATTCATAATAAATTCCTAAAATTATTTTAAAGCCTAAAATGAGTTTTTTAATAATTTTGGATATATTTCATTAATATTTAATATTTTTGGAATATTAATGGTAATTAATTTATTTCATTGTAATATTAAATAAATTACTTAAAAAATAATTTTAATATTTGAAAAATCATTTAAAATTATATTATGGTATAAGAAAATATTTGAAGTTATTTTTAATAACTTTTAATATTATGTGATAAATTTCATTAATTAATTAATATTAATGATAATTAATTTATTTAATAAATATATTAAATGAATTATGGAAAATAGAATTAATAATTTAAAAATCATATAAAAATGATTTAAGTGTTATAAAAATATTTTAAGTAATAAAATATAACTTTTGATATTTTGTCATAAAAAACATTAATATTTAATATTAATGGCAATTATCGATAATTGATTTAATCATTTAAAAATCATATAAATATGATTTTAAAGTATTAAAAATACTTGAGATAATATAAATATTTTATAATAATATGTTAAGAATTTTATTAATATTTAATATTAAATAAATATTAATGATAATGGAATAGTGATATTTAAACTATATAAATATGATATTAATGATTAAAAAATCATGATAAATGATAATAATTATTTAAAAATTATTACGAGCTTATGAAAAATATTTTGACTAATAATAAATTATCTAAGATATTTGTGAACCAGTTTAGACCGAGTCTTAAGGAAATTAGGCTCGATAGTTATCCGACTAGGCTGTCGGGATGTCGAAATTGTACCGGACTCAACTCAGACTGAAATAGTTTGACTTGATGCCGAGTCTTAAATAACAAATAAACTTTGGTATGTCATACTAGCGAAGGAATTATCTGTCTCCCCCCCTAAATCTAGTCTCACATCTCAGCCATGGATCATATCCTAAGCTCGATATTAATCATGGCGCCCCAAAATAGGTATACATCACCCATTTTGGGTCGCCAAATATATGGTACAGAATACAAATACAAACTTAAATATACAACATGAGTTGTGAGTTTTAATACAAATATTATCTTCTAGATAGTATTCAAACTCAAAATAAGTCCTCAATACATTTATTATCACACTATTTCACAGAATCGTGAGGACTACTAATGCAAACATATGGACCATCACTCTGTTCCCCTACTAGTCTCAGCTATATTCTCATTTCCTGAAGAGAACAATGAAAGCAAAGGGTGAGCTCAACTAGCCCAGTAAGAAATATTATGACTAAGATAATGCAAAATAAATTTTCGTTAGCCTTCAATAGTGTTAAACTGATAAAATACAATAGACATCAAGTTTAACTGCAGCGAAACAAGCAATCCATTAGAAGAGTCAAGTACAACATAAAATCTACTATCTTCTATGATTTAAAAAGTTTATCAACAGTTTTATCGCTGAGACTCAGCTTAATAAATAATCCACATCATCGAATCATTCCTGCACTACAGCCAATGATATCATTAGTATAATGACCAAAAATTATTCATGCACTACGGGCCAAGGATATTCGTGTTTTCATCAATGGTCATGATCATGCCAACAACTGTCCATCAATGCACTACGGGCCAATAAGGACTTTTACCACATCATTTGTAACATTACGGTCATTATTATACCGAACAATCCCTAGTTATAATCATACGAAGTCCATCTATGCACTACGGCCAAAGATAAACAATATTTAGCATGAGAATGATAACAATGATATAAGAATTCAATTAAAAAAAAGTAAAGGAAAATTTTTTAAAGATTTATAATTTAATTTATCCAGAATTCAATAATGTCCAATATGTCAACATGATACTGCTTTGTGGAGTAAAATTCAAGAATAATATTGTATCAAAAATAATTTAGGCCGAAAAGAAATCAATTTTTATCATGAATAGTACCTCGGGTGAATAATAACTGAGTGAATAGTACCCTATGAATAGTACTTTGAGAATAGTAACCCCGTGAATAGTACTCTGACATGAAAAAGTTAAAACTTATCAAGAATGCTTAGAATAATATTTTCATGAAAAGATACTTGATGAAGCGCAAATATCAATGATATTCTACTAATTTCATAGAGTATAGAAGCCAAAACTTTAAGAAAATGAATGTAGAATTCGAAATCTGAAACGAAATAATATTAGTTACATACTACAGAGTATGGAAGAAAAAAATATTTCATACGAATATTGAACAAAAATAACATACTATTATAGAAGCTTCCTTACACTCTAAAGAAATACGCTCAATATTATAGAAGAAGAATTCTCTGATTCTGGTGTGAATTTTAATTCTAAGCATCCTATTTATAGAAAAATGGAAAGGATACTATTTAAATTTAAAAATCACGGACGCACAGTGTTTGAAATTAAACAAATTCACGAGCGCCGAACTGATTCACAAGATTTACTGTGCACTGCATAGTAATATACTATGCAATTAAAATATAATATATTTTATTTTCATAAAAAAAACAAAACTTATTATAATATAAATATAATAATAATACTAACCTACCTTATACGTAACACCTCCCCCCCCTTTCATCCAGACAATCCTATAGAAATATAAATATATAATAATTATATATATATATATATATATATATAGAACAAAACTGAGATAACTGATTTTGAAAAATGAGTAAATGGAGGTCCATATATTAAGCAAAACTTACAACAAATATTACATAAAAACCCTTCAATTTATTCATCATTATTATAACTTGCAATATTAACAACCAGATCGTTCCCAAGAAAGAGGGGATTTAGATAAGATTTCTCCTATCATGCGCGCAATTAGGTGACCAAACCTCTCCTTGACAGAACTTTCTAGACATTGTTAATTATGCAAATAATAATATGAATAACTTGTCATCTCAATTATTGATTTAATAATATATAAAATATTGTGACATTAATTGAATCAAATAACGTGAGATACTATGCAGCAACTACTATGGCAATAATTGAACACAACTAAGTGATTTCTCACGTAAGCATCAATAATCAATACCGTGTGCTATTATGCAACTACGCGTATTACTGTACTTTTAACACCGGGTATTTCAATAGTTAACGGTAAAACTTTTGCCGTTATTTTTATAAAAAGATATTTTTGTCATTTTCTCATTCCGACAATAATTGTGTTGTGGGGTCCACCAATGATTGTGTCGTCATACGAATATTCCCTGTTAAAACGAATATTCCCTGACCAATCGAATATAATATAACAACTTGCGTACTTTGTAAAATCTTTAAATATTACCCACAACTATAACATTATATTAAATTCACTCCTTAATATTCAAAAATGATATTTATAGAAAAATTCATCTTTATTCATAAAAGTTGGGGTCTTACAACCTCCCCTTCTTATGAAATTTCATCCTAGAAATTAGGGTACATACCTGGTGTGTCGAAGAAGTGAGGATACCTTGATTTCATTTCAGATTCTAACTCCCAGGTCATTTCCTCAACATATTGGTTTCTCCACAAAACTTTGACTTGAGGTATATCCTTGGAGTGTAGAATATGTTTTTTCTTATCCAAGATTTTAACAGGAACCTCTTCATACGTTAAATCTTCCGCTATTTCGTCCGGTTCTAACTCAATAATGTGGTTCGGGTCTTCCACATATTTACGTAACATGGATATGTGAAAAACGTTATGAACACGAGACATACTTGGCGGCAAAGCGAGTCTATAGGCCACAGTTCCTACTCGGTCAAAGATTTCAAATGGGCCAATGAATCGAGAATTGAGCTTTACTCTCTTTCCAAATCTCGTAACTCCCTTCCATGGAGCAACACGTAACAACACATGTTCTCCAACATTGAATTCCACGTCCTTTCGATGAAGATCAGCATAACTCTTTTTGACGATCTTGTGAGGTTTTTATATGTTGTCGGATCATTTGAATATTTTCCGTAGTCATGCGTACCAATTTCGGTCCCAACAATGTTGCTTCACCCACCTCATCCCAATATACTGGAGAACGACACTTTCTTCCATACAACGCCTCAAATGGAGCCATGCCGATACTTGCTTGATAACTGTTGTTGTAAGAAAATTCCACCAATGGTAAGAACTTGTCCCAACTTCCTTTGAAGTCAAGGACACAAAGTCTTAATAGATCCTCAAGAGTTTGAATAGTCCTCTCCGACTGTTCGTCTATTTGAGGATGATACACCGAACTAAATCATAAATTCGTGCCCATAACTTTTTGTAAACTAACCCAAAATCATGAAGTGAATCTTTGGGTCTCGATCAGAAACTATGGATACTGGCATACCATGCAGTTTTACATTCTCATTTATGTATATACGAGCAAGACGTTCAAGTGTATAAGTTTCTCGTATAGGTAAGAAATGAGCCGACTTGGTCAATCTATCAACAATGACCCAAATTGCATCTATGCCTTGAGAAACCTTGGAAAGACCAGTAACAAAATCCATGGTAATGTGTTCCCACTTCCATTCTGGAATTTCAAGTGGTTGCAATGGACCTTATGGTACTTGATGCTCCGCCTTAACTCGTTGACAAGTTAAACACCTTGAGATAAACTCCGCTATCTCTCTCTTCATATTGCTCCACCAAAATGTATGTCGAAGATCACGATACATTTTGGTACTCCCAGGATGGATTGCAAACGGTGAGTTGTGCGCCTCCATCATGATTTTATACTTTAAATCAAGGTCGTTAGGAACACAAAGTTTAGAGTTGACTCGTAGTATTCCTTCTTCATCGATTCTTGCTTCCAGGATAGCACCTTCTTACACTTTCTTTCTCATATGCATCAGTTTCAGGTCTTTAACTTGAGCAACTTTAATTTTATCGATTAAAGTCAGTTCTACTCATATGTTTGCCATCATTACATGGGTCCCTGGAGTCTTTAACTCTATCTCCATCATTTGCAAGTCATGCAAAATGGGCCTTTACGTTGACAATAACGCACTCGTACCTGCATATGATCTTCTACTCAATGCGTCAGCTACTATGTTCGCTTTTCCAGGATGGTATTGAATGGTATGATCATAATCTTTCAACAGTTCAAGCCAACGTCGTTGCCGCATGTTAAGTTCTTTTTGAGTGAAGAAATATTTGAGGCTTTTATGATCCGTATAGATCTCCACTTTCTCCCCATATAGGTAATGCCTCCAAATTTTAAGTGCGAATACAACAGCTGCCAACTCCAGATCATGAGTAGGATAATTCCTCTCATATTCTTTAAGTTATCGAGAGGCATAGGCTATGAATTTCCCATGTTGCATGAGAACACATCCTAACCCTTTGCCTGAAGCATCACTGTAGATGACAAATCCCTCCGAACTAGATGGTATTGTCAGAACAGGTGGTGAAATGAGTCTCCTCTTGAGTTCTTGAAAAATCTTCTCACATTCCTCGCTCCAACCGAATTTTATATTTTTTCGAGTCAGCTGAGTTAATGGAGTAGGGATTCGAGAAAACCCTTCTATGAATCTTCGATAATAACATGCTAAGCCGAGAAAGCTACGTACTTCGGTCACTAATTTAGGTTGCTCCCAGCTTTGAATTGCTTCAATCTTTGCTGGGTCAACAGATATTCCGTGACTTGATATCACGTGCCCAAGGAATGCTCTTCCTCAAGCCAGAACTCGCATTTCTTCAACTTGGCATAAAGCTTGTTTTCACGAAGCTTTTGGAGTATCAGCCTCAAGTGTTGCTCATGTTCTTCACGGCTTTTGGAATATATGAGAATGTCATCAATAAAGACAACCACAAAATGATCCAAATATTCCTTGAATACTCGGTTCATCATGTCCATGAAGGCAGCAGGAGCATTAGTCAATCCAAAAGACGTGACTAGGAATTCATAATGCCCGTACCGAGTTCTGAAAGTCGTCTTTAGAATGTCATCAGTTTTAATCTTCAATTGGTGATATCCGGAATGAAGATCAATCTTTAAAAAGAATTTGGCGCCTTGCAACTGGTCAAACAAGTCATCAATGTGAGGCAATGGGTATCTATTTCTGAGAGTGACATGGTTCAACTCCCGATAATCAATACAAAGTCGCATACTCCCATCTTTCTTTTTTCACGAATAGAACATGAGCACCCCAAGGAGACGTACTAGGATGAATGAAATCGATGTCTAACAATTCCTACAGTTGGGTCTTTAACTCCTAAAGTTCGATAGGAGCCATTCAATATAAGGCTTTGGAAATGGGTTTTGTACCGGGTTCAAGGTCGATATAAAATTCAATTTCACACTCTGGGGTAGGCCAGGAAGTTATTCAGGGAATACGTCAGGAAGTTTATTGACAATAGAGATATCATTCAAAACTGACGTATTTTTGTTTAAATCCGTGACATGAGCTAAGTAAGCTTGACATCTATTTTTCTATAAACGAATAGCTTTATGGCTTGAGATGACAGTGATTGATTTTAATGGTTTGGTTACTTGAATTCGCATAATAGGTTGGTTAAGAATATGAAAGCTAACAACCTTACGAAAATAATCAATTTTTGCATGATGAGTAATTAACCAATCAATCCCTAGAATTACGTCAAATGAAAGTATTTTCAATGAAATAAGATCGATAGGTAATGTGAGGGTACCGATTTGAACCAAACAAGACTTATAAACAGTGGATGTAATGAAGGTTTCTCCCAATGGAGTTTCAACAGATAAGTCAAAGTATAATTTCTCCGGAGTCAAATTTAAACATTGAGCGCAAGTAGGAGAAATAAAAGAATGGGTAGAACCGGTATCAAATAAGGTATAGATTTCACTAGAGTTTATGATAAGCTTACCCATGATGACCTCATTCGGGTTTCTTGCTTTCTGGGAGGTCACGACAAATGCTTTCCCTTGACCTACTAGTTTTTACTTTTCTAGAACGGCCTTTGGTGCCTCCATCCCAGCTGGATTTGGCTTCCCTGAATGATAAAATTGAGCTAGGTGACCTTCTCTTCTATAATTGTAACACGTTTTGGACTGCTGCGCACAGTTTGGACTGATATGTCCCTCTCCTCCGCATTTGAAGCATATGATAGGTGGTCGTTCTCCTTCCTTAACAACGGGTGCTGGTGCTAACGTCTTTCCATCATTATTGAATCTCCTCTTCTTGAAATGTGCACCTTTATTATCTTGGCCATGATTACCACCGAAGTGGTTACCATTTCTGGCATGTTGATTCCTTCCACGTTTGTTGTCACCGCTATGATGTCTGCTACCACTGGTATTATCGACTTGTCGGCTGCTCTCTCTTGGTTGGGTTGACTCAATATCGCGCTCCAATAACTGAGCCCTATTTACAACATCTAAATACAAACACAGTTTGTGAGAGATAAGGTATTGACATATCTCGGGTTTCAAACCTCTTAGAAACATCCGCGTCATTCTCTTCTCATTATCAACTAAGTGGGACGCAAACCGGGATAACTCGGTAAACTTGGTTTCGTACTGCGACACGGTCATATTTTTTTTCTCCATCTTGATGAACTCTACATCTTTCATGTGATTGAATACTTTCTTTGAAAATACTTGTCATTGAATGCTTCTTGGAACTTCTCCCAAGACATTTTGAGTCGGCAGTCAGTACGCTTCTGATTCCCACCAAGAATCTCTCCTCTCCTCGCAACAAGAAGGTGGCAAAGGAACTTTTTGCTCCTCAGAGCATCACAAGACATCAAATATCTTGGTGATCTGCTTTATCCACGTTTCTGCCTTAAGTGGTTTTGGCTCTCCCAAAAACTCCGGTGGTCCCAACTCCTTGAACTGCTTAGCGGTGACCGTCCGAGAGTTGCCAGTGTTTCCACCTGCATTTTGGACAGGAGCAGCTCTCGCTTGATGTTGCATGAATTGCATAAATCCTCTGAACATCCCATCGTTCATCATTTGATCGGTATTGTTGTTTACCTGAGGATTATTATCTTCCTGTTGCACATTATCCTAGGTATTGATCTGTGGTGACTTAACTCTCTTCAGTGCTCCATTGCTATTCTCAACATTTTCGGATGTCATTTTCAAATACTACCACAAAACAAGGGTTAATTGACATGCCACATATTATCCCTATATTCTGATTGACCAATTAAATAACAAATAAACTTGGGTAGGTCATACTAGCGAAGGAATTACCCGTTTCTCCCCCCTAAATATAGTCTCACATCTCAGCTAGGGATCATATCCCTAAGCTCTGATATCAACTGTAATGCCCCCAAAATAGGTATACATCACCCATCTTGGGTCGCTAAATACATGGTACAGAATACAAATACAAACTTAAATATACAACATGAGCTATGAGTTTTAATACAAATATTGTCTTCTAGACAGTATTCAAACTCAAAATAAGTCCTAAATACATTTATTATCACACTATTTCACAGAATAGTGAGGACTACTAATGCAAACATATGGACCGTCACTCTGTTCCCCGACTAGTCCGAACTATATTCTCATTTCCTGAAGAAAACAATGAAAGCAAAGGGTGAGCTCAACTAGCCCAGTAAGAAATATTACGACTAAGATAATGCAAAATAAATTATCGTTAGCCTTCAACAGTGTTAAATTGATAAAATATAATAGACATCAAGTTTAACTGCAGTAGAACAAATAATCCATTAGAAGAGTCAGGTAGAACATGAAATCTACTTTCTTCTATGATTTAAAAAGTTTATCAATAGTTTTATCGCTGAGACTCAGCTTAATAAATAATCCACATCATCGAATCATCCCTACACTAAGGCCAATGATATTCATTAGTATAACGCCCACAAATTATCCATGTACTACGGGCCAAGGATATTCGTGTTTTCAACAATGGTCATGATCATGCCAACAACTGTCCATCAATGCACTACAAGCTAATGAGGACTTTTACCATATCATTTGTAACATTACGATCATGATTATACCGAACAATCCCTGGTCAGAATCATACCAAGTCCATCTATGCACTACGACCAAAGATGACTTTTATAACAATATAAGCATAAGGATGATGACAATGATATAAGAATTCGATTAAAAGAAAGCAAAGGATAAATTTTTAAAGATTTATAATTTAATTTATCCAGAATTCAATAAAGTCCAAATTGTCTATATGATACTGCTTTGTGGAGTAAAATTCAAGAATAATATTGTATCAAAAATGATTTGGGCAGAAAAGAAATCAATTTTTATCATTAATAGTACCTCGGTTGAATAATAACTAAGTGAATTGTATCCCGTGAATAATACTCCGACATGAAAAAGTTAAAACTTATCAAGAATACTAAGAATAATATTTCCATGAAAAGATACTGGATGAAGCACAAATATCAAGGATATTTTACTAATTTCATGGAGTATAGAAGCCAAAACTTTAACAAAATGAGTGTAGAATTCGAAATCTGAAATGAAATAATATTAGTTACATACTACAGAGTATGGAAGAAAATATTATTTCATACGAATATTGAACAAAAATAACATTCCTTACCTTGAAAAGAAGAGTATTCCAACTGGTATAGCGGGGATATTCTTGAAGAAAACTTATATTATTTTCTACGCTCAAAGCTTCCTTACACTCTAAAGAAATACGCTAAATATTATAGAAAAAGAATTCTCTGATTCTGGTGTGATTTTTAATTCTAACTAAGCATCATATTTATAGGAAAATGAAAAGGATACTATTTGATTTAGAAAATCACAGACGCAAAGTGTTTGAAATTAAATGAATTCACGGGCGCCGAACTGATTCACAAGATTTATTGTGCACTGCATAGTAAAATACTATGCAATTAAAATATAATATATCTAATTTTTCATAAAAAAACAAAATTTATTATAATAAAAATATAATAATAATAATAATAATAATAATAATAATAATAATAATAATAATAATACTAACCTACCTTATACGTAACACCTACCCCCCCTTTCATCCCAGACAATCCTATATATATATAAATATATAATAATTATATATATATATATATAACAAAATTGAGATAACTAATTTTGAAAAATGGCTAAATGGGGGTCCATATAATAAGCAAAACTTATAACAAATATTTCATAAAATCCCTTCAATTTATTCATCATTATTATAACTTGCAATATTAACAACCAGATCGTTCCCAGGAAAGAAGGGGCTTTCCGATAAGGATTTCTCCCTATTGGCGCACAATTAGGTGACCAAACCTCTCCTTGACAGAACTTTCTAAACATTGTTAATTATGCAAATAATAATATGAATAACTTGTCATCTCAATTATTGATTTAATAATCTATAAAATATTGTGATAATAATTGAATCAAATAACGTGAGATACTATGCAACAACTACTATGGTAATAATTGAACACAACTAAGTGACTTCTCACATAAGCATCAATAATGAATATCGTGCGCTACTATGCAACCACGCGTATTACTCTACTTTTAACACCGGGTATTTCAACAGTTAACGGTAAAACTTTCACAGTTATTTTTATAAAAAGATATTTGTGTCATTTTCTCATTCCGACAATAATTCCATTGTGGAGTCCACCAATGATTGTGCTGTCATACGAATATTCCCTGTTAAAAGGAATATTCCCCGACCAATCGAATTTAATATAACAACTTGCGTACTTTGCAAAATCTAAATATTACCCACAAATATAACATTATATCAAATTCACTCCTTAATATTCAAAAATGATATTTATAGAAAAATTCATCTTTATTCATAAAAGTTGAGGTCTTACAGCAAAGACAATTCCAGCTTTGGATTATATGTGCAGCAAAAATTGTAACAGTAATGTATGATAATAACATTATATGTTAGATAGGATATTTATTCAAGTATTATGTGAAGGTTCTAGACCTTGGGATTAGTGTGTAATGTTTAATGTATAAACAATTTATGTTTATATCTTCCACAATAGTTATAGAAATAGTATACCAGATCCTTGGTGATTAGGACCAGGATTTGGGGATGCTACATTTGGTATCAGAGCAGTAGGTTATGAACCTTAGGTAGGGTTACCCAAGCTATAGGTTATGAACCTTAGGTAGGGTTACCTTAGGCCAATAACCGTAGTGATTAGGATAAGGACTAACTTAAATAGAGTTAGTGTGTCGGTAAGATTAAAAGATGAATCTCAGTGAGTTATAAAGATACGGAGTTCCCTAACTTTGTAAATAAAGGTGAACAGTAGTGATGAATATATCGAGTCTAAAAGACTAAAAGTACAGTGATAAGAGATCTTAAAACAAAACGATCATATTATAGAAATAAATCGTAATATATACGATGAGATCACCCCGTGATCTGATAAACTTATAACAGGGAATAGAATCAATCGAATGATTGAAAAGTTTATAGCAAAGATTGCTCTGTGTCAGTGGTATTACGAATTGGTACAGATTCAGGAAAGGATTATGAATACGAGTTGAATGAAATTCGTATTGAGAAGGGAGTTAGTATTAAGTGGGGATTTCAATTGAGGACTCATGTCAGCAGCTAAGTTCTATGATTCTTCGTATGGGAGGGAAATTGTACTTGGTGTAAAAACCACTTAGTTTGTAGCACTGATAATCATTGAAATGTCTGTGTCGCGCTATTTGCTATATACCTGTTGAGAAGGTGATTCTTTTTTTAGGTGTATAACAGATAGGTAGGGTATAGAAAGAGAATATAGGACTAAAGACGAGTTCTTAAAACTCATACTTATGGTATGTGACGCCCCCAAAACAGGTATACATCACCACCCATCTTGAGTCGCCAAATACATGGTACATAATACAACTATAAACTTCTTTTATACAACTGTCCTGTAAAATACGACAAAACATAGCTGAGAGTTTAAACAAGAATATTGTCTTCTAGAAAATATCCACACTCAATGGAGTCCTCATTATAATTATTATCACACTATTTTATAAAAATAGTGAGGACTACTATAGCCACCATCTCGGACCATCACTCCATTCCCCGACTAGTCCCAGCTATATTCTCATTTTCTGAAGAGAACAGTGAAAGAAAAGGGTAAGCTCAACTAGCCCAGTAAGAAATATTATGACTAAGATAATGCACAATAAATTATCCTTAGCCTTCAACAGTATAACAACTGATAGAATACAATAGACAACAAGTTTTAGATCAACAACTGCTGCGAAATAAGCAATTCATTAGAAGAGTCAAGTAGAACATGATATCTACTATCTTCTATGATTTAAAAAATTTTCATCAACTTTATCGCTGAGACTCAACTTAATAAATAAACCACATCATCGAATCATCCCTACACTACGGGCTAAGGATATCCATGTAATCATCAATGGTCATGATTATACCGAATAATCCATGGTCATAATCATATCAACAACTATCCATCAATGCACTACGGGCCAATAAGGACTTTTACCACATCATTTGTAACATTACGGGTCATGATTATACCGAATGATCCCTGGTCATAATCGTACCAATCAACAGTCTATCTATGCACGTAAGCCAAAGATGACTTTCATCACAATATAAGCATGAGGATGATGACAATGATATAAGCATTAATCAAACGAAATCAAGGATAAATATTAAAGACTTTAAATTTATCCATGGCCAGAGTTTAAAAATATCCAAATTGTCAACATGATACTGCTTTGTGGAGTAAAATTCAAGAAGGATATTGTATCAAAAATGATTTGGACCGAAAAGAAATCAATTTTTGTCATGAATAGTACTCTAGGTAAATAGTACCCCATGAATAGTACTTCGTGAATAGTACTTTATCAATAATACTTTGTGAATAGTACCCGTAAATAGTATTTTGTGAATAGTAACCGTATTCATAAATAGTACTGTATCCGTGAATAGTGTCGTATACGTGAATAGTACCCCATGAAAGGAAAATATAAAAGAAAACGATATTCCATGACGAGTACAAGAGAAAGAATATCTCATACGATTATAATAGAATATACGAAACTGCAAATGGATTTTCATCCGCAATGCGGTAATCCACGTCGACAGATCATTTCCATAATTTAATAAAGAATGAATACGAAGGGTCATTCACCATGCATGCGGTAGTCTGCGTAGATAGGTTATTCCAACAGAATAATAACGAATAGAATAACAGAAGAATTTCATCATGCATGCGGTAGTCCGCGTAGACAGGTTATTCCAACAAAATAATAAAGAATGGAATAACAGAAGAATTTCACCATACATGCGGTAGTCCACGTAGACAGGTTATTCCAACAGAATAATAAAGAATGGAATAACAGAAGAATTTCACCATGCATGCGGTAGCCCGCGTACATAGGTTATTCTAACAGAATAATAAAGAATGGAGTAACAACCCTTACGAGTATTGAAATCTTCATGAATACGACAGATATAATACCCCTTACGACTGTTGAACGAAAATAATATTCCTACGAATATTGAACGAAGATGATATTCCTTACGAATATTGAACGAAAATAATATTCATACTAATCGAAAAATAATCTCTTCAGAATATGAAATAAATAATACCCCTTATGACTGTTGAACGAAAATAATATTCCTACGAATATTGAATGAAGATGATGTTCCTTACGAATATTGAACCAAAATAATATTCATACGAATACGAAAAATAATATCTCTTCAAAATATGAAATAAATAATATTCCTTACCTTAGAAGAAGACTGGATACTGGAATAGTGAAGTAGCAGACCACTCTTCTTCTTTCTCTCTATAGCTTCTCTCTCTATAATTGCTCTTGTGAGCCTTAGTGAATTGGTGAGAATGAAAGAAGAATGAGCTTCTATTTATAGGAAAACATAGTTTCGATAATTGCACGTTTTGGGGCTCAAAATATTACAGTATAATACCTTCATATTTTTCTAAATTTTTAATTTAGTCTTGCAAATATTATCAAACTTACACCACCTCCCCTAAAGTATATCATGTGAATCAATAGTACAATCATTTGACTCAATAGTTCTATACATGTGAAAAAAATAATTACAGTATAGTATCTTCATCTATACCTCCATTTTTAATTTAGTCATGCAAGTATTATTAATGTTGCACCACCTCCCCTAATAGTACATGCATGTGAATCAATAGTACACACATGTGAACAAATAGTTATAAGCATGTGAATTAATAGCAAATAATTTTTCATTTATCCAATTAATTACCCGATTGGTCAATATAACCTCCAGACATTAATTATTATCGAAATAAATGTTGATTTCCACTAACACTAATAATCCCAACACAATGGAAATATTTTTATCAACAATTTCATTTTTGAATTTTTGAAGTTTGACTTTTTCCAAAAAAGTCAACTGTTGACTTTTTCACCAAAAAGTCAACCCCGGTAAATTTTGTGTTTATAGTCTATTTTTACTAATTTCATCGTTCCGTACTCAAATATCACGTCCGCGTCTCCAAATTTAACTCTGAAATCAAATTCGATTTTTAATAACATTCATTATTAATATTATAACTCACAATATTAACAACCAGATCGTTTCCAGGAAAGAGGGGGCTTTCTGATAAGGATTTCTCCCTATTGGCGCGCAATTAGATGACCTAACCTCTCCTTGACAGAACTTCTAGACATTGTCAATATTGCTAATAATAATATGAATAACTTTGTCGTCTCAATTATTGATTTAATAATATAAAATATTATGTAGATGATACTGTGACAATAATTGAATCAATAATATGAGAGATATTATGCAGCAATTACTGTAGCAATAATTGAGTATAACTGAGTGACTTCTCACATAAGCAACAATAATCAATACCGTGTGCTACTATGCAACCATGTGTATTACTGTACTTTTACCACTAGGTAGTTCGACAGTTTAACGGTAAAACTTTTGCCGTTATTTTTATAAAAAGATATTTCTGTCATTTTCTAACTACAACAATACTTCCGTTGTGGGGTCCACCAATGATTATGCCATCGTACGAATATTCCCTGTTAAAACGAATATTCTCCGACCAATTAAATATTCCCCGATACAACGAATATTTTATATCAACTTGCTTACTTTGCAAAATTTTCAAATATCATCCTTAACTTTAACCTTTATCAATTTAACCATGTACTAAATAACATAATAATTATAAGAAAGTTAAATACTTTCATTTCATAAAATTCGGGATCTCACAATTTCCACTCCTTATGAAATTTCGCCCTCGAAATTTACGTACCTGGTAGTTCGAAGAGATGAGAATACCTTGCTTTCTATTTGAATTATACTTTCCCGGTTATTTCCTCTGTATCATGATTTTCCCATTGCTCATCTCCTGTATTTCAGATATCATTCTAGAATACATCTTCAAAACAAAGGTTAAATGACATGCCACATATTATCCCTATATTCTGATCGACTAATTAAATAACACATAAGCTTAGGTAGGTCATACTAGCGAAGGATTAACCCGTCTCTCCCCTCCTAGTTCTAGTCTCACATCTCAGCCAGGGATCATATCCCTAAGCTTTGATACCAACTGTGACGCCCCCAAAATAGGTATACATCACCCATCTTGAGTCGCCAAATACATGGTACATAATACAACTATAAACTTCTTTTATACAACTGTCATTAAAATATACGATAAAAACATAGTGAGTTTAAACAAGAATATTGTCTTCTAGACAATATCCACACTCAATGGAGTCCTCATTACAATTATTATCACACTATTTTATAAAAATAGTGAAGACTACTATAGCCACCATCTGGACCATCACTCCATTCCTCGACTAGTCCCAAATATATATTCTCATTTCACAGAAGAAACGATGAAAGAAAAGGGTGAGCTCTCCACCCGATGAGAAGATATTATGACTAAGATAATGCAAAATAAATTATCCTTAGCCTTCAACAATATAACAACTGATAGAATAAAATAGACAACAAGTTTTAGATCACCAACTGCAGCAGAATAAGCAATCCATTAGAAGAGTCAAGTAGAGCATGATATCTACTATCTTCTATGATTTAAAAAGTTTTTCATCTACTTTATCGCTGAGACTCAACTTAATAAATAAACCACATCATCGAATCATCCCTGCACTACGGGCCAAGGATATTCATGTAATCATCAATGGTCATGATTATACCGAATAATCCATGGTCATAATCATACCAACAACTGTCCATCAATGCACTACGGGCCAATAAGGACTTTTACCACATCATTTGTAACATTATGGGTCATGATTATACCAAATGATCCCTGGTCATATTCATACCAATCAACAGTCCATCTATTCACGTAAGCCAAAGATGACTTTCATCACAATATAAGCATGAGGATGATGACAATGATATAAGCATTAATCAAACAAAATCAAGGATAAATATTAAAGACTTTAAATTTATCCATGGCCAGAGTTTAAAAATATCCAAATTGTCAACATGATACTGCTTTATGGAGTAAAATTCAAGAATGATATAGTATCAAAAATGATTTGGACCGAAAAGAAATCAATTTTGGTCATGAATAGTACTTAGAGTGAATAGTACCCTATGAATAGTACTTTGTGAATAGTACTTCATGAATAGTATTTTGTGAATAGTAACCGTATTCGTAAATAGTACCGTATACGTGAATAGTATCGTATACGTGAATAGTACCCATGAAAGGAAAATACAAAAGAAAACGATATTCCATAACGAGTACAAAAGAAAGAATATCTCATACGAGTATAATAGAATATACGAAACTGCAAATGAATTTTCATCCGCAATGCGGTAATCCACATAGACAGATCATTTCCACAATTTAATAAAGAATGAATAAGAAGGGTCATTCACCATGCATGCGGTAGTCCGCGTAGACAGGTTATTCCAACAGAATAATAAAGAATGGAATAACAGAAGAATTTCATCATGCATGTGGTAGTCCGCGTAGACTGGTTATTCCAACAGAATAATAAAGAATGGAATAAAAAAATAATTTCACCATGCAAGCGGTAGTCCACGTAGACAGGTTATTCCAACAGAATAATAAAGAATGGAATAATAGAAGAATTTCATGCATGCGGTAGCTCGCGTACACAAGTTATTCCAACAGAATAATAAAGAATGGAGTAACAACCCTTACGAGTATTGAAATAAAATAACTCTCTTCATGAATACAAAAGAAATAATACCTCTTACGACTGTTGAACGAAAATAATATTCCTACGAATATTGAACGAAGATGATATTGTTTACGAATATTGAACGAAAATAATATTCATACTAATCAAAAAATAATATCTCTTCAGAATATGAAATAAATAATACCCCTTACGACTGTTGAACGAAAATAATATTCCTACGAATATTGAACGAAGATGATGTTTCTTACGAATATTGAACAAAAATAATATTCATACGAATATGAAAAATAATATCTCTTCAGAATATGAAATAAATAATACCCATTACCTTAGAAGAAGACTGGATACTGGAATAGAGAAGTAGCAGACTACTCTTCTTCTTTCTCTCTATAGCTTCTCTCTCTATAATTGCTCTTGTGAGTCTTAGTGAATTGGTGAGAATGAAAGAAGAATGAGCTTCTATTTATAGGAAAACATAGTTTCGATAATTGCACGTTTTAGGGCTCAAAATATTACAGTATAATACCTTCATCTTTTTCTTCATTTTTAATTTAGTCCTGCAAGTATTATCAAACTTACACCACCTCCCCTAATAGTATATCATGTGAATCAATAGTACAATCATGTGACTCAATAGTTCTATACATGTGAAAAAAATAATTACAGTATAGTACCTTCATCTATACCTCTATTTTTAATTTAGTCATACAAGTATTATCAATCTTACACCACCTCTCCTAATAGTACATGCATGTGAATTAATAGTACACACATATGAACAAATAGTTATAAGCATGTGAATTAATAGCAATTAATTTCTCATTTATCCAATTAATTACCTGATTGGTTAATATAACCTCCAGACATTAATTATTATCAAAATAAATGTTGATTTCCACTAATACTAATAATCCCAACACAATGAAAATATTTTTATCAACAATTTCATTTTTGAAATTTCAAATTTCGACTTTTTCCAAAAATGTCAACTATTGACTTTTTGACCAAAAAGTTAACCCCGGTAAATTTTGTGTTTATAGTCTATTTTTACTAATTTCATCGTTTCGGACTCAAATATCACGTCCGCGTCTCCAAATTCAATTCCGAACTCAAATTCAATTTTTAATAACATTCATCATTAATATTATAACTCACAATATTAACAACCAGATCGTTCCAAGGAAAGAGGTGGCTTTCCGATAAGGATTTCTCCCTATTGGCGCGCAATTAGATGACCTAACCTCTCCTTGACAGAACTTCTAGACATTGTCAATATTGCTAATAATAATATGAATAACTTTGTCGTCTTAATTATTGATTTAATAATATAAAATATTATGCAGATGATATTGTAACAATAATTGAATCAATAGTATGAGAGATATTATGCAGCAATAATTTAGTATAACTGAGTGACTTCTCACATAAGCATCAATAATCAATACCGTGTGCTACTATGCAACCACGCGTATTACTATACTTTTACCACTAGGTAGTTCGACAGTTTAACGGTAAAACTTTTGCCGTTATTTTTATACTTCTGTTGTGTGGTCCACCAAAGATTATGCCATCGTACGAATATTCCCTGTTAAAACGAATATTCCCCAACACTTTGAATATTCCCCGATACAATGAATATTTTATATCAACTTACTTACTTTGGAAAATTTTCAAATATCACCCTTAACTTTAACCTTTATCAATTTAACAATTTACTAAATAACATAATAATTATAAGAAAATTGAATACTTTCATTTCATAAAATTCCGGATCTCACACGGTACATTCGTGACTCATAATTATATGAAATGTTTATGAACCCCTCAGCGAATGGACGCCAAAGGTCTGTCTAGGACAAGTTCTTAAACTCATATGATTGTGGAAAGTTCCTGAACTCATAAGTGTGGTAAGTTTGATGAACTGGGTATAGTTTTTTGTGAATGGAGTATTGAGGATAATAGGAATAGATAGACTATTTAAACAATTGATTATTAGTGGAGACATAAGCTTTCCAAAACTCTTAGCTATGATAGACTTTGAACTTTTTGGACATCAAGCTAAATACGCACTATGTGTTTTTGAAAATGAATTTTTATTCTCAACTTCTGGTGACCATTGTGTATGTGTGGACTTCGGGCCACTAACACCTCGTTACCTGTGACGCCCCCAAAACAGGTATACATCACCCATCTTGAGTTTCCAAATACATAGTACAAAATTCAAATACAACTTAATTATACAACAGTCGTGTAAAATACGACAAAACATAATCTAAGAGTTTTAATAAGAATATTGTCGTCTAGACAATATCCAAACTCAATGGAGTCCTCATTACATTTATTATCACACTATTTAACAGAATAGTGAGGACTACTAATGCTATTATCTGGACCGTCACTCCACTCCCCGACTCGTCCAGCTATATTCTCATTTTCTGAAGAGAATAATGAAAGAAAGGGTGAGCTCAACTAGCCCAGTAAGAAATATTATGACTAAAATAATGCAGAATAAATTATCATTAGCCTTTAACAATGTTAAACTGATAAAATACAATAGACATCAAATTTAACTGCAGCGAAATAGGCAATCCATTAGAAGAGTCAAATAGAGCATGATATCTACTATCTTCTATATTTTAAAATGTTTTCATCAATTCAATTTTTATCGCTGAGACTCCGCTTAATAAATAAACCACATCATCGAATTATCCCTGCACTACGGGCCAAGGATATTTATTAAATCATAAATGGTCATGGCTATACCGAATAATCCCTGGTTATAATCATACCAAAAATTGTCCATCAATGCACTACATTACAGGTCACTGAGGACTTTTACCACATCATTTATAACATTACAGGTCATGATTATACCGAATGATCCATGGTCATAATCATACCAAGTCCATCTATGTATGTAAGCCAAAGATGACTTTCATCACAATATAAGCATGATGATGATGACAATGATATAAGCATTAATCAAACGAAAATAAGGATAAATATTAAAGACTTTAATTTTATGCAAATATTATCAATCACTTAATAAACTCATCATTTAATAGTATTAATATTATAACAATATTTTAATCACTTCTTAAACTTATAAACAATTTATTTCAATTGTTTAAAATTTACCAAATAATGCATTTAATGATTCAAAAATGCCATAATCATAAGATTTCATCACGAATGATCAAATCCCTCATCAAAAATCTACATATACCCTATATAGGATTTCCAAGCCATAAAATCCTATTTTTCAATTTTGTTACTTCACATAACATAGTTAATTCATTTACTCATAACTAGTTCATTTTCATGAAAAATATCAAATCAGTCCCAAAAATATTTCTTTTCTGGGATTTAGCAGAATATACTCCCATATTGAAAATATATTTTTCTCGAAATTTTTAAAATTTATTTACTATTTTTCATATGGCCAAAACTGCCGAATATTTAGAGATTTATCATAAATTATACTTTTGTCCAAGAATTCTGAAATTTACAGGGTATACTCCTGTAATATACATGTACTTCTAATAAAAATTTCACCAATTTTGGAGTTAACCATAAAGAGTTATAAGGGTTTACTTTTAAAATAGTCTTTTCCCAAAAAATCCATAACTCATAATCTATACATTCAAAAATCGCGATTTTTTGACACAATCTAGAAAACTCATCAAGTTATCATTTCAAATTTTTCCAAAATTTTTGAGGGTTAGAAAAATTATGAAACTGCCCCTGGCAGAAACCCCTTTTGAATAAAAAATACTATTCATATGAATATAAAGGATCATTCACCATGCATGCGGTAATCCACATGACAAAGTTATTCCAATGAATAATAAAAATGGAATAATGTAAGAATTCACCATGAATGCGATAGACCGTACAAACAGGTTATTCTCAACAGAATAATAGAGAATGGAACCAGGTCATGCGTAAACCGCATGAGCATGTGATAGTCCAACGAATAATAAAGAATGGAACCGGTCATGCGCAGAAATCGCATGCATGTGATATTCTAATAGAATAATAAAGAATGGAACCAGGTCATGCGTAAACCGCACAGACACGATATTCCAACAGAATAATAAAGAATGGAATAATAGAAGAATTTTAGCATGTATGCGGTACTTCTCATAGATAGGTTATTCCAACATAATAATAAGGAATTAAGTAACAATAGCTCTCTTCATGAATACGAAAGAAATAATACCCCTTACCTTAGAAGAAACTAGATATTGGAATAGTGAGGTAGGAGACTTCTCTTCTTCTTTCTCTCTATAGTTTCTCTCTATAATAATTGCTCTATAGCTTTAGTGAATTGGTGAGAAATGAAGGAAGAATGAGCTTCTATTTATAGAAAAATATAGTTTCGATAATTGCACATTTTGGGGCTCAAAAATTATAGTACAATACCTCTAACTTTTCTTTCATTTTTAATTTAGTCTTGCAAGTATTATCAAACTTGCACCACTTCCCCTAATAATAAATAATGTGAATCAATAGTTCAATCATGTGATTCAATAGTTATAATCATGTGAAAATATGAATAACAGTATAGTACCTCCATCTATACCTCCATTTTTAACTTAGTCATGCAAGTATTATCAATCTTGCACCATCTTCCCTAATAGTACAAGAATGTGATTCAATAGTACACACATGTAAACAAATAGTTATATAAGCATGTGAATTAGTAGCAATTAATTGCTCATTTATCCAATTAATTATCCGATTTATCAATATAACCCCCATACATCAATTATCATCGGAATAGATGTCGATTTCCACTAACACTAATAATCCCAACACAATGGAACTATCAAATTCATCTTTAATCAATACGAACTTATTCATCATTAATATTATAACTCACAATATTTAACAACCAGTGTCATTCCCAAGAAAGATGGGGCTTTTCAGATAAGGATTTCTCCTTATTAAAACATTAGATGACCAAACCTCTCCTCGATGAACTTCTAGACATTGTAAATATTGCAATTTAATAATATGAATAACTTTGTCGTCTCAATTATTGATTTAATAATATAATATATTATGCAGATGATACTGTGACAATAATTGAATCAATAATATGAGAGATATGATACAACAATTCTCAGAGCAATAATAATTAAGTATAATGAGTGACTTCTTACGTAAGCATCAATAATCAATACCGTGTTACTATTATGCAACCACGCCATTCATCAGACTTTACTAAGGGTAGTTCAACTTTCATTATTATTTTTATAAAAGATAATTACATCATTTTCTAACTACGACAATACTTCCGTTGTGGGGTCCACTGAATGATTGTGTCGTCGCATTTGATATTCCCCGACAAAAAGAATATTCCCCGACCAATCGAATATTATATAACCACTTGCTTACTTTACAAAATTTATAAATATTACCCACAACTATAACATTATATCAAATCCACACCATAATATTCAAAAAATATTTTGAGAAATTTAAATATTTATTCAAAAAATGTGGGGTCTCACAATCTCCCCTCCTTATGAAATTTCATTCTCCGAAATTTACGTGACGCACTGGTATCTTAGAAGAGATGAGGATACCTTGACTTCATTTCAGATTCTAACTCTTGAGGTATAACCTTTGAGTGTTGAATACGATCCTTCTTATCCAAATTTTAACACGTATTTCCTCATACGTTAAATCTTCTGCTATCTTGTCTAGTTCTAATTTAATAATGTGTTTCGGGTCATCCACATATTTTCGTAACATCGATACATGAAAAACGTTATGAGCACGCAACATACTTGGAGGTAAAACGAGTCTATAGGCCACAATTCCTACTCGATCAAGGATTTCAAATGTGCCAATAAAATTGAGGGTTGAGATTTTCTCTCTTCATCGATTCTTGCTTCTAGAATAACGCCCTCTTGAACCTTCTTCTTCACATTCATCAGCTTTGAGTATGTAGCTTGCATGGCTTTAACTTTATCGATTAAAGTCGATTCTAATCGTATATTCGCTATCTTCATGTGGGTCTCTAGATTCTTTAACTTTATCTTCATCATTTGTAAGTTATACGAAATGGGTTTTTGTGTTAACAACGTCGCACTCGTAAACGTATACGATCTTCTAGTCAACACGTTAGCTACCACGTTCGCTCTTCCACAATGATATTGAATGGTATAGTCATAATCTTCAACAGCTCGAGCCAACACCTTTGGCGCATTATTCGTTCGTTTTGGTTGAAGAAATATTTAAGGGTTGAAGAAATGGGTTTTGTACTGGGGTCAATACAAAATTTGATTTCACGCTCTAGGGGTAGGCTAAGAAGTCTTCAAGAATACGTCAGGAAATTTATTAACGATAGAAATATCATTTAAAAATTGTGACTCTCATCCAAGACTTGGATAGCACATGAAATGAAGGTTTCTCCTAACGAAGTTTCAATTGATTAGTCAAAGTCTAACTTCTCTAGAGTTAAATTTAAACGCTGAGCGCAAACAAGAGAGATAAAATAATGGGTAAAACTGGTATCTAATAATGTATAGACTTCGTAAGAATTTTATAATTAACTAACCCGTGCTAACTTCGTTCGGGTTACTCGCTTTTTGAGAAGTCACAAAAAACGCTCTCCCTGAAACCACCAACTTTGTTTTGTCCGTATCCGCCTTTGGTGCCACCGTCCCAGCTGGACTTGACATTGGTGCACGACAAAATCGGGCTAGATGACCTTCGTTTCCACAATTGTAACATGCTTTGGACTGCATCACGCAGTTTGGACTGATGTGTCCCTCCCCTCCGCATTTGTAACAAACGACCGGTGGTCGTTCTCCTTCCTTAACAGGTGTTGGTGCTGCTGTCTTTCCATCGTTGTTGAACCTTCTCTTCTTGAAATTTCCACTTCTATTATCTTGGCCATGATTACCACCGAAGTGGTTACCATTCTTGGCAATATAATTTCCCCCACACTGGTTATCATTGTTCCGATGGTCGTTGCCACCGGTACGATTATTATCGTGTTGTTGGTCTTTGCCTTTTGGTTGTGCTGACCATTATCGCGCTCCAATAATTGAGCCCTATTCACAACATATGTATATAAACAAAGTTTATGAGAAATGAGGTATTGACGTATATCGGGTTTCAAACCTCTTAGAAACATTCGCGTCATTCGCTCCTCATTATTGACCAAATGGGATGCAAACCGGGATAACTCCGCAAATTTAGCCTTGTATTGCGACAAGGTCATATTGTTTTGCTCCAACTTGATGAATTCCACCTCCTTCATGTGACAAATACTTTCGGGAAAGTACTTGTTGTTGAACAGCTCGTGGAACTTCTCCCAAGACATCTTGAGTGTGTCAGTCAAGTGCGTTTTACGATTCCCACCAAGTCGCCTCTTCATGCAACATAAAAGGTGGCAAGGGAACCTTTTCTTTGCTTTCGAGCATCCCAAGACAACAAATATCTTGGTGATCTGCTTTAACCATGTCTCTGCCTTAAGTGGCTCTGGCTTTCCCAAAAACTCCGACGGTCCCAGCTCCTTGAACTGCTTAGCAGTGACCAGCCATGGGTTGCCATTGACTCCACCTGCATTATGAACATGAGTCTCTCTCCTTTGGTGTTGCATGAATTCTAAAAAGTTCCTAAACATACCATCGTTCGTCATTTGGTCGGCGTCGTTATTGTTTACACCAGGATTATTGTCTTCCTGTTGCACATTATCCTTGGTATTGATCGTTGGTGACTCAACGGTCTCATGTGCTTTATTGCCGATCTCAACATTTTCAGATGCCATTTTCATACACTATTACAAAACAAGGTTTAATTAACATATCACATATTATCCCTATACTCTGACCGACCAATTAAATACCAAATAAACATAGGTAGGTCATAATAGCGAAGGAATTCCCCGTCTCTCCCCTCCTAGTTCTTGTATCACATCTCAGCCAGGGATCATATCCCTAAGCTTTAATACCAACTGTGACGCCCCCAAAACAGGTATACATCACCCATCTTGAGTTGCCAAATACATGGTACAAAATTCAAATACAACTTAATTATACAACAGTCGTGTAAAATACGACAAGACATAATCTAAGAGTTTTAATAAGAATATTGTCATCTAGACAATATCCACACTCAATGGAGTCATCATTACATTTATTGTCACACTATTTAATAGAATAGTGAGGACTACTAATGCTATCATCTGGACCGTCACACCGTTCCCCGACTTCGTCCCCAATATATATTCTCATTTCAAGAGAGAAAAAGGTGAAAGAAAGGGTGAGCTCAACTAGCCCAAGAAGAAATATTATGACTAAGATAATGCGTAATAAATTATCATTAGCCTTTAACAATGTTAAACTGATAAAATACAATAGACATCAAGTTTAACTGCAGCGGAATAAGCAATCCATTAGAAGAGTCAAGTAGAGCATGATATCTACTATCTTCTATGTTTTAAAATGTTTTCATCAATTTTTATCGCTAAGACTCAGCTTAATAAATAAACCACATCATCGAATTATCCCTGCACTATAGGCCAAGGATATTCATTAAATCATCAATGGTCATGACTATACCGAATAATCCCTGGTCATAATCATACCAAATATTATCCATCAATAAACTACATGCCACTAAGGACTTTTAGCACATCATTTATAACATTACAGGTCATGATTATACCGAATGATCCCTGGTCATAATTATACCAAGTCCATCTATGCACGTAAGCCAAAGATGACTTTCATCACAATATAAGCATGATGATGATGACAATGATATAAGCATTAATCAAACGAAAATAAGGATAAATATTAAAGACTTTAAATTTATCCAAATATTATCAATCACTTAATAAACTCATCATCTAATATTATTAATATTATAACAATATTTTAATCACTTCTTAAACTTATAAATAATTTATTTCAATTGTTCACACTTTACCAAATAATGCATTTAATCATTCAAAAATGCCATACTCATAAGATTTTATAACCAATGATCAAATCCCTCATCAAAAATCTGCATATACCCTATATAGGATTTCCAAGCCATAAAATCCTATTTTCCAATTTTGTTACTTCACATAACATATTTAATTCATTTACTCATAACTAGTTCATTTTCATGAAAAATAGCAAATCAATCCCAAAAATATTTCTTTTCTGGGATTTAGCAGAATATAGTCCCATGTTGAACATATATTTTTCTCGGAATTTTTAAAATTTATTTACTATTTTTCATATGACCAAAATTGCTGAATATTTAGACATTTATCATAAATTATACTTTTGTCCAAATATTCTGAAATTTACAGGGCATACTCCTGTTATATACATGTACTTCCAATAAATAGTTTACCAATTTTGGAGTTAACCACAAAGAGTTATAAGGGTTTACTTTTAAAATAGTCTTTTCCCATAAAATCCATAACTCTCAATCTATACATTCAAAAATCGCCATTTTTGGACACAATCTAGAAAACTCATCAAATTATCATTTCAAATTTTTCTAGAATTTTTTAGGGTTAGAAAAATTATGAAACTGCCCCTGGCAGAAACCCCTTTTGAATGAAAATACTATTCATATGAATACAAAGGATCATTCACCATGCATGCGGTAATCCACATGAGGCAGTTATTCCAATGAGAATAATAAAGAATGGAATAACAGAAGAATTCACCATGCATGCGATAGACCACATAGACAGGTTATTCTCAACAGAATAATAAAGAATGGAACCAGGTCATGCATAAACTGCACAGATAAGATATTCTAACATAATAATAAAGAATGGAACCATGTCATGCGTAAACCGCACAGACAGGATATTCCAACAGAATAATAAAGAATGGAATAACAGAAGAATTTCACCATGTATACGGTACTTCTCATAGACAGGTTATTCCAACATAATAATAAGGAATGGAGTAACACTAGCTCTCTTCATGAATACGAAAGAAATAATACCCCTTACCTTAGAAGAAACTGGATATTGGAATAATGAGGTAGCAGACTTCTCTTCTTCTTTCTCTCTATAATTTCTCTCTATAATAATTGCTCTATAGCTTTAGTGAATTGGTGAGAAATGAAGGAAGAATGAGCTTCTATTAATAGAGAAATATAGTTTCGATAATTGCACGTTTTGGGGCTCAAAAAATTACAGTACAATACCTCTAACTTTTCTTTCTTTTTTAATTTAGTCCTGCAAGTATTATCAAACTTGCACCACTTCCCCTAATAATAAATAATGTGAATCAATAGTTCAATCATGTGATTCAATAGTTATAATCATGTGAAAATACGAATAACAGTATAGTACCTCCATCTATACCTCCATTTTTAACTTAGTCATGCAAGTATTATCAATCTTGCACCAACTCCCCTAATAATACAAGAATGTGATTCAATAGTACACACATGTAAACAAATAGTTATATAAGCATGTGAATTAGTAGCAATTAATTGCTCATTTATCCGATTAATTATTTGATTTATCAATATAACCCCCAGACATCAATTATCATCGGAATAGATGTCGATTTCCACTAACATTAATAATCCCAACACAATGGAACTATCAAATTCATCTTTAATCAACACGAACTTATTCATCATTAATATTATAACTCACAATATTTAACAATCAGGTCGTTCCCAAGAAAGAGGGGGCTTTCCGATAAGGATTTCTCCTTATTGGTGCGCACTTAGATGACCAAACCTCTCCTTGACAGAACTTCTAGGCATTGTAAATATTTCATTTAATAATATGAATAACTTTGTCGTCTCAATTATTGATTTAATAATATAACATATTATACAGATGATACTGTGACAATAATTGAATCAATAATATGAGAGATATGATACATCAATTACTGTAGCAATAATTGAGTATAACTGAGTGACTTCTTATGTAAGCATCATTAATCAACATCGTGTGCAATTATGCAACCACGCGTATTATTGTACTTTTACTATCTGGTAGTTCAACAGTTTTAACGGTAACACTTTCGCCGTTATTTTTATAAAAAGATAATTCTGTCATTTTCTAACTACGACAATACTTTCGTTGTGGGGTCCACCAATGATTGTGTTGTCGTACGGATATTCCCCGAGAAAAAGAATATTCCCTGACCAATCGAATATTATATAACCACTTGCTTATTTTGCAAAATTTATAAATATTACCCACAACTATAACATTATATCAAATCCACACCATAATATTCAATAAAATATTTCGAGAAATTTAAATCTTTATTCATAAAATTTGGGGTCTCACATCACCTATTGAGAATATAAAACTGATTTGCAATGATTTTTTTACGGTTTAAAGAATATTCTATGCTACTTGTTTCGGCTAGACGAAAAATGATTTGAAACATCAAAATGTGTTTTATTTATCATTTATGTATCATATAAACTGGTGCAAAGATGTTAAAATTTGATGGAGTTGTAAATACTGGAATACTTAGTGTTTAATTCGATCTAAAAATCGTTGTCCAACTATTGTATGATGTGTTATGACAAAGTCACTCAGTGACGTAATCTTCAAATGGACTGTTAAACACAGTACGGTATCATGATGTCATTTTCAAACTATTTTTAAATAATAATTTGCCAAGGGGGTTTGGCTATACATAAATATTTCTTTTGAAATTGAATTCTTGATATGAGTCTATTCTATTTGATTCGGCTAGACCAACGTTTATGAAAACTCTAAGCGTTCTTTGAAAATTTTCCCAGACCAAATTATTTTGGTGCGGATTCTGATAAAGACTGAGGTAAGAAAATTTTGTGCGCTTTAAAAGCGAGATAAGAGGAACGGAAGAAATTGTTGCTACCAACAAAGATTTCTGGCGATCTAGGCATACCGGGCTAATCACCCTCTATGTCTGTAATTTATGATGATTTGCGGATGAATTTTTGTAAAACCTTTTTAAAAATGACAAATAATAGTCTATATGACTTCTCAGCACTGTTTGAAAAATTAAACTCTTGTGAGGGATGTATTGGGTAGCATGTGACGCTGTGTATGAAAGGTATACAGTGTAAGTTGAATTTTGGGGATGAAATTCTTAGAAGAAGGGGTGAATGTGACAACCCGAGAATTTGGACAATTTAATAAAATCATAAAAGATTGAATTAAGATTAAATAATAGACCTAGACTGAAAATAAGTGTATGGATTTAAGACCCGAGAATTTTGTGAATTTAAAAATTTAAAAATGAAGGCTTACAGCCTTGGAACTCTTCAAGCCCAGCAGGCTTGGAATCTTCATTTAGACCCTTCGGACAAGGACCCCTCAGGCCCTGGCTTCTTGTTATTGTAGTTGTTGATGTTGTTGGAGCTGAGCTGCTAAGATGTCATTAAGCTCTAAACATCTTCTGTACTTAGCAGCTTTGTGTGGTCCTCTTTGCATTCTGCTACGAGTCTGGACCACATCTTCTTTGGTGCAGCTGATCTTTACTCTTTTCTGCTCATCTTCATCTGTTGTCAGCTGTGCACCATTACCATCTGGATTTGCTAAGTCCCTGAGCTTTTAGTAGACTTCTTTTGGCACTTAGCAATCCCTGAACACTTCTTGAATGTTTTGCAGACATGGTTCTGCACTTGTTCAGTTTTAGCTTTAGGTTCATGGTGATTCGTAGAGTGGCTCTCCTGATCTTCTTTGTACTCTGCCACTTTTCTGAATGCTATCTTTTTGGCCTTCTCAGCTATAAGTTTGGCTACCATCTTCAATGGCATTCTCATCTTTGTTGAGTGAAGCTCTAATCCGTTTAAGTCCTTCTTCAAGGCTGCTTCACTTCCACCTTGGTAGTCTCACTGTCACTGAGACTTATTCTGTTGATCTTTTGGTGAAACTCGTAGAGTCAACAATAACATTCAACAACTCTACGATTCTGCAACATAGCAGGCATCAACACCTCTTGATCTTTGAAGCTCTATTGATTTATACTCCTTCCCAATCTTCCCGTTTGAAAGTAGCCATTGAAAGCCATTCAAATTGCCTCGCAGATCTCGAGTTATTCGATATAGACTGCAGATGTGACATGACATCCCCTTTTCTGACTTTCTGACACTGCAGTCTACTGTTTCACCTACCCCGTCAGAGATGTCACTTTCATGTCTCGGGCAGGTAGTCAACTTTATTTCTTCCTTCTGATTTCTAGATCAGAGGTTGTCCTTTTGCATCGATGCTCTTAATAAGCTCTATTCGAATATCAATCTTCAGATTGAGCCATTGCCAATGCCTCAATCTTTAGTTGTTCAAACTCTATGATTCCGATGCATATCTTCTTGGACCTGATCGTAGTGTCTTGTTGACGGTTGCTTCTTGACTTGTGGAGTTAACACTATGATCTTGAAGAATGTTCATTAGATCTCCAATGTGGAACACCTCTTCCTTCTCTAATGCAATGCTTCAACACTTATGTTTGCCTCGACTGTTCTCAGATACTGATGGCTTGACTTCTTGCTCTGGCCCCTTCTGAATAACAAGACACTTCAGATTTGTGGCATGTCCAGCTCGCTTTCTCCTTGTGATCTCCCGTTCACTTATCATCAATGGACTTACCCAATGCTTAATCACTTTAGCCTTGTTATTCAGAGCCTGGCCAGTATCTTTGTGTATACTCCATTAGTTTTTTCTTTGTTTGGCAAACACTACGATCCTGGTTACTTTCAGGATCGTTGTCATCTTTCTACTTGACAAACCATCGTGCATATGCTTTGACTTTCCATAGTACCATCAAGTCTTCTTATGATCATCTTGTGGAAGACTTTACCTTGAATGACTTCTCAATTCAATCTGGATGCTGATTGAGTTGATGCTTAGATCTTCTATTAGCTTGCATGCCATTCGTTGAGTACTTTCTGGCTTCCTTCAGGTGAGATGTATATTTGCATTACCAACCAGAGGCTTCATTCCTTTGGATATTTTGGGAGAGCTTAATTGTTGAGAATCGTGTTTGCTCTACAATTCTACTGTGGCCTTGTGAGCACATTTGTTAAGGTCTTAGCTCTGCACTCTACGATTCAGCTTCGGCTGTGAAGACACTACGACTTTAAGATTAGATCTTGATACTATAATTTATGTCGTTGTGCTTGTTGTCTTCATCTAATCTTGCTTGACTACAATCTCTGCCTTTGATACGATCAGTAGATTCTACGATTATGAGTGCAGTCTATGATTCTTGAATTGGCTTTGACATTAGTAAACTCTACGACTCCGAGTGTAGTCTACGATTCTTGACTGGCTTTGGCAGATGTTCGGTCGACTCGTAGGCAGGCTGTCTCTACGATTCTGAACATGACTTCCTTAGCAGACTATGGCCCTGAGGAAGTTCTCCTCGACACACTACGATCCTTCCTCGTCTCTCCTGGAAGTCAACGAACTCCGAGATCTACTATCTTGCAGACTATGATTCTGCCTCAATAGCTCTTGAGTTTTCCTTGACTCTCCTGGCAGACTATGATTTTTGGTGCAGTGCACGACGATCAGACAAGCCTATCTATTACATCATAAGATCAACCTAACATGCTTGATCTTTCTATATTTATAGTCCTTGTACATCATTTCTTTATAAGGACTTTACAAAGTTGTTTTGCTTATGTAGGATCAACCTAACACATTTGATCAATTCATTCTAAGTCCTTGTACATATGTTTCTATTATCTATCAAAGGACATTAAAGCTCTTCTTAATGCAAGAATGCTTGCATTCATTCATTCATATATATATATATATATATATATATATATATATATATATATATATATATATATATATATCATAATCAAATCATATGTAAATAGGAATATCATTCACATGCTTATTCCCCGACAATCTCCCCTATTTGATTATGATTAAAACAATAAGTGCATATGCATGATATGAATGAATCTTATATACAGTGAGCTGCTGTATTTCTAAAATAGATAATCATGAATGTCATTTATAATAATATGGAATTTAATACACTATGACATTTTACATCCTGGATCCAGAACATACCTAACTAGTTAGAGATGTACCTCTTTTGGCTCCATGTATGCTTCCAGGATGTCTGTTGACCCAGCTATTCATCTGTTTGATTTCTTTGCTTCTGCTTCCCTTGGGATGTTGACTTCATTTCTTTTGTTTGCTCGTCTGCAGATTTATGCTCCTCTTCTTCTTCTGGCTCCCCCTCAGTCTTTGTAAATATAGGCTCATCATCCTTTGGCTCCCCCCTCAGATGATGAACCAGCTTCTTCTTCTACTGTCTTCTTCTTTGTCTTCTTGTCTTGTTTCCTTTCGCTCTCCTTGCCCTTTCTTGAATACATTTTACTCTGCCTATTTCTATGCCTCTTTTTCTCACCCTTTTTGTCATTAATCATTTGGGAGAGCTACTCCATGTTGGACATAATCTGCTCCATCAGATAGGAGGAGTTACCGACTTCAATCTTGAGTTCTTGTTAGCTTAACTTAAGTTGCATATAGAAGGACTGATTCAAGTTGTCAATCTTGTCAAAGAGGGCTTGTAGTTGCTCTTCATTTGCTTTTTGAGCTCATAGTGCATCTGGCTTCTGAACATTTAAGGCCTTCAGATAGATGTGATCTCTATCTTTAATTTTGAGAGATACATCAGCCATAGTTGCTTGGAGTCTATCTTGAACTGAATTATCTCCAGCTGCTGTCACCCTCTTTGATTCTTCATGGATTAGAGATATCTTCTCAATCTGTTCATCAGAGTTTTTCATTAGCTCTTTCTCCATAGAAATTTTGTCATTTGGTTGGGCAGTCTCTTGCTGAACACCAGATTGGACTCTACGATCTTCATCCTTGGACATGTTTTCGAAAGTGTTGACAATCTGAAAGATCGTTGAGTACCAATCGTTGTTGGAGGATGAAGGAATGTTGGTCAACAGTGCTTGAGAAGATGGAGACATCTTATTATGGACTTGATCATCATCAGTGGTAGTGTGAACAGATTCTACGAT
This sequence comes from Panax ginseng, assembly GCA_020205605.1. Taxonomy (NCBI): domain Eukaryota; kingdom Viridiplantae; phylum Streptophyta; class Magnoliopsida; order Apiales; family Araliaceae; genus Panax; species Panax ginseng. Next base: position 62,465,322 of record CM035137.1, read on the forward strand.
CAGTGTATTTGCCATATTCCTTTTTCCATCAGAGTCCACTCTACGATCATAAGGAATATTATGATTTTCAGCATGTCGGTAGATCTTGTAGTGGGGCTTGTCATTGATCATTATGGTGGCAAACTTCTTTATCCTAGGGAAGTTTTGTGACACCAGTTCCAAATTTGGAAATTGAGAGTAGCACCAGCTGAAGTAACTTTCATCTCTCTCAGTGTGTGCCTTTAACCGTGGCATCCATGGGAAGAACCACCTCATCAGAAGGTCTTCAAAATTGTACAGTATAGTTGTGCAATCTAACTCCATATTTCTCCAGTTATGAAGCACCTCTTCTATAGTCATCCTTACAACTCGAAGTTGTTCATTTCCATCATTTATCCATCTTGATGCTGTCTCTGCTGGTGGCTCATCAAAGACTTCCATTACAATTCTTCTGCTAATTCTGGCCGGAGAGAGAACATGATAGTATTCTAGTTCCTCAGATTCCTGATGTGTAGAATCAGAATCTTCCTCTATCTCTTCCCTTTTTGAGCTTGAATTTTGATGATTCCTTTCATCAGATTCATCAATGAATTGTTCTTGCTGAATTTCATTTTCAGAGTCTTCTTCAGCAACATCGTTGTTGGATTCAACTTCTTCATTACTAGTCTCATCTTCAGCACTCTCTTCCTGTGACTCAGATCCATCATCACTTAATTCAATGATTTCAGTAGATTGATCATTTCTCTTCTTTGAGACAAATTGAGCAAGTAGTCTTTGACTCTTCCTTCTTCTGGGAGGTTCAACTATGGGTGAATCAGATACTTCTTCTTCTTCATACTCTGAGGTCTTTGAGTCATCAGACAAGCTTTCTTGATTTTCAGCAATAGTATGGGCATATTTTTCTTCCCTCGGACTCTACATCTTTTGAGTTTGTTAGGCGTTTCTTTGTAGAAGATATTGTTGTGTCAACCTGCAGCCTTTCTTTATCATCAGAGTGGATGCTCTGAGACTTCTCCTTAGGGCTTGCACATTCCTTTCCTTCATCATCAACCTTGGCTTTTTTTTTCATGGATTCAACTTCTTCCTTATTGTAGAACTTGCTTATTGAGGATTCAGTCTTTGAACTTTCAGTTACTTTCTCATCTTCAGACTCTTCATGTTTTTCTTGGTTGGATGGACTTTCCTGGGGAGCTGGGGCTGAGGTTGTGTCAATCTGCAGCCTTTCTTTATCATCAGAGTGGATGCTCTGAGACTTCTCCTTAGGGCTTGCACATTCCTTTCCTTCATCATCAACCTTGACTTTTTCTTTTATGGATTCAACTTCTTCCTTATTGTTGAACTTGCTTCTTGAGGATTCAGTCTTTGAACTTTCAGTTCCTTTCTCATCTTCAGACTCTTCATGTTTTTCTTGGTTGGATGGACTTTCTTGGGGAGCTGGGGCTGATTTCTTTATCACTTTTACTTTCTTCTCGGGTGGTTCTTGAAGTAGTCTGTTATTCCTTCTTTTTGGGTTTTCAGCAGTTGATTCTGGTTTCTCTGCTGCTCCTTGTTTCTTCTTGTCATTGGAGACATGGCTTGACAAAACCTTTGAATTCTTCACACTCTTAGGAATCTTCTTTGCTGATGTGACAGCAACTGATGCAGAGTCATCAGACTCATAGCTTTCCACCTCCTTTGCTTTTCTCTTCTTTGTAGAGTTCTTTCTGCTGCTTCCTGTTGTAGTTAGCCTTCTATTCTCCTTTGGGTTTTTCTTCCAATTCACGAACAGTTGTGGAGACATTACTTTGTGAACGTTCAAGGGTTCTCCCTCATCATCCTTGATCTTGCTTCCCAGCCTTTTCTTCATCATAATACTCAGCAGTTTTCCATGAAACACCTTTGTAAGTGGTTTTTCTGTAGACCTCTTCAACTCAGCCTTTTCCACCCATTTTGAGATTTGATCGAACATTATAGCTCCAAAGTTTATTCATTGCTTCAGAACTATTGCAGACATAATCTTCAGTTGTTGATCAAGCACAGTGTCATGAGAAGTATCCTTGCATAGTATACATTTGCCTACTATTTCAGCAAGGAACTCGAATTCCTCTGGAAACTCCTTTTTCTTTATGTCCTTCAGACTAGGGTTTCTTTGGTACCCCATAATCTCCTTTGCTTTCTCAGTGTCAATCTCATCAAGGCTTTTCAGTCCTAGGTCAGGAAAACCTAGGCATTAGTTGATATCGAATGATTTCAGTTTTAGAGACTGACCTTTAACCTTGGTTGAAAGAGTTTCGACATTTACGGATGCATTTGAGTAGAATTCCTTAACCAGTTCAGTGTATACTCGAGTTCTTGCCTCAAGACATTCTGAGAATCCAGCTTTCTTCACGAGTTCATGAATGTCTTTGAACTTCTTTTCGGATTTCTCAAATGACTTGGTTCCGAGTTGAATGCCAGTGATTACTCGCCAATCTTCCATTTGAATGATTCGAGGAATATGGATATTGATTCAGGGAGATTTATGGATTATGGATGATTGTGATTTGAACTCTGGAAATTTTAGTGGTTTGGTTTCGAAGAGAATTCTAGGGTTTAAAAATGGGAGGGAGAGAGGTTCAAGAGGTTCTGATAACTGTTTGCAGATTTGAATCTGTCTTTATGGTAGTTCCTTCTGACTCTGCATATTCTGTGATGTGTCACCCAGTCATTGGTTGCACGATGCCTAGTAACAAGTTGTAACTCCACAGTAACTTGTCAGTTAGCTGTCTCTTTTAGAAGAGTGGACATTTGATTAACGTGGATTGACCTTTGACCTCTTGAGTTTGTAGAGTAACATGATAGGACAACTATTGACTTTATGTTTTCCTTTGTTGACTCAATGATCAATTCTCTAAAAGATGTTGCAGTGGATGGTTTTGACATTACTTCTCATTTTAAACCTCCATGCCTCATCCATGGTTGTGCTTTATGAAGCCTTGGGAACTTTCCTTCATTAGGATATCTTTCCAACCAGCATTCAAGCTTGTCTTCCTCATTTTGAATGATTGAGCAATTTTCCTGTTCTTCAAACTCCTCATAAGTTAGGAGTAGCCTCTTATAGGACTGCGATCATCGAGTCTGCTTCTACGATCGCTGAGGTTGCACTACGATCGTGGAGTTCTCTTCAACCTTTACTCTACGATCATTGACTGACTTGATCCTTAAGATTAACTTGATTAAGCAATTCTTCTGGGTTAAGGTAGCTCAGGAAGGGCCAACCACTTAGAGTGAGCTAAGGGTTAGGTTTGTCCCTGAGGCGCTTTCCAGATGAAGTACTTTAGAAGTGATTTGCACTGATATCTCATTTGACCTTTTCTAGTGGTGAGGTCCTTTACCAACTTTAGACAATTGTATTTGTTGTAATCGTGGTGTCCTTCTGCTATTCCACTGTGATTAGATGTTTGATCATAGGCTCTCCACAATTTTGAGTTGGGTGGCTGAAAGGTTATCAGTAGTACGTTTTGAAATGTTCCTACTGACTATGGATCTTTATTTGGTTCATCAGCCACAAAGCTTTGGGACTCTGTAGCTGGTACACTGCTTCATAGTATATCTCAGTATTATTGTTCCTTAACATATCACTGCTCCCCATGGTTGATGATGTCTTCTCAGATAGATGTGATTCCCTTTTCTTTATGTGTATTAGAAGACAACCTTGCATATCTCGTTCTGACTGGAATCACCAAATCTTCTTATATAGTAGAAATGGGCATCTTCACGGTTGATCATTTTACGATCCTTTGACAGCACTACGAACGTAGTCTTCTTTCACAGTTTGTACTTGTGGAGTTCTGCTCCCGTAATGAGTTCCTCATGCTTGATACTCGATGATCCTCTGTGGTGAGCTTCTGTGAGGAGTCTTCTCTTATGACCTACTTTGAATGATTGAGCGTCTAAGACCCTTTTACATCTTTGGTTGAATGACTTGCTTCCTTATAAGGATCATCAACAATGTGAGCTTCATTCAGATTAGCTCAGCAAGTCTTCCAGGACAGGCTTTGACAAATAGGAGTTTTATCATAATCATTTACAAACAGGTCTTAAGCCTTACATTGGTTGAATTTTCTTGATCAAGTCTTCGCTTGACATTCCTTAGTAATGGTCGGATGGACCGGTACACTGCAGTTATAAATTTCTATTTTTGGTACCCATGGTTAAATGGGTCCTGCTAGGTTAGTTTTCTAAACCCCTGTTCCTCATATATTTGGATAATCATCATATTGATCACCGTCAGTCATATTCATGCATGTAACTAATTTAGATAATATATTTTGAGATGCATGATGGTGAGTGTGTGTGAGATTTGCTATATTAATAAACCAATCTTTTTCTTTGATGGCTTCATCATTTGCTAGGTTATGTTCATAGGGTTTAAATGTTCACAGAGTGAGAATCAACTCTATAATTTATTTATATCTAGTTGATTCCTGGAGGTGATCAGTTTCTACGAATCTTCAAGATGCTCTTGTAGAACTGATCATACTCTGTGTGTTATTAAACACTTAGACCATAGGTTGTACATACATACTAACCCATCAGCAAAGATTACTTCACATAAAATTATTTTAACCTGTGATGCTATTATGACCCATTTCAGATTTCTTTCAAGACGTCATCTTCAACCTAAAACTTGGATGGAGAGAAAGTTTATAGGCATTTGAGTTTCCACCCTCAGTGTACTTTCTCTCTTCACCTTTTTAGGTAGATTATAATTCCTTGAAAGAATACTGTTATAGTTCATAAGGGATGCAATCATGAGGTACATATTTATGTAAGTGAGGAACCGTACCTTTTTACTGTCAGTTTCTTAACAGTCATTTATCTACGACATACTGAGTTTAGGCATTGATGTGCATAGTTTCTCAATTTCTCCTGACAGCTAGCTGCTCCAATTGACCTTCAATCAATCAGTCATGGTCTTGAAAATGCAATCTAAGAGAATATCAGCATCTCTAGTCCTTTGACTTCCTTGAGTTCACAAGGTTTATATCCAGCTGCAGGTTGGCCAAACACATGTTTGAGAAGTTCTTCTTTCTTCTTTGGATAAGCATTGCTTAGCATGTATGACCTTTTCATCTTTTCAGGTTGGTGGATGTTTGATTCTTTTCTGTTGATGTCTCCTGAGCTTTCTAGCCTGGTCTTCACACTGCAAGATTGACCGTGAGTAGGGATTGGTCTTGTTGATATGGCAATCAAGAATATGGACCAATCTGAGCAGCTTCAGGTGTATATGCACTTTTACCTGTACACAATATTACCAACGTGTGAGCTCATCTGCATATAACAAGTGACTTACTATTAAACTCATTTTAGAACAATGTTTGTGCTTAGGATCAGACTCAAAGCGATTAGCTTTCGAATATAGCATGAGAACCTGCTCTGATGCCAATTGTTAGTTCCCAGTAGACACAATAGATCTAGAAGGGGGGGTTGAATAGATCCTTTTAATTTCAAATACTTTTCTAGTTTATTTTGTATTGCTAATAATTTAGCATATGACAAACATAAGAATCTTTTCAAGCACAACGGAATAAGTAAAAGATCCCCTTCATTGATATATTCATAATCATACATACATTGTTCGTAGAGTTAGTTCAGTGGTAAGAAGTTAAAACATATATAGCAGTTATAGCAGTTAATGTATATAATGTAAATGACAGAAAGTAAAAGACACAAAGGGTTTTAAGTAGTTCAGAGACTCAAGCTCTTAATCCACTCTTCTTCTTTCAACTAGCAGGATTTCCACTAAGGAAGGGCAGCACCCTGAATCACTAAGATTCCTTCAAGGCCAGCAGCCTTGGGACTTCAGTTCACTAAGAACTCTTCAAGGCCAGCAACCTTGGAACCTCTCTAGTTCCCTTGGAACTCTTCAAGCCCAGCAGGCTTGGAATCTTTATTTAGTCCCTTCGGACAAGGACCCCTCAGGCTCTGGCTTCTTGTTGGTATAGTTGTTGATGTTGTTGGAGCTGAGCTGCTAAGATGTCATTAAGCTATGAACATCTTCTGTACTTAGCAGCTTGGTGTGGTCCTCTTTGCATTCTACTTCGAGTCTGGACCACATCTTTTTTGGTGCAGCTGATCTTTACTCTTTTCTACTCATCTTCATCTGTTGTTAGCTGTGCACCATTACTATCTGGATTTGCTAAGTCCCTGAACCCTTCTTGAATCTTTTACAGACATGGTTCTGCACTTGTTCAGTTTCAGCTTTAGGTTCATGGTGATTCGTAGAGTGGCTCTCCTGATCTTCTTTGTACTCTGCCACTTTTCTAAATACTATCTTTTTGGCCTTCTCGGCTCTAAGCTTGGCTTCCATCTTCAATGGCATTCTCATCTTTGTTGATTGAAGCTCTAATCCGTTTCAGTCCTTCTTCAAGGCTGCTTCACTTCCACCTTGGTAGTCTCACTTTCACTGAGACTTGTCCTGTTGATCTTTTGGTGAAACTCGTAGAGTCAACAATAACATTCAACAACTCAACGATTCTGCAACATAGCAGTCATCAGCACCTCTTGATCTTTGAAGCTCTATTGATTTATACTCCTTCCCAATCTTCCCGTTTGAAAGTAGCCATTGAAAGCCATTCAAATTGCCTCACAGATCTCGAGTTATTTGATGTAGACTGCAGATGTGACATGACATCCCCTTTTCTGACTTTCTGACACTGCAGTCTACTGTTTCACCTACCCCGTCAGAGATGTCACTTTCATGTCTCGGGCAGGTAGTCAACTTTATTTCTTCCTTCTGATTTCTAGATCAGAGATTGTCCTTTTGCATCGATGCTCTCAATAAGCTCTATTCGAATATCAATCTTCAGATTGTGACGTTGCCAATTGTTGATCAATTTCGCAATCAATGAATACGTGCAAGTATACACGGTCAACAAGTAATAAAGTGAAAGTAGAGTATCGTTCCCACGAGGAATTATTTAATAAAAATCACCAAGTACTAATTCTTAACCAAACTAATTTTATTTAAACAACTATAAATTGTGATTTTTCTAATTAAGAAAACTAAATTAACAATTAAAAGAAATTATTCTAAAATAAATCAAATAAACAAAACTAAGATTTGAATGAATTCAGATAAATAAGGATTAAGACTTCAATATCCCCAATTATGAACTCTAAATCAATTATCCAATTATCCCAATATTTATGCCTACTAAATTGTTAACAGGAATTCTCAAATGCCAAAAGTCCTTTTCCAAGTGATCAATTGCCTTCTATTTAATCCAGATTAATCTTGTTATATTCCTATGCAAAATAATTGAATTAAACTCTTTTCAATCCCAATTCCTTATGTGTAACATGCAGTGAACAAATATTTCTATTCAATTCACAAACCTAATTATTCACTTTGCAAATAACTAAGTCACATGATATCATGCCCAGTTCTAACCCTAGAATTCCTTTTTTAATTCCTTCTAGAGTAACAAGGTAATTACTGATCAGATAATTAATCAATAAGCATAAGGCAAGATAAACAACTCACTTTGACACAAATAATTGGAATAAATCAAATAACTAATTTATAGACATAAAAGATTCAATTGGTAGTCTTAATAAAAGAGTTAGTTCATAATTAATGAATTAAAACCAAGAATCCACAACTGAATAGACATTAAAAGATAAAAGTATGATAAGAGAAGAGAATAGAATCTGTTGTCAGCAAATCTGATGCTCCCCTCTTGCTCTTGATCTACAGTGTTCTTCAATTTTCTTCAATCTCCAATGGCTAATTAAGAACTAGGGTTTATATTCTAATCTAATGGAGTGTTTTATCTAGTCTAATCTATGTAATCTCCCTTTATTTTATGCCTTACATCATGTATTTATAGGTTACAGGTCCAATTTTTAGCTAAGGAACAAACCCAATCCAATTTGGAGTCAAAAAGGTGTCAAAATTCGCCCCAAAACGCGTCCAAGCCTTGCCAGGACCTTCCCCAGCCTTGATCTTTGGTCACGGGTACTACCGAAGTCATCCCCCAGCGCCTCGGCTTCTGGCCGCCACTTCAGGACATTTTCTGTTCCGACGTCCTTTGGGAAAATGGCCATAACGTCTTCCTCCGAACTCCGATTTTGATGATTTAAGATGTTCTGGAAAGAGGAGACGTAGATCTACAACTTTCATTCTTTGAGTGTTTCGAAATAATGTCCGGAGAAATACTCAAATTGGCTCTGAAGTGACTGATGTGTAAATGGCAAGCCAAAAATGCAAATCTAGTCACCCCGAACGTCGATCCAAGTAACTTTTGTCCCAATTCCTACAAAACAACGTAAAACATGCATGAAAAGACACAAACACTTAAAATCAACCAAAAGATTAAGCTCAAACGCACTCAATTATGAGTATAAAACTCACTCATCAAATACCCCCAAACTTAAACCTTTGCTTGTCCTCAAGCAAAAACACAAAAGAACAAAAAATAAACAAACTAACTCAACTACATGAATGCATATGCATTATCTACTTCCTAATATACCTACGAACCTAGTAATAAATCAGTATAATATATAGCAACAGGCCTCAAAGATACTAATGATACTCAAACAATATATTCAATCAAGTCAAAATCCAAAACTCTAACCAATTAGTCAATCCAAACCTGTCATCACCCATGTTGTGCGTGTGTGCTTGTTAACCATTCTAACCAACCACAATTCAAGATAATCACATAACAAACTTCTTAAAAGGGAAATTTCAGTTCCAATTCAATTACTTTTGTGAACATGACAACTCCGGTTAAAACTAAGTAATTATCAAGTCTTAGGGTAAATACAAGATTTATCTATACTTTTATTCAAGCCGAGGGCATTTTTGCTCTTTCTCGTGTTTTATTCATTTTTTTTTCTCATGGTTGTGCAATGTCCTATTCCCTTAGGCTTTTCAGTGCTACCTTAAAGAGCTTTCGACCAACGACTCCCAAGCCATTAAGACCTTAGGGCGCTAGGTGTAAAGACAATCCCCTTGGGCTTACTTACTCAAGTAACAAACGCCACAAAACTAGACAAGCATGTCACGGTGTTTATTCTCTTTTTTTCTGGATTTTTTATTCTTTTTTTTCTTTTCATCATTTCTTAATTTTTTTCTTTTTTTTTTCATTTTCATTTTGTATATATATATCCCATAGATTCCCCCAAACTCAAGCTTTTACGTCATTCCAACCTTTACCGTCAGTTCACTAATTTCTTTAAATTTTAACCAAGATTTTCCCTCAGAAACAAATTATGAAACCCTTGAACCAAGTGGATTAAAACAGTTAAACTTTAAGTGCTAACCGGTTACATAAGTTTAAGACAGGCTCAGATTATTAAAATTAGAACTCATCATCAATTATCAACACTGTTCAAGTTAACATGCAAAACCAATCTTATCATAGGCTGAGCTAAGACCACACCAACCGATAACACAAATTCATGCAAAAATAAAAAAAAATGCAATTATAGTACATGAACACATACTAATGCAACACATATATGAATATGTAAATAACTACCATGTATTATATGCAACCTAAAAAAACACAATACTAACATATAAAAAAAATGAACTACCATGCAGATAACTAATTATATGCAGTACGACACTAAAATGCCCCCAAACTTAAACTAGACATTGTCCTCAATGACTAAGATAGAAAAATTAAAGCAGAGGACTTCCCTGAAAATATAGCAATCTTCCTCCTTGTCCGCTAAGTTTGGAGAATAGGCTAAACAAATGGAACAAATTGGGCACCACACTTGAATTTGACTTGAATAACCTGTAAACCATGATAGAAACAATTTTATTAAATTCTAAATAAATGAAAATTCAAAACTACTAATATAAAACCTAATAAAAACTAAAAATAAAAATTAAACTTGGGTTGCCTCCCAATAAGCGATTGTTTTATAGTCTCAGCCTGACTTCTTCAATTCTCTATCCAATTCCCCTACGAAAATTGAGGAATCCTCTATCCATCAGTAGCAATGTCTCTTTTGGGAGGTTCCCATTAGCAAAAATCCTTGAATTAAAGTAACCTAGCATGCTCTTTGGAGATAGGTTCCTTATTAAGAACGTCCAACAACTAGGTGTTTTCTCCATTATGTCTATAATCAGATTGGGGCATTGAAGCTTAATAAACATAATGGAATCTTCCTTTATCTTCTCCTTTTCATCCCACCATGACTCCACAACTGTACTAGCTCTTATGTCACAAAGAGCTTTGCTGACGACATAACTGCTAATTGGGCATGGTTTTGCAAAACTGCCCGGATTATTGAACTTTGGTGGAGGAGGCACATGGGATACTAATAAAATCGGTTCATCTTAGTTGAATCTTACAATTAAATCTTCGTCGATCTCCTTTTCTTGATTCCTAATTGTTTCCTCTCTTTCAACATCTTGTCGCTCATCTAGTTGCAGATTTTGTTCGGGCTCTCCATCAGTCTCGGAATCCATGTCATAGGGCCAAGTGTATTGAGGACGGTTGTTCAATGCATGTGCTATCTGCCCCAATTGATTTTCTAGATTCTTGATCGACACACCTTGGCTTTGCATATTCAGCTCTATTTGATTAAATTTTTTTTCATTTTCCTCGTTTTTTTTTTCCAGAAGCTTTAATAAATCTATCCAAGGCTTCTTCAAAACTTGATTTCCAATCTGGTTGTTGTGTCTGATTTTGAAATTTGGATGTATTTTGTTGTCTCGACGCTTGAGCTTGATTGTTACTCCATGAAAAATCCGTGTGATACCCCCAATCCTGATGATAGTTGTTGGGATAGACATAATTGTTGGGGTAATCACCACTATACTGTACCTGCTCAAAACTGATGGCGCATCGATGACTCGTATGATTTCCAACACAATAATCACAAGTAACTGCCACACTTTGACGACGTTGAGCTTCAAAAGCTTCTAAACTCCTCGAAAGTGTCTCAATCTGTGCTAACAATGCAGAAAATGTATTAAGTCCATCAATCCCTGTTTCCCTTGGTTGAGTCATGTACGTGTATGGCCATTGATACGCAAAGCCATCCATGGTACCTAAAAAGAGAGAAATATAGGAAGAGAATTAAAAATAAAAATAAAAATGTTTAAATTAAGACTAATTTGATTGAAATTAATATTGGTAAAAAAAATTATTAAATTAATTCCCGTGAATGACGCCTTGAAAACTTGTTGATCGATTTACAATCAATGAATACGTGCAAGTATACACGGTCAACAAGTAATAAAGTGAAAGTAGAGTATCGTTCCCACGATGAATTATTTAATAAAAATCACCTAGTACTAATTCTTAACGAAACTAATTTTATTTAAACAACTGTAAATTGTGATTTTTCTAATTAAGAAAACTAAATTAACAATTAAAAGAAATTATTCTAAAATAAATCAAATAAACAAAACTATGATTTGAATGAATTCAGATAAATAAGGATTAAGACTTCAATATCCCCAATTATGAACTCTAAATCAATTTTCCAATTATCCCAATATTTATGCCTACTAAATTATTAACAGGAGTTCTCAAATGCCAAAAGTCCTTTTCCAAGTGATCAATTGCCTTCTATTTAATCCAGATTAATCTTGTTATATTCCTATGCAAAACAACTGAATTAAACTATTTTCAATCCCAATTCCTTATGTGTTACATGCGGTGAACAGATATTTTCATTCAATTCACAAACCTAATTATTCACTTTGCAAATAACTAAGTCACATGATATCATGCCCAGTTCTAACCCTAGAATTCCTCTTTCAATTCCTTCTAGAGTAACAAGGTAATTACTGATCAGATAATTAATCAATAAGCATAAGGCAAGATAAACAACTCACTTTGACACAAATAATTGGAATAAATCAAATAACTAATTTATAGACATAAAAGATTCAATTGGTGGTCTTAATAGAAGAGTTAGTTCATAATTAATGAATTACAACCAAGAATCCACAACTGAATAGACATTAAAAGATAAAAGTATGATAAGAGAAGAGAATAGAATCTGTTGTCAACAAATCTGATGCTCCCCTCTTGTTCTTGCTCTTGATCTTCAGTGTTCTTCAATTTACTTCAATCTCCAATGGCTAATTAAGAACTAGGGTTTATATTCTAATCTAATGGAGTGTTTTATCTAGTCTAATCTATATAGTCTCCCTTTATTTTATGCCTTACATCATGTATTTATAGGTTACAAGTCCAATTTTTAGCGTAGGAACAAACCCAATCCAATTTGGAGTCAAAAAGGTGTCAAAATTCGCCCCAAAACGCGTCCAAGCCATGCCAGGACCTTCTCCAGCTCCCCTACGCTAGGCACGGCGCTGAGAAGATGTCCCCTAGTGCCCCGGCGCAGCAAATAGGCATGAAATGGGCTCCTCGGCGCTAGCCACTTTTCTGACATTTTCTGCTCCGATGTCCTTTGGTAAAATGGCCATAACTTCTTCTTTCGAACTCCGATTTCGATGATTCAAGATGTTCTGGAAATAGGAGACGTAGATCTACAACTTTCATTCTTTGAGCGTTTCGAAATAAGGTCCGAAGAAATACTCATATTGGCTCTAAAGTGACTGTTGTATAAATGGCAAGCCAAAAATGCAAATCTAGCCACCCCGAACGTCGATCCAAGTAAATTTTGTCCCAATTCCTACAAAAAAACGTAAAACATGCATGAATAGACACAAACATTTAAAATCAACCAAAAGATTAAGCTCAAACGCACTCAATTATGAGTATAAAACTCACTCATCACCAATGCCTCAATCTTTAGTTGTTCGAACTCTACGATTCTGATGCATATATTCTTGGACCTAATCGTAGTGTCTTGTTGACTGTTGCTTCTTGACTTGTGGAGTTAAACTATGATCTTGAAGAGTGTTAATTAGATCTCCAATGTGGAACACCTCTTCCTTCTCTAGTGCAGTGCTTCAACACTTATGTTTGCCTCGACTGTTCTCAGATACTGATGGCTTAACTTCTTACTCTAGCCCATTCTGAATAACAAGACACTTCAGATTTATGATGTGTCCAGCTTGCTTTCTCCTTGTGATCTCCCATTCACTTATCATCAATGGACTGACCCAGTGCTTAATCACTTTAGCCTTGTTATTCAGAGGCTGACCAGTATCTTTATGTATACTCCATCAGTTTCTTCTTTGTTTGGCAAACACTACGATCCTGGTTACTTTCAGGATCGTTGTCATCTTTCTACTTGACAGCCACTGCATATGCTGACTTTCCTTAGTCAGCTACTGAAGTCTTCTTATGATCATCTTGTGGAAGACTTTGCCTTGAATGACTTCTCAATTCAATCTGGATGTTGATTGAGTTGATGCTTAGATCTTCTATTAGCTTGCATTCCATTCGTTGAGTGCTTTCTGGCTTCCTTCAGGTGAGATGTATCTTTGCATTACCAACCAGAGGCTTCATTCCTTTGGATATTCTGGTAGTGCTCAATTGTTGAGAATCGTGTTTGCTCTACGATTCTACTGTGGCCTTGTGAGCACATCTGTTAAGGTCTTAGCTATGCACTCTACGATTCAGCTTCGGTTGTGCAGACACTACGACTTTGAGATCAGATCTTGATACAACGATTTCTGTCATTGTGCTTGTTGTCTTCATCTGATCTTGCTCGACTACGATCTCTGCCTTTGATACGATCAGTAGATTCTACGATTCTGAGTGCAGTCTATGATTCTTGAATTGGCTTTGACATTAGTAGACTCTACGACTCCGAGTGTAGTCTACGATTCTTAACTGGCTTTGGCAGATGCTCGGTTGACTCGTAGGCAGGTTGTCTGTACGATTCTAAACACTCACCCTTGCTATATCATGATAAACATTGCAGATTAGGATGAATACGTCAGATATAGGAAAAGACAAAGACAAGTCCAGCTTTGGATTATATGTGCAGCTAAGATTTTAACAGTAATGTATGATAATAACATTATATGTTAGATAGGATATTTATTCAGGTATTATGTGAAGGTTCTCGACCTTGGGATTAGTGTGTAATGTTTAATGTATAAACAATATATGTTTATATCTTCCGCAATAGTTATAGAAATAGTATACCAGATCCTTGGTGATTAGGACCGGGATTTGGGGATGCTACAGGATTATAGCTAATTCCTTGTTTTCATAACTAGGTCTTTGTTTACCCAACATAACATTCAAGTTTTCTTCACCATGTACAAATTTAGCTAGAGAGATTCTTAACGAGTCTATTTCTTTTTGGAGTTCATTAGTTGAAGGTGTTTTACTATGAGACTCGTCACTAAATGCATCAATACATACATCTCTCATCTTTATTTCATTTGTTAATTTTTCAACTTCATTATTAATTTTTTTACCTTGGTGAAAAGTATTTTTTTATAGTTCTCTAAATAATCATTTTTCGCAGCTAAGATTTTTCCTTCATTTGTATGTATTATTTTTTCTATTCCTTCTTTTCATCTATTAGTGATTCGACTTCACCCATTAAAGTGTTCACTAGGTCTTTTAAATATACATATTTTTTCTTTTAACTTTTCATTTTTTTGTTTTAAAAGACTGAAATCATAAAAAGATACCTCACTAGATTCACCTTCAAGTCCCATGAAGCATACTTGAGCTATTTCATCACTTGCATCAATCTCTACTTCGGATTCTTCATCATCACTCCACGTCAAGAAAGCTTTGTTTTTTTTGAAGTCCTTAGAGCCTAGCTTTCCTTTGTTTTTCAACTGGAAGCAATCCTTTTGAAGTGACCTGGTCGTCCACATTCAAAACATATTTCTTCAGCTGGCTTACCTTTGAGTTTGTTTGGATTGAGAGCATTCTTCCTTTTGTTCTTACTTTGAAGTAATCCTTTGAGTCTCCTTGAGATCATAGCTATTTCATCGTCTGAATTATCTCAAGTTCCTCTTCAATTCCTACATTAAGAGCTAGCACTTTTTTTTGAGGAATTTCTTCCTTATCATCATATCTATTTAATTAGTGTTCATATTCTTCTAATTCACCAAAGAGAGTTAAAGTATCCATCGATGAAATACTAACAGAATCTTGAAGAGTAGTGATTTTAGTTATAAACCGCTTAGGCATAGCCCGAAGTAAATTATGATTGATCTCACTTTGTGGGATTGATTTGTCAAGAAGCTTTAAGGAGTTTATACGGACTAGGAATCGTGCTTGAGCCATTTTGATTGTTTCGTCTTTCTCTAGTTTAAACATTTCATAGTCATGCATAAGAATGCTTATCTTGACTTCTCGTACTTTGGATGTACCTTCATGACTCACTACTAGAGTATCCCATATCTCCTTTATTGTGTTTCATGATGAGACTATCTATTTCGGATTGTACCATACCGCTAAAAACCGTATTTATAACCTTTGAATCATAAGAAAACATATAGGTTTTGGTTAAGTCCATTTCAAATAGAGTCTTTGGAGTACCATCATTTTCCCTTGGAATGACCAGTCCATTCTCTACCACCCACCATTCCCATGGATCCCGTTTTAGTTAGATCCTCATTCAGAATTTCCAGAAGTTATAATTCTCCATTCCATAGAGCAGTGGAGGTCGATTCATTGATTGTCCTTCTTGATGAGTGTTCCCGAATTGTGCCATGTTAGAATCTTACACTACAAGTCACCTTTAAGACCAAGAAAACTAGAGCCAAACTCTGATACCAAATAAAATTTAAGTAGGCACACTTAGAAGGGGGGTTGAATAAGTGTGGGAACAAAAGATGTCAAACTTTTGCAACTTAAAAACTTCTTTTTTTAATACAGGATGTTGGATTGAATATCTATGTATACCAAATTACCAATACAAGATGCTGAATTATTTTTCTAGGTTTGCAGAATGATCAATGTGTAATGCAGGATGTTGAATAGAATATTCAAATTCATCAGATTATCAGTATATGTATGCAGGCTGCTGAATTAATTACTGGAATATTAGATTCTGAATCGAGGATGCTGGATTGACTATTTAACCAACTGGATGATAAACTTAGTTAACTTAGTGATAAAGAGTAACACAATAAGCAATCACACAAACACAAGGATTTTTACGTGGTTCAACTACTACCCTCTATAATAGTAGCCTAATCCACGTCCAATACCAACTAGTATTGGAGACTCACTTTTATTACTTTACTTCAATTAAAATACAAGTTTCAAACACTTGAGCACTCTTGCTCCTTGTGCACCTACACACCCTTAAGCACCTATGCTTCCTCAAAATTGTTTGTAAAATTACCTTAATCCAAACCGGATTAACAAACAAATTTAGATAGTATCAAGTATATAAGATTCAAATTACAAGTAGAGATCTATTGATCAAAGTAATTAATCACTTAGCTATGCAAGGCTCTAGTATGCAATGATGAACAAGAAAGATACTGCCAGTAATATGCTCCAAAAACAGTACAGAAATCTTTTAACCCAAATAGATAACTTCTTCAATTTTGTTCGCGACTGATTGAAGATTGTATGAAGAAGATTCGGTGAAAAAAAAAATAGAAGTTGCAAACATATTCTTTATATGATTAACTCTTTATGTTTTTCGTGTTTTTGCTTACTACCAGTCCATTCTTTTTTATAGACATACTGAATATCTTACCGTTGCTGATATGCTTGAATTACTCTTGGACCGTTTGATGTAATTAAAGCAGAATACATAATTAACACAGATTATATGTGCTGATTGAGGAAAACTGATTTTATATCCTTATTATATGCTCATCACGTGATATGTTCAAATCCACTACCATTCCCAGTCATATATTTTATATAAGGCGTTGTCAAGTGAGATTTAATGTATTAGCTAGATTTATGTTATATAACAGTAATCACGTAGCTTAATTTATGGAAACACAATACCACATGATTTAAAATCAGTTTGATATACTTTCTATAATGTCATGCAATCTCTCAAAAGACACAAAAACCTGTAATGCACTAATTTATTAAAGATGATTACCATATGAATATTCAATATAAAAGATTTAGCATTAATTAAGTTTGTGGGAGATCTTATTACATCTTTTATTATACCCTTAGATTATGCAGTCATTTGACTCACGAATCACTTTATTATTGCAGTGAATTCTCTAGAGGACTTACATCTTTCTAATAATGTTTAGATTCCCAATTAATCCAAGATTTGTAAAACTCTTATATACCCAGTTTTATTTACTTAGAGTATTTCCATGTAGAAAATCTATATGCAATGTAAATGACCTAAAGTTGTAAGACCACAACTTTTTATGAATAAAGATTTAATTTTCTCTAATTATTATTTTGAATAATAAGGTGTTGATTTGATATAATGCTTTAGTTATGGGTGATATGTTCAAATTTTGCAAAGTAATGAAGTTGTCATATAATATTCTTTTTTGTCGAGAAATATTCTTTTTTTCGGGAAATATTCGTATGACTGCGCAATCATTGATGGACTACATAATGGAATAACTATCGAATATAGAAAGCGACAGAAATAACATTTTTATAAAAATAATGACAAAACTTTTACCATTAACTGTTGAAATACCCGTGATAAAGTACAAGATGTCTGGCGTGGGCTACGAGTACACCAGGTATTGCACAGTATTTTGGATTATTGATTCTTACGTAAGAAGTCACTTAGTAATTTCCACAGTAATTGTTGTATAGTATCTCATATTATTGATTCAATTATTATCATAGTATTATCTGCATAATATTTTATATTATTAAATCAATAATTGACACGACACAATTATTCATATTATTAGTTAGGATTATTGGCAATGTCTAGAAAATTCTGTCGAGGAAAGGGGTTAGGTTATATAATTGCGCGCTTGTAAGGATAAATCTTTATCGGAAAGCCCCATCTTTCCTGAGAATGATCTAATTGTTAATATTGTGAGCTTATAATATTATTTATGAATAATTATTATGTTGTGGATATTGCTTCAATTTTGATATAAATGAATGAATTTAGCATGAAATATTTGTTGAAAGTTTGACAATTATCTTCTCCGATAAAATATTCATTCAAATATATTATTATAATATTACCTTTTTTATAATTTAAATGGTAATATTATTATAATAATATATAAGTTTTAGCATGTGAATAAAAGTGGAGTGAAGGTTATCATTCCTTTCGTGCACGTCTCCTTCTCCTGCAATTTTTTTTCTAAAGAGAAGGCTTACTAATCATTCTTCTGCAATGCAAATCCTTTCCAAATTTAGTGGGCCCTTCAAATTAAAATGTGAGCTATTCATTTTCAAATTCTCCTGCAGAATTGTTCCAAATGGTGGGCCTCACCAATTAAGAATTGATAGGTTATGCAAGTAAAAAAATGAGAAGTTGGGCAGGATAGGCGGAGGAGGAAAGGAAAAAAAAAGTTAGGCAGATGATATTGTTTCTTCCTTCGTGCTGTACTATAAAAGGGAGGTTACCCCTCCTTCCTAAACACACCAGAATCAGAGAATTCTTCTTCTATAATATTGTGCATATTTCTTTTGAGTGTAGCAAATAGTGCAAGTTTTCCTCAAGAATATCTCAGTTATTCCAGTCAGAACTACTTTCCTATTAAGGTAACGATATTATTTTTTTCATAAAGGATGTTATTTTCTTTCAATACTCGTAAATGATATTATTTCCTTCCATACTAGTAAAGAATATAATTTTCTTTCATACTCCATATTACTTAAGCGATATTATTTCATCTCATATTCCTAAATTTAAACTTACTATGGTAAGTATTTCATCTATAATTCCTGAAATGATTAGAAATTTCCTAAGGATTGCTCTTCATCTAATATCATTTCACTGGAATATTGGTCTGAAAATTTTTATTAAATTTTAACCTTTCCATGTCTGAGTATTATTCATACGGTACTATTTATGGGCACTATTCATATGGTACTATTCATACGATACTGTTCATACGGTACTATTCATGAGTACTGTTCATAACAGAGTCTAAGTTATCTTTTATGAATCTTATTCTTGAAATTGAATCCATGTTATGATCTCACTTGATGGATTCTTTATATCATTATCATCATCCTCATGCTTATATTTTGTTTAAAGTCAGCTTTGGCCTGTAGTGCATAGATGGATTATTGATTGGTATGATTATGACCAGGACTTGTGTATTAGTATAATCATGACCTGTAATGTTACAAACAAATAATGTAGTGAAAGTCATCTTTGGCCCGTAGTGCATAGATGGACATATATTTGGCATGATCATGACCACCGATGATACTAACGAATATCATTGGCCCGTAGTGCATGGATAATTCGTTGATGTGAAATATTTATTGATTATTGTTATATGGATAAAATATTGATGATGGACTTTTAAATCATAGAAGATGTTAGACTTTACGCTCTACTTGACTCTTCTAATGGATTACTTATTCCCTATGATTCTTGATTCTAAAACTTGTTGTTTATTGTATTCAATCAAAATTTTCCCTGTTGAGGACTAAGGATAATTTGTTCTACATTATCTTAGTCATAATATTCATTCTGGGCTAGTTGAGCTCACCCTTTTCCTTTTGGTTCCATTGTTCTTCTCAGGAAATGAGAATATAGTTGGGACTAGTCGGGGAATGGAGTGATGGTCCAAGATGGTTGATATAGTAGTCCTCACTATTATATAAAATAGTGTGATAATAATTGTAATGAGGACGTTATTTAAGTTTGGATATTGTCTACGAGATAATATTTATATTAGAACTCACAGCTTATGTTTTGTCGTATTTTACACGACAGTTAATAGTTGTATAAATGAAGTTGTATTTGATTTTTGTACCATGTATTTGGTGACTTAGAATGGGTTGTGTGGACCTATTTTGGGGGAGTCACAGTTGGTATAAGAGCTATAAGTAAGAGCCCCGAGCGTCTCGCAGGTGACTTCTTTATGTGGGATGCACCGAAGCCAGACTCACCGTAGGGGATGCCGTAAATAATGGTAGCAAGCTGATAGGTATCAATGTGAGGTGTTATCCAAGTAAAGGGATGAGAGTCACAGTTGGTACCAGAGCTTAGGGATATGATCTCTGGTGGAGATCTGGGATTAGAACTAGAAGGGGAGAGACGAGTAAATTTTTTACTAGTGTGTCCTACCTAAGCTTATTTGTTATTCAATTGGTTGGTCAGAATATAGGGATAATATGTGGCATGTCAATTAACCCTTTTTTTGTCGCAGTGTTTGAGAAAGAAATTTGAAAATTTTAAGATAAGCAATGGAGCACATGAGACCGTTGAGACACTGCCAATCAATAACCAGGATAATGTGCATTAGGAAGGCAATAATCCTCATATAAACAACAACACCGACCAAATGATGAACGATGGGATTTTTAGAAGCTTTCTACAATTCATACAACACCAAAAGAGAGAGACTTCTATTAAAAATGTAGGTGGAAACAATGGGAACTCACGGCTGGTCACTACTAAGCAATTCAAGGAGTTGGGACCACCAGAGTTTTTGGAAAAGCCAGAGCCACTTAAGGTAGAGGCATGGATTAAGTAGATCACCAAGATATTTGATGTCTTGGGATGCACAAAGGAGAAAAAGTTTCCCTTCGCCACCTTTATGTCGTGAGGAAAGGCAGATTACTGGTGAAAATCTATAAAACGTACCCATCTTTCTGCACTGAAGATGTCTTGGGAGAAGTTCCAAGAATTATTCAATGACAAGTACTTTCCAGAATATTCGTCACATGAAGGAGGTGTAATTCATCAAGCTGGAACAAAACAATATGATCGTATCGCAATACAAGGATAATTTTGCGGAGTTATCTCGATTTACATCCCATTTGGTAAATAATGAGGAGCGAATGACACGAATGTTTTTACGAGGTTTGAAACCTAAAATTCGTCAATTCCTCATTTCTCATAAACTTTATTTGTATTCAGATGTTGTGAATAGGGCTCAGTTATTGGAGCGCGATAATGAGTCAGCTCAACCAAATGATAACGACCAACAACACGATAATAATCGTACCTATGGCAACGGCCATCGGAACAATGATAACCATTATGGAGGAAATTATCATGCCAAAAATGGTAACCACTTTGGCGGTAATCATGGCCAAGATAATTGGAGAGGTGAACTAAGTGAGAACAACTTTAAGAAGAGAAGATTCAATAATGACAAAAAGACATCGGCAACAGCACCAGCACCCATTTCTAACGAAGGAGAACGACCACCGGTCGTATACTACAAATGCAGACAGGAGGGACACATCAGTTCAAATTGTACACAGCAACCCAAAGTGTGTTACAATTGCAGAAAAGAATGTCACATAGCTAGATTTTTTCATGTAGCGAAGTCAAGTTCAGCTGGGACGGTGGCACCAAAGGTTGTCCCGGACAAGTCAA
Organism: Panax ginseng; assembly: GCA_020205605.1. NCBI lineage: Eukaryota > Viridiplantae > Streptophyta > Magnoliopsida > Apiales > Araliaceae > Panax > Panax ginseng. The sequence continues at coordinate 62,486,667 of CM035137.1, forward strand.
AGTTGATGGTTTAAGGAAGAGCACTTTTCGTGACTTCCCAAATAGCGAGGAACCCGAACAACGTCGTCACGGGTAAGCTAATCATAAACGCCTACGAAGTCTATACCTTATTAGATACCGGTTCTACCCATTCTTTTATTTCACATGTTTGTTCTCAACGTTTGAACTTGACCCCTGAGAAATTAGACTTTGACTTATCTGTTGAAACTCCTTTAGGAGAAACTTTCGTTACATCCGCTATTTACAAATCTTATTTGATTCAAATCGGCACCCTCACATTACCTGTTGATCTCATCTCTTTGAAAATACTTGCATTTGATGTGATTTTAGGGATTGATTGGTTAACTACTCATCATGCAAAAATTGATTGTTTCGTAAGGTCATTAGTTTTCAAATTCCTAACTAACCTATTATGAGAATTCAAGCAACCACACCATTAAAGTCAATCACTATCATATCAAGCCACAAAGCCATTCGATTATTGAAAAATGGATGTCAAGCTTTCTTAAGCCCGTGTCAAGGATTTAAACAAAAAAAAGTTAGATTTTAATGATATTTCTATTGTTAATAAATTTTTTGACGTATTCCTGAAGAACTTCTTGGCCTACCCCCCAAACTTGAAATCGAATTTTGTATTAACCTTGAACCCGGTTCAAAACCTATTTCCAAAACCCCATATCGAATGGCTCTATTGAACTTCAAGAGTTAAAAACCCTACTACAGGAGTTGGTACCCAAGCCTCTATCTGGTGACTTCCTTTGTGGAATGCACTGAAGCCAGAATATCTGTAGGGGACACCATATTTGTACGGCAATAAACTGATAGGTGCCATTGTGAGGTGATATCCAAGGTTAGGATATGAGTCATAGTAGAGAGCAACCTAAGTTAGTAATCGAAATACATAGCTTTCTAGGCTTCGCTGGTTATTATGAGAGATTCGTAGAAGGATTTTCTCGAATTGCCACACCATTAAATCAGCTGACTCATAAAGATACAAAATTTGGATGGAATAAGAAATGTGAGAAGAGCTTCTAAGAACTCTAGAGGAAACTCATTTTAGCACCTATTCTGACAATACCATCCTGGAAAAGTGAACGTAGTAGCTGACGCGTTGAGTATAAGATCATATACGGGTACGAGTGTGATATTGTCAAACATAAAGACCCATTTTGTATAACTTACAAATGATGAAGATAGAGTTAAAGACTCTAGGGATTCATATGATGATGTCAAATATACGAGTAGAACCGACCTTAATCGATAAATTTAAAGTTGCTCAAGATACAAACCCGGAGCTGATAAATAAGAAGAAAAAAGTACAAGAAGGTGTTATTTCAGAAGCAAAAATTGTCGAAGAGAGGAAATCTCAACCCTCTATTTATTAGTCCATTTGAAATCCTCGACCGAGTAGGAACTGTGGCCTATAGTCTCGCTTTAATGCCAAGTATGTCTCGTGTTCATAAAGTTTTTCACATATCCATGCTACGTAAATATGTGAAAGACCCGAACCACATTATTGAATTAGAACCAGACAAGATAGTAGAAGATTTAACGTATGAGGAGGTACCTGTTAAAATCTTGGAAAAGAAGGAACATATTTTACGCTCAAAGGTTATACCTCGAGTCAAAGTTTTATGGAGAAACCACGATATTGAGTAAATGATTTGAGAGTTAGAATCTGATATGAAAACAAAGTATCCTCACCTATTCGACATACCAGGTACGTACCATAATTTCGAGGATGAAATTTCATAAGGAGGGGAGGTTGTAAGACCCCAAATTTTTATGAATAAAGATTTAATTTTCTCTAATTATTATTTTGAATAATAAGGTATTAATTTGATATAATGCTTTTGTTATGAGTGATATGTGCAAATTTTGCTAAGTAAACAAGTTGTCATATAATATTCATTTTGTCGAAAAATATTCTTTTTGTTAGGGAATATCCGTACGATGGCGCAATCATTGGTGGACCACATAACGGAATAAATGTCGGATATAGAAAGCGACAGAAATAACCTTTTTATAAAAATAACGACAAAACTTTTACCGTTAACTATTGAAATACCCAGTGATAAAAGTACGATGAATACGCTGCGGCTTATTAATAGCACACTTGATTGCATAAATTTCGATTATTGATTCTTACGTAAGAAGTCACTCAGTAATTGCCATGATAATTATTGTATAGTATATAATATTATTGATTCAATTATTGTCATAGTATCATCTGCACAATATTTTATATTATTAAATCAATAATTGACACGACACAATTATTCATATTATTAGTTAGCATTATTGGTAGTGTCTAAAAAATTCTATCGAGGAAAGGGGTTATGTTATATAAGTGCACGCTAGTAAGGATAAATCTTTATCGGAAAGCTCCTTCTTTCCTGGAAATGATCTAATTGTTAATATTGTGAGCTTATAATATTATTTATGAATAATTATTATATGGTGGGTATTGGTTCAATTTTGATATAAATGAAGGAATTTAGCATGAAATATTTGTTAAAAGTTTGACAATTATCTTCTCCGATAAAATATTCATTCAAATATATTATTATAATATTAATTTTTTTATAATTTAAATGGTAATATTATTATAATAATATATAATTTTTAGCATGTGAATAAAAGTAGAGTGAAGGTTATCATTCCTTTCGTGCACGTCTCCTTCTCCTGTAATTTTTTTTCTAAAGAGAAGGCTTACTAATCATTCTTCTGTAATGCAAATCCTTTCCAAATTTAGTGGGCCCTCAAATTAAAATATGAGCTATTCAATTTCAAATTCTCTTGCAGAATTGTTCCAAATGGTGGGCCTTACCAATTGAGAATTGATAGGTTAGGCAAGGAATAAAATGAGAAGTTGGGCAGGTTAGGCGGAGGAGGAAAGAAAAAAAAAGTTAGGTAGATGATATTGTTTCTTCCTCCGTGTTGCGTTATAAAAGGGAGGATACCCCTCCTTCCTAAACACACCAGAATCAGAGAATTCTTCTTTTATAATATTATGCGTATTTCTTTTGAGTATAAGAAAACTTTGAGTGTAGCAAATAGTGCAAGTTTTCCTCAAGAATATCTCAGTTATTCCAGTCCGAACTACTTTCCTACTAAGGTAAAGGATATTATTTTTTTCATAAAGGATGTTATTTTCTTTTAATACTCATAAATGATATTATTTCCTTCCATACTCGTAAGGAATATCATTTTTTTTCATACTCCATATTACGTAAGCGATATTATTTCATCTAATATCATTTCACTGGAATATTGGTCTGAAGTTTCTTATTAAATTTAAACCTTTTTATGTCAGAGTACTATTCATATGGTACTATTCATGAGCACTATTCATACGGTACTATTCATTATGGTACTTTTCATATGGTACTATTCATGAGTACTATTCACAACAGAGTTTAATTTCTTTTCTTTGTCCAAGTTATCTTTTATGAATCTTATTCTTGAAATTGAATCCATGTTATGATCTCACTTGATGGATTCTTTATATCATTATCATCATCCTCATGCTTATATTTTGTTTAAAGTCATCTTTGGCCTGTAGTGCATAGATGGACTATTGATTGGTATGATTATGACCAGGACTTGTGTATTGGTATAATCATGACCTGTAATGTTACAAACAAATAATGTGGTGAAAGTCATCTTTGGCCCGTAGTGCATAGATGGACATATATTTGGCATGATCATGACCACCGATGATACTAACGAATATCATTGGCCCGTAGTGCATGGATAATTCGTTGATGTGAAATATTTATTGATTATTGTTATATGGATAAAATATTGATAATGGACTTTTAAATCATAGAAGATGTTAGACTTTACGCTCTACTTGACTCTTCTAATGGATTACTTATTCCCCTACAGTTTCTGATTCTAAAACTTGTTGTTTATTGTATTCAATCAAAATTTTCCCTGTTGAGGACTAAGGATAATTTGTTCTACATTATCTTAGTCATAATATTCATTACTGGGCTAGTTGAGCTCACCCTTTTCCTTTTGGTTCCATTGTTCTTCTCAGGAAATGAGAATATAGTTGGGACTAGTCGGGGAATGGAGTGATGGTCCAAGATGGTTGATATAGTAGTCCTCACTATTATATAAAATAGTGTGATAATAATTGTAATGAGGACGTTATTTAAGTTTGGATATTGTCTACGAGATAATATTTATATTAGAACTCACAGCTTATGTTTTGTCGTATTTTACACGACAGTTAATAGTTGTATAAATGAAGTTGTATTTGATTTTTGTATCATGTATTTGGCGACTCAGAATGGGTTGTGTGGACCTATTTTGGGGGTGTCTTAAAAGCCTTGTATTGGAAAGTAATTAATGCAAAGATCTTACATTTTTCTCCTATGACTCAATTTGTCTTCCAGCCTTCAATAACTTCAAGACTTTATGTTTTCACCCTTAAAGTTCCTGTCATGGCATTACTTTTCCTGAAATTGCATAGAGCATGATTAGAGATATAATATGGTCATCACCAAAAAATTTAGGATAGAGTATGACATAAGTCAACAGTGTGTAACCCTAACCCATAATAAGACTCTTCTTATTTATAGATGTTGGCAACCCTCATAAATAATTTAAGAATAGGGTTTTATTTTATTAAACTCTTTTAATTAATTAAGCTCCTAATTCAATTAGGAACTTATGAGAGTACTTTTATTAATTAATTCTCAAACCCTTTTAGAAATTAAATAATAATAACAACAACAACAACAACAACAACAATAATAATAATAATAATAATAATAATAATAATAATAATAATTATTATTATTATTATTATATAATAAGACTCCTCTTATTAATTTATATTTAATATTTCTAAAATATTAAATAAGAAATATTAAGCTATTTGATTTATTCTATCACTATAGATTAAATTAAATATACTTAACTTATTTTACAATTATGCAATTGACTTCTTAAATAAATATTTTTCTTTTGCGGTGTGACCCTTTAGGTTCTCCATATTAAACCGATTGTAAATAAATCAATTAGAACAATTATAATCGTATTTAAATAAATAAATTAAACTATTTAATTCAGTTAAATAAATAATATTTATTCTACAATAAGGCCCTTAGCGATCAACGACTTTTCAGATAATATAGATTTTAACATTAATCACAAAATAACATTTCAGTGAATAATTATCATACAATTCAATCCTTCTACCGTACAGTGTCCCAATCAAATGTAAGACATGAAATTACTGTCAAGTCTTATTTTATTTTATTATTTGTATTTCGATTCTTTAATGCATAACTCTAAATAATGTAAATTAGAAACTACTTTCTAATTACATTCTGCCTTGGCCAAGGACTACTGAGTTGTCATTTATCGAATCACATAGGACATTCTCTCCTTTTACTAGGAGCGGTAGATTCTTTTTTGATTATTTACCTATCTCCATATACAACTTATTATACACAATCATACCCTTTGATATACCATAATGGTCTTAAGGAATATGTCAAAATATAACTCACCATACACAAGATATTATGATGATTTCAAGTCCAAGGATCACTTGTATTACTATCACTTAAGGAATTTCTATTGACATGCAAGTAACACTCCATTATGTATTCCTTTAGTGAGCCACGTTCAGTGAACTTATTTTTCAATAAGCACCTACATACGTACTTTAGTGTCTCCACACAAATGATTATGAGATCAATCATCCACTTCCTAAGAGCAAGCAAAGTATGTACCAATCTATCCGGATTCACTAACCCCTTTTCTAGTAATCCAATGATTGGGAACAATTTTAGTTTTAAGCTATATAAGAATTTAGATCTCATTATCATGATCATCATCATGATTCTAGAAACATTACTTAAAACTATGGGTTTATCACATATAATATAATAGAACCATGTAGATAAAATAAAATGCCTTTAATAAATGAATTCTTTTATTAATAAATGAATAATATTACAAAGTATATTCTATATCTTATCAAATATGATTGACTTATGTGCATACTACTTTCATCATATGGTAAGTAGCGTTATTTTCTGGTGTCAGGAGAGGATTATTGCCCTTCTGATTCACATCTTCTTAGTTAATGGTTAGCAGGGTCTCAATTGCCTCCTGCATTCCATTGTTCATCTCCTGATTTTCAGATGTCATTCTGAAATGTGGCTACAAAACAAAGGTTAGTTAAAGAAACTGATATGTCACTTCTTGTCCTCACATCCAAACCGACTAATTAGATAACGAAATTTAACTTAAGTAGGACACACTAGTAAAGGATTATATTTGTCTTTCCCCTCTTAGATCTAACCCCAGATCTCCACCAGAGATCATATCCTTAAACTCTGATACTAGCTATGAAGCCCCAAAATTCAGGCCTACACAACCCAAATTGAGTTACCAAAATACAAACAACATACTTTAAGGTTTTGTGAAAATCAAAGTAGTAATCAAATTTCAAAATTAGTGGAAGGAAAGTAAAATTTGATTTTAAAATTTTTCACAAACCAATTACCCGGATCATCCTTTATGCATATTATTAATTAAAACGAAGAACAAGAAGTTATGGAATCATACCCATGTAGATAGGAGCTTCCACAAGTACGAGTTCAACTCCTACTTCTCCGCGATCTCCTTGAATCTCTGGGTTAGATTCTTTTCCTTTGATCAATGTTAGCCATCCAAGTGTATGGCTTCTACAGGTAATCCACCAAGGAAAAAGAATATTCAAGAAAAAGGGTGTGTTGGCTCAAACCCTAGTTTTTCCTATCTTTGTAGAAAAAGGGGGCGAACTCTCCAACTATAAAAATCACGTATATCTGATATCTGATATCTGATATAAGACTCCTCTTATAAAGATATCAGTTAACCCTATTTAATATAATAAGGTATTATTTATTTAATTAAACTCCTTTAATTAAATAGGCTCCCTAATCTAATTACGAATAATTAATTAAACTCTTTTAATTAATTTGCCTCATAATCTTATTAGGAATAGATGAGAGTACTTATATTAAATTAATTTCTAAATTCTTTTAGAAATTAAAATTAATAATAATTGTAATAATATTAATAAGACACATCTTATTAATTTATATTTAATATTTCTAAAATATTAAATAATAAATATTAAGCTATTTAATTTACTATATCACCATAGATCAAATTAAATATATTTAACATATTATTATGATTATACCATTCACTTCTTAAATAATTATTCTTCCTTTTATGGTGTGACCATTTAGGTTCTCCATATTAAATCGGTTGTGAATAAAGCAATTAGAACAATTCTAATCTTATTTAAATAAATAAATTAAACTATTAATTTATTTAAATAAATAATATTTATTCTACAATAGGGATAAGCCTCCATAGAGATCAACGACTTTTCAGATAATATAGATTTTAACACTAATCATAAAAGAACCTTTGAGTAAATAGTTACCGTACAATTCAATCCTTTCACCATACAATTTCCCAATTAAATATAAGACATGGAATTACTATCAAGTCTTATTTTATTTAATTATATGTATTTCAATTCCCAAATGCACAACTCTGAATGAATGCAAATTAGAAACTACTTTCTAATTTCATTCCATCTTGGCCAAGGATTTCTGGGTTGTCATTTATCGAATCATATATGACATTTCTCTTCTTTTACTAGAAGTGGTACATTCTTTATTGATCATTCATTATCTCCATATATAACTTATTACACCCAAGCATACCCTATGATATACCCTAAGGGTCTTAAGGAATAAGTCAAAGTGCAATTCATTATATATAAGATACTTTGATGATCTCAAGTCTAAGGATCATTTTTACTACTATTACTACATGAATTCCTATTGACAGGTAAGTAAAACTCCATTAGGTATTCCTTAGCGAGTCACATTCAGTGAACTTATTCTCCAATAAGCACCTACATACTTGCTTTAGTGTCTCCACACAAATAATTATGAGATCAATCATTCTCATCCAATGAGCGAGCAACGTATGTACCAATCTATCCGGATTCACTAATCCCCTTTTTAGTAATCCATTGATTGAGAACATTTTAGTTTTAAGCTATCTAAGAATTTAGATCTCATTAGCATGATCTCATCATGATTCTAAAAGCATTTCTTAAAACTATGGGTTTATCACATATTATTAAAACAGCACCATGTAGATAATTAAATGCCTTTAATAAATAATTCTTTAATTAATAAATAAATAAATAAGATTGATTATAAAGTATATGTTTTATCATCATACATGATTAGCTTGTATGTATACTACTTTTAATCTCCCACTTGCACTAAAGCCAATCACCATGGTATCTCATACCCTTCTTCTCTAAGTGATGATCGAACTGATGTTTTATTAACACTTTAGTACATGAATCTGCAATATTATCTTGAGAGTCCACACGCTCCAGGGTGACATCTCCTCTTTCAATGATCTCTCTGATCAAATGAAACAGTCGCAACACGTGTTTAGATTTCTGATGAGACCTAGGTTCCTTAGCCTGCGTAACAGCTTCGGTGTTGTCACAGAATAAAATTATTGGTCCTCTAATGCTAGGAATCACACCAAGTTTGGTTATGAACTTCTTCATCCAAGCATCCTCCTTTGCAGCTTCACTTGCAGCTATGTACTCTGCCTTTTGTCACTGAATCATCAATTGTTTGTTGTTTGGAACTTTTCCAACTTACTGCGCCACCGTTTAAGGTAAACACATACCCGAAACGGATTTACTATCATCTTGGTCCATTTAAAAACTTAAGTCTATGAAGCCCTCTAGTTTTAATTCAGACCCACCGTAGATAAGAAATACACCCTTAGTTCTTCTTAAGTACTTTAGGATATTTTTCACTACCTTCTAGTGCTCTTCTCGTGGATTCGACTGATATCCGTTTGTTACACTAAGTGCATGAGCGAAATTCGATCTAGTACATATCATACCGTACATGATAGATCATATTGCTGAAGTATAAGGAATCTTACTCATACGGTCTCTCTTCTCAGGTGTCTTTGGGGCATGTTTCCTAGAGAGATGTATTCTGTGGCTCATCGACATGAGACCTCTTTTGGAATCTTCCATGCTAAACTTATTTAGCATCAAGTCAATGTGCGTTCCTTAGAATAAGCCAAGCATCCTTTTAGATCTATCTCTATAAATCTTTATCCCCAAAATATAGGATGTTTCTCCCAAGTCCTTCATGTAGAAGTGTTTAAATAACCAGATTTTAATTGATTGCAGCATAGGAATATCATTCCCTATGAATAATATATCATCAACATATAATACAAGGAATGAAACAGCGCTCCCACTAACCTTCTTGTACACACATGGTTCGTACTCATTTTTGATAAAATCAAACTTTTTGATTGTTTCATCAAAATGGATGTTCCACCTATGAGAAGCTTGCTTCAATCCATAAATGGATCGTTATAGCTTACAGACTTGATTTGTTCCAAACTTTGAAACAAATCCCTCTGGTTGTGTCATATACACATCCTCCTCAAGTTTCCCATTGCGGAAGGTCGTTTTCACGTCCATCTTCCAGATTTCATAGTCATGGTAAGCTGCAATCGCAAGTAAGATCCGAATGAACTTGAGAGCATCGCTACTGGTGAGAAGGTTTTATCATAGTCAACTCCTTGTCTTTGTTTGAAATCTCTTACGACCAGTCAGGCCTTATAGGTCTCTACCTTTCCATCTATTCCAGTCTTTCTTTTAAAGACCCGTTTACACCCAATAGGCTTAATGCCTTCAGGTGGTGAAACCAAAGTCCATACTTGGTTTTCATACATGGAGTCCATCTCGGATATCATGGCTTCTTGTCGCTTCTCTGAGTCTTTACTACTCATAGCTTGTTCATAATTCAATGGATCATCATCATTTATGATGCATACCTCATCGTCATCCTCTATAACGAATGCATACTTATCAGGTATCTTCGATACTCTTTTAGATTTACGAATAGGGTGTGTTACAATAGGTTCTTCCATTTGGTTAGGTACCTGAATTTGATCCGTAGTATTTTGTGGTTCTTGAATTTCTTCAAAATATATCTTACTCCCACTAACCCCTTCAAGGATAAACTCCTTTTCCAAGAAGCTAATGTAAGACCCCAAATTTTATGAATAAAGATTTAATTTCTCAAAATATTTTTTTAATATTAAGGTGTGGATTTGATATAATGTTATAGCTGTGGGTAGTATTTATAAATTTTGCAAAGTATGCAAGTTGTCATAAACTATTCGATTAGTCGGGGAATATCCGTTTTATCAGGGAATATTCATACGACGGCGCAATAAGTGGTGGACCCCACAACAGAATTACTTTCGGAGTTAGAAAATGACAGAAATATCATTTTATAAAATTAACGGCGAAAGTTTTACCGTTAACTGTTGAAATACCCGGTGGTAAAAGTACAATAATACGCGTGGTTGCATAGTAGCACACGGTATTGTTTATTGATGCTTACGTGAGAAGTTACTCAGTTATACTCAATTATTGCTACAGTAATTACTGCATGATATCTCTCATATTATTTATTCAATTATTGTCACAATATCATCTGTATAATATTTTATATTATTAAATCAATAATTGAGACGACAAAGTTATTCATATTATTATTTGCATTATTGACAATGTCTAGAAAGTTCTGTCAAGGAAAGGGGTTTGGTCACCTAATTGCACGCCAATAAGGAGAAATCCTTATCGAAAAGCCCCCTTTTTCCTGGGAATGATCTGGTTGTTAAATATTGTGGGTTACAATATTAATGATGAATAAGTTCGTGTTGATTAAAGATGAAATTGTTGTTAAAAAATATTTCCATTGTGTTGGGATTATTAGTATTAGTGGAAATCGACATTTATTTTGATAATAATTGATTTCTGGAGGTTAAATTGACCAATCGGGTAATTATTCGGATAAATGAGTAATTAATTGCTATTAGTTCACATGCATATAACTATTTGTTCACATGCATGTACTATTAGGGAAGGTGGTGCAAGTTTGATAATACTTGTATGAGTAAGTTAAAAATGGAGGAAAAGATGAAGGTACTATTCTGTAATAATTCGAGCCCCAAAACGTGCAATTATTAAAACTATGTTTTCCTATAAATAGAAGCTCATTCTTCTTTCATTCTCACCAATTCACTAAGACTCACAAGAGCAATTATAGAGAGAGAAGCTATAGAGAGAAAGAAGAAGAGTATTTTTCTACTTCATTATTCCAGTATCCAGCCTTCTACTAAGGTAAGGGGTATTATTTATTTCATATTCGCTTACGATATTATTTTTTCATATTCGTAAGGAATTTTATTTCGTTTAATATTCGTAAGAAATAATATTTTCTTCCATACTATGTAGTATGTAAGTAATATTATTTCATTTCAGATTTCAAATTCTACACTCATTTTGTTAAAGTATTGCTTCTATACTCTGTGAAATTAGTAGAATATCCTTGAAGTTTGCGCTTCATCTAGTATCGTTTCACAAGGATATTTTTTTGAACGTTCTTGTTAAATTTTAAGCTTTTCATTTCGGAGTACTATTCATGGGTACTATTCATTTATACGACACTATTTATATGTACGGTACTATTCACAAAGTACTATTCATAGGGTACTATTCACGAAGTACTATTTATGGGGTACTATTCAAAAAGTACTATTCCCAAAGTACTATTCGTGGGGTACTATTCACTCGGGTACTATTCACCCAGATTACTATTCATGACAAAAATTGATTTCTTTTCGGTCTAAATCATTTTTGATGCAACATTATTCTTGAAAGTCATCTGTGGCTTACGTGCATAGATGGACTATTGATTGGTATGATTATGACCAGGGATTATTCGGTATAATCATAACCGTAATGTTACAAATGATGTGGTAAAAGTCATCATTGGCCCGTAAAGCATTGATGGACATATGTTGGTATGATCATAACCATGCGTTCTCTTCGGCCAAGGGTACAAAGATGAATTGTTGTTTGGCATGATCATGACCATTGGTGAAAACACGAATATCCTTGGCCCATAGTGCATGGATAATTTGTGGTCGTGATACTAATGAATATCCTTGGCCCGTAGTGCATGGATAATTCAGTGATGTGGATTATTATTAAGCTGAGTCTTAGCGATAAAATTGATGATAAACTTTTAAATCATAGAAGATATTAGATATCATGCTCTGCTTGACTCTTCTAATGGATTGCTTGTTCCATTGCAGTTGTTGATCTAAAACTTGTTGTCTATTGTATTTTATCAGTTGTTATACTATTGTAGGCTAACGATAATTTATTTTGTATTATCTTAGTCATAATATTTCTTACTGGGCTAGTTGAGCTCACCCTTTTCTTTCATTATTCTCTTCAGGAAATGAGAATATAGCTGAGACTAATCGGGAAATGGATTGACGGTCCAGATGGTGGCTATAGTAGTCCTCACTATTCTGTGAAATAGTGTGATAATAATTGTAATAAGATTGAATTTAAGTTTTGATATTATCTAGGAGACAATACTTGTATTAAAACTCACAGCTTATGTTTTGTCATATTCTACACGATAGTTATATAATTAAGTTGTAGTTGTATTCTTTACCATGTATTTGGTGACTCAGAATGGGTGATGTATACCTATTTTGGGGGTGTCACAGCTAACATGTTTCGCAACAAACATCTTTTGATCAGTTGCATGATAGAAATAATACCCTGATGTTTCTTTAGGGTATCCCACAAATCTACACTTGTCGGATCTAGTCTGTAGCTTATCGTTTTCTAACTTTTTGACATAAGTTGGACAACCCTAAGTCTTAACATGCTTAAGATTTGGTTTCCTCCTTGTCCATAATTCATATAGGGTCTTAGGGACGGATTTGGTAGGTACTTTGTTAAGTAGGTATGTAGCTGATTCTAGGGAATATCCCCAGAAGGAAACTGGAAGGTCGGTAAAGCTCATCATGGATCGAACCATGTCCAACAATGTTCGATTTCTCCTTTCAGATACACCATTCAGTTGTGGTGTCCCTGGTGGAGTTCATTGTGAGATTATACCATTTTCTTTGAGATAATTAAGAAACTCATTGCTTAAGTATTCACCACCTCGATCTGATCGAAGAATCTTAATACGCTTGCCATTTTGTTTCTCTACTTCACTTTTGAACTCTTTGAACTTTTCAAATGATTCAGATTTGTATTTCATTAAATACACATATCTAATTCTTGAGTAATCATCAGTGAATGTAATAAAATAAGAATAACCTCCTCATGCATTCGTTGTCATAGGTCCACATACATCTGTGTGTACCAATGTTAACAACTCTGTAACTCTTTCTCGTTTTCCACTAAAAGGAGATTTAGTCATTTTTCTCATGAGACAAGATTCACAAGTTGGATATGATTCATAATTCCATAGCTTTAGGAGCCCATCTTTATACAACTTGGATAATCTTGTTTCATTAATATGACCAAGTCTACAGTGCCACATATAGGTATAATTAACATCATCTCTTTTCCTTTTCTTAGTTTGTTCAATTTGAAGTATATTTTCATGCAATTCAAGTATATAAAGTCCATTTTGCAAATTACCAACACCATATAAAACATTATCATTATAAATAGAACAAATGTTATTCTTTATTATAATGTTAAAACCATTCATATCCAATACAGAGATAGAAATAATGTTTCTAATGATATTCGGAACAAAATAAAAATTATTTAAATTAGTAAACTTGCCCGTAGGCAGTGCTAAACAATAAGTCCCTATAGCTAATGCAGCAACCTTTGCACCATTTCCCACTCATAGGACGACCTCATCCTTGCTCAGCTTTCTACTTCTGACCAGTCCCTGCATATTATTACATATGTGAGAACCACAGCCAGTATCCAATACCCAAGTAGAAGATTGACTTTCAAAAAAATTAATTTCAATCATAAGCAAACCTTGATTAGGATTCAAAGCTTCTCCAAGCTTCTTCTGCTTTTTCTCCGCAAGATAATCCTTGCAATTCCGCTTCTAGTGACCCGGCTTGTTGCAATGGAAGAAAATTCCTTTGCTAGCTAGATCAGGTTTCTTTTGATCCTTCACTTTCGCCTTACCCTTAACCTTCTTGGATTTATTCTTTTGAGAAGATACCTTTGGCCTCTTCCTTTTCTTGGAAGAATCATCCACCAATAAGACATGATTCTTCTTGGATGGGAAGTGACCTTCAGAAGTTTTCAACATGTTAAGTAATTCAGGAAAGCTGACATCTACCTTATTCATGTGCAAATTCACAAGAAATTATGAGAAGGTGTCAGGGAGTGACTGCAAGATCAAATCTTGACTGAACTCCCCATCTATGACGAACCCAAGTTATCCAAGATGCTCAATCAGATTGATCATCTTTAAGACATGCGTCTCAACGATAGTACCCTAGGTCATCCGAGATCGGAAGAGTTCCTTAGATATTTCATATTTAGAAGTTCTACTTTGCTCACCATACAGCTCTTGCAGGTGCAGTAGCGTAGTAGGAGCATCCATAATTTTATAATGACGCTGAAGCTCGTTACTCATGGATGCGAGAATGATGCATTGAGCCATAGATGCATCATCTTTCCACTGTTTAAAAGTAGTAATATAACGCCCCAAAATCAGGTCTATCTTCACACCCGGATTTCGTACGTTGTGGTTCCATCTTCTTCCAAACATACATCATTATATAGTTAAATATAACAACATAGATTCTCAAATCCCAGGTTCTATTACCTTATAACTTCGTTCATTACAAATAATGATAATTACATTATTCTTTCCATCTTACAAGAGTGACTTTCACCCGCCACCAAGGATAAATAACAGTTCATTAAACTATTCTACATTACAAGTCTTGGCTTGATCTTCATGCTCATTCATATACTGAATGGCATTTCGCTTGAATACCGGTCAACTTGATCTTTACGGGATCCTTAAATTCTTCTACTCGTACGCTGAAAATGTTTTTCATTTAAAGAAAGTGTGAACATTCAATTGCTCAACCAGTCATAGCAGTTGAATAAACAACCTCAAGAATTTAAACATTCTTTTAAAACATCAATAACCGAACAAAGGTTATGAAGTAGTTTGAATAATAGGAATATACTTTGATTCCTATTATTTTAAAACATTAGTCACATTCACTTTATATACTTTCTTTCTTCTACATTTTTCCATACACATTCTGTCTGTCTAGAATCATTAGCACAGACTTAACAATAATGGATCATTTATAAACAGAACATTCTCATATTGAACAATTCAATCACAGAACAGTTCATCTCATAGAAATACTGAAGTGTTAAAATTATTTCACAAGGCCTCATACATCCTACCACCTTGTACAAATATCACACATTTCCACACAGACAAAACTTCTCAAGTTTAACATCTGAGAAAGTTTAAGAAACTAGCATTCATTTAAAATATGAATGAAGTTAGGAAACTTTCCTTACGCACAGCTACAGCTTAGAGTTTACACTGAACTGCTCATTACAATCCCTATATATCACATAAGGAATAACATGCACCAATTAGTCGCATACGTGACTTACGTATTGGTTTAAACTTAACTTTACTTCATAGGGTTCGCGTTCTTGCAATCTAAGTTTATGCGACTAACTTTCTTTACCGTTTTATGGCTTTACGACATACGGAGATGTCTAACTCATACAATCACCACCTTTGATGATTTACATTCTTATCTTCTCCTTATAACTCTGCTAGGACACAACACACATCAAGTCTCTACTAGTATTCCATATGGTACTCTGAGTGGTTTCCCACAAACAACCAACAAACTAGTTTCCCGTCTCATCTACACTGTCTTTCATAGCGAGTTATATTGGTTGCTAGTTTTGTATATACCTCCTATTTGAAGGAATTGTTTAGCCCAACTCCCATATGTCAACCATCAAAGATTATAATTGTACCACAACCTAAACATAACTTAACTTATCCGAACCATTAAAGCTATAATGTTCGTTAAGTCAATTTCTTATTCCTTATGGCTTTCTGAAAACTAAATTCCCTACCTCAAGATTTATTCCTTATCGTCTAAGTCATATAGTCTTTAGTATGTTAAGAACGATCATTCAATATTAATACTATGTGTTCATAGCGTTAAACATTTTATATTACCTTATTCATATCTTATAACACCCGGTTCCTTCGACTTGGAACGTTATCCAAGTTATTATTACTAACTCGACTTCTTAACATTATATGTCATTATCATTAATTCAGTTTCTTCACCGTTCACAAGGTTAATCATTATTCTTCATTACCTTACGGTCAAACCATATACAGTGTGTAGGTCCTTCCCGTTTAATATACGCGTACACTCAACCCTCACATTGGCTAAAGTGTTTAATCTTACATTTCATTCTTTATCCGACTCACATTTGGACTTTCATTAATCTTATTACTGTGAAGCCCCCAAAATAGGTATACATCACCCATTCTGAGTCGCCAAATATATGGTACATAACTTAAATACAAACTTAATTTATATTAATCATAAAGTGTCGTTCGAATACGACAAAAAACATAAGTCAGAAGTTTTAATACAAATATTGTCTCCTAAACAATATCCAAACTCAAATTCAATCTCATTACAATTATTATCACACTATTTCATAGAATAGTGAGGACTACAAAAGCAACCATCTGGACCATCAATCCATTCCCCGACTAGTCCCAGCTATATTCTCATTTCCTGAAGAAAATAGTGAAAGAAAAGGGTGAGCTCAACTAGCCCAGTAAGAAATATTATGACTAAGATAATGCAGAATAAATTATCATTAGCCTTCAACAGTATAACCACTGATAGAATACAATAGACAACAAGTTTTAGATCAACAACTGTAGCGGAATAAGCAATCCATTAGAAGAGTCAAGTAGAGCTTGATATCTACTATCTTCTATGATTTAAAAAGTTTATCATCAATTTTATCGCTGAGACTCAACTTAATAAATAATCCACATCACTGAATTATCCATGCACTACGGGCCAAGGATATTTGTGTTTTCACCAATGGTCATGAACATGCCAAATAACAATTCATCTTTGCACCCTTAGCCGAAGAGAACGCATGGTCATGATCATCCCAACAACTGTCCATCAATGCACTACGGGCCAATGAGGAATTTTACCACATCATTTGTAACATTACAGGTCATGATTACACCGAATAATCCCTGGTCATAATCATACCAATCGATAGTTCATCTTTGCACCCTTAGCCGAAGATGGCTTTCATCACAATATAAGCATTTGAATGATAACAATGATATAAGAAATCAATTAAATGAAATCAAGGATAAATATTAAAAACTTTAAATTTATCCAAAGTTTAAAAATGTCCAAATTGTCAATATGATACTGCTTTGTGGAGTAAAATTCAAGAATAATATTTTATCAAAAATAATATGGACAAAGAAGAAAATAATTTTTGTTATGAATAGTACCCTGGGTGAATAGTACCCAAGGGAATAGTACCCCATGAATAGTACTTCATGAATAGTACCCGTACGTATAAATAGTACCGTACGTATGAATAGTGTCGTACGTACCGTATAAATGAATAGTACCCATGAATAGTACTCCGACATGAAAAGCTTAAAAATGAAAAATAATGTTCAGAAAAAATATCCATGTGAAACGATACTAGATGAAGCGCAAATTTCAAGGATTTTCTACTAATTTTAAGGAGTATAGAAGCAATACTTAACAAAATGAGTGTAGAATTCGGAATCTGAAATGAAATAATATTACTTACATACTACAGAGTATGGAAGAAAATATTATTTTTTACGAGTATTAAACAAAAATAATATCCCTTACAACTGTTGAACAAAAATAATATTCTTTACGAATATTGAAGGAAGATAATATTCCTTACGAATATTAAACGAAGATAATATTTCTTGCGAATATTGAATGAAATAAAATTTTTTATGAATACGAAAAATAATAGTGTAAGCGAATATGAAATAAATAATACCCCTTACCTCAAAAAGAGAGCAATTCCGACTGGTATAACGGATATATTCTTGAAGCAAACTTTCACTATTTTCTACACTCAAAACTTCCTTAAACTCTAAAGAAATACGCTCAATATTATAGAAGAAGAAATCTCTGATTCTGGTGTGATTTTCTTTTTTAAACTGAACATCCTATTTATAGGAGAAAGGAAGGATACTATTTGGATGCATGGTAAAGGAAAAATCATGGACTGCACAGTAACTTCACGTACGATTTTCTAAAAATTCACATGATTTACTATGCTGTCACTATGCAAATACTATGTAGACACTATGCAAATACTATGCATAATAAAATAAAATATATTCTATTTTTTATAAAAAAATAAATCTTATTATAATATATATATATATAGTAACACCCATGACTTTCATCAGACTCCCCCCTCCCACATTCATTTTCAACATGTGGGCCCCACATGTGGCCCCCACCTACTACTACTATTATTATTATTATTATTATTATTATTATTATTATTATTATTATTATTATTATTATTATTATTATTATTATTATTTTTATTTTTATTATTATTATTATTATTATTATTATTATTATATACACAGAAAAATTTGTTACCGATTATTTTGAAAAATGGGTAAATGGGGGTTCCATATAATAAGCAAAATTACAACAAATACTTCATAAAAAATCCCCTCAATATTTTTAACAATATTTATTCATCATTATTATAACTCATAATATTAACAACCAGATCGTTCCCAGGAAAGAGGGAGCTTTTGAGATGCCCCCAAAATAGGTATACACAACCCATCTTGGGTCGCCAGATACATACACTAAAAACAACTTCATTTATACAACTGTCGTGCAAAATACGACGACACATATATTGTGAGTTTCAATAAAAAATATTGTAACGTATGTAATATGACAATATTCATATTTAAATTATTACATTGCCATATAAAATACAGCAGCAAATATTTCAAGTACTCAAGGAACACGAGAAGATTTTTGTTCTCCTCATTCTAATGGAGTGCATTTTGATGCTTTCAATTTTGAGTTCACATCCCCCTATTCGGTTCACCAAATATAACTATTAAATGATGAATAAAATATGTCACACACATTTTAAGTTCTCAATACAATTATTATGCCCCATTATTTCATAATTTGATTAGGATTTTGACTAATTTGAAACACCACTTAATACCCATGTTCTCTCTGCTAGTCCCAGATACACTTTTATTTCCTGAAAGGGGTTATGAAACAAAAGGGTGAGCACAAATAGCCCAATAAAGAATATCATGACTGAAGATAAATAAATTATCAATAGCCTTCATTCATAATAAATCAGATATTTAGAACATATGGTAGAGGATAAAAATTTTCAACCATAATAACAGTGGAATCAACAATCCATTAGAAGAGTCAAGTAGAACATAATGTCTATTGTCTCTTCCAAATTAAAAGTCCATCATTAACATTTCATTACTGTAATACTCATTAACAGTTCTTTATTGTAACCAAGACAAAGATAAATCTCATCACATGTCATCACCTGAACCACCAAAGATTATAGTTAAATTCACAATTCATATTTATAATCATGTAAATCAACAGTCAATCTTTGCACTACGACCCAAGACATACAACTGTATTTTAGAAAAGTCAAGTAGAGCATGATATATACTATCTTCTATTATTTAAAGAGTTTAAAATTAATTTTATCACTGAGACTCAATTAAATAAATCATTCACATCACCGAATTATCCATGCACTACAGCCAAGGATATTAGTTAGAATCACATCCATGAATTATCCATGTACTACGGGCCAAGGATATTCATTAGTATCACATCCAGGAATTATCCATGCACTACGGGCCAAGGATATTAGTGTCATCACATCCACGAATTAATATTTTATCGTTGAGACTCAGCTCAATAAATAATCCACATCACTGAATTATCCATGCACTACAGGCTAAGGATATTCATTAGTATCACATCCACAAATTATTCATGCACTACGGGCCAAGGATATTCGTGTTATCACCGATGGTCATAATTATACCGAATAATACTTGGTCATAATCATACCAGTCAATAGTCCATCTATGCACTACGGGCCAAAGATGACTTTCAACACAATATAAGCATGAGGATGATGACAATGATATATATAATGAATGAACATAAATAATCAGAATGATAAGATAACATAGATCATAGTGATTTTCAATTTAATTAACTAGAGTTCAAATTGCCAACATGATATTAGATGAGGCATAAACTATTAAGGATATTCTAATCCTTTCATGACTTTTCACCATTTAATGATAAGCTGGAGAAACGAATAATAACATCTTACCATAATATGGAGTATAAAAGAAAATGATATCACTTTACCATAAAAATGATATTTCTTACTACAATAATGATATCCCTTACCACAATAATGACATCCCTTACCACAATAATGACATCTCTTACCACAATAATGATATCCCTTACTTTATCATGTGACTTGATTCTGCTTTCTGTGAAATTGATAAACTTAAATAATGTTTGCATTCCTTATCTACACTTGTAGTAAAATTACACTCAATAGAAATACTGTCACTATTATACTCACAATATTATAGTAAAAGAATTCTATATTTTTAGTGTAGTGATGGTGTGTGTTTAGTTACTCAACTGAGCAACTTATTTATACTGAAAATTTAGTAAACAACTAGCACACCCGCTTTGACAAAATAACCAAATGAGGTATATAATAATGGTAGTGGAATTTATGGTCCCACGGAGAAAATTAAACCAACTTGTACACGTTTTAAAAATAATTGAGTTGTGGTCTAGACTACTTTAGAAAAATTAGAGTGTCGGCAAGTCCTGCCAAACTTACTTTTATAAAAAGAAAATAATTAAACAAACATGTGCACATCATACTTATCTTTAATCAATACCATTTTCAATATTTAAACCATTATTCACAATTATTAACATAGACTCACAATACTGCCAACTGGTTTAATTATATCATATCAAATAATATGAGTAACTGTGCAATAACTATTGTGATAATTATTGAATAAAATACTGAGTAACTTCTTACATATTTAAGAATCAATAATATAAATCACTGTGCAATAATTACTATGACAATTATTAAATGAAAGACTGAGTGACTTCTTACATAAGAATCAAATCAATACCTTATTATAAATAATTTAAATTCTATTAAAAGTAGGGATCAACACCAAATTATATTTATCTCGAATAACATATAAACCAACTAATAATTCATTATTCATTCAAATTATCTTTATTTATCACATAAAATCATTATTCATATTCCAAAACTTTAGAAGTGAATAATTAAACTTGAAAAATCTAAAATCTCATATATGACAATCCACTATTCTGGTATTATCACCATTTTTACTTTAACAAAAATATTATTTTTATTTTTATCATAACTCATTCGTTACTTGTGCGTTTTCATCTCGACACCTCACGAGCTTACTTACACTTCTAAAATATTTAAAAATATGATTTTGAACTTTCCAAATAATTTTCACATTTTTCGGATTATCCAATAATTTTTTATAATTATTTCTATTTATAAAAACTATCATTTTATGGCTTCAAAATAAAAATACTAACTCCACATACTTTTATATCTTTAAAATATTATCAATATTAATATTATATTATTATAATATTTTTCAGCAAAATTCATAATTTTCCATCATTTATAGAATTTTCTATGGAGTTCCTCTATTTTTAAACTAACCAAAAATAGCTTAAAAATACAATAAATATTTCTATTATTCACTAATTTTTCAAAACTGCCCAGAAATTATAAAATAACATTATAAGATTTTTCACCAAGTTTCATAATTTTTCATCATTCATAGAATTTTTTGTGAATTTCTTCTATTTTCAAACTAACTATAAATAGTTTAAAAAATAATAATTACTTCTACTTTTCAATAATTCTTCAAAAATTTACAGAAATTCTAAGATGATATTATAAGGATTCTGTAAAAATATTTCAGCCCAAATAATTTTTTTGATAATTTAATTATAAATACCAATATTCAGAAACTTTAATAATTCATAATAATTATCACTTCTGTCAGAAAAATATGGATCATATGTCCTTTCCATGTAAAATTTAATTCTCTATAACTTTGTAGAAGAAAATTTTTCCCAATTCTGACTCTTACATAGAGAGAAGGCTTACCGAAAAACTCTACTACAAAAATTTCTGGATCAGTCACCTCCTTAAATTCATAACAAATCATACATTAATCTTTAATGGTTCAAAATTAGTGGACACATATTCAACTTCTATATGCATAACATATCCAAAATTTACAACGATTCAACGGTCAGATTAAAAATTATAACTCACTCAATAGAGCTTAATAAAACTGATTTTTCAGACTATAACTCCTTCGGTCCAGTTTCACTCAAACTGTCACCACGAAAAATCCACAAAGAATTTTTGGGCAATTTAAATTTCTACGTTTAGCTTACTTCCAAGGTTTTCTTTTGATATATGGCTCATCTCCTAATGCATTATACATAAAGAGTTATGGATTTTACAAAATCACGTAGTAAACTAATTTTTCTGAAAATTTTCAAATTTCATTTTCCATTTGATTTCTTAATTTCTCTCATTTGATCCTTGTTTATACAAGTTTAAAATATCTAAATCAAGTATAAACAAAATCTCTTCATATAAAATTTATGAAAACTTAAATCTGAAAATAAATTAAGAAATTTTAAAATTACATTTTCATCAAAATCTTTTTCTTTCCTTATTCCTTTCTTCTTCTCTTTTTCTCTCTTTCTCTCCTATTCATTCTCTTCCCTCCCCTCTCTCTCTGATTTTCTGATATTTCCCGTGACTAAAAAATGGGTGGGAGTACTTCACATTTTCTTTTCTTTTCTTTTCTTTTCTTTCTCTCTCCCTCTTTTCTTCCTTCCTTTCCTCATTTTCTTCCTTCTTTTTTCTTTCTCCTTTTCCTCTCCTTCCCCACATGTTCCCCTTTTTTGTCCCCAAAATAATTTCCTTTCTTCCTCAATTTCTAAGTTCAGCCGCCCACACAGATTTTAATATTCTCCTCTCATTTATCCGATTAATTGCTCATTTGACCATTTATCAATTTAACATTTTATAATTTTATAATAATAATCATAAATTAAATTAGGCTTTTATTTTATAAAAGTCGGGATCTTACAACTTTCCGATAAAGATTTCTCCCTATTGGCGCGCAATTAGGTGACCAAATCCCTTTCCTCGACAGAACTTTCTAGACATTGTCAATTATGCAAATAATAATATGAATAACTTGTCATCTTAATTATTGATTTAATAATATAAAATAATGTGACAATAATTAAATCAAATAACGTGAGATGTTGTGCAGTAATTACTGTGGTAATAATTGAAATAAACTGAGTGACTTCTCATGTAAGCATTAATAATCAATACCGTATGCTACTATGCAACCACGCGTATTACTTTACTTTTATCACCGGATATTTCAACAATTAACGGTAAAATTTTCGCCGTTATTTTTATAAAAAGATATTTCTGTCATTTTCTCACTCCGATAGTAATTCCGTTATGGGGTCCACCAATGATCGTGTTGTCTTACGAATATTCCCTATTAAAATGAATATTCCTCGACCAATCGAATATTTTATAACAACTTGTTTACTTTGTAAAATTTATAAATACTACCCACAACTATAACATTATATCAAATCCACACTTTAATACTCAAAAAAAAAAATCGCAAAAATTAATCTTTATTCATAAAATTTGGGGTCTTACAATTACCGTTCGTTACGGCTTTCTTGATAATTCATATCTTACTTACTACCTTTGTTGACGTCTACGTCATAAAACAAAGGATACATAACAAGAGTGACTATGAGACCCCAAATTTTATGAATAAAGATTTAAATTTCTCAAAATATTTTTTTGAATATTATGGTGTGGATTTGATATAATGTTATAGTTGTGGGTAATATTTATAAATTTTACAAAGTATGAAAGTTGTTATATAATATTCGATTGGTCTGAAATATTCTTTTGTCGTGGAATATCCGTCTTTACGGCACAATCATTGGTGGACCCCACAACAGAAGTATTGTCGTAGTTAGAAAATGACAGAATTATCTTTTTATAAAAATAACGGAGAAAGTGTTACCGTTAAAACTGTTGAACTACCCGATAGTAAAAGTACAGTAATACACGTGGTTGCATAGTAGCACAGGGTATTCATTATTGATGCTTACGTAAAAAGTCACTCAGTTATACTCAATTATTGCTACAGTAATTGCTGTATCATATCTCTCATATTATTGATTCAATTATTGTCACAATATCATCTGTATATTATGTTATATTATTAAATCAATAATTGAGACGGCAAAGTTATTCATATTATTATTTTCAATATTAACAACTAGAAGTTCTGTCAAGGAGAGGTTTGGTCACCTAATTGCGCGCCAATAAAGAGAAATCCTTATCGGAAAGCCCCATCTTTCCTGGGAACGACCTGATTGTTAAATATTGTGAGTTATAATATTAATGATGAATAAGTTCGTGTTGATTAAAGATGAAATTGATAGTTCCATTGTGTTGGGATTATTAGTGTTAGTGGAAATCGATATTTATTTCGATAATAATTGATGTCTGGAAGTTATACTGACCAATCAGGTAATTAATCAGATAAATGAACAATTAATTGCTATTAATTCACATGCTTATAATTATTTTTTCACATATGTGTACTATTGATTCACATTCATGTACTATTAGGGGAGGTGGTGCAAGATTAATAATACTTGCATGACTAAGTTAAAAATGGAGGTATAGATGGAGGTACTATACTGTAATTCGTATTTTCACATGTATAGAACTATTGATTCACATGATATACTATTAGGGGAGGTGGTGCAAGTTTGATAATACTTGCAGGACTAAATTAAAAATGAAGGAAAAGATGAAGATATTATACTGTAATATTTTGAGCCCCAAAACGTGCAATTATCGAAACTATATTTTCCTATAAATAGAAGCTCATTCTTCCTTCATTCTCACCAATTCACTAAGTCTCACAAGAGCAATTATAGAGAGAGAAGCTATAGAGAGAGAATCTATAGAGAGAAAGAAGAAGAGTAGTCTTCTACTTCACTACTCCAGTATTCAGTCTTCTTCTGAGGTAAGGGGTATTATTTATTTCATATTCTGAAGAGATATTATTTTTCGTATTTATATGAATATTATTTTCGTTCAATATTCATAAAGAATATTATCTTCGTTCAAAATTCGTAGGAATATTATCTTCGTTAAATATTCGTTGGAATATTATTTTCATTCAAGGGATGTTATTTTTGTTCAATATTCGCTTGAAATAATATTTTCTTCTATACTCTGTAGTATGTAAGTAATATTAATCGTTTCAGATTTTGAATTCTATACTCATTTTGTTGAAGTTTTGGCTTCTATACTCCATAAAATTAGTAGAATATCCTTGATATTTACGCTTCATCAAGTATCTTTTCATGAAAATATTATTCTATGCTTTCTTAATAATTATTGATCTTTTCATGACGGAATACTATTCATAAGTTACTATTCACACGGTTACTATTCACTTAAATATTATTCACTCGGGTATTCGGGGCACTTTTCATGCCGAGGTACTATTCACGAGGTACTATTCTGGAAGTACTATTCACAGGGTACTATTCACGGGGTACTATTTATCCGAAAAATATATTTTTTTTCTGTCCAAATTATTTTTGGTACATGAATATTATTCTTGAATTTTACTCTACAAAGCAGTATCGTGTTGATAATTTGGACGTTATTGATTTCTGGATAAATTAAATTATAAAACTTTAAAATTTATCCTTGAACTTGTTTTATTGAATTATTATGTCATTGTCATCATCCTCATGCTTATATTCTGATTAAAGTCATCTTTGGCTTACGTGCATAGATGGACTTGGTATGATTATGACCAGGGATTATTCGGTATAATCATGACTGTAATGTGACGAATGATGTGGTGAAAGTCCTCATTGGCCTGTAGTTCATTGATGGACAGTTGTTGTTATGGTAATGACCAGGGATTATTCAGTATAATCATGACCATTGATGATTACATAAATATCCTTGGCCGTGGTGCAGGGATGATTCGACGATGTGGTTATTTATTAAGCTGAGTCACAGCGATAAAATTGATGAAAAACTTTTTAAATCATAGAAGATAGTAGATTTTATGCTTGACTCTTCTAATGGATTGCTTATTTTCACTGCAGTTGTTGATCTAAAACTTGTTGTCTATTGTATTTTATCGGTTGTTATACTGTTAAAGGCTAAGGATAATTTATTCTGCATTATCTTAGTCATAATATTTCTTACTAGGCTAGTTGAGCTCACCCTTTCTTTCATTGTTTTCTTCAGGAAATGAGAACATAGCTGGGACGTGTCGGGGAATAGAGTGATGGTCCAGGATAAATGGCTTTAGTAGTCCTCACTATTCTACGGAATAATGTAATAATAATTGTAATGAGGACACCATTGAGAGTGGATATTGTCTAGAAGGCAATATTCTTGTTTAAACTCTCAGTTATGTTTTGTCGTATATTACCCGACAGTTGTATAATTAAGTTTATATTTGATTTATGTACCATGTATTTTCTGGCGACCCAAGATGGGTGATGTATACCTGTTTTGGGGGCGTCACAGTTGGTATTAAAGCTTAGGGATATGATCCTCATTGAGATATGAGACAAGAACTAGGAGGGAGATGAGGGAATTCCTTCGCTAGTATGACCTACCTAAGTTTATTTGGTATTTAGTTGGTCGGTCAGAGTATAGGGATAATATGTGATATATCAATTAACCCTTGTTTTGTGACAGTGTTTGAAAATGGCATCTGAAAATGTTGAGATCAGCAATGAAGCACATGAGACCGTTAAGTCACCAATGATCAATACCCAGGATAATGTGCAACAGGAAGACAATAATCCTCGGAGTAAAACAACAACACGATAATAATCATACTGGTGGTGGCACCACCATCGAACAATGATAACTATCGTGGGGGAAATTATCATGCCAAGAATGGTAACCACTTCGGTGGTAATCATGGCCAAGATAATAGAAGTGAAAGTTTCAAGAAGAGAAGATTCAATAATAATAGAAAGACGTCAGCACCAGCACCTGTTGTTAAGGAAGGAAAATGACTGTCGGTCGTATGTTACAAATGCGGAGGGGAGGGACATATCAGTCCAAAGCATGTTACAATTGTGGAAAAGAAGGTCACCTAGCCTGATTTTGTCGTGCACCAGAGTCAAGTTCAGTTGGGATGGTGGCACCAAAGGCGGATACGGACAAAACAAAGTCGGTGGTTTCAGGAAGAGTGTTTTTCGTGACTTCTCAAAAATCGAGTAACCCGAACGAAGTTAGCATGGGTTAGTTAATTATAAATTCTTGCGAAGTCTATACCTTATTAGATATCGATTCTACCCATTCTTTTATCTCTCTTGCTTGCGCTCAACGTTTAAATTTGACTTCGGAGAAATTAGACTTTGACTTATCGGTTGAAACTTCGTTAGTAAAAACCTTCATTTCATGTGTTATCCAAGTCTTGGATGAGAGTCACAGTTTTTAAATGATATTTCTATCGTTAATAAATTTCCTGACGTATTCTTGAAGACATCTTGGCCTACCCCCAGAGCGTGAAATCGAATTTTGTATTGACCCCAATACAAAACCCATTTCTAAAACCTCAAATATTTCTTCAACTAAAACGAACGTATCATGCGCCTAGGACGTTGGCTCGAGCTGTTGAAGATTACGACCATACCATTCAATATCATCGTGGAAGAGTGAACGTGGTAGCTGACGCGTTGAGTTGAAGATTGTATGCATTCACGAGTGCGATGTTGTTAACACAAAGACCCATTTTGTATAACTTACAAATGATGAAGATAGAGTTAAAGACTCTAGGGACCCACGTGAAGATAAGGAATATACGATTAAAATCGACTTTAATCGATAAAGTTAAAGACGCTCAAACAACACACCTGGAGCTGATGAATATGAAGAAGAAGGTTCAAGAAGGCGTTATTCTAGAAGCAAGAGTCGATGAATAGAGGATATCTCAACCCTCGATTTACTTGGCCCATTTGAAATCCTCGATCGAGTAGGAATTGTGGCCTATAGACTCGTTTTACCGCCAAGTATGTCGCGTGTTCATAACGTTTTTTTTTAACGTATCGATGTTACATAAATATATGGACGAACCGAACTACATTATTGAATTACATTTAGATGAGATAGCAGAAGATTTAACGTATGGGAAGATACGCGTTAAAATCTTGGATAAAAAGGATTATATTCGACACTCAAAGGTTATACCTCAAGAGTTACAATCTAAAATGAAGTCAGCGTATCCTCACCTTTTCGGCATACCAGGTACGTACGTAAATTTCAAGGGCGAAATTTCATAAGGAGGGAAGATTGTGAGACCCCAAATTTTATGAATAAAGATATAAATTTCTCGAAATATTTTTTTTGAATATTATGGTGTGGATTTGATATAATGTTATAGTTGTGGGTAATATTTATAAATTTTACAAAGTATGCAAGTTGTTATATAATATTCGATTGGTCGAGAAATATTCTTTTTGTCGGGGAATATTCGTACGACGGCACAATTATTGGTGGACCCCACAACAGAAGTATTGTCGTAGTTAGAAAACAACAGAATTATCTTTTTATAAAAATAACAAATGAAAGTGTTACCGTTAAAATTATCGAACTACCCTAGTAGTAAAAGTACGATGAATACGCATGGTTGCATAGTAACACCTGCAGTATTGATTATTGATGCTTACATAAGAAGTCACTCAGTTATACTCAATTATTGCTACAGTAATTGTTGCATCATATCTCTCATATTATTGATTCAATTATTGTCACAAGATCATCATCATATAATATGTTATATTATTAAATCAATAATTAAGATGACAAAGTTATTCATATTATTATTTGCAATATTGACAATGTCTAGAAGTTCTATCAAGGAGAGGTTTGGTCGCCTAATTACGCGCCAATAAGGAGAAATCCTTATCGAAAAGCTCCCTCTTTCCTAGGAACAACCTGGTTGTTAAATATTATGAGTTATAATATTAATGATGAATAAGTTCGTGTTGATTAAAGATGAAATTGATAGTTCCATTGTGTTGGGATTATTAGTGTTAGTGGAAATCGACATTTATTTCGATAATAATTGATGTCTGGAAGTTATGCTGACCAATCAGGTAATTAATCAGATAAATGAGCAATTAATTTTTATTAATTCACATGCTTATAACTATTTGTTCACATATGTGTACTATTGATTCACATTTATGTACTATTAGGGGAGGTGGTGTAAGATTGATAATACTTGCATGACTAAGTTAAAAATGGAGGTATAGATGGAGGTATTATACTGTAATTTATATTTTCACATGTATAGAACTATTGATTCACATGATATACTATTAGGGGAGGCGGTGCAAGTTTGATTATACTTGTAGGACTAAATTAAAAATGAAGGAAAAGATGAAGGTATTATACTGTAATATTTTGAGCCCCAAAATGTGCAATTATCGAAACTATATTTTCCTATAAATAGAAGCTCATTCTTCCTTCATTCTCACCAATTCACTAAGTCTCACAAGAGCAATTATAGAGAGAGAAGCTATAGAGAGAGAATCTATAGAGAGAAAGAAGAAGAGTAGTCTTCTACTTCACTACTCCAGTATCCAGTCTTCTTCTGAGGTAAGGGGTATTATTTATTTCATATTCTGAAGATATATCATTTTTCGTATTCGTATCAATATTATTTTCGTTCAATATTCATAAAGAATAGTATCTTCGTTCAATATTCGTAGGAATATTATCTTCGTTAAATATTCGTTGGAATATTATTTTCATTCAAGGGATGTTATTTTTGTTTTAATATTATTTGCTGAAATAATATTTTCTTTCATACTCTGTAGTATGTAAGTAATATTATTTCGTTTCAGATTTTGAATTCTATACTCATTTTGTTGAAGTTTTGGCTTCTATACTCCATGAAATTAGTAGAATATCCTTGATATTTGCGCTTCATGAAGTATCTTTTTATGAAAATATTATTCTGAGCTTTCTTAATAATTATTGATCTTTTCATGACGAAATACTATTCATGAGTTACTATTTATAGGTTACTATTCACCCAATTACTATTCACTTAAATATTATTCACTTGGGTATTCGGGGCACTTTTCATGCCGGGGTACTATTCATGAGGTATTTTTCCCGAAGTACTATTTACAGGGTACTATTTACCCAAAAATATATTTCTTTTTTGTCCAAATTATTTTTGGTACATGACTATTATTCTTGAATTTTACTCTACAAAGTAGTATCCTGTTGAAAATTTGGACGTTATTGATTTCTGGATAAATTAAATTATAAAACTTTAAAATTTATCCTTGAACTTGTTTTATTGAATTATTATGTCATTGTCATCATCCTCATGCTTATATTCTGATGAAAGTCATATTTGGCTTACGTGCATAGAGGGACTTGGTATGATTATGACCAGGGATTATTCGGTATAATCATGACCGTAATGTGACGAATGATGTGGTGAAAGTCCTCACTGGCCTGTAGTTCTTTGATGGACAGTTGTTGTTATGATTATGACCAGGGATTATTCGGTATAATCATGACCATTGATGATTACATAAATATCCTTGGTCGTGGTGCAGGGATGATTCGATGATGTGGTTTATTTATTAAGCTGAGTCTCAGCGATAAAATTGATGAAAAACTTTTTAAATCATAGAAGATAGTAGATTTTATGCTCTACTTTACTCTTCTAATGGATTGCTTATTTCCGCTATAGTTGTTGATCTAAAACTTGTTGTCTATTGTATTCTATCAGTTGTTATACTGTTGAAGGCTAAGGATAATGTATTCTGCATTATCTTAGTCATAATATTTCTTACTGGGCTAGTTGAGCTCACCCTTTCTTTCATTGTTCTCTTTAGGAAATGAGAACATAGCTGAGACGAGTCGGGGAATGGAGTGATGGTCCAGGATAAATGGCTTTAGTAGTCCTCACTATTCTACGGAATAATGTGATAATAATTGTAATGAGGACACCATTAAGAGTGGATATTGTCTAGAAGGCAATATTCTTGTTTAAACCCTCAGTTATGTTTTGTCGTATATTACCCGACAGTTGTATAATTAAGTTTGTATTTAATTTATGTACCATGTATTTTCTGGCGACCCAAGATGGGTGATGTATACCTGTTTTGGGGGTGTCACAGTGACTTTCATCTGCCACCAAGGATACATAACAGTTCAGTAAACTAGTCTATAGTTTAATTAAACTATTCTACATTACAAGTATTGGCTTAATCTTCATGCTCATTCATATACTGAATGGCACTTCGCCTGGATACCTGTCAGCTTGATCTTTAGGGGATCCTTAAGTTCTTCTACTCGTATGCTGAAAATATTTTTTTATTTAAAGCAAGTGTGAGCATTCAATTGCTCAGCAAGTCATAGCAGTTGAATAAACAACCTCAAGAATTTAAACATTCTTTTAAGACTTTAATAACCGAACAAAGGTTATGAAGTAGCTTGAATAATAGAAATATACTCTGATTCTTATCATTTTAAAACATTAGTCACATTCACTTTGAAATACTTTCTTTCTTCTACCTTTTTCCATACACATTCTGTCTGGCTAGAATCATTAGCACAGACTTAATAATAATGGATCATTTATAAACAAAACATTCTCATATTGAACAGTTCAATCATAGAACAGTTCATCTTATAGAAACACCGAAGTTTTAAAATTATGGCACAAGGCCTCATACATCCTACCACCTAGTACAAATATCACACATTTTCATATAGACAAAACTTCTCAAGTTCAACATCTAATAAAGTTTAAGAAACTAGCATTCATTTAAAATATGAATGAAGTTAGGAAACTTGCCTTACGTACAGCTACAGCTTAGAGTTTACGCTGAACTGCTTATTGGAATCCCTATATATCACATAAGGAATAACATGCACCAATTAGTCGCATACTTGACTTACGCATTGGTTTAAACTTAACTTTACTTTTTAGGGGCCGCGTTCTTGCAATCTAAGTTTACGCGACCAACTTTCTTTACCATTTTACGGCTTTACAACATACGAAGATGTCTAACTCATACGATCATCATCTTTGATGATTTACATTCTTATCTTCTCCTTATAACTCTGCTAGGACACAGCACACATCGAGTCTCTACTAGTATTCCATATGGTACTCTGAGTGGTTTCCCACAAACAACCAACAAACTAGTTTCCCATCTCATCTACACTGTCTTTCATAGCGAGTTAGATCGGTTGCTAGTTTTGTATATATCTCCATTCTCTAAAGGAATTATTTAGCTCAGCTCCTATATGTCAACCATCAAAGATTACGATTGTACCACAATCTAAACTTAACTTTACTTATCCGAACCATTAAAGCTATAATGTTCGTTAAGTCAATTTCTTATTCCTTATGGCTTTCTGGCAACTAAATGCCATACCTCAAGATTTATTCCTTATTGTCTAAGTCATATAGTCTTTAGTATGTTAAGAACGATCGTTCAATGTTAATACTATATGTTCATAGCGTTAAACATTTTATATTACCTTATTCATATCTTATAACGTCTATTTCCTTCGACTCGGAACGTTATCCAAGTTATTATTACTAACTTGGATTCTTAACATTATATGTCATTGTCATTAATTCAGTTTCTTCACTGTTCACAGGGTTAATCATTATTCTTCCTTACCTTACGGTCAAACCATACATGGTGTGTAGGTCCTGCCCGTTTAATATACGCGTACACAACCCTCACATCGGCTAAAGTGTTTAATTCTTACATTTCATTCTCTATCCAACTCACATTCGGACTTTCATTAATCTTATTACCGTTCGTTACGGCTTTCTTGATAATTCATATCTTACTTACTACCTTTGTTGATGTCTAAGTCATACAACCAATGTATACTTAAAACGTTTGCATGACGCGAATACGATTCATGAAGATCGTTTATGTATTCAACATTCACATTATTCGTCTCTTAATCTCTCATTCAACCTTTACTCAAGGTTTTAATTGCTTTCATTCGTTATCTATTACATGAACCCCACGTTCATTATTCTTTCTTAATGTTGAAGCCATACGGTTCACTGTATACTAAGACCGATCGTTCATCGCAACTTCGTTGTGTTTACATTATTTACATTCTGTCTTTTAATCTCATTCCATCTTTTCATTCAACCTTTACTAAGGTTTAAATCACTTGATTAATTGTTACATTATATGAACTATATGTTCATTATCTTTCCTTATACTTCCCCAAGGAGTTGAGAAATTAAAAGCTCTTCTCTGGGTTTTGTCCTACACCGGTGCTGCGGCGCCACTTCCTTTGTTATTTCTCGCATTCTGAGACCACTAACCAAAGACCTTTGTCCCCAGTGGT
Source organism: Panax ginseng (assembly GCA_020205605.1). Taxonomy (NCBI): domain Eukaryota; kingdom Viridiplantae; phylum Streptophyta; class Magnoliopsida; order Apiales; family Araliaceae; genus Panax; species Panax ginseng. The sequence goes on from CM035137.1 coordinate 62,520,349, forward strand.
GACTGCAAGCTGAGTTCTAAAACTCAAAATAAATTGTAAGTGTTGAACATGTTTGAGATGCTTATTTCACAATCTCATAGCTTCTTCATTATAACTCGGAACGAGGTCGTTCCAAAGTCATTTTCTTAATCTCATCATGTACTTCAACTTTCCTCGGGCAGAATTTTGTTCTGTATCCATTAACATGCCATTCAATTGGCTTAAATTTCATTATTCGTTCGTTTTACATTATTAATATTCTTCATTCGTTCGTCTGTAATTCGGTCCTCTGAACTCGAAATTCGTTCGTTCTTAAGTCCACGACTCATGTTTTCTACATTTTCTTACATTCTTATGAAACCCTACACATTCGGGTTCATTTACAAACTTTTTACTTTTCGCTTGTCTTTTACAAAAATTTTGCAATAACTTCATTATAGCTAAGTTTACTCTGTTCTTCATGAACATTTCTATCGTTTCTAACCAAGCAATAAGCATCTAACTTATACACGATGGTTTTAAACTTGTCAATCAACAACAAGTTATAATACGATGGTTTTAAATTTGTCCATCAACAACGTTCTTCGTGTTCTTCGTGTTCTTCGTTAGTTCTTCATTTTTAATCCATACTTTGATTATGATTTCACATTTTTTTGGAATTTGGTGTTATAAAACACCATTCCTTACTTATTTCACCGAATCATTCATATGATTCATTCAGATCGTTTAAATTCATTACGAAATTCATACTTCTTTAAGAAATTTTATAAACTAAACTTCTAATTCTTATTTCTTCATTTTCTCATGATTTCTGTGACGCCCCCAAAATAGGTATACAACACCCATTCTGAGTCGTCAAATACATGGTACAGAAAGCAAACTACAACTTCAATAATACAATTGTCGTGCAAAATACGACAACTCATACTGTGAATTTAAATACAAATATTGTCTTCTAGACAATATCCACACCCAAATAAGTCCTCATTACAATTATTCATACACTATTTTACAGAAATAGTGAGGACTGCTAAAATATCTTTCTAGAACCATCACTCCATACCCCGACTCGATCCTGCTATGTTCTCACCTCCTGAGAAGAAAAATGGAACAAAAAGGAAAAGGGTGAGCTCAACTAGCCCACTAAAGAATATTATAACTAAGATAATATATAACAAATTACCATTAGTCTTCAACAGGGAAAAATCTGATAGAATATAATAGACAACAAGTTTGAGATCAACAAATACAGTGAAAACAACAATCCATTAGAAGAGTCACGCAGAGAATGAATTCTACTATCTTCTAAGATTTAAGAGTCCATCATCAATATTTTATCCCAGTAACATCAATCAATATACATCTTTTAATCAAATATTTATCTTTGCACTACAGGCCAAAGATATTCATTTATTTCACCCGTTGGTCATGTACATCTCAACACCTGTTCATCTTTGCACTACGGGCCAAAGATATTCATCAGTTAATCATTCATCTTTGTACTACAGGCCAAAGATATTCCGTTATATCATCATTTAGGACTGAGAATGATGAAAAATATTTTAAAGAAAACGAATCTAGTGAGACAGAAGAATAAATATTAGGGATTCGTATAACAGTTTATCCAAGATCAATAATACTCCATAATAACCAATTTAAAAGCAAAATTCAAAACTAAAGATCAAAACATGGATACAATTAAAGATAATAACCATAATAGACATCTTGGACAAAAAGGAAAAATTTTATTTTTCGGTGAATAGTGCTGTATTAGTGAATAGTGCCGTATACGTGAATAGTAACCCCGACACAAAAAGTTCCAAATTTGATTAAAAAGTTCAGATCAATACTTCGGCATAATGATATTGAAAGAAATAATATCATATATGAAGAAAATAACATCCCTTACCTCAAAATAAGGGTACTTCTGATCAGAATATCAGATAGAAAGCCGAAGGAAACTTGTACCGAACAGCAACTCTCAAAGTATCAAAATACTCACAAAAATACACTCGAAAATCTAGAGAGAAAGAAAACTTGTTTCTGGTGTGATTTTCAATTCTAACCTAAGCGTCTATTTATAGGAAAATGCTAGAATGCCATAGGAGACTAAAATAATAAAATATATTATTTATTCTCATTTTTTCTATGCATGCTTTGAAAGCCATCAGCCCCTCATTTCTGAAATTTCAGCAGCCCACATGTTATTAACACCAACCAAAAGTGGGTCCCACCCATAAATTTAATAAAAATTATTTTATTTTCTAAAACTTCAACAATTCATAGAAAATAGCCCGTTTATCAGAAAAATACAAATTTTATGTCCATTTCGCATGAAATCGAATTCTCTACAACTTTGTAGCTTTGAGTTTTTCCAAATTCTGAACAGAAAATATTCGAAATCCATAAACGGATGATTTTTAATACTTCCCTTCCGACAAAATACTGATAAAACACCTCAGCATTAATTCCTTCAATTATATCCACATAAAATAAATATATCCATCAATTATATCAAATAAATATTTCCTTATCATATAAATCAATAATTAATTATTCACAAATAATATTACAGAATCACACTTCTGACAACTAAGCGAGTTCCGGTGAAAGAGGGGGCTTTTCAATAAGGATTTCTCCTTCTTGGTAGCAATTTAGGGACCAAACCTCTCCTTGACAGAACTTTCTAGACATTGCCAATAATGCTATCTAATAATATTATTCAAATAATATGAATTATTGATCTCATAATGGGAAATACTGTGCAATGACAATTATTGAAACAACAATAATATAAACTATCAACGCAGCAATTATTGAATCAATAAAATAAAATATTGAACAGTAACTACTGTAACAATTATTGAGTAGTGTCTTCTTACGTAAGAATCAATAATTCAACAATACTGTGCAACCACGCGGATTACTGTACTTTAACCACCGGGTATTCCAAAAGTGTTAACGGTAACAATTACGTTGTTATTCATAAAAACTCATACTTTGTCGTTTTCTTCATCCGACAGTTATTCCGTTATGGGGCCCACAATTGACTGTGCCTTCATACGGATATTCTCGACAAAAAGAATATTCCACGACCAAAAGAATATTCCCCGACAAAAATGAATATTTTATAACCACTTGCTTATTTTGCAAAACTTGCACATTTCACCCATAGCCAAAGCATTATATTAAATTAACACCTTATTAATTTAGAATAATGAATAGAGAAAATTTAATTTTATTTATAATAAGTTGGGGTCTTACAACCTCCCCTCCTTATAAAATTTCATCCTCGAAATTGACGTACGTACCTGGCATTTTGAACAGGTGAGGGTACCTCGCTTTCATTTCTGATTCCAACTCCCAGGTCATTTCATCAATAACATGGTTCCTCCACAAAACCTTAATTGTGGTATAACCTTGGTGCGTAGGACATGTTCTTTCCTATCCAAGATTTTAACAGGTACCTCCTCGTACGTTAAATCTTCGGCTATCTCGTCTGGTTCTAACTCAATAATATGGTTAAGGTCTTTCACATATTTACAAAGCATAGATATGTGGAAAACATTATGAACACGAGATATACTTGGAGGTAATGCGAGTCTATAGGCCACATTTCCTATTCGGTCAAGAATCTCAAATGGCCCAACAAACCTTGGATTGAGCTTTCCTCTCTTTCCAAATCTTGTAACTCCTTTCCATGGAGCAATACGTAACAGTACATGATCCCCAATATTAAATTCCACGTCCTTTCGATGAAGATCAGCATAACTCTTTTGTCGATCTTGTGAGGTTTGAATACGTTGTCGAATCATTTGGATCTTTTCTGTAGTCATGCGTACTAATTCTGGTCCCAATAACATTGCTTCACCCACCTCGTCCCAGCATACTGGAGAACGACACTTTCGTCCAAACAACGCCTCAAATGGAGCCATGCCTATACTTGCTTGATAACTATTGTTGTAGGAGAATTCCACCAGTGGAAAGTACTTATCCCAACTCCCTTTGAAGTCTAGAACACAGAGTCTTAATAGAACTTTAAGAGTTTAAATAGTCCTCTCTGATTGTCCGTCCATTTGAGGATGGTATCTTTGGCCGAATAAATAAATCAGGTGCCCATAGCTTTCTGCAAGCTAACCCAAAATCTTGAAGTGAATCTTGGGTCACGATCCGAAACTATGGATACTGGCATGCCATGCAATCTCACAATCTCATTCACGTACATACGAGCAAGACGTTCAAGGGAATAAGTCTCACGTATCGGCAAGAAATGAGCAGACTTGGTTAATCTATCAACAATAACCCAAATCACATCTATACCTTGAGAAACCTTGGGAAGACCCGTAACGAAATCCATAGTAATGTGTTCCCACTTCCATTCCAGAATCTCAAGTGGTTGCAATGGACCTTTTGGTACTTGATGCTCCGCCTTTACACGTTGACAAGTTAAACACCTCGAGATAAACTCCGCGATCTCTCTCTTCATATTGTTCCATCAAAATGTATATCGAATATCATGATACATTTTGGTACTCCCGGGATGGATTATAAATGGGGTGTTGTGTTCCTCCATCATGATTCTATGCTTCAAGTCAGAATCGTTAGGAACGCAAAGTCTAGAGTTGGCTCAAAGTATTCCTTCTTCATCGATTCTTGCTTCTGGAATAGCTCCTTCTTGCACTTTCTTCTTCATACGCATCAGCCCCAGGTTCGTAGCTTGAGCAGCTTTAACTTTATCGATTAAAGTGGGTTCTACTCGTATATTCGTCATCATCACGTGGGTCCCTGGAGTCTTTAACTCTATCTCCATCCTTTGCAAGTCATACAAAATGGGCCTTTGCGTTGACAATATTGCACTCGTACTTACATATGATCTTCTACTCAATGCGTCAGCTACTACGTTCACTTTTTCAGGATGATATTGAATAGTGTGATGATAATCTTTCAACAGCTCAAGCCAACGTCGTTGCCGCATGTTGAGTTCATTTTGGGTGAAGAAATATTTGAGGCTTTTATGGTCCGTATAAATCTCCACATACAAGTAGTGTCTCCATATCTTTAACGCGAATACGACTGCTGCCAACTCCAGATCATGAGTAGGATAATTCCTCTCATATTCTTTGAGTTGTCGCGAGGCATAGGCTATGACTTTCCCATGTTGCATGAGAACACATCCTAACCTGTTGATTAATTCACGTTCTAGCCTAATGTTTTGATGATGATTTGATCATCGGTACTAAATTGTGATTTATGAATTTCAGGAAACTATTTCAAGAAGTATATGTTGGATTATTCAAGAAGAATGAAGATGTTTTGAGTCCTAAGAAAAATATGTAAGATCATTGCAAATATCTAATTTTTCAATTCAAGGCTCTAGGACATTTTGTGTGTGCATTAAATTATGATTTAATATTTTGTGCATGTCTCAAATATGTTATTCACTGCTATTTGCTATCAAGAGAACTGTTAGCATGCATGCGTAGGAGTTCTGTCCGAATGATACACGTATGGGAGAAATAAAATATTTTGGTGTGTATATGTCTTGGGAACTCTAAGATAATTATCCTGAAAGAGGTGCTTGTTAATTGATATTTCTATGTGATCTTTTCTCCATTTATTACGGAATATATTGGTTAGAAAGGAAGATGGCGGTAGTGGATCTTGATTAGAAGTCTAAAAGCTGCATATATATTGGAAATTGATAGTGATGATTATCTTGGGAAGATACATGTTGTCATTAATTACGGAACTAACATTTTACTAAGGAGTCTAGTTTAAATAAAGTTATATGCTATATTGTTATAGTGGATTAATGTTGAACAGGTCCGAGATTTGTTTTTAAGGCGGCAGTTATAGGCTATATATGTTGAACATGGAACTTTCTACCTTTTTGGGTTATCTTTGACATAGTCTATATTTTTGAATGTTTCCAACAGTAATAAAATTATAGCTTATCTTTGGGATTTTGTTGGCAACGTTTATTATTGTTACAACGAAAACATTTATGAACGGTAATATTTTTGGGCTATAAAAGGAACTAAGAACAGTGTTGAAATTACAACACTTACAACACTTGTATTAATATTTTGCACTCATATACTTTGAAAGCTATTCTATTCTTGGTGCAAATTTTGAGCTGATGATTCATTGATATATTCAGTCAATTTTCGTGGGCATTAAATTGGTGATATCTTCTACTATTTCTATTTGATCATTGCATTCATTAGTTGAGCCTTGCATTGTTAAATTACTTATTTGCTTTGATCATTAGACCTCTATCATTGTAATCTTAAATTTGATTTTTAGACTTAGTGTTGTCTAAGGGAATTTAATCCAGGTGGATTAAGGTTTGTTTACAAATAGGTTCAAGGAAGCATAGGTGCTTAAGGAGTGCATTGGTGCATAAGGGGAAAGAGTGCTCAAGTGAATTATTGTAATTCAATTTTTATAGAATCTGTGTTGTAACAAGAGTCTTTTAAAGAAATAAAAGTGAGTCTCCAATACTAGTTGGTATTGGACGTGGAGTAGGCTATTATTATAGAGGATAATAGTCGAACCACGTAAAAATCTTGGTGTTATTTTCATTAATTGAATTTACTTAATTACACTCAAGTTAATTGATTTTCTAAATAAACAAATTTCGATCATAAGCATTTTTGTTATCATTAAATATTTCATTTAACTTATAAAATCACCAAGATATTTTTTTTAAACACAAAGTCAATTCGGTAGACCATATTCATTCAGCAAGCTGCATTCATTTATATAGTTGACTACATTCAATAATTTGGTTAAAAGATTTTAACTGGTCATAGTTTGTATCCACACTTATTCAACCCCCCTTCTAAGTGTGCCATATCTGAATTTCATTTGGTATCAGAGCTTGGCTCTACTTACTTGGTCTTAAAGGTGACTTGTAGGGAAAGATTCTGACATGGCACAGTTCGGAAACAACAATCAAGAAGGTCAATCAACCAATAGACCTCCACTGCTACATGGAACAGAAAACTATAATTTTTGGAAATTCCGAATGAGGATCTACCTTAAAAGAGATCCTTGGGAATGGTGGGTTGTGGAAAATGGACAGGTTATTCCAAGGAAAGATGACGGTACTCCAAAGACTTTGCTAGAGATGGATTCAACTGAAACCTTCATGGTTTCCTATAACTCAAGGGCAATGAATACTCTACTAAGCGGCATGGTACAATCGGAGATTAACAAAGTATCGTCATGTAACATAGCTAAGGAAATCTGGCACACTCTAGTGGTGAGTCACGAAGGAACATCAAAAGTTCGAGAAATTAAACTAAGCATGCTTATGCATGATTATGAAATGTTCAAACTTGAGAAAGATGAAACTATAAAGATGGCTCAAGCAAGGTTTCTTGTTCTTCTGAACTCCTTAAAGCTACTAGATAAATCCATTCCGCAAAGTGAGATTAACCGTAAGTTACTTCGGGCTATGCCCAAGAGGTTTGCATCTAAAATTACTACTCTTCAAGATTCCTCTACTATATCTAGTATGGATACACTAACTCTTTTTGGTGAACTTGAGGAATATGAACATCAATTAAAGAGATATGACGATGAGGAGGAAACTCCTCGTAGAAAGGTTCTAGCTCTTAATGCAGGAAATGAAGAAGAGCTTGATGATGATTCTGACGATGAGATAGCTATGATGTCCCGGAGACTCAAAGGACTTCTACAACGAAAGAATAAACGAAAGAATATCTTCAACTCAAATAAAGGCAAAGGAAAGCAAACTGAAGAGACATGTTTTGAATGTGGACATCCAGAGCACTTCAAGAAGGATTGTTTTCAACTGAAGAATAAAGGAAAAACAGGCTTCAAAGATAATAAGAAAAACAAGGTACTAGTCACTTGGAGTGATGAAGAAGAATCTGGAGTTGAAGTTGACGCCAAGGATGAGATAGCTAAAGTATGCTTCATGGGAATAGAAGGTGAATCAAATGATGTATCTATTTTTGAAAATATTTCTTTGAAACAAGAAAATGAGAAATTGAAAGAAAAGAATGCATATTTGAAAGACTTAGTTAACACATTAATGGGTGAAGTAGAATCTTTAATAGATGAAAAGAAAAATATTGAAAAGGAATCCATATGTAAAGAAGAAAAAGTTTTGATTGCTAAAAATAGTTTTCTTGAGAATTATAACAAAGTTCTTTTTAACAAAGTGACTTACTTGAACAATGAAGTTGAAAAAAATGACTAATGAATTGAAGATGAGAGATGTATGTATTGATGCTTTTGGTAATGAATCTCAGTCTAAACCCATTCATGCAAATGAACTTCAAAAAGAAGTAGACTCATTAAAATATCTCTTAGATTTGTTCAAGGAGAAGAAAATCGTAGTAATGTTAGGAAAGCAAAAACCTAGTTTTGATAGACAAGGAATAGGTTATAATCCCACTCATAAAACCCGTAATGTGAATATGCTTAGATCCAAGTCGCGTTTTAAATTGAATTATTTCTCTCCTTTCACTATGTGCAAAAACTATAGTATTAAAGGTCACTTGGACATAAATTGTTTTAAGAAAAATAAGGTTAAAAAGGTATGGGTTAAAAAGAATGATTTACTTGCAACTAACATTAAAGGACCCAAAAAGATGTGGGTACCAAAAGGATGAAATATTTTTCTTGACAGGTATGTCTTAAGGCTAAGGTTCCTTCTCAAAAGTGGATTCTTGATAGTGGATGCTCCCGTCACATGACCGACGACAAATCAAAGTTCATGGAACTAAAAATTAAGAAGAAAAATGGAACGGTCACTTTCGGAGACAATCGAACTTGTGAGATTGTTGGAAAAGGTAAAATTGGTAATGCTCCAAGAACTCCTCAGCAGAATAGAGTAGTGGAAAGGAAGAATATAACATTACAAGAAACTGCTAGAACATTGTTGCAAGAGAGTAAGCTTCCAAAGAAATTTTGGGCCAAGGCGGTAAGCACATCATGTTATGTTTTAAATAGAGTACTCATTCGTCCAATTATTTTGAAAACTCCTTATGAAATTTTGAATAATAAAATTCCTAATATAAGTTATTTCAAAATATTCGGATCTAAATGTTATATATTAAAAACTAGTGATAACGTGGGAAAATTTGATGCCAAATCTTATGAAGGTATTTTCATTGGTTATTCTCAAAACAGCAAAGCATATCGTGTTTTTAATATTTATAAATTATGTGTTGAAGAATCAATTCATATAACTTTCAATGAGACTAACAATGATCTTCCAAAAGAAAGAGAAGAGGATGCAGGAAATTTGGAGATTTTCACAAATTCAGTAAACCGAAAAGAACCATTCAGCAGACCGAATGGACAAGCTCAACAGGATAGATTGAACAGTCCACATGAAAATGAACATGATCTTGAAGAGAATTTTCCTCAGCAAGAAGAGGTAATACACGATGTTCAATTGCCAAAGACAACAAAGTATCTCAAGGATCATCCACCGAAAAATATTATTGGAGATATAAACAAAGGAGTTACTACACGAAGAAATCTACAAAATCAATGTGCATTCTCTGCATTTCTATCACAAGTTGAGCCAGAGAATGCTAAAGAAGCTATACTTGATGAAAATTGGCTCATGGCAATACAAGAGGAACTTCAACAATTTGAACGATGTCAAGTTTGGGAATTAATGCCTCCTCCTAAAGATAGTTCCGTCATTGGAACAAAATGGATGTTCAAAAACAAGCTTGATGAGCATGGGGCAATCACTCGAAACAAAGCAAGGCTAGTGGCTCAAGGATACAATCAATAAGAGGGGGATCGACTACAAAGAAACTTATGCTCCAGTCGCAAGACTAGAGTCTATCCGTATCTTGTTAGCATTTGCTTGTTACAAGAAATTCAAGCTTTATCAAATGGATGTAAAGAGTGTGTTTCTCAATGGATACATCAATGAAGAAGTATATGTCAAGCAGCCTCCTGGATTCAAACATGAGAAATATCCAAGTCATGTTTTTAAGCTAAAGAAAGCTCTCTATGGTCTCAAACAAGCTCCCAGGGCTTGGTACGACAGGTTGAGTAAGTATCTTCTTTCAAGTGGTTTTACTAGAGGTAAAATAGATTCTACATTATTTATTAAGCATGAAAAACAAGAAATAATTATTGTTTAAATATATGTAGATGATATAATATTTGGTGCTACTAATGATTTTCTATGTGAGTGGTTTTCAAAATGTATGCATAAGGAATTTGATATGAGCTTAATGGGAGAGTTAAATTACTTCTTGGGACTTCAAATCAACCAAACAAAGGAAGGGATCTATATTCATCAAACCAAATACACAAAAGAGCTTCTTAAAAGATTTGGTTTTGAAGAAACCAATCCAAAAGCTACACCAATGAGCACTTCAATAAAGCTCACTTTAGATGATAAAGGTATAGATGTAGAGTTAAGCAAATATCGAGGTATGATCGATTCTTAACTATATTTAACTGCATCTAGACCTGACATAATGTACAGTGTATGTCTTTGTGCTCGATTTCAAGCAAAACCCAAAGAATCCCATTTACAAACAGTTAAAAGAATTTTTAAATATTTAAGTAGTACTATAAATTTAGGTTTATTTTAGCCAATAAGTAATTATTTTGAACTAATGGGTTATTCGGATCTTTGACTATGCACGGGGTTTCAAGTTGATAGAAAAAGTACAAGTGGTGCTTGTACATTTTTGGGACAAAGTCTTGTTTCGTGGCATAGTAAAAAATAAACTTCAGTTGCTTTATCAACTACCGAGGGTGAATATTTAGCTGCAGGGAGTTGTTGCTCTCAAATATTATGGATGAAACAAACTCTATGTGATTTTGACATTATCTGCAATAATGTGCCTATATATTGTGATAATTCTAGTGCTATTGACATATCAAAGAATCCTGTTTTGCATTCACGTACAAAACATATAGAGGTAAGACATCATTTTTTAAGGGATAATGTTTCAAAAGGGTTAGTCAAATTGATTTTTATTCCTACCGAAAAATAATTAGCTGATATTTTTACTAAACCCTTGAGTGAGGAAAGATTTTGTATGTTAAGAAGAGAACTTGGAATGTGCATGATATAATAATAATTTACATGCTTAAAACTTTATGTCATGCAGGTTATATATTTTTTTCTCATTTATTTTCTGCATGATATCTAATAAAATATATATCTGTTAGATATTCCTTATATGCTTAAATTTTGTTATACTAGTTTCTGTTAAAATCGTCGGAGGTCATTGGAAAAAGTAAAGGTTTACGCCTTGAGAAACGGAATAGTAGCTGAACAGAGTTTTTTTTTAAAGATGAAAAGACACACGTCTTTCGGCGACAGCATTCTAATTAATTTCATCTTTCCTTATCTGTTTAAATGACACACGATCATATTTATCGCCGGATATTGGGAGCCGTAAAGACTTCAACCTTGGAACTTAAAACAACAACCGAATAGTTTATTTTGAAACTTGAAAAGACGCATGCTTTTCGGTGATGGACTTTTGATTAACTTTTATCTTATATCTTCAGCTTTCATTCTTATTCAGATCTTATGCTTTCATCCACAACCTTCTATTTCACTCTTACAACATCCATTACACCATGAAAACCAGAGCTAGCAATCGATCGTTTGGGAAATCAAACAAAGATGGATCGTCGCTGAAGCATCCTACGGGAACAAAAGTGAAATCCAAACGAGTACAGAAGAAATCCTCTGTTCATGAGTTATCCGATGCTACACTAATATCTGATGACTCGGATTTTAGTTTTTCTTTTCTAAAAACTTCAGACGTTGAACCTTCTCACAAGGGAAAGATGAAACAATCAGTGGATGACGAACAATTTTTCTCACAGCCAGAATCTCCCTCGAATCTGGTAAATCCGTTTTCATCCTCTTTTGATTTGCAAGAGAATTTCTTTAGAGGTCCTAGTTTTAAAACATGTTTTAAAAACTCCATTGCTACAAAACAATTTGTGTATAAAAAAAACTTTGGATCTTTTTTATCTCAAACACTCTATTTTGGAAAAACTATTCACCGAGTGCAACATTTTTTCTATGCTGTTTCCTCCTACTATTGCCTATCCTCGGTTGGCCAACAATTTTACACCAATCTTGAGTGTAATGGAGACTGTTTTACCACATTTGTCAAGGGTAAGTCTTTATTTTTTACCAGTATTGATTTTGGAAGTATTCTTGGTATTTCTTCTCTTTGGACCATGTCCTTTCACTCTCAAAGGAGCGTGACATTCCTTTTCATCCTTTAGAACAACTTCATATAGTCAGGAATGACTATTCTATTTCATCTCTGTTTCTTCCAAAAACTGTCAGTGTCTGTCCTAATGCATGTGTATTACATAAGTTGGTTCGGTATAATCTGTGTCCACGCCTTGGTGGGGGAGCTGATTTTACTTACCAAGATTTGGTTGTTATAGCTATGATTCTCAAAGGAACGAATTTTAATTTTTCAAAAATGATGTTATCCCACATGCAAAGTTGCATTAAATCAAAGCAAGAAATGTCTTCCTTACGATGAAATTTCTAACAAAACTTTTTCAACACTTTAAGATCTCTTTTGATGATGAAATTTCTGTTACAAATCATGAGCTTATTGACACTGCAAATTTGACAAAATTTCACATCACTTTTCATACTGGTGAATTCGTACGTCTTCTACCTGATCCTCCTACTACTCCTCATCCTCCTATTTCTCATACTCCTGAATCATCTTCTTCTTCTTTGCCAAATTTCAATGGATCTGATGTTATGAATGTTTTGACTGAAATTTTACAAAATCAAACTTCTTTGAAAGATGAGTTGGTGGAAATCAAAAATCGTCTTGTGTGTCTTGAGAAAGGGAAGTTACCAATGGATGCCCCTGAGATTAATAAATTATATCATTGGGTTGAAGATGAATTTATTGATCTTCAGGCGGGTTTTGAGATTCAGACGATGGACATGGTTGAAGCACTCCAACGAAAAATTAATCGGAACACATGTCAGTTAAGTCAAGAGGTGAAGTTTGTCAGTTATCAACTCGGGGAGTTTGCAGATTTTATGGCCACCAGTTTCAATGATATAGGCCAAAGGTTTCATGTTCCAGCAATGTATTCTTCAATTCCCGAATGGCCAATGAACAATTTGATGGTTGGATACAAGGGTGACTTTCTGGATATGGAACTTCCTCCTGCAACCTTTATTCCTAGACCACCTCGACTTGCCAACGATTACACCTTGGAAGAGCGATTACATCGTCTTCGTCATCGACCATACTTTACCAATCGTGCAGAACAGAGGGCCAATCTCGAAGATATTGATTAGAGACTTCTCTTTTTGCATGATGCCAAAGGGGGAGAAAATGTCAGATTCTGTTTTAAATTTTTGCTTTAAAGACTATGGGTTTGATTTGGTTTTGATAGGCATGGTTTCCTAGATGTTAAGACTGTTGATAAATTTTTTTGCTGCATTTTTAAAACTGATTTTGTTGCAGGCATTTTAAGAATTGATGGTTGTAATTTTCATATTTGGTTTAGTATGATACTAACATGCAGGTGTTACAAATTTCTCCTAAAATGTGCATTAATTTAGGGGGAGTTTTATTCATATATGTTGTCATCATCAAAAAGGGGGAGAATGTTGATTAATTCATGTTCTAGCCTAATGTTTTGATGATGATTTGATCATCGGTACTAAATTGTGATTTGTGGATTTCAGGAAACTAATTCAAGAAGTGTGTGTTGGATTATTCAAGAAGAATGAAGATGTTTTGAGTCCTAAGAAAAATATGTAAGATCATTGCAAATATCTAATTTTTCAATTCAAGGCTCTAGGACATTTTGTGTGTGCATTAAATTATGATTTAATATTTTGTGCATGTCTCAAATATGTTATTCACTGCTATTTGCTATCAAGAGAAATGTTAGCATGCATGCGTAGGAGTTCTGTCTGAATGATACACGTATGGGAGAAATAAAATATTTTGGTGTGTATATGTCTTGGGAACTCTAAGATAATTATCCTGAAAGAGGTGCTTGTTAATTGATATTTCTATGTGATCTTTTCTCCATTTATTACGGAATATATTTGTTAGAAAGGAAGATAGCGGTAGTGGATCTTGATTAGAAGTCTAAAAGCTGCATATATATTGGAAATTGATAGTGATGACTATCTTGGGAAGATACATGTTGTCATTAATTACGGAACTAACATTTTACTAAGGAGTCTAGTTTAAATAAAGTTCTATGCTATATTGTTATAGTGGATTAATGTTGAACAGGTCAGAGATTTGTTTTTAAGGCGGCAATTATAGGCTATATATGTTGAACATGGAACTTTCTACCTTTATGGGTTATCTTTGACATAGTCTATATTTTTGAATGTTTCCAACAGTAATAAAATTATATCTTATCTTTTGGATTTTTGTTGGTAACGTTTATTATTGTTACAACGAAAACATTAATGAACGGTAATATTTTTGGGCTATAAAAGGAACTAAGAACAGTGTTGAAATTACAACACTTACAACACTTGTATTAATATTTTGCACTCATATACTTTGAAAGCTATTCTATTCTTGGTGCAAATTTTGAGCTATTGATTTATTGATATATTCAGTCAATTTTCGTGGGCATTAAATTGGTGATATCTTCTACTATTTCTATTTGATCATTGCATTCATTAGTTGAGCCTTGCATTGTTAAATTGCATATTTGCTTTGATCATTAGACCTCTATCATTGTAATCTTAAATTTGTTTTTTAGACTTAGTGTTGTCTAAGGGAATTTAATCCAGGTGGATTAAGGTTTGTTTACAAATAGGTTCAAGGAAGCATAGGTTCTTAAGGAGTGCATTGGTGCACAAGGGGCAAGAGTGCTCAAGTGAATTATTGTAATTTAATTTTTATGGAATCTGTGTTGTAACAAGAGTCTTTTAAAGAAATAAAAGTGAGTCTCCAATACTAGTTGGTATTGGACGTGGAGTAGGCTATTATTATAGAGGATAATAGTCGAACCACGTAAAAATCTTGGTGTTATTTTCATTAATTGATTTTACTTAATTACACTCAAGTTAATTGATTTTCTAAATAAACAAATTTCGATCATAAGCATTTTTGTTATCATTAAATATTTCATTTAACTTATAAAATCACCAAGATATTTTTTTTAAACACAAAGTCAATTCGGTAGACCATATTCATTCAGCAAGCTGCATTCATTTATATAGTTGACTACATTCAATAATTTGGTTAAAAGATTTTAACTGGTCATAGTTTGTATCCACACTTATTCAACCCCCCTTCTAAGTGTGCCATATCTGAATTTCATAACTCGTTGCCTAAAGCATCGTTCTAGATAACAAATCCATCCGAACCAGATGGTATTGTTAAAACAGGTGCCGAAATGAGTCTCCTCTTGAGCTCTTGGAAACTCTTCTCGCATTCCTCGCTCCATGTGAATTTTGTATCTTTCCGAGTCAGCTGAGTTAACGGAGTAGCGATTCGAGAAAATCCTTCCATGAATCTCCGATAATAACCAGCTAAGCCCATAAAGCTGCGTACTTCGGTCACCGACTTCGGTTGCTCCCAACTTTGTATTGCTTCAATCTTCGTTGGGTCAACAAATACTCCATGTTTTGATACTACGTGCCCAGGGAATGCTACTTCCTCAAGCCAGAACTGACATTTCTTCAACTTGGCATATAGCTTGTTTTCACAAAGTCTTTCAAGTATTAGCTTTAAATGGTGCTCATGATCTTCACGGCTTTTGGAATAGATGAGGATGTCATCAATAAAGACAACAACGAACTGATCCAAAATTCCTTAAATACACGGTTCATCATATCCATGAAAGCAGCATGAGCATTAGTCAATCCAAAAGACATGACTAAGAATTCATAATGCCCGTACCGAGTTCTAAAGGCAGTCTTTTGAATATCCTCAGTTTTAATCTTCAGCTGATGGTATCCAGAACGAAGGTCGATCTTTGAAAAGAATTGTGCTCCTTGTAACTGGTCAAACAGGTCATCAATGCGAGGTAGCGGATACCTATTCTTGATGGTGACACGGTTTAATTCTCGGTAGTCAATACAAAGTCGCATACTCCCGTCTTTCTTCTTTATGAATAAAATAGGAGAACCCCAAGGAGATGTACTAGGACGAATGAAACCGATGTCTAATAACTCCTGTAGTTGGACTTTTAACTTCTAAAGTTCAATAGGAGCCATTCGATATAGGGTTTTAGAGATATGTTTTGTACCCGGTTCAAGATCAATAAAGAATTCAACATCACGTTCCGGGGGTAGACCGGGAAGTCTTCAGGAAATACATCAGGAAATTCTCTAACCACAGAAATATTATTCAAATCTGACTTGTCTTTGTTCAAATCCATAACATGGGCTAAGAAAGCTTGGCATCCATTTTTTAATAAACGAATAGCTTTATGGCTTGATATGACAGTGACTGATTTTAGTGGTTTAGTTGTTTGAATTCGTATGACAGGTTGGTTAGGAATATGAAAACTAACAACCTTACGAAAACAATCAATTTTGGCATGATGAGTGGTTAACCAATCAATTCCTAAAATCACATCAAAAGCAAGTATCTTTAAAGAGATAAGATCAACAGGTAATGTGATAGTGCCAACTTGGATTAAGCAAGATTTATAAACTATAGATGTAACGAAGGTTTCACCCAACGGAGTTTCAACAGATAAATCAAAGTCTAATTTCTCCAGAGTCAAGTTTAAACGTTGAGCACAAGCAGAAGAGATAAAAGAATGGGTAGAATCGGTATCTAGTAAGGTATAAACTTCGCAAGAATTCAAGATTAGCTTACCCGTGATCACCTCATTCGGGTTCCTCACGTTTTGGCCAGTTACGACAAACGCTCTTCCAGGAATCGCTGATTTTGACTTATCCAGCATAGCCTTTGGAGTCACCATCCCTGCTGAACTTGGTTTTGCTACAGAGCAGTCTCGAGCTATATGGCCCTCCTTTCCACAGTTATAACATACCTTGGATTGTTGTGGACAGTTTGGGATGATATGTCCCTCTTTCCCGCATTTGTAACATCTAACTGGCGGTCGATCTCCTCCCCTAGAATTTGTTGTTGGTGCTGGTGCTGCTGCTAATGTCTTTCCGTCATTGTTGAATCTCCTCTTTCTAAAATTTCCACTTGACTCACCTCTCCTATTATCATGGCCACGATTACCCCCCGAGTGGTTACCGCCTTTGTCCGTATTTTTCCCTCCCCGCTGGTTATCATCACCCTGATGACTGTTGTCACCAGTATGACCCTGGTTGTGGTCCCTCGGTTGAGTATACTCATTATCTCGCTCTAATAATTGAGCCTTGTTGACAACATCTGAATACAGAGAAAATTTATGAGAGATAAGGTTTTGACGAATCTCGGGTTTTAGACCTCTCAGAAACATCCGCGTCATACGTTCCTCATTTTCTACCAAATGAGGTGCAAACCTGGATAACTCTGCGAACTTCACCTCGTACACTGTCATGTTGTTCTGTACTGGTCTAATAAACTCTACCTCCTTCATATGACGAATACTTTCAGGAAAGTACTTGTCATTGAACAGTTTCTGAAATCTTTCCCAAGACATGTTGAAATGCAATTTGGTTTGGGTATGCTTCACGATTCCCACCAAGATGTCACTCACCACGGAACATAAATGTCGCGAATGGAACCTTTTGTTCCTCCGTGCAGCCCAAGACATCGAATATCTTGGTAATTTGCGCCAGAAATCTAGTGGTCCCAACTCCTTGAACTACTTGGCTGTGAAAAACCGCGCGTTGCTATCATTTCCACCCGTATTTTGTACACGAGTCTCCCTCGTCTGATTTTGCATGAACTGCAAAAAGCTTCTAAACATCGCATCATTCATCGTTTGCTCGGTAGTGTTGTTTACATGAGGATTGCCTTCCTGTTGCACGTTCTCTTGGTTTGTGACTAAATGTTGTTCAACAGTCTCATACACTCCATTTCTAATGTTCTCAGCAGCCATTCTTAAATACTGCCATAAAACAAGGGTTAATTAAACAAATTAACATATCACATAATATCCCTATATTATGACCGACCAACAAATAAGCTTAGATAGGACACACTAGCGAAGGATTTACTCATCTCTCCCCTCCTAGTTCTATTCCCCGATTTTTGCCAGAGACCATATCCCTAAGCTTTGATACCAACTGTGACGCCCCAAAAATAGGTATACAACACCCATTCTGAGTCGCCAAATACATGGTACATAAAGCAAACTACAACTTCAATAATACAATTGTCGTGCAAAATACGACAACACATACTGTGAGTCTAAATACAAATATTGTCTTCTAGACAATATCCACACCCAAATAAGTCCTCATTACAATTATTCATATGCTATTTTACAGAAATAGTGAGGACTGCTAAAACATCTTTCTAGAACCATCACTCCACACCCTGACTCGATCCTGCTATGTTCTCACCTCCTGAGAAGAAAAATAGAACAAAAAGGAAAAGAGTGAGCTCAACTAGCCCAGTAAAGAACATTATGACTAAGATAATATATAACAAATTATCATTAGTCTTCAACAGGGAAAAATCTGATAGAATATAATATACAACAAGTTTTAGATCAACAAATACAGCGGAAACAGCAATCCATTAGAAGAGTCACGTAGAGAATGAATTCTACTATCTTCTAAGATTTAGGAGTCCATCATCAATATTTTATCCCTGTAACATCAATCAATATACATCTTTTAATCAAATATTTATCTTTGCACTATAGGCCAAAGATATTCATTTATATCACCCGTTGGTCATGTTCATCTCAACACCTGTTCATCTTTGCACTACGGGCCAAAGATATTCATCAATTAATCATTCATCTTTGCACTACAGGCCAAAGATATTCCGTAATATCATCATTTAGGACTGAGGATGATGAAAAATATTTTAAAGAAAACGAATCCAGTGAGACAGAAAAACAAATATTAGGGATTCGTATAACAGTTTATCCAACATCAATAATACTCCATAATAACCAATTTTGAAGCAGAATTCAAAAATAAAGATCAAAACATGGATACAATCAAAGATAATAACCATAATAGACATCTTGGACAAAAAGGAAAAATTTCATTTTCTATGAATAGTCTATATTATTGAATAGTCTTGTATATCGTGAATAGTAACCCCGACACAAAAAGTTCCAAATTTGATTAAAAAGTTCAGATCAATACTTCGGCATAATGATATTGAAAGAAATAATATCATATATGAAGAAAATAACATCTCTTACCTCAAAATAAGGGTACTTCTGATCAGAATATCGGATAGAAAGCCAAAAGAAACTTGTACCGAACAGCAACTCTCAAAGTATCAAAATACTCACAAAAATACACTCGAGAATCTAGAGAGAAAGAAAACTTGTTTCTGGTGTGATTTTCAATTCTAACCTAAGCGTCTATTTATAGGAAAATGCTAGAATGCCATAAGAGACTAAAATAATAAAATATATTATTTATTCTCATTTTTTCTATGCATGCTTTGAAAGCCATCGACCCTCATTTAAAATTTCAAAGAAATTTCCACATGTTATTAACACCAACCAAAAGTGGGTCCCACCCATAAATTTAATAAAATTATTTATTTTCTAAAACTTCAACAATTCATAGAAAATAGCCCGTTTATCATAAAAATACAAATTTTATGTCCATTTCGCATGAAATCGAATTCTCTAAAACTTTGTAGCTTTGAGTTTATTTATTCTCTTTTTTTCTACGCATGCTTTGAAAGCCATCAACCCCTCATTTCTGAAATTTCAGCAGCCCACATGTTATTAACACCAACCAAAAGTGGGTCCCACCCATAAATTTAATAAAAATTATTTTATTTTCTAAAACTTCAACGATTCATAGAAAATAGCCCGTTTATCAGAAAAATACAAATTTTATGTCCATTTCGCATGAAATCGAATTCTCTACAACTTTGTAGCTTTGAGTTTTTCTAAATTCCAAACATAAAATATCTGAATTTCATAAACGGGTGATTTTTAATACTTCCCTTCCGACAAAATACTGATAAAACACCTCAGCATTAATTCCTTCACTTATCCACATAAAATAAATATATCCATCAATTATATCAAATAAATATTTCCTTATCATATAAATCAATAATTAATTATTCACAAATAACATTACAGAATCACACTTATGACAATCAGTGGGTTCAGGAAGAGGGCTTCAATAAGGATTTCTCTTCATCAAGGCGCAATTAGGTGACCAAACTTCTCCTTGACAGAACTTTCTAGACATTGCCAATAATGTTATCTAATAATAATATTCAAATAATATGAATTATTGATCTGATAATGGAAAATACTGTGCAATGATAATTATTGAAACAACAATAATATAAACTATCAACGCAGCAATTATTGAATCAATAAAATAAAATATTGAACAGTAACTACTATAACAATTATTGAGTAGTGTCTTCTTACGTAAGAATCAATAATTCAACAATACTGTGCAACCACACATATTACTGTATTTTAACCACCGGGTATTCCAACAGTGTTAACGATAACAATTACGCTGTTATTCACAAAAACTCATACTTTGTCATTTTCTTCATCCGACAGTTATTCCGTTATTGGGCCCATAATTGACTGCGCCGTCGTACGGATATTCCCAACAAAAAGAATATTTCACGACCAAAAGAATATTCCCCGATAAAAATGAATATTTTATAACCACTTGATTATTTTGCAAAACTTGCACATTTCACCCATAACCAAAGCATTATATCAAATTAACACCTTATTAATTTAGAATAATGAATAGAGAAAATTCAATTTTATTTATAATAAGTTGGGGTCTTACAATTTCAACCATACAGAAATCATTCTTAACATTTTTTACTTCCCTTTTCATTAAGCTATGTTTTTAACATATGAAACTTAAAGACAATTAACTTATTGGTTAGGTTTTCAATACCTTTCTTCTTTAATCTTCTTCCGTTGAACAAAGTTTGCACTCGGGCTAGCTTTTTCTCTTCCTTTTCCTCCTCATCCGAACTCTCTCTCTCTCTCTCTCTCTCTCTCTCTCTCTCTCAAGTGTTGGTGATTTTCAAAATCACCAACAAATGAGCTAAGGCTTTCTTTTATAGAAAACCAAGGTTAGGGGCAAAATAGTCATTTTCCCCCAAAGTTACTATTCACACCTCCTTACTATTCACACTTCCTTACTATTCATGAAGCTTCTCTTGGAAACTTCGTTGTTCCGTCTTTCGGGGTTCGTCTGACAGTTCAAAAAACTGTGATTCTCGGAATCCAAATATTTTTGGATATTTCATCTTTCCTCTACAGATTAACTTTTACGTATTCTTTGGATCTTTGAAAAACTAAAAAACACTTTTTGATGATAAGTATTTTCCTTCACGTTTTCCCCTAACGTAGTTAACGACAAGTTTGAGTTTTTAAATAACGACGTAGTTGTTATAGTTAACACTGTTGGAATACCCGGTGGTTAAAATACAGTAATACGCGTGGTTGTACAGTAGCACACGATATTGCATAGTATTTTTGAATTATTGATTCTTACGTAAGAAGGCACTACTAAATAATTGTTACAGTAATTATTGTTCAATATTTTATTTTATTGATTCAATAATTGCTACGTTGATATTTTATATTATTGTTGTTTCAATAATTGTCTCTCGCATGATGATTTCCCATTATCAGATCAATAATTCATATTATTTGAATAATATTATTAGATAGCATTATTGACAATGTCTACAAAGTTCTGTCTAAGGAGAGGTTTGGTCACCTAATTGCGCGCCAGTAAGGAGAAATCCTTATTGGAAAGCCCTCTCTTTCCTGGGAATGGTCTGGTTGTCATTATTGTGATTCTGTAATATTATTTGTGAATAATTATTTATTGATTTATATGATAAGAAAATATTTATTTTATGTGGCTATTAATGTTGAGGTGTTTTATCAGTATTTTTTGTCGGAATGGAGCTATTAAAAATCAAATTAGTGTTCTTGAGATATATTGCGTGAGTTATAATTTTTAATCCGACGGTTGGATCATTGTGATTTTTAGATATGTTATACATATATAAGTTGAGTATATGTCCACAAATTTTGAACCATTAATAATGAATGTATGATTTGTTATGAATTTTAATAGGTGGCTGATTCAAAAATTATGTTATAAATGATTTTTGGTGGAAAATTCTAGAATTGAGTGGGCCCCACTTTTGGTTGGTGAGAAATGTGTTCAAATTTTATTTCAAATGTGGTGGGTGGCAATAGTAGCAGGTAAAGCCATCAGGTAGCAGGTCAAGTCTTCTTCGGTGTGCTAGCATTTTCCTATAAATAGGTGCTTATGTTAGAATTGAAAATCACACCAAAAACATAAGCTTTCTCTCTTTCTCTCTCTATATTATCGAGCGTATTTTGTGAGTATTTAGATACTTTGAGAGTTGCTATTCAGTACAAGTTTCATTCAAAGATCACATCCAGGCCTTTCATTCAAAGTACTATTTCTTTGAGGTAAGGGATGTTATTTTCTTCTTAAATGATATTATTTTCTTCAATATCATTATGCCGAATTATTGATAAGAATTTTTTTTGTGAAATTTCTACCTTTTTGTGTCGGGGTTACTATTCATATATACGACACTATTCACGTATACGACACTATTCACGAATACGGCACTATTTACCAAAAAATGAAATTTTCTCTTTTTTCGTTCCAGATGTCTTTTATTGTTACTATCTTTGATTGTATCCATGTTTTGATCTTTATTTTTGAATTCTACTTGACACTTGGTTATTATGGAGTATTATTGAATTTGGATAAACCGAAATACGAATCCCTAATATTTGTCTTTCTGTCTCACTGGATTCGTTCTCTAAAATGTTTTTCATCATCCTCAGTCCTTAATGGTGATACTTGATGAATATCTTTGGCTCAGAGTGCAAAAGATGAATGATTACGATGAATATCTTTGGCCCGTAGTGCAAAGATGAATATTTGATTCAAGATGTATATTGATTGATGTTACAGGGATAAAATATTGATGATGGACTTTTAAATTCATAGATGATAGTAGATTTCATTCCCTACTTAACTCTTCTAATGAATTGTTGTTTTCGCTGCAGTTGTTGATCTAAAACTTGTTGTCGATTATATTCTATCAAATTTTTCCCTGTTGAAGACTAAGGATAATTTGTTGTATATTATCTTAATCATAATATTCTTTACTGGGCTAGTTGAGCTCACCCTTTTCCTTTTTGTTCCATTTTTCTTCTCAAGAAGCGAGAACATAGCATGAACCAGTCGGGGTATAGAGTGATGGTCCTAGACAGTTGTTTTAGCAGTCCTCACTATTTTTGTAAAATAGTGCATCAATAATTGTAATGAGAACTTTATTTGGGTGTGGATATTGTCTAGAAGATAATACTTGTATTTAAACTCATAGTATGTATTGTCGTATTTTGCACGACAATTGTAATAAAGTTGTAATTGTTTTCTGTACCATGTATTTGGAAACTCAGAATGGGTGATGTATACCTATTTTGGGGGCGTCACAGTTGATATCAGAGCTTAGGGATATGTTTTTTAGCGGAGATCGGGGAATAGAACTAGCAGGGGAGAGACAAGTAAATCCTTCGCTAGCGTGTCCTACCTAAGCTTATTTGTTGATGGCTCATTATAATATAGGGATATTATGTGATATGTTAATTTGTTTAATTAACCCCTGTTTTATGGCAGTTTTTAAGAATGGCAGCTGAGAACATTAACAATGGAGTCTATGAGACTGTGGAATAACCTTTGATTACCAACCAAGAGAACGTCCAACAGGAAGGCAATATTCCTCCTGTAAACAACACTACCAAGCAAACGATGAATGATGCGATCTTTAGAAGCTTTTTGCAGTTCATGAAAAATCAGACGAGGGAGACTCGTGTACAAAATACGGGTGGAAATGATAGCAACGCGCGGTTTTTCACAGCCAAGTAGTTCAAGGAGTTGGGACCACCAGTTTACGGGAAAGCCGATCCGATTAAAGGCGAAATGTGGGTTAAGCAAATTACCAAGATATTCGATGTCTTGGGCTGCACGGAGGAACAGAAGGTTCCATTCGCCACATTTATATTCCGTGGTGAGGCAGATTACTGGTGGGAATCTGTGAAGTGTACCCAGCCAGCCGCACTCAATATGTCTTGGAAAAATTTTTAGAAACTGTTCAATGACAAGTACTTTCCTGAAAGTATTCGTCATATGAAGGAGGTAGAGTTTATTAGACTGGAACAGAACAACATGACGGTGTCCCAGTACGAGGCGAAGTTCGCAGAGTTATTCAGGTTTGCACCTCATTTGGTAAAAAATGAGGAACGTATGACGCAGATATTTCTGAGAGGTCTAAAACCCGAGGTTCGACAATGTCTTATCTCTCGTAAATTTTCTTTATATTCAGATGTTGTAAACAGGGCTCAATTATTAGAGCGTGATAATGAGTATGTTCAACTGAGGGACCACAACTAGGGTCATACCGGTGACAGCAGTCATCGAAGAGATGATAACCAGCGAGGAGGGAAGAATACGGACAAAAGTGGTAACCACTCGGGTGTTAATCGTGGCCATCAGCTGAAGATTAAAACTGAGGATATTCCAAAGACTTCCTTCAGGACTCGGTACGGGCATTATGAATTCTTGGTCATGTCTTTTGGATTGACTAATGCCCCTACTGCTTTCATGGATATGATGAACCATGTATTCAAGGAATATTTGGATCAGTTCGTTGTTGTCTTTATTGATGACATCCTCATCTATTCCAAAAGTCGTGAAGATCATGAGCACCATTTGAAGCTGGTACTTCAAAGACTTCGTGTTAACAAGCTATATGCCAAGCTGAATAAATGCGAGTTCTGGCTTAAGAAAGTAGCATTCATTGGGCACGTGGTGTTAAAACATGGAGTATCTGTTGACCCGACGAAGATTGAAGCAATACAAAGTTGGGAGCAACCGAAGTCGGTGACCGAAGTGCGTAGATTTTTGGGCTTAGCTGATTATTATCGGAGATTCGTGGAAGGATTTTCTCGAATTGATACTCCATTAATTCAGCTGACTCGGAAATATACAAAATTCGTATGGAGCGAGGAATGCGAGAAGAGTTTCCAAGAGCTCAAGAGGAGACTCATTTTGGTACCTGTTCTAACACTACCATCTAGTTTAGATGGATTTGTTATCTACAGCGATGCTTCAGGCAAAGGGTTAGGATGTGTTCTCGTGCAACATGGGAAAGTCATAGCCTATGCCTCATGACAACTCAAAGAATTTGAGAAGAATTATCCTACTCATGATGTGACGCCCCCAAAATAGGTATACATCACCCATCTTGAGTCGCCAGAAAATACACTACTGACAACTTCATTTATACAACTGTCGTGCAAAATATGACGACAGGTATACTGTGAGTTTTAATACAAATGTGTGTAACTCTCATGGTGCCTCTTACAATGGTATTTTACATAAAAGTACAGTCAAAAACTGTTTTAGAAATTAAAATCTTTGGGAAGTGCTCAAGGAAAACTTTGTACATAGGAGGCCATGAATCTAAGTTATGATAGATATCATATGTCCAGAGAATTATCCTTGGTTGACCCAATAGACCCCAAAGAAAAACGAGAAGATTACTATCATGTTCCTTCCAATGGTGAGTCTTCTCTTGACATATAACTATCTCCACTGTCTCCAAGTGAAAATTATATTTCAAATAAACTCCAAGATCATATAGGTAGTGCTCGTAGATATACTCAGCAAGTGGATGTGCATAACCCTGTCTTATGATAACACAAGGTTGTATGTCATTAGACATCTTGTATGATAATGGCAAAACACCCTTCCAAAGTTGGATTCACCTCACCCTATTCGGTTCATCAAAATTATATATCAAATGACGTATACAATACGACACACTTATCTAAAGTTCTCAATAAAATTATTTCCATACTATTTAGGGAGAACCTCAACAGCTATAGACCACCGTTCTATTCCCCTGTTATCCCCGTTCGACTCGACAACACTCTTATTACCATAGTTGCAGTGGAACGAGCAATCCATTAAAAGAATCAAATAGACCATCAGGTCTATTATCTTCTCTATGTTAAAAGTCCACCAATAATGTTTTATCCCTGTAACATCAATCAACAATTCCTTTCCACAATCATATGAATAACTCATAATCATAATTGTGATTCTGAATTCCTTTTCGCACCCAGGACGAAGATAGTTTTCATCACCTATCTTCACCTTAGAACAAACTGGATATAGGAGTAGTGAAGTAGCATAATACTTTTCTTCTTTCTCTCTATAGTTTCTCTCTCTAGAGTTTCATTGAATTCGTAAGAAATAATGAAGGAATGAGCTTCTATTTATAAGAGAATGGACTGAATAGTAACTAATTCCTGAACGGTCCAAATTGATTTACTTTTAAATGGACGATCCAGATTGGTTTACTATAAAATATTCTAATAAAACAAAATCTTTTAAATAAAATATAATATATTCTATTTATAATCTAATAAAACGAATAACTTTATAAAAGTATTCTGTTTTATATAAAAAAAATTTACTATGCAAACACTATGCATAATAAAATATAATATATTCTAATTATTGTCTAATAAAACAAATAACTTTATAAAAGTATTATGTTTTATATAAAAAGATTTTACTATGCAAAACACTATGCATAATAGAATATAATATATTCTATTTATAGCCTAATAAAACGAATAACTTTATAAAAATATTATATTTTATATAAAAAGCTTTTCTGTTTTATTACATTAATAATACTAATAAAACAAAACTTCATCATCATTATTATAATTCACACTATTAATTGACCAGGTCATTCCCAGAAAAGAGGTGGCTTTCCAATAAGGATTTCTCCCTATTGGCGCGCAATTAGGTAACGAAACCTCTCCTTGGCAGAACTTTTAGACATCGTTAATATTGAAAATAATAATATTAATAACTTTGTTATCTCAATTATTGATTTAATAATATATAAAATATTGACAATAATTGAATCAAACTGAATGACTTCTCACGTAAGCATTAATAATCAATACCGTGTGCTACTATTATGCACCACGCAGCGTATTTTACCACCGAATTATTTTATGACAACTTGCTTACTTTGAAAAATTTTCAAATGTCACCTTTAACTTTAAACTTTTATCAATTTAACTATTCACCAAAATAGAAAAATTGAATACTTTTATTTCATAAAATTTGGGGTCTCACACATGATCTAGAGTTGGCAACAGTCGTTTTTGCGTTGAAAATCTGGAGACACTACCTGTATGGGGAGAAAGTGGAGATTTATACGGATCATAAAAGCCTCAAATATTTCTTCACCCAAAAGGAACTCAACATGCGGCAACGACGTTGGCTGGAACTGTTGAAGGAATACGACCATAGCATTCAATATCATCCTAGAAAAGCAAATGTTGTAGCTGACGCATTGAGTAGAAGATCATATACTGGTATGAGTGCAATGTTGTTAACACAAAGGCCTATTTTGTAGGACTTACAAAGGATGGAAATAGAGTTAAAGGCTCCAAGTACCCACATGATGATATCAAACATACGAGTAGAACCGACTTTAATAGATAAAGTTAAAGCTGCTCAAGCTACGGACCTGGGGCTGATGCGTATGAAGAAGAAAGTGCAAGAAGGTGTTATTCCAGAAGCAGGAATCGATGAAGAAGGAATACTTCGAGTCAACTCCAGACTTTGCGTTCCTAACAATTCTGACTTGAAGCATAGAATCGTGATGGAGGCACATAACACACCATTTGCAATCCATCCTGGGAGTACCAAAATGTATCATGATCTTCGACATACATTTTGGTGGAACAATATGAAGAGAGAGATCGCGGAGTTTATCTCGAGGTGTTTAACCTGTCAACGT
Source organism: Panax ginseng (assembly GCA_020205605.1). Lineage (NCBI taxonomy): Eukaryota > Viridiplantae > Streptophyta > Magnoliopsida > Apiales > Araliaceae > Panax > Panax ginseng. Next base: position 62,548,335 of record CM035137.1, read on the forward strand.
ATAAAGGCAGAGCATCAAATGCCAAAGGGTCCATTGCAACCACTTGAGATTCTAAAATGGAAGTGGGAACACATTACTATAGATTTTGTTACGGGTCTTCCCAAGGTTTCTAAAGGTATAGATGCGATTTGGGTTATTATTGATAGATTAACCAAGTCTGTTCAGTTCTTGCCTATACATGAGACTTATTCCCTTGAACGTCTTGTTCATAAGTATGTGAATGAGATTGTGAGATTGCATGGCATGCTAGTATCCATAGTTTCAGATCGTGACCCAAGATTCACTTCACGATTTTGGGTTAGCTTGCAGAAAGCTATGGGCATAGATTTACGATTCAGTTCGGCATACCATCCTCAAACGGATGGACAATCAGAGAGGACTATTCAAACTCTTGAAGATCTATTAAGACTCTGTGTCCTAGACTTCAAAGGGAGTTGGAATAAGTATTTACCATTGGTGGAATTCTCCTACAACAACAGTTATCAGGCAAGTATAGGTATGGCTCCATTTGAAGCCTTGTATGGACGAAAGTGTCGCTCTCTAGTATGTTGGGATGAGGTGGGTGAAGCAACATTATTGGGACCAGAGTTGATACGTATGACTACGAAAAAGATCCAAATGATTCTACAACGTATAAAAATGTCACAGGATCGACAAAAGATTTATGCGGATCTTCATCGAAAGGATGTGGAATTTGGTATTGGGGATCATGTACTGTTACGTATTGCTCCATGGAAGGGAGTTACAAGATTCGGGAAGAGAGGAAAGCTCAATCCATGATTTATTGGTCCATTTCAGATTCTTAACCGAGTAGGAAATGTGGCCTATAAATTCGTGTTACCTCCAAGCATGTCTCGTGTTCATAATGTTTTTCACATATCTATGCTTCGTAAATATGTGAAAGACCCAAACCACATTATTGAGTTAGAACTAGATGAGATAGCCGAAGATTTAACTTACGAGGAGGTACCTGTTAAGATCTTGGATAAGAAAGAGCATGTCCTGCGCACCAAGGTTATACCACAAGTTAAGGTTTTATGGAGGAACCATGCTATTGAAGAAATGACACAGGAGTTGGAATCGAAAATGAAAGCGAGGTACCCTCACCTTTTGAAACACACCAGTATCGTCGTCAATTTCGAGGACGAAAATTTCATAAGGAGGAGGTTGTAAGACCCCAACTTATTATGAATAAAATTAAATTTTCTCTATTTATTATCTTGAAATAATAAGGAGTTAATTTGATATAATACATTGGTTATGGATGAAATGTGCAAATTTTACAAAATAAGTAAGTGGTTATAAAATATTTATTTTTGTCGGGGAATATTCGTTTGGTCGTGGAATATTCTTGTTGTCGGAGAATATTCGTACGATGGCGCAGCCATTCGTGGGCCTCATAATAGAATAACTGTCGGATGAAGAAAATGACAAGTTTGAGTTTTTAAATAACGGCGTAGTTGTTACCGTTAACACTGTTGGAATACCCGGTGGTTAAAATACAGTAATACGCGTGGTTGCACACTAGCACACGATATTGCATAGTATTTTTGAATTATTGATTCTTACATAAGAAGGCACTACTAAATAATTGTTACAGTAATTACTGTTAATATTTTATTTTATTGATTCAATAATTGCTACGTTGATATTTTATATTATTGTTGTCGCAATAATTGTCTCTGCACAGTATTTCCCATTATCAGATCAATAATTCATATTATTTGAATAATATTATTCGATAGCATTATTGGCAATGTCTAGAAAGTTCAATCTAAGGAGAGGTTTTGTCACCTAATTGCACGCTAGTAAGGAGAAATCCTTATTGGAAAGCCCCTCTTCCTCGAAATGCATGCAGTTGTCATTATTGTGATTCTGTAATATTATTTGTGAATAATTATTTCTTGATTTATATGATAAGGAAATATTTATTTTATGTGGCTATTAATGTTGAGATGTTTTATCAGTATTTTTTGTCGGAATGGAGGTATTAAAAATCAAATCAGTATTCTTGAGATATATTGCGTGAGTTATAATTTTTAATCTGACCGTTGGATCGTTGTGATTTTTAGATATGTTATACATATATAAGTTGAGTATATGTCCACAAATTTTGAACCGTTAAAAATGAATCTATGATTTGTTATGAATTTTAAGAGGTGGTTGATTCGGAAATTATGTTATAAATGATTTTTGGTGAAAAATTCTAGAATTGAGTGGGCCCCACTTTTGGTTGGTGAGAAATGTGCTCACATTTTATTTCAAATGTGTTGGGTGGCAATAGTAGCAGATAAAGCCATCAGGTAGCAGGTCAAGTCTGCTTTGGCGTGCTAGCATTTTCCTATAAATAGGTGCTTAGGTTAGAATTGAAAATCACACCAGAAGCATAAGCTTTCTCTCTTTCTCTCTCTATATTATTGAGCGTATTTTGTGAGTATTTAGATACTTTGAGAGTTGCTATTCAGTACAAGTTTCATTCAGCATCACATCCGACCTTTCATTCCGAAGTACTATTTCTTTGAGGTAAGGGATGTTATTTTCTTCTTAAATGATATTATTTTCTTCAATATCATTATGCCGAATTATTGATATGAATTTTATTGTGGAGTTTCTACCTTTTTGTGTCGGGGTTACTATTCACGAATACGACACTATTCACGAATACGGCACTATTCACCAAAAAATGAAATTTTCTCTTTTTTGTCCCAGATGTCTTTTATGGTTACTATCTTTGATTGTATCCATGTTTTGATCTTTATTTTTGAATTCTACTTCACACTTGATTATTATGGAGTATTATTGAATTTGGATAAACCGAAATACGAATCCCTAATATTTGTCCTTCTGTCTCACTGGCTTCGTTCTCTAAAATGTTTTTCATCATCCTCAGTCCTTAATGGTGATACTTGATGAATATCTTTGGCCTGTAGTGCAAAGAGGAATGATTACCTGATGAATATCTTTGGCCCATAATGCAAAGATGAACAGGTGTTGAGATGAACATGACCAACTGGTGATACAAATGAATATCTTTGGCCCGTAGTGCAAAGATGAATATTTGATTCAAGATGTATATTGATTGATGTTACAAGGATAAAATATTGATGATGGACTTTTAAATTCATAGATGATAGTAGATTTCATTCTCTTCTTAACTCTTCTAATGAATTGTTGTTTCCGCTGCAGTTGTTGATCTAAAACTTGTTGTCGATTATATTCTATCAGATTTTTTTTCTATTGAAGACTAAGGATAATTTGTTGTATATTATCTTAGTCATAATATTCTTTACTGGGCTAGTTGAGCTCACCCTTTTCCTTTTTGTTCCATTTTTCTTCTCAAGAAGCGAGAACATAGCAGGAACCAGTCGGGGTATAGAGTGATGGTCCTGAGATGCTTATTTTAGCGATCCTCACTATTTTTGTAAAATAGTGCATCAATAATTGTAATGAGGACTTTATTTGGGTGTGGATATTGTCTAGAAGGCAATATTTGTATTTAAACTCACAGTATGTGTTGTCGTATTTTGCACGACAATTATAAAAAAGTTGTAGTTGTTTTCTGTACCATGTATTTGGCGACTCAGAATGGGTGATGTATACTTATTTTGAGGGCGTCACAGTTACTGTACAACTCAATCATTCCACCATACAATGTCCCAATTAAATATAATACATGGAATTACTATCAAGTCTTATTGTATTTAATTATATGTATTTCGATTCTCAAATGCACAACTCCGAATGAATGCAAATTAGAAACTACTTTCTAATTTCATTCCACCTTGGCCAAGGATTTCTGGGTTGTCATTTATCGAATCACATAGGACATTTCTCTTCTTTTACTAGAAGTGGTAGATTCTTTATTGATCATTTATTATCTCTATATATAACTTATTACACCCAACCATACCATTTAATATACCCTAAGGGTCTTAAGGAATAAGTCAAAGTGCAATTCATTATATATAAGATACTATGATGATCTCAAGTCTAAGGATCATTTGTACTACTATTACTACAGGAATTTCTATTGATAGGTTAGTAAAACTCCATTAGGTATTCCTTAGCGAGTCACGTTAGGTGAACTTATTCTCCAATATGCACCTACATACTTGCTGTTAGTTCCTAGAGGCGCAATAATTATCTAGAAAGGGGGTTGAATAGATATTTTTTAAACTTCTTTTGATCAAAATACTTATTAGTTTTGATAATGATTTAAACATAGTGGAATTATGATTTGTTTGTTTTCCCTTCAAGATATAATGAATTAATAGGAGTAAAGTAGTTCTGGCAGTTATAACAGTTATGACAAGAATATAGTAGACACATAGATTTTAAGTGGTTCAGAGCATTCAAAGCTCCTAGTCCACTCTTCTACTCCTCAAGTAGGAAATCCACTAAGGATATCTTTACAATTTCTGAATCTCACAGATTTCTTCAAGACCAGCAGTCTTGGAACTTCTTAGTTCACTATTGAACTCTTCAAGTCCAGCAGACTTGGTACTTCTTAGTTCACTTAGAACTCTTTAAGTCCTTCTAACTTGGAACTTCTTACTTCACTTGATGGTTGTTTAGTTCTTGAATTGTGTTACTCAATTGCCTTTAAGCTTGACTTCGATAGAACTGAGTAGCTGAGCAAGCTTTCTTTTTCAGATCGTAGAGTTGAGCATTGAGTTTTTTTCAGCGTTTTTGTTCAGTACTTGCATGATAAATTTCATCTTCTGAAGCTTTGTATATATAATGTCTTTGAAATGTATCCATTGAAGACATCCGTTGAAACATTAAATGCATTTGACATTTTTGAACTTTGATGGACACTTTTTACACAACTTCTGATTAGCAGACTGGCCCACTTACATAGTAGACTACTGTTTCACCTAACACCTGAAAAGGTGTTTTCTGCTGAGCCAAAGTACTTTCCTTAGCTTCTTCAGTACGTTTCTTTTTTATATACTAAGGATGACTATTGTGTCATTGGGACTCCCGAGGTCTTCAATGTCTATAGCTTATTCCATATTTGTTGTGATTTATCTTAAAATAAATGGACGAGGCTCGATGCTTCTAACACAGACAGATGAAGATCTACGATTCTGATCGTGGTGTCTTACCACCTTGGTGCTTGATCTGATGCTGCTAAACGAGAACACTACAATTTCTCTTAAGTACTGGTACACTACGATCTTCACTTGCTTGACTTGCAGACTCTATGCTTTCGAGAGCACTCTACGACCTTTGATTTGGCTCGGCAAGCGTTTGGACTACTCTACGACTTCGGAGAGGCCCTTCCAAGAAGATACACTATGATCTTTGATGTTCTACGATTCTGCCTTATCTTCTGCAATCTCTTGATCATCTCGATAGACTACGATTCAGTTGAAGCCTATCTATTACATCTCAAGATATAGATTAACCTAACAGTTTTGATCTTTTCTTCTATACATTCATTTACAGAGTGATAAACATTAAAGTCCAGATCAACCTAACAAGTTTGATCTATCACTAAGTCCTTGTACATGTGTTCCTTCGAAGGACCTTACATATAATCATGAATATTAACTTTCAACATCAAATTTTAAATATGCAATCTCCCAACAATCTCCTCCTATTTGATGTTGACATAACCAAGGAGATTTGTATCATGATTATTAATTTCTAGATGTAGTTGCTAGAAAGTAGATATGACTTAGTGTTTTAGTGAGAAGCTGATACCTCTAGAGAATAAGCATGAATTTATTGATGTTTGTAAAGACAGATATTACAATTAAGCTTAGTTACATCAATAAGAAATGAGTTTCAACTTATCTCTATTTCTTCTGCCTTTTGTTCCTTGGAGGATTTGCATACTCTTGAGCTCTTATTCTCCTGCTGACTTCATCTATCCATGCTATATCTTCCATCTGACTTTGACTTAGCCGTGGAAAATGATCGTGTCTATTCATGAATGCAGGATCTCCAATTGGCATTCTTAGACCAGTGGTGGTCACTTCTTGTGAGCTTGGAGAAGGCCTTTGACTTCTTAGTAGTTGGGCCATAAGAATTTGTTGCTGTTCAGTTTGTGGAGTCTGATGGCGAGACTGTCTTGCAAGAGAACTCGTGGGACAACTTCTTGAGAATTGAGAAATTTTTCCTTTGCCTTTGCCTCCTTTGCCTCTTCCTTTGTCGCCTCCTTCCCCTTTATTCTCCCCCTTTATGTCAGCATCAAGGGTTCGAATATCTTTAGATAGGCGAGTCATGCCTTGTACGAGTTCGTGGAGTTAAGTCTTGAATTGAACTATATATGCATGATTTTCCTGGATCAAAGAGTCAGTACGAGCTTCTCTCCTTTGAAGAATGTCCAAGACATTTTTTGTTTATTTCATTTGACCTATGGAGAATGCTTTAAATTCTTTCATTTGGGTCTTTAGACTCATGAGATTTTCCAACATAAGTTAATTTTGGGATTCTTGAGTATTTTATAAGATAAGAACAGCATCCCTATGCTTCTTGGCAGCTAGAAAGTTAATTTGATCCCTTCATTGATACTCTGAATCATCTCTTTGATTATCTCCCTAAGCTTCTTTGTCAGTTCAGAACTTAGGTTGCTTGGGAGAGTATTGGCAGCGTCAATCAAATGAGTTAGCCTCATATGAACAAGTTCAGAGTGAACTTCAAGATCTTCTTAAATGTCCTTGGTCACTTTCTTAGTTACTTCTAACAACTCTATTTTGGTAGGGAGATCAGATATAAGCTCAAGGAGTTGCAGATTATTTGGAGGAGAGGCTTTTAAATGTTGACCTTGCATATGGTAGAGAGCAAGATCAAGACTGAAATAGTCATTGGTTGAGGAAGATGGTATGTCTGATGGAGGGACAGGTGTGTGAGGTTGAGCTTTAAGAGGGATTGAGTCTACGATCTTAACAGGTGACTCAACGATTTGTGCAGGTGACTTTACAATTGGATGTGGCTCAATAATCGTAGAGGGAGATATTGTAGCATCCCCGAATCCGGGTCCCGAATCGCCGCGGATCCGGTTCGCTATTTCTACAACTGTTTGCGGAAGATATAAACATAAATTGTTTATACATTAAACTTTACACACTATTCCCAAAATCGAGTAACCTTAACGTATACACAATCATGACTGTCTAACACATGACAATACTATTCTTCAACATACTTTACAACTTAACTTCACATTCTATCCCAAGCTGAACTTGGCATTATCCTTTTCCTCAGATCCGTAGTATTCGCCTTTATCTCGCAATGTTTTATCATGATATAGCAAGGGTGAGCATGAAAGTTGCCCAAAGAAGTTTAAAAACAAGGTAAAGATATATCATGATTGAAAGAGTTTGAATAATAAGTCAAGCTATCCTTCACAATGTAGTTGTGAATTAGCATGAACAAAATTTCAAAGTTTGAATGAACATTGAAAATGAACATAACAATTATATCTCGAATCGACCGGTAATGAAGGTGATCGACCTTTCATACCGACTTATACATGCAAGATGTACGAGTACAATTCATAAGCATATCTCATGCGAAACCACTCTTAAAAGAGTTTAAGTAAAAGAACTTGAAAAACTTGCTCGAACTGCTGATTACCGTAACGCAATATAATACGCTTCTCCTGAAGACCTAATATTAATAATATAGATCTCCAATATTAGAATAATATCATCATTGTTATAAAATAACTTAAACATATTTCCACATACTCCTATCAGTCTATACAGCATATAAAACCTATAATAGATCTTTCTTGTTAGTCATAACATATAGTTAAGTATTAGACATTAGTTTTAAGTCTTAATATTATTATTATACTTTGATATTCATTTAATCACATCATAACTTATACTTATAAGTTATTCATTTTTATATGTTATCCTAGTAAATTAGATAACATCTTAGTAAACCGAAATACCATTTCAGTAAGACGAATTTTATTTCAGTGATCCCGAAATCACTATTCTTTTCACGAAAAATACCAAATCAACTTATTATTTTTTTATCCTTTGGTCAAACATATATACATGTATTTCATACATAAAAAATATTTTTCCGTAATTTTTCAATTTCTTTTACTATTTTTCAAAAATCATAATTAGTGCGTGACTTAAGAAAATTAGCTACCTCGTGCTTAACTCCAGAGATGCCCATCTTTTGACATAACCTTATATATGTTAACGTGATGCTCCATTTTAAATTTAAGTGGCAATCGGAGTTGTAGAACTCCTGTTATAGCAATTTCCGTCGGAAAATCACAAAAATTGAAATGGTCATAACTTGGTCGTTTTAAGCCGGAATTAGCTCATTTTTGGACACGAGCTACATATTACCATATATTTTCATTTCCCAAACGCCTGTAATTTTTCTCATTAACTAAATGTCCAAAACAGCCCTCGGAAAATTTTGGCCAGAAACTTTTTGCACTTTGGCAGTTTTGGAGTCCTTCACCAAAACTTAAATAAAACGAAATCTGTAACTCCGATTAATGATCCGTCAATTTTGTTGGATTCGTATCTTTCCGAACTATAGTTTTCATATATTACAATCCATATTTGGATATGTTTAGCTCCCGGAATTTATCCCGGAAGTGCCTGTTCCAAAACTATCCTTTTCACAGTTTTCTTAACTTTGTGTAGTTTGGGAGAAATCCCATAACTCCCTCCTCTGATGTCGGATTTAGTCCGTTTCGGAGTCTATGGAAAGCTTATTGAGTGTACTATAACATATCACAAGTCTAGAATTTTTAGAGCACTCTAACAAATCCGAAATTTTCTGTTTTAGGGCAGCAGTCCACTAACTCATTTAAAACAAAAAAAAACTGTTTTGGTTATTCTTCTTTGTTCAAGCCTATCAACTCTAAAAATGGCAAGATCTAACCATAAAATATCATTTATCATGTAGATCTATAGTTCTCATGTTCAAGATCTTAAACTTATGGTTCAAAATCATAAGTTCAACACTTGATCTAAAACACCATATCAAAACACTTTAACTTTTCTAGAAAATTTCCATTTTTTTTCTATTCCTTTGATTCTCACCAAATCAACACCCAATATGGTTATATCTAAACATGAAACACTCATTAACACATATATCTAAGGTTTTTGAGTTTAGAAACATAAATCCAAGCTTTGATTTGGAAAACTAAAAAATCAATTGCATAAACTAATTTTAGGATTTACCTTTTTGTTAAGCCTTCCTTCTTCTTCTTCTTCCTTCTTCCTTCTTCCTTCTTCCTTCTTCCTTCTTCCATGGATGAACTTTCTCTCTCTTATCTTTATAAAATTGATTGCAATTGATTGAGGGTTGATTATTGCTAGAGATATAGAGTCACCACTCAATCAACCAACTAAATTATTGCTCATAGGATTCTCTAGGAAATAATTCACCAAGATGGGACAAAAGGGTAAAATGGACATTTCCATATCAATAATTGATTTCTTTTTTTTATTATTTATTTAGCATACCAAATGTCCAATATGTCCCTCCTTAATTGGGCTTAAATTTGGGCCACCATTTCCATCTTTTGGGCTATCAATAAATAATATATTGGACTTAAAATTTAATTCTTTGGGCCATGTAAATTAACATAGTCAAATTCTTTTCTATCTTACCCAACCCTAAATATTTAATTAGGATATCCAATCTAAATATTTAATTAGAGTATCATTCAAATAATTAGAATTTAAATCATCACTCTACTACAATAAATTCTATAACCCAATTAAGCATATTTTAATTAAGTTATAAAATTAAAATCTTGAGATAATAAAAATATATCTCTTAACTTAATATAATTTTAATATTATTACTATTCTCCCACGAGTGTAGGCTTAGTTTGGGCCATTAATTAATCCCATTGAGCTAGCCATTTTACTTGTGTTACCTACTAACAAAAACTAACTTGGGCTTCCACCCAAAATTTAATTGGGTCATTATAATACTTGTCTCATACATAATATATTGGGCTAGATTAAATAATTAATTGCCCTTAATCACTTTATCTACAAGTCCCATGCTTAATTAATTAATTGGGCTTATTTAGATGATATAACATCATTAGTCCATTAAATCTACTCCTCTTGGACTCTATTCAAATTAATTGGGCTATAACCTTATTATAGTCCATTATTTTTTAATTCTATTCCATTTTACCCTTATCTTTAAATTAGGGTTTACATCTCTCACTCTAGAAAATAAATTCCTTACTCATGCCCTTTTAATTTCATAAACCAAATTATACTTGGTTATAAAATTAATTATTGGAGATATATAAAATAAATCTCTTAATGTCGTGATATATACATTTATATACTAATATTCTCCCATATTATAACCTCTCAGGTTATTTAATCACCACACCTAATATATATATTAGGTTACATAACTTAATTCTTACTCCACCCTTATATACAAAATAAATGTATTCACATTATATAATGTATATTTATTTAATCATACACATAATTCATATTCATTACACACATAACTTTTAATCCCTTAGGGTTTTATACAAAACATTAGGATTTCTAATTTAACAATTAGGGTTATCCCTAATATATAATCAAAAATACTTAAGCCATTATATTTAGCCTTTGACTTCCCAAATTAGGGTTTCAAATACTGAATTAGGATTTCGGATTCCCTGCATCAAATTAAGGTTTCCGTAATCCCATTTCTAGGGTTTCTTATAAATCGTAATAATTTTATAACTAAACGTTGACGTTCTAATAATATTAGGGTTTGACACAGATATAATTTATCCGGTCAACACTTGACCATAACCACATTCTCGTATACATAATACCGTAATCACATAATATATACACACATACCCTTAATCCTGAATAATTCACTAAAAGAAATTTTAAATCCTCAAAATTCCTTTCTGAAAACATCAAACACATACACTTATTCTCTGTCTAGGTCTATTATTTGACCTTAAACCAATCATCTAAGATTTTAATAAATTTTCTAAATTCTCGGGTTGTCACAGAGATGATAGGAGATTGGATCAACACAAAGTTTGGCATTATTTATTCATCGATTCATCAATGTTGGGATTCTCAGAATCGAAAATTGATTGAGTGGATGAAGTATCACTTCCAACCACCTTGGTGATTCATAGAATTGATTAAAAAATGATGGTGGACAGTGATTTACCCTAAAAGAGATAGAAATAGTTTGTACCTCATGCCAATATTCTAAAGATGGGCTATTGGTGATCAGTTTTCGGGCAAAGTTGATTATGCCTAGGAATCCATGAGCTAGCACCAAAATTGCTGGATAGGCTTTGAAGGTCCAGAACATGTGATCCCAGGAGTTGAGGATTTGGGCTCTGTGAAATGGCATCATGAGAATAGTTGATTGTAGTTAGCTCTCCTATGTCCATCACAGCCCACAACAATGATTTCAACTTCGTCATCCTCTTCTTCTTCTCTGTCTTCATTTGAAATTTCCACCACATCAATTATCTCCACTTGATTTATTTGCTCTTCTGCTCTTTCATCCTCTATAACTTCAATCCTTTCCATTTCTATAATTTCTAAAACTGGAATCTCTTGAGGGACTGAGAAAGATTCATGATGATCTCTTGGCAATTCCTCCTCAGCTGTAGCTTTATCTGACATAGGGACTTCGTGAGGCTCCCCCTCAACTTGATTATCCATTTGAATTTTAACCAAATCCCCCTCAACTGGAGCATTTTCTAGTGTAAGAACTTCAGGAAGCTCCCCCTCAACTTGAGCTGTATTCTCCTTACTAGCTTTGGGTAGTCCCTTCTCAGTAGCTATCCTTTTATCTTCCTCCTTTAACGCTTTTTCATTGACAAGAATGTATTTCTTGACAAGTTTTCTTTTGACTTCCTAGGCTGAGCCACATCCTCAGCACTGTCTTCAGCTTCAACTCTGAAAGGTTGATCAGGCTGAGAAGCTATTACAGCATCCTCTTTGGGAGTGGTGTCTAATCTAGATTCTACGATTGGTAGAGACTCTACGATCGAAGAGAAAGAGGTCTTCTTAGACTTGTGACTCCGATTTTATTTCTTGAGCAACTGAGAGATGGTAGGTCCATCTTCTTCTTCCTCAGACTGCTATTCTTTTCTTTTCAATTTCTTTAGAGTTTCAGTGCCTGAACTCTCTTGAGGTGCCTCAGTAGTCGAGCCTTGAGGATCCTCTGCCATTTGAGCCTTCATTTTTCTTTTACCTTTACTTTTTCTAATTAAAGCAATGGGTTTTTCCTTGTTGACTTCTTCTTCTTCTTCAGTCTCCTTTACAACGGACATATTTCCTGGTATTCTAGTCTCCTTTTCATCACCAGTTCTTCCACTAGACTCAGATATCATTCTGACATTTTTACCTAGATTTCTTTTCCAGTTTTCAAACAACTGCTGGGTCATTTTCTTTCTTGAGCAATTGAATCCATTTTGTTGAGGAGTTCGTGGAGCTAAGAAGTTGACATTGATGCCATTATCTGTGCAAAACTGGTCCATCTCAGAGAAGTCGAATTCTCTGCCATGATCACTCCTTATAGCCTTGATTTTCTCCCCTTTCTCATTCATTACTAGTCTGAACATCTTGATTAGTTTTGAGCTCGTTTCATCTTTTAAGTTTAGAAAGAACACCCATGTGAATCTGGTGTAGTCATCCACTATAACCAGTGAGTATCTCTTCCCTCCAAGGCTTGTTGTTGGAATTAACCCAAATAGATCCATGTGAAGTAGCTGCAGGGGTTTGTCAATCGAGTGGACAGTTTTTCTCTTAAATGAGCTTCTAGTCTGCTTTCCAAGCTAACAGGCATTGCATGGCCTTTCCTTGACGAAGCTGAACTTGGGTAAGCCTTCTACTAAATCCTTGGAGACCAGTTTAGACATGCTTTTGAAGTTGAGATGAGATAGTCTTTTATGCCATAACCAGCTCATTTCTTCAGATCCTTTAGCTAAAAAACATATTGTCTCATCCGATCTTAGTTGATCAAGATTGGCAGTATAGACATTTCCTTCTCTTGTTCCAGTCAGCTTTATAGAGGATGTCTTCAGGTCTCTGACTTGACATTGATTGTTGAGAAAAGTGACTTGATGACCGTTGTCACAGAGTTGTCTTATGTAACTCCCCCAAAATAGGTATACATCACCCATTCTGAGTCGCCAAATATATGGTACATAATTCAAATACAAACTTCTTTTATACAAAGCGACAAAAGCGTAGCTAAGAGTTTTAACACTAATATTGTCTTATAGACAATACCCAAACTCAAATTCAATCCTCATTACATTTATTATCACACTAAATAGTGAGGACTACTAAAACAACCATCTCGAACCATCACTCTGTTCCCTGACTAGTCCTAGCTACGTTCTCATTTCCTGAAGAGAACAATGAAAGCAAAAGGGTGAGCTCAACTAGCCCAGTAAGAAATATTATGACTAAGATAATGTAGAATAAATTATCGTTAGCCTTCAACATTGTTAAACTAATAAAATACAATAGACATCAAGTTTAACTACAGCGGAACAAACAATCCATTAGAAGAGTCAACTAGAGCATGATATCTATTATCTTCTATGATTTAAAAATTTTATCATCAATTTTATCGCTAGGACTCAGCTTAATAAATAAATCACATCATCGAATCATCCCTTCACTACGAGCCAAGGATATTCATTAGTATCATATCCATAAATTATTCCTGCACTACGGGCCAAGAATATTCATGTAATCATCAATGGTCATGATCATACCAATCAATAGTCCATCTATGCACTACGGGCCAAAGATAACTTTCATCACAATATAAGCATGAGGATGATGACAATGATATAAGAATTCAATTAAATGAAAGCAAAGGATAAATTTTAAAGATTTATAATTTAATTTATCCGGAATTCAATAATGTCCAATGTCAACATGATACTGCTTTGTGGAGTAAAATTTGTGACGCCCCCAAATTCAGGTACTTGGAACCCGAACTCAGTGCTTCACGATACCATTTCTATGAACGGAATAATACTAATAATAATAACAATAGTATAAATACCAAACTTATCTTACATATATCAGAGTCTAATCCCAAGTACGTAACCTTTAAACATTCATTACAATACGTGATAGATAATATATATCATCCTTATTATAACAAAGTCAAACTATTACATAATATAACACCAACTTATTCAGCAACATTTCCTTTCCCTTTATTCTTACATGAGACTTCTGGTTGTTCATACTTAGCTGAAAACATTTAAATTAAGCAAGAATGAGCATTTGTGTGCCCAGCAAGTAATAGCAACAATAAATATCAGCTAAAAGGATTAAATGTTTTTTTTGAATGACACTTCTACAACGAATCAACAGTTGTGGAGTAAGTTGAACCAATAATAACAATATATTAATTCTATATCAAATTTTTGAAACTACGTACTGACTATAACTGGAGATTAGTCGACAGACTATGAACATTATTTTCTATTTTAGAAAAGGTTAAACAGAACTTCATCTGTAAACCGTCATAACTTACTTTACGAGGGGGTGATCGGCACCTATATGCTCTGTATTGATCAATACTACATGCAAGAACGATATTATCGTTCATCTGATCCGCCTTTGGCGCACAAAAGTTTTTCCATATACGGGATGTTCATACTTAGTCGGGAATCCTAACCAAAATAATTTGGTCAAATAATAATAAAATTCTATCTTGTTCAATAATATTTATAAGTTTGTGTCTAGCCGGATCAAATAGCTTAGACAGCTTTTAAGTCAACGTATACATAATGGAAATTATTAAGTATGTATCAACATGTGATTAAATACAATGATTATCTAAGTGAGGACACTTGTATAACCATATTTAGAAATTAACGAACAGAATAAATATCTAAATTATACAATAATACTGTACTGATAAATAATGATCGGATACATAATCGATAATAATAGAGCTAATATTCTGGCATAATGATAATACAATTCTTAAACTTTCTTACTTATGTCCATTGCATAAAGTAAATGCAAAGGTAGGATACTTGCCTGATCTGCTACTTACAATACGTAACTTATTTTTATCTGTTATATAGCAACCTATCATTAATAAGATCATTTATTCGATTAGAATAATATATCATATAACATAGTACTGCTATTTCCAGTCTTCACATAACCTAATCACATTGTCACATATGTTTAGTAGTCATTGAATCGCAAACAGACACATATCTAGTCAAATTATCTAAGTCTAGATCAATTTCTGAAATATGTCGGTGTACCGACGGCTTTATCGAGTAATTATCGAGTCTAAGATTATATCCTATAGTTCAATAATTGTAAGTATCAGTCATATTATTTTTAAATGACTTATACTAATTTTTAATTAATTATTATACTTTTTATCATGATTTTTCAAACACTGGAATCATTATTAAGTGATTTAAATAGTAATATTTCTATTATCATTAATATTTAATTAATATTAAACTACTATTGAAACCATTGCCAAAATATTAAAGTTATTTATAATAACTTAAAATATTTTTTAAAAGTATTAACATTACCTTTAAATAATTTGTAAAACACTTACAATCATTTTAAATAATTACCATTAATATTAACGTATTAATATATTATTTATCAAAAATATTAAAAGTCATTAATTATAACTTAAAACATTTTTAATTCATTTATATCCTTTTTAAATTATTTTTAAATTAATAAAACTATTTTTAAATTATTTATTAAATAAATCAAATATCATTTAATATTAAATTAATATCATTTAATATTAAATTAATATCATTAATATTAAATTATTAATGAAATTATCCTTTAAATTAAAAGTTATATTTTATAACTTAAAATATTTTTAAACACTTTATTTTCATTTTAAATGATTTTTTAGTATTAAAATCATTTTCAATTAATTTATTTAATATAATTATTAAATAAATCTAATACATTAATAGTAAATAATTAATAAAATTTACCTTTAAATATTGAAAGTTATATTTTATAACTTAAAATATTTTTAAACCCTTTATTTTCATTTAAAATGATTTTTCTAATATTAAAATCATTTTTAAATTAACTATTTAATATAATTATTAAATAAATCTAATATCATTAATATTAAATAATTAATGAAATTTGCTTTAAAATATTAAAAGTTATATTTTATAACTTAAAATATTTTTAAATACCTTATTATCATTTAAAATGATTTTAATATAATAAAATCATTTTTAATTAATTTATTTAATGCATTTATTAAATAAATTAAATAGAAATAATATTTAAATAAATATTAATATTTATGAAAAATATATCAAATTATTAAAAGTTAATTTTAAAAACTTAAAATAATTTTTAAAATAATTTTTGTAATTTTCGAAATTAATTTCTATTTTAAATGATTTTTAAAAATAAATTAATTAAAATTATAAATTACGTCATTAAAGGTGCCTATAAGACAACTCATCACTATAGGTGTTCTTCAAAGAAATCTAGAAATTCATAAAGTAGACAAGGGTACTAGGTTTGACCATGAATAATTCTTCATATATGATGTTTCTGGGCTATCTGTTGATCACAGCTTGTAGAATTAATGTAACACTACATGATACAACAACAAGCATGATCATACAATACATAACAAAGGAGATCTGGGCATCCAAAGTGGCTGTCAGAGTTGTTCTTCATTTCAGGTTACCCGTAAATGAAGAAACGCTCAATGCGACACTTTTGGGCTTCCACAACATGCAATCCATGTGTTGTTTTTGTGATCTTAAGGTTTCAGTGTGTAGAAAACATATAAGGCTACAAATCTATTACATAAAATCAGCCTAACAATAACAAAATCACTAGTTATTCCCCGGTTAAACCATGTCAGAGATAACATGCATATGTTTTCTAGGTTACCCAGAAAACGAAAATCATGTTCGTCCTACCTACTTTGACCAGTCACCATGATCGACCTGTTTGATGTTTAGATGATATAAACGCATGACTTTGTAGTACATATAACATACTACAATTATATTACAACAAAATGAATAGCACAACAAACAACTGAAAGATCTAGACGCTTGAATAAGTTGTCAGGCCTTTCTGGGCAGTTTTTGGGTTACCTAGAAACGCCCACTCATGGCCGGTCAACGGCTTTTGACCATCAATATCTTACAATCTGTTCATGCTATGACCTTGAATCAAGTTCCAGAGTAAAGATCTCATAGCACACTACAATATCAAACATTTAAAACACCAAAAAAATAAACATGCTGAGATCTAGAAGGTCTGACATTCGATTGTCAGACCACATAAGAAAAATTTCCAAATTTTGTAAAATACTAGATCTGAGCCTATAGATGTTATGGATCTAACATCTATCAACCCAGATCATTGATTAACACCTTATACAACATGATTAAACATAAAAACACCATATCTAACATAGCATACATGATTAAAATTTTGGCTTAGGGTTTATACCTTCTATGAACAAGTCTTGAATCTAGCTTCTGATTTTTGTTATGAATGTTAGTGGGGCTTGAATTGGGGACTGAAAAACTATAGAAATTCGTGGGTTAGAGAGAGAGAGAGGGTCTTGGATGAGAGTTGTGCAAAAATAAGCTAACAAATGATTTTTTTCTCTCCAATCTATATATAGTATGATATAATGCACATGGCTGATACATAATGGCTGATGTGCTGGAGATTTGTGTTATTTTATGTCACATGGTTGGTCAAGAGTTGGCCAACCACTCCAATTTGCCTAGATCTTCAAGTAAGCTCAAATAATATAAGAGGGGTATTATTGTCATTAGCCTTATGATATTAATGGTAAAAATGTAACATGGCAAACCCTTAGGGTTTGACCCTTCGGGTTTAACCCTAAGGTTTAGCACAAAAATTATAGGATTTCTAATTAGGGTTTAAAATAGCAAAAATTAGTTTCTAAAAATGGAAAATTAGGGTTTGTTAATTAGTTAGGTTTTCTAATTACATAAACTTGAAACTTAGGTTTAAGTATTCGCTAATTAACATTAAACTTGCTTAATTAGCGATTAGGGTTCCTATTTAGCAAATTAGGGTTTCTAGTTTAGTAATTAGAATTTCAAATTACTAGTTAGGGTTTTCAAAAATTAGGGTTTCCCTAATTAATAATTATAATTCTAACACTTGTTATTAATCACCTTAATACAATTTCTTATCAATCGTAAACTCAGGTTTGAATTTTAAATTAAGGTTTATCCCAGTAATATTAAGGTTTTGTCATGTTAAATTAAAATTGTTCCACACTTTAACATTACACACATACAGTACATATTTATAGCACTAAAATATAATTAATATTATATTAATATTCTCATTCATTGATCAAAATCTAAAATTAAGGTTTGGATTCCATATCTGATTTATCTTGCATAAATAGCATTATTAATTAAGTTAAATAATTAACTTAATAAATTCATAAAATAAAATAATTATTATAATAATTCTATTAATCATTTCATATATTATTTAAATAATATAATATCATATTTTTTTATGGAAAATAAATAATAAAAATATTTCTACTATAAAATTAATTATTATAAGAATATACTTTATAATGATCAATAATTCTAAAATAAAATTATTTAAAATTATTCATGTAATAAATATATTTTTATTTATCACGTAATTTTATACTTTAACTTATACATATTCCCCATATTTATCTTAATAAATAAAAAAAATTATACGCAAAATTTCTGATTTATTTATATAAAAAATCTTGGGTTATTACAAAATTCAAGAATAATATTCATGTATTATGGATAGAAAAGAAATAAATTTTTTGGGTGAATAGTACCCCATGAATAGTACTTCGTGAATAATACCCCGACAGGAAAAGTACCCCGAATCCCTGAGTGAATAATACTAGAGTAAATAGTACCCGAGTGAATAGTAACCCGTGAATAGTACCCCAGCATGAAAAGTACCCCGAATCCCCAAGTGAATAATACTAGAGTGAATAGTATTCAGGTGATAGTAACCCGGGAAAAATATTGATATTTAATAAGAAAGTTCATATCAATATTCCAATGAAACGATGCTGGATGAAGTGCAAAATAAAAGCATATTCCACTAATTTCAGGGATTATAGAAGCAATACTTACCATAGTAAGTTTAGATTTAAGAATATGAAACAAAATAATATACGAAACTGCAAATGGATTTTCACCTGTCATGCGGTACGTAATCCGCGTAGACAGGTTATTCCAACATATTAAAGGATGAATACAAAAATAGTATTCCTTATGAATACAAAAGAAATAATAACCCTTACAAATACAAAAGAAATAACACCCCTTACCTTAGTAGTAGGCTGGATACCGCAATAGTGAAGTAGCAGAACACTTTACTTCTTGCTCTCTATAGTTTCTCCCTCTATAGTTTCTCTTGTGAATCTCAGTGAATTGGTGAGAATGAAAGAACAATTAAGCTTTTATTTATAAGAGAATTGACTAAATAGTAACTGATTCATGAACGGTTCAGATTGATTTACTATTAGAACAGACGGTCCATATTAATTACTATTAAAACCACAACCAACGGTCCAGATTGGTTTACTTTTAAAACTACCACCGACGGTCCATATTGATTTACTATTAAAACCACCACCGACGGTCCATATTGATTTACTATTAAAATCACCATCAATGGTCCAAATTGATTAACTATTAAAACCACCATTAATGGTCTATATTGGTTATCTATTAAAACCATCATCGACGGTCCATAAAATTAGTAAATCTTCCCATGGAATACTAAGTCAAACTTATAACAAACGCCTCATAACAAATCCCTATATTTATATCAAAAATTGAATAAATATTTACCACAAATCATTTATCTTTAATAAACACATTTTTAATCTATTGACAATTATTCATCATTAATATTATAACTCACAATATTTAACAATCAGGTCATTCCCAGGAAAGAGGGGGCTTTCCGATAAGGATTTCTCCCTATTGGCGCACAATTAGGTGACCAAACCCCTTTCCTCGATAGAACTTTCTAGATATCGTCAATATTGCAAATAATAATATGAATAACTCTGTCATCTTAATTATTAACTTAATAATATAAAATATTATGCAGATGTTACTGTGACAATAATTGAATCAAATAACGTGAGATACTATGCATCAATTACTGTAGCAATAATTGAGTAAACTGAGTGGCTTCTTACGTAAGCATCAATACCGTGTGCTACTATGCAACCACGCGTATTATTATATTTTTACCACCGATTATTTCAACAGTTAACGGTAAAACTTTCGCCGTTATTTTTATAAAAGATATTTCTGTCGTTTTCTAACTCCGACAGTTATTCTGTTGTGGGGTCCACCAATGATGATGTCGTCGTACGGATATTCCCTGACAAAAAGAATATTTCCCGACCAAACGAATATTCCCCGGCACAACGAATATTTTATATCAACTTGCTTACTTTGAAAAAATTTCAAATATCACCATTAATTGTAACCTTTTATCAATTTAACCATTTATTAAATAGAATAATAATTATAAGAAAATTGGATACTTTCATTTCATATAATTCGGGGTCTTACAGCTTATGCTTAGAATATTGTGTTGTAATCCTTCCACATATGCTACTTTACTGAAAGATATTGCACCATTCCCAGCTAAGCCATATCCTCTTGTCTTGCCAGAGCTATTGTCTCCGAAGATGACTGACGGACCTTCCTTCTCTATGAAATTAGATAGAAGGGCTTTGTTCCCTATCATGTGCCTTAAGCATCCACTGTCCAGATACTATGTTGTGATCGTGGAGCGTGGTTCCTATGGAAAGATAAAACTCTCATTTTGGTACCCATACTTGCATGGGTCCTACATTGTTAATACCCTTGGGGACCCAAATTTGCTTAGTTATGGGTCTTACATGAATAGGATTATGGTAGCATATTGCAGCCTTATGATCAGTCTTACTACATACAAAACGTCTAATATAATGCATGCTTGTGTGTGTGTGTGTGTGGATTCTTCCTCCATTTGGACTTATGTGGGTTTTCAGCAATCCTTCCTTTATACTTATTCTCCTTTTTCCATGTGTCCTTGTGTTTCATGATTTGTGAAGAGTGAAGCTTAACTCTACAGTTCCTTCCCAGTTGGTTCGTGGAGTCGATTTTACTCGACTCTACGACCCTTCGAGGTTGGAGAGTAGAGACTGAGTTACTCTTCTCTCTTCTGAAACCTAGGCCAGCATGAGATCCTTTATTCCTCGGAACATAGATTGGATCTAAAGAGAAGGGCTGGACTGGTTAATTCTTCCTTCTGTCAGGATTTCACAAATGTAATGCTTCTACTAAAACTTGAAACATTACTAGAGCTAGTTTCCTTTATCTTTTCCACATATGGTTCTGAGGTGGGTTTCCCAAAACCTAAACCTGTTCTGTCATATGCACTTCTCTGACTAGAGATCAGGGAGTCCATGAATGAAGAGGATTTATTCCATGTAGAGATTGTCCTTTATAGTTCCTCAATTTTAGAGGTCAGACTTGACTCTCTTTGTGCATTAAGTTCATTGGTCTGTTTTAAGAACTTATTCTCAGCTTCAAATTTGGAGAGAGAGTTAGTACTTAGAAGAGATGTTTCCAGTTCTTCCTAAACTTTCTCTTTCTCTTTTTGAAGAAGAGAATAATCTTTGGACAGAACTCTGAACCATTTCATGTATTGATGCAAATCAAATGTTATGTCATGTAGAGCAGTTCTTAAGTCATCAATATCTACATCAGGAGAGTTAAAGTCAAATACCTCATCTATACTTACTTCATGTATGTCAGATTTCTTCTTGTCTTTTGTATGTTTAGCCATCAGACAAAGATTTGCCACTTGAGGATCTTCATCATCTCCAGATTCAGGAGTTGAGTCATTGTCTAAGTCACTCCACGATCCTCCGGCCACAAGAACTTTATCTTTCTTCTGGAGCTTCTTGTTGCCTTTGAATTCTTTCTTTGAATTTGATCTTTTCTTGAGTTCTTCTCTAAGAGGCTTGTTACAGTTTTCAATGAAATGACCAGGCTTTGTGCAGTTGTAGCATAAGTCGTTTATTTTCTCCTGACTGATGTAGTTGTTGATTTTCTTAGGTTTGCTGATTCTGCCTTGACGCATAAACCTTCTGAGTCTTCTTACCAGCATAGCAAAGTCCTCATCATCATCTTCATCATAGTCAGAGTCATTTTCAGTGTTGACTTTGGAGATGTTATCTATTGCTTTGAGAGCAACCCCTTTGTCCTTCTTTCTTACTTTAGATAGAGTTTCTGCTCGTTGAGTCAGCTCCAATTTATACGTGAGAAGGTTGCCATATAACTGTTGAACAGTCATTTCATGGAGATTCTTTGACTCTCTGATGGCAGTGGTTTTGGCATCCCACTTGCTAGGTAAAGCTCTCATGAAATTTATGATTAGATTTTTATTTGGATAGATCTTTCCATAGGCTCAGAGAGAGTTGAGCAGTACATTTAATCTTTCGTAGGTGGAAGTGACATTTTCTCCTTGAACGTGTGCAAACATTTCATATTACTAAGTCAGGAGAGATTGCTTGTTTTCTCTGACTTCTTTTGTTCCTTCATGTATGATGAGCAATGCTTCCCATACTTCCTTTGCTATTTTGTTATTGACCACATTCTCAAACAGGTCATCTTCTAAATATTAGAACAAAATGTTCTTGGCCTTTTTGTCAAGTTGAACAACTTTTTTTTTGTTGTCAGTCCATTCTTCTTTGACCTTGATATGAATTCTATTTGGGTTGTCTGTAGTAAGAGCAAGCTTGGTAGGAATGTAGGGCCCATTTTGAACAGTTTCAAATAGGTCTTCATCTATTGAATCCATGTAGGCTTGCATACAAACTTTTCAGTTGGCGAATTTATCTTTGTTACACATGGGTGGCTTGCTGCCTCCTCCAGTCTTTGATTCGCTTATCAGATGTGCCATAGGATCTACTTAAGCTTTGTAGGCTGATTAATAGAACCTGCTTTGATACCAATTGTTAGTTGTTGGGTAAAATCTAATTACGCACAACACGCAAGTATACGTTGTCAACAAGTAATAAAGTGTAAGTAGAGTATCGTTCCCACGAGGAATTATTTAATAAAAATCACCAAGTACTAACCCGTAACCAACTCAATCTTATCTAAATGAATGAATTTCAAATTATATAATTAAACTACTATTAAATTCCACTAGTTAAATTAAGATTACGGAGATTTAAAATCACAACTTCAATTATTGCTTCATTTAAGTTAACACACTTCTCATCAATTATTCTCTATCCTAAATTGTTAATCAAGAACACTAAAGCAGATAAAACCACCTCTCGATGCATAATACCCATACTCACTTAAATCCACAGATGATAGAATTAAGCAACACACCCTAATTAACTAATCCATTATATCTCTATGTTAATTACAATTAAAAAGGATTTAAAGCACAAGTTCTCTATAAGATTACATATGGCGTAAAGGCATATCTCTATCCTAAACACGAATCATGAATTCCATCTATGCAGAAATCACAAACACATGTTATCATGATCAGATCTAAATCTATATTTCATCTCTCGAGTTCATATAGATTATCACGGTAATTAATGGCCAATCAATTAAACAATTAAGTCCAAATCACAATAGACAATCCTCACGATAGAACATAATAATTGATAGTGAAGCATATTAAAATAAACTACACAATAAGATCCATTGTAATATCAAACAAAAAATTAGTTCATTGAATTAAAACTAAGAATCCACACTTGAATACACATTAAAAGATAAGAATAAGATTAGAGTGAAGAATAAATTTGTTGTCAGCAAATCTCCATCTTCCTCAAGCTCCTGCTCTTGATCTTCAATGGTCTCCAAGTTGCTTCAATCAACAAATCTCATAAGAACTAGGGTTTTGCTCCTATTCTACTCTAATCTAATCTAATGGAATCCTTCAAAACTAGCCTCCCAATCCAAGTTAAAATTAAGTATTATAGTTCTAATGGACACCCTAGCAAGTTAGGCAACTAATAATCCTATTCTAGCTCAAATTGGACAACATAACACCCAATTTAACTCTCTCCCCGACGACAAGCATACCACGTCGTTCTAGGCATTTTGGACGCGCCAGTACCATCAGTAGCGTAAAATCATCACTTTGCCGCGCCCGCGCCACTCTATTTTTTGTTGCGCGTCCTTTGGTAAAACAGGCATAACTTTTGATCCGTTAGGAGTTACGGGACCTACCACCTATCAAATCAAAGATATCGACGAGATCTACAACTTTTATTCTTTGAGATTTGACAGATTCGGGCAGGATAAAGGTAGAAATTGGGATTGAAGTAGATGTTATGTCAATGGCAAGCATGACAACTCTTAGTTTTGATCTTCGTTGATAAAAAGGCCATAACTCTCGCATCCGAACTCCGATTGGGATGATTCAAGATGTTCCAGAAAGCTAAAAGTAGATATACAATAAAATCCAAGTTCCAACCCAAGAACATGCATCCAACTTGGTGTTAAAAGCCCTACAATCTTCCCTTCTTACACTTGCTTGCATATTTTAGTCCAAAAGATGTCCAAATTGTTTTTCCTTTCTTTTTCATGCAAATGTCGTGTCATAGTCTACAAAATAACATAAAATGTATGAAATAAACTCACAATTCATGCAAAGTAACTACAAAACATAGGTTTAAGCAACTAATTTAAGTAATAGATACCGGATAAGTAGGTATAAAACCTACTTATCATTAGTTCCTAGAGGCACAATAGTTATCTAGAAGGGGGGTTGAATAGATATTTTTTAAACTTCTTTTGATCAAAATACTTATTAGTTTTGATAATGATTTAAACACAGCGGAATTAAGATTTGTTTGTTTTCCCTTCAAGATATAATGAATTAATAGGAGTAAAGTAGTTATGGCAGTTATAGCAGTTATGACAACAATATAGGAGACACAGAGATTTTAAGTGGTTCAGAGCATTCAAAGCTCCTAGTCCACTCTTCTACTCCTTTAGTAGGAAATCCACTAAAGATATCTTTATAACTTCTGAATTTCACAGATTCCTTCAAGACCAGTAGTCTTGGAACTTCTTAGTTCACTATTGAACTCTTCAAGTCCAGCAGACTTGGTACTTCTCAGTTCACTTAGAACTCTTCAAGTCCTTCTGACTTGGAACTTCTTACTTTACTTGATGGTTGTTGAGTTCTTGAATGGTGCTACTC
The DNA here is from genome assembly GCA_020205605.1 of Panax ginseng. Taxonomy (NCBI): domain Eukaryota; kingdom Viridiplantae; phylum Streptophyta; class Magnoliopsida; order Apiales; family Araliaceae; genus Panax; species Panax ginseng. The sequence continues at coordinate 62,573,600 of CM035137.1, forward strand.
AGTTGCCTTTAAGCTTGACTTCGAAAGAACTGAGTAGCTGAGCAAGCTTTCTTTTTCAGATTGTAGAGTTGAGCGTTGAGTGTTCTTCAGCATTTTTATTCAGTACTTGCATGATAAATTTCATCTGCTGAAGCTTTTTATATATGATGTCTTTGAAATGTATCCATTGAAGAAATCCGTTAAAGCATTAAATGCATTTGATGTAAGACCCCAAATTTTATGAATAAAGATTTAATTTTCTCGAAATATTTTTTGAATATTATGGTGTGAATTTGAGAAAATGTTATAGTTGTGGGTAATATTTACAAATTTTGCAAAGTAAGCAAGTTGTTATATAATATTCGATTGGTCGAAGAATATTCGTTTTAACAAGGAATATTCGTACGACGGCACAATCATTGGTGGACCCCATAACGGAATTATTGTCGGAATGAGAAAATTACAGAAATATCTTTTTATGAAAATAATGACGGAAGTTTTACCGTTAAGTGTTGAACTACCCGGTAGTAAAAGTACAGTAATATGCGTGGTTGCACAGTACAATATCTTTTTATTTTCGTTTAATATTCGTAAGGAATATTATTTTCATTAATGTTCGTAAGGGATATTATTTTGTTCAATATTCGCTTGAAATAATATTTTCTTCCATACTCTGTAGTATGTAAGTAATATTATTTCGTTTCAGATTTCGAATTCTATACTCGTTTTGTTAAAGTTTTGGCTTCTATACTCCATGAAATTAGTAGAATATCCTTGATATTTGCGCTTCATCCAGTATCTTTTCATGGAAATATTATTTTGAGCATTCTTGATAAGTTTTAACTTTTTCATGCCGGAGTACTATTCATAAGTTACTATTCACGAAGTATTATTCACAGAGTACTATTCACTCGAGTAATATTCACCCAGGGTACTATTCATGATAAAAATTGATTCGTTTTTGGTCCAAATCATTTTTGATATAATATTATTCTTGAATTTTACTCCACAAAGCAGTATCGTGTTGACAATTTGAATGTTATTGAATTATGGATAAATTAAATTATAAATCTTTAAAATTTATCCTTGATCTCGTTTGATTGAATTATTATATCATTGTCATCATCCTCATGCTTATATTATTATGAAAGTCATCTTTGGCCCGTAGTGCATAGATGGACTTGGTATGATTATGACCAGGGATTATTCGGTATAATTATGACCGTAATGTTACAAATAATGTGGTAAAAGTCCTTATTGGCCTGTAGTGCATTGATGGACAGTTGTTGGCATGATCATGACCATTGATGAATACACGAATATCCTTGGCCCGTAGTGCATGGATAACTCATGGTCGTGATACTAAAGAATATCCTTGGCCCGTAGTGCAGGGATGATTCAATGATGTGGATTATTTATTAAACTGAGTCTCTGCGATAAAATTGATGATAAACCTTTTAAATCATAGAAGATAGTAGATTTTATGCTCTACTTGACTCTTCTAATGGATTGCTTGTTCCGCTGTAGTTAAACTTATTGTCTATTATATTCTATTAGTTGTTATACTGTTGAAGGCTAAGGATAATTTATTCAGAATAATTTATTGTGCATTATCTTAGTCATAATATTTCTTACTGGGCTAGTTGAGCTCACCCTTTGCTTTCATTGTTCTCTTCAAAAAATGAGAATATAGCTGGGACTAGTCGGGGAACGGAGTGACGGTCCAGATGATTGCATTAGTAGTCCTCACTATTCTGTGAAATAGTGTGATAATAAATGTAATGAGGACTCCGTTGAGTGTGGATATTGTCTAGATGACAATATTTGTATTAAAACCCACAACATATGTTTTGTCGTATTTTACACGACAGCTGTATTATTAAGTTATATTTGAATTTTGTACCATGTATTTGGCGACTCAAGATGGGTGATGTATACCTATTTTGGGGGCATCACATTTGACATTTTTGAACTTTGATGGAGACTTTTTGCACAATTCTGATTAGAAGACTGACCCACTAACACAGCTGACTGCTGTTTCACCTAACACTTGAAAAGGTGTTTTCTGCTGAGCCAGAGTACTTTCGTTAGCTTCTTCAATACGTTTCTTTGTTATATACTAAGGATGAATGTTATGTCATTGGGACTCCCGAGGTCTTCAACGTCGATAGCTCATTCCATATTTGTTGTGATTTATTGTATACACTCGAAATTTTCTCTTGCGCTTTATTAATAACATTGCGGGAGAGGCGCGATTCGCCTTTTCGGAGATAACCCTGGAAGACAGCTTACATCCATTATGTATACTACCGAAAGTTCAGTTCCAACCCGGAACATAAACCGGGAATTTCATCTCAAACCCGGAACACACACTGGGAATGTTATTTCCAATCTCGGAGATAAACCCGAGGTACGCAGATCAAAAGACCGGCAACAACACCGGAGAGGACAGTTCTATCTCGACGATAACACCGCGACGCTCAGTTCCAGTCCCAGAAACAACGCTGGGAGTAGCGACTCCATCCTTGGTGATAGCCCCAAGGGATGCCATTGAAGTTCCGACGATAACTCCGGAAATGCTTGTTTCAAATACATGCGATCAGCTTCAGGCTCAGACCTCCTGCCGAGGCACTCATACCTCAGACCCAGAGCTAACACCGGGTAGACAGGCATATTCACAAGATGACCTTGCGGCATTCAAACACTTGCAGTAGTCCAATCTCAGATGTAACCCTGAACAACGTCTACTTTCAGCTCAAACCAGCGATAACCCCAGTGAGGAGTCAAACGTCATCTTACCACCTCAACATTTCCTCTCACAAGATGACATTGTGGTATACAAACAAGTAGTCCAATCTCAGATGTAACCCTGAGCAACGTCTGCTTTCAACTCAAACCGGCGATAACCCTGGCGAAGAGTCAAACGTCATCTTCCCCATTCAACACTTGCGCGTCGTCTCAACACTTCATACATACATACATACAACAATTGTATTTTGTCTTATTTTACACGACAGTTGTATTTGAATTTTGTACAATGTATTTGGCGACTCAAGATGGGTGATGTATACCTATTTTGGGAGCGTCACAGTTGGTATCAAAGCTTAGGGATACGATCCCTGGCTGAGATGTGAGACAAGAACTAGGAGGGGAGAGACGGGGAAGTCCTTCGCTAGTATAACCTACCTAAGTTATTTGTTATTTAATTGGTCGGTCAGAATATAGGGATAATATGTTGCATGTCAATTAACCCTTGTTTTGTGGCAGTATTTTGAAAATGACATCTGAGAATGTTCAGAATAGTAATGGAGCACAGGAGACCGTTGAGTCACCAACGATCAATACTTAGGATAATGTGCAATATGAAGACAATAATCCTCAGGTAAACAACAACACCGATCAGATGATGAACGATGGGATGTTTAGAGGCTTTATGCAATTCATGCAACACCAGACAAGAGAGACTCCTGTTCATAATGCAGGTGGAAATAATGGCAACCCATGGCTGGTCACTGCTAAGCAGTTCAAGGAGCTGGGACCGCCAGAGTTTTTGGGAAAGCCATAACCACTTAAGGTGGAGACATGGATAAAGCAGATCACCAAGATATTTGATATCTTGGAATGCTCAGAAGAGAAAAAGGTTTCGTTCGCCACCTTTATGTTGCGTGAAGAGGCAGATTACTGGTGGGAATCTGTAAAACGTACCCAGCCTGACGCACTCAAGATGTCTTGGGAGAAGTTCCAAGAGCTGTTCAACGACAAGTACTTTTTTGAAAGTATTTGTCACATGAAGGAGGTGGAATTCATCAAGTTAGAGCAAAACAATATGACCGTGTCGCAATACGAGGCTAAATTTGCAGAATTATCCCGGTTTGCATCCCATTTGGTCGATAATGAGGAGCGAATGACGTGAATGTTTCTAACAGGTTTGAAACCCGATATACGTCAATACCTCATTTCTCACAAACTTTGTCTATATTCAGATGTTATGAATAGGGCTCAGTTATTGGAGTGCGATATTGAGTCAGCACAACCAAAAGTCAACGACCAACAACACGATAATAATCGTACCGGTGGCAACGGCCATCGGAACAATGATAACCATCGTGAGGAAAATTATCATGCCAAGAATGGTAACCACTTCGGTGGTAATCATGGCCAAGATAATAGAAATGGAAAATTCAAGAAAAGAAGATTTAACGATGATGGGAAGACATCAGCAGAAGCACCAACACCAGCAACAAAATCTACGGGAGGAGAATGACTGTCAGTTAGATGCTACAGATGCGGACAGGAGGGACACATAAGTCCAAACTGTCCACAGCCTTCCAAGGTATGTTTTAGTTGTGGAAAAGACGGTCACATAGCTCGATTTAGTCCTGTAGCGAAATCAAGTCCAATTGGGACGGTGGCACCAAAGGCGGATACGGACAAAACAAAGTCGGCGGTTTCAGGAAGAGTGTTTTTTGTGACTTCTCAAAAAGTAAGCAACCCGAACGAAGTTAGTACGGGTTAGTTAATTATAAATTCTTACGAAGTCTATACCTTATTAGATACCGGTTCTACCCATTCTTTTATCTCTCTTGCTTGCGCTCAACGTTTAAATTTGACTATGGAGAAAGTAGACTTTGACTTATCGGTTGAAACTCTGTTAGGAGAAACCTTCGTTACACCCACTATTTATAAATCTTGTTTGATTCAAATCGGCACCCTCACGTTACCTGTCGATCTTATCTCTTTAAAAATACTTGCATTTGATGTGATTTTAAGAATCGACTGGTTAACTACTCATCATGCTAAAATTGATTATTTTTGTAAGGTTGTTAGTTTTCATATTCCTAACCAACCTATTATGCGAATTCAAGTAACCAAACCACTAAAATCAATCATTGTCATATCAAGCCATAAGTAAAGATCCCCGAGCCTTTATCTGGTTACTTCTAAGTCTTAGAATACACCGAAGCTAGACTATCCGTAAGGGATGCCGTGAATAACGGTGGCAAGTTGATAGGTATCAATGTGACGTGCTATCCAAGTCTTGGGATGAGAGTCACAGTTTTGAATGATATTTCTATTGTTAATAAATTTTCTGACGTATTCCTGAAGACTTCCTAGCCTACCCTAGAGCGTGAAATTGAATCTTGTATTGACCACAGTACAAAACCCATTTCTAAAACCCTCAAGTATTTCTTCACCCAAAACGAACGTATAATGTACCAAAGACGTCGGCTCGAGCTGTTGAACATTATGAGTATACCATTCAATACCATCCTAGAAAAGAGAACGTGGTAGCTAATGCATTGAGTAGAAGATTGTATGCATTTACGGGTACGAATATACGAACCTACGTGAAGATAGCGAATATAAGATTTGATCCGACTTTACTCGATAAAGTAAAGATGCTCAAGCTATAGACTCAGAATTGATGAATGTGAAGAAGAAGGTTCAAGAAGGTGTTATTCTAGAAGCAAGAGTCGATGAAGAGAGGAAATCTCAACCCTCGATTTTATTGGTCTATTTGAAATCCTCGATTAAGTAGGAACTGTGGCCTATAGACTCATTTTACCACCAAATATGTTGCATGTTCATAACATTTTTTACGTATCGATGTTACGTAAATATGTGGATGTCCCGAACCATATTATTAAATTAGAACAGGACGAGATAGCGAAAGATTTAACGTATGAGGAGATACCTGTTAAAATCTTGGATAAGAAGAAATATATTCTACGCTCAAAGGTTATACCTCAAGAGTTAGAATCTGAAGAGGTATCCTCATTTGTTCGGCATACCAGGTACGTACGTAAATTTTGAGGGCGAAATTTCATAAAGAGGGGAGATTATAAGACCCCAAATTTTACGAATAAAGATTTAATTTTTTCGAAATATTTTATTAAATATTATGGTGTGGATTTGAGATAATGTTATAGTTGTGGGTAATATTTATAAATTTTGCAAAGTAAGCAAGTTGTTATATAATATTCGATTGGTCGAAGAATATTCGTTTTAACACAGAATATTCGTACGACGGCACAATCATTGGTGGACCCCACAACGGAATTATTGTCGGAATGAGAAAATGACAGAAATATCTTTTTATGAAAATAATGGCGGAAGTTTTACCGTTAACTGTTGAATTACCCGGTAGTAAAAGTACAGTAATACGCATGGTTGCATAGTAGCACAGGGTATTGATTATTGATGCTTACGTGAGAAGTCACTCAGTTTTGTTCAATTATTGTAACAGTAATTGCTGCATAGTATCTCACGTTATTTAATTCAATTATTGTCACAGTATCATCTGCATAATATTTTATATTATTAAATCAATAATTGAGATGACAAGTTATTCATATTATTATTTGCAATATTGACAATGTCTAGAAGTTTTTCGAGGAGAGGTTTGGTCACCTAATTGCGCTCCAATAGAGAGAAATCCTTATTGGAAAGCCCCTTCTTTCCTGGGAACGACCTGGTTGTTAAATATTGTGAATTATAATAATGATGATAAATGTTGAGGTGATTTTTATGAAGTATTTGATGTAAATTTTGTTTATTTTATGGACCCCCATTTACCCATTTTTCAAAATAATCGGTAGAAAATTATTTAATATGATAAAGGTGGGGGCCACATGTGGGACCCATATGTATTGAAAAACTGAATTGGAAATTGGGGTGGAAGGGAGTTTACGTAACTAGAAGGTAATTGTATATATATATATATATATGTCTGTGTGTGTGTGTGAGAGAGAGAGAGAGAGAGAGAGAGAGAGAGAGAGATAATGACATGTGGGTGGGGCCCACATGTTGGATGAAGGAATTGGTGAAGAGAAATCTGAAGGTTTTTCTTGTTTTGGTCAAGGGTGATTTTATTGTGTATATATATATATATATATATATATATATATATATATATATATATATTATAATAAGTTTTGTTTTATTTGATTATAAATAGAATATATTATATTTTATTTAAAGTTTTCGCTTTTATTAGAATATTTTATCAAGATAATAGTGCGGACATAGTAAAATCAAATTTTTCGTAAATCAAAGATTCGATCTTGTGAGAAATTTACTATGCGTCCGTGATTTTCTAATTCAAATAGTATCCTTTCCATTCTCCTATAAATAGGATTCTTAGTTAGAATTGAAAATCACACCAGAATTAGAGAATTCTTCTTCTATAATATTGAGCGTATTTCTTTTGAGTTTTAGGAAGCTTTGAGTGTAGAAAATAGTATAAGTTTTCTTCAAGAATATATCCGCTATACCAGTTGGAATACTCTTCTTTTTGAGGTAAGGGGTTTTATTTCTTTCGTATTCATGAAGAGAATTATTTTCTTTCAATATTCATAAAGGTTATTATTTATTTCATATTCGCTTACGATATGATTTTTCGTATTCGTAAGAAACTTTATTTTGTTCAATATTCGCAAGAAATATTATATTCATTTAATATTCGTAAGGAATATTATTTTCATTCAATATTCGTATGGAATATTATATTCGTAAGAAATATTATTTTCGTTTAATATTCGTAAGGTATATTATTTTCGTTTAATATTCGTAAGGAATATTATTTTCGTTAATGTTCGTAAGGGATATTATTTTGTTCAATATTCGCTTGAAATAATATTTTCTTCCATACTCTGTAGTATGTAAGTAATATTATTTCGTTTCAGATTTCGAATTCTATACTTGTTTTGTTAAAGTTTTGGCTTCTATACTCCATGAAATTAGTAGAATATCCTTGATATTTGCGCTTCATCCAGTATCTTTTCATGAAAATATTATTCTGAGCATTCTTGATAAATTTTAACTTTTTCATACTGGAGTACTATTCACGGATTACTATTCACAAAGTACTATTCACAAGGTACTATTAACTCGAGTACTATTCATGATAAAAATTGATTCGTTTTTGGTTCAAATCATTTTTGATATAATATTATTCTTGAATTTTACTCCACAAAGCAGTATCGTGTTGACAATTTGAATGTTATTGAATTATGGATAAATTAAATTATAAATCTTTAAAATTTATCCTTGATCTCGTTTGATTGAATTATTATATCATTGTCATCATCCTCATGCTTATATTATTATGAAAGTCATCTTTGGCCCGTGAGTGCATGTAGATGGACTTGGTGTGATTATGACCGAGGGATTATTCGGTATAATTATGGCCGTAATGTTACAAATAATGTGGTAAAAGTCCTTATTGGCACTCAGTAGTAGTGCATTGATGGATGATTGTTGGCATGATCATGACCATTGATGAATACACGAATATCCTTGGCCCGTAGTGCATGGATAACTCATGGTCGTGATACTAAAGAATATCCTTGGCCCGTAGTGCAGGGATGATTCAATGATGTGGATTATTTATTAAACTGAGTCTCTGCGATAAAATTGATGATAAACCTTTTAAATCATAGAAGATAGTAGATTTTATGCTCTACTTGACTCTTCTAATGGATTGCTTGTTCCTCTGTAGTTAAACTTATTGTCTATTATATTCTATTAGTTGTTATACTGTTGAAGGCTAAGGATAATTTATTCAGAATAATTTATTGTGCATTATCTTAGTCATAATATTTCTTACTGGGCTAGTTGAGCTCACCCTTTGCTTTCATTGTTCTCTTCAAAAATGAGAATATAGTTTGGGACTGGGGAACGGAGTGATTGGTCCGGATGATTGCATTAGTAGTCCTCACTATTCGTGAAATAGTGTGATAATAAATGTAATGAGGACTCAGTTGAGTGTGGATATTGTCTAGATGACAATATTTGTATTAAAACCCACAACATATGTTTTGTCGTATTTTACACGACAGCTTGTATTATTAAGTTATATTTGAATTTTGTACCATGTATTTGGCGACTCAAGATGGGTGATGTATACCTATTTTGGGGGCATCACATTTGACATTTTTGAACTTTGATGGAGACTTTTTGCACAATTCTGATTAGAAGACTGACCCACTAACACAGCTGACTGCTGTTTCACCTAACACTTGAAAAGGTGTTTTCACTGAGCCGCAGTACTTTCGTTAGCTTCTTCAATACGCTTTTGTTATATACTAAGGATGAATGTTATGTCATTGGGACTCCCCGAGGTCTTCAACGTCGATAGCTCATTCCATATTTGTTGTGATTTATTGTATACTCAAATTTTTCTCGCACGCTCTACATTAACATCATTGCAGAGGGCGATTCGCTCTTCTGAGATAACCCCGAAGACAAATTTTATCCATTCCGGATACTACCGAAAGTTCGGTTCCAACCCGAACACAAACCGAAATTTCATCTCAAACCCTAACACACACCGAATGTTATTTCCAATCTCGAGATAACCCCGAGGTACGCAGATCAAAAAGACCGAGAACAACACCGGAGAGGATGCTTCTATCTCGACGATAACACCGCGACGCTTCGCCCCCATTCCCCAAAACAACATCGAGTAGCGACTCCATCCTTGGTGATAGCCCCAAGGATGCCATTGCGCTCCCATGATAACTCCTAAATGCTTGTTTCAAATACATGCGATCGCCTTCAAGCTCGTACCTCTCCCGCCGAGGCACTCATACCTCGCACTCGAGCTAACAAACAACGCGCATGTGCACACCACAAGATGACATTACAAAGGCATAACAACAAGTAGTCCAATCTCGATGTAACCCGAAAGCAACGCCTCTACTTTCAAATTTCAAACCGATATAACCCCGATGAAGGAGTCAAACGCCATCTTACCACCTCAACATTTCTCTCACAAGATGATATCACATACAAACAAGTAGTCCAATCTCGATGTAACCCCGAGCAACGCCTACTTTCAACTCAAACCGGCGATAACCCCGGCGAAGAGTCAAACGTCATCTTCCCCTTCAACACTTCATGCAAGCCGCCTCAACACTTCATACATACATACATCCAACAATGTCCCACAAGAACCGAGGAGTAATAATCCCGAGTGACTATTACGCATGACAAGACTTTGATAGAATTTGAAGCTTGAAGACCATGGGCATGGACCCTCTTCCCGACTTCAGACAACCTCTAATCCATGTCATTACAGTAACTCCTCGACACAAGCGGTCCAAAGAAGGTCGATATACCTCATTCGGATGCTCGATTGAAGTTCGCAAGTTCGAAGCGACATTATAAAGGCACGAGTGCATGTATTTTTGAGACGACGGACCCATGAGGTCTCTGATGCACCACGACCACCAAATTAGTAGTATAAACCACGGTACGCCAGAGTGTACTACGCACCACATCATCCTATAAATATGAGCCTTGGGGTCACCCATTTGAAGGAGAGAAGGAGAGAAAAGGCGAGGAAGCCCTGTCCATTTTACTCAGATACACCCCTATCGAAAGTGTTTCCTCTTCTATAAACATCTCATTAGCTCACATATAGCTATCTTTTTATCCGGCGGAGCCGAGTGTTTATCCATATAAAGTCATAGAAGTCTACTTTGGCAAATTTCACCGTAAGCCTTCTCACATTTTATAAAGTCTTCTTCTCATATTAGCACACACTGTTATACACATCGAGAGTCGTGTTGTTGTGCGCTTGCCTTTAACTTCTATCTCGTGGTTTTCATTTCTGTCTCAGATATATATATATTATATATATATATATTTCATATATGGACTAACATTATCGAAGTTATGCCTCGATTGAGCCTAGACTTCGGCCCGAGCGCTTTATTCTACTTTTATATATATATATATATATATATATATATATATATATTATATTGTCGATATATCTCGATGAGCCCGGATTTTACATCCAAGCATATTTACTGCTTATATATATATATATATATATATATATATATATATATATATATATATATATATATATATATATATATATATATATATATATTTATATAGGGCCTATATATATATTTCCTCCGTATATTTATATATTTATTTACATTTACATTATATATATCGGAGTTTACTTTCTTCGCTTTTATATTTTTTACATTTCGTATTTACATTTACTTTACTGGCAAATGATTGCTTTTACGTCTTTTATTTACATTTCATCCCACCTCGAGTTTACTTCGTGGTGGTTGATTATGTCCATATATATATATATATATATATATATATATTTTATATATTTATATTTTTACATTTTGATCCCCATGGAGTTGCTTTCGTGGTGGTTGATCAAGTCTCAGATATATATATTTACAACTTTTTTATATATATAATCGCCATCGCTTTTCATACAAACCGCAGATTACGTGAGCCTAGGAATCATGTGATCACAGATTCAAATTATCAATCTAGATTCGCTTCCTATGATGGACATTTTTCACCAGTGAGTAAATTGTACATTATTTTATAAAGGTCTCAATTTCCTCGATGGTTGTCATGCCCGTGAGGAGTTTGGCATCACAGATATTATTTTCTCGAGAATTCTTCGCATCTCGAAAAATAAAAGCAAACAAGCCAAACATTTAATAATAAAATGGAAGTATCAAAGGCCTCAATTACTATTGAGCACAGGGTTTGAAAAACCTCTTTTTATAAAACTTCATTGCTATATCTTGTTTAAAACTGAATTTTTCTATAAATTCAAACCCTATGTATATAGGTGCGAACGAGGTACAACACTACTTCCAAATAATTGCACATTGATCCACACACACACACACACACACATTCATATAATAATTTCTTTAAAAGTGGCGGTCACCGTGGTAACACGGATGTCTGGGTGCCTAACACCTTCCCTCCGCATAATCAAGCCCCTGACCCAAAATGAATCTCTTGCTTCACAGACCTGCTTAGCAAAGTCAAATCACTCGGGTCAATGTGCAAACCTTTTTCAATTATATTGGTGCAACCAAATAAATACACCAACCGGCTGACTTTTAAAGTCAAATCATCGACATTATACATGTCGGACCTTTTTCACTTGTTTTTTCAAACAAATCTCACATTAACATGAGAACACCAAAGAACAAGTAACGGTGCGGGACACTAAAAATCCCGACGCCGATGTGTGGCGACTCATTGGGACTCCAAAGAAGAGGGCTTAAGCCGCTATTACAAGCTTTTTAAAATCATATATATGCTTGTGTGTGAATGTTGCATTTACATTTCTCGATGAATGTGTACGAATGCATTTTACTTATCGCACTATACTATATCTATCTCAGATATTAGTGCTTCACATATGTCATCATTTTCATAAACTGGTGAGACACGCTAGTATGTGAATGTATGTTGTGTGGTTCCTCCACCAGAGGCTATCCTGCTTGTTTGATTATCGGACTCAGGAAGAATAATTCCAAATGAGGCTCGTGAAAGGCACCACCCAGATTCGCCCCAGCTTGAAAGACCGATTAACTTCCCGCCAAGTAAATTGCATGATGATCCGGGAACCTTCATGCCAAAAAGCCATGAGAGTAACCCTAAGATAGGTCAACCTCTCGATAAACCAAACGCGAGGAAAGTCTCTTCATACTTTCCATTTTCAATTACTTGTAAAAGCATTTACTTGTAATTTTATTCCATGTTCATCCATATGTAATGGAAAATATGAAGAATATATGTGTGTATGCATGACATGTTATCAATTAACAACCGATTTTTGCAGGACAAAAATTCCTAAAACTGACATGTTATGATAACATTTACATTACCCTAAGACTAAACTACGTAAGTCTTTTGTAGGGAAGCAATTGGGCCTATTACCCGCTCAAAATCCAAAAAGGCCACAGGCCTACAACCACTCATGTCTTCTTCCCACCAAATTTAATGTCAAGCTTCCCGAGAAGAATTTGACGGATTGAGTAAACAAATTACGCACTTGGTTGTTCTACTCGAAAGAATTGCACCAAATCCACCTGTGGTACGTAAGATACCTACACATACGTAATCCTCTACACAAGGAGGAGTTCAAGGTCCGAAAAAAACATTCTAGAACCTCAGCTGGATACGACCAACAAAGACCCCGAAAACACCCATCTCGTAGGAGATCCAGACACCTATGATATCGTGAAGAAGGTCCTTCAAATGGAGGAAACTATCCGTGTTCTCAAAGGGATTGGAACACATACGGCAAGTTGTTTCATATGCGCACTTTGCATATTTCCCCGTGTTCATTATCCAGAGAAATTCAAAACCCCTGATTTTGAAAAGTATGACGGATTAGGGGATCCTTAAACACATTTTAAAGTGTTCATTAGAGAACTTGGGTCTTACGCAAAAAATGAAAAGCTCGTAATGCAAATGCTTCGTAAAAAGTCCGACCGAGAAGCCCGCTCATGGTATACCGATTAGACAACTCAAAGATCCATAGTCAAGAGTCGGCTCACGCCTTCCTCACTCAATACAGCTTTTCAATCTCGATGGCTCCTCGATCCACTAAATTACCAAGGTCAAGAAACAAATTAATGAGTCTTTTTCGTAGAGAGTACGCTCAAAGGTGGAGGCGCCTTTTCACGCCAAGTTATTCCTTCCATGACGTAATCAAAAATGGTCATGACATTCATAGATGTACAGAAGCTCCTTTCTATGAAAGAGTCTTAGTCGGTATTGGCAAACCATTCTCCTAAATGATTAAGCACGAGAAATGGTCAAATGGGATTGAAGTCCCAGAAAAATTCAAGACCTAGCCATTTTTAAAGTCAAGTTATGCCGAAAGCACATCCAAATCGGATCTTATGGAAACAACTTCTCCGAGGGTCCATAAAAAGAAAGAGGAGGATGTTTCCTTGATACTACAAGGTCAAAAAGGCAATCAAAGCATGCCTATGCAGAGAGAAAACTACTCCCCTTTTCAATCACAATCTTCAAATCCTCCATTACCTAAAGGTGGAGATGCAAAGCGCCCTCGAACGCTCACACCCTTAGGGGACTCCGCCGAGAATATTCTTGCTTTCTCGACCGCTCGTAAGAAAATTACACATCTTCTTCCACCAAACAAACCCTAATGGGAGGGGTTTTAATGCTACTTTGAAGTGTGCTTATCATGCCGAGCACCGGACATGATACTCAAGATTGTTGGGCCTTGAAACACAAGATCCAAGATTTAATAGACAACGGTGAGATCGTGGTCACAAAACCGTATCAACCTCACGCAGCAAGACAACCCTCTTCCTCAACACAAAGAAGAAGAGGTCAACATGATCACTGGAGCACCGGATGTGGTTCCAATTTAATGGCGAAGTCATCCCAAACCATCAAAGACGGTGTTGACATATGGGATTATGCAAAGTTCCAATTTACAATGGAACGAAAAGATGAAAGCTCTTTTGCAAACAAATTGAGCAATCGCGTAAACCGTGACCCACCATCATCAAGTCACACGCCAATTAATCAAAGCAGAGCATGCCTATCTCCTTCCTTTTGTTATGAATGCTTCCTCACCACCTTCGTAAAGCGGCTATGGAGGATAAGGTCACAAAGAGAGCAAATGCTAAAGCCCATCGATTTTGCCAATCAAAGGAATTTACCTATTTGGGCCAATCTATGGAGGAGATATCGCAGATGTTGATCAACGGCGAAGAATTACTTTCCTTCTCCTCCAATCAATCCCCGCCAGACGCTTCAATTTTGATGAAGTGTGTCAATATCATTCACATTCTCGCACAAAGACGTAGAATGTCAAGCACTCCACCATCTCATTCGTAATCTTATCGATAATGGTGTCCCCTAAAATAAAGATGATTACACCGCAAACTCTTAAGGGTGGGAATGCATGTCCTACCAAATGGAAGGGATCAAGAGCGCTTATATCCGGCGGATGATGAGACCACAAAGTATTTCCCATACAACCAATTCAACTCAAAGGAGCCGACAATCCTTTTGAAAGTGGTCGCACTGTAGCCAATTTCTTTACCTTTCGCACTACAATATCCTCGTTGTCACCACACAAAGTTCCATGGAATTATGGAGAAGTCAAGGATCCACGCCTCATACCATCGCATGTTGTCGTCAGGAAAATCCACCAGATCTTCCTCAACGGGTTATAAAACCTACTTGCAAAGCAAAGGGGAGTTTCCCATGGAGAAGATTGAAAATTCCTCCGCACTATGGGCCACAATGAAGCCAAAGTGGTTTTAAGCTTCATGAGAAGCTCCACACCGATATCTATATCGACTTGGTTTTCTTCCGAGGATCATCTAAGATCTTATCAAGGTTTTGGAAGAAGCCTACTTGCCAAAATCAAAGGATGGGAAAAATTTCAACATTTGGTTGATCACATTTTCAACAACAATGTGATATCCTTCATCGATGATTTATATACCCGCCTCAAGGGACCGGCCATCGCAAGCCATTGCATATTACAGTTTTGTCTTCCAGGTACATGCTAGCTGGAGTTCTGATAGATGGAGGCTCATCTCTAAATATCTGTCCTTATGCCACCTTGGTAAAGATGAATGTCAATCTCAAGCGGATCCAAAGCAGCCATACAGTTATTAGAGCTTTTGATGGATCCCGACGAAATTCATTTGAAAGATTGAATTGCCAATTGAGATTGGTCCAAATACATTCAATGTATCCTTCCACGCCCTCAAGATAGATTCAGATACAACCTCGCTATTGGGGAGACCATGGATACACATGGTCGGAGCCGCTCCTCCACGCTACATCAACAACTCAAATACATTATCAATAATAAATAGTCACCACCAACGCCGAGCCGTAATGTCCTCAAAAGGAACTCTACCAATCATCGCCTTCAATTCGTAAGTTGAACCACCAGCTTTTCATACTCGAAGTGAGTACCACGCAATACCATTCTATTGAGCGCCACTTCCCATACCCAAGATTTCACGAGGTTATGTTTACCACTCAAGAAATGATGTCATTGGGTCATCAACCCGACAAGGGCTTGGTAAAGATAAGGTGGTATTAAGCACCCTATTCAAGTGTCCAAATAAATTGAATAAAAATTGGACTAGGCTATTCTCGCCAGCCCAAATACAGAATCCTCATAAGCACAAGTAGTTTCCTCAAGCTTCACGCAGACGACGATTTTTTCTATACCTTTTTACCTCATGAGTTGATACATACCTCCAAGAAGGTGCCAAATTTGTTATGGCCATGTTGTTTCCCTAAACCAAAGGCCAATCAAAGCAAAAGAGGTGCCGATTCCTCGATCCCAAAAGTGGAAGAAAAGGAACGAAAACGTAAACATGACATCGCTTTTGATGATGGCAGTATACGCGCCATTGTTCATGATGAACATACAAACAGATACACCCCTGCATTTATGATTGCCTGATGTCATGGTTATCATTCGGGAAAAGGAGGACAATGACGATCCTTCCATCACCGCAATTCATCAGACTTTGCCTCGATAATTGGAGCAAAGACTCCATGCATCGGTCGATTTAGGGTAAAATGGGCGTAAAATCCCTCCGCCTCAGAGATAACTTTAATTGCTTGCTTTCCTTTACAAGACTAGCAGCTTATTTTATCAAGTACATGCTAACACTTTTGTATGATCGAATAACATTGCATATATTAAGTGAAAGCATATTTTGTTTCAGACTCAATTTAGATGTGCATGTATTTGCCGATGAGGTGCCTTCTCTCCACAAGGGTCAGAATTTTGATGCAAAGTTGACTCTGACTTGATGGACATACAAGAGGACATTGAGACACCTCAGAGATTAAGGAATGGGTCACAGACAAACCCAAACCCAATCTTGATCAAACCACTTTTTTCAATCTTGGAACCTTAGACAACCCTAAGCTAATCCAGATTGTTCAGACCTTACCACAAATCAATGGAATGACATGGTCAGCACTATTAACCCAATTCCAGTGATGTGTTTGCATGGTCTCATGAAGACATGGTGGGTTTGTCCACCGACATTGTTCTTCATCGCCTTCCCATTAAAGAAGGATTCAAGCCGCTTAGGCAAAAAGCTCAAAGTATTGAAACCCGAGTGGAGTTTAAAGGTTAAAGAAGAAATTGTGAAACAATTTCAAGTCGGCATTATCATGGTGTCTACATATCCTGAGTGGATATCCAACATTGTTCCCATGCCTAAACCAGAGGAAAGGTGCGAGTCTGCGTGGATTACCGGATTTGAACAAAGCTTTCCTTTTAAAGATAGCTTTCCGCGCCATTTATCCACATTCTTATCGACAATACCGCTCAATACTAAGATGTACTCCTTTGTCGATTGCTTATGGGTACCATCAAATTATGGTCACGAGGAAGAACGTGAGAAAACTGCTATCATCACGCCTTGGGGAACCTTCTGTTACAGACGGTTGTCATTCGGCTTCATCAATGCCGGGCAACCTATCAGCGAGCTATGATGGCTCTTTTCCATGATTTAATGCACAAAGAGATAGAGATCTACGTGGATGACATCATTGTCAAATCCCGAAAGGAGGATGACCACTTAGACCATCTCAGAAAACTTTTCAACAAAGTCATGTAAGTAAGTAACTTGAAGTTGAATCCAAATGCAAGTGCGCCTTTGGTGTTAAGTCAGGCAAGTTGCTAGGTTTCCTAGTCAGCCACAAAGGGATTGAACTGGATCCTACCAAAATCCAGGCCATCAAGGAAATGCCCATTCCTCAGATAGAGAAGGAAATACGGGGATTTTTGGGAAGAATCAACTTCATTAGCAGATTCATTTCTCAACTCACAAAGAACTCATGAGCCTATCTTCAAGTCATATGGAAGAACTCCTCCATGAAATGGAACGAAGTGTCGAAAAGCCTTCCTTACCATTAAAGAGCAAATGATTAACGCCCCTATTTTGGTACCTCCTGTGGATGATGTTCCCTGCTCATGTACATGTCCATAAATGACAATGCCATGGGTCAGATGTCAAAAAAGATGACGATAGAGGCCAAGAACGAGCTATCTATTACCTCAAAGAAAAGATTCAAAGATCAATGAACACAAGTACACTCGATTGAGAAGACTTGTTGTGCTTTTAGCATGGGCTTCCATGAGGTTAAAACATTACCTCCATGGTCATACAACCCATCTCATATCCCGCGTGGATCCTCTCAAGTATGTGTTCAAGAAGCCCATATCAAATTGTCGATCGTCCAGATGGCAGTTGATCCTACAAAGAATTTGATATCGCCTACGTGACGCAAAAAGTCTCCAAAGGTCAAGGAATTGCGGATCAACTGGCCGCCACACCTGCAGGGGACTACAAACCCTTGGAAACATACTTCCCCGATGAGGGGGTAATGACAGTTCAGCTGCAACATCAGTACGATACATGCCATACGTGGAAAATGTATTTTGATGGAGTCATTAACGCAGTAGGCTCTGAGTCGAGCAGCTTTAATATCCCAGACGGGAGCAAAGATCCCGTCAGCCATTAAATTGCGCTTTTTCACAAACACCAACAACACAAATTGAGTATGAAGGTCAGATCATGGGGCTAAAACT
The DNA here is from genome assembly GCA_020205605.1 of Panax ginseng. Lineage (NCBI taxonomy): Eukaryota > Viridiplantae > Streptophyta > Magnoliopsida > Apiales > Araliaceae > Panax > Panax ginseng. The sequence continues at coordinate 62,591,997 of CM035137.1, forward strand.
TGCCCGCTCAATGGGCGCCAAAGCGTTAATCGCCTTTTGGGGATTCCAATTGGTAATCGACAAACCACAGTGAATCTATCAAACCAAAGAATTACATTTGTCACCTTACCATCGCTAAGTTTTACAGATGGCTTTGGAGTTCAAAGAAATCTCCTTTCTACACATTCCTCGTAATAGAATGATTTTGCGTATGCATTAGCAACGCTTGGCCTCCTCGGTTTACATACCGACAAGGAAAAACATGCCAAGCATCACGCTTGCTCCGCAAAAAAGCCCCGCCTATGGGAATTATGTTGAGAAGTATCGATGAACTACCTCCCATCCATAACCCTTGGTATCAATGCATCAAGGAGTATCTACGAGAGATGGATCTACACCCACCGAGGCGCAGCCTAATCGAGAAGAGGCGGATTCATCGACTTGCTATGAAATTCTCACCCGAGCGAGATGCACTCTACAAAAGAGATGTTGGATTAGGTCTCCTCGTATGTCTAGATAAAGACCAAGCTCGTAGACTCATGGATGAGATCCATGGTGGAGTATGTGGCCCTCACATGAGCGGACCCCTTGTCAAAAAGATCCCTCAGACAGGGCATTATCGGGCTTACACTCAAAGTCGATCGTGATGATCACGCCAAGAGGTGCTATCAATGCCGATTCATGGGAATGCTATCCACGCCTCCAAGGGAACTCCACAATATGAGTTCGCCATGGCCCTTCTCAATGTGGGAATGGACGGATCGGCCCATCGAGCCCAAAGCCAAAGAATGGACATCGATTCATATTCACCATGATCGACTACTTCACCAAATGGGTAGAAGCAACATCCTTCCCTGTGGTTACTAAAGAAGTTATCATTGCTTTCATCGTAAACAATGTCGTCTCGTCGATATGGACAACCGTAGGTCATTGTGTCGATAATGCTAAGAACCTCAACAACAAAATGATGGAGGAGTTATGCAAAAATTCCACATCAAACACCTCAACTCCGGCCATCTACCATCCAAAGATGAATGGTGTTGTTGAAGCGCTAATAAAAAAATCATCAAAAGATCATGCAAAAAATGTCCGCCAATCACAAAGGATGGCCTCAACCTCTTGCCTCCTCGACTTTATTAGCCTACGTAACTTCCATGCGAACTTCCACCGGGCAACCCCTACTCATTAGCCTATGGGATGGAAGCAAAGGTTCTCCATAGAGGTGGAAATGGAATCCTCGTAGTATCGATGGATGCTCAAATGAGTGAAGACCAATGGGTACAAGATGTATCACCAATTGTCTCTAATAGACGAAAAAGGCGAAACCGCGGCTATCTTCCATGGTCATTATATCAAGAAAGGATCGCATCCATCCTACAACAAAAAAGTCCGATCACGGCAGCTCAAACAACACGACTTGGTTTTAAAGAAGATCATCGACAACCAAGATCAATCTAAGGGAAAATTCGCCCCTAACTCGGAAGGCCCATTTGTTGTCAAGGAGGTATCGATGTGAGGTGCTCTCTCGATTGCAGAAATGGATGGCGATGAATTTCCACAACTTATCAACTCGACACCGTGAAATCCAGACTATGTCCGGTTACCATCAAACAAACATCCTGGTTTTGATCATCAAATCACCACCATTCCGCTTTTGAACCCTCTCCTTTATATACTCTTCTTCCCCTCGTGGAAACATACACTTCAAGCCAAGAAATGGTTTTACCTTTAGTTCAAACCTTTCACAATTTTTTTTATCCTCAAGACGGATTGAACCTTTCACATCTCGCAGCTTATCCTCAAGACGGATTAAACTTTTTCACCGCAGCTTTATCCTCAAGACGGATCAAACTTTTCACGCTTGCGCTTTGTCCCAAGACGGATCAAACTTTTTTCCACACCTACAGCTTTATCCCCATTATGGGATCAAACTTTCTTCTCCCCGCAGATAGCCCGCATACATGGATTCACGCTTTCTTCATCTCGCGATTCGTCCCCGAGGGGCTAACTACGCCGACCGATCTCCTCTTCAATAGAGTACGAGGGCAAACCATATGCTATATGGCCCTACAACAACAAAAAAAAAAAACAACAAAAACATTTCTACCCTTTCTTCACAAAAAAAAACAACAAAAAACATTTCTACTCCTATCCGCTTTTCACATTCAAATATTGAACCTCTTACACCAGTGTTCAACTACGCAGACTTGATCTCCTCTTCAATAGAGTACGAGGGCGTACCATTTATGGTTCAAGCCTAACCCCTACCGTAACAAAAAATTTTTGTCACACTCAGATCGATCAACCTTCAATTCACCACATTTCATCTGCTTTTCGATCAAAGGGATGGAATTACCCAACCTCTTCTCACAAATAGAAGATTCTTGTGACCATCTAAGTCATGATCGCACCTCAAAGAGCAATACCAACCCATAAGAGATGGAATTAACTAGGCTTCTCACAAATAGAAGTATCATGCACCATCCGTGGTGCGGTTAATCTCGTAGAGGAAGAAACCACCTCTCTCTCCACTTTTTCCATACAGATACCAAATTCCAAGACACCAAAGATGGTAGGGATATACGTAAATCAATGATCCATTCTAGAGATCTCATGACGCCTCAATGTCCATCTATCAAGGATAAGTTCAGAATGCATCGAGATCACAAGGCCCTGAAGAAACAGGAAAATATCAAGCAAGTATCAAGGCATAACTAAAAGGGAAGTGAATCAAAATATATTTCCCCCATACATAATATTGCTTTGATATATACATATGTGTTGTATATGACAAAATGGCTGTTTAGTCTGCGGCAGAAAATACAAAGCTATCTACCTGATCTCGTGTGTATGCGACTATCGATCTAACATAGCATCCTCTCTGAAGACGGAGGAAGCACTGCAAACTCCTGCCCAAGGGTATCTACACGAGCTAGCAGATCAGAGGCTAACTGCATGGTGGCATAATGCTCATCAATGTAAGCACTCATGTCGCAAAGATCGATAAATATCCGGGATCTAATCAAGTACTATCTCAAATGGCCATATCCCTAGCGTAGATAAGGCAAGATCCCACCCGCAATCAATGCATCCCCGGTCGATCTAGCCTCATCCCTCTCTAACAGAGCTGTATCTCTCTCATCAAGAGTCACAACATCGCGCCCCTAGCCTCATCTCTATCATAGGTCATCGATGTAAGCTCGCCCCAAATGTTGTGCCAATATCGGGTAACAAAGGCACTCGGGTGGAGAATCCATCACAAATGTCACAAATTTTTCAAAGAATCAAGTCATCGATGGGAATGTCACCTCCTCTATAGGCTCCTCATCATCAATCACCCCCAGACTATGGATACTACCGCAATGATGCAAATTCTCGCTCCATCCATGCGAATACTCGCAGAACAACCCGATGACCGATAAAAATCCAAATGCCTCTCACGATCCCAACAGTATACAACCCGATCTATCCTCCACCGATAAACGATGTGAAGCGGCGCTGACTCACGCTTCAAAAGGATGAAAATCCTAAATCGTCAAACCGACACATCACGCCAAAGGGGTGGTAAGTAATCATGCCCTCAATCCAAATGTAGGGAGATAATCCATGCCCGAGCATGAGTAATGAAGTCAGAGGGTGAGCTAAGCCCTCAACACGCAATATAGCAAACGGGTCTCTAATCCTCGCCAGAAAGTCACCACGATGCAACATCTCAGACACTCCGCAGTGCGAAAAGGAGTACGACATGGCTATATCATGGGTGAAACAAAACCCCGCCGCCTAAATGTGCCAATCGGTCTCTCAAGTGTGACATAAACCACACATACAAGATGACCGAAGCTACCGTGAACACTCCCGCAAGATAAGTGTAAGAAGATGTAGTGACCTCGTAGTCTCTCGCAATGATCATCGGAACAATGGTATGACCTCTCCTCGAGAGCTCTCATCCGCCATAATGACGCCGATATCCAAATTCATCCATGTACCGCATGGCATGAAGACGATGACAATACGCACAAAAAGCAAGACATCCACCCCGGGTCGAACGCCAATGGTCCTCCGGCAGTGGTGAAATCCCTAAATGCCATGCATAACTATCCTCGAGCCAAATCACAAACAAAAATGTTGGGATATCACGTGGTCGGATGTAATCTCGCCCCGACCACTCTACGCCTCAATCCGGTGAGGGTCATGAATCGTCTCGCTTATGTCTCCGATAGCCATATATGCACGCAAGGTCCGCCCAATGCAAAGATCGCCAACCGTGCATACTCCTCCAAAGTAGAGTCAACTCATGGGTCCCGAATCGAATACCTCGCCTATCATACCCAATGCTCTAGCATACCCTCTACAAATCCTGTGGGAACTCAAACATCAATAGGGTCATAGATGTCATAAAGAATCATCTACGATCACCATGTCCGATGGTGATATACTATCATACCATGAGTCAAGATACCAAATACCACCAAAATGGTGGGTATGATCAATACGGCTTAATCGTCAAGAAGACATCTCAGACGGGCCGTGTCATAAGACCATCCAGGGTCAATGTTGAATATCTCTCGACATACATACATATGCATAATATAATAACATGCATGATACAATAGATGGTAATATGATATAGGGAATGAAAATCATATATACATTCCTAAGTATATCATCATCTAATACATCTCTGCATACAGCTAAAATATACAGGAAATGGGGCGGCTACCCAACATCTAACAGAGGCCTATCAAAAGATATAACGAGAATGGGGCAAAGCTACCCAAAGATCTAATGTAGAGCCTATCAAAAGAGATAACGAGAAATACATCAGAAAAAGTCAATGGTGTCGATGTCTACATCATCGATATTGTCCACCTGATGTAACTCCTCCTGAGTCACTGGATCTCTATCTACAGGGATGTCAGTCGATATAAGGGAGGATCTCAGACCGCAAAGCCATATATGGGTCACCCGAGGGGCTAGCGCCAGAGTCGGAAGGATCAAAAGTATCTACCTCAAGGATCTCTACCCAAATGCCGAATGAAAAGATGTGTCCGGTCAAATTACGGCCGTCAATCTATCAATCTGGTCACATGAGTCTGATCTCTCGACATAAAGCTAGCTAATCCATCATCATCACGGATCCTCGGAACCATATCCCCATGAACCGTGTGGCGCGTCTCGAGCTCCAATAGTACGAGGGATCCACCAATGCCGAACATCTCCTCGAGACCAGGGGCCTCTCGACAATGTAAAACCGTCAATCCCCAACAATGGGATGTCAATGACGGTGATCGCGAAATAGCCAATAACGCCTGGGCAGAGGCAAGATCGGCATACGGATCTCTCCTGTAGTGCTTCTAATAAGCGCTCTCCTAAATAGAGCTCCCATCCTCCATCTCAGAAGAGAGGAATCATGACGGAAAATGACGTACTTACTCCAATCGCACCCATCCTCAAATCCAACTCCCAAATGCTCTCCGTAGTAGGGAACCCATGTGATGACATCGGATGTTCAACAACTCCAAATTGAAGGCGACAATGAGTGAAACCCTCAAAGAATGTGGGACCTCCGCTAAGATGGAATGATGCCATCTCCGCCCTCGTGGATAGGTGTCTAAACCTAACACGCTCATAGACGCAAACATGGAAGCCTCTCATAGGCCCAAAACTTCCAACACAAAGGCAAACATTCATCGTCAACAACACTCTTAACCTATACATGGAAAAGACAAGAGAAACACTCACCAAAGCAGAAACGGTAGTAAATCTAACCACGCCTTCTGGCCAAGCCCTCATCGATCGCATGCGATTCCCCGAGGAAGTAGGCAAAGGTGTAGAACCCCAATCATACTCTCCTATACTATTCCACGTGTCGAGTGGCGCCGATCAAAAGCGAAGGACACCAGAGAGGAATTATCTGCTATGAAGCACCCCTAATGATCATCAGAACAATCGTCAAGAATGCGATCCCTCGACTCTCACATCATCGGTATGGGCTCACTTAACAATACCGCTTATAAGATCTACGCCAAAGGACCAGACGAATAGTCCCCGCCTTTGAACGCCTCCGAAAACTCCCAACAAGGATCTGACGGCAGTAGGGGTGATATCCGCCGTGCAAGGCACCGACGCCTCCAAACTCCATACCTGTGATAAACCGCCAATCCATCGGCGTCATCATCACCTCACAGTCCAACAAATGGAGTGACTGAGTCTGGTGAAACCACCGCCCAGATAATGCCCTGAGGTAACCCCAAGGACAACGACGGGGTAGAATGGAGAAGAACATCCCAAATCCCCAGCCATGGATGATCGCTTAGAGTCATCATGCAAAGCCCCGATACATAGAGTGGATGCTAAACCAGCCCCTCGAGGTCTGTGTGAAGCCGAACCTACATCAAATGCAGATCAACATCGTAATCCTCGACTCTCATCAATAGGAAATAAGGAAGATTAAAGATCTAACTTCATACCTCGTCATGCATGTGTATACTCAAAGGATGCCTACTCAAGTCACCTGTAAGATCCGGGTTCGCCACTTGAATATCTCGGAAATTCCCTACGGGAACACGATAAAGCAGAGCAGAACCTCAATCGGTACATCCTCCTCCTCGCCCTCAACATTCTCGCACTTCAACCCGAATAGACGTATCACCGCCTCCACTAAATGACGAGGTCATCTCGACAAATCGACGCTGAGGCTCTTCGTAAGCTCTCCTCCGCACACCGTAAGTGGTCCCATGAAACCGCTTCTACCGATCCGGATCCATAATATCCGGACAACAAATCTCCAAATCACCTCGTAAAGGGTGTGTAAATTTTACCGAGCTTTTCAAAATGCATTTTATGATTACATGCATGCATGCATTGTTTTTAACATACGCCTACAAGAGAGTTAAAAATGCATGACTATCCAATACCTACATTTTGGGAAAATTTTGCCATAGCCCCTTTTGTAAATGGGACTATCCACATGCACATAGGCATGACTAGTGGCCATTCAAGAAGACACCTATACACAACCATATACATCCTACATGCATTAATCACATCACAATAAAAAAATTCGTAAATGTATTCTAATTACCAGGATTATTTTGTTTTTCTACTTTACTCATTTTTCCTCAGATAGGATAAGAAATGATAGTAAAAGGTGCCAATTTGACTGTTTCAAAAGTCAAATTTTTTCACATCATTATGTTCATCATGGTTTAATACTAACATTTGTTATGTTGAATATTTTTTATCAAGTCATATCAGCATGCATATTCACACTATGTGTCTAAATGCATTTCATGTGATAAGTCATTTTCCAATGGATAGAAACTGGAAAAAAATACATGCATACGCTACTGTGATGTTGAAGAACGCTTGTACAAAGGCGCAAATATGCAGAAGTTTCTCGAACTCAAAGAGATCCAAGAAGAGCTCTCGATTTCCTTCACACGTAACTTGAAAATGACTTATGAAAGCAACCATTCGCCTATACATAGGTACGGTTGGTCAGAGGCTCACCATGGGCTCCTTCAGTACCCTCACTGAAACTTCTACATGGGTCCCACACCTCCGCTTGCTCCCAGCTTAGAGTTGTAAAGGAGGTCTCATGTTTAAAAGGCCAAATCAGAATAAAAGTGCTACGCGATCGAGCGGAATAATTTAAAATCCCGGTTTCTTGGTCATCGAGGTAAACTCCCGTCGTCTCAATGGTATTCACCAATGCAGGGTATACTATACCAATGAGCTCACTTTTTCACAGATCATGCTCTAATAATACCCCACAAAGGTCCGATGTCATCATTTGCGGTGGTCACAACCCTAAACATCCCCACGGGTTACAACGCAAAACCACGAAAATATCAAACCTCCGCAATGGGTTACAACGCAAGTTACAACGATGAAGTTATCAATCGATGAAATATCCTCATGGCCTCCCGGGGGTCACAACGCAATGCATATCTTTCAATCATCCACGTATCCCTCACCGGGGTATAACGCGCAATGCAACCATTGATACACACATCAATGAAGGTCAAGCAACCTCGACAACTTGTCGTGTCACCGATGGCAAGTAAACCCATCAAGCAATTCATCCACGTATCCCCAGCGGGGGTTACAACGCAATGCAACCATTGACACACACATCAATGAAGGTCAAGAAACCTTGACAATGCACCCAGTAGGGATATATCCGGTGATACACACATTAACGAAGGTCGGGCAACCCTAATATCAACAAAACTATTGGCAGTAACTCCGACAGAATGAGGGAATATGTTATACACATCCTTAAATAGACAAAGCTTTATCCCCACAGATCTCTTACACACAAGAGGTACCTCTATGGAATATAAGCCAATGTCTAGGATTCAAGACTTTGATGATAACCCCAACGTCAACATCCTTGAAGACTTGGATCGCATGTCCAAGCCATCACTGATTGTCATCCCAACAGGATTACCTGGAAATCATGTTATATACATTTGCATCATGTTGCTGCATATAGCATCATGTTTATCTTTCTTGCATTTCAAGTGTCTAGGATTCTTTATCCTATCCATGCCTTGCATTGCATGAATATGATAAAGAAGGGCATCTGTAGACACTCGAAATTTTTTGTACGCCTGTTACTAACATTGCAGGAGGACAAATTCGTCTTTCAGAGATAACCCTGGAAGACAGATTACATCCATTTCGGATACTACCAAAAGTTTAGTTCCAACCCGAAACACAAATCAGGAATTTCATCTCAAACCTAGAACACACTAGGATGTTATTTCCAATCTCGGAGATAACCCCGAGGTACGCAGATCAAAAGACCGGCAATAACACCAGAGAGGATAGTTCTATCTCGGTGATAACACCGTGGCGCTCAGTTCCAGTCCCAAAAACAACACTGCGAGTAGCGACTCCATCTTTGGTGATAGCCCCAAGGGATGCCATTGTAGTTCTGGCGATAATTCCAGAAATGTTTGTTTTAAATACATGCGATCAGCTTCAGGCTCAGACCTGCCGAGGCACTTTCATACCTCGCAATCTTGAGCTAACAACGGGTAGACAGCACATTCACAAGATAACCTTGTGGCATTCAAACACTTGCAGAGTCCAATCTCGATATGTAACCCCGAGCAACGCTCACTTTCAAATTTCAAACCCGCCGATAACCCCTTGAGGAGTCAAAACGTCATCTTGCCACCTCAACATTTCCTCTCACAAGATGACATCGAGGTATACAAACAAGCAGTCCAATCTCAAATGTAATCCTTAGCAACGCTCCAACTAACTCAAACCAATGATAACCCCTTGCCAAGAGTCAAACGTCATCTTGCCCTTCAACACTTGCGCGTCATCTCAACACTTCATACATACATACATACAATAATGTCCCACAAGAACCGAGGAGTAACAATCCCGAGTGACTATTACGCATGACAAGATTTTGGATAGAATTTGAAGCTTGAAGACCATGGGCATGGACCTCTTCTTCTTGGTCGTGATAACCTCTAATCTATGTCATTGCAGTAACTCTACACAAAGCGGTCCAAAGAAGGTCGATATACCTCGCTCGATGCTCGAATTGAAGTTCTGCAAGTTCGAGCGAACATTATAAAGTGCACGAGTGAACGTATTTGAGACGACGGGACCCGTGAGGCTTGGATGCACCACGACCAACCACAGTATAATCATGGCCCATTGCAGTGTACACTGCTACCATCACCTATAAATATGAGCCTTGGGGTCACCATTTAAAGGAGAGAAGGAGAGAAAAGGCGAGGAAGCCCTCATCCATTTTACTCAGATCACACCCCTATCGAGTGTTCCTCTTCTATAAACATCTGTTAGCTCACATATAGCTATCTTTTTATCCATGGAGCCGAGTGATTATCCATATAAAGTCATAGAAGTCTACTTTGGCAAATTTCAACGTAAGCCTTCTCACATTTTATAAAGTCTTCTTCTCATATTAGCACACACTGTTATATACACATCGAGAGTCGTGTTGTGTTGTGCGTTTGCGCCTTTACTTCCTCGATCTGTGGTTTTCATTTACATCAGATATATATATACTTATATATGTATATATTTCATATATGGACTAACATTATCGAAGTTATGCCTCGATTGAGCCTGAACTTCTATTCCGAGCGTTTATCTCGCTTTTTTATATATATACTTATATATATAATTGTTGTCGAATATCTCGATGAGCCTGGATTTTATATCTGGTGCATTTACTCGCTTATATATATATATATTTATATATATATAATTGTTGTCGGACATATCCGATGAGCCTGGATTCACATCCAGTGCGTTTACTGCTTTTATATATATATATCTGTACATATATATATGTTAGTTCCCAAAAGCACAATAGTTATCTAGAAGGGGGGTTGAATAGATATTAAAAACTTTTCTTTGTTTGAAAACTATTTTGATAAATCTTTTAAGCACAGCGGAACTATTGATTCTTTGAAATCCCTTTTAGATAGCAGATTAAAGAGAAAAAGGCAATTATTGCAGTTATAGCAGTTATAAAGACACAGTTGTTTTTAAGTGGTTCGGTGCACTCAAAGCTCCTAGTCCACTCTTCTACTCCTTGAGTAGGAAATCCACTAAGGATGTCTTTTACACTTTCCTCAATCTTACAGATTCCTTCTGACCCAAATAGCCTAGGCACTTCTAAGTTCACTTTTGAACTCTTCAAGTCCAAAGAGACTTGGCTCTTCACGATTCACTTAGAACTCTTCAAGTCCTTCTAACTTGGAACTTCTTACTTCAGTAGATTGATGATTGTTGAGTTGTGATTGAGGTTACTCAGTTGCAGTTAAGCACTTGTTCGAAAGAACTGAGTAGCTGAGCAAGCTTTCCCTTTTTCTCAGATCGTAGAGTTCAGCGTTTAGAGTTCTTGTGCGTTTTGTTCAATACTTGCTTAGCTTTTCTCATTTGTCTTTGATCTGTATATATGTGATCTTGAAATCTATCTGTTGAAGTCATCTGATGAATAATTAAATGCGTTTGACATTTCTGAGCTTTGATGGAGACTTTTCTGCACATCTTCTGAATTTCACTCTGGCCCACTGACATAGCAGACTGCTTTCTCACCTAACACCTCAAAAGGTGTTTTCCTCTGCCCAATGGTCCTTTTCTTAGCTTCTTGAATACGTTTCTTTTGATCAATACTAAGGATATCTTTTGGTACGTTGGGACTGGTGAGAGCTTCAACGTTCAAAACCCATTCCATATTTGTTGGAGTCTATCTTCAAATGAACAATAGGGTATGATGTTTCTGACACAAGGAAGATGTCACTCTACTATCAATATCGTAGTGTCTTGTCATATTAGTGCTTGTACTTAAGAGATCACTATGATTTCTCACTATGATCTGTTAACACTACGATCTTCACTTGCTTTTCTTGCAGACTCTACATTTTCGAGAGCACCCTACGATCTCTGAGTTAGCTCGACAAACATCTGGACCACTCTACAATTCCTAGAGAGTCCCTTCAAGGCAGATACACTACGATTATCTCAGCTCTGCGATCCTGCCTTAGCTTCTGCATTCTGTTGATCAGACGAATAGACTACTAGCCTATCTATTTCTTTCTAGCCATAGATCAATCTAACAGATTTGATCTCCTTATCTGTATAAGTAAACATTAAAAGGCTAAGATCAACCTAACAACTTTGATCTATCACTAAGTCCTTGTACATATATTCTTTAAAGGACTTTACATAATCGTGAACTTTTTCATAAAACATCAAATCACAATATGCATTCTTCCAACAATCTCCCCCTATTTGATGTTGACATAACCAAGGAGATTTGTTGTCATGATTATAAAATTTTATATGCAGTTGCAGTAAAGTAAACATGACTTAGTATTTCAGTGAGCAGCTAAAATTTCTAGAGAATAAGCATGAATTTATTGATGTATGGAGACAGATATTACATTTAAGATTGACTACATCGATACAATTTGAAATTCAACTTATCTCTATTTCTTTGGCCTTTTACTTCTTGGAGGATTTGCATATTCCTCAGCTCTCCTCTTTCTGCTTGCTCCATCTCTTCTGGCCAGATCTTCCAGCTCACTTGGGCTTAGCCTTGGATTGTGATCATGCCTATTCATGAGTGCAGGATCTCCAATTGGCATTCGTAGGCCTGTTGTTGTCACCACATAAGAGCTGGTATTTGGCCCTTGACTCCTTAATGGTTGAGCCATTAAAATTTCCTGTTGATCAGATCGTTGAGTCTGATGGCAGGATCGTGGAGTTTGCTGAGTGATTTGCCTTGGCCTTGATTGGAAGTGTCCTTTGCCTCTGCCCTTGCCTCCCTAATCTCCTTGCCCTTTATTCTCCCCCTTTATGTCAGCATCAAGGGTTCGAATGTCTACTGAGAGGCGAGTGACTCCTTGGACAAGCTCATTGAGTTGACTTTGAGTTTGAGCAATGTCCTCACGATTCTCTTGGATCAAGGCATCAGAACGAGTTTCTCGGCATTGAAGAATGTCGAGGACAGTCTCAGTCTGCTTCATTTGGCCCATGGAGAAGTCTTGAAATTCTTTGACTGCAGTTTGAAGACTTTTGATACTCTGTATCATCAGATTGTTCTGAGATTCTTGTGTTTTCTGTAATATTAAGACAGCATCCCGATGCTTTTTAGCTGCAAGAAAGTGAATGTCGTCCCTGTCTTTTATGCTTTGAAGCATTTCTTTGATGATCTCTTTGAGTGTTTTAGACAGCTTGGAGCTTAGGGAGCTTGGAAGATTGTTTTCAGCATTGATCATTGATGTCAATCTCAGCTGTATAAGTGTAGTATGATCTTTAAGACTCTCGTCTAGTTCCTTGATTACTTTCTCAGACATTGCTGACAAATCAGCCTTTGTGGATAGTTCTGATAGGATTTCATCTAGATTTGGAATTTGTGAGGGAGGTGATGTGCTCTTGAATTGATCTCGCAGTGAGTAGAGAGCAAGTTCGAGATTGAAGCATTCATTTCTAGATGAGGAGGGAATATCTGAAGAAGGAGCCTGGGTTTGAATGTTGAAGCTTAGTGACTCTACAATTTGTGGTGGATACTCTACCAAGGGGATAGAGTCAGTGATCGTAGAGGTGGTAGGTTGTGGGAGTAATAAGGAGTGTCTCTTATTTGGTTCCTTAGTTATAGAATTTTGAGATTCTGCAACTGGAAATTGATTTAATGGCTGAAGAATCACTTCCAACCATTGCGGTAATTCATAGAATTGATTAAATGAAGATGATGGCAAGTAATTATTTCTGAAAAGAGTTGGGATAGATAGTACCTCAAGTGTGTTCTTTGAGGAAAAACTGTTGGTGAGAAGCTTCTTGGCAAAATTGAATTTCCCTGGGAATCCATTTGTGAGTACTGAGATAGTTGGATACTCTTTGAAACTCCAGAACATGTGATCCCAAGAGTTTAGAATTTGAGCTCGGTGGAAGGGCATCATAGGAAAATATGCAAATAGTTGCTCATAATTGGCTCTTCTGTGCCCATCAATGCCTACAGCTATGATCTCAATCTCATCATCTTCTTCTATGTTTTCACTTGAGGATTCCATTATGTCAATTGCTTCAGGATGTTCTTGCACTGGTTCTTCATTATCTCCTCCAGGAATTTCTTTTTCTGCTATTGAGGTGTCATGATCCTCCCCCTCAGCTTGATCATTCTTTTGAAATGTCAATAGCTCCCCCTCAACTAGAGCATCCTCTAGCAGGAGATCTTCAGGCATCTCCCCCTCAGCAGGAGTATCTACTATCATCAGATCTTTTGGTGTCTCCCCCTCAGCTGGTTCCTTTTCAGCAAACAGTTCTTTGTCTTCCCTCTTTAGAGCTTTCTCATTGACAAGAATATACTTCTTGACCAATTTCCTTCTTGGCTTTTTAGGCCGTGCCACAGCCTCAGAACTTTCTTCAGTTTTGTCCTTCAGATCAACCAATACATTTGATGTAGTTGCTTCCTTATTTGGTCTGGGCTCTACGATCGGAGGAGACTCTACGATCGAAGAGGCTGATGGCTTTTTGCTCTTGTGGCTGATCTTACTCATCTTCAGCAGCTGAGATATAGTTGCTCTATCTTCTTCTGCCTCAGTCTGATGTTCCTTTCTTCTCAAGATCCTTAGAGTCTCAATATCTGAGGACTCTACAGATTTGTTGGTGGTGGATCCTTGAGGTTCTTCTGTAGTTCTGGCTTTCTTTTTCCCTTTGATTTTTCTGATTAAAGCAATGGTTTCTCCCTGATTAGCTTCTTCTTCTTCCTCAGTTTCTTTGACAACAGACATATTCCCTGGCACTCCTGTTCCCTTTATTTCACCAGTTCGACCACTGGATTCAGACATCATCTTCACATTTTCAGCTAGATTTCTTTTCTAGTTTTCAAACAACTGCTGAGTCATTCATCGATTTAGATTTATGGCTTCTCCTTCATCATCCTCAATTAGGTCACCAAGAGCAGCCTGTAGGATAATGCTGATAAATCGTCCGTAGAGCATCTTCTATAAGCTCTTTGTTTTCTTTGAGCTGATTAACCATTTTCCAATCCACTCAAGTAATAGAGCCCCATAGTTGAGTTGTATTTTGTAACATATGGCAGTCATGAGTTTGAGTTGTACCTCATTTACAGAGTCATGACCTGAGCTCTTATAGCATATGCATTTTCCAACAATATCAGCTAGAAACTCATACCTCTGTGGAAACTCCTTCTTTTTGTATCCTTTGACAAAGGGTGATTTCTTGTGATGCATCTTCTTGAGACCTTTATGGAAGTCTATTCCATCTAAGGATGGATACCCTTCAGATTTGAGCCCTAGGGCTAAATTGATGTCTTCAGCTTTTAGCCTGATTTGGACGTTCCTTACTTTTACCGTGATAGTGTTGTTTTCAAATACCCCGTTATTGTGGAACTCTTTGACCAGCTTTGGGTAGATCAATGTGTCCGTACCCAAGGCTTCTTCGAGACCTGCCTTCTTCAGTAGTGACAATGTCTTGTGAAATTGGGGTTCAATTGTTTTAAACTCGTCAAAACAGAGTCTGTAGCCGGAGACAACACTGGAAGCTGTCATTGATTTCTTTGTAGGAAGTGAGAGTGACTGAGCTTGCTACTGATTTTAGGGTTTCTTCTTGAGAGAGGAAGAGAGAGATGGTCTTTTGAACTTCAGATTTCAAACAAACGATTTTAATTTGTACTTAAAACTTCCCTCTCTCTATTTTACGTAGTGGGACAGGTGTCACGTTTTTCTTGGCTCTACGAATTTTGACAGAGAGGGATTGTACTGAATTTCCCTTAACTTCTTTTGGGATGATGTATTCTTTAGTGGGACTACAATCGTTGAGATGGTCCTTGGATTCGTCGAGTCTGTGTAGCAATCGTCGTGTCTGAGCTGTAAACGTAGAGTCTGATCAAGTTCTTGTTGTGAACCTTTGGTTTAGTTTTCTTCTTGATTTAAGGTAGCTCAGGAAGGGCCAACCTCTTGAATGAAACAAGGGTTAGGTTTGTCCCTGAGGCACTTATCAGGGAGAATGCTTAGATTTATGCTTGATCATCATCGGGTGCTCCTTTGGTTTTGTTGCTATAGCTCAGCTATCTTTGAGTTTGTACTACGATCGTTGATTCTATTCAACATTCGTCGAATTTTAGGTACTTTGGCTCTACGATCGTGGACTTCCTTTGATCATGTCTTTGATTTTGAACACAGCCTTTAAATCTGTATGGTTAGCACAAACTAAAGCACAATATTTCATGTTTACAAGTTAAGCATGCCTAGTTCACTTATCAATTTGTTGAATCTGGATTCATCTAGAGGCTTTGTAAAAACATCAGCAAGTTGATTTTTAGTAGGGATATATTGTAAAGATATTGTTCCATTTTGTACATGATCCCTAATGAAGTGATACCTTATTTGTATATGCTTAGTCCTAGAATGCATAACAGGATTATGAGTTATAGCAATTGCACTTGTGTTATCACAATGAATAGGTATGGATTTGAATTCAAACCCATAATCTGCTAGCTAATTTTTCATCCATAGGATCTGAGCACAGCAACTGCCAGTAGCAATGTATTCAGCTTCTGCAGTTGAGGTAGATACTGAGTTTTGCTTCTTGCTAAACCATGACACAAGTCTGTTACCTAGTAGTGGACAAGTTCCACTGGTACTTTTCTATCTATTTTGTAGCCTGCAAAATCAACATCTGTATAACCTGTTAGCTCAAATGAGGATTTCTTGGGATACCAAAGCCCCAAGTGAGGTGTACCTTTGAGGTACCTGAAAATCCTCTTTACAGCAGTTAAATGAGATTCTTTAGAACAAGCCTGAAATCTAGCACAAATGCATGTTGCAAACATTATATCTGGTATACTGGCAATAAGATATAAAAGAGAGCCTATCATACCTCTGTATTGAGTTATATCGATACTTTTACCTTTTTCATCTTTGTCAAGCTCGGTTGCAGGAGCAATTGGGGTTTTCATGGGAGAGGCTGATTCCATGCCATACTTCTTGAGTAAGTCTTTAATGTACTTGGCTTGGTTTATGAAAATTCCTTCATCAGTCTGCTTTACTTGCAATCCAAGAAAGAAGTTCAACTCACCCATCATGCTCATTTCGAATTTGCTCTGCATAAGCTTGGAGAATCTCTTGCATAACTTTTCATCAGTAGAACCAAAGATAATATCATCAACATAAATTTGAACTAATAGGACCTTATCTTTATGCTTTCTAAGAAATAATGTGGTATCTACTCTTCCTCTAGTAAATCCATTTTCAATAAGAAAGTTAGTCAGTGTTTCATACCATGCTCTAGGTGCTTGTTTAAGACCATATAAGGCTTTGTCTAATCTAAAAACATAATTAGAAAGAGATGGATTGATGAAACCTGGAGGCTGCTCTACATAGACTTCTTCTTGAAATTCACCATTCAAGAATGCACTTTTGACATCCATCTGGAAGACTTTGAACTTCATCTGAGCAGCAAAGGCAAGGAATATTCTAATGGCTTTGAGTCTGGCAACGGGTGCAAATGTCTCATCATAGTCAATGCCTTCTTCCTGAGAGTAGCCCTTGGCTACTAGTCTAGCCTTATTCCTGGTTATCACCCCATCTTCATCCATCTTGTTTCTGAAGACCCACTTGGTTCCAATTACAGGATGGTTCTTTGGTCTTGGAACCAATCTCCAAACTTTGTTTCTCTCGAACTGATTAAGTTCTTCCTGCATCGCTTCTATCCAGCTGGAATCTTCCATAGCATCCTCTATCTTCTTTGGTTCTATTTGAGATAGGAAGCTTAGATAGAAGCATTCATTTTGAGTAACAGCTCTTGTTCTGACTCTTGCATTTGGATCTCCAATGATTAGATCTTGAGTGTGATCTTTTTCCCATCTGCTTCCTGTTGGAACATCCGTTCTTATGCCTTCTTGTCTTAGATCCTCAAGATCTATTTCTTCTTCTTGATGTGGAGGCTCATTTATGCATGCACGAGGTGCCTCTCTACGATCTCATTCCCTTGCTCAACGATTTCGCTGTCTGGTACTACGATCGTAGTATTGAGCTTGACGACTTCGTTCGTAGTGTCTTCACTGTTGATCGTAGTGTCTTAGAGCACTGTTTTGTCTAAGTCTGTATCGTCAAAGATGATGTGAATCGAGACTTCTACACTTAGTGTCTTCTTATTGAACACTCTGTAAGCCTTGCTGTCTGTGGCATATACAAGAAAGATTCCTTCGTCTGATTTTGGTTGAAACTTTGTCAAGTACTGCTTTCCATTGTTGAGTATGTAGCATGCACACCCAAAGACATGAAAGTAGCTGACACTAGGTTTTCTTCCTTTCCATAGTTCATAGGGAGTCTTCTTAATCGTAGAGTGTATGAGTGATTTGTTCTGAGTATAACATGCAGTTTTGACTGCTTCTGCCCAGAAGTACTCAGGCAGATGAGCTGCTGCTAGTAGAGTCCTTCCAGCCTCTATTAGTGTTCTATTCTTTCTTTCAGCAACTCCATTTTGTTGAGGAGTTTGTGGAGCTGAGAAGTTGTGACTGATGTCATTGTTAGAGCAGAATTGATCCATTTCTGAGAAGTCGAATTTTCTACAATGATCACTTCTTATAGCCTTGATCTTCTCTCCTTTCTCGTTCATCACAAGCTTGAACATTTTGATCAGCTGGGAGCCTGTCTCATCTTTTGAGGTTAGAAAGAACACCCATATAAATCTAGTGAAGTCATCGACTATGACCAGAGAGTATCTCTTTCCTCCAAGGCTTGTTGTTGGAATTGGTCCAAACAGATCCATGTGTAGTAGCTGCAAAGGCTTGTCAATTGAGTTGATAGTTTTGCTCTTGAATGTGCTTCTGATCTGCTTCCCAAGTTGACAGGCATTGCAGGGCCTTTCTTTAACGAAGTTGAACTTTGGTAGACCTGCAACTAGATCTTTTGATGCTAATTTGGACATACTTTTAAAGTTGAGATGAGATAATCTTCGATGCCATAGCCAGCTCATTTCTTCAGATGCTTTAGCCAGAAAGCATATTGTCTCGTCTGAGCTTAGTTGACCAAGATTTATTGTGTAGACATTTCCTTCTCTTGTCCCGGTTAGCTTTACTGCAGACGTCTTCAGGTCTCGGACTTGACATTGATTGTTGAGGAATGTTACTTGATGACCCTTGTCATAGAGTTGGCTAATGCTTAGAAGGTTGTGTTGTAGTCCTTCCACATAAGCCACTCTGCTGAATGATACTGCACCATTTCCGGCTGAGCCATAGCCTCTTGTCTTGCCAGAGTTATTATCTCCAAAGATGAACGAGGGACCCTCCTTCTCTATGTAGTTAGACAGAAGAGCTTTGTTCCCAGTCATGTGTCTTGAACATCCACTATCCAGATACCAGGTTGTGTTTGTGGAGCTCCTTTCCTGAGGTAACATTAAGCCTTCATTTTGGTACCCATACTTGCACGGGTCCTACTATGTTAGTACCCTTGGGGACCCAAATCTTCTTGATTTTGGGTCTCACATGCATGGAATCATAATGGCAATTAGCAGCCTTGTGGCCAACTCTGTGGCATACAAAGCATTTGATATGATGCATGTTAGTATGTGTGTGAAAGTTCTTCCTCCACTTGGACTTTTGTGGGTTATTGGTCATCCTCCTGCAAGGCTGATATTCCCTTTTCCATGTGTTCTCTTGTTTCATTGAGTGAGAGGAGTATATCTTACTTCTACTGTATCTTCCTGGTTGGTTCGTAAAGTTGATTTTATTAGACTCTACGATCCTTCGAGGTTGATGAGTAGTAGCTAGATTACTTTTCTCTTTTCTGAAACCTAGACCAGCATGAGATCCCTTACTTCTGGGAATATGAATTGAATCAGCCGGGCAGGGTTTGGCAGTTTCATCCTTTTGTGAGGATTTCACAAATATAATGCCTCTATTGAAATCTAAGACATTATCAGTGCTAATTTCCTTTGCTTTTTCCTCATATGACTCAGAGGCAGATTCCCTAAACCCTAACCCTGTTCTATCAGAGGCACTTCTCTGGTTAGAGATTAAGGAATCCATGGATGAAAAGGATTTGTTCCAGGTAGAGACTGTCTTTTCTAGATCCTCAATTTTGGAGGTTAGACTAGACTCTCTTTGAGCAATCGAGTTCATTAGCTTTGTCTCAAAAGCTCATTCTCGACTTTCAAACTTGGAGAGAGAATCAAGACTTAGAAGAACATTTTTCAGGTTCCTCTTGAACCTTTTCTTTCTTCTTTTGAAGAAGTGAATAGTCTTTAGACAGAACTTTAAACCACTTCATGTATTGATGCAGATCAGATGTTATGCCGTGTAATGCAGTTCTAAGGTCATCAATATCTACATCAGGAGAGTTGAAGTCAAATACCTCATCGATACATACTTCATGTATATTGGAGTTCTGCTTGTCCCTTGCACTTTTGGCCATCAAGTAGAGATTTGTTATTTGAGGATCTTCATCATCCCCAGATTCAGGAGTTGAGTCATTATCTGAGTCACTCCACGATCCTCCAGCTACAAGACCTTTGTCTTTCTTTACTGGTCTTTTATTGCCTTTGTATTCCTTCTTTGCATGTGTCTTCTTTTTGAGTTCTTCTCTGAGAGGTTTGTTGCAATTGGCAATGAAGTGACCAGGTTTCTTGCAGTTATAGCATAGGTCATTCATTTGCTCCTGGCTACTGTAGTTTCCAACTTTCTTTGGTTTGCTGGTTTTGCTTTGTCTCATGAATCTTCTTAGTCTTTTAACCAGCATTGCAAAGTCCTCATCATCATCTTCATCGTAGTCAGAATCAGCTTCAGTGTTGATTTTGGAGGTGTTTTCAGTTACCTTGAGAGCAACACCTTTGTGCTTCTTTCTTCCTTCAGATAACGTTTCAGCTCATTGTGTCAACTCCAGTTCGTACGTGAGGAGGTTGCCATATAACTGTTGAACAATCATTTCATGTAGATTCTTTGATTCTCTAATGGTAGTGGTTTTGGCATCCCACTTGCTTGGTAAAGCTCTCATGAACTTTATGATCAGATCTGTATTTGGATAGACCTTTCCATAGGCTCGTAGAGAATTGAGCAGAATATTGAACTCTCGTATGTAGCAGTGACGTTTTCTCCTTGAACATGGGCAAACATCTCATATTGTTGAGTCAAGAGAGATTGTTTGTTTTCTCTGACTTCTTCTGTTCCTTCATAAATAATGAGTAGTGCTTCCCAAACCTCCTTTGTTGTTTTGCAGTTGACCACGTTTTCAAATAGATCATCTTCTAATGATTGAAATAAGATATTCTTGGCCTTTTTGTCAAGCTGGACAGCTCTCTTCTTGTTTCTGTCCATTCTCCTTTGACTTTGATCTGTACTCTATTTGGATCATCTGTAGTTTGTGCAATCTTTGTAGGAACGTAGGGCCCATTTTGAACAGTGTCAAATAGATCTTCATCTATTGAATCCATGTAAGCTTGCATCCTAACCTTCCAGTTAGCAAATTTATCTTTGTTACACATGGGTGGCTTGCTGCCTCCTCCAGTCTTTGATTCGCTTGGTAATTGTGCCATTGGATCTACCCAAGCTTTGTAGGTTGTATTATAGAACCTGCTCCGATACCAATTGTTAATTCCCAAAAGCACAATAGTTATCTAGAAGGGGGTGGGGTTGAATAGATATTAAAAACTTTTCTTTGTTTGAAAACTGTTTTGATAAATCTTTTAAGCACAGCGAAAATATTGATTCTTTGAAATCCCTTTTAGATAGCAGATTAAAGAGAGAAAGGCAATTATTACAGTTAGAGCAGTTATAGCAGTTATAAAGACACAGTTGTTTTTAAGTAGTTCGGAGCACTCAAAGCTCCTAATCCACTCTTCTACTCCTTAAGTAGGAAATCCACTAAGGATGTCTTTTACACATTCTGAATCTCACAGATTCCTTCTAGACCAGCAATCTAGGCACTTCTAAGTTCACTTTTGAACTCTTCAAGTCCAGCAGACTTGGCTCTTCACAGTTCACTTAGAACTCTTCAAGTCCTTCTGACTTGAAACTTCTTACTTCAGTAAATTGATGATTGTTGAGTTGTGATTGAGGCTACTCAGTTGCAGTTAAGCACTTGTTCGAAAGAACTGAGTAGTTGAGCAAGCTTTCCCTTTTTCTCAGATCGTAGAGTTTAGCGTTTAGAGTTCTTGTGTGTTTTATTCAATACTTGCTTAGCTTTTCTCATCTATCTTTGATCTGTATATATGTGATCTTGAAATCTATCCGTTGAAGTCATCTAATGAACCATTAAATGTGTTTGACATTTCTGAGCTTTGATGGAGACTTTTCTGCACATCTTCTGAATTGCACTCTGGCCCACTGACACAGCAGACTGCTTTCTCACCTAACACCTCAAAAGGTGTTTTCCTCTGCCCAATGGTCCTTTTCTTAGCTTCTTGAATACGTTTCTTTTGATCAATACTAAGGATATCTTTTGGTACGTTGGGACTGGTGAGAACTTCAACGTTCAAAACCCATTCCATATTTGTTGGAGTCTATCTTCAAATGAACGATAGGGTTTGATGTTTCTGACACAAGGCAGATGTCACTCTACTATCAATATCGTAGTGTCTTGTCATATTGGTGCTTGTAATTAAGAGATCCTACGATTTCTCACTACGGTCTGTTAACACTACGATCTTCACTTGCTCGTCTTGCAAACTCTGCATTTCCGAGAGCACCCTACGATCTCTGAGTTAGCTCGACAAACGTCTGGACCACTCTACGATTCCTAGAGAGGCCCTTCAAGGCAGATACACTACGATTATCTCAGTTCTGCGATCCTGCCTTAGCTTCTGCATTCTGTTGATCAGACGAATAGACTACTAGCCTATCTATTTCTTTCTAGCCATAGATCAACCTAACAGATTTGATCTCTTTATCTATATAAGTAAACATTAAAAGGCTAAGATCAACCTAACAACTTTGATCTATCACTAAGTCCTTGTACATATATTCTTTGAAGGACTTTACATAATCATGAGCTTTTTCATAAAACATAAAATCACATTATGCATTCTTCCAACAATATATATATTTACATTTATGTTAGGCCTGGAGTTTACTTCGTGGCAGTTGATCGCTTTTACAGCTTTATTTGCATTTCGTCCTGCCTGGAATTTATTTCGTGGTAGTTGATTGCTTTTACAGCTTTATTTACATTTCGTCCCACCTGGAGTTTACTTCGTGGTGGTTGATTATGTCCATATATATATATATATATATATATATATATATATATATTTACCGCTTTTATATATTTACATTTCCGATCCCCATGGAGTTGCTTTCGTGGTGGTTGATCAAGTCTGTATATATATATTTACTGACTTTTATATATATAATCATGTTCACGCTTTTCATACAAACTGCAGATATCATGTGAGCCTAGAATCATGTGATCACAAATTCATCTCTTGAATCTAGATTCGGTTCCCATGATGGACATTTTTCAACTATGAAAGCGACTTGTACATTACTCTCTACGAGTATCTCAATTTCCTTGGATGGTCACATGCATGGTAGTGAGGAGTTTGGCATTCTTGTATATTATTTTCTCAAGAATGCTTCAGCATCTCGAAAATAAAAGCAAACAAGTTTCAACATTTAATAATAAAATGAAAGTATCAAATGCCTCAATTACTATTGAGCATAGGGTTTGAAAAATCTCTTTTTATAAAACTTCATTGCTATATCTTGTTTAAAACTCAATTTTCTATAAATTCAAACCCTATGTATATAGGTGCGAACGAGATACAAAGACTACTTCCAAATAATTGCATTGATCCATCCACACACACACACACACACACATATTCATATAACGCTTTCTTTAAAAAGTGGCGGTCAGTAGTAGTAACACCACGGATGTCGAGGGTGCCTAACACCTTCCCTCCGCATAATCAAGCCCCTTGACCCAAAATGAATCTCTTGTTTCACAGACCCGCTTAGCGTGTCAAATCATCGGGTCAATGTGCAAACCTTTTTCGGTTGCGTTGGTGCAACCAGTTAAATACACCAACTAGCGACTCTTAAAGTCAAATTGTCGACATTATACATATCGGACCTTTTTCACTTGTTTTTTCAAACAAATCTCACATTAACATGAGAACACCAAAGAACAAGTAACGAAAAGGGACACTAAAAAATCCCGACGTCAAAATTTATCTTTAAACAAATGGAAGAGGCTCGATGCTTCTGACACAGACAGATGAAGCTCTACGATTCTGATCGTGGTGTCTTGCCACCTTGGTTCTTGATCTGATGCTGCTAAACGAGAACACTACGATTTCTCTTTAAGTATTGGTACACTAAGATCTTCACTTGCTTGACTTGCAGACTCTACGCTTCCGAGAGCACTCTACGACCTCTGATCTGGCTTGGTAAGCGTTTGGACTACTCTACGACTTCGGAGAGGCCCTTCTACGATCCTCGATGCTCTACGATTCTGCCTTGTCTTCTGCAATCTCTTGATCATTTCGATAGACTAAGATTCAGTTGAAGCCTATCTATTACATCTCAAGATATAGATCAACCTAACAGCTTTGATCTTTTCTTCTATACATTCATTTACAGAATGATAAACATTAAAGTCCAGATCAACCTAACAAATTTGATCTATCACTAAGTCCTTGTACATGTGTTCCTTCGAAGGACTTTACATATAATCATGAATATTAACTTTCAACATCAAATTTTAAATATTCAATCTCCCAACACTTGCTTTAGTGTCTCCACACAAATAATTATGAGATCAATCATTCTCATCGAATGAGCAAGCAAAGTATGTACCACTCTATCCGGATTTACTAATCCCCTTTTTAGTAATCCATTGATTGAGAAATTTTAGTTTTAAACTATCTAAGAATTTAGATCTCATTAGCATGATATCATCATGATACTAAAAGTATTGCTTAAAACTATAGGTTTATCACATATTATTAAAACAGCACCATGTAGATAATTAAATGCCTTTAATAAATAATTATTTTATTAATAAATAAATAAGATTGATTATAAAGTATATGCTTTATCATCATACATGATTACCTTATATGCATACTACTTTTACATACATAAATTTTCATATTTTTTATTATTACAATAAAGTGTATAACGCGACAACACACACACACTAAGTCCTCACTACAATTATTGCAACACTATTTTACAACATGGTGAATAATACTACAACTACTAACTCGGACCATCATTCAATTCCCCTATTTTTTCTGCTTGCCCCAGCTACACTCTCATTATCTAAAATGAATTATGAAACAAAAGGGTGAGCTCAAATTGCCTAGTAAATAATATCATGACTAAGATAAAGAAGAATAAGTTATCATTAGCCTTCAACAGTGATTTAGAAAATGGTAGACAACATAAGTTTTCAACAAACAACTATGGCGGAATGAGCAACCCATTAGAAGAGTAAAATAAACCATAATGTCTACTATTTTCTCCAATTTAAAAAAATTACCATCAAGATTTCATCAACTTTAACACCAATAGTTGGGATCATGCCAATCAACAGTTCCTTTTTGCACCCAAACAAAAGAGAATTTTCACCATGTGTGTGTTAACCCGAAAAATCATATTGTCTTGAGAATTAAGTTTAAAGAATTATTAATTAATAAAATAAAATTTTATTAATTATATTTTATATATGATATATGTTTATTAGTCGTTCTATAACCTAGGACGACTATAAAATGGGAGGATTCTGGCTATGAGCTAGAATAAATGCTTAAAAATTTTGAAGATGGAAATAAAAAAAATTCTGAGGAAGAAATTTTTTCGAGAAAAAGACTAAATCGGCACTATTAATTCAATGAATAACCTAAGGCGTTTTGAGAGTTCAGTATGTCGGAATAAAATTTTGTTTCAAGATTTGACGGTAATATGTCATGTAGAGTCATATTAGCTGATAAAAGTTTTTATCAAAAAGCGTGTAAAAATCGGACAAAATAAAAATGA
Source organism: Panax ginseng (assembly GCA_020205605.1). NCBI lineage: Eukaryota > Viridiplantae > Streptophyta > Magnoliopsida > Apiales > Araliaceae > Panax > Panax ginseng. The sequence continues at coordinate 62,617,483 of CM035137.1, forward strand.
CGAAAAGTATTATTATGTACTTGTCGATCGTTTAACTACGTTTTAGGAAAACATGACGAAAAACACTATTCATCAAAAAATATTTTTCAATTTTTTGAATTTTCGAAGAATGCGTAAAGTTAATATGTAGAGGAAAGACATACTATCTAAAAATATTTCGATTCGGAGAATGCAGATTTTCAAACTGTCGGACGAATTCCGAAAGACAAAACAATGAAGCTTCCAGGGGAAGCTTCGTTAATAGTAAGGAGGTGTGAATAGTAAGGAGGTGGGGTCAAAATGGTAAAAAAAATGTCAAATAACCAAAATGCCCATAGCCTTGAAAATCTATATATACTAAGCTCATTCTCTTGGATTTGAAATCCATGAGAAACCTCATAGAGAGAGAGAGCAATAAGGAAGAGAAAAAAGAGCTAGAGAGCTCGGATCAAAGAAGATGGAGAAATAGAAAAGCTAGCAAATCACAAGCTTTGTCAAGAGGAAGAAGAATAAAGAAGAAATGTAATCCAAAACCTAACTTTAATCCATTTTTCCTTTAAGTTTCGTATGTAAAATTATTTAACTTATGGATTATGGAAATAAAAGATGTTAAGAAATGATTTCCATATTATTTAATCATAAGTAAATGAAGAAGTGAGAATTAAAAATTTAGTTTATAAATTTCTTTTAAAAGCTTTCATATGAAGTATGAATTGCTTAATGTTAATGGACGATCCGGATGAATCATATGAACGATCCGGGGTAATAAGGAAGTTTTGGTGATTTATAACATTAAATTCCAAGAAAAAGTAAAATCGTAATCAAAATATCGATTAAAAATGAAGAACGCAAAGAACGTTGTTGATGGACAAATTGAAAATCATCCTAATTAGAGCTTATTGTTGATGAACAAGTTTAAAACCATCATATATATATTTGTTGATATATGCTTGGTTAAGAAAAGTATAATTGAAAAAACGTTCATAAAGAACAGATTGAAATTAGCCTATAACAAAGTTATGGCAAAATTTTGTAAAAGACGAACAAAATGTAGAAAGTAAGTTAATGAACCCTAATTAGTGAGGTTTCATAAAAATGTTGAAAAAAATTGAAAACATGAGTTATGAACTCAAGAACGAACGAATTCCTAGTTCGAATGACCGAATTACGGATGAAAGAACGAAGAACGTTAATAACGTAAAACGAACGAACGATGAAACTTGAGCTAACAGAAAGCCTCGTTAACGGATTCAGAAGATTATTATGTCTAAAGGAAATTTGATTATGTAATGTAAGTAAGAAATTAACTTTGGAACGAATCTATTTCGAGTTATAACGAAGAAAATACGAGATTGCAAAGTAGGCGATTCGTACGTAGGAAATTCTACAAAAAATTTCCAGAATTTGTCAATGAAACAGTATCGGCGCTGCAGTGATGGTTTGTACTAAAAAAAAGGGCGCCGCAACGCCTCATCCGGGCAATAATTATTAGAGAGTGGCATTGTAGCGTCAGTTTAACAAAGGGAGGAGGCGTCGCAGCACCGGTGCAGGGCAAGGCCCTGAAATAATCTTTTAACTGCTCAATTCATGGGGAAAGAATATGAAATGATTATAAATTTAATAATCATGTAATGTAACACTTAAAGAAGTGATTTAAACCTTAAGTAAAGGTTGAACGGGAAGATTGAACGGGAGTTTAAAGAATGAATAAAGTAAACGCAAAATACATAACCGATATCCGGGAACCGTATTCTCGTTAAGAGAACGTTTAGGATTACAATGACTGTAATTCCTTGAACGTTGAATGAAGGGGTAAATTATGATATTTTAATGTTATAAGGCCATAAGAAAAGTTTAAACGATAAATGCAAGTATTTGCGTTGGAAGATCGGTCTTAGCATACAATGAACCGTATGACTTAGACATTAAGAAATGATGATGAATGTAATTTTCACGTAATGGATCACTAGAATGAGTGATTAAAATCTTAAGTAAAAGTTGAATGAAAGTTTAAAAGACGAGTAATGTGAACGCAAAGTACGTAAATGATATTCGTAGATCGTACTCGCGTAGAATGAATGTCTTGGGATTACATAGGTTGTAATACCTGGATGTTAAACGAAGATGATAACTTATGATATTTCAAATGGAAATACAAAATGCGTAAATGTAATACAGGATCCTGTATTTGGAAATAAGGTAGACTGTATTCAATTATAATGAATGTTTAAGGTTTCTTAAGATATAATCACTTAAACTTTGAGTAATAATGTTATTAAACCATAACGAACGGTAATAAGATTAACGAATGGTCTGAAATTAAGTCAAATAAAGAATGTTAGAAGTGTAAACGTAGAACGCTTAAATCGACGACGACGTTTAGCGTACGCGTAAGTTAAATGTGCTTAGCCTACACACCATGTATGGTTTGAACTTAAGATAATGAAGAGTAATGAATAACGTGTAAGCGTTGAAAAGCCGAGTTAATGATTATAACTTGGATAACGTTCTGAGTCAAATAAACCGGACATCATAAGATATGAATATAAGGTAATGTAAAATGCTTGAACGCTATGAACATATAGCATTGGCATTGAATGATCGCTCTTATCATACCAAAGAGTGTATGACTTGGGCGATAAAGAATAATCCTGAGGTATGACATTTATTTATCAGAAAGCTATAAGGAATGATAATTGACGTAACGATCATTAAAGTTGTAATGCTTCGGATAAATTAAGCTATAAAGAAGAAAAGGTAATGTAAATCTATCATAAGAAATGATAATAAGAATTAAGACATCTTCGTATGTCGTAACGCCGAAAGACGGTCAAGAAAGTTGGTTTCATGGACTTAAGTAATAAAACGTAAACCATAAGGAGTAAAGTTAAATTTAAACCAATGTGTAAGTCAAATAGATGACTAATTGGTGTATGTTATTCCTTATGTGATATATAGGGATTTCGAAGAGCTGTACAACGTAAACTGTAATAGTATGCAACACTTAAGGCAAGTTTCCTAACTTCATTAATATTTTTAAATGAATGTTAATTTCTTAAATTTTCTCAGATGTTGAACTTGAGAAAGTTTTACATATGTGCAAATGTGTTTTGTTTGTACAAGGCGTTAATATGCATAAGGTCGAGTGCTAAACTTTTAACACTTCGGTGTTTCTGTGAGATAAAATGTTCTGTGATTGAATTGTTCAATATGAAAGAGTTTTGTTTATTCATGAAATGTCAATGTTAAGTCTGTGCTAATGATTCTAGCTAGACATAATGTAAATGAAAGAGTAGAAGAATGAAAGTAATGTATGGATGTTTTAAAATAATAGGAATCAGAATTTATTCCTATTATTCGAGTTGCTTCATAACCTTTGTTGGGTTATTAAAGATTTAAAAGAATATGTGATTCTTAAGTTGTTATTATTCAACTGCTATGACTTGCTGAGCAATTAAATGCTCACTCTTGCTTTAAATAAAAATATTTTCAGCAAACAACGTTAGAATGAACAAAAGAGTTCTGTGAAGATCAGGTTAACCGGAATCCTGATGAAGTGTCATTTATTATATGAATGAGCGTGAAAATCAAGCCAAGACGTGTAGAATAGTTAGTTCAATTATCCTGTAGTTGTTGTGACTGATGAAAGTCACACGTGTAAAGAAGTAAAGAATAATGTAATTATCATTATTTGTAATGAATAAAGATTTTAAGGTAATAAAATCTGAGATTTGAAGAGATATGTTGTTATATTTAAATGATATAATGATGTATGTATGGAATGGTAAGCACTAGTAATGCACCGAATCCGGGTTTGAAAAAAGACCGAATTTGGGGGAGTTACAACGTGTCCTTGCCATACAGGCTAAAGACAATCAACAATCATATTGTCTTTGCACCCAGACTAAAGACATTCATAACAACTTAAGTCCTAGTGATTAGTACAAATAACAATGATATAAAGGATGAACAAAAATAGTATGAATAATAAGATAAATAATAAACATTAGAGATTTGTAATTTAATTTGTTTAGAGTCCAATAATCCAAATTGTTAACACGATGTCCAGAATATCGATCCGAGTTCAAAAATAATATTTAAGTTTCACGGTTCAAATTTAACAAAAAGATTCAGGTCAAAAGATATTGGATGAATCACCAACTATTAAGGAAATTCTAATTATTTCATAATTTTTCACCGTTTAATGTTAAAGGATGTAGAAACGAACAATACTTTCTTACCATAGTAAGTTTAAATTTAGGAGTATGAAAGAAAATGATATCGCTTACCTTAGGGAATGACTATATATTGCTTTCTATGTAGTAGATCAACCTATATGTATATTTATAATTTAATTAGTAACTACCACATATAAGTTTCATAGTGTACACTAATTCATATATTATGAAATCGTCAAAAGTGACTTGATAGTATGAATTTTTGTATTATACAAAATAGAGCAAAATAAACTTCAAAATAGTTTTTGGAGGAATAAAATACTATTTCAAAACAATCTTCCAGATTAAGTTTTTCAAAATGAATCTTCTAAAGGAAGAGTCTTCTAAAGGAATAGTTATAAACACTATTTGGTGTGTGGGGGTGCTTGTGCAACTTTTATAGAAAAACTCACATGAATAATCTTTGCACTCTTTACTGATATATATTAATTAATACTTAAGGTAGTCTTAGCACACTCAGACTTAAAGAGACACTTACATTAAGCAATTTTTAGAGTGTGGGAATAGGGATAAGTAAGAAAGTTATGAAACTCCTTATGTTAATCCCACTATTTATAGCCAAAACCAACATCTACCACACATCAATTAACTACACTTTTCACATATCAAGATTATCTTTAATTTATACAATTCATCAATTATCCACACTTTTCACATTTCAAGAGTATCTTTAATCTACATCATTCTTCAATTAACAAGACTTTTCAAATTTCAAGATTAATTATCCACATTTTTTACATTTCAAGATTACCTTTAATCCACCAAATATTTATTATCCACATTTTTCACATTTAAGATTACCTTTACATTTTTTTTAACTATTTACAATTATTATTATATTATCATCTATGCATTATTGACTTTGTATTAATATCACAAATATCAATGTTCTTTAAATAATGAGTTTGTCTAATTATTTAATACTCGTGACTTTTTATTACTTAACTTTTCATTACTGCCATTGCTAAAGTGACAATTATTGGTTCAATAATGTGAAATATTGTGTATTTGCTACTGTGACAATTATTGGTTCAATAATGTGAAATAATGTACATTTACTACTGTAACAATTATTAGTTCAATAATATGAAATATTGTGGTATATCGTGTGTTACTGTGAAATACCCTGTGCTACTATGGAATACCGTGTGCTATTATAAAATACTATGGGCTACTCTTCCTTTATCACCGCGTAGTTTAATAGTTAAAAGTAGTAGTTCCGCCGACAATTTTTTTTTATTTAAAAAGGTTATTTCTATCATTTTTTATATCCTAAAATAATTTAGTTGTGGGGTCCACCAATGATTGGTTGTTTTGGTGATGTCATACTTTATTGAATATTCCCCGACATTCTTTTTATTTCTTGTAATTTATACATATCATCTTTAACTTTAAAATTTTTATCAAATTAACACCTTAATATTTAGAATAGTATTTATAAAAAAAATTAAGTTTTATTTATTAAAAGTTAGGGTGCTACAAGAGTAGTTTGTTGTCATGTTATATATTGACTAGGTACCAACCTGTACCGGTATTAAAATTTTACTGGCACATCACCTTGATTGTAAGGGCGTGAGAAGATCATAATCGATTATTTTAGGCAGAATGTCGGGTTCATTCTGGTCGTTTCTTACTCATGGATAACCAGGGGAGAAACTATGTTAGATCGAGAGCCCCCCAAGGTTTAAAAATTTTGTAAGGCCTACTTGTTCATTTATCAAGTTGTTCATGGAGTGCTTCTGATTACAAACTAATTTTATTATTAAATTCATTATAATTGCATATTTGTGTAATTTGAGCGTAATATTGTATTTATGTTATTCCAATTGAATGATACATTTGTATCCAGGTAACCAACTAAAACCCTTATTTAATTTTTTTTATTCTTTGTTTATTTTATGAAACTTGATATTTTAATTTTTTAAAGTTTAATGAGTGATCATAATATTGTATATGTTAATTCCAATTGCATATTCAATTTGTTTTTCGGCAACCAACTAAAACCCTTACTTATTTGATTGTAAATTTATGAAAATTTTATTATTAAAAAGTTTAATGAGTGGTTAAATAATATTAATTAACTCATTCTTGTAGTTTAGTTAATTTAATTTTTTATTTTTTGTTTTAGAATCATGGGAAAATCACATATTATTGATTCATTTTTCAAGAGAAACAATTAAATCATGTTGAAACATCTCTACTTACCCCTGAGCCTAATGTTCAAACATCTTTGCCTTCCTTTGAACAAGAACAACGTTCTCTAAAATCACCAAAAATTAAAGGTAAAGAATGGGATATTAATTATTTGGAGCGTAATCTTGGAAAACGTATCAAAATATGGAAATATCGTGGTGATTTATTTGATGAAGTTCGACATGCTTACATCAATTACAGTCCATATTAATGCATTCTTCCCGAGTACTCTTTTTCTGAATATATATTATGTTGTTTAATTTTTTTTGCCCCCCCCCCAAGATCAAATCCTGGTTCTGTCCTTGTAAATTACGGGAGAGTGAACATTTGAGTTGGTGGGCACAAGATGCAATAAGCCCCATTGTATGTTTGACTTGTTTTATTACTAATGAACTTCTGATAATACAATATGTTTATATTTGCAATGATATGCTATGTTTTATTATATTATGATTTTGAAAGCATTTTAAGTTATTCTTAAAAATATTTTTTTGCTTCGTTTGCTATTTTACTCATTTTGTATCTTCTTAAAAATTGAGTATTGGTAAGGATCATTCACTCTTACATCTCCAAATTACATTATATATATATACATATACAGTCCATTTCAAGGGCTCAGCCCTTTATTTTACATACCATACTCACCCCCTTTAGCGACGGACCGTGCGACAGTTCGGTCCGTCGTTATTTCAGAGAATAGTCGTCTTAGCTTTTAGCAACGGACAACATATAGCGACGAACTGAACCTATAACGACGAACCAAACCATCGCCTGGTCCGTCGCTAAAGGGGGGGATATGCCTTTGATTCTTTCAGTATATATATATATATATATATATATATATATATATATATATACTGGGTTTTGGTTCACTCTTTTTTACTTCCCTTCTATAGGTAGGCAAGGGAATGATATATATTTTGTGTGGAGAGCTCATTCACTAGGATTATGGACTTTATTAGTTTTATTTTTTATTGTTAAATGGATTTTTCAAGAATAATTTGAGATTTTCGTTAGTTATTTTTTAAGTTTTTAGTTAGATAATTATACTTTTATGTATGTCAAGGGGTTTATTTATTAGTATTGACCTTGATACTCAGTTTGGTTTATTGAAATTTTAGTACTATTTTCATCGTTATGTTTTTTATTGTGGAACTTAGTTTAATTAGACATGTGTTTTGCTTGTGACCTCTATCTTTTTAAGATGAGGTGTTACAAGTCGAGACCTCTTCCCTATTCCCTAAATAAGTTATAAAAATTTGTCGTAGAGACTTCGTAGGTTCCTAAGTAATCTGTAACGCCCACAAAATAGGTATACATCACCCATTCTGAGTCGCCAAATACACAATACATAATTTAAATACAAACTTCTTTTATACAATACGACAAAAGCGTAGCTGAGAGTTTTTACACGAATATTATCTTCTAGACAATATCCAAACTCAAATGGAGTCCTTCTTACAAATATTATCACACTATTTCATAGAATAGTGAGGACTACTATAGCCACCATCTCGGACCATCACTCAGTTCCTCAACTAGTCCCGGCAACGTTCTTATTTCCTAAAAAAATAATGAAAGCAAAAGGGTAAGCTCAAATAGCCCAGTAAGAAATATTATGACTAAGATAATGCAGAATAAATTATCGTTAGCCTTCAACAGTGTTAAACTGATAATAAACGACAAATTTAATTATAGTGGAACAAGCAATCCATTAGAAGAGTCAAGTAGAGCATGATATCTACTATCTTCTATGATTTAAAAAGTTTATCATCAATTTTATCGCTGAGACTCAGCTCAATAAATAATCCACATCAATGAATTATCTATGCACTATGGGCCAAGGATATTCATTAGTATCACGTCCACGAATTATTCATGCACTACGGGCCAAAGATATTCATGTCATGATCATGCCAACAACTGTCCATCAATGCACTACGGGCCAATGAGGACTTTTATCACATTATTTGTAACATTACAGGTCATGATTACACCGAATAATCCCTGGTAATAATCATACCAATCAACAGTTCTTCTATGCACGTAAGCCAAAGATGACTTTCATCACAATATAAGCATGAGGATGATGGCAATGATATAAGAATTCAATTAAAAGAAAGTAAAGGATAAATTTTTAAAGATTTATAATTTAATTTATCAAGAATTCAATAATGTCCAAATTGTCAACATGATACTGCTTTGTGGAGAACGACACTTGCGTCCATACAACGCCTTGAATGGAGCCATGTCAATACTTGTTTGATAACTGTTGTTGTAGGAGAATTCCACCAATGGCAAGAACTTATCCCAACTTCCTTTGAAGTCAAGGACATAGATTCTTAATAGATCTTCAAGAGTTTAAATAGTCCTCTTCGACTGCCTGTCCGTTTAAGGATGATATGCCAAACTGAATCAAAAATTCATGCCCATAGATTTTTGTAAACTAACCCAAAATCGTGAAGTGAATCTTGGGTCTCGATCAAAAACTATGGATACTGACAAACCATGCAGTCTTACAATCTCATTTATGTATATACGAGCAAGATGTTCAAGTGAATAAGTTTCTCGTATAGGTAAGAAATGAGTAGACTTGGTCAATCTATCAACAATGACCCCAATTGCATCTATGCCTTGAGAAACCTTGGGAAGACCAGTAACGAAATCTATTGTAATGTGCTCCCACTTTCATTCTGGAATTTCAAGTTGTTGTAATGGACCTTTTGTCACTTGATGCTCCGCCTTGACTCGTTGACAAGTTAGACACCTTGAGATAAACTCTGCTATCTCTCTCTTCATATTGCTCCACAAAAATGTATGTCGAAGATCACGATACATTTTGGTACTTCCAGGATGGATTGCAAACGGTGTGTTGTGCACCTCCATCATGATTTTATACTTTAAATCAGGGTCGTTAAGAACACAAAGTCTGGAGTTGAATCAAATTATTCCTTCTTCATCGATTTTTGCTTCCGGAATAGCACCTTCTTGCACTTTCATCTTCATAGGCATCAGCTCAAGGTCTGTAGCTTGAGCAGCTTTAACTTTATCGATTAAAGTCGATTCTACTTGTATATTTGCCATCATCATGTGGGTCCCTGGAGTCTTTATCTCTATCTCCATCATTTGTAAGTCATACAAAATGGGCCTTTGCGTTGACAATATCGCACTCGTACCCGCATATGATCTTCTACTCAACGCGTCAGCTACCACGTTCACTTTTCCAGGATGGTATTGAATGGTATGATCGTAATCTTTCAACAGCTCGAGCCAACTTTGTCGTCGCATGTTGATTTCCTTTTGGGTGAAGAAATATTTGAGACTTTTATGATCCGTATAGATCTCCACTTTCTCCCCATAGGTAATGTCTCCAGATCTTTAGTCTAAAAATGACTGTTGCCAACTCTAGATCATGAGTAGGATAATTCCTCTCATATTCTTTGAGTTGTCATGAGGCATAGGCTATGACTTTCCTATGTTGCATGAGAACACATCCTAAATGTGACGCCCCCAAAATAGGTATACATCACCCATCTTGAGTCGCCAAATACAAGGTACAAAATTCAAATAAAACTTAATAATACAACTGTCATGTAAAATACGACAAAACATAAACTGAGAGTTTTAATACGAATATTGTCTTCTAGAGAGTATTCAAACTCAAATGGAGTCCTCAATACATTTATTATCACACTATTTCATAGAATAGTGAAGACTACTAATGCAAACATCTGGACCGTCACTCCGTTCCCCGGCTAGTCCTGGCTACGTTCTCATTTCCTGAAGAGAACAATGAAAGCAAAAGGGTGAGCTCAACTAGCCCAGTAAGAAATATTATGACTAAGATAATGTAGAATAATTTATCGTTAGCCTTCAACAGTGTTAAACTAATAAAATATAACAAACATCAAGTTTAACTGCAGCGGAACAAGCAATCCATTAGAAGAGTCAAGTAGAGCATGATATCTACTATCTTCTATGATTTAAAACAATTTGTCATCAATTTTATCGCTGAGACTCAGCTTAATAAATAATCCACATCATCGAATCACCCCTGCACTACGGCCAAGGATATTCATTAGTATTACGACCACAACTTATCCATGCACTACGGGCTAAGGATATTCGTGTTTTCATCAATGGTCATGATCATGCAAACAACTGTTCATCAATGCACTACGGGCCAATGAGGACTTTTACCACATCATTTGTAACATTACGGTCATGATTATACCGAATAATCCTTGGTCATAATCATACCTAGTCCATCTATGCACTACGGCCAAAGATGACTTTCATAACAATATTAGCATGATGATGATGACAATGATATAAGAATTCAATTAAAAGAAAGCAAAGGATAAATTTTTAAAGATTTATAATTTAATTTATCTAGAATTCAATAATGTCCAAATTGTCAACATGATACTGCTTTGTGGAGTAAAATTCAAAAATAATATTGTATCAAAAATGATTTGGACCAAAAAGGAATCAATTTTTGTCATGAATATCACCCCGGGTGAATAGTAACCAAGTGAATAGTACCCCGTGAATAGTACTTCAGGAATAGTAACCCCGTGAATAGTACTCCGGTATGAAAAAGTTAAAACTTATCAAGAATACTCCGAATAATATTTTCATGAAAAGATACTGGATGAAGCGCAAATATCAAGGATATTCTACTAATTTTATGGAGTATAGAATCCAAAACTTTAACAAAATGAGTGTAGAATTCGAAATCTGAAACGAAATAATATTACTTACATACTACAGAGTATAGAAGAAAATATTATTTCATATAAATACTGAACAAAAATAATATCCCTTACCTTAAAAAGGAGAGTATTCTAACTGGTATAGCGAGAATATTCTTGAAGAAAACTTTCACTATTTTCTACGCTCAAAACTTCTTAAAACTCTAAAGAAATACGCTCAATATTATAGAAGAAGAATTCTTTGATTCTGGTGTGATTTTCAATTCTAACTAAGCATCCTATTTATAGGAGAATGAAAGGGTACTGTTTGATCACGGGTGCACCGAATGATAATTTTCACGGATGAAGTTTTAGCATTCACGGATGTCAGGCAATTGAATTTCAAAGTAATATCAAGTAAAAAACAAAAACTAAAATATATAATATATATATATATATATATATATATATAACCAAGACTTTTCCTATCAACCACCCGTGACAATCATCAGATTTCCCCCCTCCAAATTCATTTTTCTTCCAATGGGCCCCACATGTGGCCCCCATATGTGGCCCTCACCTTTATTATACCGAATAAATTTTTACCGATTATTTTGAAAAATGGGTAAATGGGGGTCCATAAAATAAGCAAAATTTACATCAAATACTTCATAAAAATCTCCTCTATATTTTTAACAACATTTATCATCATTATTATAACTCGCAATATTTAACAACCAGGTCGTTCCCAGGAAAGATGGGGCTTTCCGATAAGGATTTCTCCCTATTGACGCGTAATTAGATGACCTAACCTCTCCTTGACAGAACGTCTAGACATTGTCAATATTACAAATAATAATATGAATAACTTTGTCGTCTCAATTATTGATTTAATAATATAAAATATTATGCAGATGATATTGTGACAATAAATGAATCAATAATATAAGAGATATAATGCAACAATTATTGTAGCAATAATTGAGTATAACTGAGTGACTTCTCACGTAAGCATCAATAATCAATACCGTGTGCTACTATGCAACCACGCGTATTACTGTACTTTTACTATCGGTTATTCCAACAGTTAACGGTAAAACTTCCGCCGTTATTTTCATAAAAAGATATTTTTGTCGTTTTCTCATTCCGACAATAATTACGTTGTGGGGTCCACAAATGATTGTGCCGTCGTACGAATATTCCATGTTAAAACGAATATTCCCCGACCAATCGAATATTATATAACAACTTGCTTACTTTGTAAAATTTATAAATATTACCCACACCTATAACATTATAACAAATTCAAACCTTAATGTTTAAAAATGATATTTATAGAAAAATTCACCTTTATTCATAAAAGTTGGGGTCATACACTAAACCTTTGCCTGAAGAATCGCTGTATATGACAAATCCCTCTGAACTAGATGGTATTATCAAAACAGGTGTTGAAATGAGTCTTCTCTTGAGTTCTTGAAAACTCTTCTCACATTCCTCGCTCCAACCGAATTTTGTATCTTTTCAAGTGAGCTGAGTTAATAGAGTAGCGATTCGAGAAAATCCTTTCACGAATCTCCGATAATAACCAGTTAAGCCTAGAAAGCTACGTACTTCGGTTACTGACTTAGGTTGTTCCCAGCTGTGAATTGCTTCAATCTTCTCTAGGTCAACACATATTCCATGATTTGATATAATGTGCCCAAGGAATGCTACTTCCTCAAACCAGAACTCGCATTTCTTCAACTTGGCGTATAGCTTGTTTTCACGAAGCTTTTGGAGAATCAGCCTCAAGTGTTGCTTATGATCTTCAGGGCTTTTGGAGTATATGAGGATGTCATCAATAAAGACAACCATGAAATGATCCAAATATTTCTTGAATACTCGGTTCATCATATCCATGAAGGCAGCAGGAGCATTAGTCAATCCAAAAGACATGACTAGGAATTCTTAATGCCCGTACCGAGTTCTGAAAGCAGTCTTTGGAATGTCATCAGTTTTAATCTTTAAATGGTGATATTTGGAACGAAGATCGATATTTGAAAAGAATTTAGCTCCTTGCAACTGGTCAAACAGGTCATTAATGCGAGACAACGGGTACCTATTTTTGACGGCGACATGATTCAACTCCCAATAATCAATACAAAGTCGCATACTTCTATCTTTCTTCTTTACGAATAGAACAGGAACACCCCAAGGAGACGTACTAGGACGAATGAAATCGATGTCTAACAATTCCTGTAGTTGGGTTTTTAACTCCTGAAGTTCAATAGGAGCCATTCGATATGGGGCTTTTGAAATGGGTTTTGTACCGGGTTAAAGGTCAATACAAAATTCGATTTCACGCTCTAGGGGTAGGCCAGGAAGTTCTTCAGGGAATACGTCAGGAAATTTATTAACAATAGAAATATCATTCAAATCTGACGTATTTTTGTCTAAATCTGTGACATGGGCTAAAAAAGCTTGACATCCATTTTTCAATAAACGAATAGCTTTATGTCTTGATATGACAGTGATTGACTTTAGTTGTTTAGTTGCTTGAATTCGCATAATAGGTTGGTTAGGAATATGAAAGCTAACAACCTTACGAAAATAATCAATTTTAGCATGATGAGTAGTTAACTAATCAATCTCTAAAATCACATCAAATGCAATTATTTTCAAAGAGATAAGATCGATAGGTAACGTGCGGTTGTCGATTCGAATCAAACAAGACTTATAAACAGTGGATGTAATAAAGGTTTCTCCCAACGGAGTTTCAACAGATAAGTCAAAGTCTAATTTCTCTGGAGTTAAATTTAAACGTTGAGCGCAAGTAGGAGAAATAAAAGAATGGGTAGAACCGGTATCAAATAAGGTATAGACTTCACAAGAGTTTATGATTAGCTTACCCGTGATAACCTCGTTCAAGTTCTTCGCTTTTTGGGAGGTCACGACAAACGTACTCCCTTGAACTACCTGTTTTGTCTTGTCTGGGACGGCCTTTGGTGACTCCATCCCAGCTAGACTTGACTTCGCTGCACGACAAAATCGGGCTAGGTGACCTTCTCTTCCACAATTGTAACACACTTTGGACATCATTGTGCAGTTTGGATTGATGTGCCCCTCCCCTCCGCATTTGAAGCATACGATCGATGGTCGTTCTCATTCTTTAAAAATGGGTGCTGGTGCTGCTGTCTTTCCATCATTGTTTAACCTTATCTTCTTGAAATTTCCACTTCTATTGTATTGGCCATGATTACCACCAAAGTCGTTACCATTTCTGGCATGTTGATTCCCTCCACGTTTGTTGTCACCGCTTCGATGACTGCTACCAATGGTATTATCGTTTTTCTGGTTGCTCTCTCTTGGTTGGGTTGACTCATTATCGCGTTCCAATAACTGAGCCCTATTCACAACATCTGAATATAAGCAAAGTTTATGAGAAATGAGGTATTGACGTATTTCAGGTTTCAAACCTCATAAAAACATTCGCGTCATTCTCTCCTCATTATCTACCAAATGGGATGCAAACTGAGATAACTCCGCAAATTTAGCCTCGTACTGCGACACATTCATATTTTTTTGCTCCAGCTTGATGAATTCCACCTCCTTCATGTGACGAATATTTTCGGGAAAGTACTTGTCATAGAACAGTTCTTGGAACTTCTCCCAAGACATATTTAGTGCGGCAGGTTGAGTACGCTTTACAGATTCCCACCAGTAATCTGCCTCTCCTCACAACATGAAGGTGGCAAAGGGAACCTTTTTCTCCTCGGAGCATCCTAAGACATCAAATATCTTAGTGATCTGCTTTATCCACGTCTCTGCCTTAAGTGGTTCTAGTTTTTCCAAAAACTCCGGTGGTCCTAGCTCCTTGAACTGCTTAGCGGTGACCATCCGAGAGTTGCCAGTGTTTCCACCTGTATTTTGAACAAGAGTCTCTCTCGCCTGATGTTTCATGAATTGCATAAAGCCTCTGAACATCCCATCGTTCATCATTTGGTCGGTGTTATTGTTTACCTGAGGATTATTGCCTTCCTGATGCACGTTATCTTGGTTATTGATCGTTGGTGACTCAACGGTCTCATGTGCTCCATTGCTTAACTCGACATTTTCATATGTCATTTTCAAACACTGCCACAAAATAAGGATTAATTGATATGCCACATATTATCCTTATATTCTGATAGAGCAATTAAATAACAAATAACTTAGGTAGGTCATACTAGCGAAGGATTAACCCGTCTCTCCCCTCCTAGTTCTAGTCTCACATCTCAGCCATGGATCATATCCCTAAGCTTTGATACCAAATGTGACGCCCCCAAAATAGGTATACATCACCCATTTTGAGTCGCCAAATACATGGTACAAAATTTAAATACAAACTTCTTTTATACAATACGACAAAATCGTAGCTGAGAGTTTTTACACGAATATTGTCTTCTAGACAATATCCAAACTCAAATGGAGTCCTTATTACAATTATTATCACACTATTTCATAGAATAGTGAGGACTACTATAGCCACCATCTCTGACCATCACTCTGTTCCCCGACTAGTCTCGACTACGTTCTCATTTCCTGAAGAGAACAACGAAAGCAAAACGGTGAGCTCAAATAGCCCAATAAGAAATATTATGACTAAGATAATGCAGAATAAATTATTGTTAGCCTTCAACAGTGTTAAACTGATAATAAATAACAAGTTTAATTGTAGTGGAACAAGCAATCCATTAGAAGAGTCAAGTAGAGCATGATATCTATTATCTTCTATGATTTAAAAAGTTTATCATCAATTTTATCGCTGAGACTCAGCTCAATAAATAATCCACATCACTGAAATATCTATGCACTATGAGCCAAGGATATTCATTAGTATCACGTCCATGAATTATCCATGCACTACGGGCCAATGATATTCGTGTAATCTCTAATGGTCATGATTATGCCAACAACTGTCCATCAATGCACTATGGGCCAATGAGGACTTTTACCACATCATTTGTAACGTTACAGGTCATGATTACACCGAATAATTCTTGGTCATAATCATACCAATCAACAGTCCATTTATGCATGTAAGCCAAAGATGACTTTCATCACAATATAAGCATGAGGATGATGACAAAGATATAAGAATTCAATTAAAAGAAAGTAAAGGATAAATTTTTAAAAATTTATAATTCAATTTATCAAGAATTCAATAATGTCCAAATTGTCAACATGGTACTGCTTTGTGGAGTAAAATTCAAGAATAATATTGTATCAAAAATGATTTGGACAGAAAAGAAATTAATTTTTATCATGAATAGTACCTCGGGTGAATAATACCCGAGTGAATAGTACCTCATGAATAGTACTTTGTAAATAGTACTTTGAGAATAGTACTCGATGAATAGTACCCCGTAAATAGTACTTTGTGAATAGTATCCCGTGAATAATACTTTGTGAATAGTACCTCGTGAATAGTACTTTGTGAATAGTACCCTGTGAATAGTACTCCGACATAAAAAACTTAAAATTTAACAAGAATGTTCAGAAAAATATCCTTGTGAAACGATACTAGATGAAGCGCAAATTTCAAGGATATTCTACTAATTTCACGGAGTATAGAAGCAATACTTTAACAAAATGAGTGTAGAATTAGGAATACGAAACGAAATAATATTACTTACATACTACAGAGTATGGAAGAAAATATTATTTTATACGAATATTGAACAAAAATAATATCCCTTACCTTAGTAGAAGATTTGATATCTTTATGATAGTGAAGTAGCGAATACTCTTTTTCTTCTTCTCTATAGTTTCTCTCTCTATAGTTGCTTTTGTGAGTCTTAGTGAATTGGTGAGAATGAAAGAAAAAATGAGCTTCTATTTATAGAAATCATAGTTTCGATAATTGCACGTTTAGGGGCTCGAATTATTACAGTATAGTACCTTCATATTTACCTTCATTTTTAATTTAGTCCTTCAAGTATTATCAATCTTGCACAACCTCCCCTAATAGTACATGCATGTGAATCAATAGTTCCATACATGTGAACCAACAGTAATTTGCATGTGAACCAATAGCACTTAATTACTCATTTATCCGATTAATTGCCCGTTTGGTCAATAATAACAAAACCAGCAAATCACACAATTACCTCCTTTGAGGGTAATTGGGTCACGGAGGAATTAAAAAAACGAAATGAACAAACATCTTTAATCAATACGAACTTATTCATCATTAATATTATAACTCACAATATTTAACAACCAGATCATTCCTAGAAAAGAGGAGGCTTTCTGATAAGGATTTCTCCCTATTGGCGCGCAATTAAGTGACCAAACCCCTTTCCTCGACAGAACTTTTTAGACATCGTCAATAATGCAAATAATAATGTGAATAACTTTGTCGTCTCAATTATTGAATTAATAATATAAAATATTATGCAGATGATACTATTACAATAATTGAATCAATAATATGAGAGATACTATGCAGCAATTATTGTGGCAATAATTGAATAAAATCGAGTGACTTCTCACATAAGCATCAATAATCCAAAATACTGTACAATCTCGTGTGCTACTATGCAACCATGCCAGATTCTGTTTTTTACCACATGGTATTTCAACAGGTTTAACGGTAAAAACTTTTGCCGTTATTTTTATAAAAGATATTTCGCCATTTTCTAACTCCGATAATACTTCCGTTGTGGGGTCCAATCGATAATTGTCTTGTAATAAATTTAATATTCCCTATTAAAACAAATATTCCTCGACCAATCGAATATTTTATAACAATTTGCTTACTTTGCAAAATTTATAAATATTACTCACAACTATAATATTATATCAAATCCACACTATAATATTCAAAAATATATTTTGAAAAAAATTAATTTTTATTCATAAAAGTGGAGATCTTACATAATCGACCACCCAATATTGAAGGAGGTCATAAAAAAATTCCAACGATAATACGATCATCGTCACTGTAAAGTTGTACTGTTCTAGTACCAATTGAATTTTGACACATCATTTGAAACATTTTTTAAACAAAATTTTTTAGGTAATTAGCATTATCATAGATTTTAAACTCTTAAGGGATGTATGGTAATAATTTAAAAAAATTTCTAGTAGAAAAATAAGACGAGTTGGAGAATTCAAATAAATTAATGAAGAAAAATAAAAACATTGACCAATATATAAAATACTCTGTAACAGATATTTTCTTAAAAGTTTTAATGATTAAATATTTCAACTCATCAAATAAATTGAGGTGAACATAAAATGTGAATTAATGTTTTTCTCTTTCA
The DNA here is from genome assembly GCA_020205605.1 of Panax ginseng. Lineage (NCBI taxonomy): Eukaryota > Viridiplantae > Streptophyta > Magnoliopsida > Apiales > Araliaceae > Panax > Panax ginseng. Next base: position 62,635,873 of record CM035137.1, read on the forward strand.
TAAAGTAGAGATAACTACAAAATAAATACCGAAGGTGATAACTAGATGGTTAAAATTTCTCTCTTTATTGTGCAAGGTTAAACGTTCGAATCTATATTTTAGTAAGAAATTAATTATTCCTTCCGTCCTTATTTAAATGACGTTTTAGAGATGAACACAAGTATTAAGATAATAATTGAAAAGCATTAAATATAGTACTTAATTGTCTATAATACTCTTAAATCTTTTATTGAATAAGAAGAGTTTTAGTAAGAAAGTTTTGTTGAGAATTTAAAGTATCAAAAAGAGTTTAATTTTAGAAAAATTGTCTTAATTCTTCTAAATTTGAACAAACGTTCTCTTCTAAAACGTTATTTAAATAAGGGATTTTAGGAGTAGAATTTAACGAGAGCTTTAGGAGATTGAAAGGTAAGTTTTGCTTATGTTCTCTCTTAATTCCCCTTTTGCCCCCCTTAGGCTCTCATAAGAAAAAATAAATATTACATTTGTTTTAATTTATAAGATTATTATTTTTAAAATTAATTTTAAATATTTTAAATTTAAAATTGACATAAATTCATTTAGTTTATATATCAATACAATTATAAATATCATAAATTATATTTTTAATATTTTTAATTGTAAAATTTATTATTTTTAAAATTTAAATTAATCATGTTAATTTTAAAATTTAAAATATTTTAAATTGATTTTTGTAATTCGGAACTGATGGAGTAAATTATAAGACAAATATCATACCATCCATACAAGGACTAAACTGAAATAAAGTACAAAATACAGGGGTTCTTTTAAGTTATAAAATGAAGAAGAGAGAAATGAAAAGTGGACTAGTAGGCAAGCAGTAGTGGACATTCTCTTGTACCATCCGCAACTGACGACAGTGTGACTGATTTTGGTCGGTAGAGAGATACACCAAACCCATTTAGGAGAGATAAATCCACAGTGAGAGAGTTGGATCTCCTCCTACCTCACCCAAAACCCACCACAATAATGGCTGCTTCTGCTGATCGCTATAATATCTAATCCTCTTCTTCAACTGTGCCAGCACAGTGACCACAGGTTTTTATTTCTTAATTTCATTTTACTGTACATACTTTTTGTATTACAGGAAATCATTAATCTTTATGTATTATGGTATGAATTTTAGATCATGAAATTGTTGTTCTTACAGACCCTGATGCAAATGTTTTCTTAATTTGTTGATATTATGAATTTTCAGTGTTTTCCCAATATAAAAAGTGAATGCATTAATGGGTTCGTTTCATTTACATTAGGGCTTGTCTGTTGGTTAGCATGAGTTGATAATTAATGGGTATTCGTCCATTTTTTGGGCTTTTGGTAGATCTAGCTTCTTAACAATACCTAAGGTGTATTTCTACTTCATTCTTACTGTGATGTGTTCTTATGGATTAGTTAGTGGGTTTATATTTAAAGTTTTTAGGAGTTTGTACTGGGAAACTGGACTGATTCTTACTTTTATAACTTGTAATATATATATATATATATATATATATATATATATATATATATATATATATATATATATATATAGTCCGTTTCCTATCCGTTTGTCTCTGGGAAATGCAGACTGATTTTTACTTTTTTTTTTTTTTAAAACAACTAAAAAAAGTTTATATTTTGTTTTTAATATATATATATATATATATATATATATATGTATCCAAATCACACCCAAAATATTGTATTATGTAAAAATTTCAGTTCCATAAATATTAAACTTTTTTTAGTTGTTTAAAAAAAAGCAAAAAAATAAAATAAAATAAAATTCCAAATAGATGGATCCTGGTTCTCTCTCTCTCTCTATATATATCCAAATAGATGTACTTATAGCACAGTCTTCAAGAAGTGCAAAGTGAACTACTACAGTCTATATGTATGCTTTAAGATGTTTAATTTAAATTGGCATTTAACACTTGAAAAAAATTGGTGATCATTTGGCTTGTACAAATGGAAGGTTCTGGTTGTTGCTTCAGTTACTAGGAGTCTTAATTTGCACGGTGCATGATTTTTTCCTTTCAAGAGATTAAATCAAAACTCAAATTCCAAAATAAGGTTGATATGATCATTATTTTGCTGAAAAGAAATTTTAAAATCAATCCAAACACAAATCAATTCTCAAAAGTAATTAACTGTTATAAACATGTTGTTTGTTGAGATTCTAGTGCTTTTGAAAATTTTATTTAACTTATTATTTTTCTTACAAATTTCTGCTTATAATCAATATTTGTTTCTTTCTATCATTAGAATTGCAACTTGAGTAAAGAAGTTGTTAAGGATTACTCTTGGAGAGATAATGTTAATTGAAGTTTAATGTCCATGCTCTATAGTATCCAAATAGAAGAAGTAGACTGAACAGATGGAGATCAGCATCTCCGTAGTTGAACCCATTTAGCTTGGATGCAATTATAATCAATTTAAGTTTATAATACACTTTTCTTTACTCTTTCTATCACCTTCAAACAATCATTATCTTCTGATTTTTAAGGTCAAATACTGGACGTCAATCTATTTTAAAGAATATGCAGACATATTCACTTTTTTTATGGCTACTGACTAACCAGATTTCTTAATTGTTCCTTTTTTTCAGTGTTTCTTGACATGTTAGTCTAGAAACCGTGATATCTTTATCATTGACTAAAGCATTGGTCTAGGCATTCAGAAGAATCTTGAATTTTCACTTGTTTTATAATGCAGATACATCTTTCTTACCAGGAGACAAGTTTAGTATCGTTTCATATCAAATTCGTTCATTTCCCTGACAAAACTATTTTTGGGGTTTAAACTTTTCTTTTCATTTGGGATAGTGTTCGCAATTCGGAATTTTGGATGTGAATCCAAGTTCTTGTTGTTCCATAGAAGAGTATCATGGGGAATTTGGGCTCCTATACTTGAGGAAGTAAGAATAGTGCAGTTTTAAAAAGCATGACATTCATATTCTCAATTTTCAACCTCAACTGCTTTGATGGGTAAGGAGAATTTACCACAAACAATCAGCGGTGAGGTTGGTGATGAAAGTCGTTCACCCGTTAAGGTTGAAGATTCAAGAGTTTCCTCTATGTCACGTCACAGTCTAGACAAAGAGGCAGGCTTGGCAGCTTGCCGTGTCTGCCAATGTGCTGAATCGGACAAAAGGGGTGATGCGGCATTGGATTTTCTAGGTATCACTCCAACATTAAGAAACTCGCATAAAAGAAACAAGGATGTGAAGCCTGATTGCAAAGATTTCTTCAAAGATGTTGAATGTGAGGCTCCTACTAAAGATGGTACAAGAGATTCCAGGTTTGTTGAGTTTGTCAGCCCTGACGGCGAGGTTTTTGTTTGTAACACTGATATAGAAAAAGGGTTTGATCACAACCAAGACATGTTGATAGAGCTTGGTTGTTCATGCAAAAATGATCTTGCTTTGGTACACTATGCTTGTGCGCTCAAATGGTTTGTGAACCATGGATCCACTGTTTGTGAAATATGTGGATGTGTAGCAAAGAATATTAACAGTACAGACTTGAAGAAAGTTGTGGGTTCATTGAAGGAGTATGAAATGTTAAGGGAAAGGACTGCCAATGCCGTACCTAATCCTGCATACGTGCAGACAAGTTACGGTGTCGATCATGATGCTCTTGCTGCTATTCGGAGGCAAAGGCTGAGTGAAATATCATTGTGGTTTGGTCCACATAATAACAATTACTCAGCCACAGTTTCACAGGTTGTTTCTGAACAAACTTCTAACTCTATTGCCGAAGAAGTTGTGCTTTCTGAAAGTCGTGCAACCAAATGGGCTGTGGAGGGTACTGGGATCCTTCTTGCTACGGGGCTGCTTACTGTTACTTTGGCGTGGCTGATTGCTCCTCGTGTCGGAAAGGTATTTGGAAGGGCATTATTTCGTATAATTGGAGATGTCTATCTCATATCTTCAGAATTTGATGTTGACCTTTTGGTATATGCTTATTGTTCATCTTAGAGGCAGGGACGTCTATATTTTTCTTTGTTCTTTATCGTTTTCTTGTCAAATCCTTCCAATTTTGTTATTATCTCTTTAATTCTTTATGGTATTTATACATTGCTATTAGCTTATGTCGGTGTTGCCAATATATATTCAAGAACTTGTAGAATATGGTACAAGGACCATCTTAAATTGGTGTATGTCAAGTTGTAATGTATGGTTGATGGATGTCTCAATTTTTCTCAAATTAACAATATGTAATATTATTCCAAAATTTTTGCTAGATTTTAACTTATCACAAAAAAGAAGAAAAATAAATGAAAATTTTGTTAGATTTTATGAGTAGGATCCTGGTTCTTCCAAGGAAAAGTGGATGAGGGATTTTCTTTGGTCTGGAGCAGGATCATTTGGTTGGGTGGGAAACGGCCCATTTGTCAAAAGAGGAGGGAAGGCCATGGTTGGGTAATTTGGTCATTAAGAATTAAGAATGTTGCTCTGATGGGTAAGTGCTTTTAGAAATTTCCTTTGAAACCTTATTCCCTTTGGAATAAGGTTATTTGGAGCAAGGTCGGTATGTAATTGAATGGGTGGGATGTTAGGCCCACTTATATTTCTCTTTAGTCCTCGAGAATTAATCTCCCAAGGGTATTCTTCTTTGAGATGGAGATGCACGGTAAGCCATTTTAGAGGAATAGTTTCGACCCAATTAATGAAGAAATATTATGTGGCAGCAAGAATAGGACAATAGGTACATGTCCCTGAAAAGCTGGTGGAATTGGTCCTACTAGGTCGAAGCTCATAACGTGGTTGGAACAGTCTAAAAGGCTATGGAAGCACATGTCATTTTGTCAAAGAGTCCAAAGGGTCCGACAAGAGTTTCCTAGTAATTTTATTTTAATAGTCACATTATATTTGTTTCCGAAAGTATTTATTTTGATTTGTTTCCTAGATATGTTAGGAAAATATTTTCTTCATTATAGTATTAGTAATCATAGTTAATTTAGGAAGAGTAGTAGGTTTATTATATAGGGGATGCAATCCCCTCATTTGATGAGAGAAGTAGTAAGGGCTTTGTGCTTATATGGATATTGTTCTTCTTCCACCAGTTCCCTTGTTAATTCTAAATCTTGAACTTTTGTCCCCTTAGATGGTCATCGTATTCGGTTTAGAGAAAATACTTGGGTGGGAAGTTTTTCCTTCTCTAAAACTTGTAATCAGTAGCATCACAGTTTTTCATTATGATGCTCCCATTTTTAAGGTTCATAAAACATGTTGGGAACTCTATTTATTGGGATTTTCATCTCTTAAGGATTTTACGTGGTTATGGTTTCACTAAGATTGAAGGTTAAAATTCAGATGCTCACATGAGATTTACACAATTTTGCACATCTCCGCCATAGTATTAAAATTGGACACATAACACCTAAAGTTTTGAAGTTAAGTGCAAAACAACTATCTGTCTCAACTATGTTAAAATTTATATGCAAATACTATTATGCCCTTCTTCTTTCTTGTTCATCTCCTCCTTCCTCCTTACAGTAAACTCTGTCCTATTATTTTTAAATTGCAAAATATGAGAGATTTCTCTACTTCACAATCCAATATTTTAAGAAACCATAGTCTATTGATGCAAAACAAGCCCGCGAGACTTGGTTATAGCAATACAAAAGACTTTGGAAGCCCATAGAAATAAAAGAATTCTAGAAGTTGTATTTTAATTAATTTTCTTAATTTATATGTTTCGTAGTTATTTTATTAGAATCCAATTTAGGCTAGGAAAGTTGTTTAAAAGTATTATAATATGACTGTATTCTATTATTTTTGATACGTTGAATTATATAGTTTATTGAGAATTTTTATGAGATATTCCTTCGTCCCTAAACCCCCGTCCCCCATTATTTATTATTCCAAAAGTAAGCATATCAATCTAGAAGCTTTTATTTTCTGTTATGAGCAACACCATAAAAACGAGAGGAGAAAGAACTTCTGGTTTACAGGCTAATTAGTTATTGTGAAGACATGGGGAAATAGTGGCAACACTGAATAGGTTGAAAATGGTTGTCTGTGGTCACTCTTTGGCCCTGCTACTTAATATCTTATCTGAAAAAAACCCATCTACTCACATCGACTATTAAAGCAGTCTTTCTTCATCAATATATTCAAGCCATAGGGGAGGCAAAAATTGGGAATAAATTTGTGGATTTCAGTTGATTCAAAACCTTCGATTTCACACACATCTCTCTCTCACTGGCTATGACATATAGGCATCACCATTCACAGCCTATTTGTAGTTGATTCTCTCTCTCTCCCTCCCTCTCTCCCCCCATATAACATCAGCATCATCGCTGTGACGACCCAAACTTGCCAAAGAAATAGAAGAAGAAACCTAGCAGCCGAACCAGCCCATAAGAGAAGGAAAAACCATAGTCAATCTCACCCTACTATTTCTGATCTCCTAAAATCGTGTCGATCTCACTGGGAAAAGAAGAAAAGGGAAAAGAAAGGAGTAAATGAGAAGTCGCCAATCTTGTTCGATTCCTGCCAGAATCTTCCTTGTTTTTTTGTTTGTTCTGGGTTCTTTTCTGCAGATACCAGCTAGAGTTTGATGATGATGGATAATTAAGGGACTGTTTGTCACTTTTTATAAAAATACTTTGAGTCATGTGAGAGATTACTTGTTAGGTTTGGCATTTTTTGAGTCATGTGACAATTACTTGTTTGGTGAAAAATTTGATAGTTTCACTTCATGACTTTAGATGTTTTGTGTGTCCACTTTTAAAACTGAGATGAAAAAGTTCCATAGTTTCACCTCAGGTGGTCATTTGAATTTTAGATGTTTGAATGTGTCCATCTCTAAAACCGAGATGGTAGACCCTATTCACTGTTTTATGTGCAGACAAAGTAATGTACATGTTGCATTGTTATGTTTTTTGGGTTTGTTAACATGTTTAAAGTGTTAGAGTAGGTGTGAGTGTGCCCTGGTTTCACCAGTATGTTAGGCCAAGGGTTGTTAGTAGAGTTAAGTAAAGTTTGGGACTCTTTAGTTTGTTAAGAAGGCTTCTAGAAGATAAAATCACATGGCTAGTACTATTTTTTTTAGTCCCCAAGATAATTTTTATTAGCCAAGTCTAGTCCTAATATAATTAGTAGGAGTACGTAAGGTGTAAACATATTTGAATATTATGAATGAACTAAACTGATGAATGACTATACCATATCATCTCCTTATTTTCTCTCTTTATTTGAACCTCACTCTATATATTTGGTTCGAATTACGTAAAGCTCACTAGGTTTGACCATTTTAGCCTAACACGGTATGTTATTACTTCGCTTTTGAGGATTTGGATGTAAATACAGTGCAAAAATTATAGAAGTATACTTCTCAGTTTTATTGGGAATTTGGAATTATTGTAATGCCCGACTGTTTGCAGGGAGTTGCTTGTCTTTGAATGTGTTATTTTCCTTGTATCCCCAATGGGATACAGTTATGGGGAACTTGATGGGCAACTCTGTTAATGATATGTGTGGGCACCGGATATCATTTTTTTTTGCAGATCTTCTTGGATTGTTTTCCATTATTTTGGTGAGGGTGGATTTCTTGTTCCCCTTTTCAATGTACCTCTACTTTTTTTTATTATAAAACTTAGTTTTTTATAAATAAAAAAAAGAAACTGTGAAATTCCTTACTTGGTGATTTTTCAACAATTTTTGCCCTTTGCTTGACAAAATTCTTTCTGAAATGATACTTTTACTTGAAACCCTGTTCTTCCTCCTTTTTTGTTTTGATCTTCTCTTAGATCTTCAAGTAATTGCACCTAAAAGATCCTTGAAAAATAATTCACAAAGTGTTGTATGTAATAAATTTTATGAGACCCACTTATCATTTTTAAGCAAATGCTGATTGGTTTCCGATATAAATGCCAAAATAATGTAGACCAGCATAGTTTTGGGGTACAGATCAGAAAGCTAAGGTTGGAATTTATGGGGTCAATCCTCAAGTTTCCCTAGCAGGTCTCAAGTTTCTTATGTAGGTTATTGATCCTTAATATGCTCAATAAGTGACGATTTGTTTGCAGACTGTGCCAAAGCTTTGTATAGGATGTGTGTGGTGTGTGATTTGTTCACAGTCCAGTAACAGTAAGACTAGTTCCCACTTGTTTCTTCTTTGTCCCATAGGATGATAGATGTGGTGTTTGTTGTTTGGAGAGTGTTGGGTTTGTCTTACGAGAGCTGAGGAATTGCTCCATACCAGGTTTTGGGGTTTTGGTAGGAAGAAGGAATGAAATAAGCTTTGGCTGTGTGCTTGTTTTCTTGTTCTTTGGAAGGAGAGTGCTTGGGTTTTAGTATCAATTTCTGTAATTTAAAATCTTCTCAGGGACAAAAATCACTTTCTTCACTTTGATTGATTTTCAGCTGAAAGGCGATGACTACTGAGTACTTTTGGTGGGATTAGATCTTTAGATTTACTTAGGGATTAGAGGGCTACCCTGGGTTTCATAACATTCCAGATCACAAATTTTGGAGGATTTCTTCTTTCAACCTCATATTTTGTATTCTATTTACTCTAATAAAATTTTCTGTGTCCCTGAAAGAATTTTTTCCCAGAGACCTTTACTATCATTGTCTACATGATATTTTTTAAATAAATTAAGAATTATTATTAGAATGTAGAAGAGGTGAAAAAGGTGAGGATGATGATTGATGAACAACCCTCCTAATCACAATCTCAATAAGATTAGCGTAATGCTAGTTTGTTTAGAGGTATATGTTTCCCTTTTTACGTTGTTGAGTGATAGGTTAATTTTCTTGCTTCTCTCTGTGATAGGGGTCTTTTAGGGATACTATGACTTATTCGTGTAGAGTTGGAGGGCACTCATTTGAGTGATTTTTTGGTCTTGTTTTTCTTAGTTTGGTGTAGAGTTGCCAGACGTATTGGTACTTGTGTACCTAAACATGGTACTCTTATATACCGATACTCTAAATTTAGTATTACTGAAATATGTCTTGATTGTTTTACCTATAGTTAAGTTGATAAATATTTGAACTTAGTATTGGATGCACAAACATTACATCTGTTCTAAAATCTAAATTAGTTTGGACAATCAACTATAAATCTTGAACAAACTTAGTGACTTTTAGAGTATAAAAGAACTTTATAAGGACTCATATAAAACTACCCTAGCATACCGCATTCTATCAAATAACCCAACTAATTTGTGGGGGTTCCGATACATATATAGAAAACCCAAAGGACCAAGTTAACTTAAATATTTTGGACTTCTTGTTGGACTTGCTAAACCTAAGAATATCATTTAAAAAGCGCGAGCCCAAAATGCTAAATGAGGTACCCTGAAGGCCAAATAACTATATTACTAAAATACCCTTGACACCTAATAATCCCAAACAACTCTAGGATTACAACAATAGAATCCAAATTAACCCTAAATCTAATTACAAAATATATGACGCATAGTCTGAGAAGAATGGGACATTCCTTTGACTTGCATTCTGCATCATAATGTTCTATATTTTTAAAGTGAGTGAGAGATACCTAGGTGGGTATATAAAATTTGTTAATCAAGCGAACAAATGGACGTGTTTTGATATATATATATATATATATATATATATATATATATATATATATATATATATTATATTAAATCACAATGGATAAAAATAGGAAGATCTTTTAAAATTTTCATATGATTTGAAGATGTTAAAGTAGTAAAATTTAACATAACAGAAAAGAGTGAATATGAACCGTATGTAAACTTGTTTTGCTTCAGTGATGAAGTTGTTCCATGTTCACAAATCATATGAAAATTTAGGGGATCTTCTACTTCTAAGCATTCTTTATATCCACGCAGTTAAATTTTATAAAAGTATCAAAATATGCATCTTAGCCGCCCTTGTAGACTTTGTGAACCCACCTAGGTACCTCCGAGACCCCATGTTTATATATTTATACGTTATATGGATTAAAAATCATACTGGCTTCTTTCTTACCTTATAATATGTTATCTGTATAGCTTGTGCTTGATGATACATACTAATAAATGTTTAAGGAAAATAATAGATATAATTTTCTGGAAGTAAGAAGTTGATTTTAGATTCTACATAAAGTACTTCACCTTTTTTTATTTTATTATCTTTATTAATGTTTTTCTTTTTTCCTATAATAACCTTTTGTTTTACTGATTGCACCATATTTTGTAGAAAACTGCAAAAAGTGGTCTTCATATTCTCCTTGGAGGCATCTGTGCACTTACAGTTGTAGTCTTCTTCCGCTTTGTAAGTTGTTTTCATTCTACTTTTAGCCTTCTATCTTACTGCATTGCATACTTTTAAAGTTATACTTAGTTAGAGAATATTGAAAACTAATAACATGTTTTGTCGAGTGAAGGGAAAGATGAGGATTTTTAAAATTAAGATTGTCCTCCACTGCTTTAACACTAAGAACAAATGTCACAAAAAATATTGATGCTTCAACGGTTATTAAAAGCCGGCAAATGTCACTAAAAATATTGATGCTTTGACACCAGTATGTGTCTAGCTTAATTGATTAACGCAGTGTTGACTTTTACAGAGTAGAATGAAAAGAATAACTTCAAGTTTGTTCTATCAGAAAAATAAAAATAAACTTGATTTTGAGGAGTTGGAAGGTCTTGATTATCAATTTATGAGTATCTATGACTATGAGTGATCAGCATGATTAGATTTAGGGCATGATGGGTTCCATAGTATAGAAAAAGGAATTGACTCCCATTAGGTATCTTGTTTTGGCATTTGTTACGTGTTATTGGCATCGAATAGGATGCAAATTTTGGATAGCATGCCCAAGATTTATGATTCTAAGCACCGATCAAGAGGTGGAATCCTGAATCTTCTTCAATCATAAAAATGAGCAAAAATCGTAACTTGACAATATTATCCCTGTAACGGGTAAAGGATTTTGATATTTTATTCATATTATTAAGGACGATAAAATGATATCCTCAATATTTATGTTATCATTATTAATTTGTTAAGCTATTCTTTTAGATTATTAATATAAAATATTGGGTTTGTTACAGGCGTTCTTAAAATGTACCTACGTAGTACATGCTGAGGAGAAAATTAAATTTTGCTCGCATTTTAAGATGTGCCAAAGACATATTTATTCATTTATTTTAATTTTATTTTCTGATATGGTTTTAAAATATATCATACAAGTATGTAGAAATACAAAAACATAATTTATAAATATGTTTTTGGCTTTTCTAAAGTCCTTGCTAAAAAATCCTGAAACAAGAGACTATCTTTTCAGATTGGAGTAATATACTCCATACCAAAATGTAAGAGTAACTTACCACAAGTATATAAAAAAAATAAGGATATAGCTTTATCCTCTTGAGAACTAAGGCATTCATTTATATATTTATACTTGCGTACTCAGTTTTCTCATTTATTTTGGAACAAAACTAAAAGTTATTTTGCTCTTATATTTTGGAATGGAGGGAGTCTATACAATGTTAAGCATAAAATATATCAGAGTCATTTTATAATGTATATACAATAAGCTTGTAAGTATAATATAGATTTAAATTTATATGTTTATAATTTGAATACTTTCTAGTTCATAAGATGAAAGAGTTGCGTTCGATTTCTGACAAATTGGCAAGGAGGAGGACCCATGCATGTTTGAAATGAGTTTGAGGAGATCTTTTGCGAGGAGTCAGGAGTCTAGTTATGATTATGTAGGTTAAGGATCAGGATAACGTGAAGCCTTTCCAAAAGGTGACTAGTGGTAGGTATGTTGGAGCATCATTAGGGATATTGAACTTGATTCAGGGGAGTTTGTTCAGGGATTCTTATTGATTTCTGATGAGATAACATTTTTTTATAGTGTTGTATGAAGAGGATATTGAGTCGAGACAAATGGTGGAAGGGTTGATGTGGTGCTCTATTTTTGTTTTTTTTAGATGGAGGCCGGATCTCTTTGTTGGGAAGGCCTTTGGAGGTCAGGAGATTGCTAAGACTGCTTTTGAGATCGATGTTGAAAACATGGTGCTAGTCGTATACTGTGGTTATTTCTGAGCATAGTGCAGGTTTAGGAAATGGAACATTTTTTTGGTTCTTCAGGAATTCTTTGCTATTAGGGAAAAGTATTAACTCTACCTTTTCTTACTATGGTTTTGAACACTATTCTTGTTGATGGATAGAAATTAGAAATATACCCTTGTGCTGCTAAACACAACTGTTGAAATCGAAGAAGTGATCCTTATTGGTTCAATGTCACCATCTATAATAGGACTTCAATGGAGTTGACTTCTTTTAAAGAGGTTTCTCATTTATGGTGTTCGTACCTCAAGGATTGTGGAATTTAGCCTCTTTTTTCTTTCTTTCTTTTCTTTTTTGTTATGTTTTGTAACTCTAATATCGAGCATTGTTTGGCTTATTATTGTACTGTTCTGGTCGATTCATAGAAATTAGTTTCTTCTCCCTTTGGTTTTTCCGTTTTCCTTCTTCCTCTTTTCTCAAGGCATGCAAGGCCATAATAATCCCCTTGGACAGGTAGTTTAGTTGATCAATGAAACATAAATAGATGTTACTAGCATATATACTACAATCAAGAATATTAAGAATAATATAAATAGTTGCATAAGGTGTTCCTTGTTTTCTGTTTCTTTACTGCATGCTCTAAGTTAACCTCACAACTACAAATGGCAATCAACTTCTTATAAGTTGCAGTGCACTTTGTGCGTGTTTGTCTTCAATAACTGCTTTTTGACAATTCTGTTGACATTTTAATATATATAGAGAGAGAAAGAGAGAAAGGCCAGGAGATTATTTCTTGGTTTTGTCAGAGTGACTTCTTATTGCAGTGGGCAAAAACTTCTGCAGCCGCCTATAGCTTTGTAACTAATGAGTGATACATGATGTTAATGGCGGCATCCTCACATTCGTCTTTTGCCAAGTTATTTTGGTGAAAGTTAGATATACTTCTGAGGTTCTTGTGAATCAAGTGGTTGTTTGCAGCAAGGATGTTAGCTACATTCGTGGAATTGAATTAGTTTTCTTATTATCCAAAATCTATTGCTCTTGTTGCACAACTTTCTTGAGAAATTCAATATGATAATATAAACAGGGATGGACCCAAGGGGGGTCAAGTGGGGCCCACTGCCCCTACTACCTTTTTTTTTAATTTTTAAATTCCTTCTTTGGTTTATGTACACTTTGGTCCGTGGACCCCTCTAGGTTATTATATATTGTCCAAGATGCATAGGTCTTTTTACTCACGTGAGGATGAGTTTGTCCGTCCCTGAATACAAAGTATTGTCCTTGAAAACTCAGGCACTCATTTAAATTATTCATTACTTGAACTTTGGAGACTTAGTTTTTCTCTTTTTCAATTGTAGAGATCATAAACTTTGTTCTCTTGGTCCATTATCATTTCATTTCTTGATTGTTTGGTCCGCATATTTACGATCCATATTTCTATTCACGTAAATATATAATTATGATAAATCTGACTGATTCTGGATTCTGAAATCTGCAGTTCGTACTAACAAAAATCAAGTACGGACCTGCACGCTATTGGGCTATCTTATTTGTCTTCTGGTTTCTTGTTTTCGGTATATGGGCTTCAAGAACACACGACACTCATGCGACATGATTCTTCTCGAGTATTCTTTCGGTGTAAACATACCCACGACCTACTATTATTCAAGAACTTTTGTAATTACATTGCCATTAATTGATTAGTATTTGGTAGAATTGTACCTCCTTTCATGCACATTGTACAATGAGCAGTATAATTGTCTTCTTTGTAATATTAACAGGTCGTTAAAGGTCATAATGTTTAATATTAATATTTTGTTCGGTGGTGTTGCATTTATTTTGGGTTCTGGTATGATTATTTACTTGCTGCATTTTGTTTAGATGTTAAGGGTAGACTGATAATAAAATTGATTTCTAAGGGGACATTTTAGTGACATTTCTAGTGATGTTTTTTTTGTTTTTTTTTTAGTACCTCCCAAAAATAATGCCTATAAATTTTATGTTATATAAAAGCAGGGCATATGACCCCAAAGCATGTATTTCATAAACATTTTGGGTGGTATATTAGTCTAAAGCCTAGACTGATATAAAATTTAGCTTTCGTTTAATAAGTTAAGCTTGAACTAGATATTTTTTTGTTTGTGAATAAAAACGAGTCTTGCTCGAGTTATGTTTTGTTCAAGCTCGATTTGACTCATTTGATAATATTTATTATAATTTTAATATTTTTATTATTAAAATTATTGTTCGACTCAACTTAATAAGCAAAACTCACGAATGACTCGTATATTTTGGATGATCTTGTCTTGATATTCAAATCTACTTTTATCACTTCTTTCATCATATAATCATGTATTTGAATGAAAATTATGAAATCGTTCAACAAATTAACCATAATTAAACATCCTCCAAACTAGAGAATAATAATAATATTCCAACACTGAAATTAATTAAGGAAGTCAACCATAATACAATTGAAACAAAATACCCCATGCATGAATAATTAAACACTAATTCCATAACAACTAGGTCAAAAGACCAAACTTCAATTTTTATTTTTATTTTGGGACAAAAAAAAATACTTCAAATCTTCTTCAAACCACCAGAACTTTCGATCATCTCCAATTCATCAGCTCTCTTGTTTACCTCCTCTTTCAGTACTTCCATTGCAGCTATATATTTCCCAAGCTCCTCTACCCCTAAATGCTCAAAATCTCCCTCCCACCAAAACAACCCATTGTTATTATTATCACTATTCCCCTTCATAGCTTCTTTCTTCTTTTCATCCTCCAATTCCTTCGAAATCTGAGCATACTCTTTGTTAAACTGATCCTGCATGGGAGTGCAGGATCCTGTGCGATGCAGTGATTGATCGCTTTCAGTTTGGTAGCGGTCAATTATAGCATCAACACTCGTGTGGCCGAAAGAGTACAGTCGGCTACCCGGAGATTCAACGAGGATGGCAATTTCTGCACCGGTTAATATGCAAAGCTCGCTTGCTTTCTTGAAGACGCCGCCTCGGCGTTTGGAGAAGGCAATATGGCGGTGGCTTGTGTCTTCTATTTGCTTCATCTCTATTTTCTTGCGGCCTAGGGTTTTCTTTCCCATCATCATGGAGAGAAATAGTTAGTGAAATATCTAGCCTAGGTATGAATGATAATAATGGATGAATAAGGTGAATGTTTTGACTATATATATATATATATATATAATATTATATATATATATATATATATCCGGTTCCAGTCCGGGCAAAACATTCACCTTTTTTTTAAATTAATATTTTATGAATTGAAATCCCAACAATTTAGCTGATTTGTCATATAAAAAGCACATGGTGATCAAGGATCATCACCATTTTATATATATTGTATATATATATATATATATAAGGATTTTCTAAAGTTTAGCTAGTCAATCACGAAGATTGTAATAAGGAAAGTTGTAAAGATTGTAGCAATCTATCTCTACTAAATTGATGCTTTAAGTTTACCATAAAAAATAAGTTTTTAGTAAGTTACTAAATAATAGCCAAAACAATCTTTCTTTTATTACTACTTGTTTATAATTAAAATAACTATTAATACGGTTTTACAGGGTGTATACTTCACGTATAAATAATTATCCATACAAGCTTGTGACCAACCCCTATGCGAATCACATGTGACATGGAAAATGATTTATTATATTATTAATATAAATATTTAATTAAAATTTTGAGAAGATAATTATAGTTATTAAATTATTAAATATTTATTTAAATTCTAAACATTTGAAGGGAGCTCATATTTATTTAGTTATGATTATGAGAAAATAATTATTTTAAATTTATTTAAGTTTGTAATATATTAATATTTATAATGACAAAATTTGCTTGAAATTCTTATACGAATAGAAGTATAAAACTCAAACTTTAATAAATTTTAAGTAGTTATGACAATTAGTTAGTAAATAATTTGCTATAATTTTCAACTAATTTTAAAGTTATTATGTCTTAAAAAAATTCAAATATTATTACTACAATTAAATGTGTGATTTGGTAAAATTTTAAGTTTTAATGAATTTTAATATAAATATTGTGAGATATGTTAAAATATTTTTTGATATCTTAATAATATTGTAATAATAAAATTATCCTATAAAATTTTTTTAAGATATAAAAAAATATATCTTCCTTTTTCCTAATAGGTTTGGGGTTTCTTTTGAATACCTTATAAATTTGAATAGTATCTAAGTGTTACAAATTTGGATAATACTTCTACTAATTTTAATAGGAAAGTAAAAGGCAGGACAAAAAAATTTGTGAAACCAAAAATTGGTGAAATATATTATAAAAGAATACTAATATTAAGAATAAAGATAATTAGAGGAAAAAAGGGAGCATTCTTATTGTATTTTTATGTATATTATTATCTTTACAATACATCTATTTATAGGTACATGAACATCAATATTTGGAGATTTCAAAACTCAAAGGTCATGAACTTTAAAACTTAAAAGACATAAGAGTTTCAAAAGATCAAACATTATAACAATAAAGATGGAAGTAATGAATCAAGACATCCATATATTATAATTTTATAATACTCCCCATGGAATGTCTATTGTGAAGCCATACGCAATGAAAACTGCCTCATTAAAAGCCTTACCAAGAAAAATCCAATGAAAAAAAACCTTGGTTAAGGAAAAAAGAGTGCATCGCGTATTAGCTCCCCCTCATGAATGTATCCTTAAGTCCTTCAGCTGTCACATTTCAATATTGTGACACAATCCTTCAAACGTTGTAGTTGGTAAAGCTTTTATGAACAAATCTGCTAGATTTTCTTTTGAGCGAATTTGCTGAACATCAATGTCACCACACTTATCAAGGTCATGTGTGAAAAAGAATTTCGGTGAGATGTGCTTTGTTCTATCTCCTTTGATGTATCCTTCTTTTAATTGAGCTATATATGCAACATTGTCTTCATACAGAATGGTTGGAGTTCCTTTGCTAGAGGATAAACCACATGTTTCACGAATATGTTGAGTCATTGATTTTAGCCACACACATTCTCGACTTGCTTCATGGATTGCAAGTATTTCAACATGATTAGATGAAGTGGTAACTAATGTTTGCTTTGTAGATCTCCATGATATAGTAGTGTCACCATACATAAAGAGATAACTTGTTTGAGATTGACCTTTATGTGGATCAGATAAATATCCTGCATCAACATATCTAACTAATTCATGATTCTCATTATTTGAATAAAATAAGCCTATATCTATAGTTCCTCGTAGATAACAAAAAATATGTTTAATTCCATTCCAATGTCTCCGAGTAAGAGAAGAACTATATCTTGCTAGCAAATTCACAAAGAATGTTATATCAGGTCGTGTATTATTAACAAGATACATTAGCACACCAATTGCACTGAGGTATGGGACTTCTGGACCAAGTAATTCTTCATTATCCTCACAAGGTCTAAAAGGGTCCTTTTTCACATCAAGTGATCTAACAACTATTGGGGTACTCAATGGATGTGTTATATCCATATAAAATCTTTTAAGGACCTTCTCTGTGTAAGTTGAATGATGAATAAGAATTCCATCTGCTAAATGCTAGATCTGCAGGCCGAGACAAAATTTTATTTTTCCCAAATCTTTCATCTCAAATTCTTTCTTTAAATAATTCATTGTCTTTGGTATCTCTCTATGAGTTCCAATAATATTTAAATCATCAACATACACATCAATAATAGCAAAATCAGATTTTGACTTCTTTATAAAAACACATGGGCATATAGGGTTATATTATACCCTTCCTTCAATAAATATTCACTAAGACGATTATATCACATGCGTCCTGATTGCTTTAACCCATATAGGAACCTTTGCAACTTGATTGAGTAAACTTTCTGGGGATTTGACTTATATGCTTCAGGCATTTTAAATCCTTAAGGGATTGTCATATAAACATCATTATCAATTGACCCATATAAAAAGGCTGTAACAACATCCATTAGACACACATCAAGTTTTTCATGAGTTGTCAAGCTAATAAGATACCACAATATAATTGCATCTACCATAAGAGAATATGTTTCATCGTAATCAATGCCAGGTCTTTGTGAAAACCCTTGTGCCACAAGTTGTGCCTTATATCTTATGATTTTATTTTTCTCATTTCTTTTTCGCACAAAAACCCATTTGTATCCAACTGGCTTTATTTCTTCAGGTGTTTGGACTACAGGTCCAAAAACTTCACGTTTTGTAAGTGAATTTAATTCTGCCTGGATTGCTTCTTTCCATTTTTGCCAACCATTTCCGTGTCTACATTCTTCAACAAAATTAGGCTCAAAATCCTTGTTTTCATTAATGATATCAAGTGATATATTATATGAAAAATGTTGTCAACAACTATCTCACTTTGGTTCCATCTTTTCTTTATAGAGACATAACTTATCGAGATCTCCTCATTTTTACTGTTTTCAGGTACCTGAACTTATTCTGGGGTTTTATAATTAGTTATGTCTACATCCTCATGAATATTTTTCTCCTCAATAATGACAACTTGTTTATTTACTTCTTTTCTTTTTCAAGGATTTTTGTCTTTCGAACCGATTGGTCTACCACGCTTCTGGCGTGCTTTAGACTCATTTGCTATAATTTTTGAGGATTGTCCTACTGGGACTTCAATCCGAGCTGGAACATTTACAACTAGTATGAGATCTGGTTACTTCTTTTGAGTCAGTGAATGCATTCGGTAGCTGATTTGATATATCTTGCAAACAAAGTATCTTTTGAACTTTTTGTTCACATTGTTTTGTACGAGCATCAAAATAAAATAATGACAATGCATTCCAAGTTATATCTTTATCCAACTGTTTAATTTCTCCCCCTAATGATGGGAACATAGTCTCATCAAAATGACAGTTGGTAAATCGGGCCGTAAATGAATCACCTGTTAAGGGTTCAAGATATTTAATTATTGATGGGAACTCAAACCCAATATATATTCTCAACCTCCTTTGAGGACCCATCTTTGTAAGTTGTGGTGAATAAATTGGAACATATACCGCACAACCAAATATTCATAGATGGGAAATATCTATCTCATGACCATAAACTAATTATAATGGGGAGAATTTATGTGATGTTGGCATAATGTGAATAAGTGCTGCTGCATGTAAAATAGCGTGCCCCTAAATAGAGACATGAAGTTTTGTTCTCATGAGCAATGATCTTGCAATTAACTGTAGGCGTTTAATAAATGATTCAGTAAGACCATTTTGAGTATGAACATGGGCAACAAGATGTTCATTGTTTATCCCAAGTGACATGCAATAATCATTAAATGTTTGGGAAGTGAATTCACAAGCATTGTCAAGACGAATAATCTTGATTGTATGATCCAGAAATTGTGCTTGTAATCTAATAATTTGAGCAAGTAATCTCGAAAACGGTAGGTTGCGAGTTGGTAATAAACACATATGTGACCATCTTGTAAATACATCTAT
This sequence comes from Panax ginseng, assembly GCA_020205605.1. NCBI lineage: Eukaryota > Viridiplantae > Streptophyta > Magnoliopsida > Apiales > Araliaceae > Panax > Panax ginseng. Next base: position 62,655,376 of record CM035137.1, read on the forward strand.
TAAAACCATAAAATATCTAAATGGTCCGCTTGGTGGGTGAATAGGCCCACAAATATCTACTTGAATACGTTCTAGAAATCTTGGGGATTCAATCCCAACTTTAGCTGGTGATGGTCTAATGACCAATTTGCCTTAAGAACAAGCAGCACACTAGAATTCCTTAAATTGAAGAATCTTCTGGTTCTTTAATGGATGGCCATGTAAATTTTCAATAATTCTTCGCATCATTATTGATCCAGGATGGCCCAACCGGTCGTGGCAAATAATAAAATTATTTGGTTCATTGAACTTCTGGTTCATTATTGCATTGACTTCAATTGTATTGATAATTGTGTAGTACAAACCTGAAGATAAAACAAGTAATTTTTCTAATATTTGTTTTCTAGTAGAGACATTTGATACAATGTAAAGATATTCTATACCATTATCATTGGTTGTCTCAATATGGTACCCATTAAGTCATATATCTTTAAAACTTAGCAGATTCCTCCTTGATTTAGTTGAAAACAAAGCATTATCAATAATAAATTTTGTTCCACTAAGAAGCATTATATTGGCTCTTCTGGAGCCTTCAATCAAGTCTGTTGAACCTGATATTGTATTCACTTTAACTTTCATCATTCTTAGATTTGAAAAATATTGCTTATGTCTGAAAATGGTATGTGTCGTGGCACTATCTGCTAAGCATATATCTCCATCACTGATATTAGGCTCATTTATAGCATGACGCAAATCCATATTTTCTTCATAGAAAGGAATAAATATATAATAAGTTCATAATAAGACATAATATTAATAACACAATCCATTATATTAAATAAACCAACATGAAAGGAAGAAAACAAAAAAAAAAGCATTGAAATATATTAGCATAAAAGAAACACACTTAAAGGATTAACATAATCCTAAACTAATTATTAACTTGATTATTATTTTTCTCAAAGAAATCTGCAACGTTAAGGTATGTCATATCCAAAGGATCAAAATAAATATCATCATTATCTTGATGTGGCTGAGAAAAATTTATTTCTATATTCTTCTCCTTTCCTTTCAATGAGGACTGATATAAATCAACAAGATATTTGGCTGTACGACAGGTACGAGACCAATGTCCTTTCATTCCACATCGATAACAAATATTTTCTTCCTTGGTATCTCTGTTATTTATTTTCTTCCCCCTTTCTCGTTTCTCGTCATTCTTTGAAGGCCTGGTATCATGGTTGCAGTAATTAAACCGTCCTCGCCCATGGCCACATCCACGACCTCTATTATGCCCACGACCACGACCACGACCAAGATTATTATTATATCTCATAACATTCACTTCAAGGAATGGAGCTGAACCAGTCGGCCGTGATTCATTATTTTTCATTAAAAGCTCATTATTTTGTTCAGCCACAAGAAGATATGAAATCAGTTCAGAATATTTCTTAAAACTTTGTTCCCTATATTGCTACTACGATAACCCAATATTTTCAATATAATTAAATAAGAAATTTTGCGTATAAATTTTTTTTAAAAAAACAAAGGTGGGAATATGTGCAAGGTAAAGTGTATGTATGTATGTGATAAATAGAAATTTATTTATTACATGAATAATCGCAAATAATTTTTTTAAGGAATTATTGATCATTATAAATTATATTTTTGTAATAAATTAATTTTGTAGTAAAAATATTTTATGATATATTTTCCATGAAAATAGGATTATTGTATATTTGATTATTAGGATTATTATAATAATTATTTTATTATATTAGTTAAGTTAATTATTTTAACTTAATTGATAATGGTATATATAAAAGGTATGTCAGATATGAATTCAAAACCCTAATTCTGAATTTTGAATAAGGAATGAGAATATTAATATAATATTAATTGTATTTCAGTGCTATAAATATGTACTGTATGTATAAACTGATAATGGTTAGTTAGTTATGGTGTAACAGTAGAAAACCCTAATATTAAACTGTTAAAATCTTAATTTAAAACTCAAATAGGAGTTTAGACTGATAAGGAATTGTGATTTTATAATTAATGATATATGTTATTAATTATTGATCTAATTAGGGAAAACCCTAATTACTAGAAACCCTAATTACTAAATTAGGAACCCTAATTTGCTAATTAAAAACCATAATTGCTAAATTATAAAGCTTAAAGTAAATATATAACGTGAAAAAAACATTGTGATTTCAATCAGAAAAACGTCGTGGTTAAGGGTGTCATCTATTTGACACCCTTACACAACGTTTTTAAAACGTTGTAGTTAGACATCTTTTACAACGTTTTTAAGAAAAAAACGTTGTAAGTTTATTTTTCATAAATTAGTAAAAGCTTAAAAACGTTGTAGAAGGTATGATTCCACAACCACAACGTTTCTTGGCTAAAAATGTTGTAGTTTAATATATTAGACAACGTTTAGACACATTTACACAACGTTTATAAAATATTGTAGATTAAAAAAAAAGAAAAAAAAATTGTGGTTCACCTACATTACCAATGCACCTGCAATATGCTAATGCCATGATATATAGCTAAAAGGTCTAAATTCTCATTTAAATTTAAAGCCAAAATGTATCAACCATTCAAAATACATCCCAATAATACCATTCGTTTACAGTTTCAAATTACTACATCCACAAAATATATACCAAACTATCCATATATACATCTCAAATTCACATCACACAGATTATCTTCCGCAGGGGTATTTAGTAATTACTTAATTATCTTTCGCAACCACAGTACTGACCTCACATTTCTCAAGCAGATGATAGAAAACTCTGGCTTTCTTCTGCTCATTCCAGTGATACTTCTTTTAATGCATCTAGGCTCAACCCAATCATAAGCTTTCACATGAAAGGAGCCATAGAGAAGTTTGCTCAAAACAGTCATCCCTGGATGGACATGGAGTGGAATAACTGAGGAAGTTGGGAAACAAAATATACACATCTGCATTGAAAAAATTTATTTCTTAAACACAGTGCTGAACTTTTGAAATATCTGTAAAGACTACAAAATCAACTTTTTTAGGACAAATCTTAAGTTTCATAATCATCCAATAGTTCTACTTATCATACTTAAGTCAACAACGCCTTTCATAGATTAAAGAAAAAATAAAAACAAAGAAGCTTGGTAACATGAAATTAAGGAGACTCCATGTGTATCAAACTATCGATTTGGACCTTCTAGGAAACAAAGAAAATAGAAGAAACCAAAAAACAAAAAGATCGGTGATTCAAGGCTCTGTTTATTTCAAGGAACAGATGAACTTCAAAACTGACTAAAAACGTACTCACCTTTGCCTTCTCCATTTTCTTTATGCTCCCAACAACATCATTTTTCAAAACCATACCTCTGACAATGGCACAATTGTGAAGACCTCCACCCTAAAGTTTTGCAACTCGGACATTATCAACGTTGAATTTTGTTGGGTTCTTCGAGCAAACTTGTATGCATGCCTACAGTGTAAACTTATCCCAACAATCAGGAACTTCAAATAGCTGAAGACATTCCTAATGCATAATAAGATAGTTAAGTAAGAATTACATCAGTAATAAGAGGGCATAAAATATCCTCCTGCCCAAATTGTTAGCTAGCAACAGCAGATCTCATCTGTGATATAACTTCATCCTTATTCCTTACATCCATCTTATCAGAACCATTCTCAATTAATTCATCCAATATTTCAATTGTCTGCAACCATGGTTTACAAAAATGATTACAAAAATTACTAATCTTATCCATGTCACTTAAGAAGGAAACACAAAAATCAGATACTCACAAATCCCCACCCGCTTTCTGTGAACTCTTGGCCAACAAGAGGTGTACCTATTAGATATTAGGCCAGAAACAGAACGCAAATCCTTTAAAATGAAAAGAAGATGCATCCCTCCTGTGAGTTCAAAGACATTTAAAGCCTACAGAGCTTTACATAGAATTTTGATCAGGAATTTCTTCTATGATGGTAAATCCTTTAAAATGAAAAGATACAATCAAGCTTTCAATATGTGAAGCATAAAACATTTCATTTTACCCATTTTACTACTTTAGGGGTATCTAGAATTGCATGGATTCTCAAAAATAATAATAATAATAGCCAATACCTTTGACAACTTGAGAAATTCCTAAAAGACAAATAATTGCAAGCGACAGACTGTGCACAGAGCCTAGCTCAGCAGCTACATCAGAGACAGATCAGAGAAAAGCAATTTACCCAGTCTGCAGCAAACCCCATAATATCAGTCGAACCCCATAGCAAGCAAGTCCTAGGCAGAATCGCAGAACATATAAGTTTAAGCCTCTAAGTCCAAAAATTACAGGTATGGCTTACATATGCAGGGATCCTTCTCATAGAAGAAGAAAAGTAATGGAGAAAATGAACAATACGGTATCTAGAAGGCCTGACCTATAATTAAAGAGTACTACATAACTAATACAGCAGGAGTGGACATGATAGCAATCCATTTTGACCAACCCAAATGCGTCTTACTCCATTTGCAGCTGCCATTTTAATTATAATCTGTAAGTTTTCAAGGCGAAGATTGTACGACATGATCATGAAGAATCAACTGCATTCCAGAATCAGGTATATTTGTCTCCTCTAGAGTACCACCGCCTGAATTTTGAAAGGTACTTTCTGTTTCAAAAGTTTTGATAGAAGATTTTGCAAGCAAAAGTGCATATGATGTATGGAACTGAGTGTCCTTGTAGTCTTGATCTTCAATCAACCACTGTAAATATCTGTAAAGTAAGGTTGTCAATATTATTATGAAAATCATTGAAAAGAGAAAAAGAAAATTTGGGAGAGGGTGAGAAAGAGTGGAAAATTGAACAAAAATGAAAAACAAGAAAACAAATTAGGAGGGGGGAAAAACCAAAAGAGAAAAAGAACAAAATCAACAACACATAAATATAACATCAATAACATAATAAAATATCAGTTTGATGAAGAGGAAATTGAGAAAATTTCAAACATGACACTAAATTAAGACTGTCTCCAGTAGATCCTTAAATAAGACCAGAATTCAGCCACAGAAGTTCCCAACTGAATTCCAGCTTGAATGCCTGTCCAGCCAATATCTTATGTTACATGCATCTTGAGTTTTGAACTTCTTGACCTATATGACTTTATGGGGATGCTTAGAAGTACCAAAGGTCCACGCCAAATGAATGAACACATGATCGAGAATGCTAACCATTATTAAACTCAAGGCTTCATGTAGACATAATATTGTATTTATGTAAAAAAAATATGCTATATATTTTAACACAGCAAATGAAGATAAACATACATCTGAAGGATTTCAACTTTTTTCAGATCAATTGCAGCAAAGACTGCATCTGTAAGGGATACCCAAATTAGGAAGAAAACGTCCAAATAGAAAAACTGATTCTCAAAGCAAGTAAAGAAACTATCCCATTAAATTAAAAATTATGTAAGTACAACTTATCCCATTAGAAACTTTTGATTTGAAGTAATAAAGGTAGGCCATTTGAAGAGGTCTACACTAGGTTAATTTAATGTTTCTAAGGAAATTATATTCTGAAGGACATGCAGTAGCTCAAACTTATCATCTAAAATTTATATAGATAAATTTAACAAATTTTTTTTTCCTCTTTGGACTAGCTGAGAAAAAGAAGAATGATAAATTTCAATACATGGTGGGAAATAGAAATGTTATATCAAGAGAAAATGATTAGCAGGGCAAAAATTTGGGAACTACAAGATTAACTGACTTTGTATTATGAAGCTTACCAGGTGAAAGCTGATGAGTTCTTTTCTCAGATGTTAAAACTTGAATAGCAAGTAGCTGGTCTATATCTGCAATCTAATAAGAAAAAAACATCTTATAAACCAGTAAATGATGAGGCAATATGCCTTTATTTCTAGCAGTTCCCAACAAAAATTCATACCCATCCAAGATGTTGTAGAACCAAATCTTGATCAGATAACTCCTCAAGAATCCTGGAAGCCTCAATTGCAGCAGTATCCTTCCCGGAGATAATATTTGTGGTAGCATCCTGCAAATCATTTTCTCCTGCAGGATCTCTCCAGTAACCAGATAAATTTCTTGCCAGAATACGCCAAATAGAAAGACCCTTGGAGCTCATCCCTTTACTTGCATAGAGGAAGGCAAGCGTCTGTAAAATAAGGTTTCTAACTCCTCCTACACCGCCCATTGAAGTTGTAGTCATCCTTCAAGCAGGCTTTTGACCATTTTCTCTGCTTTGAATACATTGGAATACTAAGATTCCGCTGTTTACCAACAATCGCACATAGCGCATTTTTTTGAGGCCTATACACAAAGTTGACCAAGACCTTACAACTACATATGAATCTATTTTTCAAACTAGTAAATCAGTTGGAGGTTATATACTCAGGCCATCAAATGGCTCCATTTCCATCAATTGAACCCTTGAGCTCAATGCTGTGAAAATTTGCTATATATGGGCTAAATACAGCAAGAAACCAGATGGTAGTTGAGTGAATTGTCAGTTATAGTTTTCTTATGCAAAAAAGGTGCACACATATGCTGCATCCCATTTTTACTAAAAAGATTCCTGGTTAATTGAGTACCAAGTCAATCTTTTGTTACTGAATTTATATGTTCGTCCTTCTTTCTTACCGTTTATCAATTTTTTTAGTAGTTAAATGAACATTATATCAGCGTTCAGCCCAATTTCCCAGATTGTTAACGCAATAACGCTGCCAGATTGTTAACCCAATTTCCCAAAAGTTACCTAATTATCGAATCATCGACAAAGATTCACACTATCTGAAATTATCATAATCAAAAAGAAGAAAAAGAAACAGAAACAAAAACAAACAAACAAACAATAGTTAATACTAAGCCTAAAACACAAATCAAAGACAAAAGAAAATGTACTTGACAATTCCAAGTTCGTCATGAGTCTGAACAATTCGAGCACATAAAATGGTGTGAAGAGCGATGAGGACCACCGTTGATGAGCTCTCAGTCGTCGTCTTCTCCCAAACCCGCCGTGGACTGATGAGTCGCCATTAATCTTTAAGCTTAAGGCACTCAAGCGAATGAGTAAAATGGTGAAGTTAGGGTTTGGGGATTTTGAAAAGGGAAAGGGAACAAAGGAACGCCAATTTTTTTTTCTTAACCGACTCCCAGGCCTTCGTGTTTTTTAAAGGAGGGTTTGAGGATTTTTGAAAAGAGCTCCGTGTTTTTTATAAAAACGTTATCTATTTAAAATAAAAAATTGTCCTTATAAATACATAACATTTTTTCATATGTATCTACAACGTATTTTTTAAAAACGTTGTGAAAAAAATACCACAATATTTTTTATAAAAACGTCATAATTTAAGTGTTGTCTATTTACTACTTTGTACTGGTGTGTATGTGTAAACTGATAATGGCTAGTCAATTATGGTGTAACAGTAGAAAACCCTAATATTAAACTGTTAAAATCTTAATTTAAAACTCAAATAGTAGTTTAGACTGATAAGAAATTGTGATTTTATAATTAATGATATATGTTATTAATTATTGATCTAATTAGGGAAAACCCTAATTACTAGAAACCCTAATTACTAAATTAGGAACCCTAATTTGCTAATTGAAAATCATAATTGCTAAATTATAAAGCTTAATGTTAATTAGTACACTTAAACCTAATTTTCAAGCACTTATGTAATTAGGAAATTAAACATGAACAAGAAACCCTAATTTCCATTTTAGCCCTAATTACAAAATCTTAGAAAATGAACTTATTAAACCATAGGGTTAAATCCTAAGGGTTGGAATGAGATGTCAAGTTTGCCATTAAAATTAGAAGCCAATTGACTAAAATACCCTTCTTGCATTATTTAATAGATAACTTGTAGAACTTGCCAAAACTTTAGTGGTTGAACAACTCTAGCCTAGCCATGTGCCTATAAACCAAACATATCAGCCACATTCACCAGCCATATACATTGTATCATGTTATATATATAGATTGAGAGAGAGAAAAGTTCACAACTTAGCCTCATTTGTTCACAAACACACCACCAAGACTCTCTCTCTTAAAACCCACGAAAATTTGTAGCATTTCAGTCCCTTAGTAAGTCCCCCAGAACATCAAGATCAGATCAGGAGCATAGGATCAAGAATTTGTTCAAAAGAGGTATAACCCTAATTTAAAAATCTGATCTTTGATACCATGTTAAAAGTTGTGTTTTATTGTTTAAATATGTTGTTTGTAGTATATATAGTTGATCTGGGTTGGTACATAGTGGATCTGTAACATTTATATGCACGAATTTGATGTTTTCAAAAATCTAGAAAATTTTAAAATGAAGTCTGACAAACGAATGTCAGACCACATAGATCTTTGTCTGTTTATAGTTTTGGTTGTTTAAATGTTTGAAGTTGTAGTATGTCATGAGGACTTGGATCTGGAACTTGAATCAAGCCCAGATCATGTTTATATTGAAAGTTATTAATGGTCAAAGTCGGTTGACCGACCATGACCAAGCAAATCTAGGTAACCCAGATGTTACCTAGAAAGTTTTGACAATGACTTTATGACCTTAGATCTTGCAGGTTTTTGTTGATTTGTTATAGCTGTTGTATCTAGGTTATAGTATGTTATATGGACTACATGTTTATGCTTTTATAACACATAAACGTCAAACTGGGTGAAGGTAGTGGCTGGTCAAAGTAGGTGAAACGATCACGTTTTCTGTTTTCTGGGTAACCTAGAAAACTGATGAACATGATCTCTGACATACTTTGACCAACATAGATCTGCTCATTGTGTTGTTGTTATATGTATGTTATGTAATGAATCTGTTTAATTGCATGCTGACTACAATCTAGAACCATTAGAACACCAAAACATTGCACAAAAAGCAATTTGTGGAAGCCCAAAAGTGATCAGTCGAAATGTTCTTATTTTCTAGGTAACCCAGAAAATGAAGAATAGCTCTGACAGATAGTTTGAGCTCCATATCTTGCTTGTGTGTTGTAATCTGACCCAGAACTTGTTTGATACTTGTAGTATTACATCAATACTACAAGATCAAAGTCATAACTTGCCCAGAAACATCAAGATCTGACAAATATTGTTGGTCAAAGTAGGCCACTCAAAACTGCATATGAATGTTCTTGGTGTTTAAGAACACCTAAGGCGACATTTTCTGTCGCTAAAGGCTTTAGCGATAAACTTATTAATTTTAATTATATTAATTTCTAAAAATAATTTAAAAATAAAAATTAATTTCTAAAAATTATTTTAAAAATTATTTTAAGTTATAAAAAATAACTTTTAATAATTTGACATATTTTTCATAAATATTAGTATTTATTTGAATATTATTTATATTTAATTTATTTAATAAATGCATTAAATAAATTAATTAAAATTGATTTTATTATATTAAAAATCATTTTAAATGATAATAAGGTATTTAAAAATATTTTAAGTTATAAAATATAACTTTTAATATTTTAAGGCAAATTTCATTAATTATTTAATGTTAATGATATTAGATTTATTTAATAATTATATTAAATAAATTATTTAAAAATGATTTTAATAATATAAAAATTATTTTAAATGAAAATAAATAGTTTAAAAATATTTTAAGTTGTAAAATATAACTTTTAATATTTTAAGGTAAATTTCATTAATAATTTAATATTAATGATATTATATTTATTTAATAAATATATTAAATAAATAGTTAAAATGGTTTTATTGATTTAAAAATCATTTAAGAAGGATATAAATGGTTTAAAAATATTTTAAATTATTATAAATGACTTTTAATATTTTAGTGAATAATACCTTAATACTTAAATATTAATGGTAATTATTTAAAAATAATTTTAAATATTTTAAAAATTATTTAAGGGTAATATTAATACTTTAAAATATTTTGAGTTATTATAAATAACTTTAATATTTTGGCAATGTTTTCATTAATATTTTAATATTTTTTAAATATTAATGATAATAGAATTATTTAATATTATATCATTTAATAATGATTCCAGTATTTGAAAAATCATGATAAATTATAATAATTATTTACAAATTATTATAAGTTATTTAAAAATAATATGACTGATATTTAAATTATCCAGAATAATGTTTAAGATTCAGAATAGAGTTTTATTAACAATAAACTCGATAATTACCCGATAAAGCCGTCGGTACACCGAATTAAGTCCAAAATTGATCCAAACCTATATAGGTTGACTGTATAAGTGTCTGTTTGTGTCCTAATGACTGATAAACATATGTAACAATGTGATTAGGTTATGTGTTGACTATAAATAGCAGTACTATGTATTACGATATGTTATTGTAATCGAAAGTATAATCTTATAAATGATAGGTCATTGTATTAAAGATAGAACTAAGTCGTGTACTGTAAGCAGTAGACCAGGCAAGTATCCTACCCTTTGCATTTACTTTATGCAATGGACATGTGTAAGCCAGATTCAGAATTATATCGTTATTGTGCCAGTTTATTAACTCTATTATTATTATTCATGTATCTATACTTTGTAGACATGCCAATTCTTGAATTCTATCCGATCATTGTTTATCAATACAGTATTATTGTATAATCCAGATATATATTCTGTTCATTAATTTCTAAGATTGGTTATACAAGTGTCCTCGCTTGGATAATTATTGTACATGTTGATACATACTTATTAATTTTCGGTATATATACCTTAAATAAAAGTCATCTAAGCTATTTGACTCGGCTAGACACAGATTTAAAAATATTATTGAACATGATAGAACCTTATTGCTATCCAACTGAATTGTTTTGGTTTTGATTCCAGACTAAGTATGAACATTCCGAACATGGAAAATGTTTGTGCGCCTAAGGCGGATATGCTGGATGAAAATATCGTTTGAACACGTAATATTGATCAATAACGGGCTGATCACCCCCGTGCTCGTAAGTTATGACGGTTTGCGTATGAAGTTATGTTAAACCATTTCGAAAATTAAAAACAAAGTTCATAGTCTGTCGACTGCTCACCAATTATAGTCAGTATGTAGTTTCAAAATTTGAAATAGAATTGATATGTTGTTTAGTGTTGCTTCAGTTTACTTCACAACTGTTGATTTATTGTAGAAGTGTTATTTAAAGAAAGCATTTACTTCTTTCAGCTAATATTTAATGTTTGCTATTACTTGCTGGGCAATCAAATGCTCATTCTTGCTTTGAATGTAAATGTTTTTAGCTAATCGTGATCAACCTGAAGGTTCTGCCAAGAACAAAGGAAAAGGAAAGCTAGCAGAATAAACTTTATGGTATTCTATGTAATAATTAGACTCTATTAAGACAATGATATTTATTAATTATCAAGTAAAGTAATGTATTAAAGGTTGTGAACCTGGGATTTAGACAACTTTGATTATGTAAATTAAGCTTGAGATTTACATTATTATTATTATTCCGCTCAAAGAAATGGTATCGTGAAGCACCGAGTTCAGGTTTCAAGTACCTGAATTTGGGGGCGTCACAGCTGCTGCAGGAACACATTCGAGGCATGAAAAGTAGAGAATATTTTTTCTAACATATCTTCATTAGTGATATTATCTCCACATAATTTCAATTTAGAAATGATTTTAAACATTGCAGAATTATATTCACTTACTGATTTAAAATCATGCAGCCGTAAATGTATCCAATCATAACAAGCTTTTGTGAGAATAACTATCTTTTGATGGTCATATCTCTCTTTCAAATTTTTCCAAAGAATAAGAGGATCTTTTATTGTGAGACACTAACTTTAACTCCTCATAGAGATGATGGCGAAAGAATATCATGGCCTTTGCCTTGTTTTGGCTAGGTGTTTCATTGCTATCTTTAATGGCGTCTCCAAGACCAATGGCATCAAGATGAATTTCGGCATCAAGGATCCATAACAAATAATTCTTATTCGTAATATCAAGTGCCACGAACTCAAGTTTGGCAAGATTTGTCATTGTATCTTCATTAAAAATATCAAAAAAATCATTAGAAATTTGGTTTATTATAATAAATATTAAATAAACATTCGGTCAAATTTAATACATAATTTTAAAATATTAATTTGACAAACATCTTTGTTATCCAATGATTAAGTTTGTTCACTAAAAAATAATAGCATATATTTAATATTAAAAAAAATCACATCTATAAATAAGCTATGACTAAATGCTCATCTAAATCTATATGACTAAATTAGATGAGAGAAAAGATGGTGGGGTTGGTTTGCGTGCGTCCCCACGAGTGTGAATGAGAGAATACTAGTTTTGTGATGAACCTTTAAATTTGGGACAAAGAGAGTGGTGGGATGGGAATAATAATAATAGTAAAAAAGGTCGAAAGTCAACAACAGTAATGCTAAATTGTTTAAAAAATAACAACTACAGCAACAATGTGCTGTACAAATTAAAAAACCTAAAAACCTGTGTCTAGCTGTGAAATAAAGAACATGCAACAATTCAAGGAGTATAGCTAAATGTAAACTAGTGCAATAAAATGAGCAGGTAGAGGTGAGACAAAAAATACAGAAAAGAAAAAAAAACCATTCACATATGAACACAAAAAGATGCTGTAAGTAAAAGTGAGAAGTGTAGTCTGACAAAATATTGCATAATAAACTAAAAGGGATGACACTAACTGTATTCAGATTAAGAGTATTTGTACATGCAACAGAGAGCTGAAAAAAATTCAATTTTATTTCTAAAAATGTTATACAAATTTAGAAATTATACCTTTTTGCTTCTTATCAACAAACTAGATATAATTATCTACTTCAAGACGAAAATAAGGAGTAATTCATGCTGATAACGTATTATAAAAGAATACTAATATTAAGAACAAAGATAATTAGAGAAAAAGAGAGCATTCTCATTGTATTTTTATATATATATCATTCTCTTTACAATACATCTATTTATATATAGGTACATGAACATCAATATTTGAAGGTTTCAAAACTTAAAGGTCATGAGTTTCAAAACTTAAAAGACATAAGAGTTTCAAAAGATCAAAGATTATAACAATAAAGATGGGAGGAATGAATCTAGACATCCATATATTATAATTTTATAACAAAATCAAATTTCTACTTTTAATTATGAGCTTAAAGGAGATACCCTCTAATGTATATACGTAATATACCATACGTACGCATGAAAATATCATGTAAAAATACGAGTAAAGTTAAATTTTTATTCAATTTAAAGATGTGTAACACTATTATTATAAATTGTAAAATAAGTATATTTTTTGATGACTAAAATTAATTAAACTTTCATTACTATAAATTCGATAATAAATATCATCAAATTATAAGAAAATTCACATGTTCAAATATTTTGTATATTTTTTAAATTTATACGAATAAATTTATCTAAAAAATTTAAAAATGGACATACTAAGCCTATAGGATATACTTATTATATATCCTTGGTATATCCCATTTTCACTTTTGGACATGTACCGTAAACTTTTGCACATGTATTGTAAATTCAGTTATATATATAGTTGAAAGTTGATGACTTGATATATAACTTTTGCATATGTACTGTAAATTTAGTTAAACTACAAGAATTGTTTACTGGAGTATGTTAGAAATAAAGTATGGGTCCCCATGAAATCATACAATACAAAATTAGAAAGAATTTGAAAGTGTTAATGCCAATATCCATTTACGCGCTTCAATCATCAAAGCGTGTTTAATTCTGCACAGAAACGGGTAAATACTAAAAGCTTGACGACTTGGGCCGCCTGGGGATAGCTCCGGTGTGAGAATAAGTACAGGCTGAATAAGGTTAACAATGGAGGCTTAATACTCTAGTGTTGGAAAATAATAATTTTGTATACATTAGAATCACGGTAAAACCTTGTATTTATAGTGATCTCACCACCTCCATAGAATCCTTCACCGTATTGGATTAGGGTTCCTCATTAAGTAAGATACCTTAATGGGAAAAAAATAGAATTCCCTTAAGGAAAGAAAGTTGGTTTAGCACTTGACACTTTCATTAAGGATTAGAAACCAAATATAATTAGGAATCCTCAACTCCTTGAAATACTCCAACTACCAAAACAGAATCCCACATGGGTTTAAACAATCTCATGTGGACTACAACCCGCCATACAAACCGGACCCAAACAATCATGGCCCAACATTGCCCCCAGTCTTCAGTTTAATGGAACATTTAATTGAAGAGTATTTCAAACAAGGCCCAATAATTGGTAATAAATGCAGCGAAGCCCAACAGCCTCCCAAAAAACTCAGCCTAACAAGTAAGGAGCCCATCCCCTCAACTTCTCCCATTTTTGCAATGATGACAAAACATTAATTGACCACCTCCAAGAAGCGCGCAAAATTGAAAAGTCATTTCACTTAAAAACCCACCTTTCCAAATCATACAAACCCCCATCATATCATTCAAATCCTCAGACTCCCATCTTTTCTCACTGCAACGATTTCTACTGAGAACAATTTAGAGTCTTCAACAATGGAAACTTCCCAGACTCTATCTTCCTCCACCACCACCAGCGATGAGCCCATCCGGGCCATCACCCTCTCATCAATCCCTTCCATACCCATCTCCATCGCCTCTACCACCACTAACAATGCAACTCCCACCGTTAGCTCCATAACAACCAACTCCACAACCACCACCATCACCACCACCAGATCTGCCACCCATACATATAGCTTATCCAAGGCAGAAGCAGAGTTTCAAAAAATGATTCAAGAATACTCTGATGAAAGCAAATTCCCAACTGCCAACACCCCATCCTAGATCATAAAAGCTGATCTAGTCACTATCCGAAAACACTACCACATTCCAGATACCTACCACCTAAGAGCCCCATCCATAACTAACCGAATGTACCACTGCCCAAATGGTTGAATCGCCATGCCTCTCACTCTTCTAGAAAAAGGAGTTAGACTACCATTACACGCCTTCGTTATTAACCTACTAGGGTTCCTAGGGGTCGACTTCAGCCAACTAGTACCAAACTCATACATTAACATCATCGCGCTCATTGCCTTTTGCCAAGAGGTCGGTGTTACCCACAATCGACTTTTTACTATCCTTATTCCAACTCGCCCGATCTCGAGAACCTGGATTTAGAGTTCTAGGCAAACAAACACTGAAGTCGAACCAAAAGATTGAGAAACTTTCTCTTATGGGTGCATCATCCACCAACAAAGGATGGCATAAAGACTGGTTTTATGTTAAGGGATCCGATATGGAACAACTCCCCAACTGGGCCTCGTTCAACCCCACAAATATCAACATCGGAGAGACTTCCCTAGACAGAGTGAAAGAGATTGTCTTGCACTGTTGAAGGCTAACGATAATTTATTCTGCATTATCTTAGTTATAATATTTTTTACTAGGCTAGTTGAGCTCACCCTTTGCTTTTATTGTTCTCTTTAGGAAATGAGAATATAGCTAGGACTAGTCGGGGAATGGACTGATGGTCCAAGCTGGTGGCTATAGTAGTCCTCACTATTCTATGAAATAGTGTGATAATAAATGTAATGAGGACTTCATTTGAGTTTGGATATTATCTACAAGACAATATTTGTGTTAAAACTCTTAGCTACGTTTTGTCGTATTGTATAAATGAAATTTGTATTTAAATTCTGTACCATGTATTTGGCGACTCATAATGGATTGTCTATACCTATTTTGGGGGTGTCACATGGCTAAAGTCCTGGAAAATCATCTGGAAACACGTCCGCAAAATCTCTAACAACCAGTATTTCCTCCAGCTTCGCACCCACCTTTCGAGTATCGAATATGTAGGCTAAATATCCCACACACCATTGTCTTAACAACTTCCTGGCCTGCATCATCGTCAAACAACTCTATTGTCTAGGCAACCTGCTACCGAAAAATACTACCTTTGAGTTCTTCGGAGTCATAAGGTTTACACACTTTCTTTGACAATCAATTATTGTACCATGATTAAACAACTAATCCATTCCTAGGATAACATCAAATTCCCCAAGTCAAATTGGAATTAAATCTACTGACATCACATGACCATTAATATTTACACGATAATTTCTATGTACAAACCTTACAGGAACCACTTCCCTATTCACAATTTCTATGTTTATACGGGATAGTCTAACTCTTTTGAATGCAAGTCTAACTTTCTAGCAAATTTTTCGGATATAAATGAACAAGTAGCACCCAATCAAATAATATATAGGCATTTAAATCATTGATCGAAATGATACCTGACACCACAACCTTGGATTACACTGCATCCTGCACTGTCATATTGAATGTATGAGAAGTTGGTCGGCTTGGCAGTGTTGGCCCAGTGATGGTCAGTTTGCCACTACTGATGTTATTTCCTCTACCTCCACTCGCCTCTCCTACTGCTTTCTTCGATCAATTATGAGCCAAATGATCCTTTGACCCGCAAGTAAAATATGTTCCCTTCTTTGGGTTAGGACAATTGTTGCTATGTGGCCCTCTAAATCACAATTAAAGCATACCCTTTTCCCCTTCAAATAAACACCTACATGGTTCTTTCCATAATTGGGACATGCCTCGACCTTCTTTTTCTAATTTCTCGCAATGATACTATCTTTCCACTTTCTTTTCTGAGCACTGCCACTATGGCTACCTCTTGCCTTATTCTCACTTTCACTCTTCTTCTTCTTTTACTCCTGATTATATTTTGTCAACACATTACTTCCCCTTTATGTGATGATCATCTTTTCCAGTACTGCTACGAACAAGTTCAGCTGAAACATTGAGACTCGACTATACAGCCAGAGTTTCAATCCCTGTTCAATTCTTCTCGCCTTCCCCTCATCAGTGTTAACCTAATAAGGTGAAACCTACCTAACTCGTTAAATTTAGCGGCATATTAGGGCATCGTCTTTGTTCCTTGCTTTAGTTTCAGAAACTGAACCTCCATCTGATTCTGCGAACTAGGCGGGAAATACGTTTCGAAAAAAACTTCCTTAAACCTTTCCCACAGAATTATTCCCTGACCACCTCTGCACTTGTTCGCCTACCACCAATAAATTGCCTCTGCCTTCAACATGAAAGTTGCGAAAGCAGTCTTCTGGTCTTCACCAACCCTAGCTACATCGAACTCTTTTTCTATCTCTATTATCCAGGTTTGAGCTTCAACCAAATTCATAGAACCTAAAAATTTTGGAAGTCCTACTGCCTTAAAGTCCTTAAAAGTCGGGACATGGGCCTGAGGTTGATTCGCAAGTGCTCCCACTAGAAAATTCACCAACTGCTGAACTGGAGTAGCGTCAGCTTCATTATTGTTCGTAGATCCCTCAGGGGTTTGTTGACATTGTTGTCTTCTTTGAGGTGACATCCTACTATTTAAAATTGCGCAATTAGATCATTATCCATTCACGTATTGAAACATTTAAGATTATCTTAAACACTGGTAGATAACACATAGTATAACCAATAAACTCATATATATATATATATATTATTTACATAACCATAACCATTATTTACATCATCTATCCTATAATAGCAAAATTTTAGGATTACATTATCATCATATCCCATTATTTATATCAACATTTGGGATTTACATCTTATTATAAAACTCATACTTATTTATTATATTATATTATTGTTTTTCTTAGAACCTAGTAGGACATTCAACGTCGCACAGCTTCATTGCGCTCATGCTCCATGATATGAATCATCGTCCATCACGTACCACAGACATTCCTCGAATTGCACCGAATAATAGAAAACTTGATCATGAGCTCTATTAATCACTGTATGGAAAGCGTACTCCATCTCATCCATCTTGGCCTTCTTTGATCGAACCTCGTCTTCAACATGATCTACGCATCTAGAAGCCTTCAACCACGCATCTTCATCTCTCGCACGCTTAGCTGACTCCTCTCTCAATTCATCCTGTGCAATCTCATTTTTAACTAACAACGGTCCTACTTGATACTTTGACTGTGCCAGCTTCTGCTCCAGCTCTATAGTTCGTGCAGTGATATCTTAAATCGTGGCATCTTTTTGCGCTAGCGGGACTTGACGCTCCACGGCTTGATCCTCTAACTCCTCAACCCTATCCTATAACTCTATATTATGATCATACACCTCATCAAACATCTCTACCTAATAGAGTTGAGTGGTATCTCTTCAGGATCCTCCTTCTCCTTCTCCTCTTCTTCATCCTCTGGATCAAACTCAAGCATATGGTCCGAACCTACCACAATAATTAATGGGGATGGCTCCCTCGGTACTAACTGCTCCCAGACTATATGGATGTCTTGGGACTCCTCCTCCCTAGCCTGGCTAGGTCCTCCTATATTAGTCATTCTGACACCAAATTTTTTTTAGTTTTAATTACTACTCGATACTACTCGCGAAGACATAAGTTTATTAACAATTACGCAAATAAATCATTTTATTATTTATCCTCAATAAATTTCCTTAATTCATTCCGTAGAACTTGATAGAAGTTTTATCACCACTATATTTTTAACTTTCTATAGTATATAGCCTAAGGTTCTGAAAGTAGTATGCACACAAGCCAATCATATTTGATGATAAAACATATACTTTGTAACAATCTTATTCATTTATTAATAAAAAGTATTAATTTATTAAAGACTTTTAATTATCTACATGATGCTTTGTTATAATATGTGATAAAAACATATTTTTAAGCAATGCTTTTAGAATAATAATGATGATCATTGTAATGAGATCTAAATTCTTAGAAAACTTAAAACTAAAATAATTCCCAATCGTTGGATTACTAAATTGGGGATTAGTGAATCCGGATAGATTGGTACATACGTTGCTTGCTCATTGGATGAGAATGATTTATCTCATGATCATTTGTGTGGAGACACTAAAGCAAGTATGTAGATGCTTATTGAAGAGAAAAAATTCACTGAACGTGACTCGCTAAGGAATACATAATGGAGTTTTACTTGCCTGTCAATAGGAATTCCTATAGTGATAGTAGTACAAGTAATCCTTAGACTTGAGATCATCATAGTATCTTGTATATAATAATTTATACTTTGACTTATTTCATGTCTTATATTTAATTGGGACATTGTATGGTGGAAGGATTGAATTGTACGGTAACTATTTACTCAAAGGTTCTTTTATGATTAATGTTGAAATCTATATTATCTGAAAAGTCGTTAATCGCTAGGAGACTTTATCCTTATTGTAGAATAAATATTATTTATTTAAATAAATTAATAGTTTAATTTATTTATTTAAATAAAATTAGAATTGTTCTAATTGATTTATTCACAACCGGTTTAATATGGAGAACCTAAATGGTCACACCATAAAAGGAAAAATAATTATTTAAGAAGTTAATGGCATAATTGTAATAATATGTTAAGTGTATTTAATTTAATCTATGGTGATAGAATAAATGAAATAGCTTAATATTTATTATTTAATATTTTGAAAATATTAAATATAAATTAATAATAGGAGTCTTATTAATATTATTACAATTATTATTATTTTAATTTCTAAAGGAGTTTGTGAATTAATTTAATATTAGTACTCTCATTTATTCCTAATAAGATTAGGAGGCAAATTAGTTAAAATAATTTAATTAATTATCCCTAATAAGATTAGGGAGCCTAATTAATTAAAGGATTGTAATTAATTATATAATACCCTATTTTAATTATATTAAAAGAAGTTAACTGATATCTTTATAAGAGGAGTCTTATATAAGTTATTAGTGTGTGATATAGAGGTGATTCCAATTGTTGGAGAGTACGCCCTTTTTCTATAGAGATAGAAAACTAGGATTTTGCAAAACATCCATCTTCTTGAATCTTTCTTCTTTCTTGGTGTATCACTTCTAGAGGCCAAATACTTGGGTGGCTAACATTGATCAAACGAAGGAATCAAATATGGTGGATTCAAGTTGAACGCGAAAATGATTTGGAGGTGAACTTGTACCTGAGGAAGCTCGAATCTTCAAGGGTATAATTCTTATTTTTCATCTTTTTGTTTAATTAATAATTTTGCATAAAGGATGATCTGGGTATATGGTTTGTAAAATTTTAAAACTCTATTTTACAATGCTTTCGCTTACTTGATGCAATTTGATTATATTCATGAATCTTACAAACCTAACAGTTGTATCAGAGCCAGACCTTTATGCAAATTATTAATTGTTTAGATTTGATATGTATGTTGATATGTGTTTAGAGAAAATTTTTTGCGCATAATTATTAGTATAAAATCATATTTTTGGAGAAAAAATTGCACAATTCGCGAACTGAAAAAATAGATTCTAGAGATTGGCTCTGCGTACGCTGATTAAGATAATCATGGTAATTGCAGCAAATACTTACTCTGTTTTTTTGAAGATGCCGACGTGGCGCCAGAGTGCCTCAAGTCGATTCTTTTATACGCGCCACACAACAGAAGTAAACTCAAGTGTTTTTTGATACTGATGATGTGGCACCGCAAGAAGACGACATCGGTTCACTAAATGCCACTCTCCAGAAACAAATATATATATTTTTTGATTTTTATTAAGATAAAAGGTTTATTTTAATTAAAATTAAATTAAATATTTTTTCAGTAATTCTAAATTAAAAATAAAGGAGTTTATTTTGATTTGGAAATGGATTAAAATAAAGTTGTTTATTTTAATTGGAATTAGAATCCACGTTTGTTTGAATAAAAGAGTTTATTCAAAAGTTTTATAATAACTTGAAATTGGATTTCACATTTGTTTGAATAAAAGAGTTTATTCAAAAGTTTTATATTAACTTAGAATTGGATTCCACGTTTGTTTGAATAAAAGAGTTTATTCACATATGGAAATAAATTCCATGTTTCCTAAAATAAAGGAGTTTAATTTTAATAAGGAGAATGATTCAACATATTTTATTTTTCCAACAGTTTTAAATTAAAATAAAAGAGTTTATTTTGATTGGAAATTTGATTAAAAATAAAGAAGTTTATTTTATTCAAAATTGGATAAAATAAAATAAAGAAATTTATTATGATTTTGATTAAAAATAAAGGAGTTTATTTTATTTCAAAATTGGATTTTATACTAATTAAAATTGCCCATTAAATCGATATCAATGTATATATTGAATGTTTATTATTCATTAGATGAATGTTATTTATTGTTGCATATGATGATGTGTATGATAATAAATGGGATTGATTATGGATTATTGACCAATGTGATTGTATTTTATTTTAGTTGGATGCATGAATGTATGAGTTTTATTAAATAGGGTCTGCGTACCTCGTCTTCTCTAATTTTTCTTAAAATATATTCTATCTCCTTCCTATGTACTTCCCCTTGACTGTTGATCAAGGTTTCTATTTATTTTAATAGTTTTGTAATAGGAATAGTTAGAATTAATTTTGAAGAATTGGAGATCAAAGAGCAATGAGCGCTTGAAGACCCATTTGTAATGGAGCCCGGGTTTAAATGTAAAAGTTATATTTAAATTTAATTCTTGCACCTTAGGTTTGACCTTCTGGTTCACTTGGCGGCTCTAGTGAACCAAATTAGAATAAAGCCCATAATCAATCCGGGTAGAATATAGTATTCTATATGTGCATGCTTATACTATATATATTATATATTATGCAAACATGCTTCGCATGTTAATTAATATGACGCATATTATATATATATATATATATGTGTGTGTGTGTGTGTGTGTGTGTGTGTGTGTGTGTGTGTGTGTGTGTGTGTGTGTGTGTGTGCATGCACGCTAAACAAGATGAGAGAAAATAATAACAAACCCCTCAAAGATTTTATATTAAGTCCTAAGTGTGACGCCCCCAAAATAGGTATACATCACCCATTCTGAGTCGCCAAATACATGATACAGAATACAAATACAAACTTAATTATGAAACTGTCATGTAACATAAGCTGAGAGTTTTAACACGAATATTGTCTTCTAGACAATATCCAAACTCAAATGGAGTCCTCATTACAATTATTATCATACTATTTCACAGAATAGTGAGGACTACTAAAGCAACCATCTGGACCATCATTCCTTTCTCAGACTAGTCCCAGCTATATTCTCATTTCCTGAAGAGAACAATGAAAGAAAATGGTGAGCTAAATTAGCCCAGTAAAGAAAATTATGACTAAGATAATGTAGAATAAATTATCTTTAGTCTTCAACAGTATAACACAGATAAAATATAATCGACAACAAGTTTAACTGCAGCAGAACAAACAATCCATTAGAAGAGTCAAGTAGAGCATGATATCTAGTCTCTTCTATTATTTAAAAGTTTATCATCAATTTTATCGTTGAGACTCAGCTTAATAAATAATCCACATCACTGAATTATTCATGCACTACGGGCCAAAGATATTCATTATTATCATATCCACGAATCATCTATGCACTACGGGCCAAGGATATTCGATATTATCACCAATGGTCATGATCATGCCAAACAATAATTCATCTTTGCACCATTGGCCGAAGAGAACGCATGGTCATGATCATACCAACAACTGTCCATCAATGCACTACGGGCCAATGAGGACTTTTACCACATCATTTGTAATATTACAGGTCATAATTATACTGATACATAATTCCTGGTCATAATCATACCAATCAACAGTCCATCTATGCAATACGGGCCAAGGATGACTTTCATCACAATATAAGCATGAGGATGATGACAATGATATAAGCATCAATCAAACGAAATCAAGGATAAATATTAAAGATTTAAATTCATCCAGAGTTTAAAAATGTCTAAATTGTTAACATGATAACTGCTTTGTGGAGTAAAATTCAAGAATAATATTGTATCAAAAATAATTTGGACAGAAAAGAAATCAATTTCTGTCATGAATAGTACCCCGGGTAAATAATACATGAGTGATTTCCTATTTCTGCTATATTAGTTTATATACTACCTTTTTTAACTCCACAAGATCTTTACTGTGAACCTATTAAGTAAATTTTTACTGGAGCTTTATTTAACAGAAGAATCGTGAAGCGTATGAGCCTTTTATTGAGAATGAAGTACCATTTGATGAGTACTGTCAATCCATGGAAAAGGATGGCACATGGGCAGGACATATGGAGATACAAGCTGCTTCCCTTGTTACTCATAGTAATATATGCATACACCAAGTAAGTCCTTTTATCCGCCTCCATTCATGTGTTCCTCATTTCAGCACTTTGACCATAATTCCATGATTGCAATGGCTATTCACAATGTAAGGTTCTGAAAGAACCTCAATTAGTTTTGCAATATGAAAAATATGTTTTATGCTCTATGGTTTATTTTCTAGACATTATATTTACATTTTATTCTTATCTAACAGAAAATGTCACCTCGCTGGTACATACAGAATTTTGATAACCGTGAAGCTCAGATGATTCATTTGTAAGTACACTAAGATTTTCATCTGGACCAATAGTTTATTATGGCATTGATGTGGAACTTTTGAGAAATAAATTTCCAAGAAAATGACACATAAGGTATATTATAGTGCCGTTAATGCATTATTATGTGAGAATAATAGAAATGGGGATAGAATATGCAAAGTAAATTGTGGTCTACCTCAAAAGTTTATTTGGCCCTGTTTTCATGGGTGCAGATGTGGCTTGTATATCATTCATAAACTATACTTGCTTATTCAAGATATATTCATCACTTATATCTGTCTTTTCAGCTGGAATCAAGCTTCTAGTTTTATCATTGTTGTATTTGGTTCCATTTCTATTTGTTGATAACTATTTTACTTGTATAACCTGATTATTATATTAGTTTCTTACTTTCTGCGGTTTGGGAAGCTTTATATTCTGAATATAACTTGCTGGTTAGTTTTTCAGGTCTTATCATGATGAGGAGCACTATAATAGTGTGCGATTAAAAGAAGACACTTGTTCTGGAGCTGCAAGACCTGTCACAATCAAGGTTGTTTTTTGGCTCGTCTCTTGCACCTTTGATTTGCATGTGCTTGTTCTTATTACAGTTTTGCGTTCCTATTTGCAATCTGAATATCTGATTGGTAGTAGAAGCCTAATAATTTGTACTAATCTGATAGGCCGATGTTGATATTTCCACAAAATCTCATCAGCTAAAGTTTCTGTCACCAAGTCTAAAGGGAAAGCTGATAAAAATATAATCCAAGCAGGATCCGTTAAAATGGTCATGGTTGGGAGTGGATGTGAAAATTACCAAAAGGCTGAACATGTGATAATTGTTTTAAAGAGTCACACTTTTTATCGTTACCTTTTCTAGGTATATGGTCTCACCAGTTACATGGATGCTGAAGTCTTTCGTCTAATGTGGATATACTTCCAGGTTTTGCTGTTGATGCCGCAATTTCATGAGATGCCGATTTAGCACTGCAACTGCTGAATGTTTTCTGAATAAGTGCCAAGGGAAGCTGAAACGTAAATATGACCTTGCTATAAATTTCTTATAAACTTCTTCTAAATTATTATAAACGTAAATGTTTTCTTATTGCTGAAATGGGACAAATCATTTCTTTCTCTATGTTATACTTCTACTATCTAAGGTTGCTGTCATTGTTGCCCTGCAAATCTTGTGATGATTGTCAATGGTTTGATTGTTTCAATTGTTACATGAGTCTAAATCAAGTTCAAGCAGATACATGTTTGTATTTAATGACAATTCATTAAATTGCTAACTTTTCTATTTTGTCCAGTACAATGTTTTTAATCTCTCCTATTATTCTTTGTAGGCGCAAGCAAAATACAAGACATATTTTATGGATAGTTTAATTAGGTAGTAGTTTAATTTTATGGATAGTTTGATATATTTTGTGGATGTAGTCAAATTCATAATTCAATATAGTAGTAATTATATTGAAAAGTGAATTTGAGATGTATGGATAGTTTGGTATTATTGGGATGTAAACGTATTGTATGGTATTAATATTTTTTGTAATTGGTATAATTTGAATTTGAGATGTATGAATAGTAATATTATTTTTAATTGGTATATTTTGAATGTTTGATATTGTGACACCCCCAAATTCGAGTACTTCATTCTCTCAAGATTTTGTGTTACTTAATCAAAACATTCATATCTAACTACCCAATCAAAATAAAATTGAATAATAAACCTTTCCAGAAAGGATTACATAAATAAAAATCTCTCAGGTTGTCTAACCTTTAAATACAATCATTCAAATGCGGAAAATAAATAAACTTCATTACAATCATTCAAGCTAAAGTCTGATAATAAAATATCAACATGATTACAAGTCTTCAATATTTGTTCATATTTCCCTTTTCCTTACTTGTGCTAGGTACATCGACCTTCTCAACTTTAGCTGTAAGGTTTATATAAGCAAGAGTGAGCAAACAAAGATCACTTGAAATAATAATGAATAAACTATACAACAATTGCCAAATAATATACTCAATAGAACTGAACAATATGTTCTATCAACATTTTGAAATATATAACTGAGGGTCCTAAGACCACGAAATATGTCCATAGTTGTAAGTAATCTTTCAACTTAAACTTTAACAGTCATAAGACTATAGGGACTCCACGTACTTAAGGGAATCAACCCTTCGTACAATGTATTGTGCACAAATATTTCAACGCTATGCGTAAATTATCCCATAATAATAGGGTTGTTCATCTCAGCATTTAGATCACGAGTCCGCACCAAAGTAAGTTTGGTTTGGATAAGTTTCAAGGTAATTTGGAATTCAACGAACATCAACTACGGAGTAGAAAAAATAAAAATGTAATAACTTTATGTTATGAAATAAATCATAACGGAATCAACATTGTATACTAAGGTCATGCTTTAGCAATAATATAAGAGCATAAACATTGAATAATTATAACATACCTTGCTTGAACAATATTAAGCCAAGATTCTTTATAAAATTCATAATTAATTTAATTTTAACATAGATTATCATTAAACAATACCATATATATATATATATATATATATATATGTATATATATTTAAAAAATTCTTTTGATCGTAATTAAATATTATAATACATGTTAAATCAACAATTATATATTATATATATATAATTATATTATAATAAATACATAATAATTAATATAAAAAAACAATTTAAAAATATATATAATTGAAACAACAATAATATATATATATATATATATATATTATATAAACATATAAAATCTTGAATTATACATTTTTTTGATCATAATTATTATATAATTATATTGCTCATCATACAATATTATATATATATATTATCTATATATATTAAACTTATATAATATAATATTTATCAATAAAATATGAAAAATAACATATAAAACTTAGAATATTTATAACATAATTATTACATATTAATTTACTAAATATTATATTATAAGAATTTTTGCTTTATTCTAAATTATTTAATTATAAAATTTAAATTTATCATAATTATATTAGATTTAAATTAATATTATATATTCCTCAATTATAACTAAATTATTAATTTTTTTTATATTTTTATAATTAATTATTATATATTATATCATTTAATTAATTTAATTAAATTATAATTCATTACTTTAACAAATTCATAATATATTTATTATTTTATTTATAATTAAACTTTTATAATTTTATTAATAATAATAATATAGTCACACATATTATTAAATTTTTAATTAATTTAATTCATTAATAACAATTAATATTATTTAAATTCACATAAAATTAAAAAAATAATTTTATATATATATTATTTTTAATTAATTAAATTATTATAATATAAAATTGATTTTTATTAAATTTTTTATTTATTATATATTTTAATATATATATAATTAGACTATTAAAATCATAATCAAAAACAATTAAAAAAAAACTAAATTTCAGAAAAATATTTATTTTTATAATAATTTTAAATTATTAATAATGATTAATGAACATAATTTTTTTATTAGTTTATGCATTGATTAATATATAAATTATAATTTCTAAATTGATTTAATTCTTATTATGGATCTGTTTGGGTTTAAATTCTTTGAATTGTTCTATTTCATGGTTTTTGTGATCTACACAATCTACTAAATAATTATATAATTGATAATGTTTAAAATTATAAATTAAAATTAGATTGTTACATTCTTTCCTTAAATTATGTCACTAGAATCATTTCAGATAAATCATTCTTAATTCTTTTATTTAGTATATGATCATAAATTAAACAAATAGCTAATTATTCTTCATTTGTTTGGTTATCTTGACATTGTGGATTATGAAAGTATGTATTATTTCTTTCTGAATTCTTGATTAAATCTCTTATAAAGTCTTTATCAAATTTGGTTATACTGATCATTATGTCATTTATTGAATTAAAATGAATTATGAGCGTTTTAATATTATGATATATTAAATTCTCTTTAACACTTTGAAGGTAATAAATTAAAGATGATTCTTATTTAAATGAATTTTTTTAAGAAATTTTTTTACATTTCTAAAGAATATTTTGGTGTTGATCGGATATTTTTCTTATAATCTTGGTAAATATAAATTAGTTTAAATTAGCATTTGTTGACATTCCTCCTAATATTGGCACTTCGTAAATATTAATTTACAATAATGGTGAAATTTATTATTTTTTAAATTAATTTAGATAATGTTATATTTTAAAATTATATTCTTAGATATCTTTAATTGTCTGGATTGTTCATTTATTAATTTTTTATGATATAATATTTTATTATGTTAATTCTTGTAGTCTCTTAGAAGTTTGATTATCTCTATCACAATTTAATAATCTAAAAATTCTTTAATATTATAATTTCTTTTATTAAATTCTTTGATTAACATCCACTATCTTATATTCGTATCTTAAATTAAGATATTACAAAATCTGATTCCCATTGTATTTCCAATGAAATAATTAACTCTTTGATTAATACTCTTTCGTATCACATTTCAAATTATTCTCTTTGTTTCACAAATTCTCTTGATACATTCTTTGGTTTAATATCTTGAGTTATGAATCAAGATTTTTCTTTAAAATAAAATCTAAACCGATTCTTTTTCGAATCTTTTTTCTTGTATATTTCCTTAACTACCTACCACTTTTTTTTCCATTCTTCATCTTTGAATTGATTTTTTCGCAAAGTTGACTAGCTTCCATCTAACAAATCTTTCTTTATTTATTTGAAAATTTGATTTCAGTTTATTAAAATGAAACTAGTTGGTTTTCATACTTCTCTTTATCAGCATCCACACTTTGCATGATATCTTTATAATCTTTATCAATTTATATCTCTTTGTAGCGTGGCGTTCTTGTGAAATATCTTTAGATCTTATAGTGCATGTATAGCACTTTTCTCCCAGGGATAATGTCTCCATATTTTTAAAATCTTGAATCTCTAAATCCTTGAGGCGATTTGCTACCATGGAAAACTACCTTTGACGAAGTCATAAGGTTTACACACTTCTTTTGGCAATCAATTATCACTCTATAATTGAACAACCAATCCATTCCCAATATAACATCAAACTCTCCAAGTTTTATCGGGATTAAATCTACTTTCATAACATTTCCCTTTATATTCACCCTACAATTCTTGTACACGAACCTAACATGAATCACTTCCCTATTCGCAATTTCTATGTTTAAAGGGAAATTCAATTCTTCACTAGGTAATCCTAACCTCTTAGCAAATTCATCAGATATAAATGAGCAAGTAGCACCCGAATCAAATAATAAATAAGCATCAATATCATTGATTGGGATAATACCTGACACCACATCTTTTGATCGCACTGCATCTTACACCGTCATATTGAAGGTTCTGGCTGTGGGTCTGTTGGATGACATTGGTCCCGCAATGGTCAAGGTACCTCCACTGCTACCTCCCTTGTTTCCCGATGTCTCTTCAGCTTTCTTCTTAGGGCACTCACGAACAAAATGATCATTTGATCCACACGTGTAGCAAACATTCTTCTTGGGTTGATTACAATTTGGGGCAATGTGACCCTCCTGGCCACAGTTAAAGCATACATGCTTCCCCTTTAAGCACACACCCATGTGAAACTTCCCGCACGTAGCACATGCTTCGAACTTCTTCTGCTGCTGATTACCCTGTTGGTTTGCTGAACCCACATTTCCATTCCATTTCCTCTTCAGGTTATTGCTACCATTTCCACTATTACCACCACCATTCTTAACTTTGCCCTCATTCTTCTTCTTTCTTTGCTCTTGGTTGTGCTTTGTTAGAGCCTCACCTCCACTCTCAGCGAGAATTGCCTTCTCAAGCACCGCTGCGAATGTCTTCAGCTGGAACAGGGAGACCCTACTGTACAACCAGGGTTTCAGTCCTTATTCAAATCTCCTCGCCTTGCGCTCATCTGTGTTGACTTGATATGGCGCAAACCTCGCCAACTCGTTAAATTTTGTTGTATACTCCGATACCGACATTGATCTCTGCTTCAGTTCCAGAAACCGTACCTCCATTTGATTCTTCGAACTCTCTAAGAAATAGGTCTCGAAGAATATCTCCTTAAACCTATCCCATGTCATCACCCCTTGTCCTCCTCGAGTTTTATTGGCCTGCCACCAATAACTTGCCTCTGTTTTCAATATGAATGTTGCCAAAGCAGTCTTCTGACTCTCCCATACTTTCGCAACATCGAACACTTTCTCTATCTCCATGATCTAGGTCTATGCCTCAACTGAATTCATGGACCCATGAAACTCTGGTGGTCAAACCGCCTTGAAATCCTTAAAAGTTATAGCTTGATTCTGCGGTTGATTCTGCAATGCACCCGTCAGTAACATCACTAGCTGCTGAACTGGGTTAGCCTCAACATTATCGTTATTGGTAGTTCCCTTAGTGGTTCTTTGTCGTGGTTGATGTCTTGGAGGCATTTTCTGTTAAAATACACTCATTAGATTCTTACTCAACTCCTTTAAGTATTTTCTACTTAACTTGCACTCCATAAAAGAAATCATCATATAACACATAACACTTTGAATAAAATAAAATAATAACTTTTATTCACTCATAATCTTTCTGAAAATATAAGAACAATAGCATCACTGCTATTTACATTACTTTCCTGAACTACTAAAGTTTCAGGACAACAACATCATCATATCCCATCGATTACATATCACTAGGGATTTACATATTATTTAACATTTTATTAATCGCATATCAGGTACATTCCCTATGATGTCCTACTAAGATACTGCGTAGCCTTACGACGCTCTTCCTCCATGATTTGAAACATTGTTCTGCGGTCTAATATAAATGATGGCAACGTCTCGAACTGAATCGGATAACCCATGACCCGATCCTGAGCTCGATTAATCACGGTATTGAATACTTTATCCATCTCCTCCATCTTTATCCTCTTTGCTTGTGCGTCTCTCTTTGCTATTCTGGCTCGTTGATAAGCTTCCTCGTATGCATCTTCGGCTCTTTCCCTCTTAGTAGATTCCTTTTTCAACTTGTTCTTTAACTCTGCAATCTCCGCTGTCATTTGTTCATTCTCTTCTTCAATGTGGACCAGCTTTTCTTCAACATTATTCAGACGTTCCTCTAGATCCTGGATCTCGTCATCCTTCTGTGCCATTGAGATCTATTGTTCAGCTACTATCTCTCTCAACTCCTCGACGCTATCCTGAAGTTCTACATTTCGGTCGTATACTTCGTCGTACATATGGGCAGCGATCGAGTTAAGTGTAATCTCTTCCTCCTCGTCCTCCTAATCCTCATTCGACTGTGGCAGCTCCTCAGGGTCTTCCTTATCCATCTCTATCTCATCATCCTCATCAGGTAACCCCTCCTGCTCAACTACTGTGACCAACAGAGACGATTCTTGTGGCAGTAGTTGTTCCCAAACCACCTGAATATCTCAAGGCTCCTCCTTTCTAGGCATCTGGGACCCTTCCTCCCTAACATGACTGGATTCTCCTACATTAGCCATCCTGACAACAAAATTTTAAGTTTTAATTACTAATCATTACTACTCGACACTCACGAGCACATAAGTTGTAATCACATAAGCACATAAGTGTTTTGTTACCTCTTCCCTAAAACCCGATAAGAGTTTATCACCACTATCTTTTCAAAGGTTACTTCCTAAGGCTTTTCCCCACCTAAGGTTCATAACCTAAAGCTTTGATACCAACCTGTGATACCCCCAAATTTAGTACTTCATACTCTTAAGATTTGGTGTTCACTTAATCAAAACATTCATATCTAACTACCTAATCAAAATAAAATTGAATAATAAACCTTCCCAGAAAGGATTACATACATAAAAATCTCCCAGGTTGTCTAACATTTAAATACAATCATTCAAATGCGGAAAATAAATAAACTTCATTACAATCATTCAAACTAAAGTCTGATAATAAAATATCAACATGATTACAAGTCTTCAATATTTGTTCATTTTTCCCTTTCCCTTACTAGTGCTAGGTACATCGACCTTCTCAACTTTAGCTGTAAGGTTTATATAAGCAAGAGTGAGCAAACAAAGCTCTCTTGAAATAATAATGAATAAATTTTACAACAATTGCCAAAGAATATACTCAATAGAACTGAAAAATATGTTCTATCAACATTCTGAAATATATAACTGAGGGTCCTAAGACCACGAACTATGTCCATAGTTGTAAGTAATCTTTCAACTTAAACTTTAATAGTTATAAGACTATAGGGACTCCACGTACTTAGGGGGATCAGCCCTTCGTACAATGTATTGTGCACAAACATTTCAACGCTATGCGTAAATTATCCCCTAATAATAGGGTTGTTCATCTCAACATTTAGATTACGAGTCCGTACCAAAGTAAGTTTGGTTTGGATAAGTTTCAAGGTAATTTAGAATTCAACGAACATCAACTACGGAGTAGTTGAATAAAAAGGTAATAACTTTATGTTATGAAATAAATCATAACGGAATCAACATTGTATACTAAGGTCATGCTTTAGGAATAATCTAAGAGCATAAACATTGAATAATTATAACATACCTTGCTTGAACAATATTAAGCCAAGGTTATTTAGAATTGAGTACTAAGCATGCATAACAAATAGTAAATTGAATGATGAAACTGTTCAACATTAGTATATCAGAATATATAAACTTGCACGCTAAATAACAAGTTAAATACGAGAATAACTTGCTCAATATAAAAATAAAGTTTAGAAAACTTGCATCATCATAAACAAACTAGATACAAGAAACTTGCGTAATTATAATTGAGATAGGATAAGTAAACTTGTACAATAATAACCATAGAACTAGCTGAACGAAAGTGTAGAGTTAGAAAACTTGCATAATGTAATCGGACAAGAAATAATAACTTGCTCAATATAAACAAACTAGCTCAACGAAAGTGTAAGCTAGCACAATGTAACAATAGATTTAGAGAACTTTCAAAATCATAAATAAACTAACTCAACGAAAGTGTGGAGATAGAAAACTTGCCTTGCTTATAGGCTAAACCGTAACAATTCAATTCATAATATCCTAATCATATGCCATTAGGACACAATTAGCCACTACTTATAATACATATCTATTTCATGTATGGTTTGATGTTTAATCACATAATTAAGTTATATCGATTAAAATAATAAAAACACTCGTTAAGTGTTAATTGTATGCTCATTAATAGTACTATAATATCATAATAATAAATTTACATGTTAAACAATCATCATATTGCATTCCATTAACAACTACAGACTTTTGTGTAAGACAAAAGTCATTTAAGATTTTTTCTACAAAAACCCATGGCGACGGTTTCTTATTGCTATATTGCGAATACGCGCGACATTAAAACTCCAAGATCATGCGCAAGGAGGACTACGCCAGAAGCGGTCTTTGCCATGCGAGATAGTCATCATGGCGGGAATTGGGGTTGAGGCACTGAACTTAGCGCTGAGGCTCCAAGCTTACAGAACACAAACAAAGAACAAAACAAAGCTACTGTATCTTAATTTCTAACACCAATTAACATGCATAATCCATGTAAAGTAAACATAAATATTACCAAACATACATATACCAATTTAAAACAATTAAACAAAATTTTTAAAAAACTTAAATCCTTGAAAACACTGTTTTTAAACCAACAAAACTCCATTTTTTTGATATTTCTTGACACAGTGAACACTGTAATCATAATGATACAACAATTTGATTCCTTTGAACTAAGGACTCTTTATTTCATACCCAATTAACAATTCATAGTTCAATTTTTACAATTTGTATACACTTTAACCATTAAATTTGTTACTGTCATAAGCCATGTATAAGAACATACATTGAAAAACAGTTTCCCATTCTTTTAAACGAAATTAACATACAATTCTTTGTCTAAACATAAACTTCTAGCATTACAACTACTTCCAACTGCAACAATTCAGTTGTAAAGAAAAATTGAAAAAATAGAATTCATAGAACATAAAATTGAAACTCACGCCGTTAAAATACATATATATATATATATATATATATATATATATATATATTCACCAAAAAAACCAATTTCTTCCTTTTTGGATCGTAATTCATACAATCACATACATGTATATGCTCATCATACAATCACCTATATATATATATATATATATATATATATATAGTTATAACATTACATATACACATAATTTCATAATCAACTATAAAAATATGAATTATAGAGATTATACTATAAACACAATGAACCTCCAAAACAAGAACACATAGAATAAGGAATTATACTATAAAACATATATGTTAAGATTATATAACATACCTTTAATTTGCTCAGATAATCCTTGTTAATTACTGAGAATAGCTTGAAGAACTCGGAAATTTCTCTTGCTTTTCTCTCTCAGACTCTCTCTCAAACCTCTGACGATCTTTTCTTCTTTTCTTTTCTTAGACTTAAACCAATTACACTATACGTAAAATAAAAATCAAACCAACGTACGATTTTAAAACGTCTAAAAACCGACGTCTACTAATTGCCCTTAATAAATTATCGGTTACCAGAAATTATTATATATTATTTATATTTTGTTTATTTAATTTATATTATTATAATTCAAAATTCAAAAGAAATCCAAAAGACATAAGGTTTTGTTTGGCAAAAACTCTTTAAAAATTAAAGACTTAATATATTTAAGCTTTGTTTGGCAAAACTAAATTAAACTCCTTTAATTTATTTTAATAACTCCTTTATAGTATAGTTATTTGTCACACTTTATTTAATTAAATTTTCATACTTAATTTAATTAATTCTAATAACTATTTATTAGATTAATTCACCCCATAAATCAATACAGCATAATTATAATTTTCTTTGTAATTGTAATTTTATTTAATCAACTAACACATCATTTTAATTACAAATTCAAATTAAAATATTATTATAATAATTCATTTAATCATTACAAACTCTCTAACTTAATTATTAAATTAAATTAGAATACTATATCATAATAATTAATTTCCTTAATTATTTACTTAACAAATAATTAACCAAATCGAATCAAATTTGAACAATTATTTATTCAACAATAAACACATGCATTAAATATTTATATAATTCAATAAATATTTTAAAATTATAAATTAAAATTTTGGATAGTTACATCCTTCCCTCCTTACTAGGATTCTATCCCCAGAATCACAACTCAAATAAATCATTCGTCACAGATACATTTTGGCTTTAAATAGATGACACATTTCTAAACGTTTTATAATTGTGTTTAAACGTTGTCTGTTGTTGCTTGCTAAGGTAGAGATCCAAAAACAGTTGTTATATGCATGTATTACAACATTTTTAAGTCAAACTACAACGTTTTAAAAACGTTGTATAAAGGGTGTCAAATAGATGACACCTTTTAAACATTGTATAAATGTGTCTAAACGTTGTCTGATGTATCAAATTACAACATTTTAAGCTAGAAAACGTTGTGGAATCATACCATCTACAACGTTTTCAAGCATCCAATGATTTGTGGAAAATAAATATACAACGTTTTTAAGAAAAAAACGTTGTAAATGTGACAAACCACAACGTTTTAAAAACATTGTATAAAGGGTGTCAAATAGATGACACCCTTAACCACGACGTTTCTGGGATACAAACTACAACATTTTTTACGCGTTATCTATTTACTGTTTTGTAGTAGTGTGCAGAAAAATACAAGCCCATCTATAAATTAGTGTATATGCAAGCTATCAAGTCCAACATGGCATCTCTCTCAGAAGAAGGAGGTGACGCTGTGAGCTCCTGCCTAAGGGTATCTACACGAGCTAACAAATCCACAGCCAACTGCATGGTGACACTGTGCTCATCAATATACGTGCTCATCTATGCAACAATAGCAGTAGTATGGGACCTCACTGCAGTACTATTTGTAACGGCTACATCCCAGGCAGATATAATGCCATTCTGCTCAACAATCAATGCATCTCTAGATGATCTAGCCTCATTACGCTCAGCAATAGTGGTGTCTCTATAAGCTAAAGCATCATCTCTTTCCAATAAAGCGACATCTCTCCCTGCAAGAGCTGTCAACATCAAGGCCCTAGCCTAATCTCTCTCAAATGTCATCGATGCGTGCTCGCTTCTAAATACTCACGAATGTGGGTCACGATGAGCGATTATCTCGAGAATCAACAAGAGCTGTTGTCAAACTAGTAAACAGCTCCTCCTCGGCAGGAGAATCAATGTCCTCTATATGTTCTCCACCATCAGAATCAATCCCCGACACTGTGTATACAACTGCATCCGATGCAGTCTCTGTCTCCATCCATGTGGAATACTCTACTGAACAGCTCGGATGGCTAACAGAAAACTCAGCTAACTCAAGTTGATCCCAACAGGCATACACCCTGGATCTGTCCTCTGTTGACAAATGGCGAGAAGCCAAACGCTGACCTAATGCTCCCTTAAAAGGATGGACGTCCTGAAATTGGTCAAACTGTGACATCACAGCCAGTGGGTGTTAAGTAGTAATGCCCCTTAAACCAGCCAGAGGGAGATAATCCATGCCAGGTGAATGAGTAATGAAGCTATAGGGTGAACTGATCCCTGTACACGACAAAATGTCAAACGGATCTCCGATCCATGCCAAGAACACCGAACAAGATGTAGCGTCTATACACTCTGCTGGCTGAAAGGAGTAAGACATGGCTATCTCATGGAAAAAGTAGTACCCATGTCGTCAAAAGGTGCCAATCGATCTTAAGTGTGACATGAACCACACGTATAACATGATCGAACTGCCTATAAATACCCCTGCAGGATAGGTGTGGCAATATGTGGCTAACCTCAACATCTATGTTACAATCATCGGTACAATGGTATGACCCTCCCTGAGAGCTCTCACTGCCATGACAACACCGATATCCAGCTCATCCATATATAGTGGCATGTACATATAAGCCACTATGCACATCATGAGTACATCTACTCTGGCAACACGCCACTGATCCTCCAACGTGGTGAAATCCCCGGAGTGCCGTAGATAACTGTCCACTGAGCCAAATCTGTTTATCAAAAAATGCTGGGACACCACATGGCCGGATGTAATCTCATCTTGTACTACTCTACGTCTCAGCCCGATGAGGGTCATGAACTGCCGGCTCATGTCGCCGATAGCCATCCGAGTGCAAGGCCTGTCCAATGGCAATGTCGTCAACCGCTCATACTCCTCTAAGGTGGGAGTCAACTCATGGGTCCCAAACTGGAAAACCTGCCTCTCCGGTATCCAATGCTCTAGCATACCATCTACAAAGCCCAGAGGAACCTGGAACATCAGGAGGGTTATGGAATGCTATAATAACTGATCTACGGTCACCCAATCTGGAGGTGACAAACTATCATACCATGACCTTAGAGGGGAGGCTACCAATACTGGTGGGGTGTGATCAATGCAGCTGACTGTCGAAGAAGACATCTATATGGGCTGTATCATAAGACCATCCAGGGGTCAATACTAAATATCTCTAGACATACATATGCATAACATTATACATGCATGGTTAACAATAGATGGCAATATGATGTAGGGAATGAAAAACAATACATACATTCCTAAGTACATCATCATCTAATACATCATCTCTGTATAGCTAAAAATATAGGGAAATGGGGCACAGACGCCCAACAACTAAAAGAGACCTATCAAAAGATATAGCGAGAATGGGGCACAGCCACCCAGTATCTAACAGAGGCCTATCAAGAAATATAGCAAGAATACACATTAGAAGAAGACAATGGTGTCAATGTCTACATCATCAATCCTGTCCACCTGATGTAACTCCTCCTATGTCACTAGATCTTTATCAAGAGGGATGCCAGGCCTATAAAATGGAGGATCTGTACCGGTAAAACCATATGGGTCACCTGAAGGGCCATCCCTAGAGTTGGAAGGATCAAAAGTATCTGCCTCTGAAGGATCTCTACCCAAATGCCGGATAAAAAAATATGCCAGGTCAAACTGTCAATCTATGCAAATGAGTTAGATCTCGACACAGGCTATCCAATCAGTCATCATCACGGATCTAGGAACCATATCCCCCATGAACTGAGTGGCGCGGGTCTGGGCTCCGATGGTACGAGGGGATCATTAGCGATGGAACATATCCTGAGTATACGGACCCTCTAACAATGTAAAGCCATCAACGCCCATCAATGGGATATCACAGACAGGTGACTACGACACAGGCCAATAACGCCTAGAAGGAGGCAAGATCGGTACACGAATCTCCCCTCTGGAACTCTTAATAGGACGCTCTCCCAAATAGAGCTCCCATCCTCCATCTGTGAAGAGAGGAATCCTATGTGTGGATATCATGTACTCGACACCAGTTGGGTACCCATCCTCAAACCCAA
Source organism: Panax ginseng (assembly GCA_020205605.1). Lineage (NCBI taxonomy): Eukaryota > Viridiplantae > Streptophyta > Magnoliopsida > Apiales > Araliaceae > Panax > Panax ginseng. The sequence goes on from CM035137.1 coordinate 62,693,256, forward strand.
CGGTCAAATGTTCCCCAGAATAGGGAATCCAAGTGATGGCATCAGCTATCAACAACTCCAACTGTAGACGATAATGGGTGAAACCCTCAGCTACAAGAACCTCCGCCAATATGGAGTGATGCCATCGCCATCCTCGTGGATAGGTATCTAAACCTAACACACTCATAGGACGCAAGCATAAGAGCCTCTCATAGGCCCAAAACTTCCAACACAAAGGCAAACATCTGCTGTCAGTCAACACTCTTAACATTTACATAGGAAATCACAAGAGAAATACTCACCAGTAAAAATGGGTAAATTCCTAGCCAAGCCTCCGTCAAGCCCTGCGGACGCATGTGCATGCCTTTGAGGAAATAGGCAAAGTTATAGGAACCCCAGTCATACTCTCCAACGCCCTGAGATAACCCCAGGGACAAAGACATGGGAGGATGGAAAAGAACGCGTTGAAGCCCCAGCCATACACAATTGCTCGATAATCAGGAGGCAGAGCCTGATATACAGAGTGAATGCTGAACCAGTTCCCTTGAGGCTGCGTAAAGACGAGAACCTACATCACAAAGCAAATCAACATCAGAATCTTTACTCCTAGTCAATAGGAAAAAAGGAAGATCAAATCCAGCTTGTACCTCATTTGCATGCAAGTAAATCGAGGGGTGTCGACTCAAATCACCCAGAAGCTCTGGGATCATCACCTGAATGCCTAGGAAATTCGTACGGGGAACATGAGCAGCAGAAGTGGGGTTCGCAACTCGTACATCATCCTCTTCATCCTCAACATCCAGTACATCAACCCGGATAGAACGGATCACCGCCTCCGCCAAACGACGAGGCTGTTTAACTGAACGGGGTCGAGGCACATCAGAAGCCCTCCTCCGCACACCTGAAGTGGTCTTGCGGGAACTACTCGGTTGATTCGGATCCATATAGCTGGACAAAAGTCTCCAAATCATCTCAGAAAGGGCGTGGTAAACTCTAAGTTGGAGCTTTTTAAAAGCATTTTATAACTATATGCATGCATGCATCACTTTAACATATGCCTATAGTAGAGTTAAAATGCATGACTACCCAATGCCTACATTTTGGAAATTTTTTCCAGAGTCTCCTTTGTAAATAGGACTATCCATATGCACATAGGCATGACTAGGTGGTCATTTAGTAGCGCACCTACTCACAGTCATAAACATCTTATATGCATAACATTATTAAAGTCATAATCCGTAAGGGTAGTCTAATTACCAGGATTACTTTGCTTTGCAACCTTTGCTCATTTGTCCTCAAATAAGATAAGAAATAGTAGAAAAAGGTGTCAATTTGACTGTTTCAAAAGTTAAATTTTTTCATATCATTATGTTCAGCATGATTAAATACTAACATTTACTATGTTGAATATTTTTTATCAAGTCATATGAGCATGCATATTCACTACTATTTGTTTAAAAGCATTTCATGTGATAACTCATTTTTCAACGGATAAAAACTGGAAAAGAAGACATGCATACGTTACCGGGATAGTGTAGAACACTTGTACGGTGATAGATTTTGCAGAAAACCGCCCGAACTCAGCAGATCTGAAGAAGAGCTCTCAGATTCTCTGTGTGGCGCAACTTGAAAATGACTTATGAAAGTAACAAGTGCCTTAAAGCCACCCATGGCTGGCCCCAGGTGTACCTGCGGCTCCCCTGGGTGGGGCCCACCCCTCCGGCTCGGTCCCATTTGAGTTACAAAGGAGGTCTCATAAGTTGAAAAAGTCAAATCAGGAAAAAAGATGCTACGCGATTTAGCGGAAAAGCCTGAAATACTGGTTTTTAGAGACTAAATTGTGGGACTGCATATCACTCATTGGTATTCACCCAGACGTAGGGTTTACTATATCGATGATCACAACTATTGCAAACTACACTCGGCAATACCTCACGAAGGTCCTATGCCATCAGTCCGGGTTATAACTCCAAAACACATCCCCCTGGTGGAAACTTTATCCAATTCATCCGTTGATGCACACATCAATGAAGGTCGAGCAACCTTGACGACATTCAGTCATTAGCAAGTAAATCCAGCAAAGCATCGAAAGGTATCAGATGATCTCATCCATTAATGCACACATCAACAAAGGTTAAGCAGCCTTGATGTTATCCCCCAACAGGGATCTCATCTGTTGATGTACATTTTAGCCAGGGTCAGGTAGCCCTGGCAACATAAACTATTGGCAGTAACTCAAATAAAATAGTGGAAGGGCCTGACGATGCAAACTAGGAAGAACATCCTCATCGGGGAGGACTGATAAGTGGATTTTATATACACTTATCCGGTATATTTTACTTGAATTAGTTGCTTATATTTATGTGTCTTAGTTACTTTTCATGCATTTTGTGTTTATTTTGTAGGTTATACGTTTGGGAGCGGTGTGAGCGACTATTGGTAAGGAAAAACAAAGAAAACACAAAGAAAAGAAAACCGAACATCATTTGGGCTTTCATGTTTACTTCATGTTCTTGGTTTGGAACTTAGCTTACATTGTAGAGCATCGTCTTAGCTTTTCGAAATATTTTGAATCATTCCAATCGGAGTTCGGATGCAAGAGTTATGATCATTGTACCAACGGACGTCGAATGTCATTGTTTTGGGTGGTCATTTTCATAGCAGTCACTTCCAGCTCAATTTCAACCTTCATCCGGCCCGAATTTCTCAATCCTCAAAGAATGAAAGTTGTAGATCTTGTCGATATCTTCGATTTAATAGGTGGAAGGCCCCGTAACTCCTCCAGGATTAAAAGTTTTGGCCGTTTTACCAGAGGACGCCAGGATGAAAAATGTACCCCACGGGCGGGCCCTCATAAGCCTAAATCCCCGCCGGGGTGGGGGTACACGTTAAGAAGACGTTTTTTGGCCAAATTTGAGTTCGGGAAGGATTGTTTCGATCCAGTTAACTCAAGGACTTCCAAGAGGACATAAAGACATGTAAAAAGGCTTATAAAAGGAGGGGAATAATAAGGATTAGAGGGATATATTAGTAGATTAGAGGAGAGAGAGCATTCCATTAGATTAGATTAGAGTAAATTAGATTAAAACACTAGTTCTAAATAGTTTTGGAGATTGAAGCAACTTGTAGACCATTGAAGATCAAGAGCAGGAGCTTGAGGAAGATGAAGATTTGCTGACAACAGATTTACTCTTTACTTTACTCTTATTCTTATCTTTTAATGTGTTTTCAATTGTGGATTCTTAGTTTTAATTCAATGAACTAATTCTTTGTTTGAGATTACAATGGATCTTATTGTGTAGTTTATTTTAATATGCTTCACTATCAATTATTATGTTCTATTATGAGGATTGTCTATATTGATTTGAGCTTTAATCTATGAATTGCCTGATCAACAATTCTTTGTGGAGTTGGATGGAATCGAGAGAGGATATTCAAATCTAGACCTAGTTAATATAGCATGTGTTCAGGATTTTGTTAGTAGCTTAAACTTGATTCGTGTTAAGGTAGAGATATGCTTGACGCCGCATGTAATCGGATAGAGAACTTATTCTTCAACTTTCTTCAATTGTAATTCACATAGAGATATAGTGGGTTAGTTGATTAAGGTGTTTAACGGATTTCTATCTTGATTGTGGATTGACATTAATACGGTATTAGTGCATCGAGAGGTGGTTAATACTACGTTCGTGTTCTTGATTAACAATTCGGGATAGAGAATAATTGATGAGAAGTGTGTTAACTTAAATGAAGCAATAAGTGAAGTTGTGATCTTAAATCTCCATAGTCTTAATTTAATTAGTGGAATTTAATAGTAGTTTAATTTATATAATTTGAAATTCATTCATTTAAATAAGATTGAGTTGGTTATGGGTTAGTACTTGGTGATTTTTATTAACTAATTCTCTGTGGGAACGATACTTGACTTATCACTTTATTACTTGTTGACCACGTATACTTGCGTGTTGTGCATATATAGATTTTACCCAACAAGTTTTTGGCGCCGTTGCTGGGGAATTAGTTTAATATTTTTTACCAATATTAATTTCAATCAAATTAGTCTTAATTTAAACATTTTTATTTTTATTTTTAATTCTCTTCCTATATTTCTCTCTTTTAAGTGTACCATGGATGACTTTATGTATCAATGGCCATACACGCTCATGGCTCAACCAAGGGAAACATGGATTGATGGACTTAATACATCTTCTATAGAGCCAATACAAATTGAGGCAACTTCAAGACGTGGGAGGTTCTCGCACCATTCCAACCGAGTCGAAGGATGGCGATTATGTGTGACTATCAGGCCGGCAATCACCCGAGTAATCAATGCACCATCAATCTTGGGCAAGACAAGATGGTGGTAACTACCTCAATCAAGATGCATATGATAATTATGATCAAGTTTGGGGGTATCACCCGGATTTGTCATGGAGCTATACTTATGAAGACCAATACTCTGCTCCAAGTCCAACATACACGCCGGAATTCTCATATTCACCTCCAATGCGACAAGAAGACAATTCAGAGTTTATGAAATTCATGTTAAGGGCTATAGCAGAAAAAGAAGAGTTTATAAACAGTCAGGAGCTGTCAATCCAAAATTTTAATAATTGGATGGAAAAACGTTTCACAACCTCAACCAATGGTCCTCAATACATGGCTTCCGAGACTGAAACAGAAAATTCAAGGCTGGGGGAATCATTGTCCAAGGTCATAGTAGCTGAGGAGAAGATGAGTAATCAAGCGAGGTCAAGTTAGAATCTTGCATATCAGATAGAGTAAATGATCAACGCCGTAAACAACCTTCCTCCAAACACTTGGCTTTATGACAGGGATGACAAAATTGATGGAGAACCCAAACCAAATCTACAACTGGATGAGCCTCGAGATGTTGAAAAAGAGGAGACAAGTGGGGATAATGACAACAAGGTCGGTGAAGAACTAATTGTGAGAACCAACGATGATGAGCTGATGTTATTTATGCCTCAAATGCCTTCTCTTCCACAGTTCAAGAATCTGATTAGATTTGCAAAACCTTGTCCGATTGGTAGTCATGTCGTCGGCAATACTCCTTGTGATGTAAAAGCGAGTACAACTTCGAAACCATGGTGCGATGAGCTGGAGAAGATAGAAAAAGAAATTATTGTGTCTGACAAGCCTCAATGCCAGAATCTATTCGCAGACACAATGGAGAAAATGCCTAGATGTTGGACGTACTAGAATGTGATCTTATCTAAAGAAAACATGCTAGGTGACTTTAATGCAATGGCTATCATAAATGGGAACCTACCAAAAGCTATATTATTTCCGATGCATGGAGGGCTCCTCAACTTTCGAAGAGGAATTGGATAGTGTTGACCAGCCAAAGTCAGGCTGAAAGACTATAAATCAAGCGCTGATTGGGAGGCAACCCAGGAATTTTTATATTTATATGCTTTACTAGTTTATTTAGTAGATATGAATTAAGTAGCTTATTAAGTTCTCTTATAATCTAATACATGTTTTCTCTCTTCATTGCAGGTATTGGAGGTTCAAATGATAGGAAGATGATCGTCGCCGCCATCGCCACCATCAACTCACGCTTAGCTGATTACAGGGAAGTTCTCTTCTACTTACCGCTATATTCTTACAATGAGGACATTGTAATTGCTAAATTTGGGGGAGTTTAGTTTAGTTCATTATTGCATGTTTAGTTTCATGTTTATGTTATGTTATTTTGCATATGTTGTTAATTTAGTTTAGGTTCATTATAAAAAAAAAAATTAAAATAAATAAATCAAAAAATCAAAAATAATAGTTAGTAACTATGTTCATCTTGCATGAGTCCAGCTGTTTGATAGTTTAAGTTTATTTTGGCTAATGATAAGATTAGAATTGGGTAGACAAGTATAGTACAGACTATTAGAGCTTTGATGTGATTTCTTGTTATGAATTAAATCTTTTTCTGTTTGAAACTTGTATAATAAGGATAGCACAGTAGAAACAACTTGTTGATTGATTGAGTTTAAATTGATACATAATTGGATTCTAAAGGATAATGCTAGTTTGAATGAAAGAATGACAAGGATAAGTAGTGAGGGCTAAAGTTAGACAAGAACCTAAGTTTGGGGGAATATTTGGGGTATATAAGCTTTTAAAAAAAAAGAAAGAAAAAAAAAAGAAAACAAAGAAAAAGAAAAAAAAAGTATGAATAAACACCGTAGCGAGCTTGTCTAGTTTTGTGGCCTTTGTTACTTGAGTAAGTAAGCCTGAGGGGATTGTCTTTACACCTAGCGCCTTAAGGTCTTAATGGTCTAGGAGTCATTGTCGAAAGTTCGTTAAGGTAGCATTGAAAAGCCTAAGGGAATAAGACATTGCATAGCTTTGTGCAGAAAAAAAAAGGAAAAAAAATGAATAAAACGGGAAATAAGAGCAAAAAGCCCCCGTAGATGAAAAATAAAGCATAAGTATCTCATGTTGACCCTCGATATTGGTAATTGTTTGATTTTAGTTGGATCTAGCTTGTTTTTGGATTTCTTGAGTTTACATTGTATGATGCCTTCGAAGAGACTTGTTATGTGTTGAATTTGATTTTATATCAATTAGCATGGTTGTTGAGCACACACGCACTATATCAGTGATAACAGTTTATGATTTGATGAATGACTAGGAAATTGTTGATTGGTTTTGATATGAAGTATTGTCATGTTTGCTTGATTGCTCTAAGGCCGAGTGAATAGATTTGATTCAATCAATACTACTGGATTCGTAGGCATATAGATTAGTTTCATTTCATTTCATTGCATTGCATTATGTTGTGTTGCTTGGGGACAAGCAATAGTTTAAGTTTGGGGGTATTTGATAAGTGAATTTTATATACACTTATCCGGTATCTTTTACTTGAATTAGTTGCTTATATTTATGTGTCTTAGTTACTTTTCATGCATTTTGTGTTTATTTTATAGGTTATACATTTGGGAGCGGTGTGAGCGACTATTGGTAAGGAAAAGCAAAGAAAACGCAAAGAAAAACAAACCGGACATCATTTGGGATTTCATGTTTACTTCATGTTCTTGGTTTGGAACTTAGCTTACATTGTAGAGCACTGTCTTAGCTTTCCGAAACATTTTGAATCATTCCAATCGGAGTTCAGATGCAAGAGTTATGATCGTTGTACAAACGGACGTCGAATGTCATTGTTTTGGGTGGTCATTTTCATAGCATTCACTTCCAGATCAATTTCAACCTTCATCCGGACAGAATTTCTCAATCTTCAAAGAATGAAAGTTATAGATCTCGTCGATATCTTCGATTTGATAGGTGGCACGCCCGGTAACTCCTCCCGTATTAAACGTTATGACAGTTTTACCAGAGGACGCCAGTGATGAAAATGCATTTTCCCGGCGGGCTTTTCCCTTAACAAATTGCCCGCCGGGGTGGGCATAGCAATTGTTAGACAGTAAGGACCCCCGCCAGGGCGGGGGTACGCGTTAAGAAGAAGTTTTTTGGCCAAATTTGAGTTCAGGAAGGATTGTTTCGATCCAATTGACTCAAGGACTTCCAAGAGGACTTAAAGACATGTAAAAAGGCTTATAAAAGGAGGGGAATAACAAGGATTAGAGGGATATATTAGTAGATTAGAGGAGAGAGAACATTCCATTAGATTAGATTAGAGTAAATTAGATTAAAACACTAGTTCTAAATAGTTTTGGAGATTGAAGCAACTTGAGACCATCAAGATCAAGAGCGGGGAGCTTGAGGAAGATGGAGATTTGGTGACAACATGTATTTACTCTTTACTTTACTCTTATTCTTATCTTTTAATGTGTTTTCAATTGTGGATTCTTAGTTTTAATTCAATGAACTAATTCTTTGTTTGAGATTACAATGGATCTTATTGTGTAGTTTATTTTAATATGCTTCGCTATCAATTATTATGTTCTATTGTGAGGATTGTCTATATTGATTTGAGCTTTAATCTATGAATTGCCTAATCAACAATTCTTTATGGAGTTGGATGGAATCGAGAGAGGATATTCAAATCTAGACCTAGTTGATATAGCATGTGTTCAGGATTTTGTTAGTAGCTTAAACTTGATTCGTGTTAAGGTAGAGATATGCTTGACGCCACATGTAATCGGATAGAGAACTTATTCTTCAACTTTCTTCAATTGTAATTCACATAGAGATATAGTGGGTTAGTTGATTAAGGTGTTTAACGGATTTCTATCTTGATTGAGGATTGACATTAATACGGTATTAGTGCATCGAGAGGTGGTTAATACTACGTTCGTGTTCTTGATTAACAATTCGGGATATAGAATAATTGATGAGAAGTGTGTTAACTTAAATGAAGCAATAAGTGAAGTTGTGATCTTAAATCTCCATAGTCTTAATTTAATTAGTGGAATTTAATAGTAGTTTAATTTATATAACTTGAAATTCATTCGTTTAAATAAGATTGAGTTGGTTACGGGTTAGTGCTTGGTGATTTTTATTAACTAATTCTCTGTGGGAACAATACTTGACTTATCACTTTATTACTTGTTGACCACGTATACTTGCGTGTTGTGCGTATATAGATTTTACCCAACAAGGACCGATGATGGAATATGTTATACATATCTTAATCAGACAAAGCACACATCCCCAGATTCTCTTATACATGAGAGATACATCATCAGTGGAAACTCTGTACCCAAGATTAAGGACTTTGATAATAACCCCAACGCCAACATCCTGGAAGTCCAGAGAGCTTTGGAGTACACATCCAAGCAATTCGTCAGGGTCATCAGTGGGAACTCCAGTCTCCATCAGAAGTCGTGGGAACAAATAGTCATCACATCCCGTTGGAAAATGGTCCAACAAACCACATTCATCAAGCATTTGCATCATGCTGCAGTACATTGCATCATGATTATCTTGTCATATTTCAAGTGTCTAGTATTCTTTATCTTATCCATGCCATTACATTGCATGGATATGATAAAGAGGGGCATCTGTAGACACTCAAAATTTTGCATTCCTGTTACTAACATTGCAGGAGGGCAAAAACAACTTTCAAAGATAACCCTGGAGGACAAATCAGCTCAATACTGGAGACAACCCCGAGAGTTTCAGTTTCAACCTCGGAGAAAACCCTGAGGAGTGCAGTTTTAGTTCTGGAGAGAACACTGGAGGAGTAAATTCCATCTCGGAGATAACCCCAAGATACTTAGTTCAAGTCCCGGAGACAACCCCGGGAGTTTTAGTTTCAAACTCAGAGACAACCCCGAGGAATGCACTTACAGTTCTGGTGATAACCCAAAAAATGCATGTTTAAACCTTTAGCAGTCAGCTTCAACCTCAGAGATAATCCCGAGACAACCCTAAGGACATTTAGCACTTATAACAGCCCAATCTCAGAGATAACCTTGAGCAACGACTGCTACATCAGCCCAAACCGGAGATAACCCCGATGAGGGGCAAAATCATCATTTTTGCCACCTCGATCCCACATTGCACCATCTCAACAACATTTCAATGTACATACTACACAGGAGTGTCCTACAAGAACCATAGCTCAAATCTCGAGTGACTACTACACAAGATAGCACACCGGATCGAATTTGAAGACCTGAAGATCTAGGCATGGACCTATCTTCCTGACTTCGTACAACCTCTTATCCCATGTCATTGTGTAGCTCTCGACAACAACATTTTGGAAAGGTATTATACACCTTAATCAGATGCCCAAATTAAAAGTTATCAAGGTTCAAGCGGATAACGTGTTGCATGCATGCACGTACTTCGAGATGACGGGGCCCACAGAGCCTGGGGGCACCCCGGGTAGCCATATATACACATTCGGCTCTCCTCTCTATAAATAGAAGGCTTGGGGTGGCCATTTTAAAAGAGAAAAGACGAGGAAGCCCTGTCCATTTTACTCTGTACACACAATAAACTGGGTGCTTTCTCATTTTAAACACTTGTGAGCTTATACTTTGCTATATTTTACCAGTGAAAACCGAGTTTTCATTCAATTAAAGCCATTTGAAGTCTTCTTGGCAGCCCACTATAAGACTTCTTACATTTCTTAAAACCTTTCTCCACTTTCTGCACACACAATTATTCACGTTGAGAGTTGGGTTGTGTGCGTATGCCCGGACTTCGGTCCGCGACTTTTTATTTGTTTTGTATATATACGTATATATATATATATATATATATATATATATATATTTATATAAATACTTATGAATATATTATTACCATCAAACTCGCTTTGATTGAGCCTGGATATAATATTCTATATAAGCTTAATATATATATATATATATATATATATATATATATATATATATATATATATATATATATTTTACACTTCATCGTCTTGGAGTTTATTTCATGGCCTTTTATTGCTTTATTTACATTCAAATTCCACTTTGAGTTTACTTCTTGGCGGTTGATCGCCTATATACCGCTTTTATATATTTACATTTAGTCCCTTTGAGTTTACTTTGTATGCGGTTGATAAATCTCTCTATATATATTTACAGCTTTTATATATTTATATTTCCAATCCCCCATGGAGTTTACTCCGTGGTGGTTGATCATTCATATATATATATATACACATATATATATATATATATAGTTTATGTGATCACATATTCAGTCTTCTGAATCTAGATTTGGTTCCCGTGATGAACATTTTCAGCTGTATTCAGCTTATAAATTATTCATGATGTTTAAATTTCTTTAGATGGCTCTCATGTCCACAAGGACTTCGGCACTGCTATGTATTTTATTTTCTCGAAGATGTCTCGCATTTAGAAAATAAAAGTAATCAAGCCGAACACATAATAAAATGGAAGTATCAAAGGCCTTAATTACTATTGAGCATAAGGGTTTGAAAAACCTCTTTTATAAAACATCATTGCTATATCTTGTTAAAACTGAACTTTTATACAAAATTCAAACCCTTTGTATATAGGTACAAACGAGACATAACACTACTTCCAGATAATTGCACATTGACCTATACACACACACACACACACACACACACACACATTCATATAACAGTTTAATTGAAAAACGGCAGTCAGCGTGGTAACATGGATGTCGGGGGTTTCCTAACACCCTCCCTCCGTATAATCAAGCCCCTGGACCTTAACAAATCTCGGTTTCACAGACCTGTTAAGCAATGTTACATCACTAGGTCAATGTTCAAACCTTTTTTCGGTTGAGTTGGTGCAACCATTTAAAAATACCAACTGGCGACTCTTACAGTCCAATCGTCGACATATACATGTCGGACCTTTTCACAACTTTTTTTTTCAAACAAATCTCACCTAACATGAGAACACCAAAAGACAAGAACAGAAAAGGGACAATAAAAATCCTCACATCGAAATTGAGCTTTCCTCACTTCGTCGATTCTCTCTTTTGGAATAACGACTTCTTGCACCTTCTTCTTCACATTCATCAGCTCTGAGTCCGTAGCTTGAGTGGTTTTAACTTTATCGATTAAAGTCGGTTCTAATCGTATATTCGCTATCTTTATGTAGGTTCTTAGAGTTTTTAACTCTATCTCCATCTTTTGTAAGTCATACGAAATGGGTCTTTGTGTTAACAACATCGCACTCGTAACCGCATACAATCTTCTACTCAATGCGTCAGCTACCACGTTCACTTTTCCAGGATGGTATTGAATGGTATAGCCATAATCTTTTAACAGCTCGAGCCAACGTTTTGGCGCATGTTACGTTCATTTTGGGTGAAAAAATATTTAAGGGTTTTGTATCGGGTTCAAGGTCAATACAAAATTCGATTTCACGCTCTGGGGTAGGCTAAGAAGTTCTTCGGGGAATATGTCAGGAAATTTATTAACAATAGAAATATTATTCAAAACTGTGACTCTCATCCAAGACTTGGATAACACCTCACATTGATACCTATCAACTTGCCACCGTTATTCACGGCGTCCCCTACGGAAAGTTTGGCTTCGGTGCATTCCAAGACTTGGAAGTTACCAGCGAAAGGCTCGGGGCTCTTTACTTATGGCTTGATATGACAGTGATTAACTTTAGTAGTTTGGTTGCTTGAATTCGCATAACAGGTTGATTAGGAATTTGAAAACTAACAACCTTATGAAAATAATTAATTTTAGCATGATGAATAGTTAACCAGTTAATTCCTAAAATCACATCAAAGGCAAGTATTTTTAAAGAGATAAGATCGACAGGTAACGTGAGGGTGCTGATTTGAATCAAACAAGATTTATAAACAATGGATTTAATGAAGGTTTCTCTTAACGGAGTTTTAACAGATAAATCAAAGTCTAATTTCTCATGGGTCAAGTTCAAACGTTGAACACAACTAGGTGAAATAAAAGAGTGGGTAGAACCGGTATCAAATAAGGTATAAAATTCGTAAGAGTTTATGATTAACTTACTTGTGATAACTTCGTTCGGGTTCCTCGACAAACGCTCTCACTTAAACTATCGGCTTTGACTTGTCTGGGACAACCTTTGGTGTCACCATCCCAACTGGACTTGACTTCTCTATACAAAAAAATTGAGCTAAATGACCTTCTCTTTCGCAATTAAAACACACTTTGGGTTGCTGCATACAATTTGAACAGATGTGTCCCTCCTGTCTGCATTTGAAACATACGACCGGTGGTCGTTCTCCTTCTTTGAAAACGGGTGCTGGTGCTGCTGCCTTTCCCTCATTATTGAACCTTCTCTTCTTGAAGTTGTTCTCACTTAGTTCACCTTTCCTATTATCTTGGCCATGATTACTACCGAAGTGGTTACCATTTCTGGCATGATAATTTCCTTCACAATAGTTATCATTTTTTCGATGGCCGTTGCCAACGGTACGATTATTATCGAGTTGTTGGTCGTTGTCTTTTGGTTGGGTTGACTCATTATCGCGTTCTAATAATTGAGCCCTATTCACAACATCTGAATATAAACAAAGTTTGTGAGAAATGAGGTATTGACATATTTCGGGTTTCAAACCTCGCAGAAACATTCGCGTCATTCGCTCCTTATTATCAACCAAATGGGATACAAACTGGGATAACTCCGCAAACTTAGCCTCGTATTGCGATGCAGTCATATTATTTTGCTTCAGCTTGATGAATTTCACCTCCTTTATATGACGAATACTTTTAGGAAAGTACTTGTCGTTGAATAACTCTTGGAACTTCTCCCAAGACATCTTTAGTGTAGAAAGATGAGTTTGCTTTACAGATTTCAACCAATAATTTTCCTCTCCTCGCAACATGAAGGTGGCAGAGGGAACCTTTTGCTCCTCTAAGCATTCCAAAACATCAAATATCTTGGTGATCTGCTTAATCCACATCTCTACCTTAAGTGGTTATGGCTTTCCCAAAAACTCTGGTGGTCCCAGCTCCTTAAACTGCTTAGCGGTGACCAGCCATGAGTTGCCAGTGTTTCCACCTGCATTTTGAACAGGAGTCTCTCTTGTTTGGTTTTGTATAAATTCTAGAAAACTCCTAAACATACCATCGTTTGCCATTTGGTCGTTTCTGACTGAAACCACAATGTTTTTTTCGCGTTATCTATTTACTGTTTTGTAGTAGTGCTTCGTTTCGGATATCATCAGTTAAAGATTAAAATTGATGACATTCCAAAAATTGTTTTCAGAACTCGGTACGGGCATTACGAATTCCTAGTCATGTCTTTTGGATTGACTAATGCTCTACTGCCTTCATGGATATGATGAACCGAGTATTCAACAAATATTTGGATCATTTTGTGTTTATCTTTATTGATGACATCCTCATCTACTCCAAAAGCCGTGAAGATCATGAGCAACACTTGAGGGTGATACTCCAAAAGCTTCGTGAAAATAAGCTATATGCCAAGTTGAAGAAATGTGAGTTCTGGCTTGAGGAAGTAGCATTCCTTGGGCACGTGGTATCGAAACATGGAATATCAGTTGATCCAGCGAAGATTAAAGCAATACAAAGTTAGGAGCAACCTAAGTCAGTAACCAAAATACGTAGCTTTCTGGGCTTAGCTGGTTATTATCGAAGATTTGTGGAAGGATTTTCTCGAATCGCCACTCCATTAACTCAGCTGACTCGAAAAGATACAAAATTCAAATGGAGCGAGAAATGTGAGAAGAGTTTTCAAGAACTCAAGAGAAGACTCATTTCAGCACCTGTTCTGATAATACCATCAGGTTCAGAGGAATTTGTCATCTACAGCGAGGCTTCAGGCAAAGGTTTAGGATGTGTTCTCATGCAACATGGGAAAGTCATAGCCTATGCCTCACGACAACTTAAAGAATATGAGAGGAATTATCCTACTCATGATCTAGAGTTGGCAGTAGTTATTTTCGTGCCAAAGATCTGGAAACATTACCTGTATGGGGAGAAGGTGGAGATCTATACAGATCATAAAAGTCTCAAATATTTCTTCACCCAAAAGGAATTCAACATGTGGCAACAACGTTCGCTTGAGCTATTAAAAGATTACGACCATACCATTCAATGCCATCTTAGAAAAGTGAACGTGGTACCTAACACATTGAGTAGAAGATCATATTGTTAGAGTTTATGCCCTAGAGGCCAATTATTTGATATAATTGCTTAACGTTTTGATATTATATTTGATTGAATAAATATATGATTTTATTATGGTTTTATTTACTGCGTAATATAATTGTTAACATAATAAAATTCCTTAGAATAGTGATACAAATTATATAGTTTCAAGTATGTGACTTGAACATGAGATTATATATTACCATTAGTATCAGTGTTCTTAAATGTCCCTAATCGAGTATCATTGTTGATGGGACAACAATGATGCATTGAGACTAAGATGTGGATCGATTGATGACCAAATCTCATTGGTCATAAATATATGAGATATTAAGTCAATGCATAGGTACATTTTGAGAACGACGATGTAATCGGATGCACCCACCATGAGAATTCTATATGGAGCATTATGCGAAGTGTCATTAGCAATTCTCATAGTGACAATGATGTAATGGTCCTCCGACACGAAATTGCTATATTACTACACGAGAATTTATGTACTTTGATATCATCAAATGTCACCTTTAATAGGGTGGACTACAAAGGTGATTATTGGGTTCATCATTAATCGTGTGAGAAATATGAGTGATCTAGATGGAATTTAACCATCCTATATATTATGGGTGATATCCATAGGCCTCTTGATTGAGTAGGACTATGAAATGCATGGCCATGCTCAAATAGTGATTTGTTTCATATAGTCTACTCATTGATCAAGAAAACTTCATTAAATTATGAAGAGTATGACACATTCCATGACTCGAGTTTAATCTAGGATATTAAGGTTAAAAGGATTAAATTACATTGAAACATTGGTCACGAAAAGGTTGCATCGAATCATCGATCTTATTATTACTTGGATAGCAGTGATGCATTACTAGATGCCGCTCACTGTTTATAATTTTATAATATGATTTTAAAATTATTGCCAACGTAATAATAACCTATAGGGTCACACACATAGAACGTTATTTAAAAGGGAATTAATTTAAATTATGAGGATTTAAATATATTAATATGATTAATATTATTTAAATCACGAATTTAAATTAAAAGGATAATTTGTATATATGTATATTAATTAAGTAAGACTTAATTAAGAGATATATATATATATATATAAATTCGGATTTTATGAAATTAGGTTTTGATTTGATTAATTCCTTTTAACTACTATATATATATGATATATAAAGCAGCCTACTTAGGGTGATATCATAATTGAAAAACCCTAGCCACTCTTAGAGAGAGACTAGAGAAAAGAAAACAGCTTCAAAAAATCCATTCCTTTTGGTGGCTAGTACTGTAAGTCCTTCTTATTGCGTAATCGCTCGACGGCTCAAATGCGGAGTTCGTGTGGATACCATAGAGGCGTAATCGGTTTGTATTAAGTTGGACATTCGAGGCGCAATGGTTTGATTCTCGCTTTTCATATCGTATAATCTCTAAACCTCTCAATTAATTGATTTTTCGCATGGATCCTGTTTTAGGGTTTCGAAAATTTCTTTAAAATTTTAATTTCCGCTGTGCGTTTCTGTGCCGAAGCCCAACACATATGCGGGTACGTGAGTGATATTGTCAACACAAAGGCCCATTTTGTATGACTTAAAAAGGATGGAGATAGAGTTAAAAACTTTAGGGACCCACATGATGATGTCAAATATATGAGTAGAACCGACTTTAATCGATAAAGTTAAATATGCTCAAGCTACAGACCCAGAGCTGATGAATATGAAGAAAAAGGTGAAAGAAGGTGTTATTCCAGAAGCAAGAATCGACGAAGAAGGAATACTTCGAGTTAACTCCAGACTTTATGTTCCTAACAACTCTAATTTGAAGTATAAAATTATGATGGAGGCACACAACACACCATTTGTAATCCATCCTGGAAGTACATAAATGTATCATGATCTTCGACATACATTTTGGTGGATCAATATGAAGAGAGAGATCACAGAGTTTATATCTAGGTGTTTAACTTGTCAACGTGTTAAGGCAGAGCATTAAGTGCCAAAAGGTCCATTGCAACCACTTGAAATTCTAAAATAAAAGTAGGAGTACATTAATATGGATTTCGTTACTGGTCTTCCCAAGGTTTCTCAAGGCATAGATGTAATTTGGGTCATTGTAGATAGATTAACCAAGTCTGCTCATTTCTTACCTATACGAGAAATATATTCACTTAAATGTCTTGCTCGTATATACATAAATGAGATTGTAAGACTACATGTTATGCCAGTATCGATAGTTTCTGATTGAGACCCTAGATTCACTTCATAATTTTGAGTCAGTTTGTAGAAAGCTATGGGCATGGATTTACGATTCAGTTCTGCATATCATCCTCAAACGGACGGGCAGTCGGAAAGGACTATTCAAACTCTAAAAGATCTATTAAGACTCTGCATACTAGAGTTCAAAGGAAGTTGGGACAAGTACTTGCCATTAGTGGAATTCTCCTACAACAACAGTTATCAAGCAAGTATAGGTGTGACAACCCGAATTTTTATAAGTTATTAAAATAGAAATTTAATAATTAAAATTCTTATTATGAGATGTTTTGAGTTTGAGTATATATATACGTGCTAAATATTTTGAAATATGTGATCTGGTGTGAAGAGAAATATATATTCATATATTGGGAAAGTGAGGTTCAATAGTTAAGTTAACTATTGAAGAAATTAAATAAATTTGGTAATTAATTTTAAATATTTATTGAAGTAAATAAATATTAAAAATAATGTATTTATTGAGAAAAATAAATAATTTATGAAATTATGGTATAATAATTTAGTTACGTGTGTATGATAATTAAATTAAAGCAAAGATAAATTTTATTCTTTGAAGATTTAATTTAATGAATTAATTAAATTAAATGAGTCATTTAATATTAAAGAAAATAAGTAAATTAAATAAATCGTTGTTTAAATCTAATTTATTAATTAAATTAGATATATGATTATTTATTAATTATCAGAAGAATTATAATAAAAATTATAATTATTATAATTATTATTGTAAGTTATGTAAAATAGTTACAGGTGTGACAAATAAAAACTATATAATATAATCTTATGAAAATAAATTGGAATGAGGGGAATTGTGTGTAGACAAACAAGACCTTATGGCCTTTGGCTTATTGTAACTGATGTAGACGTAAAAGTCATATCAGTTTATTTCTACACATATTATGTCTTTCCCTAAGGTTAAATATCAATAAAAATACAGAGGGAAAGAGAGAGTTTAGAGAAAATTGGAGAAGAAGGATGAAGAGTCAAGGAGAAGTAAGGAGGAGATTAAACAATTGTTCTTCATAAACTAAGATTAGGAAGAATTAAGAGGTAAGAATCAATTCTAAACCCTTAAGTTTTATTTCTTGAATTCTTTATTGATAAATTGGATTTCTTAAGGAATTGGTTGTAGATGTTAATGGGTTTATATAATCCATTTTATATCATCTAAAAGTGGTTTTAGAGTAATCAAACTCATGAGAACATGTTAAAGATGAATAATATGAGTTTTGTTTAATATATGTATTTTGGGTCTATTTTGAGACTAAAATTAGTTAGGATTTTATGTTATAATTGTAAAATTGGTGATTGATTGTGTTAATAGGATAATAAACGAAAAGAACGCAAGTTAAATGAATCAATTTGGTTAAGAAACGAAGTCGTGGAGATTGAATTCGCTAAATGTATTTAAAACATGAAAATAGAGTATGAAAATGTGTTTTGGGTCAAATTTTAGGTTGGTTAATGTTTTTATAAATTGTTAGAATTCTAGTATATTGTAGTTCTATGAATTACGAATCCATAGAATCGAAAACGGACTAATTTGGATGTATATAACTCAAGTTATGAAGATTAGTAGGAGAAAAAGGGTCAAAAATCGTGAGAACATTAACTTCAGGTCCCGTTTTTGCTAACGGGCGCAGCTGCGCTATGCCCTAAGTCATTTGGGGTGTAGCTGCACTATGCCCAAGGCTTAATTGGGCGCAGCTGTGCCCAAACTATGTCAGGTGTGACTGCTTTGATCTTTTTTAGTAAAATAGGCATAACATTTTCATACGAACTCCGATTGAGGTGATTCAAGATGATCAAGAACAAGGACAAATAAACCTACAACTATTATTCTTTAGGTTTTTCAATTTGGGGTCGGGAACAGTAGTCAAATTGGTCATCTTTGTGACTGATGCGTATTCAGAGGCAATCGGAGGGCGTTAGACATGCATATACACAAGTATAGTGATGTCGAAGATAATAGATGTTGTTTAAAGTTATAGAACATGAATATTATGAAGTATAATGATGCTTAACATTAATAAATGATGTATTAGATAAGTTGTATAAGCATACTAAGTACACACAAGAGACACGAATCGGGTGTGTGACGAATGAACGTCGAAACGCCGTGCCAAGTGTTAATGAACTTAAAAAGTGTTTCCATTCAATTGAAATGAATATGATAAGATATGGAATGGATTTAATATAAAACCAATAAGTAGTCCTAGCAAGACTTAAGCACTTGAATGAACTTCGAGTTTGACTAAGAAGAAATATAGTGAGTTATAAGTCTAAAGTTAACACAATCAAATTGAACATTGTGTATTGATTAATAGGAAGGGTTATAGGATGTAGATTAAGGTTTACATTATAACTACTATGCATTTATATGTAACTAATAGTTAATGTGAATGATTATATAATTGTGTAGGGCACGTGAAGTGCAGATATCTGTAAGCTGTTAAACTGTTATTGGTAAACAACAATCAAGGCAAGTCTTTCAGTTCCTATTTGCTATGTGAGTTTAATTGTTTTAAATCTTTATTGCAAAGAGCATGATGTGTTATATATATGTTGAATGTATAAAATGTTAAAGTCAATTTATGACTACGATGATTGACTAAATCATGCTGATTGAGTAAGGAACTCAATCTTTATTCTTGTTATATGAACTGTAGCATGTATGTTATGTTAGTCCGATGTTTATGAGATATATGTTGATCATGTTATTATGTCCTACGTGATGCATGAAAACTGTTAGATTTGTTGGGCTGTTGAGCTCAACCTTGCAAATAACCATTTTTGCAGGTTAAGGATTGAAGGTAACACTATGTGCTACTTGAATGACGTGGATCAAAAATAATACACAAAGATTAATATTTTAGCTAAAGTTGTTATTTCTTAATAATATGATTAAGATTCATGAGATGTATTAAATGTTTTATGATGTATAGTTTTATGTTGAGTTGTAAAGCTAAAGTTAGAGTTATCTGATCTGTAAAGGTTATCAGGTTGAAATGTAAAATTTTATATAATAATAGTGATAAAGTGAATCATAAAATAAGATTGATTCAAAGACATGTAGATGATAAAGATTTTGATTCAGGGAATTAAAGTAAAAAGACATAAAAGTTTAAATTATTCTGCATTTTATACAGTTTAACATTGAATAATGATGTAAAATCAGAAGGTAAATGTGTTATTAACGACCGAAGTTGAGAATTATACTGTATGAATTTTGGGGTCGTTACAGTTGGTATCAAAGTTGTAGGTTATAAACCTTAGGTAGGAGTACCGTAGGCTATAACCTTAGAGAAGGAAGATGAAGATAATGAAAGAATACGCTCAAATAGAGTTTGAACAATAAGAAGTAATTTAAGAAATTTATAAAGAACGGATTAAAACATGCACGAGAGGATTCAAAGAAGAATCTCGCAGAGTTATAGGGACTATGAATGTGGGGTTACCCAACTCCAATAATAAGGATGTAAGGTGATAATAAATAGACAATGTCTATAAGAAGAGAATAATAAAGAAGTTAAGAATAGAAGGTTATATTTAAGTATGGTACAATTGTACTCTTTAATAATTGATGTATGGTATCTGGGCTAAACGATTCCTTCATAGAGCGGATGTGACGCCCCCAAAACAGTTATACATCACCCATCTTGAGTCGCTAGATACATGGTACATAAATTCAAATACAACTTAATTATACAACAGTCGTGTAAAAATACGACAAAACATAGCTGAGAGTTTAAACAAGAATATTGTCATCTAGACAATATCCACACTCAATGGTGTCCTCATTACAATTATTATCACATTATTCCATAGAATAGTGAGGACTACTAAAGCCATTTATCCTAGACCATCACTCCATTCCCCGACTCGTCCCAGCTATATTCTCATTTCCTGAAGAGAACAATGAAAGAAAGGGTGAGCTCAACTAGCCCAGTAAGAAATATTATGACTAAGATAATGCAGAATAAATTAGCCTTATCCTTCAACAGTATAACAACTGATAGAATACAATAGACAATAAGTTTTAGATCAACAACTGCAGTGAAAATAAGCAATCCATTAGAAGAGTCAAGTAGAGCATAAAATCTACTATCTTCTATGATTTAAAAAGTTTTTCATCAACTTTATCGCTGAGACTCATCTTAATAAATAAACCATATCATCGATTCTTCCATGCACTATGGGCCAAGGATATTCATTAAATCATCAATGGTCATGACTATACCGAATAATCCCTAGTTATAATCATACCAAAAACTGTCCATCAATGCACTACATGGCATTGAGGACTTTCACCACATCATTCGTTACATTACGGTCATGATTATACCGAATAATCCCTGGTCATAATCATACCAAGTCCATTTATGCACGTAAGCCAAAGATGACTTTCATCACAATATAAGCATGAGGATGATGACAATGACATAATAATTCAATAAAATAAATTCAAGGATAAATTTTAAAGATTTATAATTTAATTTATCCAGAAATCAATAACATCCAAATTGTCAACATGATACTACTTTGTGGAGTAAAATTCAAGAATAATATCCATTTACCAAAAATAATTTGGACAGAAAAGAAATATATTTTTCGGGTGAATAGTACCCCGACACGAAAAGTGCCTCAAATACCCGAGTGAATGATACTAGAGTGAATAGTAATCGGGTGAATGGTAACCCGTGAATAGTAACTCGTGAATAGTACTCCGGCACGAAAAGTGCCCAGAATACCCGAGTGAATAATACTAGAGTGAATAGTAACCCATGAATAGTAACTTGTGAATAGTACTCTGGCACGAAAAGTGCCTCGAATACCCGAGTGAATAATACTAGAGTGAATAGTAATCGGGTGAATAGTAACCTGTGAATAGTAACTCGTAAAAGAAAATACTATAGAAAATGATATTCCATGACGAGTACAAAAGAAATAAAATCTCATACGAGTATAATAGAATATACAAAACTGCAAATGGATTTTCACCCGCCATGCGGTAATCCACGTAGACAGATCATTTCCACAATTTAATAAAGAATGAATACGAAAGGTCTTTCACCATGCATGCGGTAATCCACATAGATATGTTATTCCATCCGAATAATAAAGAATGGAATAACAGAAGAATTCACCAGGCATGCGATAGATCGCACAGACAGGTTATTCCCAACAGAATAATAAATAATGGAACGAGGTCATGCGAATCCGCATGCATGTGATAGTCCAATGTAATAATAAAGAATGGAACCAGGTCATGCGTAATCCGCAAAGACAGGATATTTCAACAGAATAATAAAGAATGGAATAACAACCGAATTCACCAGGCATGCGATAGACCGCACAGACAGGTTATTCCAACAAAATAATACATAATGGAATAACAAAAGAATTTCATCATGTATGCGGTACTTCGCATAGACATGTTATTCCAACATAATAATAAAGAATGGAATAACAACCCTTACGAGTATTGAAAGAAAATAAATCTCTTCATGAATACGAAAGAATAATACCCCTTACCTTAGAAGAAAACTTGATACTGGAATAGTGAGGTAGTAGACTTCTTTTCTTCTTTCTCTCTATAATAATTGCTCTATAGCTTTAGTGAATTGGTGAGAAATTAAGGAAGAATGAGCTTCTATTTATAGGAAAATATAGTTTTGATAATTGCACGTTTTGGGGCTCTAAATATTACAGTATAATACCTTCATCTTTTTCTTCATTTTTAATTTAGTCATGCAAGTATTATCAAACTTGCACCACCTCCCCTAATAGTAAATAATGTGAATCAATAGTTCAATCATGCGAATCAATAGTTATAATCATGTAAAAATATGAATTACAGTATAGTACCTCCATCTATACCTCCATTTTTAACTTAGTCATGCAAGTATTATCAATCTTGCACCACCTCCCCTAATAGTACAAGAATGTGAATCAATAGTACAAACATGTGAACAAATAGTTATAATCATGTGAATTAATAGCAATTAATTGCTAATTTATCCAGTTAATTACCCGATTGGTCAATATAACTTCCAGACATCAATTATTATCGAAATAAATGTCGATTTCTACTAACACTAATAATTCCAACACAATGAAACTATCAATTTCATCCTTAATCAACACGAACTTATTCATCATTAATATTATAATTCACAATATTTAACAACCAGGTCGTTCCCAGGAAAGAGGGGGCTTTCCGATAAGGATTTCTCCATATTGGCGCGCAATTAGGTGACCAAACCTCTCATTGACAGAACTTCTAGATATTGTCAATATTGTAAATAATAATATGAATAACTTTGCCGTCTCAATTATTGATTTAATAATATAACATATTATACAGATGATACTGTGATAATAATTGAATCAATAATATGAGAGATATGATGCAGTAATTACTGTAGTAATAATTGAGTATAACTGAGTGGCTTCTTACGTAAGCATCAATAATCAATACCGTGTGCTACTATTTAACCACGCGTATTACTGTATTTTTACTACTGGGTAGTTCAACAGTTTTAACGACAACACTTTTGCCGTTATAAAAAGATAATTCTGTCATTTTCTTACTACGACAATACTTCTGTTGTGGGGTCCACCAATGATTGTGCCGTCGTACAGATATTCTCCAACAAAAAGAATATTCCCCGACCAAACGAATATTATATAACAACTTTCATACTTTGCAAAATTTATAAATATTACCCAAAACTATAACATTATATCAAATCCACACCAAAATATTAAAAAAAATATTTCGAGAAATTTAAATCTTTATTCATAAAATTTAGGGTCTCACAATCTCCCCTCCATATGAAATTTCGCCCTCGAAATTTACGTACGTACCTGGTATGCCGAAGAGGTGAGGATACCTTGACTTCATTTCAGATTTTAACTCTTGAGGTATATCCTTTGAGTGTTGAATACGATCCTTCTTATCCAAGATTTTAACACATATCTCCTCATACGTTAAATCTTCTGCTATCTTGTCTAGTTCCAATTTAATAATGTGGTTCGGGTCGTCCACATATTTACGTAACATCGATACGTAAAAAAAATGTTATGAACACGTAACATACTTGGCGGTAAAACGAGTCTATAGGCCACAGTTCCTACTTGATCAAGGATTTCAAATGGTCCAATTAAATCGAGGGTTGAGATTTCCTCTATTCATCGACTCTTGCTTCTAGAATAACGCCTTCTTGAACCTTCTTCTTCATATTTATCAGCTCCAGGTGTGTAGTTTGACCGACTTTAACTTTATCGATTAAAGTCAATTCTAATCGTATATTCGTTGTCTTCACGTGGGTCCCTAGAGTTTTTAACTCTATCTTCATCATTTGTAAGTTATAAGAAATGGATTTTTGTGTTAACAACATCGCACTCATAAACGCATATGATCTTCTACTCAACACGTCAGCTACCATGTTCTCTCTTTCAGAATGATATTGAATAGTATGGTCGTAATCTTCAACAGCTCGAGCCAACGTCTTTGGCATATGATACGTTCGTTTTGGTTGAAGAAATATTTAAGGGTTTTAGAAATGGATTTTATACTGCGGTTAATACAAAATTTGATTTCATGCTCTGGGGGTAGGCCAAGAAGTCTTCAAGAATACGTCAGGAAATTTATTAACGATAGAAATATCATTTAAAAACTGTAACTCTCATCCAAGACTTGGATAGTACGTCACATTGATACCTATCAACTTGCCACCGTTATTCACAACGTCCCCTACGGAAAGTTCGGCTTCGGTGCATTCCACACAAGAAAGTCACCAGCGAAAGGCTTGGGTCTCTTTACTTATGGCTTGATATGACAATGATTGACTTTAGTGGTTTGGTTGCTTGACTTCGCATAATAGGTTGGTTAGGAATATGAAAGTTAACAACCTTACGAAAAGCATGATGAGTAGTTAACCAATCGATTCCTAAAATCACATCAAATTGAAATATTTTCAAAGAAATAAGATCGACAGGTAACCTGCGGTTACCGATTTGAATCAAACAAGACTTATAAACATAAGAGGTAACGAAGGTTTCTCTTAACGGAGTTTCAACCGATAAGTCAAAGTCTAATTTCTCTGGAGTCAAATTTAAACGTTGAGCGCAAACAAGAGAGATAAAAGAATGGGTAGAACCGGTATCTAATAAGGTATAAACTTTGCAAGAATTTATAATTAACTAACCCGTGCTAACTTTGTTCGGGTTACTCGCTTTTTGAGAAGTCACAAAAAATACTCTTCCTGAAACCACCGACTTTGTTTTGTCTGTATCTGCCTTTGGTGCCACCGTCCCAGCTGGACTTGACTTTGTTGCACGACAAAATCGGGCTAGGTGACCTTCTTTTCCACAATTGTAACATGCTTTGGACTGCATCGTGCAGCTTGGACTGATATGTCCCTCCCCTCCGCATTTGAAGCATACAATTGGTGGTCGTTCTCCTTCCTTGAAAATGGGTGTTGGTGCTGCTGTCTTTCCATCGTTGTTGAACCTTCTCTTCTTGAAATTTCCACTCCTATTATCTTGGCCATGATTACCACCGAAGTGGTTACCATTTCTTGCCTGATAATTTCCTCCACGATGGTTATCATTGTTCCGATGGCCGTTGCCACCGGTATGATTATTATCGTATTGTTGGTCATTGCCTTTTGGTTGTGCTGAGTCATTATCGCGCTCCAATAAAGGAGCCCTATTCACAACATCGGAATATAAACAAAGTTTGTGAGAAATGAGGTATTGACGTATATCGGGTTTCAAACCTCTTAGAAACATTCGCGTCATTTGCTCCTCATTATCGACCAAATGGAATTCAAACCGGGATAACTCCACAAATTTAGCCTCGTATTGCGACACGGTCATATTGTTTTACTCCAACTTGATAAACTCCACCTCCTTCATGTGACGAATACTTTTGGGAAAGTACTTGTCATTGAACAGGTCTTGGAACTTCTCCCAAGACATCTTAAGTGCGTCAGGCTGGGTACGTTTTACAGATTCCCACCAGTAATCTGTCTCTTCACGCAACATAAAGGTGGCAAAGGGAACCTTTTGCTCCTCGGAGCATCCCAAGACATCAAATATCTTGGTGATCTTCTTTAACCACGTCTCCGCTTTAAGTGGTTCTGGCTTTCCCAAAAACTCCGGCGGTCCCAGCTCCTTGAACTTCTTAGCAGTGACCGACCGTGGGTTGCCGTTATTTCCACCTATATTTTGAACAGGAGTCTCTCTTACCTGATGTTGCATGAATTGCATAAAGCCTCTGAACATCCCATCATTCATCATTTGATCGGTGTTGTTATTTACTTGAGGATTATTGTCTTCCTGTTGCACATTATCCTGGGTATTGATCGTTGGTGACTCAACGGTCTCATGTGCTTCATTGCTTATCTCAACATTTTTGGATGCCATTTTCAAATACTGCCACAAAACAAGGGTTAATTAACATATCACATATTATCCCTATACTCTGACCGACCAATTAAATACCAAATAAACTTAGGTAGGTCATACTAGCGAAGGAATTCCCGTCTCTCCCCTCCTAGTTCTTGTCTCATATCTCAACCAGGGATCATATCCCTAAGCTTTGATACCAACTGTGACGCCCCCAAAACAGGTATACATCACCCATCTTGAGTCTCCAGATACATGGTACATAAATTCAAATACAACTTAATTATACAACAGTCGTGTAAAAATACGACAAAACATAGCTGAGAGTTTAAACAAGAATATTGTCATCTAGACAATATCCACACTCAATGGTGTCCTCATTACAATTATTATTACATTATTCCGCAGAATAATGAGGACTACTAAAGCCATTTATCTTGGACCATCACTCCATTCCCCGACTCATCCCAGCTATATTCTCATTTCCTGAAGAGAACAATAAAAGAAAGGGTGAGCTCAACTAGCCTAGTAAGAAATATTATGACTAAGATAATACAGAATAAATTATCCTTAGCCTTCAACAGTATAACAACTGATAGAATACAATAGACAACAAGTATTAGATCAACAACTGCAGCGGAAATAAGAAATCCATTAGAAGAGTCAAGTAGAGCATAAAATCTACTATCTTCTATGATTTAAAAAGTTTTTCATCAACTTTATCATTTGAGACTCGACAATAAATAAACCATATCATCAATTCTTCCCCGCACTACTGAGCCAAGGATATTCATTAAATCATCAATGGTCATGACTATACCAAATAATCCCTAGTTATAATCATACCAAAAACTGTTCATCAATGCACTACAGGCCACTGAGGACTTTCACCACATCATTCGTCACATTACGGTCATGATTATACCGAATGATCCCTGGTCATAATCATACCAAGTCCATCTATGCACGTAAGCCAAAGATGACTTTCATCACAATATAAGCATGAGGATGATGACAATGACATAATAATTCAATAAAACAAGTTCAAGGATAAATTTTAAAGATTTATAATTTAATTTATCCAGAAATTAATAACGTCCAAATTGTCAACATGATACTGCTTTGTGGTGTAAAATTCAATAATAATATTCATGTACCAAAAATAATTTGGACATAAAAGAAATATATTTTTTGGGTGAATAGTACCCCGTGAATAGTATTTTAGGAATAGTACCCCGCCACAAAAAGTGCCTCAAATACCCGAGTGAATGATACTAGAGTGAATAGTACTCGGGTGAATAGTAACCCGTGAATAGTAACTCGTGAATAGTACTCCGACATGAAAAGTGCCCCGAATACCCGAGTGAATAATACTAAAGTGAATAGTAATTGGGTGAATAGTAACCCATGAATAGTAACTCATGAATAGTACCCCGACACGAAAAATGCCCCAAATACCCGAGTGAATAATAACCGGGTGAATAGTAACCCGTGAATAGTAACTCGTAAAAGAAAAATACCAAAGAAAATGATATTCCATGACGAGTACAAAAGAAATGATATCTCATACGAGTATAATAGAATATACAACACCTGTGAATGGATTTTCACCCGCCATGCGGTAATCCACGTAGATAGATCATTTCCATAATTTAATAAAGAATGAATACGAAAGGTCATTCGCCATGCATGGGGTAATCCACATAGACAGGTTTTTCCAACATAATAATAAAGAATGGAATAACAGAAGAATTCACCAGGCATGCGATAGACCGCATAGACAGGTTATTCCCAACAGAATAATAAAGAATGGAACCAGGTCATGCGTAGTCCGCACAAACAGGATATTCCAACAGAATAATAAAGAATGAAACCAGGTTATGCGTAATTCGCATAGACAAGATATTCCAACAGAATAATAAAGAATGGAATAAAAAGCGAAATTCACTGGCATGCGATAGACCGCATGATAGGTTATTCCAATGTAATAATACATAATGGAATAACAGAAGAATTTCATCATGTATGCGGTTGCAGACATGCAGACAAAGTTATTCCAACATAATAATAAAGAATGGAATAACAACCCTTACGAGTATTGAAAGGAAATAACTCTCTTCATGAATACGAAAGAATAATACCCCTTACCTTGAAGAAAAAACTTGATCTTTGGAATAGTGAGGTAGTAGACTTCTTCTTCTTTTTCTCTCTATAATTTCTCGCTATAATAATTGCTCTATAGCTTTAGTGAATTGGTGAGAAATGAAGGAAGAATGAGCTTCTATTTATAGGAAAATATAGTTTCGATAATTGCACGTTTTGAGGCTCAAAATATTACAGTATAATACCTTCCTCTTTTTCTTCATTTTTAATTTAGTCATGCAAGTATTATCAAACTTGCACCACCTCCCCTAATAGTAAATAATGTGAATCAATAGTTCAATCATGTGAATCAATAGTTATAATCATGTGAAAATATGAATTACAGTATAGTACCTCTATCTATACCTCCATTTTTAACTTAGTCATGCAAGTATTATCAATCTTGCACCACCTCCCCTAATAGTACAAGAATGTGAATCAATAGTACACACATGTGAACAAATGGTTATAATCATGTGAATTGATAGCAATTAATTGCTCATTTATCCGGTTAATTACTCGATTGGTTAATATAACCTCCAGACATCAATTATTATCGAAATAAATGTCGATTTCCACTAACACTAATAATTCAAACACAATGGAACTATCAATTTCATCCTTAATCAACACGAACTTATTCATCATTAATATTATAATTCACAATATTTAACAACTAGGTCATTCCCAAGAAAGGGGGGGCTTTCCGATATGGATTTCTCCTTATTGGCGTGCAATTAGGTGACCAAACCTCTCATTGACAGAACTTCTAGACATTGTCAATATTGCAAATAATAATATGAATAACTTTGCCATCTCAATTATTGATTTAATAATATAACATATTATATAAATGATACTGTGATAATAATTGAATCAATAATATGAGAGATATGATGCAGTAATTACTGTAGTAATAATTGAGTATAACTGAGTGACTTCTTACGTAAGAATCAATAATCAATACCGTGTGCTACTATGCAACCACGCGTATTACTGTACTTTTACTACCGGGTAGTTCAACAGTTTTAACGGTAACACTTTCACCGTTATAAAAAGATAATTCTGTCATTTTCTTACTACAACAATACTTCCGTTGTGGGGTCCACCAATGATTGTGCCGTCGCATGGATATTTCCCGATAAAAAGAATATTCCTCAACCAAACGAATATTATATAACAACTTGCATACTTTGCAAAATTTATAAATATTACCCACAACTATAACATTATATCAAATCCTCACCATAATATTAAAAAAAATATTTCGATAAATTTAAATCTTTATTCATAAAAATTGGGGTCTCATAGCGGAGGTATATACGAACTAGCAACTCGGAACTTAGTTTGTTGGTTGTTTGTGGGAAACCACTCAACGTACCATATTGAAACTATTAGAGACTCGATGTGTACTAAGTATGGAAAATGGATACGTATGATGAAAATGTAGAACTCGAATGAAATGTTGAGCAATGTAAATGAAGTTAGAAATTCTTAAAGGAAGAATGGTTATATAAACAAGAAAATTCAAAGAAGAATCTTGAAGTGATATAGAGATAAGAAATGGGAGTTGCCTAACTCCAATAGCCAAAATAACGAATAATGTCATAAATGATGAACAAGGAAAGAAAGGGGATCGTAAAACAATCACAAGTTAAGAAAAGAATTTTAAGGGGGATGATTATAGAATAAGATCATGACGTGATCTGTTTAAGTTATAAAAGAAAGATGGTATGTAATGTTTGAATAATTATAGCTTGATGCTATGAAGATATTGTACTATGAAATAGTACGAGATAACTCACGAAGAGTTATAGATGGTGTGATACGAGGAATTCGTATCGAGCAAAGAGCAAGTTAAGAGTAAGACAAAGTTAGGTGGGATTTCAATTAAGGACTCATATGATGGCTGAGTTGTAAAAACCTTTGTATGGGCGAGGGTTTTGTGCTTGCACTCAGTTTATCACATTGATAATCATTGGAATGTTGGTGTAGCGCTATCAATGTATATGTGGTGAAAAGGTGATTATTTTCTCATGTGTATATTTGATAGTTAAAAACTATTAAGATTAGTCAGATATTATTAGGATTAGGTGCAGTTCTTAAAACTAATGCATATGGTAAGTTCGTGACTCATAATAATATGGTATGTTTTGAACCCCTCAGCGAATGGACGCCTTTATGGTCTGACTAGGATAAGTTCTTAAACTCATATTATTGCGATAAGTTTCTGAACTACCAATGTGCGGTAAGTTTGATGAACTATACTGATAGGAAGATTGTAGGTTGAAATATAAGAATATTTAGTATAAGAGCATTAGTGGTGCTAGAAAAAAAAAAGAGAATTGGTTAAGTAATGAAGTAATGGAGTAAAGATTGAAGTTGATGGATACCTGGATATTCTAAATCTACTAACTATGCTAGAATTTCAAAATTTATTGACTTCGTGTTGATGTTTGCACTTCTATTTTCTTGAAAAACATTGGATCAAAAGATGAAACCAATGAGTTTTAAAAATAATACCGTTATTCGTATGTCTATGCTAATTGCTTCGGCTAGACAAAAATGATTTGAAATATATCAAAATATATATTTATATCATCAATGCATCATGGAACCTGGTGCAGAAATGATAAAAACGATGGAGTCATCAATGCAGTATTATTTAGTGTTAGATGTGATCTAAGGATCGTCAGCCCACTATGGTATGATGTAGTATGATAAAATCAGTAAATGACAGAATCCTCAAACGGACTATAAATACAGTGCGGTATCATGACGTCATAAAAAGATTTTTGAGATTTCTTTAAGATATGAGAATATATATATATATATATATATATATATATATATATATATATGTATATTTCGATTGATGTCTGAATTATTGTAAAAGTCTATGCTATTTGATTCAACTAGACAAATATTGAAAGATGTTCATGAAATTCAAATATTTTTTGAGAAGTTATGTCAAACTAAATTGCTTTGGTGCGGATTCAGATGTTGAAAAGCTGAGATGAACAACCCTTTTATAGGGGATTACGCGGAAGCGTTTAGATGTTTGTGCACAATACATTGTACGAAGGGCTGATCACCCTAAGTACGGGAGTCTCTACAGTCTAATGACTGTTAAGGTTTAAGTTGAAAGAGTACTTATAACCGTGGGTAGAGTGCACAATACATCGTATGAAGGACTTAACACCCTAAGTACGGGAGTCCCTATAGTCTAATGACTGTTAAAGTTTAAGTTGAAAGAGTACTTATAACCGTGGACGTAGTTAAAGGTCTTATTGTTAGAGTTTATGCCCTAGAGGCCAATTATTTGATATAATTGGTTAACGTTTTGATATTATATTTGATTGAATAAATATATGATTTTATTATGGTTTTATTTACTGCGTAATATAATTGTTAACATAATAAAATTCCTTAGAATAGTGATACAAATTATATAGTTTCAAGTATGTGACTTGAACATGAGATTATATATTACCATTAGTATCGTTGTTCTTAAATGTCCTAATCGAGTATCATTGTTGATGGGACAACAATGATGCATTGAGACTAGTATGTGGATCGATCGATGACCAAATCTCATTGGTCATAAATATATGAGATATTAAGTCAATGCATAGGTACATGTTAGAGAACGATGTCTTTGGATGGACCCACCATGAGAATTCTATATGGAGCATTATGCGAAGTGTCATTAGCAATTCTCATAGTGACAATGATGTAATGGTCCTCCGACACGAAATCGCTATATTACTACACGAGAATTTATGTACTTTGATATCATCAAATGTCACCTTTAATAGGGTGGACTATAAAGGTGATTATTGGGTTCATCATTAATCGTGTGAGAAATATGAGTGATCTAGATGGAATTTAACTATCCTATATATTATGGGTGATATCCATAGGCCTCTTGATTGAGTAGGACTATGAAATGCATAGCCATGCTCAAATAGTGATTTGTTTCATATAGTCTACTCATTGATCAAGAAAACTTCATTAAATTATGAAGAATATGACACATTCCATGACTCGAGTTTAATCTAGGATATTAAGGTTAAAAGGATTAAATTACATTGAAACATTGGTCACGAAAAGGTTGCATCGAATCATCGATCTTATTATTACTTGGGTAGCAGTGATGCATTACTAGATGCCGCTCACTATTTATAATTTTATAATATGATTTTAAAATTATTGCCAACGTAATAATAACCTATAGGTCACACACATGTAGAGCGTTATTTAAAAGGAAATTAATTTAAATTTTAAGGATTTAAATATATTAATATAATTAATAGTATTTAAATCACGAATTTAAATTAAAAGGATAATTTGTATATATGTATATTAATTAAGTAAGACTTAATTAAGAGATATATATATAAATTCGGATTTTATAAAATTAGGTTTTGATTTGATTAATTCCTTTTAACTACTATATATATGATATATAGCAGCTACTTAGGGAAAGATATCATAATTGAAAAACCCTAGCCGCTCTTAGAGAGAGACTAGAGAGAAAACAGTTTCAAAATCCATTCTTTTTGCTGGCTAGTACCACAAGTCCTTCTTATTGCAGAATTGTTCGACGGTTCGTGCGGTGTTCGTGTGGATACCGTAGAGGTGCAATCGGTTTGTATTGCGTTGGAGATTCGAGGCGCAGTCGGTTTCAGATTCTCATTTTTGTTTATATCTGGTATAATCTCTAAACCTCTGAATTAATTGATTTTCGCATGGATCCTGCTTTTAGGGTTTCGAAATTGCTTTAAAATTTTAATTTCATTTGTATGCTTTCGTTTAAGCCCAACAAAGGGTATCGAGCTACTTGCGAAAAGATTAATTGATTACGTGTTTTAATTGTATTCGATATATATGATATATGATGATGCATGTTTACCGATATAAAATTGAATATATGATATTCCGTTGAATGTGTATTCGGTAATATATATGATGATCTCGTTAATCGTATCTTTAATCGGTGGAATAACAATATAACTATTCTAATCGGATTAGAAGCATGAAGAATCATTTTAATATGATTAATCAAAACCAAAATATATGATAAATTAAGGTGTCTTGTTATTCGTTTTAATATGATTAAATCGAAACTGAAATATATGATAAATTACAGGTGTAATTGTTATTCGCTTTTAATATGATTAAATCGAAATCGGACATATATGATTTGTTATTATGGGTGTTTTGGTGGATTAAAATGTATGATTCTCAAACTGCTTTCAGAGATTCAGTATGGAAAAAATCTGCACATGAATGTAGTTCAAATTTTTTTTTCGGTATTTCCGCCAACCCAGCTTCATTGACCGGGTCACGAGAGACCACCCACGGATCGGTCGGCCACCGGACCACCGCCGTGGGGAGACCCCTTGGACCCCCCGTCGAGAAACACGATGGTCGTGTCCCTATATTTTATATATAGTTTTCTTTAATTATATATAAATTGTTATGTGCTTATTGTGATATGCATGGTGCATGCTTATGGCCTTTTGACCCATAGGTTAGTGGTTTTGGTTTTGAAATACGGCTTGCATGTCGTGCCTTTCTATAAATTCTAATGTAATATTCTCTTCTCATCTAAATCCCCTCGAATGTAACTCGAGGTTTCTTTATGTCATGTAATAATCAGAATTGATGAAGATGTCAAGATGGAGAACACAATGGAAAGATTATGATGGAGAGGAGGCGATGCTAGAGGAAGATCCAAGGAAGTTATTTATTTTAAGATCTTTTACCACCTTAGATTGACCTTCAATCTTTCATTAGCTTGAAAAGATTGATGATGGATTGGGCCATAAGCGCGACACATTTAATTTTGTACTTTATTTATGCTTGTATGTGATATGATATGATTAATAATGTGCATGCTTAACAAGATTAAAATTGGTGAGATCTAAATTAATAAAATCCTCATTAAATTATTAAGTCTAAATCGATGCCTTCCAATGAATAACACTCATCAAGACCTTGATCAATAGATGTAGGTTTGCCAAAGCAAAGTACCCTATTTATCTAGGTAAGATGCGATAGGATAATTGTGATATCCAAACTATTAAAATCATTTGGCCCGACTTAACTTAGTTATCTCAATAGGATTGTGGACTTAGAGGCATAGAGTTTGGTTGGTACCATTAGATGGACTAGAAACAAATGTTGTTTACCAAAATATCCAGGAGTTATATATGATATAATTGACAAAGGGTTGTCTACCTAAATAATTATGTTTTGAGAGAATAGCCAAAGCTAACTTAAGGCATAATGAAATATGGATCTTGGCTCACTAGAAAGATTTAATAGAAAATGCTTTCCGAATTAATGGTGAGGGCTATTAATTTGAATAAAATAGTGGGAGGTATATTTTGAATGTACTATTATCAATTATATAATATCAACTCGTAATTTGACTTATTATTGTTGCACTTATAAATTGTAGATATCAAATGGCAAACAACAACAACACAAATAGTCTTTCATTACGATCACCTTGAAAAGGACAAGCTAAGTGGAATTAATTTCCTTGACTGCATAGGAACTTGAGGATTGTCCTCAAACAAGAGGGTAAGCTATATATGTCCTTGATGGGCCCATTCCTGCGCAAAGACCACCGTCATCGCACTACGTGCAAGCGAGCAGCACAATGCTTACAAGAAGCATCAAGATGATGCTCTCTGGATGTGAGTTGTGTCATGCTAGCAACCATGAACGCCGAGCTTGAAGCAACATGAGTTAATGGATGCTTATGAGATGATCGAGCATCTCAAGAAATTGTTCAAGGGCATGCTCGACAGAGAGGGTATGATACAAGCAAGGCGTTGTATCAACGCAAAATGGGTGAACGTGATCCAGTTGGTCCACATGTCTTTGAAAATGATTGGGTATATTGAGTACCTTGATAGGTTGGGTTTTCCAATCACTCTAAGCCCAAACCGACCTTGTTTTGCAATCTTTGAACAAAGAGCTACTCTCAATTTGTTATGAACTATCTTATGAATGAAATTGAGAAACCCCTCACTTGAGTTGTTGAGCATGTTAAGAACTGAGAAACAACATGAAAAAGGCAGACCTGCTCCCCATAATGATGGTGCAAAAGGGGAATGCTAAGGGAAATTGGAAAGGCAAGAAGAAGATAGGATCTAAATCTTTTGCCAAACCCAATTCCAAAACCAAACAGCTTTAAAACCTAAAGGTGGGGTGGCTAAAGAAGGTGAATGTCACTACATGGAAAACTGGACATTGGAAAAGGAATTGTCATGCTTATCCGGAAGAAGTGAAGAAAAGAAAAGGAAGTACGACTTGATTCGTATATATGTTATAGAAGTCAACTTATCTACTTCACATCATGGGTATTGGATACTTTGGATGTGGTTCTCACATTTGTGTTAATGTGCGGGGACTCAAAGGAGTAGAACTTTAAGCGAAAGGAGAGGTTGACCTACGAGTTGGAAATGGAGCAAAAGTTCTTTGCCTTTGGTAGTAGGAACTTATCATTTATCTTTGCCCACTGGGCTAGTTTTAGAATTAGAAGATTGTTATTTTGTGCCTGCTATAAGCAAAAAACATTATTTCTGTTTCTTGTTTGGACAAGAAAGGTTTTTCATTTATAATAAAGAACAATCGTTGTTTGTTTTACTTAAATGATATTTGTTATGGTGTTGCACAATTGTTTAACGGTCTCTATATTCTTGATTTAGAAATGCCTATCTATAACATAAATACAAAACGATTTAAATCAAATGATTCAAATCCGACATATCTCTGGCACTGTCGTTTAGGCCATATAAATGAGAAACACATATCCAAACTCCATAAAGATGAGTTCTTGGATTCATTTGATTTTGAATCATATGAGAAATGCGAGTCTTGTTTATTAGGCAAGATGACTAAAGCCCCTTTCACTGGACACAGTGAACGGGCTAGCGATGTATTGGGACTTATACATAGTGATGTATGTGGACCCATGAGTTCGTTAGCAAGAGGTAGGTTTTATTACTTCATTACATTTACTGATGACTTTAGTAGATATGGATATGTGTATCTTATGAGACACAAATCCGAATCCTTTGAAAAGTTCAAGGAATTCAAGAATGAAGTTCAAAACCAATTTGGCAAAAGCATAAAAGCCCTTCGATCCGATCGAGGAGGTGAATACTTAAGCCAAGACTTTGATGACCTTCTAAAGGAGTGTGGTATTATATCACGACTCACTCCACCGGAACACCGCAATGGAATTGTGTATCACGAGAGGAGGAATCGAACCTTGTTGGACATGGTGGTACGATCAATGATGAGTCATGCGAGATCTTCCAATAAGCTTCGGGGTCATGCCCTAGAGACAGTTTGCATTTACACTTAATCGTGTTCCTACAAAGACGGTTCGAAGACACCATATGAAATGTGGACCGGAAACGTCCTAGTATGTCGTTTCATGAAGATTTGGGGTTGCGAGGCGTTCAGTAAACGCCCCAATTCGACAAGCTCGGACCCAAATCGACAAATGTAATTTTGTGGGATACCCAAAGGAAACAAAAGGGTATTATTTCTACAAACCTTCTGAGAACAAAGTGGTTGTTGCTCGAACTGGTATTTTTCTAGAGAGAGAATTTGTCTCTAAAGGAAACAGTGGGAGGAAAGTAGAACTCGAACGTTAAATATATTAATATGATTAATAGTATTTAAAAGGAAATTAATTTAAATTTTAAGGATTTAAATATATTAATATGATTAATAGTATTTAAATCACGAATTTAAATTAAAAGGATAAATTAGATATATGTATATTAATTAAGTAAGACTTAATTAAGATATATATATATATATAAATTCAATTTTATAAAATTAGGTTTTGATTTGATTAATTCCTTTTAACTACTATATATATGATATATAGCGACTACTTAAGGAAAGATATCATAATTGAAAACCCTAGCCATTTCTTAGAGAGAGACTAGAGAAAAACAGCTTTAAAATCCATTCTTTTTGGTGGCTAGTACCATGAAGTCCTTCTTATTGCAGAATCGTTCGACTGGTTCGATGCGGCGTTCGTGTGGATACTGTAGAGGCTTGATCGGTTTGTATTAAGGTTGAAGATTCGAGGCGCAATGATTTCGATTCTCATTTTGTTTATATCTGGTATAATCTCTAAACCTCTCGAATTAATTGATTTTCGTGAGCATGGATCCTGTTTTTTAGGTTTTGAAATTGCTTTAAAATTTTAATTTCATTTGTGCGTTTAAATGTAGAAGCCCAACACTTATGACCCTCAACATGATTTGGAATCTTTTAAATTCCTGTTATTTATATCGCTTCCCAATTATTGAGCAATTGTGGAAGATTCTTATTATTCTGAAAGGTGAAAGTGGAAAGGATGAGAAAATTAAGCAAAATATAATAATTTCAAAAAAAAAATTTGAAATTCCAGAAAGAAGAGAAACGTGAAACTCTTAAAAGAGGAAGAGGTGAGGAATATGATGATCTTAGAAAGATCCTTAGAGAAAGAATTTGGTTGTAGAACCCAATGAATGAATAAAGTATTAACGCAAAATCTATTTTGATAGATTGAATGAATAAAGATTAATAAATAAAATTTCAAAGACGAAATTCTTAGAAGAAAGGGTGAATGTAATATCCCGAGTGTTTATGATAACGATCCTTAGAAAAGGAAATGAATGGGTTAAAGAATATATAATATTTGATATATGACTGTGTTTAATTGAAGGTTATGTAATAAAACCTAAAAGTTGTTGAATAAATGAATGAATTATATATATATATATATATATATATATATATATATATATATATATATATATATATATAAAACTTTTTGCTAAGTTAACGTGTTGAAGTTATTCAACGATAATTGTGAAAGAGATTTTGTGAAAACCTTTGTAAGGTAGGGTTTTGGTGATTGATTCCGAGGACGGAATTCTTATAAGGAGGGAAGGATGTGACAACTCGAATTTCTATAAGTTATTAAAATAGGAATTTAATAATTAAAATTCTTATTATGAGATGTTTTGAGTTTGAGTATATATATACGTGCTATATATTTTGAAATATGTGATCTGGTGTGAAGAGAAATATATATTCATATATTGGAAAAGTGAGGTTCAATAGTTAAGTTAACTATTGAAGAAATTAAATGAATTTGGTAATTAATTTTAAATATTTATTGAAGTAAATAAATATTAAAAATAATGTATTTATTGAGAAAAAATAAATAATTTATGAAATTGTGGTATAATAATTTAGTTATGTGTGTATGATAATTAAATTAAAGAAAGGTAAATTTTATTCTTTGAAGATTTAATTTAATGAATTAATTAAATTAAATGAGTTGTTTAATATTAAAGAAAATAAGTAAATTAAATAAAGCATTGTTTAAATCTAATTTATTAATTAAATTAGATATATGATTATTTAGTAATCATCAGAAGAATTATAATAAAAATTATAATTATTATAATTATTATTGTTTGTTATGTAAAATGGTTACAGGTGTGACAAATAAAAACTATATAATATAATCTTATGAAAATAAATTGGAATGAGGGGAATTGTGTGTAGCCAAACAAGGCCTAATGGCCTTTGGCTTATTGTAACTGATGCAGATGTAAAAGCCATATTAGTTTATTTCTACGCATATTATTTCTTTCCTTAAGGTTAGATATCAGTAAAAATACAGAGGGAAATAGAGAGTTTAGAGAGAATTGGAGAAGAAGGATGATGAGTCAAGGAGAAGTAAGGAGGAGATTAAGCAATTATTCTTCATCACCAAACTAAGATTAGGAAGAATCAAGAGGTAAGAATCAATTTTAAACCCTTAAGTTTTATTTCTTGAGTTCTTTATTGATAAATTGGATTTCTTAAGGAATTGGTTGTAGATGTTAATGGGTTTATATAATCCATTTTATATCATCTAAAAGTGGTTTTAGAGTAATCAAACTCATGAGAACATGTTAAAAACGAATAATATGAGTTTTGTTTAATATATGTATTTTGGGTCTATTTTGAGACTAAAATTGGTTAGGAGTTTATGTTATAATTATAAAATTGGTGATTGATTGTGTTAGTAGGATAATAAACGAAAAGAACGCTAGTTGAATGAATCAATTTGGTTAAGAAACGAAGTTGTGGCGATTGAATTCGCTAAATGTGTTTAAAATATGAAAATATAGTATGAACATGTGTTTTGGGTTAAATTTTAGGTTGGTCAATGTTTTTATAAATTGTTAGAATTCTAGTATGTTGTAGTTCTATGAATTACAAATCCATAGAATAGAAAACAGACTATTTTGGATGTATATAACTCAAGTTATGAAGATTAATAGGAGAAAAAGGGTCAAAAATCGCCAAAACGGTAGCTTCTGGTCCCGTTTCTGGTAACGGGCGTAGCTACACTGTTCCCTAAGTCATTTGGGGTGCAGTTGCACTCTAGGGCACAGCTGCACTGTGACCAAGGCTTAATTAGGTCCAGTTGCGCCCAAACTATGTCAGGTGTGACTGTTTTGACCTATTTTAGTAAAATAGGCATACCATTTTCATACGAACTCCGATTGAGGTGATTCAAGATGATCCGGAACGAGGAAGAATTGACCTACAACTATTATTCTTTAGGTTTTTCAATTTGGGATCGGGAACAGTAGTCAAAACGGTCATCTTTGTGACTAATGCGTATTCAGAGGCAATCGGAGGGCGTCAGACATGCACATACACAAGTATAGTGATGTCGATGATAATAGATGTTGTTCTAAGTTATAGAACATGAATATTATGAAGTATAATAATGCTGAACATTAATAAATGATGTATTAGATAAGTTATATAAGCATACTAAGTACACACAAGAGAGACAAATCGGGCGTGTGACGAATGAACGTCGAAACGCCGTGCCAAGTGTTAATGAACTTAAAAAGTGTTTCCATTCAATTGAAATGAATATTATAAGATATGAAATAGATTTAATATAAAACCAATAATTAGTCCTAGCAAGACTTAAGCACTTGAATGAACTTCGAGTTTGGCTAAGAAGAAATATAGTGAATTATAAGTCTAAAGTTAACACAATCAAATTGAAAATTGTGTATTGATTAATAGGAAGGGTTATAGGATGTAGATTAAAGTTTACATTATAACTACTATGTGTTTCTATATAACTAATAGTTAATGTGAATGATTATATAATTATGTAGGGCACGTGAAGTGCAGATATCTGTAAACTATTAAACTGTTATTGGTAAACAACGATCAAGGCAAGTCTTTCAGTTCCTATTTGCTATGTGAATTTGATTGTTTTAAATCTTTATTGCAAAGAGCATGATGTGTTATATATATGTTGAATGTATGAAATGTTAAAGTCAATTTATGACTACGATGATTGACTAAAGCATGCTGATTGAGTAAGGAACTCAATCTTTATTCTTGTTATATGAACTGTAGCTTGTATGTTATGTTAGTCCGATGTTTATGAGATATATGTTGAGCATGTTATTATGTGCTACGTGATGCATGAAAACTATTAGATTTGTTGGGCTGTCGAGCTCAACCTTGTAAAAAACCATTTTTGCAGGTTAAGGATTGAAGGTAACGCTATGTGCTACTTGAATGACGT
The DNA here is from genome assembly GCA_020205605.1 of Panax ginseng. Classification (NCBI taxonomy): domain Eukaryota; kingdom Viridiplantae; phylum Streptophyta; class Magnoliopsida; order Apiales; family Araliaceae; genus Panax; species Panax ginseng. The sequence continues at coordinate 62,734,279 of CM035137.1, forward strand.
AGATCTGAAATAATACACGAAGATTAATATTTTAGCTAAAGTTGATATTTCTTAATACTATGATTAAGATTCATGAGATGTACTAAATGTTTTATGATGTATAGTTTTATGTTGAGTTGTAAAGCTAAAGTTAGAGTTATCTGATCTGTAAAGGTTATCAAGTTGAAATGTAAAATTTTATATAATAATAGTGATAAAGTGAATCATAAAATAAGATTGATTCAAAGACATGTAGATGATAAAAGTTTTGATTCAGGTAATTAAAGTAAAAAGACATAAAAGTTTAAATTATTTTGCATTTTATACAGTTTAACATCAAATAATGATGTAAAATCAGAAGGTAGATGTGTTATTAACGACCGAAGTTGAGAATTATACTGTATAAATTTTAGGGTCGTTACAATAGGCATGGCTCCATTCGAGGCATTGTATGGACGAAAGTGTCATTCTCCAGTATGTTGGGACGAGGTGGGTGAAGCAATGTTGTTGGGACCATAATTGGTACGCATGGCTACGGAAAAGATTCAAATGATCTGGCAACGTATACAAACCTCACAAGATCGACAATAGAGTTATGTTGATCTTCGTCGAAGGGACGTAGAATTCAATGTTGGTGATCATGTATTATTACGTGTTGCTCCATGGAAAGGAGTTACGAGATTTGGAAAGAGAGGAAAGCTCAACCCTCGATTCATTGATCCATTTGAAATCCTCGACCGAGTAGGAATCGTGGCCTATAGACTCGCCTTACCGCCAAATATGTCTAGTGTTCATAACATTTTTCACATATCTATGTTACATAAATATGTGGAAGACCCGAACCACATTATTGAATTAGAACCAGACGAGATAGTAGAAATTTTAACATATGAAGAGGTACTTGTTAAAATCTTGGATAAGAAGGAACATATTCTACGCTCAAAGGCTATACCTCAAGTTAAAGTTTTATGGAGAAACCGCGATATTGAGGAAATGACCTAGGAGTCAGAATCTGAAATGAAAACAAGGTATCTTCACCTCTTCGACATACCAGGTACGTACATCAATTTTAAGGACAAAATTTCATAAGAAGGGGAGGTTGTAAGACCACAACTTTTTAAGCATAAAGATTTAATTTTCTCTAAATGTTATTTTGAATAATAAGGTGTTGATTTGATATAATTATATATTTATGGGAGATATGTGAAAATTTTGCAAAGTAAGCAAGTTGTCATAAAATATTCTTTTGGTCGGGGAATATTATTTTTATCGAAGAATATTCGTACAATGGCACAATCATTGGTGGACCTCACAACGGAATGTCTGTCAGATATAGAAAGCGACAGAAATAACTTTTTTTTATAAAATAACAGCAAGACTTTTACTGTTTAATTGTTAAAATACCCAACGATAAAAGTACAGTAATACGCATGGTTGCACAGTAGCACACGGTATTGGATAGTATCTCTGATTATTAATACTTACGTAAGAAGTCACTCAGTTCATTTAATAATTGCCACAGTAGTTGTTGCATAGTATCTCATATTATTGATTCAATTATTATTATAGTATCATCTGCACAATATTTTATATTATTAAATCAATAATTAAGATGACACAGTTATTCATATTATTATTTACATTATTGACAATGTCTAAAAAATTCTGTCGAGGAAATGGGTTAGGTTATTTAATTGCGCGCCATTAAGAAGAAATCCTTATTAGAAAGTCCCCTCTTTTCTGGGAATTATCTGGTTATCAATATTATTAGTTATAATATTAATGATGATTAATTGTTGAAAGAGTAAAATGTGTTTATTGAAATTAAGTGATTTATGGTAAATATTTATTAATTTTTGATATAAATAGATGTGTTTGTCATGAAGTATTTGTTGTAAGTTTGACTTATTATATGAACCCCCACTTACTTATTTTTTAAAATCGTCGGTAGAAAGTTGTCTCAGTTTTGTTTTATTATTATTATAATAGTAATAAAACATAAAACTTTTTATAAAAAATAGAAAACTTTTTATAATATATATAAAGTTTTTTGTTTTATTAGATTATAATTAGAATATATTATATTATATATAAAATTATTTTTTTATTAGAATAATTTAGATGAATAGTGAAATCAGACGGAATTTTAGAAAATTCACTATTGAGTCCGTGATTGTTTACTATTTAAATAGTGTCATGTCATTCTCCTATAAATAGGATGCTTACTTAAGAAATAAAAATCACACCAAAATCAGAGAATTCTTCTTCTATAATATTGTGCGTATTTCTTTTGAGTATAAGGATATTTTGAGTGTTACAAATAGTGCAAGATTTCCTCAAGATAATCTCCGTCATACTAGTCAAATTTAGTCTCCTATTATGGTAAAGGATGTTATTTTCTTTCATATTCATTCGTGATATTACTTCATACTCGTAAGGGTTCTCATTCTATTCCTTATTAATCTGTGGGTATAACATGTCTACGCGGATTACCGCATGCCTGGTGAATAACCCGTTGTATTCATTCTTTAATCTGTGAGAATAACCTGTCTACGCGGATTACCGCATGCATGGTGAATAACCCTTCGTACTCATTCTTTATTTGTGGAAAAGATCTGTCTACGCAGATTACCGCATTACGGGTGAAAATCCATTTGTAGTTTCGTATATTATTTCTTTTCATATTCCTAAATCTAAACTTACTTTGGCAAGTATTGTTTCTATATCATTTCATTGGAATATTCGTTTGAACGTTCTTATTAAATTTTAATATTTTCATTTGGGGTACTATTCACTCGGGGTACTATACATTCGGGTACTATTTATGGGGTACTATTCACAACAAAATTAGTTTCTTTTCTGTCCAAATTATTTTTGATACATGAATATTATTCTTGAATTTTACTCCACAATTATTTATCATGTTGAGAATTCGGACATTTTTGAACTCTGGATAAATTGAATTATAAATCTCTAATATTTATCCTTAATCTCACTTGATTGATTCCTTATATCATTGTCATCATCCACATGCTTATATTGTGGTGAAAGTCATCTTTGGCCCGTAGTGCATAGATGGACCATTGATTGGTATGATTATGACCAAGAATTGTGTATTGGTATAATCATGACCTGTAATATTACAGACAAATGTTGTGGTGAAAGTCCTCTTTGGCACGTAGTGCATAGATGAATAGTTGTTTGGCATGATCATGACCACTAGTGATACTAACGAATATCCTTAGCCCGTAGTGTTGGATAATTCATTGATTTGAAATATTTATTGATTGGTGTTACAGGGATAAAATATTGATGATGGACTTTTAAATCATAGAAAATAGTAGACATCATGCTCTACTTGACCCTTCTAATAGATTACTATTTCCGCTGCAATTATTGGTCTAAAATATTGATGATTAACATGTCTGGGACAGCCTTTGGTGTCACCATCCCAGCTGGACTTGACTTCACTGCATGAAAAAATCGAGCTAAGTGACCTTCCTTTCCGAAATTATAACACACTTTGGGTTGCTGCATACAGTTTGGACTGATGTGTCCCTCCTGTCCGCATTTGTAGCATACGATCAGTGGTCGTTCTCCTTCGTTAGAAACGAGTGCTGGTGCTGCTGTCGATGTCTTTTCGTCATCGTTGAATCTTCACTTTTTTTGAAATTTCCACTTGACTCACCTCCTCTATTATCTAGGCCATGATTACTGTAGACACTCGAAATTTTTTGCGCTCCTATTACTAACATTGCAGCAGGGTAGATTCGTCTTTTGGAGATAACCTTGAAAGACAGCTTACATCCATTCCGGATACTACCAGAAGTTTAGCTCCAACCCGGAACACAAACCAGGAACTTCATCTCAAACCCAGAACACACACCGGGAATGTCATTTCCAATCCCGAAGATAACCCCGAGGTTTGCAAGATCAAAAATCTAAACAACAGGAGAGGACGATTATCTCAAATCGGCGATAACACCGTGACGCTTTCGATTCCATGATCCTAGAGACAACACTGGGAGTAGCAACCCCATCCTTAGTGATAGCCCCAAGAGATGCCATTGCAGTTCCTGCGATAACCCCAAAAATGGTTGCTTCAAACATATGCAATCAGCTTCAACCACAGACATCCTGTCAAGGCACACACACCTCAGACCCAGAGATAACAACGGGCATACATGAACATCCACAGATTATAGTCAGACATACAAACAAGCAGCAGCCCAATCTCAGATGTAACCCTGAGCAACGTCTGCTTTCCGCTTAAACCAGCGATAACCCTGGTGAGGAGTCACCACGTCATCTTACCATCTCAACAAGATGATATCACAGCATACCAACAAGTAGTCCAATCTCAGATGTAACCCTGAGCAACGTCTACTTTCAACTCAAACCGGTGATAACCCCGGCGAGGAGTCAAACGTCATCTTGTTCCTTCGACAATGGCACGTCGTCTCAACACTTCATACATACATACATCCAATAATGTCCCACAAGAGCCGAGGATTGACAATCCCGAGTGACTATTACGTGTGACAGTACTTTGGATAGAATATAAAGCTTGAAGACCATGGGCATAGAACCCTCTTCCTGACTTCGTACAACCTCTTATCCATGTAATTGCGTAACTCTTGACATAAGCGGTCCGAAGAAGGTTAGATATACCTCGTTCGGATGCTCGGATTGAAGTTCTGCAAGTTTGAGCAGACATTACAGTGCATGAGTGCACGTACTACGAGACGACAAGACCCGCGAGGCTCGGATGCATCACGACCAACTGCAGGTACAACTGCGGCTACCGCAGGTGTACATGCGGCCATCCGTCTATATATACAAGCCTTGGGGTCAGCCATTTGAGAAGAAGAGGGAGGGAAAAAGGCGAGGAAGCCCTGTCCATTTTACTTTGCATACACATCTTTTGAGTGTTTCCTCACTTCTAAACACTAGTTAGCTCACATATAGCTATCTTTTATCCGGCGGGAGCTGAGTGTTTATCCATTTAAAGTCATAGAAGTCTACTTTGGCAGCCCACTGTAAGCCTTCTTATATGCTATAAAGCATTCTTCTCATATTAGCACACACTGTTGTACACGTTGAGAGTCGTGTGAGTGTGTTTGCTTAACTTCTATCTGTGGTTTTCATTTCTGTATGTATATATATATATATATATACTTATATATATGTATATATTTCATATATGGACAAATATTATCGAGTTATGCCTCGATTGAGCCTGAACTTTCAGATATAGGCGTTTAATTGCTTATATATATATACTTATATATATAAATCGTGGTCGAACTACATCGATGAGCCCGGATTTTATATCCTCCTGCGTTTAATTGCTTATATATATATATATATTGTTGTCGATATATCCGATGAGCCGTGATTTTATATCCTATGCGTTTAATCGCTTTTATATATATATATATATATATATATATATAATTGTTGTCGGACATATCCGATGAGCCTGGATTCACATCCGGTGCGTTTACTACTTATATATATATATATATATATATATATTTACATTTCTGTCAGGCCTGGAGTTTACTCCGTGGCCTTTTACAGCTTTATTTACATTCCGTCCTGCCTGGAGTTTACTTCGTGGCAGTTGATTACTTTTACAACTTTATTTACATTCCATCCTGCCTGGAGTTTACTTCGTGGCAGTTGATCGCTTTTACAACTTTATTTACATTCCATCCTGCTTGGAGTTTACTTCGTGGCAGTTGATCGCTTTTACAACTTTATTTATATTTTGTCCCGCCTGGAGTTTACTTCGTGGCGGTTGATCATGTTTATATATATATATATATATATATATATATATATATTTATAGCTTTTATATATATATAATTGCTTACTGATTTCCATACAAATTGTAGTATCATGTGAGCCTAGGAATCATGTGATCACATGCTTAGTTTACTGAATCTAGATTCGGTTCTTATGATGGACATTTTTTAGCTGTAAGCAGCCTGTACATTATTTTACAGTGTCTGAATTTCCTTGGATGGCTATCATGCCCATGAGGAGTTCGGCACTGCTGTATATTATTTTCTCGAGAATGCTTTGCATCTCGAAAATAAAAGCAAACAAGCCGAACATTTAATAATAAAATGGAAGTATGAAAAGGTCTCAATTCCTATTGAGCACAGGGTTTGAAAAACCTCTTTTATAAAACGTCATTGCTATATCTTGGTTAAAACTGAATTTTCCTATAAAATTCAAACCTTGTGTATATAGGTGCGAACGAGGCCTCGAATTACTTTTAAATAACTGCACATTGATCCACACATACAGAAACACACACATTAATATAACAATTTCTTTGAAAAGTGGCGGTCACCGTGGTAACACGAATGTCGGGGGGTGCCTAACACCTTTCCTTCACATAATCAAGCCCCCGGACCCAAAATGAATCTCGATTTCACAAGACCCGTCTAGCAGTGTCAAAACATTGGGTCAATGTGCAAACCTTTTCGGTTGCATTGGTGCAACCAATTAAATACAGCAACTGGCGACTCTTAAAGTCAAATCGTCGACATTATACATGTCGGACCTTTTTCACTTATTTTTTCAAACAAATCTCACATTAACATGAGAACACCAAAGAACAAGTAACGAAAAGGGACACTCAAAAATCCCGACGTCGACAGGTTGTGACTCTGCTGGGGACTCCAGTAAGAGGGCTTAAGCCGCTATTACAAGCTTTTCAAAATTGTTATATGCTTGTGTGTGAATGTTGCATTTATATTTATGATGAATGTGTATGAATGCATCTTAATTACTGCACTGCTAAATATCTATATGTGATATTAGTGCTTCACACATGTCATCATTTTGCATAAATGGTGAGACACGTTGTATGTAAATGTATGTTGTATGGTCCCTCCACCAGGAGGTTGTCCTGTCGGTGTTTGATTACTGGACTCGTGGGAAGAATGATTCCTCGGGGCTCAGGAAAGGCATGACTCAGATTCGCTCCAGTTGAACGACCGGATTAACTTCCCGTCAAGTAGATTGCGATGATCAAGGAACCTTCATGCCGAAAAGCCGCGAGAGTAACCCTAAGATAGGACAGCCTCTGATAAACCAAACACGGAGGGAAGTTTCTTCATACTTTCCATTTCAAATTACCTGTAAAAACATTTACTTGTAATTCTATTCCATGTTCATTCATATGTAATGGAAAATATGAAGAATATCTGTGCATGCATGACATGTTATCAATTAACAACCGGTTTTGCAGGACAAAATTCCTAAACGGACATGTTATGATAAAATTTACATTACCCTAAGACTAAACTATGTAAGTCTTTTGTAGGGAAGCAATTGGGCACATTACACTCAAAGTCAAAAGGCCACAAGCCTCTGACCAATCATGTCTTCTTCCCGACCACCTAATCATCTCTCCGAGAAGAATTGGACGGATTAAGTAAACAAATCATAGACTTGGCTATTCTACTAAAAGAATTACACCAGTCTACTCAGGGTATGAAGATACCTACACATACAGAATCCTCTACACAAGGAGGAGTTCAAGGTCTGGAAAAAACAATTCCAGAACATCAGTTGGATACTACCAACAAAGACCCTGAAAACACCCATCTCAAAGGAGATCCAGACACCGGTGATATTAGGAAGAAGGTCCTTCAAATGGAGGAAACTATTCGCGTTCTCAAAGGGATTGGAACCCATGGCAGTGTTTCATATACAGACCTTTGCATATTTCCTGGTGTTCAATATCCAGAGAAATTCAAGACCCCTAATTTTGAGAAATATGACGGATTAGGGGATCCTTATACACATTTAAAGGTGTTCATCGGAGAACTTGGGTCTTACGCGGAAAATGAAAACTTCCGAATGCAGCTGTTTCAGAAAAGTCTGACTGGAGAAGCTCATTCATGGTATACTAGATTAGACAACTCTAAGATCCATAGCTGGGAAGAGCTGGCTCACGCCTTCCTTACTCAATACAGTTTTCAATCTCAGATTGCTCTTGACCGGTACCAAATTACCAAGGTCAAGAAACAGTCTAATGAGTCATTTAGAGAGTATGCTCAAAGGTGGAGGCGCCTTCCTGCTCAAGTTATTCCTTCCATGATGTAATCGAAATGGTCATGACCTTCATAGATGTCTGAGAAAGCTCCTTTTTATGAAAGAGTTCTAGTTGGTATTGGCAAACCATTTTCTCAAATGATCAAACACGGTGAGATGGTTGAGATGGGATTGAAGTCCTAAAAATTCAAGACCTAGCCATTCTTAAAAGTCATTCTTTGAGCACATCCAATCCGGATCTTATGGAAACAACCCCCGGAGGATCCATAAAAAGAAAGAGGAGGATGTTTCCTTGATACTACAAGGACAAAAAGGCAATCAAAGCATGCCTATGCAGAGGAGAAACTACTCCCCTTTTCCAGCACAATCTTCAAACCCTCTATTGCCTAAAAGTGGAGAAGTAAAGTGACCTCAAACGTTCACACCCTTAGGGGACTCGCTCGAGAATATTCTTGCTCTTCTGACTGCTCAGAAGAAAATTACACATCTTCTTCCACTAGCCAACCCTAATGGGAGGGGTTTTAATGCTACTCAGAAGTGTGCTTATCATGCCGGGGCACCTGGACATGATACTCAAGATTGTTGGGCCTTGAAGCATAAGATTCAAGATCTAATAGAAAATGGTGAGATCGTGGTCACCAAACTAGATCAACCTCATGTGCAAGACAACCCTCTTCCTCAACACGAAGAAGAAGAGGTCAACATGATCAGTTGGAGCACTGTATAAGGTTCCAATTCTAACGGTGAATCATCCCAACCCATCAAAGACGGTGTTGACAAATAGGATTATACAAAGTTCCAGTTTACCATGGAACGAAAGATGAAAGCTCTTTCCAAACAAATTGAACAATTGGCAGAACTGGTGACCCACCAGCATCAAGTCACACGCCAATTAATCAGGCAGGAGCATGCTTATCTCCTTTCTTTTGTTATGAATGCCTCCTCACCACCTTCAGAAAGCGAAGCTATGGAGGATAAGATTGTGAAGCGAGCAAATGCTAAAGCCCATCGGGATTTTGCCAATCAGAGGGAATTCACCTATTTGGGCCAATCTATGAAGGAGATACTTCAAATGTTGATCAACGAAGGAAGAATTACCTTCCTTCTCCCTCCCATCAATCCCCGCCAGGCGCTTCAATCTCGATGAAATGTGTCAATATCATTCACATTCTCATGGTCGCAGACGTAAGAATGTCAAACTCCGCCACCTCATGCAGAATCTTATTGATAGCGGTGTCCTGCAAATAGCAGATGATTACACTGTGCAGCTCAAGGGTGGGAATGCATGTCCTACCAAATGGAAGGGATCAGTAGCAGTTATATCTGAAATAGATGATGAGACTGTCAAAGTATTTCCCATACAACCAATTCAACTCAAAGGAGCTGACAATCCTTTGAAAGTGGCCGCACCAGAGCCAATTTCTTTATCTTTCAGACCACAACATCCTGTTGTCAGCTTACACAAAGTTCCATGGAATTATGGAGAAGCTAAAGGATCCACGTCTCATACTACTGCTACAGTGTCGAAGGAGAATCCACTGTACCTTCCTCAATGGGTTGTTAAACCTACTTGCGAAGCAAAGGGGAAGTTGCCCGTAGAGAAGATTGAAAAATTCCTCCGCACTATGGGCCACACTGAAGCCAAAGTGGTTTTAAGCTTGCGAGAAGCTCCACAACAGATTTCGATACTGGACTTGGTTTTCTCTTCCGAGGATCATCGGAAGATCTTACTGAAGGTTTTAGAAGAAGCCTATTTACCAAAATCAGTGGATGTGGAAAAATTTCAACATTTGGTTGATCACATTTTCAACAACAATGTGATATCCTTCACTGATGATGACATACCTCCCGAAGGGACCGATCATTGCAAGCCTTTTTCATATTATAGTTTTGTCTTCCAGGTACATGCTAGCAGGAGTATTGATTGATGGAGGCTCATCTCTAAATATCTGTCCTTATGCCATCTTGGTGAAGATGAATGTCAATCTCAGGCGGATCCAAAGTAGCCATACGGTTATCAGAGCTTTTGATGGATCCCAACGAAATTTTGTTGGAAAAATTGAATTACCAATTGAGATTGGTCCAAATACATTCAATGTATCCTTCCACATCCTCAAGATAGACTCAGGATACAACCTGCTATTGGGGAGACCATGGATACACATGGCTAGAGCTGTTCCCTCCACCTTACATCAACAACTCAAATACATTATCAACAACAGTCTAGTCACTGTCAATGCTGAGTTGGATTGTCCTGAACAAGGAACTCTACCAATTATCAGCTTCAATTCAGAAGTTGAACCGGCCAGTTTCCATACTTTGGAAGTGAGTAACACGGAATACCATTCTATTGGAGCGCCACTTTTCGTACCTAAGATTTCTGCCGAAGTTATATCGGCCACTCAAGAAATGATGTTATTGGGTCATCAACATGGACAAGGGCTTGGTAAAGATAAGCAGGGTATTAAGCACCCTATTCAATTGTCCAGTCAAATTGGAAAAGCCGGACTAGGCTATTCTGCCAGTTCCAGTTACAGGAATCCTCATAAGCACAAGCAGGTTCTTCAAGCTTCCGCCGCACGGTGATTCTCTATACCTTTACCTCATGATTTGATGCAATCTCTAGTAAAGGTTCCAACCCATGTTGTGGCTATGATGTTTCCGAAACCAGTTCCAATCAAAGCAAAAGAGGTGCTGATTCCTGATCCTGAGGCGGAAGAAAAGGAATGGAAACGTAAACATGACCTTGCCTTGATGATGGCAGGCATTCGTGTCATTGTTCATGATGAACATACAAACAGATACACCCCAGACGATGATTGCCCAGATGTCATGGTTATCATTCGAGAGAAGAGGACAATGACGATCCTTCCATCACTGCAGTCCATCAGGACTTTGCCCTCGACAATTGGAGCAACACTCCATTCATTGGTCGACGAGGGTAAAATGGGTAGAAAATCCCTCTGCCTTGTAGATAACTTTAATTGCTTGCTTTCCTTTATAGCACTAACAGTTATTTTATCAAGTACATGCTAACACTTTTGTATGATCGAACAATTGCATATATTAAGTGAAAGCATCTTTTGTTTCAGGACTTTGAATTTAGATGTGCATGTCCTTGCTGATGACATGCCTTCTCTCCACAAGGGCTGTAACTTTGATGCAAAGTTGGACTCAGACTTGATGGACATCCAAGAGGACATTGAGACACCTCAAGAGATTAAGGAATGGGTCGTAGAAAAACCCAAACCCAATCTTGATCAAACCACTCCTTTCAATCTCGGAACCTTAGACAACCCTAAGCTAATCCAGATTGGTTCAGACCTTACCACAAATCAATGGAATGACATGGTTGCACTATTAACCCAATTCCAGGATGTGTTTGCATGGTCTCATGAAGACATAGTGGGTTTATCCACGGACATTGTTCTTCATTGCCTTCCCATTAAAGAAGGATTCAAGCCAGTTAGGCAAAAACTCAGGCGATTGAAACCTGAGTGGAGTTTAAAGGTCAAAGAAGAAATTGTGAAACAATTTCAAGCTGGCATCATCATGGTGTCTACATATCCGGAGTGGATATCCAACATTGTTCGCGTGCCTAAACCAGGGTGAAAGGTGCGAGTTTGCGTGGATTACCAGGATTTGAACAAAGCTTGCCTTAAAGATAGCTTTCCCATGCCCTTTATCCACATTCTTATTGACAATACTGCTCAATACGACATGTACTCCTTTGTTGATTTCTTTGCAGGGTACCATCAAATTATGGTCACTGAGGAAGATCGTGAGAAAACTGCTTTCGGCCTCATCAATGCCGGGGCAACCTATCAACGAGCTATGATGGCTCTTTTCCATGATTTAATGCACAAGGAGATAGAGATCTACGTGGATGACATCAATGTCAAATCTCGGAAGGAGGATGACCATTTAGACCATCTCACAAAACTTTTCAACAGGTTGTTTAAGTACAACTTTAAATTGAATCCCGCCAAGTGCGCTTTTGGTGTTAAGTCAGGCAAGTTGCTAGGTTTCCTAGTCAGCCACAAAGGGATTGAACTGAATCCTACCAAAATCCAGGCCATCACGGAGATGCCCATTCCTTAGATAGAGAAGAAAATACGGGGATTTTTAGGAAGAATCAATTTCATTAGCAGATTCATTTCTTAACTCACAGCAACCTGTGAGCCTATCTTCAAGTTGTTAAGGAAGAACTCCTCCATGAAATGGAACGATGAGTGTCAGAAAGCCTTCCTAACAATCAAAGAGCAACTGATTAACGCTCCTATTTTGGTACCTCCCAGGGATGATGTTCCCCTGTTCATGTACCTGTCCATAAATGACAATGCCATGGGCTGTATGCTGGGGAAAAAAGACAATAGAGGCCAAGAACGAGCTATCTACTACCTCAGCAAAAGATTCAGCATCAGTGAACACAAGTACAATCTGATTGAGAAGACTTGTTGTGCTTTAGCATGGGCTTCCATGAGGTTACAACATTACCTCCATGGTTACACAACCCATCTCATATCCCGAATGGATCCTCTCAAGTATGTGTTTAGCAAGCCCATACTGAATTGTCGACTGTCCAGATGGCAGTTGATCCTACAGCAATTTGACATCGTCTATGTGATGCAAAAGTCTGTCAAAGGTCAAGGAATTGTGGATTAACTGGTCGCCGCACCTGCAAGGGATTACAAACCCTCAGAAACATACTTTCCTGACGAAGGAGTAATGATAATTCAGCTACAACATTAGTACAATACATGCCGTACGTGGAAAATGTATTTTGATGGAGTCATTAATGCGAAAGGCTCTGAGTGGAGCGCTTTAATATCCGTGACGGGGAGCGAGATCCGTCAGCCTTTCAAATTACAATTTATTAGCACCAACTACACAGCTAAGTATGAAGGCTATATCATGGGGCTAAAACTTGCCTGTTTAATGGGCATTAGGCGGTTAACTGTCTTTGGGGATTCTGAATTGGTAATCAAGCAATCCATAGGAATCTATCAAACCAAAGAATTACATTTGCTGCCTTACCATCGGCAAGTTCTACAAATGGCTTTGGAGTTCGAAGAAATCTCCTTTCTACACATTCCTCATAATAAGAATGATTTTGCATATGCATTAGCAATGTTGGCCTCCTTGGTTTACATACCAGACAAGGAAAACATTCCAAACATCACGTTTGCTCTGCAAAAAGCCCTAGTTTATGGGAATTACATTGGAGAAGTATCGGATGAGTTACCTCCCATCCACAACCCTTGGTATTAGCACATCAAGGAGTATCTACGAGATGGATCTACACCCACTGAGGTGAGCCTAACTGAGAAGAGGCAGATTCATCGACTTGCTATGAAATTCTACCTGAGCGGAGATGCACTCTACAAAAGAGATGCATGATTAGGTCTCCTCAGATGTCTGGATAAAGACCAAGCTCAGAGACTCATGGATGAGATCCATGGTGGAGTATGTGGCCCTCACATGAGCGGACCCCTACTTGTCAAGAAAATTCTCAGAACAGGACATTCTTGGCTTACACTCAAAGCTGACTGTGATGCTCACATCAAGAGGTGCTATCAATGCCAAATTCATGGGAATTCTATCCATGCCCCTCCCAGGGAACTCCACAATATGAGTTCGCCATGGCCCTTCTCAATGTGGGGAATGTACGTGATCGGGCCCATCGAGCCCAAATCCAGTAATGGACATCGATTCATATTCACCATGATCGACTACTTCACCAAATGGGTAGAAGTAGCATCCTTCCCCAGGGTTACTAAAGAAGTTATCATTGTTTTCATTAGAAATAATGTCATCTGTCGATATGGACAACCAGAGGTCATTGTGTTAGACAATGCTAAGAACCTCAACAACAAAATGATGGAGGAGTTATGCAGAAAATTCCACATCAAACATCTTAACTCTATCATCTACCATCCAAAGATGAATGGTGCTGTTGAAGCTGCTAATAAAAACATCAAAAAGAACATACAAAAAATGTCCGCCAATCACAAAGGATGGCCTAACCTCTTGGCTCTGACTTTATTAGCCTACAAAACTTCCATGCGAACTTCCACTGGGGCAACCCCCTACTCATTAGTCTATGGGATGGAAGCAGTGCTCCCCATATAAGTGGAAATGGAATCCCTCAGAGTATTGATGGATGCTCAGTTGGATGAAGACCAATGGGTACAAGACAGGTATCACCAATTGTCTTTGATAGACGAAAGGCGATCCACAACTATCTTCCATGGTCAGTTATATCAGCAAAGGATCGCACGATCCTACAATAGAAAAGTCCAACTACGGCAATTCAAATGACATTACTTGGTTTTGAAGAAGATCATTGACAACCAAGATCAATCTAAGGGAAAATTCGCTCCTAACTAGGAAGGCCCATTTGTTGTCTAGGAAGTATTGACAGGAGGTGCTCTCAGATTACAGGAAATGGATGGCGATGAATTTCCACAGTTTATCAACACAGACACCATGAAACGGTACTATGTCTGAAGTTACCATCAAACAAACATCCTGGTTTCGATCATCAAATCACCAGTCATTCCGGTTTTGAACCCTTTCCTTTTGAATACTCTTTTGCCCCTCAGGGAAACATACACTTCAAGCCAGCAGCCTGGTTTTACTTTATTTCAAATCTTTTATACAATCTCGGTTATCCTAAAGACAGGATTTAACCTTTCACAATTTTGGTTATCTTGAAGACGAGATTGAACCTTTCACACCTGCAGTTTATCCTGAAGACGGGATTAAACTTTTCTACGCCTGCAGTTTGTCTAGAGGACGGGATCAAACTTTTTACACACTTGCAGTTTGTCCCCATTATGGGATCAAACTTTCTTCTCCCCACGGTATAGCCTGCACATGGGATTAACACTTCCCTTCGCCTTCAATTCGTCCTGAGGGGTGAACTACGTCGACCTGATCTCCCTGATACCCGGGGGGGTGGTACGTAGGCAACCATATTCTATATGGCCCGGTCGCAATAAAGAAAAACAACAAAAACATTTCTGCCCTTTCTCTATAAAACAAAAAAAACAACGAAAATACTTCTACACCCATCTGCCTTCCGCATTCAGCGTTGAACTTCCTACACTAGGTTCGAACTACGCAGACTTGATCTCCTCTTCAATAGGAGTACGTAGGCAGCCATTCATGGTGGAGTCTAACCCCTACCAGAATAACATACTTGTCACACGGTACTGGGATCTACCTTCAATTTTCCCCATTTCATCAGTTTCAGATCAAAGGGATGGAATTACCCAACCTCTTCTCACAAATAGAAGATTCGGTGACCATCTAAGCTGCGATCGTGCCTCAAAGAGCAATACCAACCCATAAGAGATGGAATTAACTAGGCTTCTCACAAATAGAAGTACTGGCGACCATCTGTGGTGTGGTCAATCTCAGAGAGGAAGAAACCACCCTCCTCTCCACATTCCATACAGATACCAGTCCCAAGACACCAAAGATGGTAAGGATTTACAGAAATCAGTGATCCGTGCTGAGAGATCTTGCGACGTCTCAATGTCCATCTATCAAGGATATGTTCAAAATGCATCAAGATCACAAGGCCCTGGAGAAACGGGAAAATATCAAGCAAGTATCAAGGCATAACTAAAAGGGAAGTGAATTAAAATATATTTCCCTGCCATATATAATATTGTTTGATATATACATCTGTGTTGTACATGACAAAATGGATAAGCTAGTCTGTGCAGAAAAATACAAAGCTATCTACAGATCTGTGTGTATGCGGACTATCAGATCTAACATAGCATCCCTCTCTAACGATGGAGGAAGCACTGCAAGCTCCTGCCCAAGGGTATCTACACGAGCTAGCAGATCAGAGGCTAACTTCATGGTGGCATAATGCTCATCAATGTAAGCACTCATGTCGGCAAGAGACGATGACGGTCATCCGGGATCTAATCAAGTAATCGCCTGCGATGGCCACATCCCTAGCAAATAAGGCGGCATCCCGCTCTACTATCAATGCATCCCTGGCTGATCTAGCCTCATCCCTCTCTAACAGAAAGATATCTCTCTCATCAAGAGTCATCAACATCGCGACCGGCCCGATCTCTATCATAGGTCATCGGATGTAAGCTCTGCTCCAAATGTTGTGCCAATCAATCGTATAAACAGTGGCACTTTCGGGTGGGAGAATCCATCACAAATCTTTGGCGATAGCGAAATCAAATCATCGATGGGAATAACGACCTCCTCTATAGGCTCCTCATTGTCATAATCAATCCCACACTATGGATATGCGCCACAGATCGATGCGCTCTGTCTCTATCCATGCGGAATACTTTGCAGAATAACCTGGATGACTGACAGAAAACTCAGCCAACTCTCACTGATCCCAACAGACATACAACCTGGATCTGTCCTCCGCTGATAAATGGTGTGACGCAAAGCGCTGACTCACTGCCCCCTCATACCAATGAAAATCCTAAAACTGGTCAAACTGACACATCACGGCCAGTGGGTGGTAAGTGATCATGCCCCTCAATCCAGCCAGAGAGAGATAATCCATGCCCGGAGCATGAGTAATGAAGTTGTAGGGTGAACTAAGCCCTGAACACGGCAATATGGCAAACAGATCCTTAATCCCTGTCAGGAAAACTGACCACGATGCAACATCTGTACACTCCACGGGCTGAAAGGAGTACAATATGGCTATCTCATGGGTGAAACAAAACCCCTGCTGTCTAAGTGTGCCAATCGGTCTCAAGTGTGACATAAACCACACATACAACATGACCGAGTTACTTGTAAACACTCCTGC
This sequence comes from Panax ginseng, assembly GCA_020205605.1. Lineage (NCBI taxonomy): Eukaryota > Viridiplantae > Streptophyta > Magnoliopsida > Apiales > Araliaceae > Panax > Panax ginseng. The sequence goes on from CM035137.1 coordinate 62,751,144, forward strand.
CAGAAAAGTGCAGGAGTATGTAGCTGACCTCAGTGTCTCTGCGATGATCATCGGTACAATGGTACGACCCTCCCTGAGAGCTCTCACTGCCATAATGACGCCGATATCCAGCTCATCCATGTACCGCAGCATGAAAACGTATGACAATACGCATAGAAGCAGTACATCTACTTTGGCTAAACACCAATGGTCCTCCGGTGTGGTGAAATCCCCGGAATACCGTGCATAGTTGTCCTCAGAGCCAAACCTGTCAAACAGGAAACGCTGAGATATCACGTGGCTGGATGTAATCTCGTCCTGGACCACTCTACGTCTCAATCCTGTGAGGGTCATGAACTGTCTGCTCATGTCTCCAATAGCCATATGCATGCAAGGTTTGTCCAGCGGCAGCATCGTCAATCGTGCATACTCCTCTAAAGTAGGAGTCAACTCATGGGTCCCAAATCGAAAAACCTGCTTCTCCGATACCCAGTGCTCTAGCATGCCCTCTACAAATCCTGTGGGAACCTGAAACATCAACAAGGTCATAGTATGCAGCAGCAAATCATCTACGATCACTATGTCTGATGGTGATATACTATCATACCATGATCGCATTCCAGATACCACCACAAATGGTGGGGTATGATCAATACGGCTAACTATCAAAGAAAACATCTGTGCGGGCCGTGTCATAAGACCATCCAGGGGTTAATATTGAATATCTCTGGACATACATACATATCCATAACATAATAACATGCATGATACAATAGATGGCAATATGATATAGGGAATGGAAAATTGTACATACATTCCTAAGTATATCATCATCTAATACATCTCTGTACAGCTAAAATACAGGGAAATGGGCCAAAGCTACCCAACATACAACAGTGGCCTATCAAAAGAGATAGCGAGAAATACATCAGAAAAAGTCAAGAGTGTCGATGTCTACATCATCGATCCTGTCCACCTAATGTAACTCCTCCTGAGTCACTGGATCTCTATCTATAGGGATGTCAGGCCTATACAAGGGAGGATCTACGCCGGCAAAACCATATGGGTCACCTGAGGGACCAGCGCCAGAGCTAGAAGGATCAAAAGTATCTACCTCTGTAGGATCTCTGTCCAAATGCCGAATGAAAAGATGTGACCGGTCCAAATTTCTTTGAGTCAATCATCAATGTGTCACATGAGTTGGATCTCCGACACGAGCTAGCCAATCCATCATCATCACGGATCTTGGAACCATATCCCCATAAACCCGTATGGCGCTGGTCTGAGCTCCAATATTACGAGGGATCCACCAATGCTGGAACATCTCCTGAGAACAGGGGCCCTCTAATAATGTAAAACCTTTAATCCCCATCAATGGGATGTCAATGACGGGTGACTGCGAAACAGGCCAATAACGCCTGACAGGAGGCAAGATCGGCATATGAATCTCTCCTGTAGTGCTCCTAATAGCACGCTCTCCTAAATAGAGCTCCCATCTTCCATCTGTGAAGAGAGGAATCCTGCGGGTGGAAATGACGTACTCTACTCTAGTCGGGTACCCATCCTCAAAACCAACTCCCAAATGCTCTCCAGAGTAGGGAATCCATGTGATAACATCAGCTGTCAATAGCTCCAGCTGTAGGCGACAATGAGTGAAACCCTCAGCAATAGGGACCTCCACCAGTATAGAATGATGCCATCTCCGTCCTTGTGGATAGGTGTCTAAACCTAGCATGCTCACAGGACGCAAATATGGAAGCCTCTCATAGGCCCAAAACTACCAACACAAAGGCAAACATCTGCTGTCAATCAACACTCTTAACCTATACATGGGAAAAGACAAGAGAAACACTCACCAGCAAAAATTGGTAGAATCCCTGGGATCACATGCGCATTCCCCTGAGGAAGTAGGCAAAGGTGTTGGAACCCCAATAATACTCTCTTATACGGTCCACGTGTCAAGTGGCGCTGATCAAAGCGAAGGACACCGTAGAGGAATTATCTGCTATGAAGCAGCCCCTAATGATCATCAGGAACAATCGCCGGAGAATGCGATCCCTGACTCTCACATCATCGGGTATGGGCTCACTCAACGGCCACTCATAGCATCTCTACGCTCAAAGGACTGTCACGAATAGTCCCGCCCTTGGCGCCTCCGTCGGAACTCCCAACAAGGATCTGACGGTAGTAGGGGTGATATCTTCCATGTAAGGCACCGGCTCCCCTCCAAACTCCATACCTGTGATAAACCGCCAATCCATCAGCACCATCATCAGCTCACAGTCCAGCAAATGGAGTGACTGAGTCTGGTGAAACCATTGCTCAGACAATGCCCTGAGGTAACCCCAGGGACAGCGACGGGGTAGAATGAAGAAGAACCTCCTGAATCCCCAGCCATGGACGATCGCTCTATAGTCATCATGCAAGGCCTGATACATAGAGTGGATGCTAAACTAGTTCCCTCGAGGCCGTGTGAAGCCGGGAACCTACATCAAATGCAGATCAACATAGGAATCCTTGACTCCTTATCAATAGGAAATAAGGAAGATTAAAGATCTAACTTCATACCTCGTTTGCGTGCAGGTATACTGAAGGATATCTACTCAAGTCACCCAGAAGATCTGGGTTCGCCACTTAAATACTTGGCAATTTCTTACGGGGAACACGTACATCAGGAGTAGGGACCTCGATCGGTGCATCCTCCTCCTCGTCCTCGACATTCGGCACTTCAACCCGAATAGGACGTATCACCGCCTTAGCCAAACGATGAGGCTGTCTAACAGAACGGAGATGAGGCTCTTCAAAAGCCCTCCTCCGTACACCAGAAGTGGTCCTGCAGGAACTACTCGGCTGATCCGGATTCATGATATCTAGACAACAAGTCTCCAAATCACCTCAGAAAGGGTGTGGTAATTTCTTACCTGGAGTCTTTTCAAAATGCATTCTATGATTACATGCATGCATGCATTATTTTAACATACATCTACAGTAGAGTTAAAAATGTATGACTACCCAATACCTACATTTTGGGAAAATTTTGCCATAGCCCCTTTGTAAATGAGACTATTCACATGCACATAGACATGACTAGGTGGCCATTCAGTAGCACACCTATACACAGTCATATACATTCTGTATGCATCAATACATTGTAGTAAAAAATCCGTAAGTGTAGTCTAATTACCAGGATTATTTTGCTTGTCTACCTTTACTCATTTATCCTCAGATAGGATAAGAAATGACAGTAAAAGGTGCCAATTTGACTGTTTTAAAAGTTAAAATTTTTCAGATCATTATGTTCAGCATGGTTTAATACTAACATTTGTTATGTTGAATATTTTTATCAAATCATATCAGCATGCATATTCACTACTATGTGTCTAAATGCATTTCATGCGATAAGTCATTTTCCAACCACGAAATTGGAAAAAATACATGCATGTGTTACCGGAGATGTTGAAAACGCTTGTACGTTGGCAGAATATGCAGAAAGTTTCCCGCACTCAGCAGATCTGAAGAAGAGCTCTCGGATTTCCTTCGCTGTGCAACTTGAAAATGACTTATGAAAGCAACCAACCGCCTATACATAGGCACGGTTGGCCAGAGCTAACTCAAGCTCTCCTCGCAGTACACCTGCGACACCCCTCCATGGGCCCCACACCTCCGGCTCACTCCAGTTAGAGTTGAAAAGGAGGTCTCACAAGCTGAAATGACCAAATCGGGAATAAAAGTGCTACGCAATTGAGCGGAATAGCCTAAAATCCTGTTTTCTCGTCGGTCAGAGTTAAACTCACGTCGTCTCAAAGGTATTCGCCTGAATGTAGGGTATACTATACCAATGAGCTCAACTTTCACAGATCTTGCTCGGCAATACCCCACAAAGGTATGATGCCGTCATTTGCAGGGTCACAACCGTAAAAACCTCCCCGGCGGGGGTTATAACGCAAAACCATGATATATCAAACCTCCCCGGCGGGGGTTACAACGCCGAAGTTATCAACATCTACGTATCCCCGGCGGGGGTTACAACTCACATCTTTCAAACATCCACGTATCCCCGGCGGGGGTCACAACGCGCATCTTTCAAGCATCTACGTATCCTCGGCGGGGGTTACAACACAATGCAACCATTGATACATACATCAATGAAGGTCAAGCAGCCTTGACGTCATGTTAGCCGATGGCAAGTAAACCCATCGAAGAAACCTTCCCCGGCGGGGGCCCCAACGGAATGCTACCATTGACACATACATCAATGAAGGTCAAGCAACCTTGACAATACACCCAGCAGGGATTTATCCGGTGATACACACATCGGTAAGATCGACAACCCCGATAACAACAAAACTGTTGGCGATAATTTCGAGCGTAATGAGGGAATATGTTATACACATCCTCAAACAGAATGATTTAAGCTTATCCCCACAGATCTCTTACACACAAGAGGTACCTCTATGGAATATAAGCCAGTGTCTAGGATTCAGGACTTTGGTGATAGTCCCAACGTCAACATCCTTGGAAACTTGGATCGCATGTCCAAGCCATCACTGATTGTCATCCCAGTAGGATTACTGCATATAGCATCATGTTTATGTTGCTTGTATTTCAAGTGTCTAGTATTCTTTATTTTATCCATGCCTTGCATTGCATGAATATAATAAAGAGGGGCATCTGTAGACACTCGAAATTTTCTGCGCTCCTATTACTAACATTGCAGGAGGGTAGATTCGCCTTTTGGGGATAACCCTGAAAGACAGCTTACATCTATTCCGGATACTACCGGAAGTTCAGCTCTAACCCGGAACACAAACCGGGAACTTCATCTCAAACCCGGAACACACACCAGGAATGTCATTTCCAATCTCGGAGATAACCCTGAGGTTTGCAAGATCAAAAGACCGGCAACAACACCGGAGAGGACAGTTTTGTCTCGACGATAACACCATGATGCTCAGTTCCAGCCCCAGAGACAACACTGGGAGTAGCAACCCCATCTTTGGTGATAGCCCCAAGAGATGCCATTGCAGTTTTGGCGATAACCCCAGAAATGCTTGCTTCAAACATATGCAATCAGCTTCAACCACAGACATCCTGTCAAGGCACACACACCTCAGACCCGGAGATAACAACAGGCAGTCAGGAACATCCATAAATGATAGTGAGACATACAAACAAGCAGTAGTCCAATCTCAGATGTAACCCTGAGCAACGTCTGCTTTCCACTTAAACCGGCGATAACCCCGGTGAGGAGTCACCACGTCATCTTACCATCTCAACAAGATGATATCGCGGCATACCAACAAGTAGTCCAATCTCAGCTGTAACCCTGAGCAACGTCTACTTTAAACTCAAACCAGCGATAACCCCGGCGAGGAGTCAAACGTAATCTTGTTCCTTCGATAATGGCACATTGTCTCAACACTTCATACATACTTACATCCAACAATGTCCCACAAGAGCCGAGGATTGACAATCCCAAGTGACTATTACGTGTGACAGTACTTTGGATAGAATTTGAAGCTTGAAGACCATGGGCATAGACCCCTCTTCCTGACTTCGTACAACCTCTAATCTATGTCATTGCGTACCTCTCGACACAAGCGGTCCGAAGAAGTTCAGATATACCTCATTTGGATGCTCGGATTGAAGTTCTACAAGTTTGAGCGGACATTACAGTGCATGAGTGCACGTACTATGAGACGACAAGACCCGCGAGGCTCGGATGCATCACGACCAACTGCAGGTACAACTGCGGCTACCGCAGGTGTACATGCGGCCATCCGTCTATATATACAAGCCTTGGGGTCAGCCATTTGAGAAGAAGAGGGAGGGAAAAAGGCGAGGAAGCCCTATCCATTTTACTCTGCATACACATCTTTTGAGTGTTTCCTCACTTCTAAACACTAGTTAGCTCACATATAGCTATCTTTTATCCGGCGGGAGCTGAGTGTTTATCCATTTAAAGTCATATAAGTCTACTTTGGAAGCCCACTGTAAGCCTTCTTATATTCTATAAAGCCTTCTTCTCATATTAGCACACACTGTTGTACACGTTGAGAGTCGTGTGAGTGTGTTTGCCCGGACTTCGGTCTGTGGTTTTCATTTCTGTCTGTATATATATACTTATATATATGTATATATTTCATATATGGACAAATATTATCGAGTTATGCCTCGATTGAGCCTGAACTTGATGCGAGCGTTTAATTGCTTTTATATATATATATATATATACTTATATATATATAAAATCGTAGTCATCACTTCTACGATGAGCACGGATTTTATATCCGATGCATTTAATTGCTTTTATATACATACATATATATATATATATAATTGTTGTCAGACATATCTGATGAGCCTGGATTTTATATAAGTGCGTTTAATAATTATATATATATATATATATATATATATATATTAATTCATTGTTTGACATATCCGATGAGCACAGATTCACGTCCAAATTGCATTTACTGCTTATATATATATATATATATTTACGTTTCTGTCAGGCCTGGAGTTTACTTCGTGGCCTTTTATAGCTTTATTTATATTCCGTCCTGCCTGGAGTTTACTTCATGGCAGTTGATCGCTTTTACAGCTTTATTTACATTCTGTCCTGCCTGGAGTTTACTTCGTGGCAGTTGATCACTTTTATAGCTTTATTTACATTTTGTCCCGCCTGGAGTTTACTTTGTGGCAGTTGATCATGTTTATATATATATTTTTATAGCTTTGATATATATATAATTACTTACTGCTTTCCATTCAAATTACAGTATCATGTGAGCTTAGGAATCATGTGATCACAGGTTCAATTTACTGAATCTAGATTCGGTTCCTATGATGGACATTTTTCAAATTGTAAGGCGTTTCGTATATTATTTTACAATTATGTCGAATTTCCTTGGATGGTGTCATGCCCATGAAGAGTTCGGAGATTATCACATATTATTTTCTCAAGAATGCTTCATCTCTCGAAAATAAAAGCAAACAAGCCGAACATTTAATAATAAAATGGAAGTATGAAAAGGTCTCAATTCCTATTGAGCACAGGGTTTGAAAAACCTCTTTTATAAAACGTCATTGCTATATCTTAGTTAAAATTAAATTTTCCTATAAAATTCAAACCTTGTGTATATAGGTGCGAATGAGGCCTCGCACTGCTTTCAAATAACTGCACATTGATCCACACACACACATTCATATAACAATTTCTTTGAAAAGTGGTGGTCACCGTGGTAACACGAATGTTGGGGGGTGCCTAACACCTTCCCTCCGCATAATCAAGCCCCCGGACCCAAAATGAATCTCGATTTCAGAAGACCCGTCTAGCAGTGTCAAAACACTGGGTTAATGTACAAACCTTTTCGGTTGCATTGGTGCAACCAGTTAAATACACCAACTGGCGACTCTTAAAGTCAAATCATCGACATTATACATGTTGGACCTTTTTTACTTGTTTTTTTAAACAAATCTCACATTAACATGAGAACACCAAAGAACAAGTAACGAAAAGGGACACTCAAAAATCCCGACGTCGACAATTACCACCGAAGTGGTTACCATTTCTGGCATAATAATTTCATCCGCGTTGATTATTACTGTTTTGATTACTGTTGCCATTGGTACGACTATTATCGTTTTGTCGGTTGTTATCATTTGGTCGAATTGTCTCATTATCTTGCTCCAATAATTGAGCCATATTCACAACATCTGAATACAAACAAAGTTTATGAGAAATGAGGTATTGACGAATTTCAGGTCTCAAACCTCTCAAAAACATTCGTGTCATTCGTTCCTCATTATCCACCAAATGAGATGCAAACTAGGATAACTCCTCAAACTTGGCCTCATATTGTGATACAGTCATATTGTTCTGTTCCATTTTTATGAATTTCACCTCCTTCATATGACGAATACTTTCTAAAAAAAACTTGTCGTTGAACAATTCCTAGAACTTCTCCCAAGACATCGTAAATGCGGAAAAGATAAGTACGTTTTACAGATTCCCACCAGTAATCTGCCTCTCCACGCAACATAAAGGTGGCAAAGGGAACCTTTTGCTCCTCTGTGCATCCCAGGACATCAAATATCTTGGTGATCTTCTTAATCCAAGTTTCTGCCTTTAGTAGCTCTGGATTTTGTTATGCCCCCAAATTCGGATACTTAAAACCCGAACTCGGTGCTTCACAATACCATTTCTATGAGCGGAATAATAATAATAATAATAACAATATTATAATATTAAAATTAAGTTTACATATTCATCAGAGTCTAGTTCCCAAGTACGTAACCTTTAGTCATTCATTACATGTCATAATATATAAATAAATATCATAGTCTTCATAATCTTAAACTATTACATGAAATAGTACTGCATTCAATCAGCAACTTTCCCCTTTCCCTTGTTCTTAGCGGATCCTTCAGTTTGTTTGCACTTAGCTGAAAAGATTTAAATTAAGCAAGGATGAGCATTTGAGTGCCCAACAAGTAATAGCAATTATACATATATAAGCTGAAAGGATTTAAATGTTTTCTTTATACTACCCTTCTACAACAAGTCAATAGTTGTGAAGTATTCTGTTCCAAGGATAATAATAACATAACAACTCTCTTTCAAGATTTTAAAACTACGCACTAACTATATATAGGGTAAAGGTGACATACTATGAGCATTGTTTTCATTTTCAAAAAGGTTTAGCAGAACTTCATCCGTAAACCGTCATAACTTACGGGCACGGAGGGTGATCAGCCCGTTGTACCCTGTATTGATCAATACTACATTACAAGAACGATATTATCGCTCATTCTGGCTGCCTTGGGCACATAAAATTTCCCATGTTTGGGATGTTCATACCTGTCGGGGTTCTAAACCAAAGGTTTTATCTTGTTTAACAATAATATATAATTCAACATATATATATATATATATATATATATATATATATATATATATATATATATATATATATATATATATATATATACGGGTAATTTACAAAGGTGTATTAACATGTGATTAAATACAATGGTTATACAAGATTATCCAAGTGGGGACACTTGTATAACCATTAACGAACAGAACATATATCTGAATTACCATATACTAACATGTTGATAATCAATGGGCGTATATAATATAGGTTTAACAATCTGTACAGTAATAATATAATTCTGAACTTCTTACTCATGTCCATTGCATAAAGAAAATGCAAAGGTAGGATACTTGCCTGATACGCTGCTTATAATTCTCAACTTAGTTTTATCATTTATGAAATCACCTATCAGTAATAAGATCATTTTTGTGACACCCCCAAAACAGGTATACATCACCCATTCAAAGTTGTCAAAAACAAGGTACAGAAATAACTACAACTTTATTGTTACAACATATAAACTGTGAGTTTAAATACAGATATTGCCATCTAGACAATATCCACATACAAATAAATCCTCATCATAATTATTGATATATTATTTTACAAAAATGGTGAGGACTACTAAACAACTCTCTAAAACCATCATTCCATACCCCGACTCGTACTCGCTACATTCTCGCCTCCTGAGAAGAAAAATGGAACAAAAAGGAAAAGGGTGAGCTCAACTAGCCCAGTAAAGAATATTATGACTAAGATAATATAGAACAAATTATCGTTAGTCTTCAACAGGGAAAAATCTAATAGAATACAATAGACAACAAGTTTTAAATTAATACTCATGATGATAAAATATTAATTCATAGAAGAGTTACGTGAGAGGATGAAATCTACTAATATCTATGAATTTAACAAATCCATCATCAATATTTTTATCCTCGTAACATCAATCAATATATATCTGAATCATATATTCATCCTCCACCACTGGGCCAAGGATATTCATCGATTTGTCATGTTCATCTAAACACTGCTTCATCTTTGCACTACGGGCCAAAGATATTCATCGAAATCATTCATCTTTGCACTACGGGCCAAAGATATTCAATAATATCATCATTTAAGACCGAGGATGATGAAAAATATTTTTTTAAAAAAAGCGAATCCGATGAAACAAAATGACAAGGATTAAGGATTAATGATTAGTACTTTGTTTTATCCACGTCCAAAAATACCTCAAAAATAATCATAGTGGTGTAAAATTCAAGAATGATCAAAACATGGATACAATTAAAGCTAGTATCCGAATAGATATTTTGGACGACGAAAAGAAAAATTTTCATTTTTCGATGAATAGTCTTCAGATTCGTGAATAGTACCGTAGATAATCGTGAATAGTCACGTATCGTGAATAGTAACTCAGACACCAAAAGTTCCAAATTTGATAAAACTTCAAATCAATATTTTAGCATAATGATATTGAAGAAATAATATCATTACGAAAAAAAAAATATCCCTTACCTCGGAAAGACAAGATTTAAGCTGGAATCTTTGGATATAGGCTATAACTTGAACTTTCACCATATAGCAATACTCAAAGTATACTCAAAATACTCATAAGAATACGCTCGATAATATAGAGAGAGAAAACTTCAGTTTCTGGTGTAATTTTCAATTCTAACCTAAGCACTCTATTTATAGGAAAATGCTTAGAACACCAAAGCAGAAAATTTAATATAATGATAATATATATAACAAATTCTCTATGCACACTTTCTAGATTTTGAATTCAGCATTTACATCACATGCTAGGCTGCCCAAAAATGTTTTTCATTCTTTAAATATTTTAAACTTCCAAAAATCAATTATTTCGTAGCTTCGGAACTTCAATAATTCACAATAAATAGCACTTTTGTCAAAAAATTCGAATCTCGCGAGTTTTTATAGGAAATTCAATTCTCTACAACTTTACAGAAGAAAGGTTTTCCAAATTCCAAACAAAAATTAACCGAAATCCACAAACGGGTGATTTTAGAGGCTATAATCAAATTTCGATCGATAAATGGGGTCCAATTTACATGTTTAACATGTTTTAAACATTTATTGCAACAAAAATACTCTTCCTCCTCGTATACTCATATATCTCACATTCGTTGTAAAAATATCACCATTATTATATTATTAAAATATAATAATATATATATTTAAATGAATTATTTTATCAGAAAAAGATAAAATTTCAATTTTCAACAATTGTCACATTAAAAATTTTCTCCATCTATATCCACATAAAATCAATATTTTCCTCATCATATGAATCAATAATTAATTATTCACAAATAATATTACAGAATCACAATATTGACAACCGAGCGATTCTGCAGGAAGAGGGGGCTTTCAATAAGAATTTCTCCTTCTTGGCGCATGATTAGGTGACCAAATCTCTCCTTAGATGTAACTTTCTAGACATTGCCAATAATGTTATCTAATAATATTATTCAGATAATATGAATTATTGCTTCGATAATGAAAAATACTGTGTAATGACAATTATTGAAACAACAGCAATATAAAATATCAACGCAACAATTATTGAACCAATAAAATAAAATCTTTGAGCGAAGAATTATCGTAACCATTATTGAGTAGTGCCTTCTTACGTAAGAGTCAATAATTGGTGCAATACCGTGTCTTCTTGTGCAACAACGCCAGACATCTTGTGTTTTAACCACCGTGTATTCCAACAATTAAAATCGGTAACAACTTCGCCAAATTATTTTTTTAAACAACTTATATTTGTCGTTTTCTTCCTCCAATCGCTTTCCGTTATGGGGCCCACACATGGTCATGCTGTGGCAAATCGTCGAAATATTCTGACGATTTAAATATTCCACGACCAAACGAATATTCCCAACAACAATGAATATTTTATAACCACTTGCTTATTTTGAAATATTTATGCGTATTTTACCCAACTATCCACATTAATCACAAAGAACCCTTACTATTTCAAATAATAATAATTACTTAAATTTCATTTATTAATTATTTGGGGTCTTACAACCTCCCTCATGAAATTTCGTTTCAAAATTGACATTAATTGTTTGAAAAGTGAGGATACTTCGCTTTCATTTCCATTTCAATTCCCTGTCATTTCTTCTATAGCATGGTTCCTCCACAAAACTTTAACTTGTGGTATGACCTTTCGTCGTAGGACATCTTCCTTCTATCCAAGATCTTGGCAGGTACCTCCCCGACACGTTAAGTCTTTGGCTATCTCGTCCGGTTCTAACTCAATAACGTGGTTCGTGTCTTTCACATATTTACGAAATGCGGATATGAAACACATTATGAACACGAGACATACTTGAGGCGAATCTATAGGCTACATTTCCTACTCGGTCAAGAATTTGAAATGGACCAATAAATCGTGGATTGAGCTTTCCTCTTCTCTTCCCAAATCTTGTAAATCCTTCCATGGACCCAACTTCGAACAATACATGATCCCCTATACTAAATTCCACGTCCTTTGATGAAGATCCGCATAACTCTTTTTGTCGATCTTGTGCCATTTGTATAATCGTTGTCCCCTATACTAATTATTTGGATCTTTTTTGTGAGTCATACGTCTTACTAACTTTCGGTCCCAACAATGTTGCTTCCTTCACCTCATCCCAAACATATTGGAGAGCGATACTTTCGTCCATATAATGCTTCAAATGGAGCCACACCTATACTTGCTTTCGATAACTTTTGTTGTAGGAGAATTCCACCAATGGTAAATACTTATCCCAACCGCCCTTGAGTCTAGGACACAGAGTCTTAATAAATCTTCAAGAGTTTGAATAGTCCTCTCGATTGTCCGTCCGCTTGAGGATGGTATGCGGGCCAGATAAATCAATCCATTACCCATAGCTTTTTGCAAGCTAACCCAAAATCTTGAAGTGAATCTTGGGTCACGATCCAGAAACTATAGATCTTGGCATGCCATGCAACCTCACAATCTCATTTACATACATACTAGCAAAGGCGTTCAAGAGAATAAGTCTCCCGTGATCGGCAAGAAATGTGCGGAACTTGGTTAATCTATCAACAATAACCCAAATAGCATTTATGCCTTGAGAAACCGTGGGAAGACCCGTGAAATCCATGGTAATGTGTTCCCACTTCCATTTTGGAATCTCAAGTGGTTGCAATGGTCCCTTAGGCACTTGATGCTCTCTGCCTTTACATGTTGACAAGTTAAACATGTTGAGATAAACTTTGCAATCTCTCTCTTCATATTGTTCCACCAAAATGTATGTCGAAGATCACGATACATTTTAGTACTTCCAAGATGGATTGCAAATGGTGTATTATGTGCCTCCATCATGATCTTGTACTTCAAATCAGAATCGTTAGGAACACAAAGTCCAGAGTGGACTCAAGTATTCCTTTTTCATCAATTCTCGCTTAGAAATAGCACCTTCTTGTACTTTCTTCTTCATATGCATCATTTCAGGGTCGGTGGCTTGAGCAACCTTAACTTTTTCTATTAAAGTTGGCTCTGTCGTATACTTGACATCATCGCTTTCGTTCTCGCATATGATCTTCTACTCAACGCGTCTACCACGTTCGCTTTTCGGGATGGTATTGAATAGTGTGGTCGTAGTCTTTTCAATAGCTCGAGCCAACGTCATTGCCGCATGTTGAGTTCTTTTGAGTGAAGAAAAATATAAGGCTTTTATGGTCTGAATATATATCCACTTTCTCCCCATATAGATAGTGCCTCCATATCTTTGGCTGAAAGATCATTTGCCGCTAACTCTAGATCATGAGTAGGATAATTCCTCTCATACTCTTTAAGTTGTCATGAGGCATAGGCTATGATTTTCCCACGTTGCATGAGAACACATCCTAACCCTTTGCTCAAGCATCATCGTAGATAACAAATCCATCCGAACCCGGATGGTATTGTTAGAAACAGTGCCAAATAAGTCTCCTCTTAAGCTCTTGGAAACTCTTCTCGCATTCCTCGCTCTATACGAATTTTATATCTTTCCGAGTCAGCTGAGTTAATGGAGTAGCGATTCTAGAAAACCCTTCCACGAATCTCCGATAATAACCAGCTAAGTCCAAAAAGCTACGTACTTCAGTCATCGACTTCGGTTGCTCCCAACTTTGTATTGCTTCAATCTTCGCCGGGTCAATAGATATTCCATGTTTTGACACCACGTGCCCAAGGAATGCTACTTCCTCAAGCCAGAACTCGCATTTCTTCAACTTAGCATATAGCTTGTTTTCACGAAGCCTTTGGAGTACCAGCTTCAAATGGTGCTCATGATCTTCACGGCTTTTGGAATATATGAGGATGTCATCAATAAAGACAACAACGAATTGATCCAAATATTCCTTGAATACTCGATTCATCATATCCATGAAAGCCGCAGAGCATTAGTCAATCCGAAAAGACATAACTAAGAATTTATAATGCCCATACAGAGTTACTGAAGCGGTCTTTGGAATATCCTCAGTTCTAATTTTCAGCTGGATGATATCCGAACGAAGATCGATTTTTGAAAAGAATTGTGCTCCTTGCAACTGGTCAAACAAGTCATCAATACGAGGAAGAGGATACCTATTCTTGATAGTGACATAGTTCAATTCCCGATAGTCAATACAAAGTCGCATACTCCGTCTTTCTTCTTTACAAATAAAAGCAGTGCACCCCAAGGAGATGTAATAGGAATGAATGAAACAGATGTCCAACAACTCCTGTAGTTGGACCTTTAACTCTGAAGTTCAATAGGAGCCATTCGATATGGGGTTTTAGAAATGGGCTTTGTACGGGTTCAAGGTCAATAAAGAATTCAACTTCACGTTCTAGGGTGAGGCCGGAAGTTCTTGAAATACGTCAGGAAAGTTAATAACAACAGGAATATTATTCAAATTTGACGTGTCTTTATTCAAATCCATAACATGAGCTAAGAAATCTTGACATTCGTTTTTCAATAAACGAATATCTTTATGATTAGATATGACAGTGATTGATTTTAATGGTTTAGTTGCTAGAATTCGAACAACAGGTTGTTTAGGAATATGAAAACTAACAACCTTACGAAAAAAAATCAATTTTGGCATGATGAGTAGTTAACCAATCAATCCCTAAAATCACATCAAAAGCAAGTATCTTTAAAGAGATAAGGTCAACAGGTAAGGTGATGGTGCCAACTTGGATCAAACAAGACTTATAAACAATGGATGTGATGAAAGTTTCTCCTAACGGAGTTTCCACAGATAGGTTAAAGTCTAATTTTTCCGGAGTCAAATTTAAACGTTGAGCACAAGTAGGAGAGATAAATGAATGGGTATGCACTGGTATCAAGTAAGGTATAAACTTCGCAAGAATTTATAAATAGCTTACCCGTGATCACCTCGTTTGGGTTCCTCGCATTTTGACCAGTCACAACAAACGCTTTTCCAGGAACCGTTGACTTTGACTTTTCTGGGACAGTCTTTTGAGTCACCGTCCCCGCTGAACTAGGTTTCTCTACCGTGCAATCTCAAGCGATATGTCCTTCATTTCCACAATTATAGCATACCTTGAACTGTTGTGGGCAGTTTGGACTGATATGTCCCTCTTTCCCGCATTTATAGCATATGACCGGTGGTCGTTCTCCTCCCTTGGAACCAGTTGCTGCTGGCTCTGTCGTCTTCACATGGTCGGTGTTGAATCTCCTCTTTTTAAAATCTCCTCCTGACTCGCTTCTTCTATTTTCAGGGCAATGATTACCACCAGAGTGGTTACCATTTTTGTCCGTCTTTTTCTTTCTCCACCGGTTATCGTTGTTTTGTTGACCGCTATCTCCTGTATGATCCTCGATTATGGTACCTCTCTTGACCGTACTGTATTATCGTTATCTCGCTCTAACAATTGAGCCACATAACAACATCCTAATAGAGAGAAAATTTATGAGAGATGAGATCTTTGATGTTTGCTTGGGTTTCAAACCTCTCGAAACATCCACGTCATACGTTCCTCATTCTCCACCAAATGAGGTGCAAACTCGGATAACTCGCAAACTTCGCCTCGTCTTTGAGACACCGTCATGTTTGTTCTCGCTCCATCTAATAAACTCCACTTCCTTCATATAGCGAACACTTTCGGAAAGTATTTGTCATTAAATAGTTCTGAAACGTCTCCCAAGACATCTTGGCAAGCAATGGATGGGTACACTTCACAGATTCCCACCAGTAGTCTGCCTCGCCACGGAACATAAAGGTGGCGAATGGAACCTTCTGTTCCTCCGTGCATCCCAAGACATCGAATATCTTGGTAATTTGCTTGACTCACGTCTCCGCCATGATCGGATCTGGTTTTCCCTTAAATTCTGGTGGTCCCAACTCTTTAAACTGCTTGGCTGTGACAACCCGTGAATTGCTATCATTTCCTCCTGTATTTTGAACACGAGTCTCCCTCGTCTGATTTTACATGAACTGCAAAAAACTTCTAAACATCCCCTCGTTCATCATCTGCTCAGTGGTGTTGTTCACAGGAGGAACATTGCCAGCCTGTTGCACGTTCTCCTCGTTGGTAAGTAAAAGCATCTCCACGGTCTCATTTACTCCACTGTTAACATTCTCGGTTGCCATTCTTAAATACTGCCATAAAACAAGGGTTAATTAAGCAAATCAATATATCACATAATATCCCTATATACTGACCAACTAACAAATAAGCTTAGGTAGGACACACTAGCGAAGGATTTACTCGTCTCTCCTCTCCTAGTTCTATTCTCCGATCTCTTGCGGAGATCATATCCCTAAGCTCGATACCAACCGTGACACCCCCCAAAAACAGTATACATCACCCATTCACGAGTTGTCAAAAACAAGGTACGAAAATAACTACAACTTTATTGTTACAACATATAAAGCTGTGAGTTTAAATCTACGATATTTCCATCTAGACAATATCCACATACAAATAAATCCTCATCATAATTATTGATACATTATTTTACAAAATGGTGAGGACTACTAAACAACTCTCTAAAACCATCATTCCATACCCCACTAAATACTACATTACATTCTCGCCTCCCCGAGAAGAAAAAATGGAACAAAAAGGAAAAGGGTGAGCTCAACTAGCCCGATAAAGAATATTATGACTAAGATAATACGAAACAAATTATCGTTAGTCTTCAACAGGAAAAATCTAATAGAATACAATAGACAACAAGTTTTAAATTAATACTGCATGAATGGAAAATATTAATTCATAGAAGAGTTACGTAGAGGATGAAATCTACTAATATCTATGAATTTAACGGTCCATCATCAATATTTTTATCCTGTAACATCAATCAATATATATACGGAATCATATATTCATCCTTGCACTACGGGCCAAGGATATTCATCAATTAGTCATGTTCATCTAAACACCTGTTCATCTTTGCACTACGGGCCAAAGATATTCATCAGAAATCATTCATCTTTGCACTACAGGCCAAAGATATTCAATAATATCATCATTTAAGACTGAGGATGATGAAAAATATTTTTTTAAAGAAAGCGAATCCAATTGAAACAAAATGACAAGGATTAAGGATTAAGTACTTTGTTTTATCTACGTCCAAAATACCTCAAAAATAATCATAGTGGTGTAAAATTTAAGAATGATCAAAACATGGATACAATCAAAGCTAGTATCCGAATAGATATTTTGACGAAAAGAAAAATTTCATTTTTGATGAATAGTCTTTGTATTCGTGAATAATATCAGTATACGTGAATAGTGTCATATCGTGAATAGTAACTCAGACACCAAAAGTTCAAAATTTGATAAAAACTTGATTAATATTTGACATAATGATATTGAAGAAATAATATCATTACTGAAAAAAAAAATATCCCTTACCTCGAAAAGACAAGACTTTTAACCTGGAATCTTTGGATATAGGCTATAACTTGAACTTTCACCGTATAGCAATACTACAAAAGTATACTCAAAATCACAAGAATACGCTTTCGATAATATAGAGAGAAAACTTGATTTACGGTGTAATTTTCAATTCTAACCTAAGCACCCTATTTATAAGAAAATGCTTAGAACACCAAAGCAGAAAATTTAATATAATAATAATATATATAACAAATTCTCTATGCACACTTTCTAGATTTTGAATTCAGCATTTACATCACATGCTAGGTACGCCCAAAACGTTTTTTTTCATTCTTTAAATATTTTAAACTTCCAAAAATCAATTATTTCGTAGCTTCGGAACTTCAATAATTCACAATAAATAGCCCTTTTGTCAAAAAATTCGAATCTCGCGAGTTTTTATAGGAAATTCAATTCTCTACAACTTTACAGAAGAAAGTTTTTCTAAATTCCAAACAGAAATTAACCGAAATCCACAAACGGGTGATTTTAGAGGCTATAATCAAATTT
The DNA here is from genome assembly GCA_020205605.1 of Panax ginseng. NCBI lineage: Eukaryota > Viridiplantae > Streptophyta > Magnoliopsida > Apiales > Araliaceae > Panax > Panax ginseng. Next base: position 62,769,444 of record CM035137.1, read on the forward strand.
CAGTCAATAAATGGGGTCCACCGACATGTTTAACATGTTTTAAACATTTATTGCAACAAAAATACTCTTCCTCCTCGTATACTCATATATCCCACATTCGTTGTAAAAATATCACCATTATTATATTATTAAAATATAATAATATATATATTTAAATGAATTATTTTATCGAGAAAAGATAAAATTTCAATTTTCAACAATTGTCACATTAAAATTTTCTCTCCATCTATATCCACATAAAATCAATATTTTCCTCATCATATGAATCAATAATTAATTATTCACAAATAATAATCTGAGAATCACAATATTGACAACTGTGCGGTTCTAGGAAGAGGGGCTTTCGAATAAGAATTTCTCCTTCTTGGCAGCGCAATTAGGTGACCAAACCTCTTCTTAGGCAGAACTTTCTAGACATTGTCAATAATGTTATCTAATAATATTATTCGAGATAATATGAATTATTGCTTCGATAATGAAAAATCTTGTAATGACAATTATTGAAACAACAAAGAATATAAAATATCAACGCAACAATTATTGAACCAATAAAATAAAATCTTGAACAATAATTACCATCGTAACCATTATTGAGGTGCCTTCTTACGTAAGAGTCAATAATTGGTGCAATACTGCGTGTCTTCTTGTGCAACAACGCGCGTATTCTTGTGTTTTAACCACCGGTATTCCAACGATTAATAAATTCAGTAACTACTACGCCGTTATTTTTAAACAACTTATATTTGTCGTTTTCTTCCTCCAATCGCTTTCCGTTATGGGGCCCACACATGGTCTGCGCCTCGTCGCATTTAATATTCCCAAGACAATGCATTTAATATTCCACGACCAAACGAATATTCCCCTACAATAATGAATATTTTATAACCACTTGCTTATTTTGAAATATTTATGATTTTACCCATAACTATCCACATTAATCACATCAACCCTTACTATTTCAAAATAATAATTAGAGGAAATTAAATTTCATTTATTAATTATTTGGGGTCTTACAATTTTACTGATTAGAATTATATCATATCACATAATACTGCTTATTGCAGTCAGCACATTCCTAATCACATTGTCACATAACTTTAACAACCATTGAATCACAAATAAACACTTATCTAGCCAAATTATCTAAGTCCAAATCAATTTCTAAAACATGTCGGTCTACCGACAACTTTATCGGGTAATTATCGAGTCTAAGACTCATATACAGTAGTTCAATATCCATTTAAATAACTTAAACACCAATCGCACTATCTTTCATGGCCTTATAATAATTTTTAAATAATTATTATCATTTATCATAATTTTTAAAATATCAGAATCATTATTAAATGATTTAAATCTCAAACAATTCAATTATCATTAATATTCAATTAGTATTAAACTATTAATGAAACAATTGCCAAAATATTAAAGTTATGTATAATAACTCCAAATTTCTTAACGTATTTATATTATCCTTAAATGATTTTTAAAACCTTTAAAATTATTATTAAATAATTATCATTAATATTTAAATATTAATGTACCATTATCAAATATTAAAAGTTATTAATTATAACTTAAAATATTTTTAATTTAATTACATCCCTTTTACATGACTAATAAAACTATTTTTAAACTATTTATTTAATATAATTATTAAATAAATTTAATATCATTAATAATAACTTAGTATCATTAATATTAAATTATTAATGAAATTATCCTTTAAATATTAAAAGTTATATTTTATAACTTGAAATATCTTTAAACACTTTATTTTCTATTAAAATGATTTTTATTTTAATAAAATCATTTTAAACTAATTTATTTAATATAAATATTAAATAACTTTAATATCATTAATAATAATTAATTAATGAATTTAACCTTTAAATATTAAAAGTTATATTTTATAACTTAAAATATCTTAAAATACCTTATTATTATTTAAAATGATTTTAATATAATAAAATCATTTTTAATTTATTTATTTAATTCATTTATTAAATAACTTAATTATCATTAATATTAATTTATTAATAAAAATTATCATATAATATTAATAGTCATTAAAATAACTTAAAATATTTTTTTATCATAATATAATTTTAAATGATTTTTATGTATTAAAATCATTTTTAAATAATTTATTTAATATTATAATTAAATAAATAAAACACTTTTAATATTCCAAAAATATTAAATATTTATGAAATATATTCAAAATAATTAAAATATAATTTTTGGACATTAAAATAATTTTTAATAATTTATTTTCTATTTTTTAGAAGTTAAAAATAATTTTCAATAATTATTTAATAAAAATATAATTTTTTTATAATTAATCTGTCGCTAAAGACCACCTATAGTGACAGAACCATCACTATAGGTGTTCTTCATGTTCTTCATGCAATCCCAGAAAACCCAACTAGTTACCGAGTAGGCATGTTTGACCACGAATTAATTCTTACTCAAAGTGTTTCTGGATAAGTTGTTAATCAGATCATGTAGTACAAATACAAGACTATAAGATTCAACAATAAAAATGAACAATCATTACAAAAGGAGTGAGATGTTGGGCCATAACCTTATTTATCGGAGTCGTTCTTCATTTACGGTTTACCCGAAATGAAGAAACGATTCAATGACCACTTTGATCGCTAATAACTTACAACACATGAACTGTTTTTGTGATCTAATGCTTCCAGGTTGTAGTCAGTATGGAAATGAAGAGATATAACATATAAAACACATCTAAAAACAACCAAATCAAAAGATATATGTTGGTCAAGGCGTGCCATAAAAACTGTCTTTGAACATTTCTGGGTTTTCCATAAATGTTCTTCGGCAGATGGTCAACCCAAGTTTGACTGTGATTATATTTCACCCTGGCCATGATCTAAGTGTTATAATGACTTTAATGTGTACACCATATACCATTCTACAACATCAAAGTTATAACATAACATAAATAATTAACAATCAGTGAGATCAAAGCTCTGAAAAACGTTGTCAGAGTGTTCTTGGTAATCTGGGTTACCCAGATTTTCACATGGTCATGGTAAATTGAACCCACTTTATTTCGCTTATAACGTTTAATCCATAACAGATATGGACCTGATTCAAGCTTCAGAACAAAGATCTAATGACATACTACAAATATAAAACATAAAACACACAAAATCATTAACAACCAAAGATTTAAAGGGTCTGACATTTGACTGTCAGACACAAAAATGAAATTTTCCAGATTTGCAAAAACACTAGATCTGAGCTTATAGATGTTATGGATCCAACATCTATCAACCCAGATCACTTAATAACACTACATACTACATATTACAACACAAAAACACAACATCTAACACATTGATCAAGATCAGATTTCATGTTAGGGTTTATACCTTTAAATGAGCAATTCTTGAATCTGATCTTATGATTTGTTAGTAGTAAACGTGGGGCTGGTTTTGTGACTGAATAATGAAGAGAAAAATTGTGGGTTTTAGAGAGAGAAGCTCTTGGTTGAGTGTTGTGCAAATTTAGGCTACCAAATGATTTTCTCTCTCCTTCAATCTATAAATAAACAACAAGGTGTATGAATTTGGCTGATCTAGAGTTGTTTGCTGGCAAAAATAAGCATGTGGAGTGGTTATGAGTTGGTTAACAACTCAACCTATTATCAAAACTTATACATTAGCTTCTTTAATGCACAAGAGGGGTATAAAGGAAATTTAGCTTAAGAATTTAATGGCTTAAATGTAATCTTGCCCAAACCCTTAGGGTTTAACCCTAAGGTTTAGCATATAGCATTTTTAGGATTTAGCAATTAGGGTTTGTACAAAAATAAAATTAATAAACTTTTTAGTTTCTAAAATTTATAAATTAGGGTTTTGTTAATTAAATTAAGTTAGTAATTATATTATACATGAACATTTGGGTTTAGTAACACTAATATAATTAACCTTGCTAATTATAGCAATTAGGGTTTGTAATACCGATAATTAAGGTTTCCAAAAAATAATTAGGGTTTTATAATTAACAAATTAGGGTTCTAATCATTAGGGTTTTAATTTACCTTAAAGTCTATCATACCTGTTATTAATCACAGTAACACAATTTCTGACAGATCACAAACTCCAGTTTAGGTTTCCAATTAGGGTTTCTAATTTCTGAAATTAGGGTTTTCATTCACAGTTATGGTTTTCCATAAAAATAAGGCTCGACCAAAAATACCAATCGTATAACACATAATACGGTGTCTTGATAGACTTTTCCAGTCTTAATTGACTTCAGAATTAGGGTTTAACAGTAATACAAGTGTTTGGTCAATATACACCATAATTGACCAACCATCAACATTACATATATACAGTACATATTTATAGCACTGAAAAATCAAAATATATTAAATATTATAATATTATTCGCATGCCTTGATCAAAACCCAGAATTAGGGTTTGGATTCCATATCTGATTTATCTGCCATAAATAACCTTATTAAGTTCAAATAATTAACTTAATAATCTGAACAAAATTCATATAAAAAAATAATTACTATAATTATTCTAAAATCATTTCATATATTATTTAAACAATATATACTTATATTTTCATTGAAAAATAATTAATAAAACATTTCTAATATGAGATTAATTATTATAAGAATATAATTTATAATAATCAATATTTCTAAAATAAATTTATCTGTAATAATTCATGTAATAAATATATTTTATTTATCACACAAATAATCATATACATATTACCTTGGCACATATCACCCATATTTATAATAATAATAAAAAAATTATACGCAAAATTTATGATTTATTTATATAGAAAATATCGGGTTGTCACAGATTTCCCAAAAACTCCGGTAGTCCCACCTCTTTGAATTGCTTAGCAGTAACTAGCTATGAGTTACCATTGTTTCCACCTGAATTTTGAACATCAGTCTCTCTCGTTTGGTGTTGTATGAATTGTAGAAAACCCCTAAACACCCCATAATTCATCATTTGTTCAGTGGTGTTGTTTACAGGAGGATTATTGTGTTCATGATGCATATTATCCTGGTTATTGATTAGCGGTGTCTCAGTGGGCTCATGTGCTCCATTTCTTATCTCAAAATTTTCAGATGTCATTCTTAAATACTACCACAAAACAAGGGTTAATTAAATAAATTGGCATGCCACAAATTATCCCTATATTCCGACCGACCAATTCAATAACAAATAAGCTTAGGTAGGACACACTAGCGAAGGATTTACTTGTCTCTCCCCTCCTAGTTCTAACCTCAGATCTCCGCTAGAGATCATATCCCAAAGCTCTGATACCAATTGTGACGCCCCCAAAATAGGCCCACACAACCCATTCTGGGTCGCCAGATACACACTACTGAATCCAAATACAAACTTCCTTTACACAACTGTCGTGTAAAATGTAAGACCCCAAATTATTAATAAATGAAATTTATTTTCCTCTATTTATTATTTTGAAATAGTAAGGATTGATTTGATTAATGTGGATAGTTATGGGTAAAATACGCAAATATTTCAAAATAAAGCAAGTGGTTATAAAATATTCTTTGTTGTCGGGAATATTCGTTTGGTCGTGGAATATTCTTCTTTGCGTGGGGAATATTAAATGCGATGGAGCATGTCTTTTGTTGGCCCCATAACGAAAGCGATTGGATGAGGAAAGCGACAAATATAAGTTGTTTAAAAATAACGGCGTAGTTATTCACCAATTAATCTTTGTTAAAATACCCAAAGGTTAAAACACACGATGTCTACGCGTTGTTGCAAGAGAGCACTGCAGTATTGCACCAATTATTGATTCTTACGTAAGAAGGCACTACTCAATAATTGTTACAGAGTGAATTCTTATTCAAGTATTTTATTTTATTGATTCAATAATTGCTTTGCGTTGATATTTTATATTACCGTTGTTTCAATAATTGTCACTATATCGGATATTTTTCCATTATCGAAGCAATAATTCATATTATCTGAATAATATTATTAGATAACATTATTGGCAATGTCTAGAAAGTTACATCTAAGGAGAGGTTTGGTCACCTAATTGCTGCGCATGATGGAGAAATTCTTATTAGAAAGCCCCTCTTTCTTTGGGAACCGCTTAGTTGTCAATATTGTGATTCGTAATATTATTTGTGAATAATTAATTATTGATTTATATGATGAGGAAAATATTGATTTTATGTGGATATAGATGGAGAAAATTTTTAATGTGACAATTGTTGAAAATTAAAATTTTATCTTTTTCGATAAAATAATTCATTTAAATATATTATTATATTTTAATAATATAATAATGGTGATATTTTTACAATGAATGTGTGATATATGAGTATACGAGGAGAAAGAGTATTTTTGTTGCAATAAATGTTTAAAACATGTTAAACATGTTGGTGGACCCCATTTCTTGACTGAAATTTGATTATATCTTGTAAAATCGCCCGTTTGTGGATTTCGGTCAATTTTTGTTTGGAATTTGGAAAACTTTTCTTCTGCAAAATTGTAGAGAATTGAATTTCCTATAAGAACTTGCGAGATTAGAATTTTCTGATAAAAGGGCTATTTATTATGAATTATTGAAGTTCCGAAGCTCCGAAAAAATTGATTTTTGGAAGTTTAAAATATTTTTAATATGAAAAACATTTTTGGTGATTTGAGTGTGGGTCTTGCATGTGTTTTAATGGCTGAATTCAGTTGGTATGCGTAGGAATTTGTAGAAATAATAATAATATTATTAAATTAAATTTTCTGCTTTGGTGTTCTAAGCATTTTCCTATAAATAGGGTGCTTAGGTTAGAATTGAAAATTACACCAGAAACTGAAGTTTTCTCTCTCTATATTATCGAGTATTCTTGTGAGTATTTTGAGTATACTTTGAGTATTGCTATACTATGCAAGTTCAAGTCATAGTCAATATCCCGACGTTTCAACTAGAAGTCTTGGCCTTTTTCGGTAAGGGATGTTATTTTCTTCTCAAATGATATTATTTCTTCAATATCATTATGCTGAAATATTGGTTGAAACTTTTTATCAAATTTGGAACTTTTTCATGTCGGGGTTACTATTCATGAGTTACTATTCACGAGTACTATTCACGAAGCGTGAAGATGTTTTTTGTGAAATTTCTATCTTTTGGTGTCGGAGTTACTATTCACGTATACGGCACTATTCACGTATACGGTACTATTCACGAATATGGCACTATTCATCGAAAAATGAAATTTCTTCTTTTTGTCCAAAATATCTATTATGGATACTAGCTTTGATTGTATCCATGTTTTGATCATTCTTGAATTTTACTCCACCCTGATTACTTATGAAGTATTTTTGAACTTGGATTGTTTAAAATACGAATCCTTAATATTTGTTCTTTTGTTTCACTGGATTCGTTTCCTTTAAAATATTTTTCATCATCCTCAGTCCTAAATGATGATATTACTGAATATCTTTGGCCTGTAGTGCAAAGATGAATGATTTCTTGATGAATATCTTTGGCCCGTAGTGCAAAGATGAACAGGTGTTGAGATGAACATGATCGACTGATTAATATCTTTGGACCGTAGTGCAAAGATGAACAGGTGTTTAGATGAACATGACCAACTGATGAATATCTTTGGCCTGTAGTGCAAAGATGAATATTTGATTCCAGATATATATTGATTGATGTTACAGGGATAAAAGATAGACGATGAACTTTAAAATTCATACATAGAAGATAGTAGTTTGCATTCTCTACTTAACTCTTCTAATGAATTATTATTTCCGCTGCGAATATTGATTTAAAACTTGTTTTCTATTGTATTGTATTAGATTTTTCCCTGTTGAAGACTAACGATAATTTTGTTGTATATTATCTTAGTCATAATATTCTTTACTGGGCTAGTTGAGCTCACCCTTTTCCTCTTTGTTCCATTTTTCTTCTCAAGAGGCGAGAATGTAGCGAGTACGAGTTGGGGTATGGAATGATGGTTATAGAGAGAGTTGTTTAGTAGTCCTCACCATTTTTGTAAAATAATGTATCAATAAATGTGATGAGGATTTATTTGGGTATAGTTATTGTCTAGAAGATAATATTTGTATTCAAACTCACAGCTTACTATTGTAATAATAAAGTTGTAGTTGTTTACATCTGTGTATCGACAACTCGTAATGGGTGATGTATACCTATTTTGGGGGTGTCACAGTTGGTATCGAGCTTAGGATATGATCTCTGGCGGAGATCGGAGAATAGAACTAGGAGGGAGAGACGAGTAAATCCTTCGCTAGTGTGTCCTACCTAAGCTTATTTGTTAGTTGGTCAAGATATAGGGATATTATGTGATATATTGATTTGCTTAATTAACCCTTGTTTTATGACAAGATTTGAGAATGTCGAATTGAAAATATTAATAATGGGAAATGAGACCGTGGAGACGCTTTGTACTCACCAACGAGGAGAGCGTGCAACAGTCGGCAATGCTCCTCTTGTGAACAACACCACCGAGCGGATGATGAACGAGGGATGTTTAGAAGCTTTTTGCGAGTTCATGCAAAATCGGCGAGGGAGACTCGTGTTCAAAATACGGGAGAAATGATAGCAATTCACGGGTTGTCACAAAATGACAAGCGCTTCAAAGAGTTGGGACCACCGAATTTAAGGAAAGCCGGATCCGATCATGGTGGAAACATGGGTCAAGCAAATTACCAAGATATTCGATGTCTTGGGATGCACGGAGAACAGAAGGTTCCATTCGCCACCTTTATGTTCCGTGATGGCGAAGCGTGACTCATTGGTGGGAGTCTCCGTGAAGCGCACTCCATCCAAATCGCAGACTTTTCGATATCTTGGGAGACATTTGAAACTATTTAATGACAAATACTTTCCGAAAGTGTTCATCATATGAAGGAAGTGAAGTTCATCGATTAGAGCAAAACAACAAGATTTGTCTCAAAGATGAGAGCAAAGTTTGCGAGTTATCCGTTTTGCACCTCATTTGGTGGAGAATGAGGAACGTATGACGCGGATGTTTCTTAGAGGTTTGAAACCCTAGATACGTCAAGATCTCATTTCTCATAAATTTTCTCTCTACTCGAGATGTTGTAAATGGGCTCAATTATTAGAGCGAGATAACGAAATGTACGGTCAACCGAGGACCACAATCGGGATCATACCGGAGATGGCGAATAACAAAACAACGATAACCAAATGAGAAAGAAAAAAAGACTTCGACAAAAATGGTAACTACTCTGGTGGTAATCATGACTATGAAAATAGAAGAAGCGAGTCAGGAGGAGATTTTAAAAATAGGAGATTTAACAACGACCATGTGAAGACGACAGTGCCGGCAGCAACTGGTTCCAAGGGAGGAGAAAGACCACCGGTCATATGCTATAAATGCGGGAAAGAGGGACATATCAGTCCAAACTGCCCACAACAGTTCAAGGTATGCTATAATTATGGAAAGGAAGGACATATCACTCGAGATTGTACGGTAGCGAAACCTAGTTCAGCGGGGACAGTGACTCAAAAGACTGTCCCAGAAAAGTCAAAGTCAACGGTTCCTGGAAGAGCGTTTGTTGTGACTAGTCAAAATGCGAGGAACCCAAACGAGGTGATCACGGGTAAGCTATTTATAAATTCTTGCGAAGTTTATACCTTACTTGATACCGGTGCTACCCATTCATTTATCTCTCCTACTTGTGCTCAACGTTTAAACTTAACTCCGGAGAAATTAGATTTTGACCTATCTGTGGAAACTCCGTTAGGAGAAACTTTCATCACATCCACTGTTTATAAATCTTGTCTAATCCAAGTTGGCACCATTACATTACCTGTTGACCTTATCTCTTTAAAGATACTTGCATTTGATGTGATTTTAGGGATTGATTGGTTAACTACTCATCATGCCAAAATTGATTATTTTCGTAAGGTTGTTAGTTTTCATATTCCTAATCAACCCACAGTTATGCAATTCAAGCAACTAAACCATTAAAATCAATCAACGCTATATCTAATCATAAAGCTATTCGTTTATTGAAAAACGGATGTCAAGCTTTCTTAGCCCATGTTATGGATTTGAATAAAGACACGTCAAATTTGAATAATATTCCTGTTGTTATTGACTTTCCTGAAGAACTTCCCGGACTACCCCCAGAACGTGAAGTTGAATTCTTTATTGATCTTGAACCGGGTACAAAGCCCATTTCTAAAACCCCATATCGAATGGCTCCTATTGAACTTCAGGAGTTAAAGGTCCAACCATAGGAATTGTTGGACATCGGTTTCATTCGTCCTAGTACATCTCCTTGGGGTGCTCCTGTTTTATTCGTAAAGAAGAAAGATGGGAGTATGCGACTTTGTATTGACTATCGGGAATTGAACCATATCACCATCAAGAATAGGTATACTCTACCTCGTATTGATGACATGTTTGACCAGTTGCAAGGAGCACAATTCTTTTCAAAAATAGATCTTCATTCTGGATATCATCAGCTGAAAATTAGAACTGAGGATATTCCAAAGACTGCCTTCAAAACTCGGTATGGGCATTATGAATTCTTAGTTATGTCTTTCGGATTGACTAATGCTCCTGCGGCTTTCATGGATATGATGAATCGAGTATTCAAGGAATATTTGGATCAATTCGTTGTTGTCTTTATTGATGACATCCTCATATATTCCAAAAGCTGTGAAGATCATGAGCACCATTTGAAGCTGGTACTCCAAAGGCTTCGTGAAAACAAGCTTTATGCCAAGTTGAAGAAATGCGAATTCTGGCTTGAGGAAGTAGCATTCCTTGGGCACGTGGTGTCGAAACATGGAGTATATGTTGATCCGGCGAAGATTGAAGCAATACAAAGTTGGGAGCAACCGAAGTCGGTGACTGAAGTACGTAGCTTTTTGGGCTTAGCTGGTTATTATTGGAGATTCGTGGAAGGGTTTTCTCGAATCGCTACTCCATTAACTTAGTGACTTTAAAGATATAAAATTAAGTATGGAGCGAGGAATGCGAGAAGAGTTTCCAAGAGCCTAAGAGGAGACTTATTTCAAGACTGCTTCTAACAATACCATCCGGTTCGGATGGATTTGTTATCTACAAATGATGCTTCGGGCAAAGGGTTAGGATGTGTTCTCATGCAACGTGGGAAAGTCATAGCCTATGCCTCATGACAACTTAAAGAGTATGAAAGGAATTATCCTACTCATGATCTAGAGTTGGCGGCCCGATCGTTTTCATGCGCTTAAAGATATGGAGGCACTATCTATATGGGGAGAAAGTGGAGATATATTCAGACCATAAAAGCCTTAAATATTTCTTCACACAAAAGGAACTCAATATACGGCAACGACGTTGGCTTGAGTTGTTGAAAGACTACGATCACACTATTCAATACCATCTTGGAAAAGCGAACGTAGTAGCTGACACGTTGAGTAGAAGATCATATGCAGGAACGAGTGCGATGATGTCAAGTATACGCATAGAGCCAACTTTAATAGAAAAATTTAAGGTTGCTCAAGCCACCGATCCGGAGCTGATGCGTATGAAGAAAAAAGTACAAGAAGGTGCTATTCCGGAAGCGAGAATTGATGAAAAAGGAATACTTCGAGTCCACTTCAGACTTTGTGTTCCTAACGACTCTGATTTGAAGTACAAGATTATGATGGAGGCACACAATACACCATTTGCAATCCATCCTAGAAGTACTAAAATGTATCGTGATCTTCGACATACATTTTGGTGGAACAATATGAAGAGAGAGATTGCAAAGTTTATCTCAACATGTTAACTTGTCAACGTGTAAAGGCGGAGCATCAAGTGCCAAAGGGTCCATTGCAACCACTTGAGATTCCGAAATGGAAGTGGGAACACATTACCATGGATTTCGTTACGGGTCTTCCTACGGTTTCTCAAGGCATCAATGCTATTTGGGTTATTGTTGATAGATTAACCAAGTCTGCTCATTTCTTGCCGATACGGAGACTTATTCCTTGAACGCGTCTTGCTCAAATGTACGTAAATGAGATTGTGAGATTGCATGGCATGCCAGTATCCATAGTTTCAGATCGTGACCCAAGATTCACTTCAAGATTTTGGGTTAGCTTGCAAAAAGCTATGGGCACGGATTTACGATTCAGTTCGGCATACCAACCTCAAACGGACGGACAAGAGAGGACTATTCAAACTCTTGAAGATCTATTAAGACTCTGTGTCCTAGACTTCAAGGGTAGTTGGGATAAGTATTTACCATTGGTGGAATTCTCTTACAACAACAGTTATTAGGCAAGTATAGGTGTGGCTCCATTTGAAGCATTATATGGATGAAAGTGTCGCTCTCCAATATGTTGGGATGAGGTGGGTGAAGCAACATTGTTGGGACCCGAAGTTAATACGTATATGACTACCACCGAAAAGATCCAAATGATTTGACAACGATACAAACCAAGACAAGATCAACAAAAGAGTTATGCGAATCTTCATCGAAAGGACGTGGAATTTAGTATAGGGGATCATGCATTGTTGCGAGTTGCTCCATGGAAGGGAGTTACAAGATTTAGAAAGAGATGAAAGCTCAATCCACGATTCATTAGTCCATTTCAAATTCTTGACCGAGTAGGAAATGTAGCCTATATGACTCGCTACATTACCTCAAGTATGTCTCGTGTTCATAATGTGTTTCATATATCTGTACTTCGTAAATATGTGAAAGACCCAAACCACATTATAGAGTTAGAACCGGACGAGATAGCCGAAGACTTAACGTACGAAGAGGTGCCTGTTAAGATCTTGGATAAGAAGGAGCATGTCCTACGCACGAAGGTCATACCACAAGCTAAAGTTTTGTGGAGGAATCATGCTATAGAGGAAATGACTTGGGAGTTAGAAACGGAAATGAAAGCGAGGTATCCTCACCTTTTCGAAACACCAGGTACGTACGTCAATTTCGAGGATGAAATTTCATAAGGAGGGAAGGTTGTAAGACCCTAAATTATTAATAAATGAAATTTATTTTCCTCTATTTATTATTTTGAAATAGTAAGGATTGATTTGATTAATGTGGATAGTTATGGATAAAATACGTAAATATTTCAAAATAAGCAAGTGGTTATAAAATATTCATTGTTGTCAGGGAATATTCGTTTGGTCGTGGAATATTAAGATCGCCGTGGAATATTCGTGCGACTTGCCAGCGCTGACCATGTGTGGGCCCCATAACTAAAAAGCGATTGGAGGAAGAAAACGACAAATATAAGTTGTTTAAAAATAACTACAGCGTAGTTGTTACCGCTATTTAATCGTTGGAATACCCTGGTTAAAACACAAGATGTCTGCGTTATTACACAAAGAATGCACTGCGGTATTGCACCAATTATTGACTCTTACGTAAGAAGGCACTACTCAATAATGGTTACAAATGAGTTATTTATTCAAAGATTTTATTTTATTGATTCAATAATTGTTACATTGATATTTTATATTACTGTTGTTTCAATAATTGTCACTATACAGTATTTTCCATTATCGAAGCAATAATTCATATTATTTGAATAATATTATTAGATAACATTATTGGAAATATCTAAAAGTTACATCTAAGGAGAGGTTTGGTCACCTAATTGCGCCGCCAAAGAAGAGAAATTCTTATTGAAAGCCCCTCTTCCCTGAACCTGCACGGTTGTCAATATTGTGATTTTGTAATATTATTTATGAATAATTAATTATTGATTTATATGATGAGGAAAATATTGATTTTATGTGAATATAGATGGAGAAATTTTTTTAATGTGACAATTGTTGAAAATTAAAATTTTATCTTTTTCTGATAAAATAATTTATTTAAATATATTATTATATTTTTAATAATATAATAATGGTGATATTTTTACAATGAATGTGTGATATATGAATATACGAGGAGAAAGAGTATTTTTGTTGCAATAAATGTTTAAAACATGTTTAACATGTTGGTGGACCCCATTTCTTGACTGAAATTTGATTATATCCTGTAAAATCGCCCATTTGTGGATTTCGGTCAATTTTTGTTTGGAATTTGGAAAAAGTTTCTTCTGCAAAGTTGTAGAGAATTGAATTTCCTATAGAAATTCAAGAAATTCAAATTTTCTGATAAAAGGGCTATTTATTATGAATTATTGAAGTTCCGAAGCTCCGAAATAATTGATTTTTGGAAGTTTAAAATATTTTTAATATGAAAAACGTTTTTGGTGATTTGAGTGTGGGTCTTGCATGTGTTTTAATGGCTGAATTCAGTTGGTATGCGTAGGAAGTTGTATAAATAATAATAATATTATTAAATTAAATTTTCTACTTTGGTGTTCTAAGCATTTTCTTATAAATAGGGTGCTTAGGTTAGAATTGAAAATTACACCAGAAACTAAAGTTTTCTCTCTCTATATTATCGAGCGTATTCTTGTGAGTATTTTGAGTATACTTTGAGTATTGCTATACGATGCAAGTTCAAGTCATAGTCAATATCCGACGTTTCAACTAGAAATACCGTCTTTCGAGGTAAGGGATGTTATTTTCTTCTCAAATGATATTATTTCTTCAAATATCATTATGCTGAAATATTGGTTGGAACTTTTTATCAAATTTGGAACTTTTTCATGTCGGGGTTACTATTCATGAGTTACTATTCATGAGTTACTATTCACGAGTTACTATTCATTTAGTACTATTCACGAAGCGTGAAGATGTTTTTTGTGAAATTTCTATCTTTTGGTGCCGAGTTACTATTCACGATACTACGGCACTATTCACGATATCTGATACTATTCACGAATCTTTAAACTATTCATCGAAAAATAAAATTTCTTCTTTTGTCCAAAATATCTATTATGGATACTAGCTTTGATTGTATCCATGTTTTGATCATTCTTGAATTTTACTCCACTCGATTACTTATGAAGTATTTTTGAACTTGGATTGTTTAAAATACTTAATCCTTAATATTTATTCTTTTGTTTCAATCGGATTCGCTTTCCTTTAAAATATTTTTCATCATCCTCACTCCTAAATGATGATATTACCGAATATCTTTGGCACATAGTGCAAAGATGAATGATTTCTTGATGAATATCTTTGGCCCGTGAAAGCAAAAAGATGAACAGTGTTGAGATGAACATGATCGATCGATTAATATCTTTGAATCGTAGTGCAAAGATGAACAGTGTTTAGATGAACATGACCAATCGATGAATATCTTTGGCACGTAGTGCAAAGATGAATATTTGATTCCAGATATATATTGATTGATGTTACGGGGATAAAAGATAGATTTACGAACTTTAAAATTCATACATAGAAGATAGTAGTTTGCATTCTCTACTTAACTCTTCTAATGAATTATTATTTCCGCTGCGAATATTGATTTAAAACTTGTTTTCTATTGTATTGTATTAGATTTTTCCCTGTTGAAGACTAACGATAATTTTGTTGTATATTATCTTAGTCATAATATTCTTTACTGGGCTAGTTGAGCTCACCCTTTTCCTCTTTGTTCCATTTTTCTTCTCAAGAGGCGAGAATGTAGCGAGTACGAGTTGGGGTATGGAATGATGGTTATAGAGAGAGTTGTTTAGTAGTCCTCACCATTTTTGTAAAATAATGTATCAATAAATGTGATGAGGATTTATTTGGGTATAGTTATTGTCTAGAAGATAATATTTGTATTCAAACTCACAGTTTTACTATTGTAATAATAAAGTTGTAGTTGTTTCTGTACCGTGTATTGACAACTCAGAATGGGTGATGTATACCTATTTTGGGGGCGTCACATAAAATATGACAACACATAAGCTGAGGGTTTAAATACAAATATTGTCTCGTAGACAATATTTAAACTCAAATAAAGTCCTTATTACAATTATTGTCACACTATTTTACAACATATTGAGGAGTACTATAATAACAATCTCGGACCATTACTCCACTCCCCGGCTAGTCCCAGCTACATTCTTGCCTCCTGAGAAGAACAATGGAACCAAAAGGAAAAGGGTGAGCTCAACTAGCCAGTTAAAGAATATTATGACTAAGATAATGAAAAACAAATTATCCTTAGTCCTCAGCAGTGAAAAATTTGATAGAATACAATAGACAACAAGTTTTAGATCAACAACTGCAACGAAAATAACAATCCATTAGAAGAGTTAAGTAGAGCATGATGTCTACTATCTTCTATGATTTAAAAATCCATCATCAATATTTTATCCCTGTAATACCAATCAATAATCATTTTAGATCAACAAATTATCCATGCACTACGGGCCAAGTATATTCGTATATATCACTAGTGGTCATGATCATGCTAAACAACTGTCCATCTATGCACTACGGGCCAAAGAGGACTTTCACCACAACATTTGTCTGTAACATTACAGGTCATGATTATACCAATACACAATTCCTGGAAATAATCATACCAACCACAGTCCATCTATGCACTACGAACAAAAATGACTTTCACCACAATATAAGCATGAGGATGATGACAATGATATAAAGAATCAATCAAGTGAGATCAATGATAAATATTAGAGATTTATTATTTAATTTATCCAGAGTTCAAGAATACCCAAATTGTCAACTTGATCACCAATTATGGACTAAAATTCAAGAATGATACTCATGTATCAAAAATAATTTGGACAAAAAAGAAAATTAAATTCTGTTATGAATAGTACCATATAAATAGTACCTATGAATAGTACCGTATGAATACTACCTCGAATGAATAGTACTTTGACATGAAAACATTAAAATTTTAATAAGAGAGTTCAGACCAATATTCCAGTGAAATGATATTAGATGACACACAAATCTAAAGGAATTTCTAATCATCTCAGGAATTATAGAAGTAATAGAAAGTTTAGATTTAAGAATATGAAATAAAATAATACAAGAAACTGCAAATGGATTTTCACCCATCATGCAGTAATTTGTATAGACAGATCATTTTTACAACTTAATAAAGAATGAATATGAAAGGTTATTCACCAGGCATGTAGTAGTTCGCGTAGACAGGTTATTCCCACAAATTAATAAAGAATGAATACGGAGGGTAATTCATCATGCATGCGGTAATCCGTGTAGACAAGTTACTCCCGCAGATTAATAAAGAATAAATACGAAGGGTTATTCACCATGCATGCGATAATCCGCGTAGACAGGTTATTCCCACATATTAATAAGGAATAGAATGACAACCCTTATGAGTATGAAGAAAATAACATCTTTTACTAATACGAAAGAAATAATACCCCTTACGAATACGAAAAATAATATCCCTTGTGACGCTCCCAAAATAAGTCTACACGACCCATTCTGAGTCGCCAGATATTACATTACAGAAATCAAATACAAACTTAATTTATACAACTGTTGAACTGTCGTGTAGAGTACGACAACATACAAGCTGTGAGTTTTAATACAAATATATGTAACTCTCATGGTGCCTCGACCACAACACCTTACAATGGTACTTTACATAAAATTACGGTCAATAACTGTTTTAGAAATTAAAATCTTGGAAAATACTCATGGAAACCTTCGTACATGGGAGGCCATACATCTAAGTTATGATAGATATTATATGACTCGAGAATTATCCTTGGTTGACCCAATAGACCCCAAAGCAAAATGAGAAGATTACTATCATGTTCTTTCCAATGGTGAGTCTTCTCATGACATATAATTATCTCCATTGTCTCCAAGTGAGAATTATATTTCAACCAAACTCCAAGATTATATAGGTAGTTAGAGTTTATGCCCTAGAGGCCAATTATTTGATATAATTGCTTAACATTTTGATATTATATTTGATTGAATAAATGAATGATTTTATTATTGTTTTATTTACTGCGTTATATAATTGTTACCATAATAAAATTCCTTAGAATAGTGATACAAATTATATGGTTTCAAGTATGTGACTTGAACATGAGATTATATAATTACAATTAGTATCATTGTTCTTAAATGTCCCTAGTCGAGTATCATTGTTGATGGGACAACATTGATGCATTGAGACTAGTATGTGGATTGACTGATAACCAAATCTCATTGGTCATAAATATATGAGATATTAAGTCAATGCATAGGTACATGTTAGAGAACGATGTACTGGACAGACCCACCATGAGAATTCTATGTGGAGCATTATGCGAAGTGTCATTAGAAATTCTCATAGTGATAATGATGTAATGGTCCTCCGACCTGAAATCACTATATTACTACACGGGAATTTATGTACTTTGATATCATCAAATGTCACCTTTAATAGGGTGGACTATAAAGGTGATTATTGGGTACATCGTGAATCATGTGAGGAATATGAGTGATCTAGATGGAATTTAACCCTCATATATATTAGGGGTGATATCCATAGGCCTCTTGATTGAGTAGGACTATAAAATGCATGGCCATGCTCAAATAGTGATTTGTTTCATATAGTCTACTCATTGATCAAGAAAACTCAGATTAAATTATGAAGAGTATGACACATTCCATGACTCGAGTTTAATCTAGGATATTAAGGTTAAAAGGATTAAATTACATTGAAACATTGGTCACTAAAAGGTTGCATCGAATTATCGATCTTATTAATACTTGGGTAGCAGTGATGCATTACTAGATGTCGCTCACTGTTTATAATTTTATAATATGATTTTAAAATTATTACCAACGTGATAATAACCTATAGGGTCACACACATAGAACGTAATTTAAAAGGGAATAAATTTAAATTTTAAGGATTTAAATATATTAATATGATTAATAGTATTTAAATCACGAATTTAAATTAAAAGGAAAGTTTGTATATATGTATATTAATTAAGTAAGACGTAATTAAGTTATATATATATATATATATATAAATTCAGATTTTATGAAATTAGGTTTTGATTAATTCCATTTTACTACTATATATAGGATATATAGCAGCTACTTAGGGTTAGATCATAACTTGAAAACCCTAGCCGCTCTTAGAGAGAGACTAGAGAGAAAACGTACAGTTTCATAAAGGTTCCTTTGGTGGCTAGTACCGCAAGTCCCTCTTATTGCAGAATCGTTCGATTGTTCGTGCGACGTTCGTGTGGATACCATAGAGACGTAGTTTTATGAGGAATTGCGTTAAGGATTCGAAGCCGTTTCAGAAACACTTTCATTTTCAGTATAATATCTAAACCTTTGAATTAATTGATTTTTCGCATGGATCCTGTGTTGGGTTTCGGAAATTGCTTTGATTATTTTATTTCCGCTGCGTTTTTGTGCCAAAATTCCTACAGTGCTCATAGATATAATCAGCAAGTGCATGTGCACAACCCTGTCTTATGATAACACGAGGTCATCTGTCATTAGACATCTTGTATGATAGTGGCAAAATGCCCTTCGAAAGTTGGGTTCACCTCACCTTATTCGGTTCACCAAAATCAATGATTAAAATGATGTATAAAATACGACACATTTATCTATAATTCTCAATAAAATTATTTCCATACTATTTTAGGGGAAACCTCAATAGCTATAGACGATCGTTTTATTCCCCTGTTACCCCCGCTCGACCCAGCTACACTCTTATTACCTGAAAGGAATTGTGAAGCAAAAGGGTGAGCATAATGAGCCCAGTAAAGAATATCATGACTAAAGATAATTAAATTATCAATAGCCTTCGTCAATAATAAATTAGAGATTTAGAACATATGGTAGATGATAAAACTTTTCAACCATAGTTGCAGCGGTACGAGCAATCCATTAGAAGAGTCAAGTAGAGCATGATATCTATTATCTTCTCAATGTTAAAAGTCCACCAACCATGTTTTATCCTTGTAACATCAATCAATAGTTCTTGTCCACAATTATGTGAATAACTCATAATCATAATTGTGATTCTAAATTCCTCTTCGCACCCAGGACGAAGATAATTTTCATCACCTATCTTTAACTGAAACATCAAAGATCATGGTTATACCAAATCACAGTTCTTGTTCATAATCATACTAACAAATTCATCTTTGCACTACGGGCCAAAGATATTCATTAATAGTTCATCTTTGAACTACAGGCCAAAGACATGCAACTGTATTTTTAGAAGAGTCAAGTAGAGCATTATATCTACTATCTTCTATGAATTAAAAGTTTATTATCAATATTTTATCGTTGAGACTCGACTTAATAAATAATTCACATCATCGAATCATCCTTGCACTACGGATAAGGATATTCATTAGTATCTCGACCACGAATTATCCATGCACTACGGGCCAAGGATATTCGTGTTTTTTCCAATGGTCATGATTATACCGAATAGTCCCTGGTCATAATCATACCGAATGGGAGAGATATAAAGAGATGCTAAGTTAGTGTCCGCATCATGGTATGCCAGATTGGATGGTGATCAACTCATTTTACAATGGATTGGGATGGCAATCGAGACCTATTGTGGATACAGCTGCAGGAGGGGCATTATGGGAAAAGAGCTATGATGAGGCCTATACACTTATTGAGACTATGGCTGCAAATGATTACCAGAATCCTACATCTCGGATGCCACAGCCCAAGGTTGCAGGTGTGTTGGGTAGAGATCTTTACACGGTTGTCAACACAGATGGCGGCCGATGGCAAAGAAGATAGATACACTGGTAGAGAGCAAAGTGAAAACAATTGCCTTCGTATATGAGATTTGCACGGGGTCACACTCGACAGATCAGTGTGCTATTAGCTTGGAGTCAGTACAGTATGTGGACAATTACAGGAAAGATCAAGGACAGTTTCAGAACACATACCACCCCAACAACCGAAATCATCCAAACTTTAGTTGGTCAAATAACCAAGGACATCAAGAAATTAGTTTCAAAAAAAAACAATGAGCCAAATTTACAGTCATCTCAAATACGGTTTTCATCAAAACCACCGTTTCCACCGGGATTTTCTCAACAACAACAACATCACACTCCAGCTGCACCATAGCCAGAAAAGAAATCAGAAATGGAGGAGATAATGTTGAAATACATGGAAAACACGAAGGTGATGATCAAAAGCCAAGCAGTGGCTATTAAGAATTTGGAGACTCAGATGGGGAAAATGGCGAGTATGCTTAACAACAGGCCCCAAAGTTCATTACCAAGTAACACAGAGCCAAATCCATGAAGAGACGGGAAGGAACAGTGCCAAGCGATCACGTTAAGATCTGGGAAAAATATTATAATCGCTTTGCAAATCGCGCGCCATGCGAGATTACATTGAGGATATCTGCGCTGTGCATGACGAGATGAAACGATTATTCAAGAGAAAGAGAAGTTGGAAAAATCTGATTCGCAGCTGGTCGAGAAGGATAAAGCAGGTTCAAAGAAAAAGGTCAAAAGTTTAGTACCACCAATTACCCCTCAAGTACCGTATCCGCAAAGATTAAATAAGTAGAGGGAAGATAAACAGTTTAGTAAGTTCTTGGAGGTATTCAAAAAGCTGCAGATCAACATACCGTTCGCCGAGGCATTGGAACAAATGCCAAGGTATGCAAAGTTTATGAAGGGTATATTGTCAAGGAAGAGAAGACTAGATGAGTTTGAGACAGTAGCCTTGACAGAGGAATGCAGTGCAGTGCTTCAGCAGAAATTACCTCCAAAGCTGAAGGATCCAGACAGCTTCACAATCCCGTGCACAATTGGGAAGATGAACTTCAGTAAGTGTTTATGTGATCTTGGGGCAAGTATAAATTTGATGCCCTTGTCAGTGTTCAATCAGTTGGGACTGCCAGCTCCAAGGCTGACAAACATATCATTACAGCTAGCTGACAAATCCATCACGTATCTACGGGGAATTGTTGAAGATGTGTTGGTTAAGGTGGACAAGTTTATCTTTCCGACTGACTTCATCATCTTAGACTAAAAGGAAGACAAAAGCATACCAATCATACTGGGGAGACGCAGGACTTCAATAGATGTGCAAAAAGGGGAACTTACGATGCGTGTACATGATCAAGAGGTCACCTTTAACGTCTTCAAACCCATGAAGTTCCCAACAGATGAAGAAGAATGTTTCTGGGTTGATTTGGTGGATAGAGGCCTAAATGATGAGATACAGAAGTTGGTAAACTATGAGTCGTTGAGTTATGGGATTGGTACAAATTCAGAGTTGAAGGTAGAGCCATTGACGAAAGCTGAAGTCATTAAATTTTGGGATGAGGAGGACAGACAGAAAGTCACCTCAACTCTATCTTCGCCATGAGACTCAGAGACAGTCAAGCTAATTGACTATAACTTAGCGCTTGATGGGAGGCAACCCATTGTTTTTATCTCTATCTTTTTTTTCTTTTTCTTTTTTTTTATTTATTCCGTTTAGATTGTCTCAGGGGGTTTAGCTTTAATTCATTATTGATAGTTTATCGGATTTGCATAATTAAGTGCATAGCAAGATTTGCATTAAGAATGGTTGAAATAGGTTAGAGTTTATTTGGTCAGGGATTCATGTTTTAATAAAGTGCATTAATGCCTATGTAGGTAACTACAATTGAAGTCATCACTGATAGGCAGTGTGGAAGCAGACTCAGTAGAGCATGAAACATGGTCGCGCGGCCGCGCACTGACTACAACTCAAGACCACGCACCCACGCGCTACACATCTCAGACCAGAAAAGCCACTCGCGCGCCCGTGTGCCCAGCCCCATAAAAACTCGTGCGGCCGCTCGCGACACTGGACTTAGACAGTTTTAAAAGTTTTAAAAAATGTGTCTGAGGTTATTTGGGCTTTCATTTGAAAACATAACAGACGTCTCTTGCCCCATATCAGCTACAAATTCAAGCCATCAATCTCTCCATCACGTAATCATCCACGATTTGTCCCACGTTCTACATCTACCCACGTCTCATCACTGCATTATAAAGCTAGGGTTATTAATTTGGGTTGGCAGAAATGAGATTGGGGGTTATCATTTCATAAGCTTTCATTCATTCTCAGTCGAATTCATCTAAATTATCTCTCTCAAACTCCGATGGATCCAAAAAGAGCTCGCTCCGCTTTTTCTTCTTCATCATCTTCCTATGGTAGTCAAGGGGAGGATATCGTCGATCATACCAAATTTCTGAATTTGGCAGCCCAATAGGAATATTATAGAATTGTGGCGAAGACGTTTGTCAAGGAGCGCGATTTCAAACCGGAGGGGCAAAATGGTCAGTTATGTGCCATGATTCGCGAACGGGGATGGGTTGGATTCACTGTCACTCCCACGCCCATTCCAATGAGCATAGTCCGAGAGTTTTATGCCAATGCCAAAGTCACCATGAACGATATCGCTATGGTTCGAGGTGTCGAGATAGACTACATACCCACCGCCATCAGAACCATTTTTAGACTCACCGAGACACCACCAACAGGGGCTGCCAATTGGATCAAAGGGGCACATATGGCAACAGACTTGAAGCTTGTTATTGCAGAAATATGCGTGCTGGGCACGAAGTGGACTTAGAAAGTTGGCACAAACTAGCCTCGTATATTCCCAGCAGCCGCACTAAATCAATATGCCAAGGCATGGAATTTGTTCATATGTGCCAAGCTATTGCCCTCTTCTCATCAGCATGAGATCATGGCGGAAAGGGCCATAATTTTGTGGGGTATAATTACGGGCAAGTATATTGACGTGGGTCATTTGATTCATCAAAATATTTTGAAGTATCTGAGGGGAAGTACCACGGGTAGCATTCCACATGCATCAGTGGTAGCCATGCTATGTGCTCATCAGGGATGCAACTGGGGCAACGAACAAATGAAATACCCGAGCCAAGACATAACTCATGCCACCATTGCAAAATTTGAGGACTGGGCATGTGGTGAACCGCATCCGCGTGGTAAAGGATTTATTCTCTGGCCTACATTTCCAGAACTGCAACAGCAGCCCACTCAGACAGACGAAGAAGGCCCATCCACCCAAGCACACACTGTTCCTAGTGATCGACAGCTCCGAAGGTTGGAGCGTAAAGTCAACGCCATGTATGATAATTTCAGAACGTTTGCGACGGGACTCGCGAGGGCCTTGGCTGAGGCATTTGCACAACAGGGAACAATGCTTGAGTGGCCTCAGTTCGGGATAGCAGTGCCATATCCACCACCAGATTCACCACCCGAGGAGGGTGGTACAGCCGATCATTAGGGGAGTTTTTTGTACCCTTTACCTTCATTCAATGGGGCATTGAATATTATAAGTTTGGGGGTATTGGGGTAGTAGTATAGTTGCATATAGTTTTATTTAGTTTTTGCATGTTTAGTTTTAATTTTGCATGTTTATGTGTTAGATAAAATTTTGCATAAAAGTTTTAAATTTTTAGTTATTATTGCTTGTGCTAGTATGTTTTAGTTTGCATGTCTTACAATGTTCAGCTTTATGGAAATTTTGTCTAGCCAATGATGATAGTGAATTTTGAAAGATTCTTGAGTATTATGGATAACATGAGCTGAGATATAATGTTTCACATAATGAAATTCATATTGTTGTTTAAATGCTTTCGGTTTGCACGAATGTGTTCACAATCACTTGTAGGTATAAGAAGTATGTGTTGCATTGTTCGATAGAAAATGTAGTTTTAAAAAGAGAAATATGTGGAAAGTGATCATAGACTGTATGAGACATTGATATTCAAACTTTGTGAAAAACATGGGTATGCTATGTATAAAAAAAAATATCAAATAGCAGTAACGTGGCTAGTCTTATTTCGGGGCCCTGGCCCTAAGGTCTTTCATCGCCCTCGTGAGTAGCAATAAAGAAGTTAAACCCATTGTTGAGCCTTAGTTTGTGTTGATATATTGAAACAGTCTGTGTTGCATGAGTATACAAGAGTCTTGATTTAGACTATAGTTTTCTGCTTTGAGCAATGTAACATGTGTATTCTTTGCTTAAGTCAAGTTTTGGTGAACACCACACACACACACAACATCTCTATAGCATATATGAATTATCTGAGTGCATGATATTATGCCTATAGTTTGGTTTGACATGTTATTCTTGAATCTGGATAATTCACTGAGGCGATTTGGACTAAAATTTTGTTAGAGCTGGAACTATGTGAGACTAGTTTGCATCATAGCTTAGTTGCATAGTTTGGTAGCTGCATTTTCATTGTTCTCTAGCATGCATTGCTTGAGGGCAAGCAACAGTTCAAGTTTGGGGGTATTTGATAAGTAGGATTTGTACCTACTTATTGAATACCAATTCACGCGAACTATGCCCATCTCAAGTACATTTTAGTGTGTTTTTAGTTGCATTTTATGTTATTTTGCATTGCATTTACTTAAAACTCTTTTTGGTGAAAAAGTGCAGAAAATGGCCTAATTTGGTGGTATTAGAGGGCACGAGGCTAATGGACGCATGAGGCGAGGCACAAGCTGGGATATGCATGGCATGAGGATCAAGTGGAGCAGAAGACCAAGCATGGATGGACAAAGGAAGGAGTAGCAGAACAGATTAGTTGCAGCAGCAGAACCAGAATACACAGACTGCAAGACGCGCGGTAGAACACGCTTAAGAACGCAGCGTGCTCGTACATGAGCACTCGCCGCATAACTCTACATCTTTGCAAAGTCTCGCCCGCTGAGAGATTACTGCCGGAGAAGGCGCGTGGCCACGCCATGGCTTAAGTCAACTGATTTGTTTTATTTTAATTTTTAATTAAAAGGGTTGTAATTTGATTAAAATGATATCTGACTAGTGTCAGACATATCTTTGATTACTTTTGACGTATTTTCATAGTAGGAACTAGGGTTTTCAAATTGAGGGAGATTCCAACGTAGAACGAAGCTTAAACGCCTATTTCTCGAATTCTTCTTGGGGTTTTCTATCAGTGTGGATTATAATTATTATTTTGCTGGATTTATATGAGGATTTGAACGTTAATATTGGTCTATAATCAGCAATTGGGTTTGATCGTTTCTATCCTTCATCTTTCAATTGTTTGCTTGTTAACCATGTTTAGCTTTGATCCCATAATGGTTTTTGGTTCAGTCATGAACTAAACTCCATTATGGGATTCTAACGGATTTTAATATGTAGTTTAGTTGCATGCTTGATTGTTGGGGCTATTTTACATATCATTTGGGATTTCTATCATGATTATTTTGCATATATGAATGCTTGATCACCATTTGTCTTAGTACTTGTATGGAATTGACAATGAACATGCAAGTATGGATTATAATCATGATAGCATATGTATATGGGGCTGTTTTACATGGCTTGTGTATTTCGTGAACCAGATAGACATATACTGTTTCACTGTATGAGTTAAAATAAGGGCTTGTGCTTAAATTCAGTATGATTGTAATTTCACATAGACATATAGTGATTTTGGGTATATTGATTATTACATGGAGTCTATCATCTGTGGATGCTGTGTAAGTAGGTCTTAGTACATTGAAAAATGACTATGACTCTATTAGTGCTCTTGGATACTTTCCTGTGATATGTGAACAATTCTTGCATGATAGTGGCAATTAGATGAAGTATTAAATGAAGTTAGGATCCCATTATTTACAGACTTGGTTTATTCCGTTGTTATTCTTGTTTTAGTTGTTATTTGCAATTAGAATAATTCGCAAATATAGTCGTTAGTTTAAGCATATAAATATAGTGATTTAATTGATGCATAGTAGTTTAAATTTGACAACTTTCTCTGTGGGATCGATACTCTACTTACTCTGTTTTACTTGTTGACACATGTATGCTTGCATGAGTTAGAGCTCTTTTATCAGAACTGAAAAAGAGGCAACAAAGTGGCAGCTCTTCCAACTAATGATGCCAAGGTGGTCCTAAGATTTTTACAAAGAATTATTTTTACAAGGTTTGGGACTCCAAGGGATATCATTAGTAATGAAAGCCGTCATTTTTGTAATAGGCAGTTCACAGCTTTGTTGACCAAGTATGGGGTAAATCATCGCATTGCTACAGCTTATCATCCTCAAACTAATGGCCAATCATAGGTTTCAAATCGTGAAGTAAAGGGAATTTTGGAGAAAGTCGTGAACCCCACAAGAAAGGATTGGTCATTAAAGCTTGACTATGCGGTATGGGCGTATAGGACTGCTTACAAGACTCCGTTGGGCATGTCATCGTTTCAGCTGGTTTATGGAAAGGCTTGTCACCTTCCCATGGAGCTTGAGCATAAGGCGTATTGGGCAATTAGGAAGTTCAACTTTGATTTGAAGGCTGCAGGTGAAAAATGCCTACTCCAACTGAATGAGTTGGAGGAATTTAGATTGCAGGCTTATGAAAACTCCAAGCTGTGTAAAGAAAAGGTGAAGAAATGGCATGACCGAAAGATTATGGAAAGAGTGTTCGAACCAGAACAAAGAGTTCTGTTGTTTAATTCAAGACTTAAAATTTTTCCTAGGAAGCTCAAATCAAGGTGGTCAGGGCCATTTACAGTGAAGAAAGTTTATCCACATTGTGTAGTAGAGGTATTCGACAAATTCCCAAACAAGCCATTCAAAGTGAATGGACAGCGGCTTAAGCATTATTTTGGTGGTGAGGTTGACAGGCAGAAAGTCACCTCCATTCTTTCTTCAACATGATAGAGTCAGAGATAGTCAAGCTAATTGACTATAACTTAGCACTTGATGGGAGGCACCCCATTATTTCTATCCTTA
This sequence comes from Panax ginseng, assembly GCA_020205605.1. Taxonomy (NCBI): domain Eukaryota; kingdom Viridiplantae; phylum Streptophyta; class Magnoliopsida; order Apiales; family Araliaceae; genus Panax; species Panax ginseng. The sequence goes on from CM035137.1 coordinate 62,797,105, forward strand.
CCTCTTATTTAATTCTGTTTTGGTCATATTTTATATTTCATTTTCATGTTAGTTGTTATAGCATAATAAGTGTGATATAAGTTTTATGGAGCTGAATGTGCATATGATGATGATTAGGAGTATCATATAAAGCATTGCTTTGGGATAGTCAATCATGCATATAAGTTAGTTCATGTTTTGGTTTTGGAGAATTGATATATCTCATACTGGTAGTTGATGTTTGTGCAGGTCAATTACGGATTATCAGTAGCCATTTTGCTATTCTTAGAGATGCAGTTCAATATGTTCAGGATGCAGGGTCGCGCGACCGCGCAAGGAATCAGTTCAAATCTCGCGCGCCCGCGCCATATCTCTGTGCATCATAGTAACCACGCGCCCGCGCCATTATCCAGTTCAAAAATCGAGCGGCCGCGCCCGAGACCGAATTTTGAAAAATTTTTAAGTTTTTAAAGACGTGTCTTTTCCCATTTCTTATATCAGATACATTCAAAACGTGCGTATCCATTTCTCTCTACAGACGCACGACTCCTCTCCAAACCGTTCCATTTCAAATTCGTAACTCCTCACCCCATTATATACGCATTCCATCCTCTTATCCATATTCAAACTTCTATCTTTATCCTATATTCAGTCATAGAGAAGTTAGGGTTTCTTCTGAGAGTGAGTGAAAACAGTAAGTTTATGGGAGTTTGAATACAAAGCACGTATTTTCTTAGTTAAGTTTTTATCTGCAATTTAGAGTTCTTCTTCTTCTTCTTCATTAGCGTAATGGGACCAAAACGTGCTCATTCTCGCACTCCAGAATTGTCTTCTGCAAGCAGTCAGAGTGGTGACAATGTGGATTTTTCCAAGTTTGTCAGTCTTGATGCCCAGCTAGAGTATTACCGAATCATGGCTAAATCATTTGTTAGAGAGAGAGGTTTCAACCAGAGGCACAAGATGGGCAATTGAAAGATATGGTCAGGGAAAGATGTTGGCATGGAGTCTGCTCTACACCCATGGTTGCACTCATGGCCATTGTACGGGAGTTTTATGCAAATGCAAAGGAGACAATGAGTGGATTTTCTTTTCTCAGGGGGTTCAAGTAGACTATCGCCCAAGGGTAATTCGTGGCCTCTTCAATTTACCCGACCCTCCAACTGGAATTATAAATTGGGTTGAGGCGAAACGAATGGAGATAGACTTAGATGAGGTTATAACTGATTTGTGTATACCGGGTACACAATGGACTTACAAGTCAAGCAATAATCAGCCCAAGACCTTTCCGGCTTCAACTCTCAACCATTTTACCAAGGCTTGGAATCTCTTTGTTTGTGCAAAACTGATGCCATCATCCCATCAACATGAGATTACAACTGAGCAAGCAATCATTCTGTGGGAGATTATTACAGGAAAATACATTAACGTTGGTCATCTCCTTAATCAGAACATATTACGCTACATGTGGGGGAGCACTACAGGAAGGATACCACATGCCTCAATTGTTGCTCATTTATGTGCTCGAGCAGGAGTTAGATGGACTAATGAACAGCTGCAATACCCAAGTCAAGATATCACTCATGCCACGATAGAAAAATTCAAAGATTTGGCAGGAGGTACCCCACACCCAAGGGGTAAGGGTTTCATCCTTCATCCCGCGTCATCTATGCCCCACCGTAGCCTTCAAGGACAAATGAAGCAGGAACTTCTACCCAAGCTACTGCTACTACTGACAATGGACATCTCCGAAGGTTGGAGAGGGAAGTTGATGCTATGTACGATAACTTTATAGCATTTTCTACGGGATTGACGAGGTCTCTAGCCGAAGCTTTTTCATAATAGGGAACCATGCTCGAGTGGCCACAATTTAGGACTGCAGTGCCATTTCCACCGTCGAATTCACCACCCGAAGAGGGTGGTGCAGCTGATCATTAGGGGAGTTCTTTTAAACCCTATATCATTGGGACAATAAATAGTTTAAGTTTGGGGGTATTGGGTAGTAATGTAGTTGCATATAGTTAATTTTCATATTTTTGCATTTTAGTTTAACTTCTGCATGTGTATGTGTTAGTTAATCATTGCAGAAAATTTTTCGGTTTTGAGTAGTTATTATATGTTTTAGTTATGTGTTTAGTTGCATGTCCCAAATATCTAGCTTTATAGAGTTTTAGTCTAGCCAATGATGAAATGGAATTTTGAAAGATTTTTGAATTTAGTGGATAACATGAGCTTAGCTATAATGTTTAACATGATGTAATCCATGCTTGTTGTTTAGATGCTTTCAGTTAGCACATACGTGTTCAAATATGCTTGTTGGTATAGGAGTAATGTGTTTTAATTGCTTAAGAGAAAATGTAGTTTTTAAAAAGAGAATTGTGTAGAAAGTGGACTTAGGCTATGAAAACATTGATAATCAAACTTTGGGAACACATGGGTATACTTATTGTGTATAAAAAAAAGAGAAAAATACATATTCAAATCTTCCCAAGTTGAATTATTTAAGCTTGTGGTTGGGCGGTATGGAGCGTAAAACGTACTCGCTAAAAAAAATAAAATAAAATAAAAAAATAAACATCACAGGAAAGTGCAAGAATCGCCCTCGTGAGTAAAAATAAAGCAGATTAAACCCATTGTTGAACCTTTGTTTGTATTGATGTGTTGGAGCAGTTGTTGTTGCATTAGTATACATGGTTCTGGATTTAGACTTCAATTTTCTATTTTAGCAGTATAACATGTGTGGTCTTTACCTTGATCAAGTATATTTGTGAACACAACACACACACACACATCATCTTTATAGTGAGTATGGGTTATTTGAGTGTATGATATTATGTCTGTAGTTTAGGTTGAAACTTTATTCTTAAATCTGGATAATTCTCTGAGGCATAATTATTGGAATTTCATCTTAGCTGGAGAAACTTGGAACTCATTTGCATCATAATTTAGTTTGCATAGCATGTAGTTCCATTGCATTGTTTATTGTCATATGCATTGCTTGAGGGCAAGAAATAGTTCAAGTTTGGGGGTATTTGATAAGTAGGTTTTATACCTACTTATTGTGTGCCAACTCACTAGAATTATGCTCAACCCAAGTAGTTTTTACTATGTTTTAGTTGCATTTTATGTTTATTTTGCAGTACTTGTAGTTGGAACTCCTATGGCATGGAAAAGTAAGAAATGGCATGGATTGGAATTAACATGGATTGGTTTGGTGGCATGAAGCTAGCAAAGGCATGGAAAAAGTAACATGAGCAGATGAGGACTGAAGCAGTGAATGAATGCAGCGAAGAATAGAAGGAATTAACAACGAACGACAACGAACAAGAAGCGATGGCAGCAAGAAGAAGACATCGAAGATAAAATGCGATGAGCAGTGCCAGTACCGCCGCTAATCAGGCCTAATATCGCGCTCCCGTGCCACATGAAATCAGAGACTGCCTTGCACCATCGCGCGGTCGTGCCCCAGCTGTGACGCCCCCAAATTCGGGTATCTTCCAACCCGACATATGGTGCTCCTCTATACTAGTATCCATACAATCATTCCATTGAAATACAACAAAATGAAGGTAATTACTATCTTCTTATTACAATCAAAGTATATACCTCCCCAGGTTCATAAACCGATTACATCATTTGTTGTTCATAATGTATAATATATACAAATATACTAATCTATTACACGATGGCTAGGCATCCATCTTAGCCTTGCCCTTATCTCTCTTAGCATTCTCAGGACGTTCATCCTTAACTGCAATCATATAATTCACGCAAGAAGTGAGCATAACAAGCTCAGCAAGTTTTAAGAAAGGATAACAGTAATACCACATTTATGAATTATATGACAATTCCTACATAACTGAACAAATAGTTATGAAGTATTATGAAACAATAATACTTTAACATTTCATATCATCAATTCCCAAAGTATAGAGTAGATTAAGAATTCTGAACCGGTCGATAGACCATGAACAATAACTTTCTGTTTTCATTCTTGAAAAGGATATCACAGCACTAAGGTTGTACATCCGCATTACTTACGAACACTTCTAGGTGATCAGCCTATAGTACTCTATGTTGATCAACACTCATTCATTAAACGTATTTACGTTCAATATTTGGCAAACTCGCGTGCCCATCGAATAATCGATGAAAAATACTTTTGTTTGTTCATAGACAAACCTTACCTTCACATCCGTACCAATTACTTGGCATAGATAGAGTTAACATTTTTATACAGAAAGATATGAATATCAATCAATCTATATACTACGAGTAGTCTAGCCGAATTAAATCTGGCATCGACCCTTTCTTTGAAACCAGTCGTGCAATTCAAAGACAATGAATCACATAAAACTTGACTAACATGAAAGTCGATGCGTTAAGAAAACTTGCCTTTCAAATAAGTCTTCAAATAATTTAATCGATCGACCACGACCTTTCTGAATCTACATGATATATTCACATAAAGACAATCAGTAATTAGCTATTAAACAAATGTTCACATTGTTTCTACCAACTTCTTTCTCTTCTATATCTTAGTTAACTTAATATTAATAATAAAGTCAACTTGACTTACTATCCTTCATCCCGGCTTATTAACCAACTGACGTTATTAATCGGACTCGAACATCATTGATAAAGTACCGACTTTGTTCATCATTCAAAACTTATTAACATGCATTCAATTCCTAAGTTCAATACCATATACTCTAGTATAGGTAGTATAGGAATAGTTTTAATACACTTATGAAGTGTACAAACATTACCCTTATAGATCTATGAACAATTGAAGTTCAAAACCTAAGTTCTCTATTAAAAACCCTGCACTTGCGCCGCAACGTGGGCTTCTTAGTATTAAAATCGGCGCTACAGAATGCCGCTTAGCGATGTTCAGCTTCCGTCTCAAGGACAAGCGAGCTTTATACTTTATACTAACGATGGCCATTACTATTTATTTAAGATACCAAACTTCTTCGTCTTGGCTCTGCAATACGGTAACATTTAGCACTACGTTTGGCGCTGTGGTGCCAGACATCAGTACCAGATAATTTCCATAGTTTGAAAATTTTGTGAAATTCCCAGAGCCATAACTTCTTCGTTATAAGCTCAATTTGGTCCGTTCAAAAGCCTACACATCATAAATGACATACTCTACGCGTTCATATAATAATTCGACACTTTCAAATCTGATAACTCAAAATTCACTATTGAGTTCGTTTTCTAAGCGTTCATAAACGTTAATGAGCATTCAATGCTCGTTTCCTTCGTTTTAAGTCAGAATCCGACGATTCTCGACCCACAACTCTTATTTACCCTATTTCACGTGTTGACATTGAAAAACAACATTTTCAAGTCTCGCAACAACTTTTGACCTCCAATCCGAAATCTCAACGTTTTCGACGTTTAACGTTTATTTCTGTGAAATTCGCCATAACTTCGTTATTAATGTTCTCTAGGCCAACTCACATGGAATACTCCATGGATTTCAATTCTACATCCTAACCAAACAAGATGCATATATTAACATATTGATGGAGTTCAATCGTTTATCAACAATCGATCTCAACAATCAATATTTTTATGGTTTGAAACAATATCAAACCTCAAGATTCTTATGATCTCATGACTTATAGAGATTGAATCTATGGTAAGTCATCTTTAATCCACTATACAAGACACATACCACCTATTTATGATTCTCCATGATAAAAGAAAATCAAAAGAGATGGAAATGAAAGAAGGAATATACCTTAAGAACTCTTGGTGTTCTTGATAAACTTCTAATGAAAAAGCTTCAAGGTAGAAGAATGGTTTAAGTCTAGCTCTCTTTCTCTCTCAAATAATCTAGGTTAAGTCTTAGAAAAACATCAAATGGCCAAACCTAGCTTCCTATTTATAGAAAATAGAATGGAGGGCAATATATATGGACATTATACTCCCCACCTCCTTACTATTCACACTTGGTCACCAAGTAAATTGCTTGGTGACCAAGCATTAATCTTGGCTTGCACACCAAGGGGGCCGACCCACCCTTGCCCATGGGTCATCCCCATGGGTTGCCCCATAGGTTTTACCCATTCGATGACCCACCGGTTCGACCCACGGTTCGGTTTTCATGAAATGGGGCTTAACTAATTTAACATTGGGCTTTGACTTGGGCTTAACCCATTAATCCCCTTGGGCTTGCTCCTTCAAATAATTGGACTAATTATAATCCAACCCAAATGAATTAACATTAAGTCTTAACTTAATTGTATAATACGAATCGTATCCTATACGTACAATTCACGTATTCTCTCCGTATAATACTCGTACGATAATTGTATTGTACTTCGTATTTACTCATCGTATTATTCATAGATATTAAATAGCATCATACTTGTATAACACAAGCTCTAACAATAATGAAATTCTTCTACACATTTCATTTCCTTTTCGGAAATCAATATACTCAACCCTTAGGTTTTAAGTCCGCAGGCGAAAACTCCGTTTGCCATAAATGAAATATTATCAGATATTTCATCTTATCTCAATATTCTATCATTACTCGTTTCTCAGAATTTCAACATAATTCCCCGAACAGAAATAAATGATTAGTGTTTTTACGAAAATTTCTCGGATAACATTTATTTTCGTCTTGGAAATTCTAAACAATTAATTCTAGCACATATTACTAACCACATTAGCACAGTCTAGGTCATATATCATCCTTCACATAGCTTACTCACATAATAAATCAATTAAATTCATTTAATTCACATAATCAAATAAAATTTAATTGTCATAAAAATCCGATTTTCTCGGGCGTTACAGCAGCAAGGAAGGAATCTCGCGTGCCCACGTCAAGACCTCGACATGCATTACCACAGCGCACCCGTGCCCGTTTTACATTATAATATCGCGTGGCCATGTGAGTCTTCTACAATCAGTTTTGTTGACTTTTTGTAATTTGAAATTTGAGCGCTTTAGGCTGAACTGAACGATATGGTTGGCACCAGAGGTGTTTTATTGGGGTCTTTTATCAGTTTTATGATGTGAATTAGGGTTCTAAGGTTCTAACTATGCTAGAGAGGTTTTGATCATTAAATGATACATTTATATCCTCTCTTTATCTAGATTATTGAATAATTATTAGTTTTCATTTCTGGAGATTGTTGGTGCATTGGAACAAGCTTGGAACAGATTCTACAACTGGGTTTAATAGATTTGTTTATCATTTCTCTTATATCTTTTGTTTGCATTGCTTAATTTCATATATTGCTTCAATCCCATAATGGCTTTTGGTTCAGAAATGAACTAAACTCCATTATAGGATTTTAATGGATTTTGATATGTAGTCTAAATGTATATATCTGATTGTATTGTTGTATGTTTATCATTAGATTAACCATTATGATTGAGCGTAAAGAATGAATGTTTGATCACCATTCACTATAACGACCCCAAAATTCATACAATTTAATTCTCGACTTCGGTCGTTAACAATACATTCAACCTCTAATTTTACATCATTAAACGGGAATACAACCATTGAAATTTGCGAAATAATTAAAATTTTCTATTACAATTAAAATCTTCTATTACAAACTATTCTTGTTCCCAGAACTTTCAACCTTTACATCTAAATATCTCAGAATCATTGTAATACTACAAGAGTTTACATCACAAAACGATATTATAATTCAACATTATTACATTATTCGGAACCTTAAACATGGTTCAAATAATAATAACTTAGCCAAAATATATAAATCTTCAAGTATCACATCTGATTCATATCTTTCAAGTAGCACATAACCTTACCTAAAATCTTTGACCTGTAAAAGTGGTTATTTGCTAGGTTGAGCTCGACAGCCCAGCAAAATCTAACAGTTTTCATGCATCACATAGCACACAATAACATGCTTAACATATATCTCATAAATATTAGATTAACATAACATACATGCTGCATTTCATATAACAAGTATAAAGATTGAGTTCCTTACTCAATCAACATTCATTATTCAATCAACGTAGTCATAAATTGACTTTAACATTTCATACTTTCAATATATATAGAACACATCATGCTCTTTGCAACAAACATTTAAAACAGTTCATCATCAAGTTCACATAACAAATAGGAACTGAAAGACTTGCCTTGATCGTTGTTTACCAATAACAGTTTAACAAGTTACAGTTATCTGCACTTCATGTGCCCTACACAATTATATAATCATGCACATCAACTATTAGTCACATAGCAATGCATAATAGTTGTAATGTAAACTTTACTCTACCTCCCATAACCCTTCTTATTAATCAATACACAATGTTCAATTTGATTGTGTTAACTTTCGACTTATATCTCACTATATTTCATACTTGAAGTTCATTCAAGTGTTTAAGTATTTCTAGGAATCATTATTGGTTTTATATTAAACCCATTTCATATCTTATAATATTCATTTCATTTGACTTAAAACACTCTTTACGTTCATTAACATTTATCATGGTGTTTCGACGTTTATTCATCACACGCCCGATTTGTCTCTCTTGTGTGTGCTTAGTATGCGTATATAACTTATCTAATATATCATTTATTCATGTTAACCATCATTATACTTCATAATATTCATGTTTTATAACTTAAAACAACATCTTTTATCGTCAGAAGCACTACACTTGCATACGTGCATGCCCGACGCCCTCCAATTGCCCCCGAAAACACAATGGTCCTAAGATGACCCTTTTAACCCCTGTTCCCAATATCAAATTGAAACACTTAAAGAATAAATGTTGTAGGTCTACTCGTCCTCATTTTAGAATATTTTGAATCACATCAATCGGAGTTCATATGAAAAAGTTATGCTCATTTTAGTAAAACATGTCCGGTCAGTTTTTTTTTCCAAAATCCGGCTAGGCAGACTACACCCCGCCGGGGCGGGGGTCCCTTCTGCGTTTTTTGTGATTTTTGATCTAGAACACTACAGAAAGCCAAATTAGGCCTACGAACTCCTTTTCTAACAACCATACTAGCCTACCCAAGGTGTAATATGTTTACAAAAACATAAACTAATGTTTCTAACACGTTTCTAACCACATAAAAATCAAGATTACAACCTTTAATTTCACTATTTCTATTATTTCTTCTTCTTTTGACATTCATAGCAAAATTCTTCACTGTGAATTTGTTTTACATCCATTTTGACTGATTCAACTTGGATTGTTTTTGTTTTTCAACATACTAACAGTATCTATCATTAATTTCAGATTCTATCCATCAATTTTGACTCCAACATAAGTTAAAATATACTTATGCCATCAAAACCCAAGTTTTTCATCTTTAACATATTCTTATGATTTTGATTACTCTAGAACCAATTAAAGAGACTATATATACCAGATTATACACTCATACACATATATGTACAACATCTCTTCAAATCAACCAACCAAAATAGCTTTTTAAGTGAAGAACTTGAGAAACTATAAATTAGAATTTTAGAACTAGATGAATACCTTTGATTCTTCTTAAACTTGATTAGATGATGAGAAACCCTCTTCTTCTTCCTTGATTCCTCCAAGCTTCTTCTCAAAGCTCTCTAACTCTCTTCTCCAACACTCTGTTTTCTTTATTCTTAGGCTTTAGGAACAAAACACGTACATCCATATAACTGATGTAAACATAATGCGCATGCATTATGGCCTCATCAGTTAAAATAACAAAGGGTCACTAAGCCATGTTTGGCTAGCACCCAAAATCTCGTTTTTTTGAATTTTTTTTTTAGCAATCCTTCTTATCATATGATACCCTTGTCACACCCATTAACTATTTGAATTGAATTAATCTCAATTCATTAATAAATCCAATAAGCCTTACTAATAAAATTATAACTTCTATTTATCCAATATAATTATAATTTAATTTAACAATCATTAATCCTCTAATTTAATTACTTAATTAAATTAGAAAATCACCACCACATTAACGTAATAATTATGCACAAATTATAAAATTATTTAGCATCAATTTATTTAATATCATCATACTTAAATTAATTATTCCATAATAATTTTATTAAATATTTATTTATTCCATAAATATTTCAACTAAAATACTTATTTTACTTGATAAATATTTTAATTATTTACGATCTCACAATCGTAACATATTAACATATTACAATTATATGTAACATACATTACTCTCTCATATCATAATAAGAATTTTATTTATTAAATTCTTATTTTAATAATTTTCAAAAATTCGGGTTGTCACATTCACCTTGTATGCTTATATGGATTTGAAAATTGAAATATGAGTATAGATTAAATCATAATGGCATATGTTTATGAGGCTTATTTGTTAAGCTTTGTGATTCGTGAACCGGATAGACATATACCGTTTCACCGTGTGTAGTCATGAAAAGAGCCTGCACTTTAATTCATTATTGCTGCAATTTTACATAAACATATAGTGATTTTGGTAATAGTGTCGCTTACATGATTTCTATAATATGTACAGGTTATGTGAATTGGTCATAGTTCATTGAAAAATGGTTATGTCCACTTCTGTGCTCTTAACTAGTTTTCCATGATATATAATTAAACATTACATGATGGTTGCAATTTAGATGAAATATTAAATGAAATTATAATCACATGCTTCTCCAAAATTGATTACATTACTTTAGTATTATATTTTTATTTCATGAATTGAATTTAGAATTAATTATAATTGTGAGTTATTCGTTTAAGCATATAAAAATAGTGATATAGTTGATGCATGATAGTTTAGATTTAAAACCTTTCTCTGTGGATGGATACTTTTCTTACTATGTACTACTTGTTGACCCATGTATGCTTACATGAGTTAGAGTCCTTTTTTTAGACTAAAAAGGAGGCAACAAGGAGTATTTATAGGCTAGGAAAATGTGGTAAATTTCAAGGTTAATTATACTTTAGTACCTTCATCTTTGCCTCTATTTTTAATTTAATCCCTCAAGTATTATCAATCTTTCATAACCTCCCCTAATAGTATTTTTCATGTGAAACAATAGTTCCTTGCATGTGAATCAATAGTAATTTATTGCTAATTTATCTGATTAATTGCTCATTTGGTTAATTTAACATCTACAAATCAACTATTATCGAAATAAATGTCGATTTCCACTAACATTAATATTCTCAACACAATGGAAATATTTTTATCAACAATTTCATCTTTGCATTTTTTAAGTTTAACTTTTTCTGAAAAAGTCAATTGTTGCTTTTTTGACCATAAAGTTAACCCCGACAAATTTTGTATTTATAGTCTATTTTGACTAATTTCATCGTCCCAGACTCAAATATCTCGTCCGCGTCACCAAATTCAACTCTGAACTTAAATTCGAATTTTAATTATATTTTCTTGTGTTTTATACACACTTTTGCTTTCTTAGTTAGTTCAAACTATTTAATTAGTATTGACTAACTATTAACTTAAATATCATCATTTATCACTAATAAATATATATAACACATTTTTAATCTTTCAACAATTATTCATCATTAATATTATAATTCATAATATTGACAATCAGATTCTTCCCAAGAAAGAGGGTGATTTCCGATAAGAATTTCTCCTTATTGGTGCGCAATTAAATAACCAAACCCCTTTCCTCGACAGAACTTTTTAGATATTGTCAATAATACAAATAATAATATGAATAACTGTGTCGTCTCAATTATTTATTTAATAATATAAAATATTATGCAGATGATACTATGACAATAATGGAATCAATAATATGAGATACTATGCAATAATTACTGTGACAATTATTGAATAAAACTGAGTGACTTCTTACGTAAGCTTCAATAATCAGAGATATCAGGTAATACAAAGTCATTGCAAACAACAACACGACATCTGTATTTTTTTATCATCAGGTATTTCAACAGTTTAACGATAAAAGTTTTGTCGTTATTTTAATAAAAAGGTTATTTCTGTCACTTTCTATATCTGATATTTATTCTGTTATGGGGTCCACCAATGATTGCACTGTCGTACGAATATTCCCCAACCAAAAAAATATTTCTCGACACAATAAATATTTTATGATAACTTTCTTACTTTGTAAAATTTTCACATATCACCCCTAACTTTAACCTTTTATCAATTTAACCATTTACTGAATAGAATAATAATTATAAGAAAAATTGAATACTTTTATTTTATAAAATTCGGGGTCTTACACTTATGATGTGATGTGTAAGACTTATTTGTTTATGATGTTTCCACATTTGATGTATTAAGGTTAGATAACCTGAGATTTATTTATTTTAGTTGTTGTAACCCTTTAATGGGAGAATTCTATTTCAATTTTATTGCTATCATTATTATGGGTAGTTAGATGTTAATAATTATTTTGTTGAGTGAACAATAAATCTGTGGGAAGTTTGAGTACTTGGATTTGGGGGTGTCACATTTATAGTGGATAGGGTTATGTTTTGGCTGAGCTACTTTTTTTTGGACATATAAATTTGGACAAAGTGGCACATATTCAATTTCAATATATTTGTGTTAATAGATTGAAGTTCATTACAAATAAATGCGATTTGAAAATCCCCTCTTTTTTCACACAAAGCATCATCAATCAAGTTAAGCTTCAATTTATGATTATGTCTCTTAAGATGATGAGAACCTCAAAATAGAGGTTATAGGTCCAGATAGTGGTGGTGAGATGATGGTAGTGACGACAGTGATGGTGGTAGACAATGATGTTAGTGGTATAGAGAAGACAAAAAATTAAAAATATTATATATAAGTGGTAGTACTTGATGGCGAAGAATATGTGTGGTGGTGGGTATGAGTCTAGTAGTGGATAGGTAGGGTTTATGTTTTGGCTGAGCTATTTTTTCTTTGACATATAGATTAGGGAAAAGTGTCACATATTCAATTTCAATATATTTGTGTTAATAGATCTAAAGTTTAAAAGAAATGAGATTTGAACATTCTCTCTTTTTCCACAGAGCGTCATTAATCAAGTTAGACTTCAATTTATGATTTTATCTTTCAATATGATGATGGTGGTGAGATGATGGCGGTGACGACAGTGGTGGTGGTGGTGGTAGACAGTGATATTAGAAGACAAAAAAATTAAAAAAATTATTCACATGTGGTAGTAATTGAAGATGAAAAAGATGGGTGGTAGTGGGTATGAGTTTGATAGTAGATAGGGGTTATGATTTGGTTGAGTTACTTTTTTAGGACATTTAGATTAGGATAAAGTGGCATATATTCAATTTCAATTTATTTGCGTTAATACATCTAAAATTTATTACAAAGAAATGCGATTTTAAAAATCCAAATCGTTATCAATCAAGTTATACTTCAATTTATGATACTCAAAATGGAGGTATAGGTCCAGATGATGGCAGTGACGACAATGGTGGTGGTGGTAGGCAGTGATGTTTAGTGGTACGAAGAAGACAAAAAAAATATTAAACATAGGTGGTAGTACTTAAAGATGAAAAAGATGGGTGGTAGTGGGTATGAGTTTTGTAGTGGATAGGGGTTATATTTTGGCTGAGTTACTTTTTCTTGGACATATAGATTAGGACAAAGAATTCCCCTCTTTTTCACACAAAGCGTCTTCAATCAAGTTAGGTTTTAATTTATGATTCTTTCTCTTAAGATGACGAGGACCTCAAAATGGTTGTTATATGTCCAAATGGTGGTGGTAGGCAATGTGATGTTATTGGTATATATAAGATAAAAAATTAAAAATATTATACATGTGTCGTAGTAATTGAAGATACGAAAGATGGGTGGTAGTGGGTATGAGTTTGATTGTGGATAGATGTTATGTTTTGGCTGAGTTACTTTTTTTGGACATATAAACTAGGACAAAGTGACACACATTCAATTTCTTACTTTCTAGTCAGTTTTATACACATAAACATTGTCATGTTCGTGAATAATTAATGATTCAAACGAATTTTTAATTATTTTTTTGTAAAAAAATATATAGTCTAATGAGTTGATCATACAAATTGAGTTCAAAAATAAAAATGTAAATTGAACCCAATTTGGAGATAAAACAATAAATTGACCATACACAAAACATGAAAAGTATTAAGAATGATAATAAATGAATTTTGTACCCCAATATAACTTTTTCAGAATAAGACGTATAAAAAAAGTTGTATTTGTTATTTCTTAGAAGCACAATAAATGTAATAACCCGAGAATTTCTATATAAAATAAATAAGAAATTTTGCGTATAATTTTTTTTTTTATTTAATGACGAGACTAAGTGTCAAGTAAAGTGAACGATAAATGCGAATACATTTATTACTTGAAAATTAGAAATAATTTTGGAATTATTAATTACCACAAATTATATGGTAATAAATTTACGTAGTTTAAATGTTTTTATTAATTATTTTCCATGAAAACATGATTGGAAATAATATATGAAGTGATAATTAGATTTATATAATAAATATTTTATTATATGAATTGTTCGTAATATTTAAGTTAATTATTTTAACTTGATTATTGATGTCTTGTAACTGAAGAATAAGTCGGATATGAGATCCAAACCTCGGATTGGGATTGTGATCAAGAGATGAGAATAATAATATTATATTATTTATATAATGATTTTACATTACCATAATTATGTACTTTGGGTATATGTGATGATAATATTGAGCAATGACGGTCAATTAGGTCATAAAGATATTACCGTCTTTGTGAAATCCTAATTATTAAACTTCGATTCACGGGATATTTACGAGTAGTAGATGTGTATATGAAGTTATCGTGAATAAGAATATCGGTAATTAGAAGAAACCCTAATTATCACAGTTGTACGTCGATAATTAGGACAAACCCAATTATTATAACTCTAACCGGTTGAAATTAGAAACCGTAACGACTGTGTTAGTAACATACACAGATAATTAAAAAACCACTAATGGTCAATTAGAAACCCTAATTGATGACGTTGAGAAACCCTAATTTTAATTACCAGGTTTAATTTCGATGTTATTGTATAAGTGTTTTAATTTACCAAAGGATAGAAGTTAATTGGTAAATTATAAGAATTAAATCTAGTGATTAAATATTACATTTAATTTCCTTGTACAAGATTGCCCATACACTCTTAAACAAAGCCCAACCATCACCCATAACAAATCAGAAGCAAGAATCAAGAATTTTTGGAAAAAAGGGTATAAGAACACTAAACCTAGAAATCCTTTGATTCAATGTTATTTGATGCAATTGATTGTTTAAAGTTGTGTAATAGAATGTTAATTGATGATATGGGTTGATAAATCAAAGACCCATAACATCAAAGTGCACTAATTTGAAGATTTAAGCAAGTTGAAAAAAAGCAAGATTACATTATTTTTTCACCAAATGTCGAGGCCATAACTCTTTGCTCGATCATGAGTTTTGTTCTTCAAAAGTTGTTATGTGTAGCCTTTGATATGTGGCCTTTAATCTGCAAAAAGAATCAAGTCCATATCATGTATAGATTAGAAGTTATAGATGGTCAAACATGGTTGATCGATCATGATAAACTGCTTTTGGCGATGTCAGTAATGGGGGCATTCTCGTCCACTTTTTATGCTTTAAAAGGTCTGGGCTTTTGATATGTTGTAGTGCACTGAGTTAGGAAGCCATAGGCTTTGGAATGACCTCATTCCAACCTCGGATGAGGGAATTATGGTGATTGGAAGGAAATGTGTCAAATTTCTCAAAACTGAAAGTCAGCAGCAGGATGTGCTATTTGGGACACTGTTTCGATCAGTTAATGTTTCCAAAACCTTCTGGGCTTTTGTTATGTTATAGTACACCAAATAAGCTTTCCATAGACTCCGAAACGGACTAAATCCGATATCGGAGGAGAGAGTTATGACATTTCAAAGTAGTGGTGTCAAAACTTCCCAACAAGTGCGGTGCAGTCCATTTGAACGGAATTTCTGGGCTGATGTGTTCGGAATTTGGAAATGGTCAAAGAATAAAAGTTGTAGCCCCAGAAGTTAACTTCGCGTGGGCTTAAGAATCGCTCAAAAATGTTTTAAAATGAAAGAGTTGTGACTGTTTTAGCGAAAGAGGGTAAAGCTGAAACGAGATTAAAAACTGTTATGAACGTCCACTTTTGACGCACTGTTTGGGCTACCTAATGAACCCGAATTGGGTAATTCGTATTTTTTTAAAATAGTCTTACATACCATGTATAACATATCCAAAAATCAGATTAATCGGAGTTATGAACAATGCGTTAGAAAATCGCAAAGTGAGCTATTGAAAAATTAGTATAAACCAAGTCCCACATCAACTAAATTGAGAACTTCACCATTTTCTAAACCTATAAATAGAAGGGTTTGGCCTTTGTTTCATTCACCAACAATAAGGCCTCCAATTTTTGAGAAAGGCTTTGTTGTGGGAGGACTTTTTATAAAGATCTCCTTAATTAAATTTTGGCGTGGAATTCGTATTTCCGGGTATGTTTCTTATTTAATTTTTGTAATGTTATTATTTTTAATTGTTAGTTAAAGTTTGAATTTTTGAAGTTTAGTTAGTGTTGTTAATAAACTAGTTAGTTTACTATGTTTATTTTGGCTTGGAATTGATTATGTAAATGAGTTATTTGTGATGACTTTTAATATTTTGTGATGAATTTCATTAATTAATAATTATTAATGATATTAAAGTTATTTAATGATTATATTAAATAATTTAGTTTAAAAATAATTTTAATATTATAAAAATCATTTTAAATGAAAATAAGGTATTTAAAAATATTTTAAGTTATAAAATATAACTTTTAATATTTAAATGATAATTTCATTAATAATTAAATATTAATGATATTAAGATAATATTAATGATATTTAGTTTATTTAATGATTAATATTAAATAAATAGTTTAAAAATGGTTTTATTTATTTAAAAACCATTTAAAGAGGATATTAAGGATTTAAAAATATTTTAAGTTATAATTAATGACTTTTAATATTTGATAAATAGTACATTAATATTTAAATATTAATGGTAATTATTTAGGTAATATAAATGTTTTAAAAATAGTTTGAGTTATTATAAATAACTTTTATATTTTAGCGAATGGTTTCATTAATAGTTTAGTATTAATTAAACTATTAATGATAATGGAATTGTTTAATGTTTAAATCATTTAATTATGATTCCGATATTTGAAAGTTATAAATTTACCAAACTAGTTTACTTGAGAACCGATTATGAAGTTCTCAATTTGAAGAAGAACACCTATAGTAACAAGCTTATATCACTATAGGCCCTTTAGTGATGATTTGAATTATTTTAAATTTTCAATTTCTGGAAATTGCGAAAATGATTAAAAATAAGATGTCTGATATTTACAGATGTTGAGGTATAGAATAAGAGTCTTAGACTCAGTATTTACCCGATAAAGTCAGTTTCAAGATGCGCAAACAAATGTCGAACCTTATAAAAGAAAGAAAAGACTCATCAGAAGAGCATTGATGAGATATTTGAAAATGTATAAAAATATTTCAACTATAGAATAGGAACTAAAAGTATGATCATTTGATTATGTGATTAGACTATGTCTTGTCGTAATAGATGATTACTATGTGTTAAGATATATTGTTCTAATCGAACGAATGATTTGATTATTGATAGGTTGTGATAAAGAGATAAAACCTAAGTTGAGATTTGTAATCAGCGAATCAGGCAAGTATCCTACCTTTGCACTTCCTTTATGCAATGGACATAAGTAAGAAGTTTCTGTAATTATTCTATCCCCGTATGCATTATGTACTCTTTGATTATCGACATGTTAGCTCGGATATATATTCTGCTCATTGATTTCTATAATGGTTATACAAGTGTCCCCACTTGGATAATCATGGCATTTGTTCACATGTTGATACACCTTTGTCAATTACCCGTATATATATGTTGAATTACATATTATTGTTGAGCAAGATTAAAACCTTCGGTTTGGAACCGTGCATGGATGAACATCCCTATATGGGAAGATTTTTATGCAAGGCGATAGAGAGTGAGCGATGAATTTCGCTCAAGTTATGTAGTATTGATCAATCACAAAGGTACAACGGGGCTAATCACCCTCCGTGTCTGTAAGTTATGATTTGTTTGAGGATAGAATTCGCTTAAACCTTTTCGAAAATGAAAACAATGTTCATAGTATGTTTCTTAAACCCTATTCAAGTAGAGCCGAGCCAAATTTAAAGAATTTGAAAGAGAGTTGTTATGAGAATTTTTATCAAGATAGATTACTTCACAACTTTCAATTCGTTGTAGAAGTGTTATGTAAAGAGAATACTTATATTCTTTCAAATTATATATAATTGCTATTACTTGTCAAGCACTTAAATGCTCATCCTTGCTTAAATTAAATGTTTTCGATTATGTATGAGCAATCCAAGGCTCGAAAACGAACAAAAAGGAAAAGGAAAGTCGATTGAATAAGTGTGTATTATGAGTTAATGGTTATAGTTGTATTGGTATCTATTCAAGTATTGTAAGGAATGTATTTGAAGGTCACGTGCTTGGGGAAGTAAACTTTGATGTATGTAAATTAAGTTCGAATGTATTATTATTTAGTATTATTCACTTAAAAGAAATGGTATCGTGGAGAACCGAAGTTCGGGTTTCAAGTACTGGATTTGGGGTCGCCATGTGCTCGGTATCAAAGTCATGTTTGGTTATGAAGCTTAGGTAGGAATACACAGACTAATAACCGCAATGATTAGGATAAGTATTAACTCATATAGAGTTAGTTGGTCGATAAGATTCAAAGATGAATCTCTACGAGAGTGTAAAGACGCAGAGTTCCCTAACTCTGATTATAAAGTTAAAAAGTAGTGGGGAATAGATTGAGTCTAAAAGACTGAAAGTGCAGTTATGAGAGATCGTAAAATAAAACGATCAAGATATAGAACTAAATCGTAATATATACGATGAGATCACCCCGTGATCTGATAAGGCTATGACAGCCAGAAGGAATCAATCTGATGATTGGAAAGTTTACAGCAAGATTGCTGTGTATGAATTGTACTATCAATTGGTACAGATCCGTAAGAGAATTATAAATCTGAATTAAATTCATTATGGAGAATGGGGTTAGTGTTAGATGGGGATTCAATTGAGGACTCATGTCAAGCGGTGAGTTGTATGATTCTTCTTCGTATGGGAGCTGAATTGTACTTGGTGTAAAAACCACTTAGTTTCTGGCACTTATAATCATTGAAATGTCCGTGTCGCGCTAATTGTTATATGCACATTAAGAGGATGACTCCATTCTCAGGTGTATAACAGGTAGATAGGTCATAGATTGAGAATATAAGATTAAGTTCGAGTTCTTAAAACTCATACCTATGAGACATTCTTGACTCATAATTATATGAAATGTTTATGAACCCCTCAGCGAATGGACGCCAAAGGTCTGACTAGGATAAGTTCTTAAACTCATATGATTGTGGCAATTTATGAACTCATAAGTGTGGTTTGATGAACTGGGTATAGTTTTGTGTGAATGGAGTGTTATGGATTACAGGAACAGATAGATTGTTAAGTAAATAAATTTTAGTGAGTGTTAGGTTTTCCTAAACTCCTAGCTATGCTAAACTTCAAAATTTTTGACATCAAGCTAAATACGCACTATGTGCTTTTGAAAACAAAAATGTAGACTCAGTAATCATTTTTTGAAACGGTTTAAAGTACTGATTTATGCTACTTATTTTGGCTAGACGCAAATGATTTGAAATATCAAAATTATTTTTAATTATCACTCATGTACCATGTAACTTTGGTGCGTAGATGATAAAAATGTGATGGAGTTGTAAATACAGAATACTTAGTGTGAATTTGACTCAAGTCATTGTTCCACTATTGTATGATGTGTTATGACAAAAGTCATACAATGACGGCATCCTCAACGGATTGTTAATACAGTACGGCATCATGACGTCATTCTCGAAAATGTTTTCAAAAAGTTTAATTTGCCAACGGGGTTTGGCTACATCTAAATAATTCGATTGAATTGAATTATTGATATGAGTCTATGCTATTTGAATCAAATAGACTAATGTTTATAAAAACTCTAAGTGTTCATTGAAAGAAATTTCCTGAACCAAATTGTTTGGTGCGGAATCCTATGATAAGACTGAGGTGAACAATGTTATTTGGATAAATGATCCAATCTAATGGCGTAAATATTCGCTAGGTCTGATTAATATGTTATGCATGACGTAGGGGTACAATAGGCTAATCACCTAAAGTACTATTAATGGTAGTTTACCTTCTTTGTGATTGTAAACATACCGTAATGTTTTGTTTTGCAAAGATGAATACCGCTTAAAACTATGTGTTCATGGTTATATGACCCCTCAAAGACAATTTGAAAACTTTTACTCTTGTGAGAGGTGTATTGGGTAGCATGTGATGATATGTGTGAATGTTGTAAGCATAGATAGAGTTAATGAAGTTATGAGGGAGGTTGGAGCAGAGGGAGATATTCAGATAAGACATTTGAAGATTGAAATAGAAGCCAAAGACACCAGATATATACCTTGGACGTGCTTTAGTCATCACCTTCATGCGATTCGATGCAGAGTGGATGGAGCGCCTTTCTACAGAGAGATAGACGTTGATGAGAATTGAATAAATTTATCGTCAATCAAAATAAGAGACAACGTATATAGAACTCTTGATTGCTGTGTATATATACTATATGTTAATCAGGGTAACTTATGTATGTAGATGTCTGGTGAGAAAGATATGTGGAATAAGAAGGATCATATTCACACCCCGAGCTAATATCGAGGCCAACAGATGAAATAGAAGCTCACTAAGAACCCAAATCGGACGAGGTGGCTATCGTGGAAAAACGTAGCATCAGATCCAGAAATGTTGGATTTGACAGATAGTGATTCAAGACACTAAAGTTGAAGCTGCTCAAGCATCAACGGAGGTGCAGGATTTGGAGAACAAGGTTTCTTCATTGGAAAGGTTGTGGGAGATAGAAAAGTTGATGCGTCAGGCGTTAATGGAAACAATGGAAGAGCAGGATAAGCTCAAAATCCAAATTGACCAGATGGAGCCTCAAGCGACACATCCGTGAAGGACACACCTCTCCTCGTTGCCCTGACTATAAGAAAGGTGGATGTTTTAATTGTGGGATGGAAGGACATCGAGCGAATGAATGTCCGAGAAAAAGGCTTGGTAAATAAGTAGTATGGGTTATGTATGTAATATGTGTGATAAGTAATGAACTATTTTTAACTTTTATGTTGGTTAAGATTTTAAATCCCGACTTTCGTAGTCACAAAGGGATAGCAGTTGATTAAAGCGAGGATGTCTTTGTGTAAATATTCGATAAATGAATATGAATCTAAGTTTGAGAAATAAAACGAGTTTAATACATTAATCTTATGCAATAAGGTTTAAAATGTAAGGGTATAATTTATGGTTTTATTTAACCAGATAATGCCGACAAGACGTCAAACTCGAAACCAAAGGATAGAAGAATCTACTAATCTTTGAGGAACGATAGCGGGCCCGATGCAAAACTTTGCAAACATGGTAGCTCGGACTATGCAAAGAGGAACACCAATTATGAAAACTAGCCGATAATCGCTTGGCAAAATTCAAAGACTTCAAAGTCAGTAGGACCACCGTAATTCGTAAGATCACCGACCCTATAGAAGCCCAGACTTGGGTGAACGAGATAGAGAAGGCGTTCATAATCGCTAAAGTAGATGAGGGGCAAAAGACCGCTTTTGCCACTTATATGATGAAAGGGGAAGCTAACTTTTGGTGGGAGGCAAATAAGACTCCGGCAGGAGAAGAAGAAATTACTTTGGGATAGGTTTAAGGATTTATTTTTCAAAACTATCTCTCTGTTAGTATGCGCCTAGAATGGAGGTGAGATTCACCGGAGTTAAAGCGAGATAACATGACTGCTATGAGTATGCCATGTAAAATTTAATGAGTTGGCTAGGTTTGCTCCACAACAAGTGGATACAGAGGCTAGGAGGGCAAGGAGATTTGAGCCGGGCTTAAAACCACAGCTCTACAATAAAGTGTCAAGATCAGAATCAATACTTTTACAAAGACTCATGGAGAAGGCTATCATTCTTTGAACAGGAAGTGAGGTCATGAGCCTCTACCATAAGGAGAAGAAGAACAAAAGCAAGTCGGGAGGAACAAAGAAAGATAGAAAGTAGTAGTGGGAATAGGGGTGAGAAAAGAATGAGGAATTTTTCCGAGAAAATGCAAGTAAAGCGGGAAGGTATAAAGAAGGGTAGTGCGGTCTGAAGAATCATGGGAAGAATCACTCTGGCGAGTGTCTCAAGGGCAAGTTTGTATGCTACAAGTGCGGGCAAGAGGGTCATATCTCTCCCAACCGCCTAACTCAAGGATGATCAATGGATGCTTCATATGTGGATCGACCGAGCATAAGGTGAGGAACTGCCCACGAGGGGAATGGAGGCGGGAACGTAACCACGGGGAGAAGCGGTGGGACGTTAGCAATTTCGAGACCAAACTCCACCAAGAACTCCAACGAAAGCAACTCCTAGGGTTTACAACGTGACGGTCCGGATACTTGTGGCGCTTGGAAATGTAACTCCGTGTCTATTTGAATAACTTATATATCTTATATTTCGCTTAATCGGATGACAAGTGTTATGATGAATAATTAAAGATCGGTTCGATCAAGTATGATCGAGATCTACGTCTGATGATTATATGCTATGTACCTTCTCTACATATGAGTTTTTTAAGCGGTGATTCCGGGGACTAATCTTTATAAGGAGGTGAATGTAATAACCCGAGAATTTCTATATAAAATAAATAAGAAATTTTATGTATAATTTTTTTTTTTTTTATTTAATGATTAGACTAAGTGTCAAGTAAAGTGAACGATAAATGCGAATACATTTATTACTTGAAAAATTAGAAATAATTTTGGAATTATTAATTACCACAAATTATATGGTAATAAATTTCGTAAGTTTCAAATGTTTTTATTAATTATTTTCCATGAAAACATGATTGGAAATAATATATGAAGTGATAATTAGATTTATATAATAAATATTTTATTATATGAATTGTTCGTAATATTTAAGTTAATTATTTTAACTTGATTATTGATCTTTGTGTCTACGAAGAATAAGTCGGACATGAGATCCAAACCTGGATTGGGATTGTGATCAAGAGATGAGAATAATAATATTATATTATTTATATAATGATTTTACAATTACCATAATTATGTAATTGGGTATGTGCGACAGATAATATTGAAAGCAATGACGGTCGATTAGGTCATAGCATATTACCGTCTTTGAAAATCCTAATTATTAAACTCGCCATTACGGGATATTTCGAGTAGTAGTGACCGTGTATATGAAGTTACTGTGAATAAGAATATCGGTAATTAGAAGAAACCCTAATTATCGTTATGACGTCGATAATTAGGACAAACCCAATTATTATAACCCTAACCGGTTGAAATTAGAAACCGTAACGATCGTTTAGTAACATACACGTATAATTAAAAACCACTAATGGTCAATTAGAAACCCTAATTGATGACGTTGAGAAACCCTAATTTTAATTACTGTGTTTAATTTCGATGTTATTGTATAAGTGTTTTAATTTACCAAAGGATAGAAGTTAATTGGTAAATTATAAGAATTAAATCTAGTGATTAAATATTACATTTAATTTCCTTGTACAAGATTGCCCATACACTCTTAAACAAAGCCCAACCATCACCCATAACAAATCGTAAGCAAGAATCAAGAATTTTTGGCAAAAGGGTATAAGAACACTAAACCTAGAAATCCTTTGATTCGATGTTATTTGATGCAATTGATTGTTTAAAGTTGTGTAATAGAATGTTAATTGATGATATGGGTTGATAAATCAAAGACCCATAACATCAAAGTGCACGAATTTGAAGATTTAATCAAATTGGAAAAACCGAATTACATTATTTTTCACCAAATGTCAGAGGCCATAACTCTTTGCTCGATCATGAGTTTTGTTCTTCAAAAGTTGTTATGTGTAGCCTGATATGTGGCCTTTAATCTACAAAAAGAATCAAGTCCATATCATGTATAGATTAGAAGTTATAGATGGTCAAACATGGTTGACCGATCATGATAAACCTGCTTTTTAGGCGATGCGTAATGGGGGCATTCTCGTCCACTTTTTATTCTTTAAAAGGTCTGGGCTTTTGATATGTTGTAGTGCACTGAGTTAGGAAGCCATAGGATTTGGAATGACCTCATTCCAACCTCGGATGAGGGAATTATGGTGATTGGAAGGAAATGTGTCAAATTTCTCAAAACCGAAAAGTCGGCAGCTGGATGTGCTATTCGGGACACTTTTTTTGATCAGTTAATGTTTCCAAAACCTTCTGGGCTTTTGGTATGTTATAGTACAATCGAATAAGATTTCCAGACTCAAAGCGGACTAAATCCGATATCGGAGGAGAGAGTTATGACATTTCAAAGTAGTGGTGTCAAAACTTCCCAACAAGTGCGGTGCAGATCCATTTGAACGGAATTTCTGGGGCGATGTGTTTGGAATTTGGAAATGGTCAAAGAATAAAAGTTGTAGCCCCAGAAATTAACTTCAAGTGGGCTTAAGAATCGCTCAAAATGTTTTAAAATGAAAGAGTTGTGACTGTTTTAGCGAAAGAGGGTAAAGCTGAAACGAGATTAAAACTCATTATGAACGCCCACTTTTGACGACTTGTTTGGGCTACCTAATGAACCCGAATTGGGTAATTCGTATTTTTAAAAATAGTCTTACATACCATGTATAACATATCCAAAAATCAGATTAATCGGAGTTATGAGCAATGCGTTAGAAAATCGCATAAAGTGAGCTATTGAAAATTAGTATAAACCAAGTCCCACATCGACTAAATTGAGAACTTCACCATTTTCTAAACCTATAAATAGAAGGGCTTGGCCTTTGTTTCATTCACCAACAATAAGGCCTCCAATTTTTGAGAAAGGCTTTGTTGTGGGAGGACTTTTTAAAAGATCTCCTTAGTTAAATTTTTTAGGCGTGGAATTAGTATTTCCTGGGTATGTTTCTTATTTAATTTTGTAATGTTATTATTTTTAATTGTTAGTTAAAGTTTGAATTTTTGAAGTTTAGTTAGTGTTGTTAATAAACTAGTTAGTTTACTATGTTTATTTTGGCTTGGAATTGATTATGTAAATGAGTTATTTGTGATGACTTTTAATATTTTGTGATGAATTTCATTAATTAATAATTATTAATGATATTAAAGTTATTTAATGATTATATTAAATAATTTAGTTTTAAAATGATTTTAATATTATAAAAATCATTTTAAATGAAAATAAGGTATTTAAAAATATTTTAAGTTATAAAATATAACTTTTAATATTTAAATGATAATTTCATTAATAATTAAATATTAATGATATTAAGATAATATTAATGATATTTAGTTTATTTAATGATTAATATTAAATAAATAGTTTAAAATGGTTTTATTTATTTAAAACCATTTAAAGAGGATATTAAGGATTTAAAAATATTTTAAGTTATAATTAATGACTTTTAATATTTGATAAATAGTACATTAATATTTAAATATTAATGGTAATTATTTGGGTAATATAAATGTTTTAAAAATAGTTTGAGTTATTATAAATAACTTTTATATTTTAGTAATGGTTTCATTAATAGTTTAGTATTAATTAAACTATTAATGATAATGGAATTATTTAATGTTTAAATCATTTAATTATGATTCCGATATTTGAAAGTTATAAATGGCCAAACTAGCCTGACTTGAGAAACCGATTATGAAGTTCGAATTTGAAGAAGAACACCTATAGTAAATGATTATATCACTATAGGCCCTTTAGTGATGATTTGAATTATTTTAAATTTTTCAATTTCGAAATTGCGAAATGATTAAAAATAAGATGTCCGATATTTACGATGTTGAGGTATAGAATAAGAGTCTTAGACTCAAGATTTACCCGATAAAACTGCTTGTGATGCCGACAAAATGTCGAACCTTATAAAAGAAAGAAAAGACTACCAGTAAGAGCATTGATGAGATATTTGAAAAATGTATAAAAATATTTGAAGTATAGAATAGAACTAAAAGTATGATCACCGTGATTATGTGATTAGACTATGTCTTTAATCGTAATAGACGAAAGATTATGTGTTAAGATATATTGTTCTAATCGAACGAATGATCCGATTATTGATAGGTTGTGATAAAGAGATAAAACCTAAGTTGAGATTTGTAATCGTTGAATCGTGCAAGTATCCTACCTTTGCACTTCCTTTATGCAATGGACATGAGTAAGAAGTTTCGAAATTATTCTATCCCCGCATGCATTATGTACTCTTTGATTATCGACATGTTAGCTAAGATATATATTCTGCTCATTGATTTCTATAAATGGTTATACAAGTTTCCCCACTTGGATAATCATGGCATTTGTTCACATGTTGATACACCTTTGTCAATTACCCGTATATATATGTTGAATTACATATTATTGTAGAAGCAAGATTAAAACCTTCTAAGTTTGGAACCGTGCATGGATGAACATCCCTATATGGGAAGATTTTTATAAAGCGGATAGAGTGAGCGATGAATTTCGCTCAAGTTATGTAGTATTGATCAATACAGGTACAATCTGGGTGATCACCCTCCGTGCCCGTAAGTTATGATCGCTTGAGGATAGAATTCTGCTAAACCTTTTCGAAAATGAAAAGAATGTTCATAGTATGTTTCTTAAACCCTATTCAAGGGTAGAGCCAGAGCCAAATTTAAAGAATTTGAAAGAGAGTTGTTATGTGAATTTTTTATCAGTATAGATTACTTCACAACTTTCAATTCGTTGTTGAAGTGTTATGTAAAGAGAATACTTATATTCTTTAAGCTTATATATAATTGCTATTACTTGTTGGGCACTTAAATGCTCATCCTTGCTTAAATTAAATGTTTTCAGTTATGTATGAGCAATCTGAAGGCTCAGGCACGAACAAAGGAAAAGGAAAGCTGATTGAATAAGTGTGTATTATGAGTTAATGGTTATAGTTGTATTGGTATCTATTCAAGTATTGTAAGGAATGTATTTGAAGGTCACGTACTTGGGGAAGTAAACTTTGATGTATGTAAATTAAGTTCGAATGTATTATTATTTAGTATTATTCAGCTTAAAGAAATGGTATCGTGGAGAACCGAGTTCGGGTTTCAAGTACCTGGATTTGGGGTCGTCACAATAAAGATCTAGAAGGGAGAGTTGAATACATCATTAAAATTTTTTGATTACTTATTTGAGTAATACCAAATAATTAATTAATCAAGATTATCTATGCACAGTGGAATATAATTTTGAAAACTCCCCTTGAAGATTTACTAAGAAATCTCAATCCTAAAATGAATTCTATGAATAGAAAAACACATAACAGATATGGCAGTTATAGTTTGCATAATGTAAATGACGTAAATCTAAAGACAGAAGAAGTTTTAAGTGATTCGGAGACTGAACAACTCCTACTCTACTCTTCTACTCAATGAGCAGGATATCCACTAAGGATATAGGCCCCACAAACCATTTTACAACTGAACCACTATGGTTCCTTCGAGTCACTAAGTCTCGGTAATTCGATCACTAAGACCAGGATCCTTTTACCCCAATTTGGTCACTTAGACCAGGATCCTCTGACCCCAATTCGGTCACACAAACTAGGATCCAATGAACCCAATTCAGTCACACAGACCAGGATCCAATTACCCCAATTCGGTCACCAGACTAGGATCCTCTGACCTTTCTTCCTGTTTATTGAAGTATATTGGAGGTGCTACTAAGATGGATTGTATGCTCTTCATCTTATGGTATTTAGCAGCATTGTTGATCATCTCCTTCATGCTTATTAAACTTTGTCGTTGAAAATTGAACTCTTCTGATTATCAGCAGCTACTCATGATCATGGTTGATGTGTTGTTAAGATATTCAATTAAACTCTACAACTTTTGTGCTTGGCAGCCTTGAACACTTTTTTGAGTGTTAGACTTCTACTCTACGTCTTCAGTTGGTTAGCTCTGAGTGTTCCTGGTGGAACGTAGAGTGATACTACAAATTTGACATCTGATCTGTCACTCTCACGTTACTAGCATCAACTACATGGCTTCTTTATATGTAGACTGTTAGCACTATCATGTCTTCCATTATCTTAGCTCTTCGGTTCTGGCTTTTTAGCTTTCTAGCTCTTTACTCTTTATATTTGGCTCTACAGTTCTGGCTTTTCTAATTGCTCATCAGTTTCTTACAGTCTGATAAGGTGTTGTCAAGATTACGTTTAATCTCCTTATCTCTTTGTACTTAACAGCCTTGAATATATCTTTAATTGTAAAGTGATACTTACTCTACGTTTTTTATCTTTTAGCATTGTGTTCTTTTTCGATGATGATCATCTTCTTGTTTAATCGTTCAATTGCATATCATCATTATATCGTGCATTTCAAATAATATTTCTTTTTATAGTCTGATTGAAATCTTCCCATTGAGAAGTATCTGTTGGAGCATTTAATGCGTTATTTCCTAGAGGTACTTGTAGATTTAGAAGGGGGATTGAATAGATCTTTTAAAAATTTATATTGGTTAAAAATTATTATCAAAAACTTGATAATTTAATTTATTAAGCAAAGAAAAATATGTCTTTTGTAAAACCCCTTAAAGATTCAAAAATAAATATCAATTCTGACAAATTAAAAGATAAATAAATAAGTAGTTGAGAAACAAAAATCAACATGCAAAGACACATGCAATTTTAAGTGGTTCGAAGACTGAATAACTTCTACTCCACTCTTCTACTCTTCGAGTATGAAATCTACTAAAGATTTAGTCACACAGACAAGGACACTTTTGCCTCTTCAAGTCCAACAAACTTAGATATTTAGTCATAACGACTAGGACACTTTTTCCTTCTTCAAGCCCCGCAGACTTGGATATTTAGTTACAAAGACAAGGACGGTTTGCCCTCAGATTCTTTGATGTTTGTTGTGAGGTACTGCTAAGTTTGTATTAAGATTTTCTTCTCAGGTACTTAGCAACTCAAACTTTGTATATTGGATCGTTGAGTTCATTTTTTTTATATAAAGTTTTTGGATTTTTGATCAATGTTTGGCACTTTTAAAGTTGAATCTTTGTAGCCTTTTATACTCTACTAAGAAATATTCTCATTTCAAAATGCCCGTTTGTGCAATTATTGCTCAGATGTACTAGCAGGTTTGATGTTAACATTTTAAACCTTGGAGATAGTTTCTTTTTCCTTGCCTGTCACATCAGTTTTTTTTCTCACGTAACACCCTTGACGTGTCACTGTCACCAACTAGCTGGTAAACACATAATCTGATCTTCCATTCTCACCAAGGATATTTTGAGATTGCATTGGGACCTTTAAATTGTAACGCTACAATGTCAGTAAGTTTATCATGATTGATTGCTCTATGATCGAGTCTTTATCAATAATCATTTAGTTGGCTAGGAGACTCACTTATTATGTGACACCCCTAAATCCTGGTACTCAAATTTCCTATAGATTTGGTGTTTACTCTCTAGAATAACACATCTAACTACCCATAAATAAATAAACTAATAAATGAAATAGAAATCCTCCCAATAAAGGGTTACAACATCTTAAACAGATTAATCCCATGTTATCTAACCTTAATACATCAAATGAAAAAACATCATAAACAAGTAAGTCTTAAACATAACATCATAAGTCTTAACAATAATATTCTCAAATAATAATAAACAAGTCTTCATCACTTGTTTGCTTTGCCTTTGCCCTTACTAGTAGATGGCTCATCAATCCTTTCAACCTTAGCTGCAATGTTATCATACAAGAGTGAGCAACAATTGCCCACAAGTATAAAAATAATAATAATGATAACATGCGAGTAAACAATGGATACTGGAATAATAGAAAGCTCTTCTTTTGAATCAAGATACAAAACAAGAATCAAAAGCACATCTGAGGGTCACAAGACCTAGAACTATGTCCCAAGTTATCAAGTATTTCTAATTTAAACCTTTAACAATCTTAAAACTATATGGACCTTACTTCTCGTACGTAGGGGGATCAGTCCTTAGTACCATGTATATACATAACATCTCAACGCTAACGCGTAATATAATCCCCAAATAATAGGGTTGTTCATCTTAGCTTTAACATTAGAGTCCGCACTAAAGAGAGTTTGGTTGGAATTAACTTCGAGAGTAATTTAGAGTTCAATAATCATCAACTAAGGATTAGTCGAATCAATAGGGATTCACTAGCCTTTCAAGGTTTCAACACGATAATGCAATCGATATTTAAATCAAAGATTGAATTTCAACTCTATACAATTGAATGAGCATTGTATAACAGAAGTAATACTTTAAAAGAACTAAGACAATTCATTTGGAATCATGAACTTGAATGATTAAGTTTGAACATTTCAAAATGAAACTTGTTCAACAATAATAAGGCTTAAGAACTTGCTCAATGAAAGCTTGAAGTTCTAGAACTTGCGTAATTGTAATCGAGATAGGGTAAGAAAACTTGCCTCGTGCGTAGATTATACGTTTACTATTCACATTTCTCAATTTAATCCTACATACCATTTACAAACACAATACCAATTAATCATAACATATCTAGCATCATGAGTAAATTCTCTTTTAACTTAACTTAACTTTAAGTCTGATTATATTAATCAAATCACAAACATTAGTTCTTAAATACATCATTAAACATCACAAATAACTACTTTAAATGCATATACAACTCATAAATTAATCACGTAAAAGCATCATTGACATGTTAATAATCTGTTTTAACATCTCATTACATGATCATTACATTATCATGTTCATTAGGTTAGGTTTGAATTATCTTTTCTGAACTTATTAATTAAATAGAATTTTTCGGACAATTCTGCTAAGTGGCGCTGCAGCGTCCCAAAATGAACTGGAAGCTAGCGCGACCAGGCGCTAACGCTCACTAATTAAGCCTACAACAGACGCTGCAACTCAAGTCTGATGTTGCCGCACTCTGTTTATTGTAACGCCCCAAAATTCGGTCTATTTTCACATCCGAATTCCGTACGTCACGATCCCATCTTCTTCCAAACATACATCATTATATAGCTAAATATAACAACATACATCCTCAAATCCCAGGTTCTAAAACCTTAAAACCTCTTTCATTACAAATAATGATAATTACATTATTCTTTACATCTTGTACAAGTGACTTTTATCCGCCACCAAGGTTATATAATCGTTCATTAAACTATTCTATAGTTTAATTCTATCATTCTATATTACAAGTCTACACTTGATCTTCACGCTCATTCATCTAATGAATGGCACTTCTTCTGGATACCAATCAACTTGATCTTTACGGGATCCTTAAGTTTTTTCTAACATCGTTTGCTAAATATGTTTTTATTTAAAGCAAATGTGAGCATTCAATTGCCCAGCAAGTCATAGCAGTTGAACAAACAACTTCAAGAATTTAAACATTCCTTTAAGACTTCAATAACCGAACAAAGGTTATGAAGCAGCTTGAATAATAGGAATAATTTTAATTCCTATCATTTTAAAACTTTAGTTACATTCCCTTTGAAATACTTTCATTCTCTACTCTCTTTCATACACATTCTGTCTGGCTAGAATCAATAACACAGACTTAACATAACGGTTCATATATAAACAGAACATGCTCATATTGAATAGTTCAATCACAGAATAGTTCATATCATAGAAACACCGAAGTGTTCACATTATGGCACAAGGCCTCATATATTCTAACACCTTGTACAAATATCACACATTTGCACATAGACAGAACTTCTCAAGTTCAACATTTGAGAAGTTTAGAAACTAGCATTCATTTAAAATATGAATGAAGTTAGGAAACTTGCCTTACGCACAGCTACAACTTATAGTTTACGCTGAACTACTCATCCCAATTCCTATGTAGCACATAAGGAAATAACACATATACCAATTAGTCATATACTTGACTTACACATTGGTTTAATTTACTTTACTTCTTAGGGTTCACGTTCTTACAAACTAAGTTTACGCGACCAACTTCCTTTACCGGTTAACAGCTTCATGACATACGGAGATGTCTTACTTAATACGTTCATCATCTTTGATGATTTACATTTTTATCTCTTCTTATTACTTTTCTAGGACTCAGCACACATCGTGTCTCTGCTAGTAGTCCATATGGTACTCTGAGTGGTTTCCCACAAATAACCAACAAACAAGTTCCCGTCTCGTCTACACTGCCCACAATAGTGAGTTAGATCGGTTGCCAGTTTTGAATATACCTTCGCTCTCTAAAGGAATTGTTTAGCCCAGCTCCCATATGTCAACCATCAAAGGTTACGATTGTACTAGAACCTAAATTCATCTTAACTTACCTGAACAATTAAACTATAATGTTCGTTAAGTCAATTTCGTATTCCTTATGGCTTTCTGGCAACTAAATGCCATACCTCAGGATTCATTTTTTATCGTCTAAGTCATACAATCTTTTGTATACTCAAGACGACCATTCAATATTCATTCTACGCATTTATAGCGTTAAGCATTTTACAATACCTTATTCTTAACTTACAACGTCCGATTAATTCGACTCGGAATGTTATCCAAGTTACAAACATTAACTCGGCTTCTTTTATGTTATACGTACTTGTCTTTAATTCAAATTTCTTCATCGATCACAGGTTTAATCACTGATCTTCATTACTCTACGGTCAAACCATACACGGAGTGTAGGTCCTACCCGTTTAATATTCGCGTACACTTAACCTTTAACTCGGTTCAAGTGTCCAATGCTTACATCTCATTCTAACATTCTCATCCGACTCACATTCGGCTTTCATTAATCTTTTTACCATTCGCTACGGCTTTTTGGATACCAATCGTATCTTATTTACTACCCTCGACAACGTCTAAGTCATACAACCAATGTATACTTAGATCGTTCGCTCAACGTGAATATGATTCACGAGGATTGTTTACGTATTCAACATTTACGTTACTTGCCTCTTAATTCTATTCAACATTCACTCAAAGTTTTAATCATTTTCAATCGTTATTCAACCCATGAACCCTATGTTCATTATTCTTTCTTAATGTCAAAGCCATACGATTCGTTGTATGCTAAGACCGATCGCTCATCGCAACAGCGTTGCATTCACAGCGTCTAAACGCTTTACGTTCATCTCTCATTACCAGGTCATAACATCAAAATGTTATACATTACTTTAGTCACTCAACGTGTAAGGAATCACAATTGAAGTAATTCCCCACGTTCGTTTATCGCGACTACGGTCCCCAGATATTGGTTACACAACCCGCGTCTACATTCTTTATCTTTTAATCTCATTTAATCTTTTCGTTCAACCTTCATCAAAGGTTTAATACACTTGATTAAATGTTATATTAGTTGAATTACATATTCATATTTCTTTCTTGCACATCCCCCGAGAAATTAAGTAGTAAAAATCTCATTTCTGGGTATTGCCCTGCAATGGCAACACGGTACCGTGCCCTTCTCTTTCATTCATGCTGCGGTGCCAATTAGTAGTAGCTAATGGCCCAAGCTCATGCTATGGCACCGACCCCCAAGGCACGACTTGCGCTGCGGCGCCAAGCATGAAACCTAGAAAAAATTTTCTAAGTCTTTTACAAGCTTGAGACGCTGACTTTGAAATCTCATATCTTATTCGTTATAACTCGGAACGAGGTCGTTCCAAAGCCATTTCCTTCCTTATCTTACGTACTTTGATTACCCTCAGACAGAACTTCATTCTGAATCCATTAATATTCCATTCAATTGGCTTAATCTTCTCCCTTTGTTCGTTTTACATTTTTAACATTCTTCGTTCGTTCGTCCATAATTCGGTCATCCGAACTCAGAATTCGTTCGTTCTTAAGTCCATGACTCACGTTTTATATGTTCTCTTAAATTCTTATGAACCCTACATGTTCGAGTTCATTTACTAACTTTCTAATTCTCGTTCTTCTTTTACGAAAATTTCGCCATAACTTCGTTATAGCTCAATTTTAATTCGTTCTTCATGAACATTTCTAACATTCCTAACCAAGCAATAAGCAACTAACTTATACGCGATCGTTTTAAACTTGTCCATCAACAACAATTATCCTACGATGGTTTTAAATTTGTCCATCAACAACGTCCTTCGTGTTCTTCGCGTTCTTCGCGTGTTCTTCGTTTTTAATCGATATTTTGGATTACGATTTTACTTTTTCTTGGAATTTGATGTTATAGAACATCATTCCTTACTTATTTAACCTACTCAATCATAAGATTCATTCGGATCGCTCAAAATTCTTACGAGTCTTATACTTCTTTAAGAAATTTATAAACTAAATTCCAAATTCTTATTTCTTTATTTTCTCATGATTTCAACCATATGAATTCATTCTTAACTTCATCTACCTCTTATCTTCATTTAGTTATGTTTTTGAACATATTAAGCTTTAAAAAAATTAGAAGAAGCTAGGGTTCGGATTACCGTTCTTCTTTAATCTACTTCTGTCGGACAAAGCGTGCACTCGGGCTAGCTTTTCCTCATTCCTCTTCCTTTCTTCTCCCATCCGAACCCTCTCTCTCTCTCTCTCAAAGAGTAGGATTTTCAAAATCTCAAAATAATGAACTTAAGCTTTCTATTTATAGAAAACCAAGGCTAGGGGCATTTTGGTCATTTCACCCCCACCTCCTTACTATTCAAAGCTTAGCCACCAAGTTTACTTGGTGGCCAAGTGGCCGCCCACCTCCTTACGAAACTTCCTTTGGAAGCTTCATGCTTCCGTCTTTCGAGTTTCGTCCGACAGTTTTAAAAACTGTGATTCTCAGAATCCAAATATTTTTAGATATTTTGTCTTTCCTTTACCGATTAGCTTTTATGTATTCTTCGGATTTCTGAAAAACTGAAAAACACTTTTTGGTGTCAAGCGTTTTCCTTCACGTTTTCCTCTAACGTAGCTAAACGAGTGAAAAGTACATAACAGTACTTTTCGTCATTTTTATTTCGTCCGATTTCTGCACGTTTTTTGAGAAAAACTTTTATCGGCTTAATTAACTTTTCACGATATATTATCGTCAAATCTTTCGACGAAATGTTATTTCAACATACTGAACTCTCAGAACGGCTTAGGTTATTCAAAACCTAACCCTTAGGTTTTGTCGGGTGAATAGTGTTTATTTCGTCTTTTTCCCCAGAAATATTTTTGTTCCCAGAAAATTTTCATTTTTGTCTTGAAAATTCTTACTCATTCAGTCTAGCTCGCAGCCAGAATCCTCCCTATTAATAATCATTCTAGGTTATAGAACGACTATTAAACACATAGCACAGAATAGTATTAATAAAAATTCATTTATTAATAACTAATTCTTTAAACTTAAATTCTGGACAATCCGATTTTCTGGGTTGTCACACTTATTCTCTGAATAGGCGTTGCGGTATACCACGACTCCACGTCGAACCTTCTATGCTATACCGCAATGCCCTCGATAGAACAAAGGCGTTACACAGTGACACAAGATGAGATGCAAACAGAGCTCGCAAAGAACACAAAAATGTCTTACAACAATTGTAACATGATTTTAACAAAATAAATCACATAAACAAAAAAATTTTAAAGCCATAAATTCAATGTTTTTGTGAAAAACACCAATTTTGACATTCTTAACGAAATCAACTACCACGAACTCATTTTTCAACCAAATCAGTCCATACAAGTTTCTTTCTTTTCGTTTTTACATGTATAAACATAATCAACCATCAATTTACCGTTTAATATACAATTTAGGCATCATTTTTTGTACATATAGGCCATATTCAAATATATTTCTTTGTAAACTTCAAAATTCTAATTTAAACATAATTTCATGGATTAACTCACCCAAAATCATTTATAAACATCATATATTAGATTATACATGCATATTAATGATTACAAATAACTTTTCAACAATTTAATCATAAAACTCAATTAATAGATAACTTAAATATACGTTCTTGGAGAAAACTTAAAAAAGATAAATTGAAACTTGAGATTAAGAAATTACCCTTGATTGGTTGTTTAGATTGGTAGAAGCTGATAGAAACTCCTTTAATTCTCCAGCTTATTCTTCAATCTCACAATTCTCTCAAATTCTCTCATTTTCTTTCTGTTTATATCTCTGATTTGTTTTCAAAATGATTGACAATTGAATAATAAAAATATATGTATAATATTAACTGATACAACATGGGTGTGAGTTAAGGCCATTATGCACTTAACTACTCCCATGTTCATAAGGTCACGTTTGGCTATCCTTTAAAAAAGCTCTTCTCCATTTATTTTAATTAACTTGTTTATTATATAGTTTATTCGTCACACTTTATTTAATCAAATTATATTATTTAAATTCAATTAAATAAAAACCAATAATACTCATTAAATCAAATCACCACATAATTAAAATTATTATTTATTAATTATGAAAATCATTAAATCTCTAATTAATTATTAAATTAATTAGAAACAACATTATAATTATTAAACAACTCATTTAATTTAATTCTCCCAATTAAATTCACACTTTGAACTATAAAATTAACTAACATTAATTTAATTAATGTAACACATTTAATTAAATTAATCTACCACAATTCCATTAAAAATTTATTTAACTCAATAAATAAATCAATAAAAATATTTATTTACTTTAATAAATATCAAAAATAAATTATAAAAATCTTGTTCGTCACATGTTCACTTAACGGTCTGAAGTGACTTTCTGAAGCAGAGAGTTTTGATTAGTCCAAGTAGTTTAACGATTCTCTTGATGTAATTATGACCTTGTGTACTTCCTCTACGATCTTGTACTTTCAAGTAGCAGGGTAACCTTACAATCTTACAATATCATATCAACTATACATCATTTCAGCTTCTTTTAAGATCAACCTAATATTATTTGATCTTTCTATTCTAAGTCTTTGTATAATTGATCAATTCTTTATAAGGACTGTACAAATCATACTGTTACAAATATACATTATAAGGTCATTCATCATCAAATTAAAACATGCAAACTCTAACATAATTCTCAGACACTTTGATATCTCTGATGTTGACTTTCTGGAGCTTTGTATCAGCGTACTTTTTGACTTGAGACTTGTCACATCAATCACCAGTTTCACTTACTTTTCTGACATAACTCTTCCAGCGAACTAGCCAGTGGACACAACTTTGATTTCTTCCAAGGATATTGTTTAACACCTTGGGATCTTCGTCTCACAACATTTCATTTGTCAGTCCTCTTGTTAGACCTGACTTGACTTTATGATTTGTTGTCTCAAAAATCATAGGGTTAGTCTCTTTATTCCGTTGAACTTTTTATTCTTCTGTCTGTTGATAGCAAAGTATTGGAAATTGTAAAATTATGCTCTATATTATCACTACGATTATGACTTTAGCTTCAATTCTACTTTTTAATTGCTTTATGATGCTTGGACTTGATGTGAAAACTTTTCTTCATTCTCTTCATACTTTAGCTACTCTGCGAAGTCGAAAACAACTTCTTGAATTAGTTGTTCCTTTTTGCTTTCAAGTGCCAACTGATTCTCTATGAAATTCTGATTTCTCAATTAGTTGTTATTGTAGAGTCAGCTCCGCCGAGTCGACCAACTGAACAATCATCCAACATGGCGATGCAGGGCGCAATGCAAGGTATGATTCCGATCAGTTATTTGTATGACTGTGTGTTATTTAATTCAAGTGCCACTTGCTAATTTATGCCTGATGAATTTGCTTAGAAACTAGGTTTGCTTCGGGAAGAGTTAGACTATTCCTTAAATATAGAATGTGTGAATAATGATTCCTTTTAGGTGGATGATTAGAATTTCTGTATTGGTATTAAAGGCCACATGGTGAATGGATTTATTCCCGAATTGATTTATGAGACTCTGAGGAAGTCAAAAGTAGTATTTTATTCTTTTAGTTGCACCTATGATGTCTCTACGAGATAGTACAGGAAATTTTGCGATGCATTATACAATATATGTGAGGCTGTGTGGGTAGGTGGAATGACAGGGTCATCTTATATGTATCGCGTAAGTTAAAATTTTTATGTGAAAGAGCATCTGACTCACGATCCAGAGTTAGAGATAGTAGTGGTTGCCCTGTGGGTTTAGAGGTGTTATTTTGGAAAGTAGTGTGAGATATAAACAGACTATAAGTGTCTAAAGTATATTCCCGCACAGGAGTATTTAAGCATGTGTTTCAAGTGATAGTTGAAGTTGTTCAAGGATTATGACTACAAAATCCTAAACGAACGTGATTACCGACGTCTTACAAAAAATGGTTGGAGTTATTTTTATTAACTGTGCAAGATGGGTTCATAATAGAAATGACTAGGTGGTGGTAAGAGGTAAGATATATATATATATATATATATATATATATGAAAAAAAAATGTCAGAGGAGAAGCTATTCAGATGGAAAATGGTACAGTTTTGCTAGACAGAGTAAAGGAAGAGAAGCTCCAAGATGAAGGTGTCAAATTCATAATCGATCCTGAGGGATAGTTGAAAGTAGAAGGAAGAAACTAGGTTTCGCTAATACCAGGAATTGAAAATAATGTTTTGCATAAAATTTATATATTAAATCAACTAGGGAGCACGAAATTTATATATTGCCTTCGATAATACTATTGGTGGTAAGATATGGTGATAGATTTTAGTTAGCATATTATCTATCGATCAGTGTGCGAAGTTATATGTTAACGAAATTGTTTCAAGGCACGGTGTTTCAGTGTCAATTGTGTCAAACTGAGATTCACGATTTACATCGATTTTTTCAGAAAGGTTTGCAAGAACATGTGGAACGCAATTAGAAATAAGTATGTCATATCGTTTGCAAATTGATTGCCAAACTAAAAGAAAATCAAGACATCGGAGGGCGTGCTAAGCACACGAGAAGTTTTCGATAATGTCATACGAGGAATCCGCATTGAGAAAGTATAGGCAAGTTAAGAATAAGTTAAGAGTAAGGTAATGCTAGGTGGGATTTCAATTGAGGACTCATATGGAAACTAAGTTGTACAAATCTTTGTATAGGTAGAGGTTTTGTGCTTATATTTGGTTTATCACATTGATAATCATTGGAATATCGGTATCGCGTTATCCATGTGTATGTGGTGGAAAGGTGATTCTTTTCTCATGTATATATTTGATAGTTAGAGGTTGTTAAGATTAGGTTAGATGATATTAAGATTAGGTTCGGTTCTTAAAACTTAAGCATATGGTAAGTTTGTGACTCATAATCATATGATATGTTTTGAACCCCTCAGCGAATGGACGCCTATGGTCTGACTAGGATAAGTTCCTAAACTCATATGATTATGGCAAGTTCCTGAATTTCCAAGGTGTGGTAAGTTTGACGAACTATATTGGGTATAAATCGGTTATAGTATAAAAAGCATGGAAGAAGTGAAGAGATGATTTTGAGGTAGCCTTACCTCTACAGTTAGAATGCATTCGCAATGTTTTCATGTTTCGGTGATATGATCGAACAAGCTTGACTGCAATCGTGTGATCAAGTATGAACCGTTATGGTTGTCCTACGAGGAATTTTTTTTTATCCAGATAGTTGACAGAAAAGAACAAATGCTCAGGGATGAGATGATACCTTCTGTGAAGGTGATATAGAGGAACCACAATGTCAAAGTGACTATGTGGGAACTCAAAGCTGAAAGAATAAAGAATTACTCTGAGTTATTTGTTTAATATGTGTCTTCGATTCTGGGGACAGAATCTTTGTAAGGAGGGAAGAATGTGACGATTCAATTGTTTGAGTTGTGATTTTGGGGATAGAATCTTTGTAAGGAGGGAAGAATGTGACGATTCGATTGTTTGAGTTATGATTCTGGGGACAGAATCTTTGTAAGGAAGGAAGAATGTGATGATTCGATTGTTTGAGTTGTGATTCTGGGGACAGAATCCTTGTAAGGAGGGAAGGATGTAACAATCTGGAATTTCAAATTTTAATAGTAGATATTTATTGAATTATATAAATATTTATTTGATGTGTTTATTGTTGAAATTGATGAAATAAATATTTTATTGATGTGGTTATTATTAGTAAATATTTATGAATTAAATTTATTAGATAATATTCTAAATTAATTAAATTTATAATTTGGAGAATTGTAATATAACTTGAGATGTTATATTGTTGTTTTAATTTAATAATTTAAAGTGGTATATTAAATTATTAAAATTATAATGAAGTTATAATTTTTGATATTTATTTAAGTGGGATATTTATTTAAAATATGGTATATAATTATTTTATTTGATGTAATGTTGGATATGGAAATCCAAATAAATAATATGTGAGTATAAATTATAAACTAATTTGTTTATTAAAATAATTAAAGTAGTTTAATTTATTTTTACCCAAACAAGGCTTAAATATATTAAGTTTTTATTTTAAAGACTTTTTGCCAAACAAAGCCTTATGGCTTTTGGATTTTTAATTTTGAATTTGTAAATAATATAAATAAAATAAATTAAATAATAAATAAAATATAATTATAACATATACGTTTAGTGTGTAACAGATGTTATAATAAGTTTACGTATTAAGATTATATTAGTTTTCTTTTACGTATTAGTTACCCTATATTGTCACTAAGAGGAGGAAAGAAGAAAAGTTCAGAGAATTGAGAGTTTCAGTGAGAAAATTTTAGAGAATTGAGAGAGAGATTGTGAGAATTGTCAAGCAACTTCAGTGTTTAGCAAGAATTAACAAGCTAATTGAAGGTATTTTCTTTAACCCTAATATTATGTATGTATATATGTTTATATATATGTATATATGTGAGTTCTACGGCATAATTCCTAAATTCTGTGAATTCAATTATTGGAATTATTGGTATACAACTGATTACATGTGATTGTATGTGTTCATGGTGATTAGAAATAGTAATTAAATAAGGATGTGTATGCTAATGACGGTTAAAAAGGAAAAAAACTGTTTACAGTGTTTATATTTTTCATATGTCTTGGAAAAGTAGCAATTTTAGTGGTTAATTTGTATGTTAAACCGTAAATTGAGTTTTGTTTATGCTAGTTCATTAAGAAACGAAGATAGCGTAGTTTGAACGAAGTGATTCGGTGTAAAATTGTAATCACAATGTTAATTTTTGTAGAGGATGTCAAAAATTGAGTTTTTATATGAAAATGAGAAATTTGAGAATTTAAACTAGCTTAAGTTGTTGTTAAATTGTTCTATATTGATATATATGTGAGGAAGCATGTTTGTAATAGTTTTATATCATTTGTTTGTGTTGATTTCACTGTTTGGTGGGTGAAATTCGTGTTAGTTGGGCTAAAGTCGGCTACTATTCATGTCAGTTTACGCCTCTCATCATGCACTAATAAGCACAAGCACCAGCACTGCAAGCAAAAGCAAAAATGCATGCAACAAGGCCATCCCTGTGCTTGTGTATACGCACACATTGCGACATACCCTGATTTAGGACAGTGGCTTCTACTACTACTGCAGACCCGGGATGTCGCTATAACTTAGCTTAATTATGTATTAATGTAACAAGCATGTAATAAGGACGCTAAAACAGAACCATGTCATGCCATTGATAATTTCAAAGTTGTAAAGGTTTTATAAGTTTGGAATGCGATATGTTAGGACTTAGTGTGCACATTGAAGGGTAACTAAGTCTTGTGATGTTAGCAATTATGATTTCAGAAATGAACATTATAAGATATGGAATGTGGTTAATATAAAACCAATGAGTCTTAGGAAGACTTAAGCACTTGATTGAATTTCAAGTTCGATTAAGGAGAAATGTAGTATTGATTAATAATAGTTGAAAATGTGATTTGGATGTTAAAAGTCTTATGTATGTGTTAGTGAGTTTTCAGATTCATGTTATGTGGTTTATTAATATGGTTAGACCTTAAACTAAAGGTTATAACTTAACTAAGATGAGAAATGAATCTATGAGGTTAATGTGTATGTGGCTAATTGATGTGATGATCCTAATGGTATGTGTAGGATATTGGAGTACGTGAGTTGTAATTGTATAGCTTACGCACGAGGCAAGTTCCCTAACCTTTGTTACTTTATTATTCAGCAAGGTTACTTTTCACTGTTATGTTATACTTATGCAAATTCTTTATCTCTAATCTCTTGTTTAATGATTTATTGTCGTGCAAGTTCTTTAACCCTCATTTATTGTTGAGTAAGTTAGTTTATCTTTGTTTCTTTATTCCAATCGAGATTACCTTGGTTATTCAAATTCTGTAATTTTATTGTAAGAAGTGTGTTTATTCAGCTACTAATAACTGTTGTTTGATCTTCGTTCTTCAATATCATTGTACTATCTTACATTATTATACCGAACTCTAAGTTGCTTAGCGATTCTTTACCAATTCAACTAATCTTTAGTTAATGAATATTCTAAACTCTAAATTACCCTTGAAGTCAACCCAAACCAAATTTCTTTTGGTTTGTTTATGTACTCACACACCTTTGAAAGCATGTTATCGATGATAACATTTGTTTAACTTAGAAATTGTTAATACTCTAGCTCTTATTGATTCATCGATATACCTTGTTCATGAAGATATTGTAATCAAACCCTTGAATAATTATTGGTTCCTATCTTATTCAACCAGTACTTGGTTGATGAGTGTTCTAAAAATCTAGACATCTTTTGAAGCTAATTCCCAACCAAACTTCCTTTGGTTTGGAACCTGATAATCTAAGCTGAGATGAACAACCCTATATTAGGGGATTATTTTAGAGCTACACAATAGCGTTAAAATGTTTGCGCAATACATAGTACAAAGGGTCGATCACCGAGTACTAATGATGGTCCGTATAGTCGTTTAGATCGTTAAAGGTTCTGATGAAAACACACCGTGAACCTAGGACATAGATGATGATTATAGTCTTTTAGACAGTTAAAGGTTAAAGTAGAAATACTTGAAAACCTAGAATAGAGTTCGTGGTCTTGTGACCCTCAGTGTATTCTTTGATGTTGTTGTCTATTGTTAACTTAAACGTTTATAATTCCTTTGAACTAATAGCTGT
Source organism: Panax ginseng (assembly GCA_020205605.1). NCBI lineage: Eukaryota > Viridiplantae > Streptophyta > Magnoliopsida > Apiales > Araliaceae > Panax > Panax ginseng. Next base: position 62,840,326 of record CM035137.1, read on the forward strand.
TGAATTAAAGTTTATTGTTCCGGTAAGAATATTTTACCATTGAAAACCCAGTTAATTGTTATTCATAAAACGATTATTGTATATTATCCTTCTTGTGGGCAATTGTTTGCTCACTCTTGCACAAAACAATGCAGATGAAGTTAAAAAGTTTGAAGAGCTTTCTACAAGCTAGGGCAAGGACAAAGTGCTTGATTAGACGACAACGTTTAATTTATCTTTTATTTATGAAGCTTATGTAATAGATTTATTTATAATCATATTTTAATTTTCCGCTGATGATTGTAATAAAGGTTAGATGACCTGGGATTTATTTTAGATTATGTAACCCTTTAATGGGAGATTGTTTGTTTAAGCTTTTGAGTTTAATTATATCCTTTGTTTATGGGTAGTTAGTTATGATTTAAATGGACAGTGAACACCAAATCTGTGGGATTGAAGTGCCCGGATTTGGGGGTGTCACACTTTAATTTATTTTAATAAACAATTTAGTTTATAATTTATAATCACATATTATTTATTTGAATTTCCATATCCAACATTACATCAAATAAAATAATTATATACCATATTTTAAATAAATATCCCACTTAAATAAATATCACAAAATTATAACTTCATTATAATTTTATTTAATAATTTAATATACCACTTTAAATTATTAAATTAAAACAACAATATAACATCTCAAGTTATATTACAATTCTCCAAATTATAAATTCAATTAATTTAGAATATTATCTAATAAATTTAATTCATAAATATTTATTAATATTAACCACATCAATAAAATATTTATTTCATCAATTTCAATAATAAACACATCAAATAAATATTTATATAATTCAATAAATATCTACTATTAAAATTTAAAATTCTGGATTGTTACATCCTTCCCTCCTTACAAGGATTCTGTCCCCAGAATCACAACTCAAACAATTGAATCGTCACATTTTTCCCTACTTACAAAGATTTTGTCCCCAGAATCACAACTCAAATAATCGAATCGTCACATTCTTCCCTCCTTACAAAGATTTTGTCCCCAGAATTATAACTCAAACAATCGAATCGTCACATATTAACCTTATATACATGGCACAACATAAGCTTTATAATATCCTTTAGCTCTTTGATCAATTTTATACATAAAGCATTACGATTCTAAAGTTGACTTTACGATCTTGAAGTTATCTTACGACATTTCTTTTAATCTGTGTCTGATTAGAGTATTCTACGATAAGCCTTTATTGAAAAAGACTTACTTGACTTTACGATTCACTGATCACTTAGCAGGTTGGTTGTGACTTTGCTAGGTGATGTTCAATATATAACAACTTCTTCGACTCCTTCTATAGCTTTGTGATAGCCTTGCTACTTTGAGATCATCTGTTCACTTTACGAGCTGATCTTTGTCTACAAGATGGAGTGAACTCTGCGATCTCCTGATGTTGTACGAATAAAGTTAACTCTGCGAATTATCTCCACATTACGAAAAACTGGCAGGGTAACTTTATGATCAACGACTTCCTATCATCTATACATCAGATTAATTTTGATAAGATCAATATAATATTATTTAATCTTTCTAATCTAAGTCCTTGTACATCAATTCATTCGTAAGGACTTTACAAAACTTACTTATACACATACATTAATCATATTTCTCTTTAAGCACATGTAGATTATACTCTGCTGACTATTCTACTAACATGTAGAGTAACTTTTACAATTGATCCTATCTATTACATATGCAGACTGATTAATGATCAACCTACCAAGTTTGATCATTCTAAGTCATTGTACATCGATATCTCAATTAAGGACTGTACAAAAACTTATGCATACAAATATACTTTAAAGTGCTTTATTATCAAATCATATACATTTGGAATCTAATGAGGGTTTAAATCAATCTCCCCTTAATGAAAAAACCTTCTAATCCATAATTAAATTTTAACAGTATTCATTTTTTTTTCATCGACAACCCTTAACTTTATTGCAGCCACAATACTAGGGGAGAATAAAAAATCACATTTGTAACTGTGATCGCACCATAATTGCATAAAATTACACAATTTGTGGATGTGGTGCGGTGCGGTTATGCAGTGCTATTTTTATTTTTTATTAGGCATGCATTATTGTTGCGTTGGAGATACACCCCTAAAACTGCACCACAAATCGCACTGCATCATACTTTATATTAAATTATATATGTTTTATATATATTAAACATGAACCTATATTAATAAACTTGTAAGTGAATAATGTAATTTAATGTTTCTTATGAGTTTTAATCACTTATATTATTTAGTCTATATCTTCTTAAAAATATATTAGTTCCCTTCTATAATTCATGCTAATCACTACTAGTACAAGAAACATAAATGATGTGTTACAGCTTTATTTGCGATGAGTTATTCAAATTTCTTTAATTAATGCAGCACGACTTATTTATTTTTAGTTTAACATGTAAGACCCTGAATTTTATGAAATAAAAGTATTCAATTTTTTTTATAATTATTATTTTATTCAGTAAATGGTTAAATTGATAAAAGGTTAAAGTTAAGGGTGATATGTGAAAATTTTACAAAGTAAGCAAGTTGATATAAAATATTCGTTGTGTCGGGGAATATTCGTTTGGTCGGGAAATATTCTTTTTGACGGAAAATATTCGTACGACGGCGGAATCATTGGTGGACCCCACAACGGAATAACTGTCAAATATAGAAAGCAACAGAAATAACCTTTTTATAAAACGTCAAAACTTTACTGTTAAACTTTTGAAATATCCAGTGATAAAAGTATAGTAATACGCGTTGTTGGATAGTAGCACACGGTATTGCACAGTATCTCTGATTATTGATGCTTACGTAAGAAGTCATTCGGTTTCATTCAATAATTGTTACAGTAGTTGCTGCATAGTATCTCATATTATTGATTCAGTTATTATAACAATATCAACTGCACAATATTTTATATTATTAAATCAATAATTGAGATGACACAGTTATTCATAATTATTATTTGCATTATTGACAATGTCTAGACAGTTCTGTCGAGGAAAGAGGTTTGGTTATTTAATTGCGCGCCAGTAAGGAGAAATCCTTATCTGAAAGCCCCTCTTCCTGGGAACGATCCGTTGTTGTCATATTGTGAGTTATAATATTAAATAATGAATAATTGTTGAAAGATTAAAAATGTGTTGATTGAAGATAAGTGATTTGTGGTAAATATTTATTCAATTTTTGATATAAATAGAGGGGTTTGTCATGAGGCATTTGTTGTAAGCTTGGCTTATTATTCCATAGGGAGATGTACTAATTTTTTAGACCGTTGGTTGAAGTTTTAATAGTAAATCAATATGGACTATCGGTTGAGGTTTTAATAGTAAATTAATATGGACCGTCAGTTGAGGTTTTAATAGTAAATCAATATGGACTGTTTGTTTTAATAGTAAATCAATCTGGACCGTTTATGAATTAGTTACTATTTAGTCCATTCTCCTATAAATAGAAGCTCATTCCTTCATTATTTCTTACGAATTCACTAAAATTATAGAGAGATAATAAGAGAGAAAGAAGAAGATTATTCTGCTACTACACTATTGTAGTATCCAATCTTCTAATAAGGTAAGGGATATTATTTTTCGTATTGGTAAGGGATTGTCGACGTCGGGATTTTTATTATCCCTTTTCTGTTCTTGTCTTTTGGTGTTCTCATGTTAGGTGAGATTTGTTTAAAAAAACAAGTTATGAAAAGGTCTGACATTTATATGTCGACGATTTGACTGTAAGAGTCACCAGCTGATTTTTTAAATGGTTGTACCAATACAACCGAGAAAAGGTTTGTACATTGACCCAGTGATGTGACACTACTAAACATGTTCGCCCCCAAATCTGGGTTCCCTAACCTCGGGTTTAGTGCTCACGATCCATCATATATATCACATCTAACTATTCATTCATTAATGAATAACATCATTCATGATATTCCTTAATACAACTTATAACAATATCCCAGGTTAACTAAGCTTGACATAACTTACATACCCTTATATAACCAAAAGGTTTACATAAATAATTACATACTAAAACATAACCATTAGAAGTTGACAATAACTACTCTTGAGCCTTGCCTTTGCCTTTGTCCCTGCTAGAACCTTCTACTACATCGGCATCAACTAAAATATTTTATTTAAGCAAGGGTGAGCAACGAGTTTGCTCAACAAGTTAAAATATACAATAAATGATATATATCATGAATAGAAGAATCTAGCTTCTATAGAACTTCAACAATAATCAAAAGATTTCGAAGTGGCGGAATAATAATTCAATCTCAATAATAAACTTTCTCCCATTTCATACTGAATAACATATCAGAGATGAAAGAGTGAAATTCTTTCAAAGATTCAATAATATTCAATTGAATAAGAAGAATTAACAATACTGCAACAATATTCAATAAAGTGGGATATACCCAGATTTCATGTTGAGTGGTCACAAAAGGATCATGAACTAATAGAGGAATCATTTAGTTATTAAAACTAAATTACCACAAGAATATAAATTAGTTATAAAAACTAAACTATACTCTTTTGCAAGTACCTGAAGCGGCCAACTCCTTTGTACCCTATATTATGCATAATACTCAATAATAGCGCATAGGTCGATTTACGCCATTAAAATTTGTTCATCTCAGTCTTACGTCACGAGTTTGTACCACAACAATATGGTTTGGATTACTTTGAAAGAAATAATATGATTTCAATAATTAATAACAATAATAATCTAGCCGAAACCAATGGCATAGATCTTCCAATAACAATTCAGTTCATAATAAATAGAACATTTCATGCTTTAACAAATAGTAGTCTCGCCAAAATAATTAGCTGAGACATGATTTATAAATAGTTCAAATAATAGAACAAGAATCAATTGCACTACATGTGAATTACAACAATCATTATAGATGTGAATAACTATCAATAATTATTCACTATCATGCTTGAAAAATAGTAACTCAAGTTGAGTTAGGAAACTTGCCTTATTCGTTGACTACTGCTACGTAATTTAAGTTAACTTCTTTTGTAAGACATATCATTAATAAAATTGGTCTTTTAATCAGCATATCATACTTTGCATCATAATACAATTACTTTATCAATCAATTATCTAACACTTAATCACATAATTAAATATTAGATAACACCTTACAACATTAGCATTATTATCATCCTTTGATAATTTTTTAATCACTATATCATATCCATTATGATTTAACACTCGCTTTTTCATTTCATAAGTTATTCTTTAACATCTAATAAGTCAAATACTAATCCAGCAACCTGGATTCCAAATCCTGCAAACAAAACTGCAATCCAGCAAACTGGATTCCAAATCTAGCAACTAGATTGCAATTCAGCAAGTTGGATTCAACACATATTCAATTCAGTAAACTGATTTTCTATCCAGCAAACTGGATTCATAAATTATTTAATCCAGCAAGCTGAATTCCATATCCTTTTCACGAAATACCAAATCAACTTATTATTTTTCTATCCTTTGCCCAAACACATATAAGTATATTTCATACACAAAAAGTATTTTTCCATAATTTTTCAACTTCCTTTAGTATTTTTCAAAAATCATTTTTAGTGTATAGCTTAAGAATTTAGCCCCATCATGCTCAACTCTAGAAATTCCCATCCCTTGGTACAATCTTATACGTGTTAACGCGAGCCTCCAGTTTAAATTTTGTGGCCATCAGAGTTATAGAACTCCGGTTATAGCCGTTTTTGTCGAAAAATCATAAAACATAAAATGGTCATAACTTGGTCATTTTAAGTCGGAATGAGCTCATTTTTTGACAAGAGGTACTTTATACCATATAGTTTCATGTCCCAAAAAACCGGAATTTTTGTCATAGATTAAGTGGTCGAAACTGCCCTTACAATGTTCTGGGCAGCATCTTTTTCTCCTTTAACAGTTTTTGACTCCTTTGCTAAAATCAGTCCACTCGAAAATCTACAACACATTTTCCAATGATTCCACTTGGATATATTAGAAGACTCATATATCTAACTCCAAAAATTGACCACACTCAAAAATTATAAGTAGAATGAGAGATAAGGTCATTTTCATATCATACTTGGTTTTCTCAAAAATCTGTTTTTCAACCTTTGGTGACTTTTAAGAAAACTTCTCTATTTTAACATAAAATAAATATAACTCATCATAATACTTACTAATACTTCATACACCCACGGATCTACCATGATGAATGATCTATTTCATCAAACAATCATCAAACACAAGATAAAACACAATCAAGGTAAGGAAAAATTAGGGTTTTCTACATTTTGAAAAACCTAGTTTCCATTTCATACTTTAGATCTAACTTTTGATACTCAAAAGGGTTAGATCTAAACATGAAACACTTATATACACCTAGATCTAAGGTTTTAAACCTCAAGATCACAACTTCATATTATCAAAAATTAAGTCAAATCAAAAAGAAAATAAACTAGATTAAGGTTAAAATTTTATACCTTTGCTTGATTTCCTTTCTTCTTCTTTTTAAGTTTTGATTATGGGGCTAGAGAGCTTGCAAAAACTCTCCCTCTCTCTTCCTTAAGGCTGGCCGAAAATCCTTCTCTCTTTCTCTCTTGGTTTTGTTTTGTTCTTAGCTTTCTAGGAAATAAAAGTAAAGAAAAACTTTTGCTAGATAATTAAATGGGGGTATTTATAATGGGGAAAAATATAATATATATATATATATATATATATATATGCATATAATCTCCCAAGATCTCCCATTCTTCTCTCTTTTAGTCATTGGTGGTTGCTTGTAGCCTTAGCAAAATATTGCTTGCAAGATTGGTTATAAGTGGTGTTTAAATGAAAAATTGACATGTGGAAAAGTTGGTGACCAACTATGGATACTAAAAGAAGTTACCATAATTAAAGCACATGTCCCTTTCCTTTTCTCCTTGTTGACTGAAACTTTCCCCTTTTTCCTATTTTTGATTTAATTTTTAATGCTCCATTTTGCTTTATTAAATGTCCAAAATATCCCTTAACAAGTGGCTCAAAATTGGGCTTTCTTAAACAATTATTTGGGCCATGTAAATTAAATTTGGTTCAACACTTTTAATTTTATCCTTTCATAATTATTTAATTAGGTTTCCATTCCCCTCCTTTGTAATTTAAATCCTTACTCAATTAGACTTGCTATTCATAGGTTATAAAATTAATTATTTGAGATATATATATATATAAAATAAATCTCTTAGGGTTAGTATATATATTTTTAAATACCATCATTCTCTTATATTATAACCCAATAGGTTTTTAATTACCATACCTAATATATGTATTAGGTTACATAACTTTATTCTTCATCTCTTTACTAAATAAATATATACACATTATATAATACATATTTACTCAATCACGTACATAATTCACATATGTCCTAACATATTTCCCTTAGTTTATCAACTTATTAGACCAAATTAACTTAATAAGTTATAAACACATACATACTCATATCAATAATCAATTACTTAAGGATTGTAAATCCTTTTAATTTAATAATCAAGGCTAACATTCAAACTATGTTAATTTCTTACATAACTTTCATTACTCTTCCTTGAAAATGACTAAGTATACTTCTTAGTTAATATATTAACTATCTAGCTTAATTATCATCTACACTTATATGATTCAAGTACTTACTCTCTTTTTTTTTTGAAAAATTTGAATTATGTGAAATTTTGGGTTCTCACAAAACGAGTCTATGAAACCGAGATTCATTAGGGTCCGGGGACTTGCTTATGCGGAGGGAAGGTGTTAAGCACCCCCCGACATCTGTGTTACCACGGTTACCGCAACTTTTCAATTAAACTGTTATATGAATGTGTGTGTGGGGGGGGGGGGGGGTCAATGTGCAATTATTTAGAAGTATTGCTATGCCTCATTCGTACCTATACACATAGGGTTTGAATTTGTATAAAAAATCAGTTTTAGACAAGATATAGCAATGAGGTTTTATAAAAAAGGTTTTTCAAACCCTGTGCTCAATAGTAATTGAGGCCTTTGATACTTCCATTTTATTAATGTTCGGCTTGATTGCTTTTATTTTCTAGATGCGAAGCATCTTCGAGAAAATAATGTATAAAGCAGTGCCAAACTCCTCATGGGCATGAAATCCATCTAAGGAAATTCAAACACCGTGAATAATTTACAAGCTGCTTACAGCTAAAAATGTCAATCACGGGAACCGAATCTAGATTCAGTAGACTGAATCTATGATCACATGATTCCTAGGCTCACATGATGCTACAATTTATATGAAAGCAATAAGCAGTTATATATATAAAAGTTGTAAATATATATATACAGACATGATCAACCACCACGAAGCACCTCCATGGGGGATCGAAAATGTAAATATATAAAAGCGGTAAATATATATAGAGAGACATGATCAACCACCACGAAGCACCTCCATGGGGGATCAAAAATGTAAATAAAGCAATAAAGACGATCCACAAAGTAAACTCCAGGCGGGACGGAATGTAAATAAAGCAGTAAAAATGATCAATCACCACGAAATAAACTCCAAAGTGACTTTTAATGTAAATAAAGCGAAAAAAAGATTTATCAACTGCCACGAAGTAAACTCCAAGTGGGACTAAATATAAATAAAGCATAAAAAGGCCACAAAGTAAACTCTAGGCTTGATGAAATAAAGATCTTGGATTTTACATCCCATATGTCGCTTTTATATATATATATATATATATATATATATATATATATATATATATATATATATATATATAAGCAATAAATGCTTCAATGTAAAATCTGTGCTCATCGAACAAAGTTCGACAATAGAGGCATAACTCGATAATGTTAGTCCATATATATATATATATACACACACACACACACAAAAGGAAATAAAAGCCACAGACCGAAGTTCGGGCATACACACGCAATATGACTCTCAATGTGAAGAACGGTGTGTGCAATGTAGAAGAGAAAGGCTTTAAAGTGTGTAAAAAGGCTTACAGTGGACTGCTAAATAAGACTTCTATAGCTTTAAATAGATGAACACTTGGCTCTCGCCGGTAAAAATATGACTAAATATAAGCTCAGAAGTGTTTAAAATGAGAAAGCACTCAGTTTAGGGTGTGTCCAAAGCAAATTAGACAGGGCTTCCTCGCCGTTTTGTCTTATAAAATGGCCACCCTAAGCCCTCTATTTATAGAGGGGGGAGCCACAGGTACACCTACGGCAGCCGTAGATGTACCTGCGGCTGCCCGGGGTGCCCCGAGTTCCGCGGGTCCAACCGTCTCAAAGTACGTGCACGCATGCAACGTGATGTCCACTCGAACTTACAGAACTTCAATCTGAGCCTCTGATTGAGGTGTATAAAACCTTTTATGGAGTGTTGTTGTCGAGAGCTACACTATGACATGGGATTAGAGGTTGTCAAAAGTCAGGAAGATGGGACCATGCCCTTTGTCTTCAAGCTTCAAATTATATCCGATATCCTGCCTTGCGTAGTAGTCACTCGGGATTATAACTTCTTGGTTCTTGTGGGACATTTTTGTGTAGAATGTATGTTGAACTATGTGTTGAGATGGCACAATGTGGGATCGAGTTGCATTTTGCCCCTCACCGGGGTTATCTCCGGTTTGGGCTGATAAAGCAGTCGTTGCTTAGGATTATCTTTGAGATTGGGATGCTGCAAGCACTAGATGTCCTCAGGGTTATATCTGAGGTGTGCCTGACCTCACCGGGGTTATCTTCGATTTAATGATCAAGCGATCGTTACTCGTGGTTATCTCTCGAGATTGGGTTCTTTGCAAGCTACCGGATGTCCTCAGGGTTATATCTGAGGTGTGCCTGACCTCCCGGGGTTATCTCTGAGTTTGGGACTGAGTGCCTCGGTTTGGTTTTCGAGGTTGAAGCTGACTGCATAGGTTGAAATGAGCATCTTCGGGGTTATCTCCGGAACTGCAACTGCACTCCTTGGGGTTATCTCCAAGGTTAACATTGTCTTTCCCGGTGTTGTTTCTGGGACTGAAACTGAGTATCTCGGGGTTATCTCCAAGATGAAACGACCTTCTCTAGTGTGATTTCTAGTATTAGAACTGCATGCCTCGGGGTTATCTCTGAGGTTAAAACTGACACTTCTGGTGTTATTTTCGGGAATGAGCTGAGTTGTCCTCCAGGGTTATCTCTGAAAGACGATTCGCCTCCCCGCAATGTTAGTAATGTAAGTATGCGTAAAATTTTGAGTGTTCATGATGCCCTCTTTATCATATTCATGCAATGTAATGGCATGGATAGGATAAAGAATACTAGACACTTGAAATGAAACAAGATGGTCATGATGCAATGTACAGCAACATGATGCAAATATATGTGGTTTGTTGGATTGTTCTCCAACATGGTGGGATGATTGTCGGCTCCCCTTGACTTTTACCGGGATTGACAGTTATTACTCACAATCCTAATGAACTGTCTTGGACGTGCAATCCAATGTTCTCAGGAGCTTCCAGGATGTTGACGTTGGGGTTATCACCAAAGTCCTTAATCCTTGATACAGACTTCACATTGAAGATGCATCTCTCATGTACAAGAGACTTTGTGGGGATAGAGCTTTGTCTGTTGAGGATGTGTATAACATATTCCATCATCGGTCATCCTCGATGAGGATGTTCTTCCCTGGTTTATACCACCAGGTCTTTCTGCTGCTCTATTGGAGTTACTGCCAACAGTCGGTGTTGTCAGGGTTTCCTGACCTTTATTGACATGTGCATCAACGAATGAGATCCCTACCAGGGATAATGTAAAGGTTTCTTGACCTTTGTTGATGTGTGCATCAATGGATGTGTTGTATGAAGACCCGCTGGGGACAAGGTTTCAGGGCTACGACCCTGAATTGATGGCATCAGACCTTCGTGAGGTATTGCCGAATGTAGTTTGTAATAGCTGAGATAATTGGTATTTGGCTAGAGTAGTTGTACTACTATTGTGTGTATTGTCGTATGTATACATGCCACGTTACATGGATGAGTTGGACATTGGTGTCATTATGGTAGTAAGAGCTTTCAGAGAGGGTCACACCATTGTACCGATGATTGTAGCAGAGACGTTGAGATCGGATACATATTGTAGTTCCTACCCTGTAGGGGTATTCACAGGTAGTTTAGTCATGTTGTACGTATGGTTTATGTCACACTTGAGACCGATTAGCACTTTTCAATGGCACGGGTATTGTTTTACCCATAAGATAGCCATGTCGTACTCCTTTCAGCCTGTAGAGTGTACAGATTCTGCATCTTGGTCTGTTTTCCTGGCAGGGATTTAAGATCCATTTGATGTATTGTCATGTACAGGGCTTTGTTCACCCTACAGCTTCATCACTCATGCTCCGGGCATGGATTATCTCCCTCTAGCTAGTTTGAGGGGCATGACTACTTACCACCCACTGGCTGTGATGTGTCAATTTGACCAGTTCCAGGACTTCCATCCTTTTGAGGGGGCATTGAGTCAGCGTTTGGCTTCTCGCCACTTATTAGCAGAGGACAGATCCAGGGTGTATGCCTGTTCAGATCAGCGTGAGCTATCTACATTTTCTGTTAGCCATCCAGGTTGTTCTGTAGAGTATTCCTCATGGATAGAGACAGAGACTACATCGGTTGCGGTAGTATCCATATTGTCGAGGATTGATTCTGATGATGGGGAGCCCATTAAGGACATTAATATTCCCACGGAGAAGGAACCATTCACTGGGTTGGCAGCAGCTCTTGTAGATTCTCCTAGTACGATTGCCACTGTGATTCAGCATTCAGCACAGTATTTAGAGCAAATTCTTCATCTGATGACCTTTGAGAGAGATCAGGCTAGGGCCTTGATGTTGATAGCTCTTGATAGGAGAGACACCGCTCTATTAGAGAGAGATGAGGCCAGATCAACCAAAGATGCATTGATTATTGAGCGGGATGCTACCCTATCTACTCGAGATGTGGCCGTTACAGATAGTACTTCAGTGAGATCCCTTACGACTGGCATACTTGCCAATATGAGTGCATATATTGATGAGCATCATGCCACCATGCAGTTGGCCTCGGATCTGCTAGCTTGTGTAGATACCCTTGGGCAGGAGCTTGCAACGTTACCCCCTTCTTTGGAGAGAGATGCTATGTTAGATCTGATAGTCCGCATACATACAGATTTGTAGATAGACTTGTATTTTCTTACACAAACTAGTTTAGCCATTTTGTCATGTACAACACATATTGTATATATCAAACAACATCATATATGGCAAAGAAATATATGTTAATTCACTTTCCTTTTAGTTGTGCCTTAATACTTGCTTGATATTTGCCTGCTTCTTCAGGGCTTGTGATCTTGATGTATTTCGAATGATAGGTGGACATTGAGATGTCACAAGATCTTTCAGAATGGATCATTGATCTGTATGTATCCCTACCCTCTTTGGTGTCTTGGGACTGGTTTTTATATGTATATGTGGAGAGGAGTGTGGCTTTTCCTCTCTGAGATTAACTGCACCACAGATGGTCGCCAGTGCTCCTATTTAAGAGGAGCACAGTTAGTTCCATCTCTTATGGATTGGTGTTGCTCTTCAAGGAATCAACCATAGTACCGTTTCACGGTGTCTGAGTTGATGAGTTGTGGAAATTCGTCGCCATCCATTTCCTGTAATTTGAGAGCACCTCCTGTCAATACCTCCTTGACAATAAACGGGCCCTCCTAGTTTGGAGCGAATTTTCCCTTTGACTGATCTTGGTTGTCAGTGATCTTCTTCAAAACCAAGTTATGTTGTTTAAACTGTCGTAGCCGAACTTTTTTGTTGTAGGATCTGACGATCCTTTGTTGGTATAACTGACCATGGAAGATAGCATCACTTTGCCTTTCGTCTATTAGAGACAATTGGTGATATCTGTCTTGTAACCATTGGTCTTCATCCAGCTGAGCGTCAATCAACACTCTAAGGGATTCCATTTCCACCTCTATAGGGAGCATTGCTTCCATCCCATAGATCAACGAGTAAGGGGTTTCCCCAGTGGAAGTACTCATTGAAGTTATGTAGGCTAATAGATTCAGAGGTAAGAGGTTAGGCCATCCTTTATGATTGGCAGACATCTTCTGCATGATCTTCTTGATGTTCTTATTAGCCACTTCAATAACACCATTCATCTTTGGATGGTAGATGACGGAGTTAAGGTGTTTGATGTGGAATTTATTACACAACTCCTCCATTATTTTGTTGTTGAGGTTCTTAGCATTGTCTGACACAATTACCTCTGGTTGTCCATATCGACAAATGACATTTTTTCTGATGAACGCAATGATGACTTCTTTGGTAACCCTATGGAAGGAGGCTGCTTCTACCCATTTGGTGAAGTAGTCGATCATGGTGAAGATAAACTGATGCCCATTACTGGATTTGGGTTCGATGGGCCCGGTCACGTCCATTCCCCACATTGAGAATGGCCAAGGTGAACTCATATTGTGGAGTTCCCTCGGAGGGGAGTGGATAGCATTCCCATGAATTTGACATTGGTAGCACCTCTTGACATGATCATCACAGTTAGCTTTAAGCGAGAGCCGGTAATGCCCATGAGGATCTTTTTAACAAGTAGGGGGCCGCTCATGTGTGGGCCACATACTCCACCATAGATTTCATCCATGAGCCTCTGAGCTTGTTCCTTGTCCAAACATCTGAGGAGACCTATTCCTGCATCTCTTTTGTAGAGTGCATCTTCGCTCAGGTAGAACTTCATAGCCATTCGATGGATCCGCCTTCTTTTACTTGGGCTCACCTTAGTGGGTGTAGATCCATCTCATAAGTACTCCTTGATGAGCTGATACCAAGGGTCTTGGATGGGAGGTAGCTCATCCGATACTTCTCCAATATAATTCACATAGGTAGGAGCCTTTTGTAGGGCAAATGGGATGCTTGGCATGTTTTCCTTGTTAGGTATGTTGATCAAGGAGGCCAAAGTTGCTAGTGCATCCGTAAAATCATTCTTATTCCAAGGAATGAGGAGGAAGTATACTTCTTCGAACTCCAAAGCCATCTGTAAAACTTGCCAATGGTAAGGCAGCAAATATAGCTCTTTGGTGTGATAGATTCATGTGGTCTGTCTGATTACTAATTTTGAATCCCTAAAGACAGTTAACCGCCTGATACCCATGGATTGGGCAAGTTTGAGTCCCATGATACAACCTTTATACTCTGTTGTGTTATTGGTGCTGACAAACTGCAATTTGACAGCGACGGGATACTCCTCCTTCGTACCGAAGGTGGTTTGATCAAGATTTGGTTTGGGTTTGTCTTCGACCCATTCCTTGATCTGCTGAGGTATCTCAATGTCCTCTTGTATTTCCATCAAGTATGAGTCAAACTTTTCATCAAAGTTACAGTCCTTGTGGAGAAAAGGCACCTCATCAGCAAGTACAGGCACATCTAAATTCAGAGTCCTAAAACACAATATGCTTTCACTTAATATATGAAACTATTCAATCATACAAAAAGTTAGCATGTACTAACAAAATAACTGCTAATACTGTACAAAAAAGTAAGCAGTTAAAGCTATCTACAGGGCATAGGGATTCTGCCCTTTTTACCCTTGGCGACAAATGCAAGGAGTGCTGCTCCAATTGTCAAGGGTGAAGTTCTGGTGGACGACAGTAATGAAGTGATAATCATCGTCCTCTTTCTCCCGAATGATGACCATAATGTCGGGACAATCATCGTCTGGAGTGTATCTATTTATGTGCTCATCATGAAAAAGGATGCGTAGATGAGACAATCTCTTGGCGATGTCTTGTTTATGTCTACATTCCCTTTCTTCCACTTCGGGATTAGGAATCAGGACCTCTTTTGCTTTAAATGGTATCACGCGATTTGGGAAATAGCATAGTCATAACATGGGCTAGAACCTTTATCGGAGACTGTATAGGCTCAGGATCGGTAGGTGGAGATAATCGTCGTATGGCTGAAGATAAAGGAATCTGTTTGTGGTTGTGAGGATTCACATGCTCGGAGCTAGCGGTAATAGCCTAATCCAAATTGTCCTTGTTTGACTGGGAACTTAAATTGGGTGCTTAATACCCTGATTATCTTTGCCCAACCCTTATCCAGGTTGATGATCCAATGATGTCATCTCTTGAGTAGCCGACATTACCTCAGCAGAAATCTTGGGTGTGAGAGGTGGAGACCCAATGGGATGGTAATGAGTGTTGCTCACCTCCATGGCATGGAAACTGACCGGATCAACTTCTAAATTGAAGCTGATGAGTGGTATGTCACCTTGTTCAGGACATTCTGGCTCAGCATTAATAGTGACTAGGCTATTGTTGACAATGTACTTGAGTTACGGATGAAGGGTGGAAGGGACGACTCTAGCCATATAAATCCACGATCTTCCCAACAGCAGGTTGTATCCTGTAGCTATTCTGAGCACATGAAAGGATACACTGAATGTATGTGGACCAATCTCCACTGGCAGTTCAATCTCTCCAACGGCATTTCGTCGGGACCCATTAAAAGTTTTGATAACCGTATGTCTTCTTTTGATCCTCTTGGGGTTGATATTCATCTTCTCCAAGGTAGCATAAGGACAGATATTCAAAGATGAACCTCCATCTATCAAGATTGCTCCTACCATGTATCCGGAGGACAAAACCACTATGTGCAACGGCTTGCAATGACCCGTCCCTTCAGCGGGTATGTCGTCATTAGTGAAAGATATCACATTGTTGTTGAAAATGTGATCAACCAGATGTTGGAATTTTTCCATATCCACTGATTTCGGTAAATGGGCTTCTTCTAAGACCCTTAGCAAGATCTTCCGATGATCTTCGAAAGAGAAAACCAATTCCAGTATAGAAATTTGTTGTGGAGCTTCTCTCAAGCTTAAAACCACCTTGGCTTCGTTATGGCCCATGGTACGAAGGAACTCTTCAATTTTCTCTATGGGAACTTTCCCATTTGATTTGATTGTAGGCTTCATCACTCGATGGAGAAGATACAGTGGATTCTCCTTCGACACTGTAGCAGTTGTATGCGAGGTAGATCCTTCAGCCTGCCCATAATTCCATGGGACTTTTTTCAAGCAGACATTAGGATACTATAGCCTAGATGGTAAGAGAATTAACTCTGGTGCAACCACTTTTAAAGGATTGTCAGCACCTTTGAGTTGAATTACTTATATTGTGAGTGGTCTAGCAGCCAAATCATCCTCAACGGATATAACTACTACGTCGTCCTTCCATTTTGTAGGACATGTGTTCCCACTCTCGAGTAACAAAGTGTCATCATCTGCCATTTGTAGGACATCACTGTCAATTAAATTCTAAATGAGGTGGCGGAGTGCCCAGCATTTTTCTGTGCTGTGACCGCGAGAATGGGAGTGGTACTGACATACTCCATTGGAATTGAACCGTCTGGAACGGGGATTGATTGGAGGTAGAAGGGATGTAATTCTTCCTTCATTGATCAGCATCTGACATATCTCCTCCATAGGTTGGCCGAGGTATGTAAATTCCCTCTTGTTGTCAAAATCCTGATGGGCTCTGGCACTTGCTCTTTTTGTAATTTTATCCTCCAGTGTTTCGTTTTCTGAAGGTGATGATGGAGTATTCATGACAAAAGGAAGGAGACTAGCATGTTCTTGACTGACTAATTGGCGTGTGACTTGGTATTAATGAATCACCAATTCTGCCAATTGGTCTACTTGCTTACAAAGAGCTTTAACCTTTCGTTCCATCATGAATTGGAACTGTGCGTAATCCCATTTCTCAGCACCGTCCTTGCTGGTTTGGGAAGATTTAACAACGTAATTGGAACTTACTCAAGTCCAACCCATTTGGACCCCTTAGAGGTTCTAACCAAGGGGCACACAGATCCCAAAAACGCATAGTTTTTCCTCCAAAAATGACTTCTCCTGGTTTCTGGGGAGCATTAAATATTTACCTAAACCAGTAGGTCCTTGAGCGGATCCCACGTTAGCCCCAAGGCGTTGGTCTCTAACTAGAAAAGTAAATGCTTGAGCTTGGGAAGCTTTTGGTCCAGTGGGTCCGTAAAACTCGCTGAACTCTTCTTGTTTGTGTTGAGGAAGAGGGTTGTCTTGCACATGAGGTTGGTCGGGTTTAGTCACCACAATCTCCCTATTGTCGATTAAGTCCTGGATCCAGCAAGGCACAATAATCTTGAGTGTCATGTCCCGATGCCCTGGCACGATAAGCACACTTTCATGTAGCATTGTAACCTTTCCCATTCGGGTTGGCTGGTGGAAGAAGATGTGTAATTTTCTTCTAAATAGTCAAAAGATTGAGAACATTCTCGAGCGAATCCCCTAAGGGTGTGAACACCCGATTGCGTCGGACTTCTCCACCCTTTGGCAATGTGAGGTTGGAAGACTATGTTAGAAAAGGGGAGTAGTTTCTCCTCTGGATAGGCATGTTCTTACTGCCTTTCTGACCTTGTAGTATCAAGGAAACATCCTCTTCTTTCTTTTTATGGACCCTCCGGGGGTTATTTCCATAAGTTCCAGACTGGATGTGCTCAGCAACAGCTTTCAGAGCGGTTAGGTCTTGAATTTTTCCTGACTTCAATCCCATCTCAGCCATCTCTCTATGTTTAATCATTTTAGAAAATGGCTTGCCGATGCCAGCTAAGACTCTCTCATAGAAAGGAGCTTCTTGTATGTGTATGAAAGTCATCACCATTTCTGACTCTGCCATAGAAGGAATAACTTGAGCAGCAAGGCTCCTCCACCTTTGAGCATATTCTCTAAATGACTCATTAGACTGTTTATTGACCCTTGTAATTTGGTACCGGTCAGGAGCCATCTGAGACTGGAAGACGTACTAAGTGAGGAAGGCATGAGTTAACTCTTCCCAGCTATATATTTTAGAATTGTCTAATCCGGTATACCATGATCGGGCTTCTCCAGTTAGACTCTTTTGAAACAGCTGCATTCTGAGCTTCTCATTCTCGGCATAAGATCTGAGTTCTCCAATGAATACCTTCAAGTGTGTATAAGGATCTCCTAACCCATCATACTTTTCAAAGTCAGGAGTCTTAAACTTCTCTGGATAATGAACACCAGGGAATATATAAAGATCAGCATAGGAAACACTCCCGTGTGCTCCAATCCCTTTTAAAGACCGAATGGTCTCTTCCATTTGAATGAATTTTTTCCTGATATCACTGGTGTCTAGATCTTCTTTGAGATGGGTGTTTTCAAGAATTTTGTTGTTCGTATCCAACTGAAGTTCCGAAATTGTTTTATCCAAACCTTGTGTTCCTCCTTGTGCAGAGGATTCTGTATGTACGGGTATTCGCGAACCCTGAGTAGACTGGTGTAGTTCTTTAAGCAGAACAGCCAAATCTATAATTTACTTGCTTAATCCATCAAACTCTTCTCGAGAGACAGGAGCAGGATTAGACTGGTCAGATGAAGACATAATTGGTTGTAGGCTCGTGGCCTTTTTGGACTTTAAACGGGTAACAAGGCCAATTGTTTCCCTACAAAAACTTATGTAGTTTAGTCTTAGGGAATGTATAAAATGTTTACATGCTATCATAATGTGTCCATTTTAGGAATATTATCCTGTAAAACGAGTGTCATTTGATAGCATGTGAAGCCTTAATATACATGTACACATATTCTTCATATTTTCCATTACATAGAGATTAACATAGAATGAAATTATAAGTAATTGTCTTTACAGGTAATTAAAAATGGAAAGCATGAAGAGACTTTCCTCTGCATTTGGTTTATCAGAGGCTGACCTATCTTATGTTACTCTCATGGTTTTTTGGCATGAAGGTTCCTAGATCATCGCAATTTACTTGACGGGAAGTTAATCCGGTCTTTCAACTGGAGTAAATCTGGGTGGTGCCTTTCCCGAGCCTCGTTGGAATTAGTCTCCCTACGAGTCCAGCAAATTCACCACCTATCGACGTCGAGATTTTTATTATCCCTTTTCTATTCTTGTCTTTTGGTGTTCTCATGTTAGGTGAGATTTTTTTGAAAAAATAAGTTGTGAAAAGGTCCGACATTTATATGTCGACGATTTAACTGTAAGAGTCGCTAGTTGATTTTTTAAATGGTTGTACCAACACAATCAAGAAAAGGTTTGCACATTGACCTAGTGATGTGACACTGCTAAATGGGTCTGTGAAACTGAGATTCATTAGGGTCCAGGGACTTGTTTATGCAGAGGGAAGGTGTTAGGCACCCCTCGACATCCGTGTTACCACGGTTATCGCCACTTTTCAATTAAACTGTTATATGAATGTGTATGTGTGTGGGTCAATGTGCAGTTATTTGGAAGTAGTGTTATGCCTCGTTAGCACCTATATACATAGGGTTTGAATTTATATAAAAATTTAATTTTAAACAAGATATAGCAATGAGGTTTTATAAAAAAGGTTTCTCAAACCCTGTGCTCAATAGTAATTGAGGCCTTTGATACTTCCATTTTATTTAATGTTCGGCTTGATTGCTTTTTTCTTGAAATGCAAAGCATCTTCGAGAAAATAATGTATAAAGCAGTGTCGAACTCCTCATGGGCGTGAAAGCCATCTAAGGAAATTCAAAAACCATGAATAATTTACAAGTTGCTTACAACTGAAAATGTCCATCACAGGAACCGAATCTAGATTCAGTAGACTGAATCAGTGATCACATGATTCCTAGGCTCACATGATGCCTCAATTTATATGAAATCAATAAGCAGATATATATATAAAAGCTGTAAATATATATATATACAGACATGATCAACCACCACAAAGCACCACCATGGGAGATCGGAAATGTAAATATATAAAAGCGATAAATATATATAGAGAGTCATGACCAACCAACACGAAACACCTCCATGGGGGATCAGAAATGTAAATAAAGCAATAAAGACGATCAACCTCCATGAAGTAAACTCCAGGCAGGACGGAATGTAAATAAAGTAGTAAAAATGATCAACCGCTACGAAGTAAACTCCAGGCGGAACGGAATATAAATAAAGCAGTAAAAGATGATCAACCGCCACAAAGTAAACTCCAGGCGGGACTAAATATAAATAAAACGGTAAAAGGCCACGAAGTAAACTCCTGGCCTAATGTAATGTAAATATATATATATATATATATATATATATATATATATATATATATATATATATATATATATATATATAAAGCGATAAACGCACGTGATATATATCGATCCTACTTTCTTATTATCATTTCAAATGATTTTTTTTTTATATATATATATATATATATATATATATATATATATATATATAAACAATAAACGCCCCCGATGTAAAATTTCGCTCATCGAATGAGTTCGACAACAGCTATTATATATATATATATATATATATATATATATATATATATATATATATATATATAAAAAAGCAAATAAACACCTCTGGACGTGAGTCTAGGCTCAATCGAGGCATAACTCGATAATGTTAGTCCATATATATAAATATATATATATATATATACAAAGGAAATAAAAGCCACGGACCGAAGTTCGGGTATACACACGCAACACGACTCTCAATGTGAAGAACGGTGTGTGCAATGTAGAAGAGAAAGGCTTTAAAGTGTGTAAGAAGGCTTACAGTGGACTGCTAAAGAATACTTCTATAGCTTTAAATAGATGAACACTCGGCTCCCGCCGGTAAAAATATGACTGAATATAAGCTCACAAGTGTTTAAAATGAGAAAGTACTCAGTTTAGGGTGTGTACAAAGCATATTGGACAGGGCTTCCTCGCCGTTTTCTCTTACAAAATGGCAACCCCAAGCCCTCTATTTATAGAGGGGGTGCCGCAGTGTACACTGCCAAGCCGCAGATGTATGTACCGCTGATCGCTTGGGTGCCCCGCCTCACTGGTCCCACCGTCTTAAAGTACGTGTACGCATGCAACGTGATGTCTGCTCAAACTTGTTGAACTTCAATTCGAGCCTCCGATTGAGGTGTATAAGAACTTTTATGGAGTGCTGCTGTCGAGACCTACGCCATGGCATGGGATTAGAGGTTGTCAGAAGTCAGGAAGATGGGATCATGCCCTTGGTCTTCAAGCTTCAAATTATATCTGGTGTGCTGCCTTGCGTAGTAGTCACTCGGGATTGTAACTCCTTGGTTCTTGTGGGACATTATTGTGTAGAATATATGTTGAACTGTTGTGTTGAGATGGAGCAATGTGGGATCGAGGTTGCAAAATGATGATTTTTCCCCTCACCGGGGTTATCTTCAGTTTGGGCTGATCAAGCAGTCGTTACTCAGGGTTATCTCTGAGATTGGGTTGCTGCAAGCGCTGGATGTCCTCAGGGTTATATCTGAGGTGTGCCTGACCTCTCGGGGTTATCTCTGAGTTTGGGACTGAGTGCCTCGGTTTGGTTTCTGAGGTTAAAGCTGACTACATAGGTTGAAACGAGCATCTCCGGGGTTATCTCCGGAACTGCAACTGCACTCCTTGGGGTTATCTCCAAGGTTGACATTTTCTTTCCCGGAGTTATTTTTCAGGACTGAGACTGAGTATCTCGGGGTTATCTATGAGATGAAACGGCTTTCTTCGGTGTGATTTCCGGTATTAGAACTGCATGCCTCGGGGTTATCTCCGAGGTTGAAACTGACACTTCCGGTGTTATTTCTGGGAATGAGCTGAGCTGTCCTCCAGGGTTATCTCTGAAAGATGATTCTGCCCTCCTACAATGTTAGTAACAGGTATGCAAAAAATTTCAAGTGTCTATAGGGATATTATTTTTTGTATTGGTAAGGGATATTACTTTTCGTATTCGTAAGAGATATTACATGTCTACGCGGATTACCGCATGTATGGTGAACAACCCTTTGTATTGATTCTTTATTAATTTGCGGGAGTAACCTATCTACGCGAATTACCGCATGCAGGGTGAATAACCCTTCATACTCATTCTTTATTTGTGGAAAAGATCTGTCTACGCGGATTACCGCATGACGGGTGAAAATCCATTTACAGTTTTGTATATTATTTATTTTCATATTCCTAAATCTAAACTTACTATGATAGGTATTGGTTCTATAATCCCTGAAATTAGTAGAATATCCTTGAGTTTTATGCTTCATCTAGTATCGTTTCATTGGAATATTGGTCTAAACTTTCTTATTAAATTTCAATATTTTCATTCGGGGTACTATTCACGGGGTACTATTTATTCAGGGTACAATTCATGGGATAATATTCACTTGGGTACTATTCATGGGGTACTATTCATGATAAAATTGGTTTCTTTTTTGACCAAATTATCTTTGATATATGAATCTTATTCTTAAATTTGAATCCACGTTTTGATCATCATGTTGACCATTTGGACATTCTTGAACTCTGGATAAATTGAATTATAAATCTCTAATATTTATCCTTGATTTCACTTGACTGATTCTTTATATCATTGTCATCATTCTCATGTTTATATTGTGTTAAAAGTCATCTTTGGTCCGTAGTGCAAAGATGGACTGTTGATTATTGGTTTTACAGTTGCATGTCTTTGGCCCGTAATGCAAAGATGGACTGTTGATTATTGGTTTTACAGTTATATGTCTTTGGCCCGTAGTGCAAAGATGGACTGTTGATTATTAGTTTTACAGTTGTATGTCTTTGGGCCATAGTGCAAAGATGGACTGTTGATTATTGGTTTTACAGTTGTATGTCTTTGGCCCATAGTGCAAAGATGGACTGTTGATTATTGATTTTACAATTGTATATATTTAGCCCATAGTGCAAAGTTGGACTATTGATTATTGGTTATACATTTGTATGTCTTTGGTCCGTAGTGCAAAGATGGACTGTTGATTATTGGTTTTACAGTTGAATGTCTTTGGCCCGTAGTGCAAAGATGGACTGTTGATTATTAATTTTACAGTTGTATGTCTTTGGCCGTAGTACAAAGACGGATTGTTGATCATTGGTTTTAAAATTGAACATTTTTGGCCCGTATTGCAAAGATAGACAATTGATTTGTATGATCATGACCCTTGAATATCTTTGGCCTGTAGTGCAAAGATAGACAATTGATTGGCATGATTATGACCACTGTTGTTATATTTGAATGTTTTGGTGTAGAGTGTAAAGACGATATGATTATTAAGTATCTTAGCCTTTGTGGCAAGGACATTGAGTGAAAATTCTATTAAGCCTTTGTGGAAAGAAGAAACTGTTGATTTACATTATTATAAACATGAATTGTGAATTTAACTATAATCTTTGGTGGTTCAGGTGAAGACATGTGATGAAAGTTCTCTTTTTCTTGGGTGCAATAAAGAACTGTTGATGGGTATTACAGGGATAAAATATTAATTATAAGACCCTAACTTTTTATGAATAAAGATTTAATTTTCTCTAAATATTATTTTGAATAATAAAGTGTTTATTTGATATAATGCTATAGTTATGGGTGATATGTGCAAATTTTACAAAGTAAGCAAGTTGTCATAAAATATTCGTTTGGTCGGGAAATATTCTTTTTATTGGGGAATATCCGCATGACGGCACAATTATTGGTGGTCCCCACAACGGAATGATTGTTGGTTGTAGAAAGTGACAGAAATAACCCTTTTATAAAAATAACGACAAAACTTTTACCGTTAACTGTTGAAATACCGGTGATAAAAGAACAGTAATATGCGTTGTTGTACAGTAGCACACGATATTGCACAGTATCTCTGATTATTGATGCTTATGTAAGAAGTCACTCAGTTTCATTCAATAATTGCTATAGTAGTTGCTGCATAGTATCTCATATTATTGATTCAATTATTGTCCCAGTATCATCTGCATAATATTTTATATTATTAAATCAATAATTGAGACGACGCATTTATTATATTATTATTTGCATTATTGACAATGTCTAAAAAGTTCTGTCGAGGAAAGGGGTTAGGTTATTTAATTACGCACCAATAAGGAGAAATCTTATCGGAAAGCCCCCTCTTTCTTGGGAATGATATGGTTGTCAATATTGTGAGTTATAATATTAATGATGAATAATTATTGAAAGATTGAAAATGTGTTTATTAAAGATAAGTGATTTGTGGTAAATATTTATTCAATTTTTGATATAAATAGAGGAGTTTGTCATGAGGCGTTTGTTGTAGGTTTGACTTATTATTCCATGGGGAGATGTACTAATTTTTCAGACCGTCGGTTGAGGTTTTAATAGTAAATCAATATGGACCGTCGGTTGAGGTTTTAATAGTAAATCAATATGGACCGTCAATTGAGGTTTTAATAATAAATCAATATGGACCGTCCGGTTTAATAGTAAATCAATATGGATCGTCCATGAATCAGTTACAATTTAGTCTATTCTCCTATAAAGAGAAGCTCATTTCTTCATTTTGTCTTACGAATTCACTAAAACTATAGAGAGAGAAACTATTGAGAGAAAGAAGAAGAGTATTTTACTACTTCACTACTGCAGTATCCAATCTCCTACTAAGGTAAGGGATATTATTTTTAGTATTCACTTTTTATTAATCTGCGGGAGTAACCTATCTATGCAAATCATCTCATATATGGTGAAAAACCCTTCGTATTCATTCTTTAATCTGTAGGAATAACCTGTCTACGCGGATTACCGCATGCATGGTGAATAACCCTTCGTATTCATTCTTTAATCTATAGGAATAACCTGTCTACGCGGATTACCGCATGCATGGTGAATAACCCTTTGTACTCATTATTTATTTATGGAAAAGATCTGTCCACGCGGATTACCGCATGACGGGTAAAAATCCATTTGCAGTTTTGTATATTATTTCTTTTCATATTCCTAAATCTAAACTTACTATGGCAAGTATTGCTTCTATAATCTCTGAAATTAGTAGAATATCCTGAGTTTTGCGCTTCATCTAGTATCATTTCATTGGAATATTGGTCTGACCTTTCTTATTAAATTTTAATATTTTCATTCGGGGTACTATTTATGGGGTACTATTCACTCGGGTACTATTCATTCGGGTACTATTCACGGGGTAATTCACTCGGGGTATTATTCACGGGGTACTATTCACGACAAAATTGGTTTCTTTTTTGTCCAAATTATTTTTGCTACATGAATATCATTCTTGAATTTTACTCCACAATTAATTATGATGTTGATAATTTAGACATTCTTGAACTCTGGATAAATTGAATTACAAATCTCTAATATTTATCCTTGATCTCACTTGATTAATTCCTTATATCATTGTCATCATCCTCATGCTTATATTGTGGTGAAAGTCATCTTTGGCCCGTAATGCATAGATGGACTATTAATTGGTATGATTATGACCAGGAATTGTGTATTGGTATAATCATGACCTGTAATGTTACAGATAAATGATGTGGTTAAAGTCCTCTTTGGCACATAGTGTGACGCCCCCAAAACAGGTATACATCACCCATTCTGAGTCGCCAAATACATTGTACAGAACTTAAATACAAACTTAAATATACAACATGAGCTGTGAGTTTTAATACAAATATTGTCTTCTAGACAGTATTCAAACTCAAAATAAGTCCTCATTACAATTATTATCGCACTATTTTACAGAATAGTGAGGACTACTAATGCAACCATCTGGACCGTCAATCCATTCCCCGACTAGTCCCAGCTATATTCTCATTTCCTGAAGAGAACAGTGAAAGAAAGGGTGAGCTCAACTAGCCCAGTAAGAAATATTATGACTAAGATAATGCAGAACAAATTATCCTTAGCCTTCAATAGTATAACAACTGATAGAATATAATAGACAACAAGTTTTAGATTAACAACTGCAGTGGAATAAGCAATCCATTAGAAGAGTCAAGTAGAGCATAAAATCTACTATCTTTTATGATTTAAAAGATTTATCATCAATTTTATCGCTGAGACTCAGCTTAATAAATAATCCACATCATTGAATCATCCCTGCACTACGGGCCAAGGATATTCTTTAGTATCATAACCACGAATTATCCATGCACTACGGGCCAAAGATAATTGTGACGCACCCAAAATAGGTATACATCACCCATCTTGAGTCGCCAAATACATGGTACAAAATTCAAATACAACTTAATTATACAACAGTCGTGTAAAATACGACAAAACATATGCTGTGAGTTTTAATTGAGTCCTCATTACATTTATTATCACACTATTTAACAGAATAGTGAGGACTACTAATGCTATTATTTGGACCATCACTCCGTTCCCCAACTAGTCCCTGCTACGTTCTCATTTCCTGAAGAGAACAATGAAAGTAAAAGAGTGAGCTCAACAAGCCCAGTAAGAAATATTATGACTAAGATAATACAAAATAAATTATCGTTAGCCTTCAACAGTGTTAAACTGATACAATATAACAAACATCAAGTTTAACTGCAGCGGAACAAGCAATCCATTAAAAGAGTCAAGTTGACAATAAAATCTACTATCTTTTATGATTGAAAAGGTTTTTCATCATTTTTATCGCTGGAACTCAGCTTAATAAATAATTCACATCATCCATGCACTACGGCCAAGGATATTCATTAGTATCACAACCACAAATTATCCATGCACTACGGGCCAAGGATATTCGTGTATTCATCAATGGTCATGATCATGCCAATAACTGTTCATCAATGCACTACGGGCCAATGAGGACTTTTACCACATCATTTGTAACATTACGGTCATGATTATACCGAATAATCCCTGGTCATAATCATACCAAGTCCATCTATGCACTACAGGTCACAGATGACTTTCAACAAAATATAAACATGAGGATGATGACAACGAATAAGAATTCAATAAAACAAGTTCAAGAATTAGTTTATCTAGGAACTAATAATGTCCAAATTGTCAACATGGTACTGCTTCGTGGAGTAAAATTCAAGAATGCTCAGAAGAATATTTCCATGAAAAGATACTGGATGAAACGCAAATATCAAGGATATTCTACTAATTTCATGGAGTATAGAAGTTAAAACTTTAACCAACTGAGTATAATAAAGAATGGAATAACAAAAGAAATCACCGTGCATGCGATAGATCGCATGCATGCATTATTCCAATAGAATAATAAATAACGGAACCAGTGTCGTGCAAAATTCACACCGAGCGTGATGTTCCAATGAATAATAAATAATCGGAATCAGTCATGCGTAACGCACGCATGTGATGTTCCAAATGTAATAGTAAAGAATGGAATAATGTAAGAATTTCACCATGTATGCGGTAGATTGCATGAGATGTTTATTCCAACATAATGATAAAGAATGGAATAATGTAAGAATTTCACCAAGTATAGGGTAGATCACAGATACAAAAGTTATTCCAATGTAATAAAAAATGGAATAATGTAAGTTCTCTTCATGAATACGAAAGAAATAATACCCCTTACCTTAGAACAACTAGATATAGGAGTAGTGAATACTTTTCTTCTTTCTCTCTATAGTTTCTCTCTCTAAAGTTTCTCTCTCTAGAGTTTCAGTGAATTCGTAAGAAATAATGAAGGAATGAGCTTACATTTATAGGAGAATGGACCTGAATAAGAATTAATTCTGAATCGATCCAGTTAATTTACTTTTAAACGGGACGGTCCGATTGGTTTACTATAAAATATTCTAATAAAAAAAAATCTTTTAAATAAAATATAATATATTTTATTTATAATCTAATAAAATGAATAACTTTATAAAAGTATTCTGTTTTATATAAAAAGCTTTTCTGTTTTATTACATTAATAATACTAATAAAACAAAACTTCATCATCATTATTATAATTCACACTATTAATCGACCAGGTCATTCCCAGGAAAGAGGGGGCTTTCCAATAAGGATTTTTTCCTATTGGAGCGCAATTAGGTGACCAAACCTCTCCTTGGCAAAACTTCTAGACATCGTTAATATTACAAATAATAATATTAATAACTTCGTCGTCTCAATTATTGATTTAATAATATATAAAATATCGACAATAATTGAATCAATTAACGTGAGATACTATGCAACAATTACTGAAGCAATAATTGAACAAAATTGAGTGACTTCTCACGTAAGCATCAATAATTAATATCGTGTGCTACTATGCAACCACGCGTATTCTTGTACTTTTAACACCGGGTGTTTCAACAGTTAACGATAAAACTTCCGCCGTTATTTTCATAAAATATTTTTGTCATTTTCTCAATCGGACAATAATTCTGTTATGGAGTCCACCAATGATTGTACCGTCGTACGAATATTCCCTGACTAATCGAATATTATATAACAACTTGCGTACTTTGCAAAATTTATAACTATTACCCACAACTATAACATTATATCAAATTCATTCCATAATATTCAAAAATGATAATTATAGAACATTCATCTTTATTCATAAAAGTTGGGGTCTTACAATCTCCCCTTCTTATGAAATTTCATCCTCGAAATTAGGGTACGTACCTGGTATGTCGAAGAGGTAAGGATACCTTGATTTCATTTCAGATTCTAACTTCCAGGTCATTTCCTCAACATCGTGGTTCCTCCATAAAACTTTGACTTGAGGTATAACCTTGGAGCGTAGAATATGTTCCTTCTTATCCAAGATTTGAATAGGAACCTCTTCATACGTTAAATCTTCCGCTATTTCATCCGGTTCTAACTCAATAATGTGGTTCGGGTCTTTCACATATTTACGTAACATGGATATAAGAAAAACGTTATGAACACGAGACATACTTGGCGGTAAAGCGAGTCTATAGGCTACAGTCCCTACTCGATCGAGGATTAAAAATGGCCCAATGAATCAAGGATTGAGCTTTCCTCTCTTTCCAAATCTCGTAACTCCTTTCCATGGAGCAACACGTAACAACACATGATCTCTAATATCGAATTCCATGTCTTTTTCGATGAAGATCAGCATAACTTTTTTGTCGGTCTTGTGAGGTTTTTATACGTTCTCGGATCGTTTGAATCTTTTCCATAGTCATACGTACCAACTCCGGTCCCAACAACGTTGCTTCACCCACCTCATCCCAACATATTGGAGAACGACACTTTCTTCCATACAACGCCTCGAATGGAGCCATGCCAATACTTGTTTGATAACTGTTGTTGTAAGAA
Source organism: Panax ginseng (assembly GCA_020205605.1). Taxonomy (NCBI): domain Eukaryota; kingdom Viridiplantae; phylum Streptophyta; class Magnoliopsida; order Apiales; family Araliaceae; genus Panax; species Panax ginseng. The sequence goes on from CM035137.1 coordinate 62,869,509, forward strand.
AACTCCACCAATGGTAAGAACTTGTCCCAACTTCCCTAGAAGTCAAGGACACAAAGTCTTAATAAATCTTCAAGAGTTTGAATAGTCCTCTCTAAATGTCTGTCTATCCGAGGATGATATGCCGAACTAAATCATAAATTCGTGCCCATAGCTTTTTGTAAACTAACCCAAAATCGTGAAGTGAATCTTGGGTCTCGATCAGAAACTATGGATACTGGCATACCATGCAGTCTTACAATCTCGTTTATGTACATACGAGCAAGACGTTCAAGTGTATAAGTTTCTCGTATTGGTAAGAAATGAGCAAACTTGGTCAATCTATCAACAATAACCCAAATTGCATCTATGCCTTGAGAAACCTTGGGAAGACCAGTAACGAAATCCATGGTAATGTGCTCCCACTTCCATTTTGGAATTTCAAGTGGTTGCAATGGACCTTTTAGTACTTGATGCTCTGCCTTGACTCGTTGACAAGTTAAACACCTTGAGATAAACAGCGCTATCTCTCTCTCTTCATATTGCCCCACCAAAATGTATGTCGAAGATCATGATACATTTTGGTACTCCCAGGATGGATTATAAACGGTGTGTTATGCGCCTCCATCATGATTTTATACTTTAACTCAGGATCTTTAGGAACACAAAGTCTGGAGTTGACTCGAAGTATTCCATCTTCATCGATTCTTGTTTCTGGCATAGCACCTTCTTGTACTTTCTTCCTCATATGCATCAGCTCCAGGTCTGTAGCTTGAGCAGCTTTAACTTTATCGATTAAAGTCGGTTCTACTCGTATATTTGCCATCATCATGTGGGTCCCTGGAGTCTTTATCTCTATCTCCATACTTTGCAAGTCATACAAAATGGGCCTCTGCGTTGACAATATCGCACTCGTACCCGCATATGATCTTCTACTCAATGTGTCAGCTACCACGTTTGCTTTTCCAGGATGGTATTGGATGGTATGATCATAATCTTTCAACAGTTCAAGCCAACGTCGCAGATGCATGTTGAGTTCCTTTTGAGTGAAGAAATATTTGTGGCTTTTTTGATCCGTAAAGATCTCCACTTTCTCCCCATACAAGTAATGTCTCCAAATCTTTAGTGCAAAAACAACAGCTGCCAACTCTAGATCATGAGTAGGATAATTCCTCTCATATTCTTTGAGTTGTCGAGAGGCATAGGCTATGACTTTCCCATGTTGGATGAGAACACATCCTACCCCTTTGCTCGAAGCATCATCAGAGATGACAAATCCTCCGAACCGGATGGTATTGTCGTAACAAAAGGAAATGAGTCTTCTCTTGAGTTCTTCAAAACTCTTCTCACATTCCTCGCTCCAACCGAATTTTGTATCTTCTGAGTCGGTCACCGAGTTAAGGGAGTAGCGATTCGAGAAAACCCTTCTACGAATCTCCGATAATAACCAAACTAAGCCGAGAAAGCTACGATTTTCATTAATCGATTTAGGTTGCTCCCGACTTTGAATAGCTTCAATCTTTCTTTGGGTTAATGAGATATTCCATGACTTGATACCACGTGCCCAAGGAATGCTACTTCCTCAAGCCGAACTCGCATTTCTTCAACTTGGCATAAAGCTTATATTCACGAAGCTTTTGAATTTTCATTCAAGTGTTGCTCATGATCTTCACTTCGCTTTTGAATAAATAAGGATGTCATCAATAAAGACGACCACAAAGTGATCCAAATATTCCTTGAATACTCGGTTCATCATATCCATGAAGGCAGCAGGAGCATTAGTCAATCTAAAAGACATGACTAGGAATTCATAATTGTGACGTCCCCAAAATAGGTATACATCACTCATCTTGAGTCACCAAATACATGGTACAAAATTCAAATATAACTTAATTATACAACAGTCGTGCAAAATACGACAAAACATATGCTGTGAGTTTTAATACAAATATTGTCATCTAGAAAATATCCATACTCAATTGAGTCCTCATTACATTTATTATCACACTATTTAATGTAATAGTGAGGACTACTAATGCTATTATCTGACCGGTCACTCGCTTCACCGACTAGTCCCCTCCTTACGCTCTCATTTCCTCAAGAGAACAATGAAAGTAAAAGAGTGAGCTCAACAAGCCCAGTAAGAAATATTATGACTAAGATAATACAAAATAAATTATCGTTAGCTTTCAATAGTGTTAAACTGATACAATATAATAAACATCAAGTTTAACTGCAGCGGAACAAGCAATCCATTAAAAGAGTCAAGTTGACAATAAAATCTACTATCTTTTATGATTGAAAAGGTTTTTCATCATTTTTATCGCTGGAACTCAGCTTAATAAATAATTCACATCATCCATGCACTACGGCCAAGGATATTCATTAGTATCACAACCACAAATTATCCATGCACTACGGGCTAAGGATATTCATGTATTCATCAATGGTCATGATCATGCCAACAACTGTCCATCAATGCACTACGGGCCAATGAGGACTTTTACCACATCATTTGTAACACTACGGTCATGATTATACCGAATAATCCTCGGTCATAATCATACCAAGTCCATCTATGCACTACAAAGCCATGTAGATGACTTTCAACAAAATATAAACATGAAGATGATGACAACGATATAAGAATTCAATAAAACAAGTTCAAGAATTAATTTATCCAGAACTAATAACGCCTAAATTATCAACATGATACTTCTTTGTGGAGTAAAATTCAAGAATGCTCGTAAGAATATTTCCATGAAAAGATATCGGATGAAGCGCAAAATATCAAGGATATTCCACTAATTTCATGGAGTATAAAAGTAAAAACTTTAACCAACCGAGTATAATAAAGAATGGAATAACAAAAGAAATCACCGTGCATGCGATAGACCGCATGACATGTGTTATTCCAATGTAATAATAAATAACGGAATTCAGTCATGCGTAAAACGCATGCATGTGATATATCCAAATGTAATAATAAATAATGGAACCAGTCATGCGTAACGCATGTATAGGATATTCCAATAGAATAATAAATAACGGAACCAGAATCATGCATAAACGCATAGGCATGTGATGTTCCAACCTAATAATAAATAACGGAACCAGTCATGCATAAACGCATTGCGCATGTGATGTTCAATAGAATAATAAAGAATGGAATAATGTAAGAATTTCACCATGTATACGGTGATTGCATGAGTGAGTTATTCCAACATAATGATAAAGAATGGAATAACATAAGAATTTCACTAAGTATAGGGTGGGCCATCATGTATAAAGTTATTCAAATGAATAAAAAATGGAATAATAGAAGTTCTCTTCATGAATACGAAAGAAATAATACCCCTTACCTTAGAAGAAATTGGATATAGGAAAAGAGAGGTAGCAAACTTCTCTTCTTCTTTCTCTCTATAAGTTTCTCTCTCTAGAGTTTCAGTAAATTCATAAGAAATAATGAAGGAATGAGCTTCTATTTATAGGAGAATGGAAGGATACTATTTAGGAAAAATCACGGACGCACAGTATATAAATTCGAACGAAGTTTCACGAGTTTGGTGCTGGCCAATTAGAAGAGGAAAACAATTTATCACATGACCAGTTAAGGACTTTAACCAAAAAAGAAACTGGCTTTATTCGTAGGTTTGATAGCATTATGGAATTTTCAACCAACAATGTGCAAGCTTTGAAAAAAATATTGCATCCTGCCAAATTATTCACCAGGACCACCACCACTTCACCCACATGATTATACATATATATATATATATATATATATATATATATATATATATATATATATATATATATTACCAATAATAGTACTCTCCCGTGTCCCTTAAATTCCCCCACCATTATCAACCCATGTGATAATTTTCTTATATATATATAATACTTATATATATATATAAAAAAATTGAGACAACTTTTCACCGATAAATTTTAAAAATGGGTAAATGAGGGGTCCAAAAATACAACAAATACTTCATAAAAATCACCTCAATATTCTTAACAACATTTATCATCATTATTATAATTCACAATATTAATCGACCAGGTCGTTCCCAGGAAAGAGGGGGCTTTCCAATAAGGATTTCTCCCTATTGGCACGCAATTAGGTGACCAAACCTCTCCTTGGCAGAACTTCTAGATATCGTTAATATTGCAAATAATAATATCAATAACTCTGTCATCTCAATTATTGACTTAATAATATATAAAATATCGACAATAATTGAATCAAATAACATGAGATACTATGCAACAATTACTGTAACAATAATTGAACACAACTGAGTGACTTCTCACGTAAGCATCAATAATCAATACCGTGTGCTACTATGCAACCACGCGTATTCCTATACTTTTAACACCGGGTGTTTCAACAGTTAATGGTAAAACTTTCGCCGTTATTTTCATAAAATATTTTTGCCATTTTTTCAATCCGATAATAATTCCGTTGTGGGGTCCACCAATGATTGTGCCGTTGTACGAATATTCCCTGCTAAAACGAATATTCCCCGACCAATCGAATATAATATAACAACTTGCGTACTTTGTAAAATTTATAAATATTACCCACAACTATAACATTATTTCAAATTCACACCTTAATATTTAAAAATGATATTTATAGAAAATTCATCTTTATTCATAAAAGTTGGGGTCTTACAATAATGCCAGTACCGAGTTCTGAAAGCCATCTTTGGAATGTCATCGGTTCTAATCTTTAATTGGTGATATCTGGAACGAAGATCAATCTTTGAAAAGAATTTGGCACCTTGCAACTGGTCAAATAGGTCATCAATACGTGGCAATGGGTATCTATTTTTGATGGTGACATGATTCAACTCCCGATAATCAATACAAAGTCGCATACTCCCGTCTTTCTTTTTCACGAATAGAACAGGAGCACCCCAAGGAGACGTACTAGGACGAATGAAATCGATGTCTAACAATTCCTGCAGTTGGGTCTTTAACTCCTGAAGTTCAATAGGAGCCATTCGATATGGGGCTTTGGAAATGGGTTTTGTACTGGGTTCAAGGTTGATACAAAATTCAATTTCACGTTCTGGGGGTAGGCCAGGAAGTTCTTCAGGGAATACGTCAGGAAATTCATTAACAATAGAAATATCATTCAAAACTGACGTATTTTTGTTTAGATTCGAGACATGAGCTAAGAAAGCTTGATATCCATTTTTCAATAAACGAATAGCTTTATGTCTTGACATGACAGTGATTGATTTTAATGGTTTGGTTACTTGAATTCACATAATAGGTTGGTTAGGAATATGAAAGCTAACAACCTTACGAAAATAATCAATTTTTGCATGATGAGTAGTTAACCAATCAATCCCTAGAATTACGTCAAATGCAAGTATTTTCAACGAAATAAGATCGACAGGTAATGTGAGGGTACCGATTTGAACCAAACAAGACTTATAAACAGTGGATGTAATGAAGGTTTCTCCCAATGGAGTTTCAACAGATAAGTCAAAGTCTAATTTCTCCGGAGTCAAATTTAAACGTTAAGCGCAAGTAGGAGAAATAAAAGAATGGGTAGAACCGATATCAAATAAGGTATATACTTAGCTAGAGTTTATGATAAGCTTACCCGTGATGACCTCGTTCGGGTTCCTTGCTTTCTAGGAGGTCATGACAAACGCTCTCCCTTGCACTATTGGCTTTGACTTTTCTGGGACGTCCTTTGGTGCCTCCATCCTAGCTGAACTTGTCTTCGGTGAACGACAAAATCGGGCTAGGTGGCCTTCTCTTCCACAATTATAACATGCTTTGGACGACATCGCGCAGTTTGGACTGATGTGTCCCTCCCTTTCGCATTTGAAGTATATGATAGGTGGTTGTTCTCCTTCCTTAATAATGGGTGCTGGTGCTGACGTCTTTCCATCATTGTTGAATCTCCTCTTCCTAAAATATCCATTCTTATTGTTTTGGCCATGATTACCACCGAAGTGGTTACCATTTCTGGCATGTTGATTCCCTCCACGCTTATTGTCACCGCTTGATGATCAAGTATCATCCGGTATTATCATTTTGTCAACCGCTTCTCTTTTTGGTTGGGTTGACTCATTATCGCGCTCCAATAATCGAGCCCTATTAACAACATCCTAATACAAACACGCTTTATGAGAGATAAGATATTGACGATCTCTCGGTTTCAAACCTCTTAGAAACATTCACGTTATTCTCTCCTCATTATCAACCAAATGGGATGCAAACCGACAACTCTCGGCAAACTTGGCTTCGTCTTGTGACACGGTCATGTTGTTTTGCTCCAGCTTGATGAACTCTACCTCTTTCATGTGATGAATACTTTCAAAAAAGTACTTCTCGTTGAACAATTCTTGGAACTTCTTCCAAGTCATCTTCATCATGACAGAGTTGAGTCGCTTTTACTGATTCCCACCAAAGAATCACCTCCTGCACGCAACATGAAGGTAGAAAAGGGAACCTTTTGCTCCTGAGCATCCCAGACATCAAATATCTTGCGATCTCGCTTTATCCACGCCTCCGCCTTAAGTGGTTTTGGCTCTCCAAAAACTCGGTGGTCCCGCCCCTTGAATCGATTAGCGGTGTGATCGTCAAAGAGTTGCCAGTGTTTCCACCTACATTTTGTATAGAAGCCGTTCTTGCACGATGTTGCATGAATTGCATAAAACCTCCAACATTCCATCGCTCATCATCCGTCGGTGTTGTTGTTTGCACGAGGATTGTCGCCTTCACGATGCACATTATCCTCGATTATTGATCTCAGAGACTCAACGGTCTCCTCATGCTCCATTGATGTTCTCAACATTCTCGGATGTCATTTTCAAATCTTGCCATAAAACAAGGGTTAATTAACATATCACATATTATCCCTATACTCCGATTTCGACCAATTAAATACCAAATAAACTTAGGTAGGTCATACTAGCGAAGAATTCCCCTGCCTCCCTCCTAGTTCTTGTCTCACATCTCAACAAGGGATCATATCCTCAAGCTTTGATACTAATCAGCGCCCCAAAATAGGTATACATCACCCATTTTGAGTTGCCAAATATATGGTACAAAATTAAAATACAACTTAATTATACAACAATCGTGTAAAATACGACAAAACAAATGTTGTGAGTTTTAATACGAATATTATCATCTAGACAATATCCGCACTCAATTGAGTCCTCATTACATTTATTATCACACTATTTAACAGAATAGTGAGGACTACTAATGCTATTATCTGGACTTTCACTCCATTCCCCGACTAGTCCCTGCTACATTCTCATTTCCTGAAGAGAACAATGAAAGTAAAAAGGTGAGCTCAACTAGCCCAGTAAGAAATATTATGACTAAGATAATACAAAATAAATTAGCGTTAGCCTTCAATAGTGTTAAACTGATACAATATAACAAACATCAAGTTTAACTGCAGCGGAACAAGCAATCTATTAAAAGAGTCAAGTAGAGAATAAAATCTACTATCTTTTATGATTTAAAAGGTTTTCATCACTTTTATCATTGGGACTCGACAATAAAAATAATCCACATCATCCCTGCACTACGACCAAGGATATTCATTAGTATCACAATCACAAATTATCCATGTACTACGGGCCAAGGATATTCGTGTATTCATCAATGGTCATGATCATGCCAACAACTGTGCATCAATGCACTACGGGCCAATGAGGACTTTTACCAAATCATTTGTAACATTACAGTCATGATTATACCGAATAATCCCTGGTCATAATCATACCAAGTCCATCTATGCACTACAGGCCACAGATTACTTTCAACAAAATATAAACATGAGGATGATGACAACGATATAAGAATTCAATAAAAACAAGTTCAAGAATTAGTTTATCCAGGAACTAATTGTAAAGATCCGAAATTTCAAAGTGTAATTTAAATATTTATTGAGTTATATAAATATTATTTGAGGTGTTTATTGTTAAATAAATATTTTATTGATGTGATGGTTGATGAATCTAAATGATTAGAGAATTTTCTAAATTAAATTAATTTATAATTTAGAGGTTTGTATTATAGCATGAGGTGTTATATGGTTGTGTTGATTTTATAATTTAGATGGTGTTAAATTATTAAATAAAGTTATAATAAAAATTATAAATTGGTGATACTTGCTAAATGGCTATATTTTATTAAAATATAGTATGTGATTAATTTAATGGGTTAATGTTGGATATGAAAATAATATGTGATTATAGTTTATAAATTAAAGTGTTTATTAAAATAAATTAAAAAGGGTTTAAATTAGTTTTTGTCAAACAAGGCTTAAGTATTTTAACTCTTTAATTTTAAATGATTTGCCAAATAAGCCTTAGGCTTTTGAATTTCTAGTTTTGAAATTTAATAAAATAAATAAAATAAATAAAATAATAAATATAATATATTTATAATTTGAGCATTTGTTTTGTAACTGCCATTTTATTAAGTTGGTGTATTAAGGTCTGGCAGTTTTATTTGTGCGTGTTGTTTATCAGTTGGTTTACGCATTCTATTTGCTAACCTAGAGTTCAGAGAATTGAGAGTTGAGAAAATTAAGAACTTGAGAGAGAATTGGAGAGGAGTTTAGGAATTTTCACGTCAATTCTAGTGTGCTTAGCAAGAATTTCTGTCAAGCAACAAAAGGTATGTTCTACTATTTTGATATTACTTATGAGTATCTCGGTAAAGTTTGCTATACTCTGTGAATTATGTTTTTGCCGAATTGTTGTGAGGTAACTTAGTTATGATGATTACATGCGTATATGATGATTATATGTTATGTTTAAACCAAAATTGCTTGTTAATTTCGGATATCAGTAGACATTTTTTACAGTATATGTATTTTTCCATATGTTCATGAATAGTATCAATTTTAGTGGCCAATTCATATGAGAAATAGTTTTGTATATGGTAGTTCATTGAGATACGAACGTAACGTAGTTTGAATGGAGTAATTTGGTCAAGTAATGAAAACACATTGATGATTTCTAGAATGAATATCAAAAATGGAGTTTTATATGAAAAACATGAATTTTGAGAAATTAAAATAGCTTTAGTTGGTGTTAAATTGTTCCAATTGGTTGTAAATGTGAGCAATCATGTTTATGATTGTGGTATATTTATTTTACGTGTTAATTTCACCGATTAGTGGGTTAAATTTGTGTTTGATGGGCTAAAGTCAAATTTCTTGGTCATTAGCCTCTCTGTTCTCTGTCTGAACAATTTGCCAGAATGCACCTAAAGTTAAAGCAAAAATCAAAAAGCAGCTTCTACCGGTCCCAAGCCTTTGTATAATAAATTGCTACCATACCTACTGGTTTGAGATTATGGCTTCTGTTGTTACTGCATTCTTGGGATAGCATCATAGTATGGCCTGAAATTATATTAGCATGTTAAATGAGTAATATTAAGGATAACATAACATAGTGAATTGGGGTTAGTAAATTCAAAGTTGCAAAAATGTTTAGTAAGTCGAGAACGTGTTATGTTGCAAGTTAGTTAGACAATGAACGTTAGTTAAGTGTTGCGAAGTAGAACACTTAGAGATTCTGAAATGTAAATGGTAATGATCATGTTATGATATGTTGGCATATCTAATAGGTATTGTGGTTCTAAAATTACGTGTAGGTGATCGTGAGTTTAATTTTATAGCTTACGCTCAAGACAAGTTTTCTAACTCTATATTTACATTGAGCAAGTTTCTAAACTTCTCTTTTTACATTGAGCAAGCCTTTTATCCTTACATTTATGTTGAACTAGTTCTTACTTTAAAATTTCGTTAAACGAACTATTGTATTCTTAATCATGATTTGAACAATCTAGTTATGACATTATTTTATTCCAACAAGCTTGAAGTCCAATACTTATTGATGCATTCTAACTTGTTTATTGTTAGACAAGTTTCATTATTGTTATTCGGATATTATGAATGCAGCTTTCTTGAATTCTAATTTCAAATGTTGAATTATAGTTCATTTACTTGACACAAGTTATTTTCATAATAAGTAAGCTTTATTTTCAGCTTGCTATTACTTAATGTTTATTCAATAATTTATAGTCCTAGCTTAATTTTATTCAAGCAAGGTTTATTATTGTCATTCAATACTTATGCTTTGTAGTTGTTTCTAAGCATGAGATCAAGTATAGTCAGTTCGCTTACACTTATTCATTGTTTCATATTATGTTATTATTGATCAACTGTTGTATTATCAAACACTATTGATTCAACTAGTCCACTAATTGATGTTCGTTGAACTTCAAATTACCATTGATAGCTTATCCAAATCAAACCTTCTTTAGTGCGGACTTGTACTCTAAATACTGAGATGAACAACCCTATTATTATTAGGGGATAACTTACGCGTAGCGTTAAATATTTGTGCACAATACATGGTATGAAGGGCTGATCCCCCTAAGTACGAGGAGTCCTTATAGTCTTATGACTGTTAAAGTTGGGGTTGAAAGATTACTCGCAACTGTGGACATGGTTCATGGTCTTATGACCCTCAATTATGTTTATTCCATATTTTGGATTCCAGTTTCTGATTATCATTGTTAGAGTACTATTCAGTTTTGATGAGCCTTCGTTGGCAGTTATTATTGTTATTCTCATGTTGATTCATTGTTATATCCAGTGAGCAATTGTTTTGCTCACTCTTGCATATTTATAAACTCATTGCAGCTAAAGAGGAGAAGGTAGATGAACCTTCGACTAGCAAAGGAAAGGGAAAAATGTACAAGTGATGAAGACTTGTAATTTTGATTATGATTATGATGTTAGACTTTTATTATGATGATCTTAGATTTTATTTTAAATGATGTAATGTTATAATTTTAATTCCGCATTTGAATGACGTTTAAAGATTAGATAACCTGGGATGTTTTTTAACTTAATGATGTAACCCTATTTAAGGGGAGGTTTATGATTCAAATATTGTTTTATTTGGGTAGATAGTATGAATGTTTGAATAGTGAGCAACAAATCTTGTGGGAATGAAGTACCTAGATTTGGGGGTGTCATAGGTTGGTATCAGAGCCTTAGGTTATGAACCTTAGGCGGGGGAAAAGCCTTAGGAAGTAACCTTTGAAAAGATAGTGATGATAAACTCTTATCGAGTTTTAGGAAAAAGAAAGTAATAAAATACTTATGTGCTTATGTGATAGTAATATTTGTGCTCGTGAGTGTCGAGTAGTAATGATTAGTAATTAAAACTTAATCTTTGGTTGACAGGATGGCTAATGTAGGAGGATTCAGTCAGGCTAGAGAGGAGGAGCCTCGAGATATTCAGGTGATTTGGGAACAACTACTGCCACGGGAAACAGTTCCGTCGGTCACAGTAGTTGAGCAGGAGAGAGTCCCTGATGAAGATGATGAGATAGAGATGGACGAGGAGGATCCCGTGGAGCTACCACAGTCGGATGAGGAGGACGAGGAGGAAGAGCTTCCACTTAACTTGATAGCTGCCCGTATGTACGACGAGGTGTATGATCGCAATGTGGGACTTCAAGATATTGTCGAGGAGTTACAAGAGATAGTAGCTGAACAACAAACCTCGATGGCACAGAAAGGCGATGAGATCTAGGATCGAGAAGAACGACTGAACAACGTTGAAGAGAAGCTAGTCCACACTGAAGGAGAGAATGAAGCGAATGATGGAGAAGATTGCGAGCGGAGAATAAGTCAAAGAAGAATCTACAAAAAGGGCAAGAGCCAAGATGCGCTGCATGAAGCTTATCAACGAGCCAGAATAGCAGAGAGTGATGCACAAGCCAAGAGGAGGAAGATGGAAGAAATGAGCAACGTATTCAACACCGTGGTCAATCGAGTTCAAGATCGAGTCATGAGTTATCCGATTCGGCCGAGATGCTACCATCATACGTATTGGATTGCCAACAATATTCAATTATGGAAGAAAGAAATCGTAAGGCTACGCAATGATCTTAGTAGGACATTGTAGAGATTGTAATTGATAGGTGATTTTAAAATAAATGAAATGTAAATCCTGTATGATAACCAATGGGATAGATGATGATGATGTTATCCTGCAACTGTTATAGTTCAGGAAAGTAATGTAAATAGCAGTGATGCTATTGTTTTGATGTTTTTATGATGAATGAATAAAAGTTATTGTTTTATTCAAAGTGTTAAGTGTTACGTGATAAACTGTTATGATGTGCGACTTAAGTATATAATATTTAAGAGATTGAATAGAATCTGATGGATGTATTTTAACAAAAAATGGCTTCAAGACGTCAACCACCACGACGAAGAACCGTTGAGGAAAACAACAACAACAATATGGAAGGAAACCCGGTTCAGCAGCTAGTTACATTACTGATGGGTGCTTTGCAGAATCAACCTCAAAACTAAGGTACTACGTTTAAGAACTTTAAGGCGGTCGGACCACCTGAATTCCGTGGGTCCATGAATCCAGTTGAAGCACAGACCTGGATCATGGAAATTGAGAATGTTTTTGATGTTGCTAGGGTTGAGGATAATCAGAAGACTGCTTTTGCAACATTTATTTTGAAAGCGGAGGCTAGCTATTGGTGGCAGGCCAACAAAACTCGGGAAGGGCCAGGAGTGATGACCTGGGATAGGTTTAAGGAGCTATTTTTCGAGACTTATTTCCCAGAGAGTTCGAAGAGTCAGCTAGAGGTTCAGTTTTTGGAATTGAAGCAGGGAACAATGTCGGTATCTGAGTATGCCGCAAGGTTCAACGAGTAGGCGAGGTTTGCGCCAAATCAAGTCAGGACAGACAAGCGCAAGGTGAAGAGGTTCGAACAGGGACTGAAACCCTAGTTGTACAGTAGGGTTTCCCTATTCCAGTTGAAGACGTTTGCGGTAGTGATGGAGAAGGCGATTCTCACTGAAAGTGCAGGTGAGGCAGTAACAAAACATAATCAAGAGCAAAGGAAGAAGAAAAGTGAAGGTGAAACTAAGAATGGTGGTGGTGGTAATGGCGGAAATGGCAACAACAACCTGAAGAGGAAGTGGAATGCGAATAGGGGAGCTGGAAATCAGCAAAGAAACCAGAAAAATAAGAAGTTCGAAGCATGTGCTACGTGCGGAAAGTTTCATAAGGGAGTGTGTTTGCTGGGGAAACGAGTATGCTTCAATTGTGGCCAGGAGGGTCACATCGCCCCAAATTGCACTCAAGCTAAGAAGAATGTGTGCTTCACGTGCGGATCCAAGGATCACTTTTCTCGTGAATGCCCTAAGAAGAGATCTGGTGAGACAAATGGGAGCAAAGGAAATACTAGTGGAGGAGCATTGGCTATTGCTGGGCCAACATCAACAAATAAGCCCACAGCTAGAACCTTCAACATGACGGTGTAGGATGCGGTGCCATCAAAAGATATCGTGTCAGGTATTATCCCAATCAATGATATAGATGCATATGTATTATTCAATTCGGGTGCTACTTTCTCGTTTATATCTGATGAATTTGCTAAGAAGATAGAAATACCTTGTGAAGAGTTGAAATTGCCTTTAAACATAGAAATTGCGATAGGGAAGTGATTCATGTTAGGTTCATATACAAGAACTGTAGGGTGATCATTAAGGGAAATGTTATGAAAGTAGATTTAATTCCGATAAAACTTGAAGAGTTCGATGTTATTTTGGGAATGGATTGGCTATTCAATTATGGAGCGATAATTGACTGCCAAAAGAAGTGTGTAAACCTTTTAACTCCGTCAAAGGTAGTTTTTCATGGTAGCAAATCGCCTAGACAAATGAAATGTCTGACGATGATGCAGGCCAGGAAGTTGTTAAGTAAAGGTTGTGTAGGGTACTTAGCCTACATAGTTGATACTCAAAAAGAGAAGGGTATGAAATTGGAGGAAATATTAGTGGTTAGGGAGTTCGTGGACGTGTTTTCGGAAGATTTGCCAGGACTTCCACCTGATAGAGAAATCGAGTTCGTGATCGAATTAGCGCCAGGAACCGCTCCTATATCGAAGGCCCCGTGCAGAATGGCTCTGGTAGAGATAAAGGAATTAATGGTGCAGCTGCAAGAACTATTAGACAAGAAGTATATTCAACTGAGTGTGTCACCGTGGGGAGCACCGGTGTTATTTGTGAAGAAGAAGGATGGGTCGATGCGTCTTTGCATTGACTATAGGGAATTGAACAAAGTCACTATTAAGAACAAATATTCGTTGCCGAGAATAGATGACTTGTTTGATTAATTGAAGGGTGCTAGATATTTCTCGAAAATAGATTTGAGAAGTGGGTATCATCAATTGAAAGTGAGGAAGGAAGATGTACCGAAGACGACATTCCGAACTAGGTATGGACATTACGAATTTTTAGTGATGTCATTTGGTTTGACAAACGCCCCTGCAGCGTTCATGGATTTGATGAACAAGGTGTTTAAACCATTTTTGGACAAATTTGTGGTGGTGTTCATCGACAATATTCTGGTGTACTCTAAAACTTAAGAGGATCACGTGGAACACTTACGTCTGACGCTGGAGATGCTAAGAAAGGAAAAGTTGTATGCGAAATTCTCTAAATGTGAATTTTGGCTGGAACGTGTACAATTTCTTGGGCATGTAATTGATAAGGATGGGATTTCTGTAGATCCATCAAAAGTTGAAGTTGTGATAAATTGGGAACAACCAAGAACACCTTCGGAGGTAAGGAGTTTCTTGGGGTTGGCAGGATACTATAGACGGTTTATTCAAGATTTTTCTAAGATACTCGTTGACAAATTTGACAAGAAAATCTATAAAATTTGTTTGGACGGAAAAGTGTGAGGAAAGTTTTCAAGAACTGAAGAAAAAGTTAAGTGTGGCACCTGTGTTGTCGTTATCGGATAATACAGGAAACTTTGTGGTGTATAGTGATGCTTCATACAAAGGATTGGGTTATGTCCTTCTGCAAAACGGCAAGGTTATTGTGTATGTATCAAGGCAACTGAAAGACTACGAAAAGGGTATCTGACTCATGATTTAGAGTTGGCGGCGGTTATGTTAGCATTGAAGATATGGACACACTATCTCTATAGAGAGAAATGTGAGATCTACACAGACCATAAAAGTCTGAAGTATATATTCACACAGAAAGACCTGAACATGCGTCAAAGGAGATGGATGGAACTGATAAAAGATTATGATTGTGAGATCTTTTATCATCCGGGTAAAGCTAATGTGGTTGCAGATGCCTTGAGTAGGAAAGGCAGAGAAAAGTTATTGATGTTAACTGATAAGGAGGAGCTCATTTCTGAAATGGCAAGACTAGAGTTGGAAATCAAATTTCCAGAAGAATCCGATGAAAAATTATTCCAGATAGAAGCTAGTCCAACTTTGGTGGACAAAGTGAAGAATGCTCAGCTACAGGATGAGGAATGCAAGAAAATAAAAGAAAATGTGGTCGAGGGTAAAGAAGTGAAGTACCAAGTTGATACTGTGGGAATACTAAGATTCAAGGGATGAATTTGGGTTCCATTCAAGATATTAAAGAAGAAATATTGACAGAAGCATATAGCTCAAGATATTCAGTTCATCCGAGAAGTACGAAAATGTATCAAGATTTGAGGCATCATTTTTGGTGGCCGAACATGAAAAGAGATGTTTCAGAATGCGTTGCAAAGTGCTTGACATGTCAGAAAGTGAAGGCCGAGCATCAACGACCAAGCGGATTAATTCAATAGTTGGAAATACTGGAATGGAAGTGGGAGCATATCACAATGGATTTTGTGGTAGGTCTTCCAATGACTCAGAAAGGATACGATGCGATATGGGTGATAGTGGACAGATTAACAAAATCTGCACACTTTTTGCCAATAAAGATTATATTTAATCTTGATCAGCAGGCGAAATTATACGTTAAGGAGATCATTTCAAGACATGGAGTTCCAGTATCAATTGTATCAGACAGAGATCCGAGGTTCACATCAAATTTTTGGAGGAGACTACAAGAATGCATGGGAACGCAATTGAAGATGAGCACAGCGTATCATCCATAAACTGATGGGCAAAGCGAAAGAACGATCCAGATGCTTGAAGATATGCTCAGAGCGTGCATCATGGATTTCAAAGGATATTAGGATGATCATCTACCGTTGGTGGAATTTTCATATAACAACAGTTACCACGCAAGCATTGGTATGCCGCTATACGAGGCATTATACGGCAGAAAGTGCAGAACCCCACTATGCTAGGATGAAGTTGGAGAACGTCAACTGTTAGGCCCAGAACTGGTTCAGCAGACCGCTGAAGTAGTCAAACTCATTAGAGCAAGATTGGTAGCTGCTCAAGATCGACGTAAAAAAGTATCTTTCATCAACACGTACAAAGTCATGAATTTAAAGCGGGAAGTTTCGTGTTCTGAAAGTCTCTCCTTGGAAGGAAGATTCATTTCAAGAAGAAAGGCAAGCTCAAATTTCGAGGTTTATTGGACCTTTCGAAATTCTACGCAGAGTGGGAGAGGTGACTTATGAGGTAGCTTTACCTCCAGAATTAGAGCATGTGCATAATGTTTTTCATGTTTCGGTGTTGCGACCGTATAAACCCAATTACAAGCATGTGATCGAATATGAACCGTTGCAGTTCAGTAAAGATTTGTCTTACGAAGAGATTCCTGTCCAGATAGTCGATAGGAAAGAACTAGTGCTCAGGAATAAAGTGATACCTTCTGTGAAGGTGATATGGAGGAACCACAACGTCGAAGAGGCTACGTGGGAACTCGAAGCTGATATGATGAAAAATTACCCTGAGTTATTTGTTTAGTTTGTGTCTTCGATTTTGGAGACAGAATCTTTGTAACTAGGGGAGAATGTGACGATTTGATTGTTTGAATTGCGATTCTGGGGACAGAATCCTTGTAAGGAGGGAAGGATGTAACGATCCAAAATTTCAAAGTGTAATTTAAATATTTATTGAGTTATATAAATATTATTTGAGGTGTTTATTGTTAAATAAATATTTTATTGATGTGATGGTTAATGAATCTAAATGATTAGAGAAATTTTTAAATTAAATTAATTTATAATTTAGAGGTTTGTATTATAGCATGAGGTGTTATGTGGTTGTGTTGATTTAATAATTTAGATGGTGTTAAATTATTAAATAATGTTATAATGAAAATTATAAATTGGTGATATTTGTTAAATGGCTATATTTAATTAAAATATAGTGTGTGATTAATTTAATGGGTTAATGTTGGATATGAAAATAATATGTGATTATAGTTTATAAACTAAAGTGTTTATTAAAATAAATTAAAAAGGGTTTAAATTAGTTTTTGTCAAACAAGGCTTAAGTATTTTAACTCTTTAATTTTAAATAATTTGCCAAACAAGCTTTAGGCTTTTGAATTTCCAGTTTTGAAATTTAATAAAATACATAGAATAATAAATATAATATATTTATAATTTGAGCGTTTGATTTGTAACTGCCATTTTATTAAGTTGGCGTATTAAGGTCTGTCAGTTTTATTTGTGCGCGTTGTTTATCAGTTGGTTTACGCATTCTATTTGCTAACCTAGAGTTAAGAGAATTGAGAGTTGAGAAAATTAAGTACTTGAGAGAGAATTGGAGAGGAGTTTAGGAATTTTCACGTCAATTCCAATGTGCTTAACAAGAATTTATGTCAAGCAACAAAAGGTATGTTCTACTATTTTGATATTACTTATGAGTATCTCGGTAAAGTTTGCTATACTCTGTGAATTATGTTTTTGCCGAATTGTTGTGAGGTAACTTAGTTATGATGATTACATGCGTATATGATGATTATATGTTATGTTTAAACCAAAATTGCACGTTAATTTCGGATATCAGTAGACATTTTTGACAGTATATGTATTTTTCCATATGTTCATGAAAAGTCTCAATTTTAGTGGCAATTCGTATGAGAAATAGTTTTGTATATGGTAGTTCATTGAGATACGAATGTAACGTAGTTTGAATTGAGTAATTTGGTCAAGTAATGAAATCACAGTGATGATTTCTAGAATGAATATCAAAAATGGAGTTTTATATGAAAAACATGAATTTTGAGAAATTAAAATAGCTTTAGTTGGTGTTAAATTGTTCCAATTGGTTGCAAAAAACGGATAAAGGAAGTCACCAGATAAAGGCTCAAGGCTCTTAACTTATGGCTTGATGTGACAATGATTGACTTTAGTAGTTTGGTTGCTTTTATTCGCATAACAGGTTGGTTAGGAATATGAAAGCTAATAACCTTACGAAAATAATCAATTTTAGCATGAAGAATAGTTAACCAGTCGATTCCTAAAATCACATCAAAGGCAAGTATTTTCAAAGAGATAAGATCGACAGGTAACGTGAAAGTGTCGATTTGAATCAATAAGATTTATAAATAGTGGAGGTAACGAAGGTTTCTCCTAACAGAGTTTCAATAGATAAGTTAAAGTCTAATTTCTCAAGAGTCAAATTAAAACGTTGAGCGCAAGTAGGAGAAATAAAAGAATATGTAGAACCGGTATCAAATAAGGTATAGACTTCACAAGAGTTTATGATTAGCTTACCCGTGATAACTTCGTTCGGGTTCCTCAACAACCTCTCTCACTTATACTACCGGCTTTGACTTGTCTGGGACATCCTTTGGCATCACTATCCCAGCTGGACTTGACTTCACTACACGACAAAATTGAGCTAGGTGACCTTCTCTTCCACAATTGAAACACGCTTTGGGTTGTTGCGTACAGTTTGGACGGATGTGTCCCTCCTGTCCATATTTGAAACATACGACCGGTGGTCGTTCTTCTTCCTTAACAACGGGTGCTAGTGATGTTGTCTTTCCATCATTATTCAACCTTTTTTTCTTAAAATTTCCACTTCTATTATCTTGGCCATGATTACCACCGAAGTGGTTACCATTCTTGGCATGATAATTTCTCCCACGATGGTTATCATTGTTTCGATGGCCATTGCCACCGGTATGATTATTATCGTGTTGTTGGTTGTTGCCTTTTGGTTGTACTGACTCATTATCGCGCTCCAATAACTGAGCCCTATTCACAACATCTAAATATAAACAAAGTTTGTGAGAAATGAGGTATTGACGTATATCGGGTTTCAAACCTCGCAGAAACATTCGCGTCATTCGCTCCTCATTATCAACCAAATGGGATGCAAATCAGGACAACTCCGCAAATTTAACCTCATACTGCGATACGGTCATATTGTTTTGCTCCAGCTTGATCAATTCCACCTCCTTCATGTGACGAATACTTTGGGTAAAGTACTTGTCATTGAACAATTCTTAAAACTTCTCCCAAGACATCTTGAGTGCGTCAGGCTGGGTACGTTTTACAGATTCCCACCAATGATCTGCTTTTTCACGCAACATAAAGGTGGCGAATGTAACCTTTTGTTCCTCTGAGCAATCCAAGACATCAAATATCTTGGTGATCTGCTTTATCCACGTCTTTGCCTTAAGTGGTTCTGGCTTTCCCAAAAACTCCGGTGGTCCCAGCTCCTTGAACTGCTTAGCGGTGACCAACCGTGGGTTGTATAGACACTCAAAATTTTCTGCACTCCTATTACTAACATTGCAGGAGGGTAGATTTGTCTTTGGAGATAACCACGAAAGACGACTTACATCCATTTCGAATACTACCGAAAAAGTTCGGTTCAACCCTAACAAAAACCGGAACATCATCTCAAACCCTAACACACAATCGAATGTCATTTCCAATCTCAGAGATAACCCCGAGATATACATATCAAAAGACTGGCAACAACACCGGAGAGAGATTCTTCTATCTCTACGATAACATCTGACGCCGCCCAAATCCCCAGAGACAACACTAGGAGTAGCAACCCCATCCTTGGTGATAGCCCCAAGAGATGCCATTGCAGTTCCGGTGATAACCCCAGAAATGCTTGTTTCAAACATATGCAATCAGCTTCAACCCCAGACATCCTGTCGAGGCACACACACCTTAGACCCGGAGTTGACAACGGGCAGATAGGAACATCCATAGATGACAGTGAGACATACAAACAAGCAGCAATCCAATCTCAGATATAACCCTGAGCAACGTCTGCTTTCCGCTTAAACCGGCAATAACCCCAGTGAGGAGTCAGAACGTCATCTTACCATCTCAACAAGATGATATCACGACATACCAACAAGTAGTCCAATCTCAGCTATAACCCTGAGCAACGTCTACTTTCCGCTTAAACCGGAGATAACCCTAGTGAGGAGTCAAACAGCATCTTGTTCTTTCAACACCTGCGCGTCGTCTCAACACTTCATACATACATACATCCATCAATGTCCCACAAGAGCTGAGGATTGACAATCCCGAGTGACTATTACGCGTGGCAGTACTTTGGATAGAATTTGAAGCTTGAAGACCATGGGCATAGACCCCTCTTCCTGACATCGTACAACCTCTAATCCATGTCATTGTGTAACTCTCGACACAAGCGGTCCGAAGAAGGTCAGATATACCTCGTTCGGATGCTCGAATTGAAGTTCGCAAGTTCGAAGCGGACACTATAGTGCATGAGTGCACGTCTTCACGAGATAATGACAGACCTGTGAGGCTCGGATGCACCACGACCACCAAGTAGCAGTACAACTGTGGTCGCCAGCAGTGTACTGTGGCCCATCCGCTCTATATATATAAGCCTTGGGGTTGACCATTTGAGAGAGAGAAAAAAGAAAAGACGAGGAAGCCCTGCCCATTTTACTGCATACACATCTTTTGAGTGTTTCCTCACTTCTAAACACTAGTTAGCTCATATATAGCTATCTTTTATCCAAATGGAGCCGAGAGTGTTTATCCATTTAAAGTCATAGAAGTCTACTTTGGCAAATTTCAATGTAAGCTTTCTTATATTCTATAAAGCCTTCTTCACATATTAAAGACACACCGCTTTGTTGTACGCTGAGAGTCGTGTGTGTGTGTGTTTGCGGACTTGATTTCTATCTGGTGGTTTTCATTTCATCTATATATATATACTTATATATATGTATATATTTCATATATGGACTAATATTATCGAGTTATGCCTCGATTGAGCCTGAACTTTGTCTCGAGCGTTTAATTGCTTTTATATATATATATATACTTATATATAAAGCGTGGTCGATCATTCGATGAGCCCGGATTTTATATCCTATATGCGTTTAATTGCTTTTATATATATATATACTTATATATATAATTGTTGTCGAACATATCCGATGAGCCCGGATTCACATCTCAAAGTGCGTTCTTGCTTTTATATATATATTTGTACATATATATATATATATATATATATATATATATATATATTTACATTCTGCCCTTGACCGGAGTTTACTTACGTGGCCTTTTACAACTTTATTTACATTTAAATCACCGCCTCGAGTTTACTTACGTGGCGATTGACCGCTTTTACTGACTTTATTTATATTTCGTCCCACACAGAGTTTACTTAAGTGGTGGTTGATCATGTTCATATATATATATTTACCGCTTTTATATATTTACATTTCGATCCCCATGGAGTTGCTTCGTGGTGGTTGATCATCATACTCATATATATATTTGCAGCTTTTATATATATAACTGCTTACTGCTTTCCATACAAATTGCAGTATCATGTGAGCCTAGGAATCATGTGATCATAGGTTCAGTTTCCTGAATCTAGATTCGGTTCCCATGATGGACATTTTTAGCTGTAAGCAGCCTGTACATTATTTTATAGTGTCTGAATTTCCTTGGATGGCTGGCATGCCCATGAGGAGTTCGGAACTGCTGTATATTATTTTCTCAAGAATGCTTCGCATCTCAAAAATAAAAGCAAACAAGCCGAACATTTAATAATAAAATGGAAGTATGAAAAGGTCTCAATTCCTATTGAGTACAGGGTTTGAAAAAAAACCTCTTTTACAAAATGTCATTGTTACATCTTGGTTAAAACTGAATCTTTCTATAAAATTCAAACCTTGTGTATATAGGTGCGAACGAGGCCTCGCACTACTTTCAAATAACTGTACATTGATCCACACACACACACACACATTCATATAACAATTTCTTTGAAAAGTGGTGGTCACCGTGGTAACACGGATGTCGGGGGGTGCCTAACACCTTCCCTCCGCATAATCAAGCCCCGGACCCAAAATGAATCTCGGTTTCACAGACCGCTTAGCGTTGTCAAACACCGGGTCAATGTGCAAACCTTTTATTGCGTTAGTGCACCCAATTAAATACACCAACTGGCGACTCTTAAAGTCAAATCGTCGACATTATACATGTCGGACCTTTTTCACTTGTTTTTTCAAATAAATCTCACATTAACATGAGAACACCAAAGAACAAGTAACGAAAAAGGGACACTCAAAATCCCGACGTCGACAGGTGGCGACTCAGCTAGGGACTCCAGTAAGTGGGCTTAAGCCGCTATTTCAATCTCTTCAAAATTGTTATATGCTTGTGTGTGAATGTTGCATTTACATTTATGATGAATGTGTACGAATGCATCTAAATTACTGCACTGCTAAATATCTATCTGTGATATTAGTGCTTCGCACATGTCATCATTTTGCATAAACGGTGAGACACGTTGTATTTGAATGTATGTTGTGTGGTCCCTCCACCAGGAGGCTATCCTATTGGTGTTTGATTATTGGACTCGTTGGAAGAATAATTCCCCGGGGCTCAGGAAAGGAACCACCCAGATTCGCTCCAGTTGAATGACCGGATTAACTTCCCGTCAAGTAGATTGCGATGATCTGGGAACCTTCATGCCAAAAAGCCGCGAGAGAAACCCTAGGATAGGTCAGCCTCTGATAAACCAAACGCGGAGGGAAGTCTCTTCATACTTTCCATTTTAAATTGCCTGTAAAAACATTTACTTGTAATTTTATTCCATGTTCATCCATATGTAATGGAAAATATGAAGAATATCTGTGCATGCATGACATGTTATCAATTAACAACCGATTTTGCAGGACAAAATTCCTAAAACGGACATGTTATGATAACATTTATCTTACCCTAAGACTAAACTACGTAAGTCTTTTGTAGGGAAGCAATTGGGCACATATCTGCTCAAAAGTCCAAAAGGCCACCGAACTCTGACCCAATCATGTCTTCTTCTTCACCGGTCTAATCTTTGTTTCAGAGAAGAATTTTACGAATTGATTAAACAAATCACAAACTTGGCTTTTCTAATAAAGAATTACACCAGTCTACTCAGGGTACGAAGATACCTACACATACAGAATCCTATACACAAGGAGGAGTTCAAGGTCTGGAAAAAACAATTCCAAAACATCAGTTGGATACAACCAACAAAGACCCTGAAAACACCCATCTCAAAGGAGATCCAGACACTGGTGATATCAGGAAGAAGGTCCTCCAAATGGAGGAAACTATCCGAGTTCTCAAAGGGATTGGAACACATGGCAGTGTTTCATATACAGAACTTTGCATATTCCCTGGTGTTCAATATCCAGAGAAATTCAAGACCCCTGATTTTGAGAAATATGACGGATTAGGGGATCCTTATACACATTTAAAGGTGTTCATTGGAGAACTTGGGTCTTACGCAGAAAATGAAAAGCTCCGAATGAAGCTGTTTCAAAAAAGTCTAACTGGAGAAGCCCATTTATGGTATACCAGATTAGACAACTCTAAGATCCATAGCTGGGAAGAGCTGGCTCACGCCTTCCTCACTCAATACAGTTTTCAATCTCAGATGGCTCTGGCCGGTTGCATTACCAAGGTCAAGAAACAGTCTAATGAGTCATTTAGAGAGTATGCTCAAAGGTGGAGGCGCCTTGCTGCTCAAGTTATTTCTTCCATGACAGAATCAGAAACGGTCATGACTTTCATAGATGTATAGAAAGCTTCTTTCTATGAAAGAGTTCTAGCTGGTATTGGAAAACCATTCTCTGAAATGATTAAACACGGCGAGATGGCTGAGATGGGATTGAAGTCCGGTAAAATTCAAGACCTAACTGCTCTTAAAGCTGTTGCTGAGCACATCCAGTCCGGATCTTATGGAAACAACCCCTGAAGGGTCCATAAAAAGAAAGAGGAGGATGTTTCCTTGATACTACAAGGACAAAAAGGCAATCCAAGCATGCCTATGCAGAGGAGAAATTACTCCCCTTTTCAAACACAATCTTCAAACCCTTCATTTCCTAAAAGTGGAGAAGTAAAGCGACCTCGAACGTTCACACCCTTAGGGGACTCGCTCGAGAATATTCTTGCTCTTCTGACTGCTCAGAAGAAAATTACATATCTTCTTCCACCAGCCAACCCTAATGGGAGGGGTTTTAATGCTACTTGGAAGTGTGCTTATCATGCCGGGGCACCTGTACATGATACTCAAGATTGTTGGGCCTTGAACATAAGATTCAAGATCTAATAGACAACGGTGAGATCGTGGTCACTAAACCAGATCAACCTCATGTGCAAGATAACCCTCTTCCTCAACACAAAGAAGAAGAGGTTAACATGATCAGTTGGAGCACTGTACAAGGTTCCAATTCTAACGGCGAATTATCCCAACCCATTAAAGACGGTGTTGACAAATGGGATTATTCAAAGTTCCAGTTTACCATGGAACGAAAGATGAAAGCTCTTTCCAAAAAAATTGAACAATTGGCAGAATTGGTGACCCACTAGCATCAAGCACACGCCAATTAATCAGGCAGGAGCATGCCTATCTTCTTCCTTTTGTTATGAATGCCTCCTCACCACCTTCAGAAAGCGAAGCTATGGAGGATAAGGTTGTGAAGCAAGCAAATGCTAAAGCCCGTCGGGATTTTGCCAATCAGAGGGAATTCACCTATTTGGGCCAATCTATGGAGGAGATACTACAGATGTTGATCAACGAAGGAAGAATTACCTTCCTTTTCCCTCCCATCAATCCCCGCTCAGGGCGGTTCAATCCTGATGAAATGTGTCAATATCATTCACATTCTCGCGGTCACAGCACAGAAGAATGCTGGGCACTCCGCCATCTTATTTAAAATCTTATTGATAGCGGTGTCCAGCAAATAGCAGATGATTACACTGTACAACTCAAGGGTGGGAATGCATGTCCTGCCAAATGGAAGGGATCAGTAGCAGTTATATCTGAAGTGGATGATGAGATTATCAAAGTATTTCTCATACAACCAATTCAACTCAAAGGAGCTAACAATCCTTTGAAAGTGGCCACATCAGAGCCAATTTCTTTATCTTTCAGACCACAATATCATGTTGTCAGCTTACACAATGTTCCATGGAATTATGGGAACGCTGAAGGATCCAAGTCTCATACTACTGCTACAGTGTCGAAGGAAAATCCACTGTATCTTCCTCAACGGATTATTAAACCTACTTGCGAAGCAAAGGGGAAATTGCCCATGGAAAAGATTGAAAAATTCCTCCTCACTATGGGCCACAATGAAGCCAAAGTGGTTTTAAGCTTGCTAGAAGCTCCACACCAGATTTTAATACTGGACTTAGTTTTCTCTTCCGAGGATCATCGAAAGATCTTGCTAAAGGTTTTAGAAGAAGCCTATTTGCCAAAATCAGTGGATGTGGAAAAATTTTAATATTTGGTTGATCACATTTTCAACAACAATGTGATATCCTTCATTGATGACGACATACCTCCCGAAGGGACCGGTCATCGCAAGCCTTTCCATATTGCAGTTTTGTCTTCCCGGTACATGCTAGCAGGAGTATTGATAGATGGAGGCTCATCTCTAAATATCTATCCTTATACTACCTTGGTAAAGATGAATATCAATCTTAAGCGGATCCAAAGCAGTCATACGGCCATTAGAGCTTTTGATGGATCCCGGTGAAATTTTGTTGGAAAGATTGAATTGCCAATTGAGATTGATCCTAATACATTCAATGTATCCTTCCATGTCCTCAAGATCGACTCAGGATACAACCTGCTATTGGGGAGACCATGGATACACATGGGTGGAGTTGTTCCCTCCACGCTACATCAACAACTCAAATACATTATCAACAACAGTCTAGTCACTATCAACGCTGAGCCGGATTGTCCTGAACAAGGAACTCTACCAATTATCAGCTTCAATTTAGAAGTTGAACCGACCAGTTTTCATACTTTGGAAGTGGTAACATGCAATACCATTCTATTGCAGCGCCACTTCCCGTACCCAAGACTTCTATCGAAGTTATGTCGGCCACTCAAGAAATGATGTTATTGGGTCATCAACCTGGATAAGGGCTAGGTAAAGATAAGCAGGGTATTAAGCACCCTATTCAAATGTCCAGTCAAATTGGAACAGCTGGACTAAGCTATTCTGCCAGTTCCAGTTACAGGAATCCTCATAAGCACAAGCAGGTTCCTCAAGCTTCCACCGCACGGCGATTTTCTATACCTTTACCTCATGAGTTAATACAATCTCTAGTAAAGGTTCCAGCCCATGTTATGGCTATGTTGTTTCCAAAACCAGTGCCAATCAAAGCAAAAGAGGTGCTGATTCCTGATCCCGAAGTGGAAGAAAAGGAACAGAAACGTAAACATGACCTTGCCTTGATGATGGCAGGCATTCGCGTCATTGTTCATAATGAACATACAAATAGATACACCCTAGACGATGATTGCCCAGATGTCATGGTTATCATTCGGGAAAAGGAGGACAATGATGATCCTTCCATCACTGCAGTCCATCAGGACTTTTCCCTCGACAATTGGAGCAGTACTCCATTCATTGGTCAACGAGGGTAAAATGGGCAGAAAATCCTTCTGCCCTATAGATAACTTTAATTGCTTGTTTTCCTTTACAGCACTAGCAATTATTTTATCAAGTACATGCTAACACTTTTGAATAATCGAACAGTTGTATATATTAAGTGAAAGCATCTTTTATTTCAGGACTCTGAATTTAGATGTGCATGTCCTTGCTGATGACATGCCTTCTCTCCACAAGGGCTATAACTTTGATGCAAAGTTGGACTCAGACTTGATGGACATCCAAGAGGACATTGAGACACCTCAGGAGATTAAGGAATGGGTCGCAGACAAACCCAAACCCAATCTTGATCAAACCACTCCTTTCAATCTCGGAACCTTAGACAACCCTTAGCTAATCCAGATTGGTTCAGACCTTACCACAAATCAACGGAATGACATGGTTTCACTATTAACCCAATTCCAGGATGTGTTTGCATGGTCTCATGAAGACATGGCGGGTTTGTCCACTGACATTGTTCTTCATCGCCTTCCCATCAAAGAAGGATTCAAGCCAGTTAGGCAAAAGCTCAGGAGATTCAAACCTGAATGGAGTTTAAAAGTCAAAGAGGAAATTGTGAAACAATTTCAAGTTGGCATCATCATGGTGTCTACATATCCGGAGTGGATATCCAACATTAATCCCGTGCCTAAACTAGGGGGAAAGGTGCAAGTTTGTGTGGATTACCGGGATTTGAACAAAGCTTGCCTTAAAGATAGCTTTCCCATGCCTTTTATCCACATTCTTATTGACAATACTGCTCAATACAGCATGTACTCATTTATTGATTGCTTTGCAGGGTACCATCAAATTATGGTCGCTGAGGAAGATCGTGAGAAAACTGTTTTCATCACGCCTTGGGCAACCTTTTGCTACAGACGGTTGTCATTTGGCCTCATCAACTCCGGGGCAACCTATCAACGAGCTATGATGGCTCTTTTCCATGATTTAATGCACAAAGAGATAGATATCTACGTGGATGACATCATTGTCAAATCCCAGAAGGAGGATGACCATTTAGACCATCTCAAAAAGCTTTTCAATAGGTTGCGTAAGTACAACTTGAAGTTGAATCCCGCCAAGTGCGCCTTTGGTGTTAAGTCAGGCAAGTTTCTAAGTTTCCTAGTCAGCCACAAAGGGATTGAACTGGATCCTACCAAAATCCAGGTCATCAAGGAAATGCCCATTCCTTAGACGGAGAAGGAAATATGGGGATTTTTGGGAAGAATCAACTTCATTAGAAGATTCATTTCTCAACTCACAGCAACCTGTGAGCCACTCTTCAAGCTGTTAAGGAAGAACTCCTCCATGAAATGGAATGATGAGTGTCAGAAAGCCTTCCTCACAATCAAAGAGTAACTGATTAACGCTCCTGTTTTGTTACCTCCTGTGGATGATGTTCCCTGTTCATGTACTGTCCATAAATGACAATGGCATGGGTCATGCATCTTTGAAGCGAAAAAAGACAATAGAGGCCAAGAGCGAAGCTATCTATTACCTCAAACAAAAGATTCAAACATCGGTGAACACAAGTACACTCGATTGAGAAAACTTGTTGTGCTTTTAGCATGGGCTTCCATGAGGTTACAAACATTACCTCCATGGAGAATGTATTTTGATGGAGTCATTAATTGAAGGCTCGAGCTGGAGCGCTTTTAATATCCCAGACGGGGAGCAAGATCGTCGCCATCAAATTGCGATTTATCGGCACCAACAACACACGGTGAGTATGAAGGGCAGTATCATGGGGCTAAAACTTGCTCGTTCAATGGGCATCAGGCGGTTAACTATCTTTAGGGATTCCGAATTGGTAATCAAGCAATCCACAGGAATCTATCAAACCAAAGAATTACATTTCTTTGCCTTACCATCCGCAAGTTCTCTGAGATGGCTTTGGAGTTCAAGAAATCTCCTTTCTACACATTCCTCACAATAGGAATGATTTTGCGAATGCATTAGCAACGTTGGCCTCCTTGGTTTACATACGACACAAGGAAAACATGCCAAGCATCACGTTTACTCTGCAAAAAGCCCCATTTTATGGGAATTACGTTGGAGAAGTATCGGATGAGCTACCTCCCATCCACAACCCTTGGTATCAATTCATCAAGGAGTATCTACGAGATGGATCTACACCTGCTAAGGTGAGCCTAACTGAGAAGAGGCGGATTCATCGACTTGCTATGAAATTCTACCTGAGAGGAGATGCACTCTACAAAAGATATGCAGGATTAGGTCTCCTCAGATGTCTAGACAAAGACCAAGCTCAGAGACTCATGGATGAGATCCATGGTGGAGTATGTGGCCCATACATGAGCGGCCCCTTACTTGTCAAGAAAATTCTCAGAACGAGACATTATTGGCTTATACTCAAAGCTGACTGTGATGATCACGTCAAGAGGTCCTATCAATGCCAGATTCATGGGAATGCTATCCACGCCCCCTCCAGGGGAACTCCATAATATGAGTTCGCCATGGCCCTTCTCAATGTGGGGAATGGACGTGATCGGGCCCATCGAGCCCAAAGCCAGTAATGGACATCGATTCATATTCACCATGATCGACTACTTCACAAAATGGGTAGAAGCAGCATCCTTCCCCGAGGTCACTAAAGAAGTTATCATTGCTTTCATCAGAAACAATGTCATCTGTCGATATGGACAACCAGAGGTCATTGTGTCAAACAATGCTAAGAACCTCAACAACAAAATGATGGAGGAGTTATACAGAAAATTCCACATCAAACATCTTAACTCCGTCATCAACCATCCAAAGATGAATGGTGTTGTTGAAGCGGTTAATAAAAACATCAAAAAGATCATGCAAAAAATGTTTGCCAATCATAAAGGATGGCCTGACCTCTTGCCTCTGACTTTATTAGCCTACAGAACTTCCATGCGAACTTCCACTGGGGCAACCCCCTACTCATTAGTCTATGGGATGGAAGCAGTGCTCCCCATAGAGGTGGAAATGGAATCCCTCAGAGTATTGATGGATGCTCAGTTAGATGAAGACCAATGGGTACAAGACAGGTATCACCAATTGTCTCTGATAGACGAAAGGCGTTCCGCGGCTATCTTCCATGGTCAGTTATATCAGCAAAGGATCGCACGATCCTACAATAGAAAAGTCCAACTACGGCAATTCAAACAATATGACTTGGTTTTGAAGAAGATCATTGACAACCAAGATCAATCCAAGGGAAAATTTGCTTCTAACTGGGAAGGCCCATTTGTTGTCAAGGAAATATTGACAGGAGGTGCTCTCAGATTGCAGGAAATGGATGGCAATGAAGTTCCACAGCTTATCAACTCGGACACCGTGAAACGGTACTATGTCTGAAGTTACCATCAAACAAACATCTTGGTTTTGATCATCAAATCACCAGTCATTCCGGTTTTGAACCCTTTTTTTGAATACTCTTCTGCCCCTAAGGGAAACATACACTTTAAGCCAGCAGCCTGGTTTTACCTCAATTCAAACTTTTCACAACCTCGGTTATCCTGAAGATGGGATTGAACCTTTCACACCTACAGTTTATCCTGAAGACGGGATTAAACTTTTCTATGCCTGCAGTTTGTCCTGAGGACGAGATCAAACTTTTTACACACTTGCAGTTTGTCCCCATTATGGGATCAAACTTTCTTCTCCCCACAAAGATAGCTTTCGCATATGGGATTCACACTTCTCTTAGCCTTGAATTCGTCCCGAGGGGCAAACTACGTCGACACGATATCCTCTTGATAGAGATGCGTGAGCAACCATATTCTATATGGCCCTTGGCCGCAATAAAGAAAAACAACAAAAGCATTTCTACCCTTTCTCTACAAAACAACAAAACAACAAAAATACTTCTACACCCATCTGCCTTCCACATTCAGCGTTAAACCTCCTACACTAGGTTTGAACTACGCAGACTTGATCTCCTCTTCAATAGAGAGTCGTGGCGACCATTCATGGTGCAGTCTAACCCCTACCAGAACAACATACTTGTCATACGGTACTGGGATTAATCTTCAATTTGCCCTATTTCATCGGTTTCAGATCAAAGGGATGGAATTACCCAACCTATTCTCACAAATAGAAGATTCGGTGACCATCTAAGCTGCGATCATGCCTCAAAGAGCAATACCAACCCATAAGAGATGGAATTAACTAGGCTTCTCACAAATAGAAGTACTGGCAACCATCTATGGTGCGATCAATCTTAGAGAGGAAGAAACCATCCTCCTCTCCACTTTTCCATACAGATACCAGTCCCAAGACACCAAAGATGGTAGGGATATATAGAAATCAATGATCCATTCTGAGAGATCTTGTGACGTCTCAATGTCCATCTATCAAGGATAAGTTCATAATGCATCAAGATCACAAGGCCCTGGAGAAACAGGCAAATATCAAGCAAGTATCAAGGCATAACTAAAAGGGAAGTGAATCAAAATATATTTCCCTGTCATATATAATATTGTTTTATATATACATCTGTGTTGTACATGACAAAATAGCTAAGCTAGTCTGTGCAGGAAAATACAAAGCTATCTACAGATCTGTGAGTATGCGGACTATCAGATCTAACATAGCATCCCTCTCTGAAGACGGAGGAAACACTGCAAGCTCCTGCCCAAGGGTATCTACACGAGCTAGCAGATCAGAGGTTAACTGCATGGTGGCATAGTGCTCATCAATGTAAGCACTCATGTCGACAAGATCGATACCATCCGGGATCTCAATGAAGTCTTTGTCTGCATGCAATGGCCACATCCCTAGCAGATAAGCCATCCCGCCTCCACTATCAATGCATCCCTAGTCGATCTAGCCTCATCCCTCTCTAACAGAAAGCAATATCTCTCTCATCAAGAGTCACAACATCGCGCCCTAGCCCCGATCTCTCTCATAGGTCATCGATGTAAGCTCTGCTCCAAATGTTGTCTTAATAATCTTGAGTAATAGTGGCACTTTTCGGGGTGGGAGAATCCATCACAAATGCCGGCAAAATTTCAATGAGCCTAATCATCGATGGGAATAACGGCCTCCTCTATAGGCTCCTCATCGTCGAATCAATCCTCAGACCGTGGATACTACCGCAATGATGCAATTCTGCTCCATCCATGCGGAATACTCTGCAGAACAACCTGGATGACTGACAGAAAACTCAGCCAGCTCTTGCTAATCCCAACAGGCATACAACTTGGATCTATCCTCCGCTGATAAATGGTGTGACGCAAAGCGCTGACTCACTGCCCCCTCATACGGATGAAAATCCTGGAACTGGTCAAACTGACACATCACGGCCAGTGGGTTGTAAGTGATCATTCCTCTCAATCCAGCTAGAGGGAGATAATCCATGCCCGGAGCATGAGTAATGAAGCTGTAGGGTGAACTAAGCCCTGAACACGGCAATATGGCAAACGGATCCCTAATCCCTGCCAGGAAAGCTGACCACGATGCAACATCTGTTCACTCTGCAGGCTGAAAGGAGTATGACATGGCTATCTCCTGGGTAAAACAAAACCCCTGCCGTCTAAATGTGCCAATCGGTCTCAAGTGTGACCCTCCCTGAGAGCCCTCACTACCATAATGACGCCGATATCCAACTCATCCATGTATCGCGGCATGAAGACGTATGACAATACGCATAGAAGCAGTACATCTACTCTGGCTGAACTCCAATGGTCCTCTGGTGTGGTGAAATCCCCGGAATGTCGTGCATAGTTGTCCTCAGAGCCAAACCTGTCAAACAGGAAACGTTGGGATATCACGTGGCCGGATGTAATCTCGTCCTGGACCACTCTACGTCTCAATCTGGTGAGGGTCATGAACTGTCTGCTCATGTCTCCAATAGCCATATGCACGTAAGGTCCGAGTCAGTCGGCAAGATCGCCAACCGTGCATACTCCTCCAAAGTAGAGTCAACTCCACGGGTCCCAAATCGGAAAACTGTCTCTCGATACCCAAAGGTTTCTAGCATGCCCTCTTCAAATCTCGTGGGAACTCAAAACATCAACAAGGTCATAGTATGTCAGAAGTAAATCATCTACGATCACCATGTCGATGGTGATATACTATCATACCATGGCAAGATACCAGCTACCACCACAAATGGTGGGGTATGATCAATACGGCTAACTGTCGAAGAAGACATCTGTACGGGCCGTGTCATAAGACCATCCAGGGGTCAATGCTGAATATCTCTGGACATACATATGCATAACATAATAACATGCATGATACAATAGATGGCAATATGATATAGAGAATGGAAAATTGTATATGCATTCCTAAGTATATCATCATCTAATACATCTCTATACAGCTAAAATACAGGGAAATGGGCCAAAGCTACCCAACATACAACAGTGGCCTATCAAAAGAGATAGCGAGAAATACATCAGAAAAAGTCAAGAGTGTCGATGTCTACATCATCGATCCTGTCCACCTAATGTAACTCCTCCTGAGTCACTGGATCTCTATCTATAGGGATGTCGAACCTATACAAGGAGGATCTACGCCAAGCAAAACCATATGGGTCACCCGAGGGACCAAATAGCCGAGTCGGAAGGATCAAAAGTATCTACCTCTGCAGGATCTCTCGCCCAAATCTTGAATGAAAAGATGTGACCGGTCCACCGCCGAAATCAATCATCGAATCATGTCACATGAGTCGGATCTCGACACGTGCTAGCCAATCCATTATCATCACCTCACAGTCCAGCAAATAGAGTGACTGAGTCTGTTGAAACCACCGCTCAGACAATGCCCTGAGGTAACCCCAGAGACAGAGACGGGGTAGAATGGAGAAGAACCTCCCGAATCCCCAGCCATGGACGATCGCTCTGTAGTCATCATGCAAGGCCTGATACATATAGTAGATGCTAAACTAGTTCCCTCGAGGCTGTGTGAAGCCGGGAACCTACATTAAATGCAGATCAATATCAGACTCCTTGACTCCTCATCAATAGGAAATAAGGAAGATTAAAGATCTAACTTTATACCTCATTTACGTGCAGGTATACTGAAGGATGCCTACTCAAGTCACCCAGAAGATCTGGGTTCGCCACTTGAATACCTGGCAATTCCCTACGGGGAACACGTACAGCAGGAGCAGGAACCTCGATCGGTGCATCCTTGTCCTCGACATTCAGCACTTCAACCTGAATAGGACGTATCACCGCCTCCACCAAACGATGAGGCTGTCTAATAGAACGGCGCTGAGGCTCTTCAAAAGCCCTCCTCCGTACACCAGAAGTGGTCCTACGGGAACTACTTGGCTGATGTAGATCCATGATATCTGGACAGCAAGTCCCCAAATCACCTAAGAAAGGGTGTGGTAATTTCTTACCTGGAGTCTTTTCAAAATGCATTCTATGATTACATGCATGCATGCATTGCTTTAACATACATCTGCAGTAGAGTTAAAAATGCATGACTACCCAATACCTAGATTTTGGGAAAATTTTGCCATAGCCCCTTTGTAAATGGGACTATCCACATGCACATAGGCATGACTAAGTGGCCATTCAGTAGCACACCTATACACAGTCATATACATCTTGTATGCATCCATACATTGCAGTAAAAAATACGTAAGTGTAGTCTAATTACCAGGATTATTTTGCTTGTCTACCTTTACTCATTTGTCCTCCTATAGGATAAGAAATGACAGTAAAAGGTGCCAATTTGACTGTTTCAAAAGTCAAATTTTTTCACATCATTATGTTCAGCATGGTTTAATACTAACATTTGCTATGTTGAATATTTTTTATCAAGTCATATCAGCATGCATATTCACTACTATGTGTCTAAATGCATTTCATGCAATAAGTCATTTTCCAACAGATAGAAATTGGGAAAAAATACATGTATGTGTTACCAGGACAGTGAAGAACGCTTGTACTGTGGCAAAATATGCAGAAAGTTGCCTGAACTCAGCAGATCTGAAAAAAAGCTCTCGGATTTCCTTCGCTGCGCAACTTGAAAATGACTTATGAAAGCAACCAGTCACCTATACATAGGCATGGTTGGTCATGCAGCTAACTCAATAGCTCCTCTGTAGTACACCTCTGACACTTCTACATGGGTCCCACACCTCCTAAACTCACTCAGCTTAGAGTTGCAAAGGAGGTCTCATGTCGAAAAGGCCAAATCAGAATAAAATGCTACGCGATTGATCGGAATAGCTTAGAAATCACGGTTTCTCGTCTTCTCGAGTTAAACTCCCGTCGTCTCAAAGGTATTTGCCTGAATGCAAGGTATACTATACCAATGAGCTCAGCTTTCACAGAACATCCTTGAAAATACCCCACAAAGGTCTGATGCCGTCATTTGCAAGGTCACAACCCTAAATCCTCCTCGGCAGGGGTTATAACGCAAAACCACGAAATATCAAACCTCCCCGGCAGGGGTTACAACGCCAAAGTTATCAACATCTACGTATCCCCGGCGGGGGTCACAACGCGCATCTTTCAAATATCTACGTATCCCCGGCGAAGGTTACAACGTAATGCAACCATTGATACACACATCATTGAAGGTCAAGTAGCCTTGACGTCATGTCAGCCGATGGCAAGTAACCCATCGAAGCAACCTTCCCTGGCGGGGGCTACAACGCAATTCTATCATTGACACATACATCAATGAAGGTCAAGTAGCCTTGAAAATGCATCCAGCAGGGATTTATCCGGTGATACACACATCAGCGAAGATCAGGAAACCCTGATAACAACAAACTGATGGCAAGAATAACGGCTGCATGAGGGAATGATGAATATGTACACATCCTCAAACGGACAAAGCTTTATTCCCACAAATCTCTTACACACAAGAGGTACCTCTATGGAATATAAGCCAGTGTCTAAGATTCAAGACTTTGGTGATAGCCCCAATGTCAACATCCTTGGAAACTTGGATCGCATGTCCAAGCCATCACTGATTGTCATCCCAAAGAGGATTACCTCGACAATCATTCATGCATTCTACATGCATTTGCATCATGTTCTTGCATATAGCATCATGTTTATCTTGCTTGCATTTCAAGTGTCTAGTATTCTTTATCCTATCCATGCCTTGCATTGCATGAATATGATAAAGAGGGCATCTCAGAACACTCAAAAATTTTCTCGCACTCCTATTACTAACATTGCAGGAGGTTAGATTTGTCTTTTGGAGATAACCCTGAAAGACAGCTTACATCCATTTCGGATACTACCGGGAAGTTCAGCCCAACCCTAACAAAAAGCGAATATCATCTCAAACCCGGAACACACACCGGGAATGTCATTTCCAATCTCGGAGATAACCCCGAGATATACATATCAAAAGACTGGCAACAACACCGGAGAGGATAGTTCTGTCTCGGCTATAACACCGCGACGCTCAGTTCCAGTCCCAGAGACAACACTGGGAGTAGCAACCCCATCCTTGGTGATATCCCCAAGAGATGTCATTGTAGTTCTAATGATAACCCCGGAAATGCTTTTTTCAAACATATGCAATCACCTTCAACCCCAGACATCCTGTCGAGGCACACACACCTCAAACCCGGAGTTGACAACGGGCAGACAGAAACATCCACAGATGACAGTGAGACATACAAACAAGCAGCAGTCCAATCTCAGATGTAACCCTAAGCAACATCTATTTTCCGTTTAAACCGGCAATAACCGGTGAGGAGTCACAACGTCATCTTACCATCTCAATAAGATGATATCACGGCATACCAACAAGTAGTCCAATCTCAGTTGTAACCCTGAGCAACGTGTACTTTCTGCTTAAACCGGCGATAACCCCAGTGAGGAGTCAAACGGCATCTTGTTCTTTCAACACCTGCGCGTCGTCTCAACACTTCATACATACATACATCCAACAATGTCCCACAAGAACCGAGGATTAACAATCCCGAGTGACTATTACGCGTGGCAGTAATTTGGATAGAATTTGAAGCTTGAAGACCATGGGCATAGACCCCTCTTCCTGACTTCATACAACCTCTAATCCATGTCATTCGTAACTCTCACACAAGCGGTGCGAAGAAGGTCGAGATATACCTCGTTCGGATGCTCGGATTGAAGTTCAGCAAGTTCGAGCGGAATTTACATTACAATGCATGAGTGCACGTAATACGAGACAACGGGACCCGCGAGGCTCGGATGCACCACAACCAGCCACAGGTACAACTGCGGCTGCCGCAGGTGTACCTGCGGCCATCCGTTTATATATACAAGCCTTGGGGTCAGCCATTTAAGAGAGAGAGGAAGGGAAAAGGCGAGGAAGTCCTGTCCATTTTACTCTGCATACACATCTTTTGAGTGTTTCCTCACTTCTAAACACTAGTTAGCTCATATATAGCTATCTTTTATCCAGTGGGAGCTGAGTGTTTATCCATTTAAAGTCATAGAAGTCTACTTTGGCAGCCCACTATAAGCCTTCTTATATTCTATAAAGCCTTCTTCTCATATTAGCACACATTGTTGTACACGTTGAGAGTCGTGTGAGTGTGTTACCTGGACTTCGGTCCGTGGTTTTCATTTCTATCTGTATATATATACTTATATATATGTATATATTTCATATATGGACTAACATTATCGAGTTATGCCTCAATTGAGCCTAGACTTTTGATGCGAGCGTTTAATTGCTTTATATATATATATATATATATATATATATATATATATATATATATATATATATATATACATAAATCGTGGTCGACTCATCATTCGATGAGCCTGATTTTATATCCTAAGTGCATTTAATTGCTTATATATATATACTTATATATATAATTGTTGTCGGACATATCCGATGAGCCTAGATTCACATCCAAATTGTATCTTTGCTTTTATATATATACTTACATTCTGTTTCTACTGGAGTTTACTTCGTGGCCTTTTACAAATTTTGATTTATATTTTGTCCTCGCCTGAGTTTACTTATGTGATGATTGATCACTTTTACTGACTTTATTTTTTATTTCGTCCCACAGAGTTTACTTACGTGGTGGTTGATCATGTTCATATATATATATATATATATATATATATATATATATATATATATATATATATATATATATATATATATATATATTTTCAATCCCCATGGAGTTGCTTACGTGGGGGTTGATCATGTTTGTATATATATATTTACTGACTTTATATATATAACTCGCTATCGCTTTCCATACAAATTGCGATTATCATGTGAGCCTAGGAATCATGTGATCATAGGTTCAGTTTACTGAATCTAGATTCGGTTCCCATGATGGACATTTTTAGCTGTAAGCAGCCTGTACATTATTTTACAGTGTCTGAATTTTCTTGGATGGTTGTCATGCCCATGAGGAGTTCGGCACTGCTGTATATTATTTTCACAGTGTCTGAATTTCCTTAGATGGTAGTATATTATTTTCTCGAAAATAAAAACAAACAAGCCGAACATTTAATAATAAAATGGAAGTATGAAAAGGTCTCAATTCCTATTGAGCACAGGGTTTGAAAAAACCTCCTTTACAAAAACGTCATTGCTACATCTTGTTTAAAAAAGCGAATTTTTCTATAAAATTCAAACCTTGTGTATATAGGTGCTTGAACGAGGCCTCGCACTACTTTCAAATAACTGCACATTGATCCACACACACACACACACATACACACACATTCATATAACAATTTCTTTGAAAAGTGGCGGTCACCATGGTAACACGAATGTCGGGGGGTGCCTAACACCTTCCCTCCGCATAATCAAGCCCCCGGACCCAAAATGAATCTCGGTTTTACAGACCCGTTTAGCAGTGTCAAAACACTGGGTCAATATGCAAACCTTTTCGGTTGCGTTGGTGCAACCAGTTAAATAGACCAACTGGCGACTCTTAAAGTCAAATCGTCGACATTATACATGTCGGACCTTTTTCACTTGTTTTTTCAAACAAATCTCACATTAATATGAGAACACCAAAGAACAAGTAACGAAAAGGGACACTCAAAAATCCCGACGTCGACAGGTTGCCATTGTTTCCACCTACATTATTAACAGGAGTCTCTCTCGTTTTGTGTTGCATAAATTCCAAAAGGCTCCTAAACGTACTGTCGTTCGTCATTTGGTCGGTGTCGTTGTTTATAGGAGGATTATTGTCTTTCTGATGCACATTATCCTGGCTATTGATCAGCGGTGACTCAACGGTCTCATGTGCTACATTGCTTATCTCAACATTTTCAGATGTCATTTTCAAACACTGCCACAAGATAAGGGTTAATTCACATGCCACATATTATCCCTATATTCCGACCGACCATTTAAATAACAAATAAACTTAGGTAGGTCATACTAGCGAATTAATTACTCGACTCTCCCCTCCTAGTTCAAGTCTCACATCTCAGCCAGGGATCATATTGTGACGCCCCCAAAATAGGTATACATCACCCATCTTGAGTCGCCAAATACATGGTACATAAATCAAATACAAATTTAATTATACAACTGTCGTGTACAATACGACCAAACATAAGCTGAGAGTTTAAACAAGAATGTTGCCTTCTAGACAATATCCACTCTCAATGGAGTCTTCATTACAATTATTATCACACTATTTCACAGAATAGTGAGGACTACTAAAGCCATTTATCCTGGACCATCACTCCATTCCCCGACTCGTCCCAGCTACATTCTCATTTCCTAAAGAGAACAATGAAAGAAAAGGGTGAGCTCAACTAGCACAGTAAGAAATATTATGACTAAGATAATGCGGAATAAATTATCATTAGCCTTCAACAGTATAACAATTGATAGAATAATATAAATAACAAGTTTTAGATCAACAACTGCAGCGAAAAACGCAATCCATTAGAAGAGTCAAGTAGAGCATGATATCTACTATCTTCTATGATTTAAAAAGTTTTTCATCAAATTTATCGTTGAGACTCAACTTAATAAATAAACCACATCATCGAATCATCCGTGCACTACGGGCCAAGGATATTCATATAATCATCAATGGTGATGATTATACCGAATAATCCCTGGTCATAATCATACCAACAATTGTCCATCAATGCACTACGGGCCAATGAGGACTTTTACCACATCATTTATAACATTACGGGTCATGATTATACCGAATGATCCCTAGTCATAATTATACCAATCAACAGTCCATCTATGAACGTAAGCCAAAGATGACTTTCATCACAATATAAGCATGAGGATGATGACAATGATATAAGCATGAGGATGATGACAATGATATAAGCATTAATCAAACGAAATCAAATTAAACGAAATCAAGGATAAATATTAAAGACTTTAAATTTATCCAGAGTTTAAAAATATCCAAATTGTCAACATGATCTTCTTTTACAGAGTAAAAAATTCAAGAATAATATTCATGTACCAAAAATAATTTGGACAAAAAAAAAATATTTCTTGGGTAAATAGTACCCCGTGAATAGTACCCTGTGAATAGTACTTCAGGAATAGTACCTCGTGAATAGTACCCCAGCATGAAAAGTACCCCAAATACCCGAGTGAATAATATTCAGGTGAATAGTAATTGGGTAAATAGTAACCTGTGAATAGTAACTCGTGAATAGTACTCCGGCATAAAAAGTTCCCCGAATACCCGAGTAAATAATATTTGAGTGAATAGTAATTGGGTGAATAGTAACCCGTAAATAGTAACTCATGAATAGTATTCCGTCATGAAAAGATCAATAATTATCAAGAAATCTCAGAATAATATTTCCATGAAAAGATACTGGATGAAGCGCAAATATCAAGGATATTCTACTAATTTCATGGAGTATAGAAGCCAAAACTTTAACAAAATAAGTATAGAATTCAAAATCTGAAACAAAATAATATTACTTACATACTACAGAGTATGGAAGAAAATATTATTTCAAGCGAATATTGAACAAAAATAACTTCCCTTGAACGAAAATAATATTCCAACGAATATTTAATGAAGATAATATTCCTACGAATATTGAACGAAGATAATATTCTTTATGAATAATGAACGAAAATAATATTCATACGAATACGAAAAATAATATCTCTTCAGAATATGAAATAAATAATACTCCTTACCTCAGAAGAAGACTGGATACTGATTAGTGAAGTAGCAGACTTCTCTTCTTCTTTCTCTCTATAGCTTCTCTCTCTATAATTGCTCTTGTGAGACTTAGTGAATTGGTGAGAATGAAGGAAGAATGAGTTTCTATTTATAGGAAAATATAATTTCGATAATTACACGTTTTGGGGCTCGAAATATTACAGTATAATACCTTTATCTTTTCCTTCATTTTTAATTTAGTCATGCAAGTATTATCAAACTTGCACCACCTCCCCTAATAGTAGATCATGTGAATCAATAGTATAATCATGTGAATCAATAGTTTAATCATGTGAAAAAAAATAATTATCGTATAGTACCTCCATCTATACCTCCATTTTTAACTTAGTCAAGCAAGTATTATCAATCTTGCACCACCTCCCCTAATAGTACATGAATGTGAATCAATAGTACACACATGTGAACAAATAGTTATAAACATGTGAATTAATAGCAATTAATTGCTCATTTATCTGATTAATTACCCGATTGGTCAATATAACTTCCAGACATCAATTATTATCGAAATAAATATCGATTTCCACTAACACTAATAATCCCAACACAATGGAACTATCAATTTATCGTTAATCAACACGAACTTATTCATTATTAATATTATAACTCACAATATTTAACAACCAGGTCATTCGCAGGAAAGAGGGGGCTTTATGATAAGGATTTCTCCTTATTGGCGCGCAATTAGGTGACCAAACTTCTCCTTGACAGAACTTCTAGACATTGTCAATATTGCAAATAATAATATGAATAATTTTATCGTCTCAATTACTGATTTAATAATATAAAATATTATGCAGATGATATTGTGACAATAATATGAGAGATATGATGCAGCAATTACTGTAGCAATAATTGAGTATAATTGAGTGACTTCTCATGTAAGCATCAATAATCAATACCGTGTGCTACTATGCAACCACGCGTATTACTGTACTTTTACTACCGGGTAGTTCAACAGTTTAACGGTAAAACTTTCATCGTTGTTTTTATAAAAAGATAATTCTGTCATTTTCTAACTACGACAATACTTCCGTTGTGGGGTCCACCAATGATTGTGTCATCGTACGAATATTCCCTGTTAAAATGAGTATTCCCCGACCAATCGAATATTATATAACCACTTTCTTACTTTGCAAAATTTGTAAATATTACCCACAACTATAACATTATATCATATCCACACCATAATATTCAAAAATATATTTTGAGAAAATTTAATCTTTATTCATAAAGTTGGGGTCTTACACATATCCCTAAGCTTTGATACCAACTATGACGCCCCCAAAACAGGTATACATCACCCATTCTGGGTCGCCAAATACATAGTACAGAACTTAAATACAAACTTAAATATATAACATGAGCTGTGAGTTTTAATACAAATATTATCTTCTAGACAGTATTCAAACTCAAAATAAGTCCTCATTACAATTATTATCACACTATTTCACATAATAGTGAGGACTAATGCAACCATCTGTACCGTCAATCCATTCCCCGACTAGTCCCAGCTATATTCTCATTTCCTGAAGAGAATAGTGAAAGAAAGAGTGAGCTCAACTAGCCCGAAGAAATATTATGACTAAGATAATGCGAATAAATTATCCTTAGCCTTCAACAAAAGATAACAACTGATAGAATATAATAGACAACAAGTTTTAGATCAACAACTGCAGCGGAATAAGCAATCCATTAGAAGAGTCAAGTAGAGCATAAAATCTACTATCTTCTATGATTTAAAAGATTTATCATCAATTTTATCGCTGAGACTCAGCTTAATAAATAATCCACATCATCGAATCATCCATGTACTACGGGCCAAGGATATTCTTTAGTATCACGACCACGAATTATCCATGCATTACGGGTCAAAGATAATCGTGTTTTCATCAACGGTCATGATCATGCCATAAAACAATTCATCTTTGCACCCTTGGCCGAAGAGAATCCATGACCATAATCATGCCAAAAATTGTCCATCAATGCACTACGGGCCAATGAGAACTTTTGTGACGCCCACAAATTCAGACCTCCACTAGGTCACTCGAATTTGGTTCATCACGTTCTCATGGTAAAACCATAATAGCTAAAATAACACACTCAAAACGAAAAATCTAATTTAGAATAATATACAATGATTTATTATAATTATTTCCCCAAGTCTCGCAACCTACAGTGCTTAATAGATTACATAATAAAATCGAATAAAGACTTATTATATAACCCTACTTAAGCTTAAACATAGTCTGAAATAGTCTTAATACATCCTAATAGATTTTAAACATAAAAGGGATAAGCTAGTCGGTAGCCTTGCCCTTGCCTTTGTCTGTTCCAGAGACACCACCATGTTCCTCCTTAACTGAAAGGTTTTAAATAAGCAAGGATGAGTACAAATTGCCCAGCAAGTAATATACAACAAGGGTGTAGGATATAATATCACAAGGTTTGAAATATCGAAGTGTCATTTCTAGGATGGTTCAAAGTATCAGAATAACATCATGGATAAGAAATATCAACAATTCTTTGAATAGGAATGATAATTCAATATAAATCGACAGATATATATGAATTCAACGACTATCAAGGTATCTAATTGAATAAACAATTTATACTGAGCAGTCACTAAGGACTATTAAACTTCCACTATGGTAATATTAAACTGATAGCCCAAAAATATCAAGTACTATAGATGATAAATCTACAATACTTTACGTTATGCATAACACCACAATAATATTTATTCATATGTTGGGGTTTCCAACGACATACACTCCCCTTACCAAAAGGGTTGTCCAACTTAGTTTCCAAGATTTCCGCACCAATCAATTGGTTTGGATAGCTTTTATAAACATGCATATAGTCTAGCCGAATCAATTAGCATCGACTCTTTCACAATATTCAAGATCAATACTAAGTTTAACATGAATAATAACTTT
Source organism: Panax ginseng (assembly GCA_020205605.1). Classification (NCBI taxonomy): domain Eukaryota; kingdom Viridiplantae; phylum Streptophyta; class Magnoliopsida; order Apiales; family Araliaceae; genus Panax; species Panax ginseng. Next base: position 62,913,268 of record CM035137.1, read on the forward strand.
CACAAGGGTTTAAACATTTTAGCTCTTTCGAACGAGAAGGTAATATAACTTGTATTCAAGAGATAAGCTTACGGTATTCGTCGAATAATGAATGCAATTATACTTGTACAATAAGAGTAAGGTTCGGATACTTGCCTCAAGTGTAGATTATCCTCGTTAGGAAATAATACCTACGAATCCTATTTGTAGTGTATTATAAGTATAGGATGCCCATTAGTTAAATGTGTTCATGCTTGATATGTAAGTTTAAATGCATACTTAAACATCTACCATGGTTGTATACTCTTCACATACTTCATTTCATACCTTACGTACGTATAACACAAAATCAGTTTGTAATTCACCATGAAAATCAAATAACATAGTCTTTAATCGTTGCTTTATAGTTTGCAAATACTTTTTGGACTTATCACTTGAAAGTCTATAATCACATCATTAAACATTCACTCGTATCATTTAGCCTGCTTCTTAACACATTGGACATGTACTGGTCATATAATACATGCTAGAGTAATAATACAAGTATGCAACTCCTACAAATTAATAGCAGAGAACTTATCCTATCGCAGACCGGTACGCTGGCCGCGCTTTGGTTTGTATTAAGGAGAGCAGCGTGCAAGCGTGGCTCTCAGTTCAAACCAGAGTTGGATGCTCCTGCAGAAGGTCAGTGCATACTCGGCTGGTACGTTCATAAATAATCATGCAATACACACATGTTAGTAGGTGGATAACCAAGTTCGACCTCATATCATAACATTATCATAGGTCACCATCTATTCTCATTTACTCAAGACTTTAAAGGCTAAATTCATAATTTTCTTATGTTTAATCGTTGAACAAAAACTATATGATCCACAGGTCAATAACTCATGTTTTCATTAGATTAGTCATATATTACAAGTTATGACGTTATAGTTCATCCATGCTTGCTCTAAGCCACATTTAACTAGTTTTACTATGCATGGGCTCACTATGCATTCATATTAATCATATCTACATGCATAACACACCTAATTGTGATATCTCATATGCACAAATTAAACTACATAAGCATGCTCACAATCTTAACTCAATGTACATAGTTTATCAAGTTTATATTTGAAATATGCTTCGTTTATGATTTCCTTGAATTATGATACCTAAGCATGGTATATATACATTTATGATACATGAGTGCATCTAAGGGTATCATCTAACATGCTCATAATCATCAGATTCTAGCTTTCAAGTAGCACGTTAACATTCACGTTTAAAGTTTGCATTTCCATTAGCAAAGCTTATTACTAAGTCCAACATAATCATGCTTCAATACAAAATTCATGTACTTGAGTTAGTATGTCCGACATGTATTTCAAAACCATATTAACATGCTCGTAAGATCAGAATATGCATTACTTCAAGTTTACGATTTCTAGTTTTCCAAATCTTGAAGTTTTCTTTGAAAACTTAACTTAAATCAAGCTAAAACAATGTACTATATTCAAAACAATATCTAACCACATGCTAGGGTTATTTATATGCTTAACCTAACTATCATAGCATGCTCAGAACAAATCAGAAACTTCAAATCAGTATCTAAGAAAAACACCACGCGCAGTCGCGCGGTATTAGCCTATGGAAGTGGCGCGGCCGTGCCACTTCGAACAAATTGAAAAAAAATGGGTCTGCTTCTGCAGAGCCTTATCACATGAGATGCAAAACCTGCAACCAGACTGTAAGGTTTTAAGCCCAGAAAAACCCAATGTTGATATTTATTTTATTATTTTAATAATAAAATTTAATTTCATTTTGCATAATTAAATGTGTCATAAATTTTGTCCATAATTATACATTTTATAATTTATGTATATGAAGGGTTATCATATACAGAAGACATAAATTATATGTTATGTATAATTAAAGAAATATATTGTTCTCAATCTTAGATGGAAATGGATAAACCATTCTAGTAGATTGTAATACACTTGATTGGATGATTTGTCTTAGTCATGTAAAGTGGAGACTTTAATCTAGTGTATTGGTGTATTTTAGAAATACATAGAACTATCGTTACGAAAAATTATTTGTTAAATACTGGTATTAAAAATAATTTTTCAATTACTATTAGAGTGCAATTACTCTTAATCCTGAGAGAATAATGAACTTAATTTTATAATGTATGTCACTTTAATATATTAAAGAGTGAGATTTTAAATACAATCAATACCTCAATATGTTGGGTGATATATATTATGAAATTAGGAACATGTATTTTTCAAGATGGAATTATACAATTAAATTATAATATCCCCTTGATATAATTTATTGGTTGATCACCAGAATCTTGCCAAAGTATTTTAGTAATTCAAATTACTAAAATATTAATTTAATTTATTAAATTAATGTGTGATCAAAAGTGTATAAATTATGTAGTCAAGGATATAAGCAATAAACGTAGTGGGTTAACAGTTTTATTCCTATATGTGTTTATGGATATTATTGTAGAGGAGTATTTTTGCAAGATACTAATAGTGGAAGGATTTGATTAATTAATTTTAATTCTATTAATTATAGAGTGCAATTATAATTATTTAGTGGAATTAGTTATAATTAATACAGTTCTAATTGATTAAAGAGTTAATCAGAAATTAGAATTATATTGGAGCTAGAATTGTAGAATCCTGCTTGATCCCAACTCTAGCCCTTATTAAGATATACTCAAATAGCAGGATAAAATATATCAGAAAAGTTTTCAAATTATCCTGATAAATATTAGAGAGTTGAGGACTCTATATATTATATCACTTTGCAGTATTTTGAGCCCACACTCAGAAAAGTACATAATATCAAAATAAGGGTCATAAGGAGGAAGATCAAGAAGGAGGAAAAGCCTTCATCAGAATAAATAAAAATTCTCTATTGTGCTACAACCGAGCACGAGGTATGTAATATAATTTATTTAATTTTTGATTATGCTAAATTATGAGAAAGATCTTGGGATAATAATTTTTAAAAATAAAAATTATTAATTTATTTGGAAATCGTTTCCTACACAGACCAGCTACCATGCTCCTAAACTCGTGTACCAACTCAAATAACACAATGGCATGCTATTCTTCATCAATTAATAGAGAATTTCATACAATTGCAAGAATTTGACAAACTTCAAAGTTAAGAATATAAACAGAAATTATACCTCCTTGAAGCTTGAATTAAACTCTCTCACTACTCTGATTATACCTTTACAAAGCTCAGCAACTCACACCCTCAATTCACACTTAACAGACAATTTTTAAGCAACAGAAAATAGAATAGAAATGGTGTTATATATAGAGGATGGATTGCCCAGTTCATGGCATTGCTCAATGGCTTGATTCATAGGATAATGGAAGAGAACAATGGGTAGAAGAGAGTTGGCCAACTACCAATCTATAGCCATCATCACCATGGATTTGTAGCAACTAATTTCACGCAAGGAGGGTATAGGCTACTATTTGAGTACAGTTTGGACACTGAATATGGGACACGGGTATTCAATCTCAGCAATCGTGTTTATAAACCTTACTTTGGTTCCTTTAATTCCCAAAAATGTAATTTTAATGTGTTAATACTACTGCATAGTGGAGAGTTAGGGATTATTTATGTACTCACATCAAATAATCCATGTACATTAGTCCAATCTAATTATTATATGTATGGACTCTATTTAATTACCCACTAGTAATTAATATCTCCTTAAAACTTTATTATTTCAAGTAGACTCACTTATTGAAATAATTTATAATTTTTTGACACAGTATATCTTTTAATATTTCCACTCATACTTATTGTCACATAAATAATTATTTATGCAACTTATAATTCCTTACACTTTATTATATAGTTTATATATTACATAGCCATACTAATGTGTCACACCACATCTTCTTATTAATTGTAAGAATTATATAATATCACATGTCTTCATAAATTAAATAAATCATCCCATTCTATTCATTGATTACTGTATTTAGCCATTAATCCTTATCACAATTGCTAACAATAATACTCATATATTATTAATTAACTACCATTATTAATTAATCAATATTCTACCATAACCATTATCAATTAATTAATATGACAATTAATAATCACATATTAATTAACCCTCATTAATATCAATTAATAGTCCATAAATATACTACAACAACAATTAACAATTAATATTACTTAAGTGTTTACTTTATAATTCCTTTGTAAATTAATATTATTGTTAATATTTCTCATCACCATGCCACACAAGGCTTCAATGAGTTCATCACAAAACTCCACATATCTTCAATTATTCAGTTATTTAATATAATTGAGTTATCTCATTTCATAACACGAAATCGTTCATATATAAATATTTATTTCCATTAATATATTTATTTAATAATACGTGGAAATTCTAGGGTATTACATCCTCCCCACCTTATAAAAATTCCGTCCCAGAATTGCTACAAGGTTACACAAACAGATGGGGATAATCCCTTATCATCCTATCTTCTAACTCCCACGTTGCCTCCTTGACATCGTGGTTACGCCAAAGCACTTTTACAGAAGAAATGACTTTGTTTCTTAAAGTTTGCTCTTTCCTATCTAGAATTTGGACAGGAATTTCTTCATATGTTAAGTTCTTCTCCACTTGAATGGGTTCATAAGAAATCACGTGCTTGTAGTCAGCCTTATACGGGCGCAACACAGATATGTGAAACACGTTATGGATGTGCTCCAATTCAGGTGGTAGTGCAACTTTATCTGCTTACTTAGCCCACTCGCTTTTTGTATCTCGAATCGATCCTATGAATCTTGGACTCAGTTTTCCTTTCTTGCTGAATCAGATTTTTCCATTCCATGGAGATAATTTCAAGAATACAAAACTGCCGACTTCAAAATCTCGGTCTTGCCGATGCAAATCTGCGTACTTTTTCTAGCAATCTTGAGCTGCTACAAGTCTAGCCCTTATCACTTTAACCACGTCTGCAGTTTGTTGTACTAACTCTGGTCCGAGTATTCATCGTTCTTCGACTTCGTCCCAACATAAAGGCGTTCTGCACTTCCTTCCGTAGAGAGCTTCATACGGTGGCATGCCGATACTCGCATGGTAACTATTATTATACGCAAATTCGACTAAGGGTAGGTGGTCATCCCAATTTCCCTTGAAGTCCATCACGCAAGTCCTAAGCATATCCTCTAGCGTTTTTATTGTTCTTTCACTTTCCGAAAATCAAATTCGAGGATGATAAGCAGTACTCAACCTCAACTGTGTTCCCATCCTCTCTTGCAAGCTTTTCCAGAATTTTGACGTGAAACGAGGGTCTCGGTCAGAAAAAATCGACACCGGCACTCCATGTCGTGAAACAATTTCCTTTACGTACAGACTCGCTAATTGATTTAAACTATAGCGAATCTTGGTAGGTAGAAAATGTGCAGTCTTCGTAAGTCGATCCATGATGACCCAAATGGCATCCAAACCTTTCTGTGTGACTGGAAGTCCTATCACGAAATCCATTGTAATATGCTCCCATTTCCACTCTGGTATTTCCAACCTGTAGTAGTAACCCACTTTTGTCACCGATGCTCGCTTTTACACGCTGACACGTAAGACATCTACTAACGTACTCCGCAATTTCCCATTTCAGATTTGGCCACCAAAAATGTTGCTTCAAGTCCTGGTACATCTTTGTGCCTCCCGGATGAAATCTCCTCTCTTAACTCGGCCACTGCCGGTACCTCTCGGGTCCCCTCACTTCTATCCAATAATTTCTCCCTTCTTTTCCTGCTCAGAGCGTCGGCAACTACGTTTGCTTCCCCGGGTGATAAAGAATTTCACAGTCATAATCTTTGATTAATTCTAACCACCTCCTCTGACGCATATTCAACTCCTTCTGCATGAAGATATATTTCAGACTTTTATGGTCCGTGTATATCTCACATTTCTCTCCGTACAAATAATGTCTCCATATCTTTAGCGCAAAAACTAAAGTGAGTAGTATCGAAAACGATTCAATTTTTATCATGAATAGTATCCCAGGTGAATAGTACTCAAGTGAATAGTACCCCGTGAATAGTAATTCGGGAATAGTAACCCAAGTGAATAGTACTCTAAGATGAAAAGTTAAAACTTATCAAGAATGCTCGAAATAATATTTCCATGAAAAGATCTTCGATGAAGCGCAAATATCAAGGATATTCTACTAATTTCATGGAGTATAGAAGTCAAAACTTTAACCAAATGAGTATAGAATTTAAAATCTGAAACGAAATAATATTACTTACATACTACAAAGTATGGAAAAAAATATTATTTCAAGCGAATATTGAACAAAAATAACATCCCTTACGAATATTGAATGAATATAATATTCCTTACGAATATTAAATCGAATATAATATTCATTACTTAATATCGAATTTAAAATAATATTCATACGAATACGGAAAATAATATCTCTTCGTAATGTGAAATAAATAATACCCCTTACCTCAAAAAGAAGATTATTCCAACTGGTATAGCGGATATATTCTTGAAGAAAACTTTCACTATTTTCTACACTCAAAGCTTTCTAAAACTCGAAAGAAATACGCTCAATATTATAGAAGAAGAATTCTCTGATTCTGGTGTGATTTTCAATTCCAACTAAGCATCATATTTATAGGAGAATGGAAAGGATACTATTTGAACGCATAGTGAAAAGAAGAGTCACTAAGTATGAGCGGTTGAAAATTTTAAAATTTTTGATTTTACTATGTTGCACTACGCACAATAAAATATAATATATTCTATTTTTTCATAAAAATAAAACTTATTAATATATATATATATATATATATATATATATATATATATAATAATAAAATTCTTCCCCGCCTTTACTTGTGAGTGATCATTCTTTTCCCTTCCCCGTGTAACCTTTTCATTTCCTCCACATGTGTATATATATATAATATATAATACTTATATATATATATAACAAAACATATATATATATATATATATATAATATTACCTTTCCTCCTTCCTACGTAACCAAATCCCCCTCCCCCCATTTCTAATTCAGTTTTTCAACACATATGGGCCCCACATGTGGGCCCCACTTTTATTACATTAAATAATTTTCTACCGATTATTTTGAAAAATGGGTAAATGGGGGTCCATAAAATACGCCAAAAATTACAACAAATACTTCATAAAAATCCCCTCAATATTTTTAACAATATTTATTAATATTATTATAACTCGTAATATTAACAACCAGGTCGTTCCCTGGAAAGAGGGGGCTTTCCAATAAGGATTTCTTCCTATTGGCGCGTAATTAGGTGACCAAACATCTCCTTGACAGAACTTCTAGACATTGTTAATTATGCAAATAATAATATGAATAACTTGTTATCTCAATTATTGATTTAATAATATATAAAATATTGACAATAATTGAATCAAATAACGTGAGATACTATGCAACAATTCATCGTAGCAATAATTGAATAAAAGCGAGTGACTTCTCACGTAATCATCAATAATCAATACCATGTTACTATATAAACCATCGCCATTATTGTACTTTTACTACGGGATAGTTCAAAGTTAACGATAAAACTTCCGCTGCTATTTTCATAAAAGATATTTACGTCGTTTTCTCATTCAAAAAAATAATTACATTGTAGGGGTCCACCAATGATTGTGCCATCGCATCGAATATTCCCCGTTAAAATGGTTATATAATATTCGATTGGTCTGGGAATATTCGCTTTTAACAGGAATATTCGTATGACGGCACAATCATTGGTGGACCCCACAACCAAGTATTGTCGATAGTTGAAAATGACATAATTAACTAACTAGTTTTTTATCGGTAACCGCTGAACTACCGTGTAGTAAAAGTACGCGAATACGCGTAGTTGCATATAGTAGCACTGCAGATTGATTATCGATGCTTACGTGAGAAGTCACCGCTTATACTCAATTATTGCTACAAAGAATCGATGCATCATATCTCTCATATTATTGATTCGATTATTGTCACAAAGATCATCCGCATAATATGATATATTATTAAATCAATAATTGAGATGAAAAGTTATTCATATTATTAAATTAAAATATTTACAATGTCTAGAAGTTCACAATGAGAGGTTTGGTCATCTAATTACGCTACCAATAAGAGAAATCCTTATCTGAAAAGCCCCTCTTCCTGAACGACCAAGGTTATTAAATATTATGAGTTATAATATTAATGACGAATAAGTTTGTGTTAATTAAAGATGAAATTGATAGTTCCATTGTGTTGGAATTATTAGTGTTAGTGGAAATCGACATTAATTCCGATATTAATTGATGTCCGGAAGTTTTACCCGATTCACCGGTAATTAATCGGATAAATGAGCAATTAATTGCTATTAATTCACATGATTATAACTATTTGTTCACATGTGTTTACTATTGATTCACATTCTTGTACTATTAGGGGAGTTGGTGCAAGATTGATAATACTTGAATGACTAAGTTAAAAATGGAGGTATAGATGGAGGTATTATACTGTAATTCGTATTTTCACATGATTATAACTATTGATTCACATGATTAAACTATTGATTTACATTATTTACTATTAGGGGAGGTGGTGCAAGTTTGATAATACTTGCAGGACTAAATTAAAAATGAAAGAAAAGTTGAAGGTATTGTATTGTAATATTTCGAGCCCCAAAATGTGCAATTATCAAAACTATATTTTCCTATAAATAGAAGCTCATTATTCATTCATTTCTCACCAATTCACTAAAGCTTTAGAGCAATTATTATAGAGAGAAATTATAGAGAGAAAGAAGAAGAGAAGTCTGCTACCTCTCTACTCAAGTATCCAGTTTCTTTCTAAGGTAAGGCGTATTATTTCTTTCGTATTCATGAAGAGAGCTTCTGTTATTCCATTCTTCATTATTATGTTAGAATAACTTTTGCCTATCACGAAAGTACCGCATACATGGTGAAATTCTTCTATTATTTCATTCTTTATTATTACATTGGAATATCCTGCGTCTATGCGGATTACGCTGAGACACGGGTTCCATTCTTTATTATTCATTGGAATAACTTTTATGTGCATGCGAGCCTATCGCATGCATGGTGAATTCTTTGTTATTCCATTCTTTATTATTCTGTTGGAATAACCTGTCTATGTGGATTATCACATGCATGGTGAATGATCCTTCATATTCATTCCTTATTAAATTATGGAAATGATCTGTCTGCGTGGATTACCGCATAATGGGTGAAAATCTATTTGCAGTTTCATATAATCTATGATACTCATTTGGTTAAAGTTTTGGCTTCTATACTCCATGAAATTAGTAAAATATCCTGGATATTTGCGCTTCATCCAGTATCTTTTCATGGAAATATTCTTCTGAGCATTCTTGAATTTTACTCCACAAAGAAATATCGTGTTGACAATTTGGACGTAATTGATTTCAAGATAAATTAACTTATAAATCTTTAAAATTTATTCTTGAACTTGTTTTATTGAATTATTATGTCATTGTCCTCATCATCATGCTTATATTGTGATGAAAGTCATCTTTGGCTTACGTGCATAGATGGACTTGGTATGATTATGACCAGGGATTATTCGGTATAATCATGACCTGTAATGTTATAAATGATGTGGTAAAAGTCCTCAGTAGCCTGTAGTGCATTGATGGACAGTTTTTGGTATGATTATGACCAGGGATTATTTTGTATAGTCATGACCATTGATGATTTAATGAATATCCGTGGCCCGTAGTGCATGGATGACTCGATGATGTGGTTTATTTATTAAGCTGAGTCTCAGCGATAAAAATTGATGAAAACATTTTAAATCATAGAAGATAGTAGATATCATGCTCTATTTGACTCTTCTAATGGATTGCTTATTCACCGCAGCTTAAACTTGATGTCTATTGTATTTTATCGGTTTAACATTGTTGAAGACTAATGATAATTTATTCTCGCATTATCTTAGTCATAATATTTCTTTCTGGGCTAGTTGAGCTCACCCTTTCTTTCAATGTTCTCTTCAGGAAATGAGAACGTAGTCGGGACTAGTCGGGGAATGAAGTGATGGTCCAGATGATAGCATTAGTAGTTCTCACTATTCTATTAAATAGTGTGACAATAAATGTAATGAGGACTCCATTGAGTGTGGATATTGTCTAAATGATAATATTCTTATTAAAACTCTTAGATTATGTTTTGTCGTATTTTACATGACTGTTGTATAATTAAGTTGTATTTGAATTTTGTACCATGTATTTGGCGACTCAAGATGGGTGATGTATACTTATTTTGGGGGCATCACAGTTGGTATCAAAGCCATAGAAAAGAGCCCTGAGCCTTTATCTGGTGACTTCCAAGTCTTGGGATGCACCGAAGCCAGACTTTCCGTAGGGGACGCCGTGAGTAACGGTGGCAAGTTGATAGGTATCATTGTGAGGTGCTATCCAAGTCCCGGATGCCTGGGTCCACAGCTTGGTATCAAAGCTTAGGGATATGATCAATGGCTGAGATGTGAGACAAGAACTAGGAGGGGAGAGACGGGGAATTCCTTCTCTAGTATGACCTAACAAAGTTTATTTGGTATTTAATTGGTCGATCAGAGTATAGGGATAACATGTGATATGTTAATTAACCCTTATTCTGTAACAGTATTTGAAAATGGCATCCGAAAATGTTGAGATAAACAATGAAGCACATGAGACCTTTGAGTCACCACAGATTAATGCCCAGGATAATGTGCAACAGGAAGACAATAATCCTCATGTAAACAATAACACCGATGAAATGGTGAATGATGGGATGTTCAGAGGCTTTATGCAATTCATGAAACATCAGGCGAAAGCGGCTCCTGTCCAAAATGCAGGTGGAAACACTGACAACTCTCGGATGGTCACCGCTAAGTAGTTCAAGGAGCTGGGACCACCGGAGTTTTTTAGAAAGCCAAAACCACTTAAGGCGAAGATGTGGATAAAGCAGATCAATAAGATATTTGATGTCTTGGGATGCTCCGAGGAGCAAAAGGTTCCCTTTGCCACCTTCATGTTGCGGCGAGGCGATTCTTGGTGGGAATCAGTAAAGCGTACTCAACCTGCAGCACTCAAAATGTCTTGGGAGAAGTTCCAAGAGCTGTTCAATGACAAGTACTTTCCTGAAAGTATTCGTCACATGAAGGAGGTAGAGTTCATCAAGCTTGAACAAAACAATATGTCCGTGGCGCAGTACGAAGCTAAGTTTGCCGAGTTATCTCAGTTTACGTCCCACTTGGTTGATAATTAGGAGAGAATGACGCGGATGTTTCTAAAAGGTGTGAAACCCGAGATACGTTAATACCTAATTTCTCACAAACTGTGTTTGTATTCAGATTTTGTGAATAGGGCTCAGTTATTGGAGAGCGATAATGAGTCAACCCAACCAAGAGAGAGCAACCGACAAGTCGATAATACCAGTGGTAACAGTCATCGAAGCGGTGACAACAAACGTGGAGGGAATCAACATGCCATAAATGATAATCACTTCGGTGGTAATCATGGCCATGACAATAAGAGTGGACATTTCAAGAAGAGGAGATTCAACAAGGATGGAAAGACGTCAAAGACCAAAGACCTATTGTTAAGGAAAGAGAACGACCACCAGTCGTATGTTACAAATGTGGAGGGGAAGGACACATAAGTCCAAACTGCACGATGCAGTCCAAAGCGTGTTATAATTGTGGAAAAGAAGGTCACCTAGCCCGATTTTATTGTACACCAAAGTCAAGTCCAGCTGGGATGAAGGCATCAAAGGGTGTCTCAGATAAGACAAAATCGGTATTCCAAGGGAGAGCGTTTGTCGTAACCTCCCAAAAAGCGAGGAATCCGAACGAGGTGATCACGGGTAAGCTAATCATATACTATAGCGAAGTTTATACTTTATTTGATACCGGTTCTACCCTTTCCTTTATTTCTCCTACTTGCACTCAACGTTTATATTTGACTCTGGAGAAATTAGACTTTGACTTATCTGTTGAAACTCCGTTGGGAGAAACCTTCATTACATCCACGGTTTATAAGTCTTGTTTGATTCAAATCGGTAACCGCACGTTACTTGTCAATCTTATTTCTTTGAAAATACTTGCATTTGATGTGATTTTAGGGGTTCATTGGTTAACTACTCATCATGCTAAAATCGATTGTTTTCATAAGGTTGTTAGCTTTCATATTCCTAACCAACCTATTATGCGAATTCAAGCAACCAAACCACTAAATTCAATCACTGTCATATCAAGTCATAAAGCTATTCGTTTATTGAAAAACGGATGTTAAGCTTTCTTAGCCCATGTCACGGATTTAAATAAAGATACGTCATATTTCAATGATATTTCTATTGTTAATAAATTTTCTGACGTATTCCCTGAAGAACTTCCTAGCCTACCCCCAGAGTGTGAAATTGAATTTTGTATCAACCTTGAATTCGGTACAAAACCCATTTCCAAAGCCCCATATCGAATGGCTCCTATTGAACTTCAGGAGTTAAAAACTCAACTGCAGGAATTATTAGACATCGGTTTCATTCGTCCTAGTACTTCTCCTTGGGGTGCTCCTATTCTATTCGTGAAGAAGAAAGATGGGAGTATGCAACTTTGTATTGATTATCGAGAGTTGAATCATGTCACCGTCAAAAATAGGTACCCATTGCCACGTATTAATGACCTGTTTGACCAGTTGCAAGGCGCCAAATTCTTTTTAAAGATTGATCTTTGTTCCAGATATCATCAGTTGAAGATTAAAACTGATGACATTCCAAAGACTGCTTTCAGAACTCGGTGCGGGCATTATGAATTCCTAGTCATGTCTTTTGGATTGACTAATGCTCCTGCTGCCTTCATGGATATGATGAACCGAGTATTCAAGGAATATTTGGATCACTTTGTGGTCGTCTTTATTGATGACATCTTCATATACTCCAAAACCCGCGAAGACCATGAGCAACACTTGAGGCTGATACTCCAAAAGCTTCGTGAAAACAAGTTTTATGCCAAGTTGAAGAAATGTGAGTTCTAGCTTGAGGAAGTTGTATTCCTTGGGCACGTGATATCAAATCATGGAATATCTGTTGACCTGACAAAGATTGATGCAATTCAAAGCTGGGAGCAACCTAAGTCAGTGACCGAAGTACGTAGCTTTCTCGGCTTAACTGGTTATTATCGGAGATTCATAGAAGGTTTTCTCTCGGTGCTACTCCATTAACTCAAATTGACTCGAAAAGATACAAAATTCGGTTGGAGTGAGGAATGTGAAAAGAGTTTTCAAGAACTCAAGAGGAGACTCATTTCAAAGACTTGTTCAAGCAATACCATCCGCTCGGAGGGATTTGTCATCTACAAATGATGCTTGATCAAAGGGTTAGGATGTGTTCTCATGCAACATGGGAAAGTCATAGCATATGCCTCTCGACAACTCAAAGAATATGAGAGGAATTATCCTACTCATGATCTAGAGTTAGCAACAAATGTTTTTTTAAGCTTAAGATTTGGAGGCATTACCTGTATGGAGAGAAGGTGGAGATCTATACGGATCATAAAAGCCTCAAATATTTCTTCACTCAAAAGGAACTCAACATGCGACAATGACGATGGCTTGAGTTGTTGAAAGATTATGATCATACCATCCAATACCATCCTGGAAAAGCGAACGTAGTAGCTGACGCATTGAGTAGAAGATCATATGCGGGTACGAGTGCAATATTGTCAACGCAAAGACCCATTTTGTATGACTTAGAAAGGATGAAAATAGAGTTAAAGACTCCATGGACCCATGTGATGATGGCAAATATAGGAGTGGAACCGACTTTAATCGATAAAGTTAAAGCTGCTCAAACTACAGACCTAGAGCTGATGCGTATGAAGAAGAAAGTGCAAGAAGGTGCTATTCTGGAAGCAAGAATCGATGAAGAAGTAATACTTCGAGTCAACTCCAGACTTTGTTCCTAACGATTCTAACTTGAAGTATAAAATCATGATGGAGGTGCACAACACACCGTTTATAATCCATCCTGGGAGTACCAAAATGTATCGTGATCTTTGACATATATTTTAGTGGAGCAATATAAAGAGAGAGATAGCGGGGTTTATCTCAAGGTGTCTAACTTGTCAACGAGTCAAGGCGGAGCATCAAGTGCCAAAAGGTCCATTGCAACCACTTGAAATTCCAGAATGGAAGTGGGAGCATGTTACCATGGATTTCGTTACTAGTCTTCCCAAGGTTTCTCAAGGCATATATGCGATTTGGGTCATTGTTGATAGATTGACCAAGTCTGCTCATTTCTTACCGATACGAGAAACTTTTATACTTGAACGTCTTGCTAGTATGTACATAAACGAGAACGTAAGATTGCATGGTATGCCAGTATCCATAGTTTCTGATCGAGACCCAAGATTCACTTCAAGATTTTGGGTTACTTTACAAAAAGCTATGGGCACAGATTTACGATTTAGTTCGGTATATCATCCTCAAATGGATGGGCAGTTAGAAAGGACTATTCAAACTCTTGAAGATTTATTAAGACTCTGTGTCCTTGACTTCAAAGGAAGTTGGGACAAGTTCTTACCATTGGTGGCGTTTTCCTACAAAAATAGTTATCAAGCAAGTATTGGCATGGCTCCATTTGAGGCTTTGTATGGAAGAAAGTGTCGTTCTCCAGTATGTTGGGATGAGGTGGGTGAAGCAACGTTGTTGGGACCGGATTTGGTACGTATGACTACAGAAAAGATTCAAATGATCCGAAAACGTATAAAAATCTCACAAGATCGACAAAAGAGTTATGTTGATCTTCATCGAAAGGACGTGGAATTCAATATTGGAGATCATGTGTTGTTATGTGTTGCTCCATGGAAAGGAGTTACATGATTTGGAAAGAGAGGAAAGCTCAATCCTCGATTCATTGGCCCATTTTTAATCCTCGATCGAGTAGGAACTGTGGCCTATAGACTCGCCTTACCGCCAAGTATATCTCATGTTCATAACGTTTTTCACATATCTATGTTACGTAAATATGTAAAAGACCTGAACCATATTATTGAATTATAACCAGATGAGATAGAGGAAGATTTAACGTATGAAGAGTTACCTGTTAAAATCTTGGATAAGTAGGATCATATTCTACGCTCTAAAGTTATACCTCAAGTTAAAGTTTTGTGGAGAAACCACGATGTGGAGGAAATAACCTGGGAGTTAGAATCTGAAATGAAATCAAGGTATCCTCACCTATTTGACATACCAGGTACGCACCCTAATTTTGAGGACGAAATTTCATAAGAAGGGGAGGTTGTAAGACCCCAACTTTTATGAATAAAGAATAATTTTCTCGAAATATATTTTTGAATATTATGGTGTGGATTTGATATAATCTTATAGTTATGGGTAATATTTACAAATTTTGCAAAGTAAGCAAGTGGTTATATAATATTCGATTGGTCGGGGAATATTCGTTTTAACAAAGAATATTCAGTATGACCTGACAATCATTAGTGGACCCTAATAAACGGAAGTATTATCATAGTTAGAAAATGACATAATTATCTTTTTAAAAATAACAATGGAAGTTTTACCGTTAAACCGTTGAACTACCCTAGTAGTAAAAAATCAAATGTCGTGTGGGTGCATAGTAGCACACAGTATTGATTATTGATGCTTACGTGAGAAGTCACTCGCTTATACTCAATTATTACTACGATGAATTGTTGCATCATATCTCTCATATTATTGATTCAATTATTGTCACAGTATCATCTGCATAATATGATATATTATTAAATCAATAATTGAGACGACAAATTTATTCATATTATTAAATTGTAATATTTGCAATGTCTAGAAGTTCTGTCAATGAGAGGTTTGGTCATCTAATTACGCGCCACTAAGGAAAAATTCTTATCAGAAAGCCTCCTCTTTCCTGGGAACGACCTGGTTGTTAAATATTGTGAGTTATAATATTAATGATGAATAAGTTCGTATTGATTAAAGATGAAATTGATAGTTCCATTGTGTTGGAATTATTAGTGTTAGTGGAAATCGACATTTATTCCAATATTAATTGATGTCTGGAAGTTTTACTGACCAGTCGGGTAATTAATCGAATAAATGAGTAATTAATTGCTATTAATTCACATGATTATGACTATTTCTTCACATGTGTGTACTATTGATTCACATTCTTGTACTATTAGGGGACTTGGTGCAAGATTGATAATACTTGCATGATTAAGTTAAAAATGGAGGTATAGATGGACGTACTATACTGTAATTCGTATTTTTATATGATTATAACTATGGATTCACATGATTGAACTATTGATTCACATTATTTACTATTAGGGGAGGTGGTGAAAGTTTGATAATACTTGCAGGACTAAATTAAAAATGAAAGAAAAGTTAACGGTATTGTACTGTAATATTTCGAGCCCCAAAATGTGCAATTATCGAAACTATATTTTTTTATAAATAAAAGCTCATTCTTCCTTCATTTCTCACCAATTCACTAAAGCTTTAGAGCAATTATTATAGAGAGAAATTATAGAAAGAAAGAAGAAGAGAAGTCTGCTACCTCTCTACTCAAGTATCCAGTTTCTTTCTAGGGTAAGGGGTATTATTTCTTTCGTATTCATGAAGAGAGCTTCTGTTATTCCATTCTTTATTATTATGTTAGAATAACCTGTCTATGCAAAGTACCGTATACATGGTGAAATCTTTCTGTTATTCCATTCTTTATTATTACATTTGGAATATCCTCATGCATGCGGATTACGCTAGACTCGGTTCCATTCTTTATTATTCATTGGAATAACTCGTTATGCATGGGTCTATCACATGCATGGTGAATTCTTTATTGTTCCATTCTTTATTATTACATTTGGAATAACTCACATCTATGTGGATTATCACATGCATGGTGAATGATCCTTCGTATTCATTCCTTATTAAATTATGGAAATGATCTGTCTACGTGGATTACCGCATGGCGAGTGAAAATCTATTTGCAGTTTCATATATTCTATGATACTCATTTGGTTAAAGTTTTGGCTTCTATACTCCATGAAATTAGTAGAATATCCTGGATATTTGCGCTTCATCCGGTATTTTTTCATGGAAATATTCTTCTGAGCATTCTTGAATTTTACTCCACAAAGCAGTATCATGTTGACAATTTGGACGTAATTGATTTCAAGATAAATTAACTTATAAATCTTTAAAATTTATTCTTGAACTTGTTTTATTGAATTATTATGTCATTGTCATCATCCTCATGGCTATATTGTGATGAAAGTCATATTTGGCTTACGTGCATAGATGGACTTGGTATGATTATGACCAGGGATTATTCGGTATAATCATTACTTGTAATGTTATAAATGATGTGGTAAAAGTCCTCAGTATCTTGTAGTGCATTGATGGACAGTTTTTGGTATGATTATGACCAGGGATTATTCGGTATAGTCATGACCATTGATGATTTAATGAATATCCTTGGCCCGTAGTGCAGGGATGACTCAATGATGTGGTTTATTTGTTAAGCTGAGTCTCAGCGATAAAAATTGATGAAAACATTTTAAATCATAGAAGATAGTAGATATCATGCTCTTCTTGACTCTTCTAATGGATTGCTTATTCATGCGCAGCTTAAACTTGATGTCTATTGTATTTTATCAGTTTAACATTGTTAAAGACTAATGATAATTTATTCTGCATTATCTTAGTCATAATATTTCTTACTGGGCTAGTTGAGTTCACCCTTTCTTTCACTGTTCTCTTCAGGAAATGAGAACGTAGCCGGGACTAGTCGGGGAATGGAGTGACGGTCCAGATGATAGCATTAGTAGTCATCACTATTCTGTTAAATAGTGTGAAAATAAATGTAATGAGGACTCCATTGAGTGTGGATATTTTCTAGATGACAATATTCTTATTAAAACTCTTAGATTATGTTTTGTCGTATTTTACACGACTGTTGTATAATTAAGTTGTATTTAAATTTTGTACGTATTTGGCGACTTAAGATGGGTGATGTATACCTATTTTGGGGGCGTCACAATGTAGCTGAGACTAGTCAGGGAGTGGAGTAATGGTCCAAGATGATTATTTTAGTAATCCTCACTATTTTGAAAAATAGTGTGACAATAATTATAATGAGGATTTTATTTGAGTTTGGATATTGTCTACAAGACAATATTTGTATTAAAACTCTCAGCTTATGTGTTGTCGTATTTTGCACGACAGTTGTATAAATGAAGTTTGTATTTGAATTCTGTTCCATGTATTTGGCGACTCATAATGGGTTTTGTGGACCTATTTTAGGGGTGTCACAATTGGTATTATAACTTAGGGATATGATCTCTGGTGGAGATCTGAGGATAGAACTAGGAGGGGAGAGACGAGTAAAACCTTCTCTAGTATGTCCTACCTAAGTTTAATTATTATTTAATTGGTCGATCGGAATATAGGGATAATATGTGACATGTCAATTTCTTTAATTAACCCTTGTTTTGTGGCAGTATTTGAGAATAACATCTGAAAATTTTGTGATAAGAAATGGAGCACATGCGACCATTAAGACATTGCCAATCAATAACCAAGATAATGTGCATCAAGAAGGTAATAATCTTCCTATAAACAACAACACCGACCAAATAATGAATGATGGGATGCTTAGGAACTTTCTACAATTCATGCAACACCAAACGAGAGAGATTCCTGTTCAAAATATGGGTGGAAACAATGGCAACTCACGGTTGGTCACTGCTAAGCAATTCAAGGAGTTAGGACCACCGGTGTTTTTGGGAAAGCCAGAGCCACTTAAGGCAGAGGCATGGATTAAGCAGATTATCAAGATATTTGATGTCTTGGGATGCACTGAAGAGCAAAAGGTTCCCTTCACCACCTTTATGTTGCACGGAGAGGCAGATTACTAGTGGGAATCTGTAAAACGTACTCATCTGTCTGCACTTAAGATGTCTTGGGAGAAGTTCCAGGAATTGTTCAATGATAAGTATTTTCCAGAAAGTATTCATCACATGAAGGAGATAGAATTCATCAAACTGGAACATAACAATATGACTGTATCGCAATACGAGGCAAAGTTTGCGGAGTTATCCCGGTTCGTATCCCAATTGGTAGATAATGAGGAGCGAATGACACGAATGTTTTTGCGCGGTTTAAAGCCTGAAATTTATCAATACCTCATTTCTCACAAACTTTGTTTGTATTCAGAAGTTGTGAATAGGGCTCAGTTATTGGAGCACGATAATGAGTCAGCTCAACCAAAAGACAACAACCAACAACACGATGATAATCATACCGGTGGCAACAACCATCGGAACAATGATAACCATCATGGAAGAAATTATCATGCCAGAAATGGTAACCACTTCAGTGGTAATCATGGCCAAGATAATAGGAGAGGTGAACTAAGTGGGAACAACTTTAAGAAGAGACGATTCAACAATGACGGAAAGATATCAGCACCAGCACCAGCACCTGTTTCTAAGGAAGGATAATGACCATCGGTCGTATGCTACAAATGCGGACAGGAGGGACACATCAGTTAGAACTGTACGCAGCAACCCAAAGTGTGTTACAATTGCGAAAAAGAAGGCCACTTAGCTCGATTTTGTCATATAGCGAAGTTAAGTCCAGCTGGGATGGTGACACCAAAAGCTGTCCCAGACAAGTCAAAGTCAGTGGTTCAAGGGAGAGCATTTTTCGTAACATCCCAAAAAGCGAGGAATCCGAACGAACTTATCACGGGTAAGTTAATCATAAACTCTAGTGAAGTTTATACCTTATTCGATATCGGTTCTACCCATTCTTTTATTTCACCTGCTTGTGCTCAACTTTTAAACTTGACTCTGAAGAAATTAGACTTTGACTTATCGGTTGAAACTCCATTAGGAGAAACCTTCGTTACATCCACCATTTATAAATCTTGTTTGATTCAAATCGATACCCTCACATTACCTGTTGATCTCATCTCTTTGAAAATACTTGCATTTGATGTGATTTTAGGGATTGATTGGTTAACTACTTATCATGCTAAAATTGATTATTTTCGTAAAATCGTTAGTTTCCGTATTCCTAACCAACCTATTATGCAAATTCAAGCAACCAAACCACTAAAGTCAATCATTGTCATATCAAGCCATAAAGTCATTCGTTTATTGAAAAATAGATGTCAAGCTTTATTAGCCCATGCCACGGATTTAAACAAAAATACGTAAGATTTGAATGATATTTCTATTGTTAATAAATTTCCTGACGTATTTCCCGAAATACTTCATGGCCTACCCCCAGAGCGTGAAATCAAATTTTGTATTCACTTTGAACCCGGTACAAAACCCATTTCCAAAACCTCATATTGAATGGCTCCTATTGAACTTCAGGAGTTAAAAACCCAACTACAGGAGTTGGTACCCGAGCCTCTATCTGGTGACTTCCTTTGTGGAATGCACCGAAACTAGACTCTCTATAGGGGACTCCGTATTTATGTGGTGGCAAACTGATAGGTGCAATTGTGAGGTGTTATCCAAGGTTGGGATATGAGTCACAGTTGGGAGCAACCTAAGTTAGTAACCAAAATAAGTAGTTTTTTAGGCTTAGCTGGTTATTATTGGAGATTCGTGGAAAGATTTTCTCAAATCACTACTCCATTAACTCAGCTGACTCAAAAAGATACAAAATTCAGTTGGAGTGAGGAATGTGAGAAGAGTTTCCAAGAACTCAAGAGGAGACACATTTTAGCACCTGTTCTGACAATACCATCAGGTTCGGAGGGATTTGTCATCTACAGCGATGCTTCAGGCAGAGGTTTAGATGTGTTCTCATGCAACATGGGAAAGTCATAGCTTATGCCTCTCGACAACTCAAAGAATATGAGAGGAATTATCCTACTCATGATCTAGAGTTGGCAGCAGTTGTTTTTGCGCTAAAGATCTGGAGACACTACCTGTATGGGAAGAAAGTGGAGATCTACACAGACCATAAGAGCCTCAAATATTTCTTCACTCAAAAGGAACTTAACATGCGCCAAAGACGTTGGCTCGAGCTGTTGAAAGATTACAACCATACCATTCAATACCATCCTGGAAAAATGAATGTGGTAGCTGATGCGTTGAGTAGAAGATCGTATGCGGCTATGAGTGTGATATTGTCAACAAAAAGGCTCATTTTGTATGACTTATAAAGGATGAAGATAGAGTTAAAGACTTTAAGGACCCACGTGAAAATGACAAATATATGAGTAGAACCGACTTTAATCGATATAGTTAAAGTTGTTCAAGCTATAGACTCAAAGCCGATTAATATGAAGTAGAAGGTGCAAGAAGATTTTATTCTAGAAGCAAGAATTGACGAATAGATGAAATCTCAACCGTCGATTTATTGTTCTATTTGAATCCTCGATCGAGTAGGAGCTATGGCTTATAGACTCGTCTTACCGCCAAGCATGTCTCGTGTTCATAATGTTTTTCACATATCTATGTTACGTAAATATATAGAAGACCCAAACCACATTATTAAATTAGAACCAGACGAGATAGCCGAAGATTTAACGTATGAGGAGGTACCTGTCAAGATCTTGGATAAGAAGGAACATATTTTACGCTCAAAGGTTATACCTCAAGTCAAAGTTTTAGGGAGAAACCACGATATTAAGGAAATGACCTGGGAGTTAGAATTTGAAATGAAAACAAAGTATCCTCACCTCTTCGACATACCAGGTATGTACATCAATTTCGAGGATGAAATTTCATAAGAAGGGGAGATTGTAAGACCCCAACTTTTTATGAATAAAGATTTAATTTTCTCTAAATATTATTTTGAATAATAAGGTGTTGATTTGATATAATGCTATAGTTATGGGTGATTTGTGCAAATTTTACAAAGTAAGAAAGTTGTCATAAAATATTCGTTTAGTCGGGGAATATTCTTATTATAGGAGAATATCCATACGACGGCACAATCATTGGTGGACCCCACAATGGAATGACTGTAGGATATAGAAAGCGATAGAAATAACCTTTTTATAAAAATTACGGCAAAACTTTTACCGTTAAATGTTGAAATACCGGTGATAAAAGAACAGTAATACGCATTGTTGCACAGTAGCACATGGTATTGCACAGTATCTCTGATTATTGATACTTACGTAAGAAGTTACTCAGTTTCATTCAATAATTGCTACAATAGTTGCTGCATAGTATCTCATATTATTGCTTCAATTATTGTCACAGTATCATCTGCATAATATTTTATATTATTAAATCAATAATTGAGACGACACATTTATTCATATTATTATTTGCATTATTGATAATGTCTAGAAAGTTCTGTCGAGGAAAGGGGTTAGGTTATTTAATTGTGCGTCAATAAGGAGAAGTCCTTATCGGAAAGCCCCCTCTTTCTCGGGAATGATCTGGTTGTCAATATTGTTAGTTATAATATTAGAGATGAATAGTTTTTGAAAGATTAAAAATGTGCTTATGGAAGATAAGTGATTCGTGATAAATATTTTTTCAATTTTTGATATAAATAGAGGGATTTTTCATGAAGTATTTGTTGTAAGTTTGGCTTATTACATGGACCCCCACTTACTCATTTTTCAAAATTGCCGTAGAAAGTTATCTCAGTTTTATTTTATTATTATTATAATAGTAAGAAAACATAATTTTTTTATATATAAAACAGAATACTTTTTATATTATTTATAAAGTTATTCGTTTTATTAGATGTTAAATAGAATATATTATATTTTATATAAAGTTTTTGTTTTATTAGAATATTTTATTGCACAGTAATGAATAGCAAAAATCAGATTTTCGTTGAAATTTTGTGCCCGTGAATTCCTTACTGTTCACCCGTGATTATTCTTAAATAGTGCCCTGTTATTCTCCTATAAATAGGATGCTTAGTTAAGAAATAAAAATCACACCAGAATCAGAGAATTCTTCTTCTATAATATTATGCGTATTTATTTCTAGTATAAAGATACTTTGAGTGTAGCAAATAGTACAAGTTTTCTTCAAGAATATCTCCGCTATACCAGTCGGAATTACTCTCCTACTAAGGTAATGGATATTATTTTCGTTCAATATTCGTAAGAAATATTATTTTCCTCCATACTCTATAGTATGTAAGTAATATTATTTCGTTTCATATTCCTAAATCTACTCTTATTTTGATAAGTATTGCTTCTATACTCCTTGAAATTAGTATAATATCCTTAAATTTTGCGCTTCATCTAGTATCGTTTCACTGAAATATTCTTTTGAACTTGCTTATTAAATTTTAATCTTTTCATGTCGGGGTACTATTAACTCAGATCTATTCACCCAAGGTACTATTCACGACAAAATTGGTTTCTTTTCTGTCCAAATTATTTTTGATACATGAATATCATTCTTGAATTTTACTTCACAATTAATTATCATGTTGACAATTTGGACATTCTTAAACTCTAGATAAATTAAATTATAAATATTTAATATTTATCCTTGATCTCACTTGATTGATTTCTTATATCATTGTCATCATCCTTATGCTTATATTATGGTGAAAGTCATCTTTGGCGCGTAGTGCATAGATGAACTATTGATTGATATGATTATGACCAGGAATTGTGTATCGGTATAATCATGACCTGTAATGTTACAGACAAATGATGTGGTGAAAGTCCTCTTTGGCCCGTAGTGCATAGATGGACAGTTGTTTCGCATGATCATGACCACTGGTGATATTAACGAATATCCTCGGCCTGTAGTGCATGGATAATTCGATGATGTGAAATATTTATTGAATTTTGTTACAGAGATAAAATATTGATGATGAACTTTTAAATCATAGAAGATAGTAGACATCATGCTCTACTTGACTCTTCTAATGGATTGCTTATTCCGCTGCAGTTGTTGATCTAAACTTGTTGTCTATTGTATTCTATCAATTCTTATATTGTTGAGGACTAAGGATAATTTATTCTATATTATCTTAGTCATAATATTCTTTACTGGGCTAGTTGAGCTCACCCTTTTCTTACATTGTTCTTTTCAGGAAATGAGAATATAGGTGGGACTCGGGAAATGAAGTGATGGTCCAAGATGGCGACTATAGTAGTCCTCACTATTTTATAAAATAGTATGATAATAATTGTAATGAGGACTTATTTTGAGTTTAGATATTGTCTACGAGACACTATTTGTATTAAAACTCATTGTTTATGTTTTGTCGTATTTTGCACGACAATTCAATAGTTCTATAAATGAAGTTTGTATTTAAATTATATACCATGTATTTGGCGACTCAGAATGGGTTGTGTAGACCTATTTTGGGGGTGTCACAAAAAGTATTCAATTTTTCTTATAATTATTATTTTATTCAGTAAATGGTTAAATTTATAAAATGTTAAAGTTAAGGGTGATATGTGAAAATTTTACAAATTAAGCAAGTTGATATAAAATATTCATTGTGTCAGGGAATATTCGTTTGGTCGGAAAATAGTCTTTTTATCGGGGAATATTCGTACGACAGCACAATCATTGGTGGACCCCACAACGAAATAACTGTCAGATATAGAAAGCGACAGAAATAACATTTTTATAAAAATAACTGCAAAACTTTTACCGTTAAACTGTTGAAATACCCAGTGATAAAAGTATAGTAATACGTGTTGTTGGAAAGTAGCACATGGTATTGCACAGTATCTCTGATTATTGATGCTTACGTAAGAAGTCACTCAGTTTCATTCAATAAGTGCTACAATTATTGCTGCATAGTATCTCATATTATTGATTCAATTATTGTAACAGTATCATCTGCACAATATTTTATATTATTAAATCAATAATTGAGATGACACAGTTATTCATATTATTATTTGCATTATTGACAATATCTAGAAAGTTCTATCGAGGAAAGGGGTTTGGTTAATTAATTGTGCGCCAGTAAGGAGAAATCCTTATCGGAAAGCCCCCTCTTTCCTGGGAACGATCTGGTTGTCAATATTGTGAGTTATAATATTAAATGATGAATAATTTTTGAAAGATTAAAAATGTGTTGATTGAAGATAAGTGATTTGTGGTAAATATTTATTCAATTTTTGATATAAATAGAGGGGTTTGTCATGAGACATTTGTTGTAAGCTTGGCTTATTATTCCATGGGGAGATGTACTAATTTTTCAGACCGTTGGTTGAAGTTTAAATAGTAAATCAATTTGGACCGTCGGTTGAGGTTTTAATAGTAAATCAATATGGACTGTCGGTTGAGGTTTTAATATTAAATCAATAAGGACCGTCCATTTTAATAGTAAATCAATCTGGACCTTTCGTGAATTAGTTACTATTTAGTCCATTCTCCTATTATTAGAAGCACATTCCTTCATTATTTCTTACGTATTCACTAAAACTATAGAGAGATAATAAGAGAGAAAGAAGAAGAGTATTCTGCTACTACACTATTGCAGTATCCAATCTTCTACTAAGGTAAGGGATATTATTTTTCATATTGGTAAGGGATATTATTTTTCGCATTGGTAAGGGATATTACTTTTCGTATTCGTAAGGGATATTATTTTTCGTATTCATTCTTTATTAATTTGCGGGAGTAACCTGTCTACGCGGATTACCGCATGCATAGTAAATAACCCTTCGTATTCATTCTTTATTAATCTGCGGGAGTAACTTGTCTACACGGATTACCGCATGCATGATGAATAACCATTCGTACTCATTCTTTATTTGTGGAAAAGATTTGTCTACGCGGATTACCGCATGACGGGTGAAAATTCATTTGCAGTTTTGTATATTATTTCTTTTCATATTCCTAAATCTAAACTTACTATAGTAAGTATTGCTTCTATAATCTCTGAAATTAGTAGAATATCATTGAGTTTTGCGCTTCATCTAGTATCGTTTCATTGGAATATTGGTCTGAACTTTCTTATTAAATTTTTATATTTTCATTCGGGGTACTATTCACGGGATACTATTCACTCGGGTACTATTCACTTAAGTACTATTCACTCAGATACTATTCATTCGGGTACTATTCACGATAAAATTGGTTTCTTTTATGACCAAAGTATCTTTGATATATGAATCTTATTCTTAAATTTGAATCCATGTTTTGATCATCATGTTGACCATTTGGATATTCTTGAACTTTGGATAAATTGAATTATAAATCTCTAATATTTGTCATTGATCTCACTTAATTGATTCTTTATATCATTGTCATCATTCTCATGCTTATATTGTGTTGAAAGTCATCTTTGGCCCGTAATATAAAGATGGACTATTGATTATTAGTTTTACAGTTGTATGTCTTTGGCCCGTAGTGTAAAGATGGATTGTTGATTATTAGTTTTACAGTTGTATGTTTTTGGCCCGTAATGCAAAGATGGGCTGTTGATTATTGGTTTTATAGTTGTATGTCTTTGGCCCGTAGTGCAAAGATGGACTGTTGATTATTGATTTTACAGTTGTATATCTTTGGCCCATAGTGCAAAGATGGACTGTTGATTATTAGTTTTACAGTTGTATGTTTTTAGCTCGCAGTGCAAAGATGGACAGTTGATTATTGGTTTTACAGTTGTATGTCTTTGGTCCGTAGTGCAAAGATGGACTGTTGATTATTGATTTTACAGTTATATGTCTTTGGCCGTAGTAAAAAGATAGATAATTTATTGGTAAGATCATGACCATTGAATATATTTGGCCCATAGTGTAAAGATAGACAATTGATTGGCATGATCATGACCACTGTTGTTATATTTGAATGTTTTGGTGTAGAGTGTAAAGACGATATGATTATTAAGTATCTTAGCCTTTGTGGCAAGGACATTGAGTGAAAGTTCTATTAAGCCTTTGTGGCAAGGAGAAACTATTGATTTACATTATTATAAACAAGAATTGTGAATTTAACTATAATCTTTGGTGGTTCAGGTGAAGACAGATGATGAAAGTTCTCTGTCTTGGGTACAACAAAGAACCATTGATGGGTATTACAAGGATGAAATATTAATGATGGACTTTTAATTTGGAGGAGATAGTAGACATTATGTTCTACTTGACTCTTCTAATAGATTGTTGTTTCTACTGCAGTTGTTGATCTAAAACTTGTTATTTATTGTTTTCTATCAGATTTTTCCCTGCTGAGAACTAAAGATAATTTGTTCTATATTATCTTAGTCATAATATTTTTTACTGGGCTAGTTGAGCTCACGCTTTTGCTTCACAATTCCTTTTAGGTAATAAGAGTGTAGCTGAGTCGAGCGAGAATAACAGGGGAATTGAGTGATGGTCTGTGACTGTTGAAATTTCTCAATACATTATAAAACAACATGACAATATATAATTACATTGAGGACTAAAAATGTGTGTGTCGTATTTTATACGCCATTTAATATTTAATTTTGGTAAACAACAATAGGATGATGAGAATCTGACTTTGAAAGGGTCAAAAATGCAACCCATTAGAATGAGGAGGATAGAATTGTACTAAGAGCTTAAAGGGTGTGTTTTCACTATAATACATGATCTAACCACATACAAACTCGTGTTATCATAAGATATGGTTGTGCACATCCACTTGCTGACTATATCTATGAGCATTATCTATATAATCTTGGAGTATGATTGGAATATAATCCTTAGTTGAGAGAATGGAGATAATTATATGGTAAGAAGATACACACCATTAGAATGAATAGGATAGTAATCTTCTCGTTCTTTTTTGGGGTCTATTGGGTCAACCAAGGTTAATGCTCAAGTCCTATGATATCTATTATAACTTAGATGCATGGCCTCCCATGTATGAAGGATTCCTTGAGCATTTTCCACATATTTTAATTCCTAAAATAGTTATCGACTGTACCTTTATATAAAGTATCATTGGTTTGGAGTATGAGTACTGTTATTGTGACACCCCCAAATCCAGGTACTCCATTCCCATAGAATTTGGTATTCACTATCCAAAACATTACATCTAACTACCCATAATCAAAGAATAAAGACGTAATTTAAATAACTTAAACAATCATCTTTCCCATTAGAGGGGTTACATCATAATCTCAAAATAAATCCCAGGTAATCTAACCTTAAAATTATTACATAAGTTTGCGGAATACATCATATATTAAAAAAGTCTTTAACATAATTCATTAAGATAAAATTTTCATAAGTCTTCAGCACTTGGACAATTTGCCCTTTCCTTTGCTAGTGGATGGCTCATCAACTTTCTCCACTTTAGCTGCAGTGTTAATTGCAAGAGTGAGCAAACAATTGCTCACTGATATAGGAAGTAGTAATAATAACAACATGAGAATGAACAACGAATGCTAGCAATAATGAACTTGTTCTGTGAATTAAGAATAGAAAACAAGTTTGAAATCAATGTCTGAGGGTCTTAAGACCACGAACTATGTCTCCGGTATATAGGTATTATTACCTTAACCATAATAGTCATTAGACTATACAGACCCTTCTTAGCGTACTTAGGGGGATCAGCCCTTTGTACCATGTATTGTACACAAACATCTAAACATTACACGTACAAAAATCCCCTATATTAGGGTTGTTCGTCTCAGTTTGAATTTAGAATTTCCGCACTAAAGAAAGTTTAGTTTGGAACTAGCTTATCAGTGTCTCTAGAATTTTAGAACACTATTCAACTTCCATCAATAAAGTTTTAATACGAGAATGTATAACTGAACAAGGCTATTAAAGTCAAAGATCGGATATCAACAATATATATAACTGAATAACATGATATACATGCAAAGTGCTATATTCAAAGGAGTTTAAAACAATCTTCTATGAATCAATGTATTAGAACAATAAATGCTTCGAATGATAATAAGGAAAGTAAAGCTCGCTCGATGTAACGAGTTAGGTTACAAGAGCATGCACAAACATACTCAAGATAAACTAAGCTTGTTCAACCTTACAAGAATTTTAGAAACTTCTACAATAACGATTTAGGAATGGGAACATCCATTCAATATGAAAAGAATGAAGTTAGAAAGCTTGCTCAATGTAAAGAGTTAAGGTTTAGGAACTTGCCTTGTTCGTAAGCTACACAAGTGTAAAATAATCTCCAATTACCCTACACATATCATTACAATCGCAACAACAATTAGTTGTATGAATATTAACACTATGGGTATTAAACCATCATTTAGGTCATAACCCTAACCTAACACCTAACCATTTAGGTTAACATACTTAACGAATCTGAAATCACATTACGAGCCAACATAACTTACTCGTTCATTTCTAACTTTTGAAAACATCACTTTTAGTTTCATTATATAACTCAATTAACAATCATCTAAAACTCTTTTACACTTTGTATTACAACACCTTACAATCTGTTATTGTAGTCCACTTTATATTTTAATATCCTTCACATGCATGCTAAACTACCCCAAGTCCGTTACGCATGACCTGCAATAAAGCAGACTTCACCGCATGCATAGAATCGCTACTTTCATACAGCAGCGCCAAGAATACACTAGGTAATCATACGCATGGCCATGATGCATAATGAGCGGTGAACGCCCTGCAATGTCTCGATTCCATTTTTGCGAAGCTCAAAATCGGACTACTAGAACGACCCAAAAATTCGGATCGTCCAGAATTTAAGTTTAAAGAATTAGTTATTAATATAATGAATTTTTATTAATAATATTATGTTCTATGTGTTTATTAATCATTCTAGAACCTAGGATGATTATAAGTCGGGAGGATTCTGGCTACGAGCTAGACTTAACGAGTAATAATTTTCAAGACAAAAATGAAAATTTTATAGGAACAAAAATATTTCAGGGGAAAAAGACGAAATAGGCATTATTCACCCGATGAAACCTAAGGGTTAGGGTTTGAATAACCTAAGCCTTTACGAGAGTTCGGTATGTCGAAATGACTTTTCGTTGAAAGATTTGACGATAATATATCTTGAAAAGTTAAGTAAGTTGATAAAAGTTTTTCTCAAAAAACGTGCAAAAATTGGACGAAATAAAAATGACGAAAAGTACTGTTACGTACTTTTCATTCATTTAGCTACGTTAGGGTAAAATGTGAAGGAAAACGCTTAATGCCAAAAAGTGTTTTTCAGTTTTTCAGAAATCCGAAGAATACGTAAAAGTTAATCGGTAAAGGAAAGACGAAATATTCAAAAATATTTGGATTTCGAGAATCGTAGTTTTTAAAACTGTCGGATGAAACTCGAAAGACGGAACCACGAAACTTACAGGCTATGTTTCGTGAATAGTAAAGAGGTTAACTAAGGAGGTGGAAATAGTAAACTTAAGTGTTAAGTAAACTTAAGAGTTAAGCAAACTTAAAGGCTAAGTAGACTTAAGTGTTAAGTAAACTTAAGGAGTAAGTTAACTTAGTCCTTAAGTAATGAATAGTAAGGAGGTTAAGGGGGTGAAATGACTAAAATACCCTTAGCTTGGATTTTCTATAAATAGGAAGCTAGCTTTCATTTAAATGAGATTTTGAAAATCCTATATCTTGAGAGAGAGAGAGAGAGAGAGAGTTTGGATGGGAGGATGAGAAGGAGAATGAAGCAGAAAAGTTTGCTCGTGAGCAACCTTTGTCTGACGGAAAAAGATTAAATGAGAACGGTAATCTGAAACCTAGTCTTTTATAAATTTTCTTTAAGTTTTTATGTTTAAAAACATAACTTAATGAGAATAAGAAGTAGGTGATGTTAGGGATGATTTCTTATGTTTGAAATCGTAAGAAAATGAAGAAATAAGAAATAAAAGTTTAGTTTATAAATTTCTTAAGGAAGTATAAGATTCGTAATGAATTAGAACGATCCGAGTGGATTATATGAATAAGTAGGTGAAATAAGTACGGAATAATGTTCTATAACATCCAATTCCAATAAAAAGTGAAATCGTAATCCAAAAATATCGATTAATATGAAGAACGAACGAAGAACACGAAGAATATGCGAAGAACTCGAAGAACGTTGTTGATGGACAAATTTAAAACCATCGTAGGATAATTGTTATTGATGGACAAGTTTAAAACCATCGCGTATAAGTTAGATACATATTGCTTGGTTAGGAACGGTAGAAACGTTCATGAAGAACGGATTAAAACTTAGCTATAACGAAGTTATGGCGAAAATTTAGTAAAAGACAAACGAGAATTAGAAAGTTAGTAAATGAACCCGAATGTGTAGGGTTTCATAAGAATGTAAGATAACATAGAAAATGTGAGTCGTGGACTCAAGAACGAACGAATTCCGAGTTCGGATGACCGAATTATGGACGAACGAACGAAGAGCATTAAAAATGTAAAACGAATAAAGGGCAAAGATCAAGCCAATCGAATGGTATGTTAACGGATATAGAACAAAGTTCTGTCCAGGGGGTATTGAATTACGTAAGATAAGGAAGAGAATAGCTTTGGAACAACCTCGTTCCGAGTTATAACGAATAAGTTATGGAAGCGGGAAGTAAGCGTCTCAAATTGGATTTAAAACTTAGAGAAATTTTCTAGGGTTAGGGCTTGGCACCGCGGCGCCAGCCATGCCTTGAAAAGGTGGCCGACTATGCTGAGACTAGGGAGTCGAGTCTCTAAAAACTTCATGTGGCAAGCGTGAGAGATAAAGAAGAGAGTGGCGCCCTTGCAGCTAATTAGAGAAAAAAAGCCGAAGAAAGAGCTTTTAAGCGCTTTCAACTCTTGGGGGAAACGTACGGGAAGATAAAGAACATAATGTTCAACTAATATAACACTTAAACAAGTGAATTAAACCTTTAATGAAGGTCTAACAAAAAGATTAAATAAGAGTAAAAGAGAAAGAATGTAAATGCGGATTACGGAACCGATATTCGGGGACCGTAGTTACGATAAACGAACGTGGAGGATTATTATGGTTGTGATTCCTTAGACGTTGAGCGACGAGGGTATTGAATAACATTTTGATGTTATGTCATGATAGTGAGAGATAAGTGTAAAGCATATAGACGCTGCAAATGCAACGCAGTTGCGATAAATGATCGGTCATAGCATACAACGAACAGTATGATTTTGACATTAAGAAAGAATAATGAACATGGGGTTCATGGGATGGATAACGATTGAAGAGATTAAAACCTTGAGTAAAGGTTGAATGAGAGATTAAAAGACGAGCAACGTGAACGTTGAATATGTAAATGATCCTCGTGAATCGTATTTGCATCGGACGAACGTTCTAAGTATACCCTGGTTGTATGACCTAGACGTTGACAAAGGTAGTAAGTAAGACATGAATTATCAAGGAAGCCGTAATGAACGGTAATAAGAGTAATGAAAGCCGAAGGTGAGTCGTATAAGAATGAATCCTGAGGTATGGCATTTAATTACCAAAAAGCCGTAAGGAATAAGAAATTAATTTAACGAACATATAGTTTAATAGTTCGGATAAGTTAAGATAAGTTAGGTTGTGGTGCAATCGTAATCTTTGATGGTTGACATATGGGAGCTGGGCTAAAAAATTCCTTCAGAGAGTGAAGGTATATACAAAACTGGCAACCGATCTAACTCATTTTATTATGGGCGGTGTAGGCAGACGGAAACTTGTTTGTTGGTTGTTTGTGGGAAACCACTCAGAGTACCATATGGACTACTAGCAGAGAAGTGATGTGTGCTGAGTCCTAAAGAAGTTATAAGAAGAAGATAAGATGTAAAACATCAAAGATGATGAAGGTAAAAGTAAGACATCTCCGTATGTCCTGAAGCCGTAGAACGGTAATGAAAGTGGTCGCGTAAACTTAGGTTACAAGAACGCGAACCCTAAGAAGTAAAGTTAAGAAAACTAATACATAAGTCATATATACATGACTAATTAGTGTATGTGTTATTTTTCTTATGTGCTACATAGGAACTGGAATGAGCAGTTCACCGTAAGTTGTAGCTGTGTGTAAGGCAAATTTCCTAACTTCATTCATATTTCAAATGAATGCTAGTTTCTTAAACTTCTCAGATGTTGAACTTGAGAAGTTCTGTCTATGTGCTAATGTTCAATATTTGTGTAAAGCGGTAGAACATATGAGGCCTTGTGCCACAATGTGAACACTTCGGTGTTTCTATGAGATGAACTGTTCTGTGATTTAACTGTTCAATAAGAGAATTCTCTGTTCGTACATGATCCGTTATTGTTAAGTCTGTGCTAATGATTCTAGCCAGACATAATATGTATGAAAAAGGTAGAAGAATGAAAGTATTTCAAAGTGCATGTGAATAATGTTTTAAAATGATAGGGATCGAGATTATTCCTATTATTCAAGCTGCTTCATAACCTTTGTTTAGTTATTGAAGTCCTAAAAGAATGTTTGAATTCTTGAAGATGTTTATTCAACTATTATGACTTGTTGGGCAATTGAATGCTCATACTTGCTTTAAATGAAAAACATTTTCAACAAACGAGGTTAGAAGAACTTAAGGATCCTGTAAAGATCAAGCTGACGGTATTCAGATGAAGTGTCATTCAGAATGTGGATGAGCGAGAAGATCGAACGAAGACTTGTAATATAAAATAAGTTAAATGAACTTTAGATTAGTTGAAGAATTGTTATGTATCCTTGGTGGCGGATAAAAGTCACTCTTGTAAGATGAAACGAATAATGTATTTATAATTATTTGTAATGAAAAAGGTTATAAGGTTTCTAGAACCTGGGATTTGAGAGTGTATGTTGTTATATTTCAGTATATAATGATGTATGTTTGGAAGAAGATGGGATCGTGACGTACGGAATCCGGGTATGAAGATAGACCAGATTTCGGGGCGTTATAGATTAGTATCAGAGCTGATAGGTTATAAATCTTAGGTAAGAGTATCTAAGACTATAATCGTAGAGAGAGGGATAAGAAGATCACCACGTGATCATAGTGAATCGTAATAATGAGATGAGTACATTAAACGATAAATGATTTATAGTACTACGAAGTAGTACGGGAAGAAGAACTCAGATTGAGTTGAGAAGGATAGCATATGAATTAAAGAAAATTCATATTTAGTAAAGAGAGATTTAGAAGTTGTAAAAATTTCAATTGAGGACTCATGTGATAGCTGAGTTGTATGAACCTTTGTTATGGGCAGAGGTTTGTGCTTGGTGTAACAACTGCTTAGCTTATTATAGTGATAACCATTGGAATTGGTCGCGTTGTCTAGATGTATATGACGAGAAGGTGAACTTTTTTTCATGTATATACTTGGTAGGTAGAGAACGATAAGGTAGGTGCGAGTTCTTGAAACTCACACTTATGGTACGTTCCTGACTCATAATGATATGGTAGGTTTTTGAACTTCTCAGCGAATGGACGCTTATGGTCTGTCTGAGATAGTTCTTAAACTCATATTATTGTGGAAAGTTCTTGAACTCATAATGTGTGGTAAGTTGATGGACTGTACTAAGGTAGAATGATGTTTAGACTGAAAATAAGTTATTTTCAGTAGGCTTAGTATTGAAGGTTCTAGAGAAGATTAAGTATTATCATAGTAAGACAATGAAGAAAGACGAAGAATAGGATATTCCAAGTCATCTAGCTATGCTAGATTTCAAAGTTTATTGAAATCGTGCTTATGTGTTCATATTTTGGAAAATAAAAGAATTAGTTCAACTTTTGGAACCAATAGATTTTTAAAAGAACTATTCTTGGTATGTCTATGCTAATTATTTTAGCTAGACAGAAATTGATTTAAAATATCAAAATGAATTTTATATCATCAGTGCATTTGATGCAAGGATGGTAAAAAGATGGAGTTATTAATGCAATTAAACCTGGTGTTGGATGTGATCTTAGGATCAACAACTCGCTATGGTATGATGTATAATGACGAAGTCACAAACTGACGAAGTCCTCAATGTATTGTGAAAAGTACGGTATCATGACGTCATAAAATGTTTTGATGTATTGCGAAAAGAATTTACAGAAGTAGTCGATGTCAATTGAGTTGACTAGATGAATGTTTCACATTGATATCCAATTTATTGGTATGGTCTAAGCTACTTGATTCGGCTAGACAAATGGTATGTCATGTTTAAAAGAAAATCGAGCTTTCTTTGAAGAAGTTGTGCCAAACCAAATTATTTTGGTGCGGAATCTAATGATTTAGTCTGAGGTGAACATATCCCGAAATGGGGTATACGATGGATAAGAGGTAGTTTGTTTTCTTTGTGATTGTAAACTGACTGTGGAAGAAAGGTTACGGCGTTATGCTATTAAACCTAGTAAGAGTTTGTGGTCGATTTGACCCCTCAGCAAAAGTATGATATGTTTTAAAGGAATTTTTATATTCCTCGTTGTTCATTCTACTTCATAATTCTTTCTAAAGTTATGAAGGTGAGGGAATGTTTGAAGGATTAGGACTCCATTGAAGAGAAGTTGAGAAGAAGAGTAAGTTAAAATTTCGAGGACGAAATTCTGTGAAGAAGGGGTGAGTGTGATGACCCAGGTAAGGGTGTGGTTGTAAGAAATTCCGAAGACGGAATTTTTATAAGAGGGGAAGAGTGTAACGACCCAAAAATTCGGATCGTCCAGAATTTAAGTTTAAAGAATTAGTTATTAATAAAATGAAATTTTATTAATAATATTGTGTGTTATGTGTTTATTAATCGTTCTAGAACCTAGGATGATTATAAGTCAGGAGGATTCTGGCTACGAGCTAGACTGAACGAGTAATAATTTTCAAGACAAAAATGAAAATTTTTCGGGAACAAAAATATTTCCAGGGAAAAAGATGAAATAGGAACTATTCACCCGACGAAACTTAAGGGTTAAGGTTTAAATAACCTAAGCCTTTCCGAGAGTTTGGTATGTCGAAATGACATTCCGTTGAATGATATGACGATAATATATCTTGAAAAGTTAAGTAAGTTGATAAAAGTTTTTCTCAAAAAACGTGCAGAAATCGAACGAAATAAAAATGACGAAAAGTATTGTTATGTACTTTTCATTCATTTAGCTACATTAGGGTAAAGCGTGAAGGAAAACGCTTAACGCCAAAAAGTGTTTTTCAGTTTTTCAAAAATCCGAAGAATACGTAAAAGTTAATCGGTAAAGGAAAGACGAAATATTCAAAAATATTTGGATTTCGAGAATCGCAATTTTTAAAACTGTCGGACAAAACCCGAAAGACGGAACCACGAAATTTACAGGCTAAGTTTCGTGAATAGTAAGGAGGTTAACTAAGGAGGTGGAAATAGTAAACTTAAGTGTTAAGTAAACTTAAGAGTTAAGCAAACTTAAAGGCTAAGTAGACTTAAGTGTTAAGTAAACTTAAGGAGTAAGTTAACTTAGTCCTTAAGTAATGAATAGTAAGGAGGTTAAGGGGGTGAAATGACTAAAATACCCTTAGCTTGGATTTTCTATAAATAGGAAGCTAACTTTCATTTAAATGAGATTTTCAAAATCCTATATCTTGAAAGAGAGAGAGAGAGTTCGGATGGGAGGATGAGAAGGAGAAGGAAGCAGAAAAGTTTGCTCGTGAGCAAACTTTTTCTGACGGAAAGAGATTAAATGAGAACGGTAATCCGAAACCTAGTCTTTTATAAATTTTCTTTAAGTTTTTATGTTTAAAAACATAACTTAATGAGAATAAGAAGTAGGTGATGTTAGGGATGATTTCTTATGGTTGAAATCGTAAGAAAATAAAGAAATAAGAAATAAAAGTTTAGTTTATAAATTTCTTAAGGAAGTATAAGATTCGTAATGAATTAGAACGATCCGAGTGGATTATATAAATAAGTAGGTGAAATAAGTAAGGAATAATGTTCTATAACATCAAATTCTAATAAAAAGTGAAATCGTAATCCAAAAATATCGATTAAAATGAAGAACATGCGAAGAACACGAAGAACATGCGAAGAACACGAAGAACGTTGGTGATGGACAAATTTAAAACCATCGTAGGATAATTGTTGTTAATGGACAAGTTTAAAATCATCACATATAAGTTAGATGCATATTGCTTGGTTAGAAACGGTAGAAACGTTTATGAAGAACGGATTAAAACTTAGCTATAACGAAGTTATGGCAAAAATTTCGTAAAAGACAAACAAGAATTAGAAAGTTAGTAAATGAACCCGAATGTGTAGTGTTTCATAAGAATGTAAGAGAACATAGAAAATCTGAGTCATGGACTCAAGAATGAACGAATTTCGAGTTCGGATGACCGAATTATGGATGAATGAACGAAGAGCGTTAAAAACGTAAAACGAATAAAGGGCAAAGATCAAGCCAATCTAATGGCACGTTAACGGATTCAGAACAAAGTTCTGTCCAGAGGGTATTAAGTTATGTAAGATAAGGAAGAGAATGGCTTTGGAACGACC
Organism: Panax ginseng; assembly: GCA_020205605.1. Lineage (NCBI taxonomy): Eukaryota > Viridiplantae > Streptophyta > Magnoliopsida > Apiales > Araliaceae > Panax > Panax ginseng. Next base: position 62,950,657 of record CM035137.1, read on the forward strand.
TCGTTCCGAATTATAACGAATAAGTTATGGAAGCGAGAAGTAAGCATCTCAAATTGGATTTAAAACTTAGAGAAATTTTCTAGGGTTAGGGCTTGGCGCCGCGGCGCCAGCCATGTAAGACCCCGAATTTTATGAAATAAAAGTATTTAATTTTTCTTATAATTATTATTCAGTAAATGGTTAAATTGATAAAAGTTTAAAGTTAAGGGTGATATATATAAAATTTTCAAAATACGTAAGTGGTTATAAAATACTCATTTTTGTCGGAGAATATTCGTTTGGTCGTGGAATATTCTTGTTGTTGGGGAATATTCGTACGACGGCGCAGCCATTCGTGGGCCTCATAACAAAATAACTGTCGGATGAAGAAAATGACAAGTTTGAGTTTTTATAAATAACGATGTAGTTGTTACCGTTAACACTGTTGGAATACCCGGTGATTAAAATACAGTAATCGCATGGTTGCACAGTAGCACACGGTATTGCACAGTATTTTTAAATTATTGATTCTTACATAAGAAGGCACTACTCAATAATTGTTACAGTAATTACTATTCAATATTTTATTTTATTAATTCAATAATTGCTGCGTTAATATTTTATATTATTGTTGTTTCAATAATTGTCACGGCACAATATTTTCCATTATCAGATCAATAATTCATATTATTTGAATAATATTATTAGATAGTATTATTGGCAATGTCTAGAAAGTTACATCAAGGAGAGGTTTGGTCACCCAATTCTTGGCGCCAAGAAGTGAGAGAATTCTTATCTAATGGCCCCTCTTTCTTGGGAACTGCCTGGTTGTCATTATTATGATTCTGTAATATTATTTGTGAATAATTAATTATTGATTTATATGATAAGGAAATATTTATTTGATGTCGATATAAATTATGGATTTATTTATGTGGTTATAAATGATGGAATTAATGTTGAGGTGTTTTATCAGTATTTTGTCAGAATAGAGGCATTAAAGATCAAATCGGTGTTCTTAAAGCTCTATTGCGTTAGTTATAATTTTGATCTGACCGTTGGTTCATTGTGATTTTTAGATATGTTATACATATATAATTTGAGTATATGTTCACAAATTTTGAACCGTTAAAAATTACCGCATGATTTGTTATGAATTTTAAAAGGTGTTGAAAATCATCCGTTTGTGGATTTTGGATACTTTCTGTCTGGAATTTGGAAAAACTTAAAGCTACAAAGTTGTAGAGAATTTGATTTCGTATGGAATGGATATAAAATTCGTATTTTTCTGATAAATGGGCTATTTTCTATGAATTATTGAAGTTTCAGAAAATAAAATAATTTTTATTAAAATTATGGGTGGGACCCACTATTGTTTTAAACATATGGGCTGTCAATTTTGTTCAAGTATGACATGCTAGAGGCTGGTCTTGGTTGGTGAGCATACATAGGAATGAAGAAAATTAATAATATTATTTTATTAATTTAGTCTCCTTTGGCGTTCTAGCATTTTCTTATAAATAGGTGCTTATGTTAGAATTGAAAATCACACCAGAAACATAAGTTTTCTCTCTCTATATTATCGAGCGTATTTTTGTGAGTATTTAAATACTTTGAGAGTTGCTTTTCAGTGCAAATTTTCTTCGGTTTTTCATCCGATATTCCAGTCAGAAATACTGCTCTTTTGAGGTAAGGGATTTTAAGGGTTATTATGTTTTCCAGTTTTGTGATTTTTTCGACCCTCAAAAATTCTGAAAAAATTTAAAATGATAATTTGATGAGTTTTCTTGATTGTGTCCAAAAATGACGATTTTTGGATGTATATATTAAGAGTTATGAATTTTATAAGAAAAAACTACTTTAAAAGTAAACCCTTATAACTCCTTGTGGTTAACTCCAAAATTGATGAAATTTTTATTGGGAGTACATCTATATAATATCAAGATACCTCAGTAAATTTGAATTTTTGGAAAAAAGTACGATTTATGATAAATGTCTAAATATTCGGCAGTTTTGGCTATATAAAAAATAGTAAATGAATTTTAAAAATTCCGAGAAAAATATATGTTCAATATGAGACTATATTCTGCTAAATCCCAGAAAAGAAAATATTTTGGAACTAATTTGGTATTTTTCATGAAAATGATCTAGTTTTGTGTAAATGAATTAAATATGTTATGTGAAGTAAGAAAATTGGAAAATATGATTTTATGGCTTGAGAATCATATATGAGATATATGTAGATTTTTGATGAGGGTTTTGGTTATTGGTGATGAAATCTTATGAGTTTTGCATTTTAGGATGATTAAATGCATTAATTAATAAAGTGTAAATAATTAAAATAAATTATTTATAAGTTTAAGAAATGAATAAAATATTGTTGTAATATTAATAATATTAGATTTTGATATTATTAATTGATTTATAACATTTGGATTAAGGTGTTATAATATTGATGTGGATTTTATTATGAAACTTTATCTTTTTATGTCGAGGTTACTATTCATGAGTTACTATTCACGAGTTACTATTCATGAGTTACTATTCACGGGATACTATTCACGACAAAATTGGCTTTTTTTTGACCAAATTATCGTTGATTTATGAATCTTACTCTTGAAATTAAATCCATGTTTTGATAATATTGTTTTTATTATCATATATAACATTTTTATAATCCTGGTGAAGAAATTTCTCTTTGACTTGAGTGTAAAGATAGATAGATTATTGGTATGATCATGACCATTGAATTTACAATTGAATATTTTTAGCTTAAGTGCAAAGGTGAATTGATCAACATGGTTATAATTATGGTTTATATAAATTCTGAAATGATTATGTATTTCTTTGAGATATTAATATCTTTGGCCTGTAGTGCAAAGATTTATTATTGATGAATATCTTTAGCCCGTAGTGCAAAGATGACCTGTTGTTGAATATCTTTAGCCTGTAGTGCAAAGATGATCTATTTTTGAATATCTTTGGCCTGTAGTACAAAGATGACTTGTTGATGAATATCTTTGGCCTGTAGTGCAAAGATGAATTTATTAGTATGATTATGAACAGGAATTGTTATTTGGTATAACTATGATCTTTGATGTTTCAGGTAAAGACAAATGATGAAAATTATCTTTCTCCTGGATGAGAAGATGAATCTAGAGCCACAATTATGATTATGAGTTATTCACATGAATGTGGACAAGAACTGTTGATTGATGTTACAGGGATAAAACATTGTTGGTGGACTTTTAACATGGAGAAGATAATAGACTTTATGGTCTATTTGACTCTTTTAATGGATTGCTCGTTCCGCTGCAACTATGGTTGAAAAATTTTATCATCTACCATATGTTCTAAATCTCTGATTTATTACTGATGAAGGCTATTGATAATTTAATTATCTTTAGTCATGATATCTTTACTGAGCTAGTTGTGCTCACCCTTTTGCTTCACAATTCCTTTCAGGTAATAAGAGTGTTGTCGGGTCGAGCGGGGATAACATGGGAATAGAATGGTGGTCTATAGCTGTTGAGGTTATCCCTAAATAGTATGGAAATAATTTTATTGAGAACTTTAGATAAGTGTGTCGTATTGTATACGTCATTTGATATTTAATTTTGGTGAACCAAATAGGGTGAAGTGAACCGTAAGGAATAAGAAATTAATTTAACGAACATATAGTTTAATAGTTCAGATAAGTTAAGATAAGTTAGGTTGTGGTGCAATCGTAATCTTTGATGGTTGACATATGGGAGCTGGGCTAAAAAATTCCTTCAGAGAGCGAAGGTATATACAAAACTGGCAACCGATCTAATTCACTGTTATGGGCAAAGTGTAGATGAGACGGGAACTTGTTTGTTGGTTGTTTGTGGGAAACCACTCAGAGTACCATATGGACTACTAGCAGAGAAGCGATCTGTGCTAAGTCCTAGAGAAGTTATAAGAAGAAGATAATATGTAAAACATCAAAGATGATGAAGGTAAAAGTAAGACTACGTAATTTAAAAGTATCCATCAGCTACATAAATGGGAACCCTCACATGTATATTAAGCACTTGATAACTGTTCTAATATAAGTTTTTAATTATTTGGTTACTAACAGAAACTAAAATGGTTACCCTTATATGCAAGTTTGGATACCAACTGCACCTCTCAAACTATTTTTATTTTAATATGAGATCTATAAATGACTATCATATATATAAATGGGAACTATTAATTGGAGTTTCTTATTCCATCATGATGACAGGGCATAAATAAAATACATACATTTAACACTATAACAGTCCTGATACAAATTTATAATTATCTGGTTACTAACAAAAACAAAAATAGTTATTATATATATATATATAGGTTTGGATACCAACCTAACATTTCAACTGTAATAGCTGATGGATACTGTTCTGAACCAATTTTATGTAAATTTGGTTACTCACAAAAAATAAAATGGTTACCTCTATATACAGATTTAAATACCAATTGTACACTTTTCAGATAATTTTTATGAGTATGTAATTTATAAGTATACATCAACTAGATAAATAGGACACCCTCACATGTACATTTAACACTTGATATTTGTCCTGATACAAGCTTGTAACTATCTGGTTACTAATAACAGTAACCATAATGTAACATAATAAAACAGTAACCACATAATTATATGATAAAGATCCGAATAAAGTTTTAATGGTAACCAAAATGTAAACATCATGTAATGAAACCCAATTTAGGCAATTCATGTATACTAAACAATTACATATTAACCAGAATAAAAAATAAAAGTAACCAAAATCCCACATTGAGGACACAATAATAGTAGTCAAACCATAAGGTAACAGTAACCAAAACATAATAAAGAAGTAACCAATTAATTATATGAAAATAACCAGAACATGTAGGATGTGTTTGTGAAAATGGAAGTAGAAATAGAAGAGCATAAACCTTGTAGAAGATATTTGAAGGAATTTACAAAAATAATACATCAATGTATACTAAGCAAATACATGGTTTATTATGACTTGGGTTTATTATTTACAAAAATAATACATCCACAAACTAATGATGCCTTAAACTTCTCCAACTGACTTCGGTTCAATTTTTGGTAATAATGCTGGGGACTTCCATGTCACCAATATGTAACTTTTCCAATGAATTTTCTATTGCATTCCTCATAGTAAAGATCCCATAACTGCAAATAAACAAAATCAGATTTATACAGTCATTAGTAACCAGATATAAACAATATCTATATCATAAACAGTTATATAGTGACCAACAAATAAGAGCATACTAACCAAAACATAATATAACAATTACACAGTAGCCAAAACAGACTATAACAAATAACCAACATCCCAAATTGACTGCACAATAATAGTTATTATATCATAATATAACATTAACCATACCATAATAAAGCAGTAACCAAAAAGTTATATTATATAATCTAATGATAACCAAAATATAAACAACATGTAGTACAAACCATTTTATGTAGTAAACAAAACATGTATACCAAAAAATATACTAAAGAAATAACCAAACAGTTATATGCTAGTAACCAAACCATGTTTTAATGGTAACCAACACATAAACAACATGTAGACCAAACCCAGTTTAGTCAACCAATGTATACTAAGCAAATATATTGTAACCAAAATAACATATAAAAGTAACCAAAATCCCAATTGAGGGAAAAAGAATGGTATCCAAATCATAAGCTAACAGTAACAAAAAAATATACTAATGAAGTAACCAAACAGTTATATGTTAGTAAGCAAAACATATATTAATGGTAACCAATACATAAACAACATGTACACCAAAACCAGTTTAGTCAACCATGTATACTAAACAAATACATGGTAACCATAACAACATAAAAAAGTAACCAGAATACCAAATCAAGGTAACAAAAATAGTATCCGAATCACAAGTTAACAGTAACCAAAACATAATGCAGAAGTAACCAAACAGTTATATGATAGTAACAATAACAAAATTTAAATTAACACACCTTTAAAAAAATTTGGGTTGGAAATATCTTCTGGCTATGAACTTGAGCTTCTTCCCATGACATTTGTCGCCATGATCTCTTTCCGAACAACATCAAGAGGCTTGTTTGAAACAAAATTTCTATTATCTCGATAATAGAACAACATGTATGCTTTATGATCCAAAACCTTCTTTTCACTAACTTGAACAACCTGTGAATCAACAAGTGCAACAAAAGTAAATTAAAAAACAATCAAAAAATAAAGGACTTTTAGACTATGCAAACCAGTTGCACCCCCCAAGAGCTTGAAGGAGATCAATATTCATTAACCAATTTACGCCACCAATTAGTTAATTAGTCTAACAACTATGATGATGAAGATGAAGAAAAAGAAGAAATACCAGTAGAAATACCAGTACAAAAAGAAGAAGAAATATCAGTAGATGAAGAAATACCAGTAGATTTTAGAAATACCAGTAGATGAAGAAATACCGGTAGATGAAAAAGAAGAAGAAGAAGATTTTAGAGAGAGAAATACCAGTACAAAAGTTATGGGAGTTGGGAAAAAAAGAACGCGTTTAAAAAAAAACCCACCAGATTTGCCATATCATCCCCTAAATTAAAGAATTCTAATTGCACTAATATTGTAAATAAATATAGAAAAGTGTATTATTTTTGTAATTATTTTATCTATGCATTATTATTGTAATTATTTTTAAAAATATACTAATATATGTAATTAATCCTTAAATCTTTTCATGTTAGACTTTTGGGCTTTTACCCCTTACTAACCCCACTTTATTGTTTAAACCTTTTCATGTTAGACCACCGAGCACTAACCAGTTATACACAAACCATATAAATGCTTCCTCTAAATAAAAACAAGTATCTTACTTATAACAATATATTTTTTGATATAAAAGGTTATTACGTACACCACTTTTAAAAATTATCCATCAAATCTTGCTATATCTTGTAACAAAATATTGCGATTTTTTTTACAATTTTCATTAATTTTTGTTATATCTTGTAACAAAATATTACGATTTTTATTTTATAACTAGGTACCATAATATTTACATTATAAATATATGAGTATGCTATGAATATGTTTCATTGCACATTATTATTTAATGATTTAAATGTTTACATTAATCACAATTTAAATTAATCTTAAAATTAATCGATATATAATTGCAATTCAAATTAATCAAAAAATTTAATAATTTATTATTATTATTTGGAGCATTACATCTTGGATGGACCACCAAGCATGGGCGAACACTTCATTAAGGTTTTAATAAAGACAAGCATCTTAATTGTTACACTTACACTCATCCTTTTTGGTATAAAGGGTTATTTCAGATTTGCAATAATGTCTAACCCAGAACTTTCCCGGGCCAAATCAAAACCTTTAGCCGGTAGGGTCAGTAGTCTCCATTGATACTCTCTCAGTAGAGAATGACATTGAACTTGTAATCAATTACTCATGAGACTATCCATTTTCTCAACACATTTTCTGTAAGTCTATATATATATATATATATATATATATATATATATCCCGTATATCTAATCTATTCTATCGTTTTCCCACCAGCCCCATTTATGGGATCAGTTAAGAAAGTTAGTACAAATTTGTATTTGCAACGACTTCAATTAATTCATCTAGCCTTCTCCGCCCTTCAATCTCTCACAATATATATATATATATATATATATATATATATATATATATTTGTTGGGTATCAGTTTCGTGTTTGTTGGTTCAATTCCAACTCTGTACCCACTCCATCTATTTTTCTACATTATCTTACATCTAATCGAATTATATATATACACATACATATATATACACTCATTCAAAAATTATAGACATATTATAAGTATAAATATACAGAGCGGAGAGATTTAGGGATTGTTCTCTTGTTTGTGGAAAAGTTTAATTCTGAAATGGGGTTCACTAAGCGCGTGGTTTACAAACCTGTTGATGATATTGATCTTAGCGCTAACAGTGATGAGGTTTATATTAGAGCGGATGTTAAAGGTTTGAATTTATTTTTTATTTTCTATTATTCCCAATTGCTGATTTTCACACATCATAACATTTTGTTTTAACTATAAATTGTTGAATTTTTAGAAAAAAATATATATCAAATAGTGAATATTAGCTGTTTCAATTCCACCATTAGGGAATTAACAAAGATTATACTTTCATAGAAGTTCTATTAATTTCTTAAAATTAATTTGGATTTTGAGTGCTAATTAATCTTATAATTTGACATTCTAATAGTCAAGGAATTTTATGTTTTTCATTTTATTTATTTATTAATTAGGAATTTATTCTTCCACTTTTTGCTGTTTGAATTTGAGTTATATATAACTACTAATTGATCTAATTTATTATTGCCGATTTCATCTGTATGATCATAGCTCCTCGCATGGCTGGACTCTTGGTGAAAATTTTTGTTTGGTTCTTGGAGTCGAGGATTTTTGGAACCATTTTACTCTACATACTGAAGAGAGACAATCTAGTTCACAAGGCATGCACTTTACTTTGTGTTGCAACTTTTTATAACTTGTTTTATTTATTTAGTTATATATTGTAAATTACAAGTTTTTGGGAGTTTTTTTTGGGTGGTTTGATACTAGTTGTATTCAGATTTACAGCTGTCATCTTACAGCATGCTCAGTTTAATAGACAAAAAATCAATTTATTCTAGTTTGCTTTTGTTCATATTTTCAGTTAAATAGATGACAATTATTCATTAATTCTATTATGATATGTAGGGAAGATTTAAGAAAAAACCAATGAAGTTCTTTTCCTTTACATGGTATAGGTACCGCTCTATCATAATAGGAAAAGCTGTTTGTCATATGGAAGTGCATCCATCCCATTCTTTTTTAACTAGTTTTTCATTGGTCGAAGCAATATCTGGCTTTTCCGTGTGATAAATTAATCATAGTATATAAACAGTTTTATCATGTTTTTGAAAATGAAAGAAAATGCATTGTTGAATGTTTGGTGCCATTAATGTTATAAGGTAGTTGATTTGCGTTTCTATTTCGCTCTTTTTGAGAGAATGTTTCTGTAGGCAATAATTAATTTGATTTTGATTAATGCAATAGTTAATATTGTAAACTACTTAAAAAGTATTATCAAGTACAAAATTGTTATTCTAAAAATTAATATAAATTCACATGCAATTTGAATTTATATTTCTCAAATTAACTCAAATCCAATGGGACTCTCTTTGTGGAACAGAAGAAATAGTATTTAAAGTATTGTCCTTCATTGCAGCTTGTTTCATTTGTGGAGTTGGAAGAGCCTCCTCTATATGTCCCTTTGCACCCTGTTGAAGGTTAGTAAATTATCGTATATGTTTACTACTTGTTCTGTATCACTTATTGAAAACACTTAAGAAATGTAAACAAATGACATGTCTTTTATGGTGAAACTGACTTGTTATCTTGGTTGGTATGACCAATGCTTAAGACAGTTTTTTACCTTGAATATACATGGTTATTTTAGATGAACATTAGGGACCATTTGTAACAGGTCATCTGAAATGATCATTTTAGATACCCAGTAATGTTAGTTGGTCATACTAATAAATTGTATTTGTTACTTTGGTAATTTTATATTCCCGGTAATCACATAACACGGTAAAGTGTCAAGATTCTCATCTGAAGTGGGTATCCAGATGACCAAAAAATAAACGGTATTCTTAGATTACGACATCTTGAGATCTTGTTATAGACAAAAATTTACAAACACCCAAATATCAAACATACTCTTATTTGTTTTAATAATTTGGACATAAATGTTCTAATTTATCCTTATTCATCTTGTTTTGTTATTTATTATTATAAGTTTAATTTATCATTGTTCTTAAATGTGACTTAATTAATTAATCTTTATTTATATATTAATAATTGAATATATTATAAATTATTATTTTACAAAAGTAATAAAACTTTAAATATATATTTTTTAAATACTATTGAATTAACTACTTGGAAAATATTTTGGGCGTTTAATTTTATTTGACAAAAATTCATTGGTGAATTATTTGACATAAATTAGTATATGGGGAATTTTAGTAAACGCTGAATATTTTTAAAAAAAATATGCCTAGTAATCTTGAATTTGTATCAACCACTCACAACAATTATTATCAGTAATCAAATAACTTTTACCAAACGAAAATGATAAGATATGACCAATTTCTATTACCAGTAATCAAATACCAATAATTTAAATTTTGGTGGGTATCTTACATGACTCGTAACACCCCCCCCCCCAATGTTTTCATAAATTTCTTAAATCCTGAAGTAGTCATAGCTTCATAATTGCAAGTTTAACATGTCATTTCAGATCACAAAGAACAAAATGTCGAATATCTGGAGTCTGATCTGTCTCCACCAGAACAAGTTCAACAGGCAGCTGATTGTGTTAATATACAGACAAATGAAAATCATAGTTTCAGACGCTGGACGATATTGGACTATTCAAGAGCCTATTTATCTGGAGAAATTACTCCAAACATGGTATGTCATTTGGTTTCTGCTTGTTAAAACATACTGCTATACTGCTGATGTGGTAGTTATATGTGAATTGGTTCGAGTTTTTAGTGTTCAATTGTTCATAGATAGTTTAAAGCTTCAAACCATATTTTATGTGACACCCCCAAATCCAGGTACTCGAACTTCCCACATATTTGGTGTTCACTCAACAAAATAATTAACATCTATCTACCCATAATAAAGTTAACAATAAATTTAAATAGAAATCCTCCCATTAAAGGGTTACATAACTTAAACAAATCAATCTCAGGTCATCTAACCTTAATACATCAATGCGGAAACATCTCAAACAAATAAGTCTTAAACATTACATCATAAGTCTTAACATAAACATTCTTAAGTAATAAATAAATCTTCATCATTTGCTTGCTTTGCTTTTGCCCTTACTAGTGGATGGCTTATCAACTCTCTCAATCTTAGTTGCAATGTTATTATGCAAGAGTGAGCAACAATTGCCCACAAGTTTAACAATAGTAATAATAATAACATGTGAATAATCAATGGATACTGAACAAAAGAAAGCTCGACTTTTGAATCAAGATTAGAACAGGAATCAAAAGTGCATCTGAGGGTCATAAGACCATGAATTGTGTCCTAGGTTATTAAGTATTTCTACTTTAAACCTTTAACAGTCGTAATATTATATGGACCTTGCTTCTCGTACTTAGGGGGATCAGCCTTTATGTGCACAACATCTTAACATTATCGCGTAATATAATCCCCCCATAACAGGGTTGTTCATCTCAGCTTTGACATTAGAGTCCGCACCAAAGAAAGTTTGGTTTGAATTAGCTTCAAGGTTAATTTAGAGTTCAATAATCATCAACTAAAGATTAATTGAATCAATAAGGAATCATTATCTATTCAAGGTTTCAATGCAATTTCGAAATCAATAATCAAATCAAAGATTGAATCTCAATTCTACATAATTGAATGAACTTTATACAATAGAAGTAATACTTTAAAAGAATTAGAATATTTCATTTGGAATCATGAACTTGAACAATTCGAAATAAGAATACAAAGCTTGCTCAATAATAATAAGATTTAAGAACTTGTTCAATGTAAGAATAGGGTTTGAAAACTTATCTCGTACGTAGGCTAAACGATTACTACTCACGTTCACTACAAGTCCTACACACATACCATCTGTATTCACGACATTCATTAGTTACATTAATACTAACTTTATAGGTTTAGTTCTCTCTTTTAATACAACTTGTTATCTTGGTCTAAATTCTGCACATATACATGACTGAAATCTCAAATCTTAAGTTTAAACAACATCATATCATCTCATGGACATCATATTTATTTTATTTTTTTTATAACGTGGTTTAACCAGTTACAAAACATAGCAGTTATAAGGTCACAAGACCTTTTCTAATTTTTTTTATTTTTTATAATTCTCTTATTATATGGTCCATTAGGCACACTTTCACTTAATTATTTAACATAAACTCCAAGTCATTACCCTTCTAATTTAATTGCTTAATTAAAATAGAATATTTTCTTTCCCTCACTATTACACTCGAATAAATTATTCCATAATAATTTTCATCGAATATATATTTTATTCCATAAATATTTCAACTAAAATATTCATTTTATTTGATAAGTTTTTTAATTATTTTTTATTTTTATTTTTTATTATTTATTTTTGCTCGCCGGGGCGGGGTAATTTAGTTTGGTAACGCCTGTCGGGGCGGGGTTATCCAGATTCAGTTTCTGCAGTTTGTGAAAAATACATAACAGTGCCAATTTAGGTCAAAACTTTACACAACGAAAATAATTTCACCCATATGTTCTATGCACACAACGAAAACAATTTAACAGAAACATTTAATGATATTCTTAGCACATTTTTAACATCTTGAGTTACATAAACAACAAGATTTAAAGCCATAATTTTCATGTTCTTGCTATTTTTCAAAGTTTCGTCAAATTTCATGAAATCACAAATTACAGATTCGTTATAACACCAAATCAATCCGTTTAAGTTTCGTTCTTTTCATTTTTACATGTATAAACCTAATCAATTATCAATTCACCGATTAATATGCAATTGAAGCATGAATTTTTGTACTTTTAAGCCATATTCATATGTTTATCTTATTGTAACTTCAAAACTCCAATTTGAACATGATTTTATAGATTAATTATTCTAAAACACATAAATCATACTCCCTCCGTCCCAGGATAAAAGTCCTTATTACTATTTTGGGTAGTCCCATGTTAAATGTCCACTTTCTTTTAATAACCAAACTTTTACACAATTTTTTCTATTATACCCTTAACATTAAATATCTCATATTTTTCTTATTCTAATTCTCTTTCCATATTCAATAAGTATAATTAATTTTGTGCTAAAAATATTGTGAATTGAAAAACTAAAAAGACACTATCTAATCTACCTTGAAAATCTCACATGCACTTAATTTGTTTCATTGATTTTTTATTCCTACCACATTGGAAACTCTTTTGTTCTCCTATAAAACTATAGCTACATGCATATATGGAATAAAACAAAAGCAAGTACGTTTTGCATGCTTGGATGGGATTTGCATGTTAACATGCAGGAATACAATTTGAATTTTGCAAATTTTTTCTAATGCTTCAATTTAAATTTTTTGCGCCAAATTTTAGTTGGCATAATCCATGCAAACTTTTTGGGAAATATGATTACATTGAGTGGGGAGATTATCCGAAGTAGTTTGCGCCAAATATGTTTATTTTTAGTTGGCATATTCATGCACAGATTGATTATGCACATATTCATGCACAAATTAATATAGAATTGAATGTGGAGTTTAATTGATTATGCCAACTTTTTATAGAAACACAACAATATTTATTGAGCATTATTAAATGATTAATGATATACTCATTATGGGCAATTTTGTCATTTTATTCCTCTTCTTAATATGCGTGAAAAGTCCATCAGGACTTTTATCCTGGGACGGAGGGAGTATATAATTGAACTATACATGCTAATAAACATCTACACCATCATAAATTCAACAATTAACCATAAAATTCAATTATAGAGTTAAAAAAATTGGTTTTCATGAAAAACTTTAAGAACGTAAATTAAAAGTTTAGATTAAGGGATTACCCTTAATTTCTCTGTTAAGATTAAGCAAGATATAGGAATCTTCTTTAATTCTTCAACTCCTTCAATTTCACTATTCTCTCCAATCTATCTCTTTTCTCTCTGTGATTTTCCCAGACAACAAATACGTATTTTAAAAACAATTGGTGCGTACATGGGTAGCGCTTAAGCACTAACTCCCATGTTCTCAAGGCCATGTTTGGTTGCTCATTAAATTCCCTTTCTAATTTAGTTTAATTAACTTATTTATTATATAGTTTATTTGTCACACTTTTAATTAATCAAATAATATTATTTAAACTCAATTAAATAAAATGCAATATTACCCATTAAATCACATCATCACATAATTAAAATTCTCATTTATTAAACTTAACGCATAATTTATAATCTCTTTAAATCTCTAATTAATTATTTAATTAATTAGAACAACATTAAAATTATTTAACAACTCAGTTAATTTAATTATCTCAATTAAATTCTCACTTTGATCTATAAAATTATTCCACATTAATTTAATTAATGTGACACACTTAATTAAATTAATCTACCACAATTCTATCAAATATTTATTTAACTCAATAAATAAATTAATCAAAATATTTATTTAATTCAGTAAATATTTAAAAATTAATTATAAAAGTCTGGTTCGTCACATCTTTCCCCTCTTAAAAGGATCTGTCCCCAGAATCACAATTCAATTAATTCGTCCCGTTACATTCTCCCCCCTTACAAAGATTCTGTCCCGAGAATCGCTACACACAGATTAAGCAAATAATTGAGGATAATTTTTTATCATTTGTTCTTCGAGTTCCCACGTTGCTTTTTCAGCGTTATGGTTCCTCCAGATTACCTTAACGGAAGGTATTACTTTATTTCTGAGTATTTGTTCCTACCTGTCGACTATCTGAACAGGAAATTCTTCATAAGATAAATCTTTCTCAAATTGTAGGGTTTTATATTCTATAACGTGTTTGTAATCGGGCTTATAAGGTCGTAACACAAAAACATGGAAAATATTATGGACATGCTCTAAAGCCGGAGGTAAGGCTACCTCATACGCGACTTCTTCAATTCTTCGCAAAACTTCAAAGGGTCCAATGAATCTCGGGCTCAATTTTCCCTTCTTACCAAATCGGATCTTTCCCTTCCAGGGAGACACTTTCAAGAAAACGTAGCTACTAGATTCAAATTCTCGATTCTGTCGGTGTTGATCAACGTATTTCTTCTGCCTGTCCTAAGCAGCTATCAATCTTGTCTTGATCACCTTGACAATTTCAGCAGTCTGTTGCACCAATTCTGGTCCTAGTAGTTGACGTTTACCAATTTCATCCCAGTATAATGGAGTTCTGCACTTTTTGTCATACAACGCTTCGTAAGGCGGCATGCCAATACTTGCGTGGTAACTGTTATTGTAAGCGAATTCCACCAACGGTAGATGATCATCCCAATTTCTTTTAAAGTCCATGATACAAGCTCTTAATATATCCTCCAATGTCTTTATGGTTCTTTCACTCTGCCCATCTGTCTGAGGATGATATGCCGTACTCATTCTTAACTGCATTTCCAAACATTCCTGTAGTCGCTTCCAGAAGTTCGATGTGAAACGTGGATCTCGATCTGAGACTATAAACACTGGAGCACCGTGCTTTGAAATAATTTCCTTCACATACAATTTCGCCAGTTGATCCAAGTTAAACCTGATCTTAATCGGTATGAAATGTGCTGACTTCGTCAGGTGATCCACAATAACCCAAACTGCGTCAAAAACCTTTTTTAGTCGTTGGAAGGCCTACCATAAAATGCATTGTGATATGTTCTCACTTCCATTCTGGAATTTCTAATGGTTGTAACTTGGACTCACAATCAACGTCTCTCTTCATATTCAGCCACTAAAAATGCTGTCGGAGATCCTGATACTTCTTGGTACTTCTCGGGTGAATCGAATACCGTGAATTATGAGCCTCGCTCAAAATTTCCTCCTTTACCTCTGATACTTGCGGAACCCAAATTCTTTTCTCAAATCTCAATATCCCTTTGTTGTCGATTTTGAATTTCCCTTCCTCTCCTTCAGATATTCTTTTCCTGATTTTCTCACATTTCTAATCCTTGAGTTGTGCTTTCTTAACCTTATCCACCAAAGTTGGACTAGTTTCCATTTGAAACAGTTTTTCGTTCGATTCCTTAGGATATTTCACCTCCAGCTCTAGTTTAGCCATTGCCGAAATTAGTTCCTCCTAAGCGGTTAACATAGACAGTTTCTCTCTACCCTTCCTGCTTAAGGCGTCGGCAACAACATTTGGTTTATCCGGATGGTATAAAATCTCACAATCATAATCCTTAATTAATTCCAACCATCTCCTCTGACGCATGTTCAAATCTTTCTGTGTGAAAATATATTTCACTCTTATAGTCGGTATATATTTCACACTTTTCCCCGTAGAGATAGTGCCTCCATATTTTCAAAGCAAACACCACTGCAGCCAGTTCTAAATCATGGGTAGGATACCCCTTCTCATAATCCTTTAGTTGGCGTGATGCATATGCAATGACCTTGCCGTTCTCTGCATAAGCACACAGCCTAGTCCCTTATGCGATGCATCACTATACACCACAAAATTTCCTGTGCTATCTGGAAGAGACAACACAGGTGCCATACTTAACCTTATCTTCAGCTTTTGGAAACTTTTCTCACACTTTTCCGACCAAACGAACTTTACTGATTTCCTAGTCAAATTCGTAAGCGGAGTTGCGATTTTGGAAAAATCTTGAATAAATCTTCTATAATAACCTGCCAGTCTTAGAAAACTCTTACTTTCGACGGTGTCTTCGGCTGATCCCAATTCATCACAGCTTCAACTTTCGATGGATCTACCGAAATCACGTCCTTGTCAATCACATGCCCAAGAAATTGCACTCGCTTTATCCAAAATTCACATTTCGAAAACTTGGCGTACAACTTCTCTCTTCTCAATGCCTCTTGTCACCTTCAAATGTTCGACATGCTCCTCCTTGGTCTTAGAATATACTAGAATATCGTCGATGAACACCACCACGAATTTATCCAAAAATGTTTTAAACACTCTGTTCATTAGGTCCATAAACGCTGCAGGAGCATTCGTTAGACCAAATGACATCACCAGGAACTCGTAATGACCATAACGAGTTCTGAACGTTGTCTTCGGTACATCTTCTTTCCTCATTTTCAACTAATGATACCCACTTCTCAAGTCCATCTTTGAGAAATACCTAGCTCTTTTTAATTGGTCAAACAGGTCGTCAATCCTTGGCAATGGATACTTATTCTTAATTGTGACCTTGTTTAATTCTCTGCAATCAATGCAAAGTCGCATCGACCCATCCTTTTTCTTGACAAACAATACCGGTGCTCCCCACGGTGATACGCTCGGTTAAATATATTTCTTGTCTAACAGTTCTTGCAGTTGCACCATCAATTCTTTCATCTCCACCGGAGACATGCGATACAGGGCCTTCGGTATTGGGGCAGTTCCTGGCACCAAGTCGATCACAAATTCTGCTTCCCTGTCTGGCGGAAGTCCTGACAAGTCATCTCGAAATACGTCTCCAAAGTCTCTAACGACTGGTATCTCTAATTTCGGATTCTCCTTTCAAGTATCGACTATGTAGGCTAAATATCCTACACATCCTTGTCTCAACAACTTTCTGGCCTGCATCATCGTCAGACAACTCGCTTGTCTAGGCGACTTACTACCATAAAATATAACTTTTGACGGAGTTATAAGGTTTACACACTATTTTTGGCAATCAATTATTGCCCCATAATTGAATAGCCAATCCATTCCCAGAATAACGTCAAATTCCCCAAGTTTAATCGGGATTAGATCTACCATCATTTTGTGACCCTTAATGTCCACCCTACAGTTCTTATGTACAAACCTAACAGGAATTACTTCCCTATTCGCAATCTCAATGTTCAAAGGGTATTCTAATTCCTCTTTAGGCAAATTCAAATTCTTAGTAAAATCGTTGGATATAAATGAACAAGTAGCACCCGAATCAAATAATACGTAGGCATTAACATTATTGATCGGAATGGTACCTGACACCACATCTAGGGATTGCACAACATCTTGCACGGTCATGTTGAAAGTTTTGGCGGTGGGTCGGTTTGGCGGCGTCGGTCCAGTGATAGTCAGAGTGCTACCATCGTTGTTTTCCTTACTTCCACCCGCTCCTGTTCCTCCTGCTGCCTTCTTGGGACAATCCCTAGCCAAATGATCCCTCGACCCGCAAGTAAAACAAGCCCCCTTTTTAGGCTTAGGACAATTTGGCGCTATGTGACCTTCTTTACCACAATTGTAGCAAAGCCTCTTTCCCTTCATGCACACCCCTAGGTCCCGCAGGTAAGACAAGCCTCCACCTTCTTCTTCTGACTTCCTTGCTGATTCTCAGTAGACATTATCATTTCACTTCCTCTTCTGACTATGACCGCCACCACTACTGCTGCCACTAGCTTTGTTGTTCTCAGTTTCATTCTTCTTCTTCTTTTGCTCTTGATTATACCTGGTCAGAGCATCGCTCCCACCTTCTGCAATAATTGTCTTCCCCAATACTCCCGCAAAAGGGTTCAATTGGAACATTGACACCTTGCTATACAACCACGGCTTCAATCCTTGACTCCTTGTTCAAATCTCCTACCTTTCCTCTCATCCGTATTCACTTGATAAGTTGCGCATCTAACCAACTCGTTGAATTTCGAGGCATATTCTGGCACCGTCATGTTTCCATGCTTCAATTCCAGAAACTGAACCTCCTCTATCTGGTTCTGAGAGCTTGTTAGGAAATACATCTCAAAGAACATCTCCTTGAACCTATCCCATGCGATCACACCCTGTCCTCCTCTAACCTTGTTTGCTTGTCACTAGTAGTAGCTGGCCTCTGACTTCAGCATAAACGTTGCAAAGGCGATCTTCTGGTCGTCGTTGACCCTTGCAACGTCAAACACCTTCTCCATTTCCATAATCCAGGTTTGAGCTTCGACCGGATTCATGGATCCCCTAAACTCTGGCGGTCCCTTGAAATCCTTAAATGAGGTAGCTTGAGCTTGCGGTTGATTTGCAAGTGCTCCCATTAATAGGTTTACCAACTGCTGAACAGGATTGGCGTTGGCATTGTCGTTGTTGTTAATGTTCGTGGATCCTTCCTAAGCTTGTTAACGTGCTGGGCGTCTTCTTGGCGGCATTTGTCTGTTTAAGATATACGCTTATTAGATCATTACTCAATCTCTTATGTATTTAAGATTTAACTTAAACAATTTAAGATTATCACTTATCACATAACAATCTTGAATAAACATTGATATTTTATTCATTAATAACTTTTTAAAACATAGAAAGATGGCATCACTGCTATTTACATCAACTATCCCGAGATAAAGAATCTTCAGGATTAAATCATCATATTCCATTGCTTATATTCACACTGGAATTTACATCATTAACTACCATAGATATTCATATAACTCATACTGTTCCTATCACGGCCTACTAAGACGTCGAACAACTTCTCTACACTATTCTTCCATGATACAGAACATCGTCCTACAATCTAGCATGTACCAAGGCAAGTCCTCGAACTGGACTGGTTAGTATATAACTCGGTCCTGAGCTTTGTTCATCACAGTGTGGAATGCACAATTCATCTCCCTCGTCTTGGCCTTCTTTACCTGCACCTCTTCCTCGGCAACTTCTGCTCGTTGGGAAGCCTCCTCGTAAGCATCTTCAGTTTTGCCTTGGCGGACTCCTCTCTCGGATCATCCTTCAGCTTTGCTACCTCTGCCACCAGCTGCTCATTGTCACCCTCTAAGTGAACTAATTTCCACTCCACATTTCCAAGACATACATCAAGACCTTGGATTTCTTCATTTTTCTGAACTATAGTGGTCTGGTGTTCATTTGCCAACCCCTCCAATTCTCTGACTCTATCCTAAAGCTCAATGTTACGGTCATACACCTCGTCATACATCTGAGCTGCAATAGAGTTCGGTGGGAACTCATCTTCCTCCTCTTCTTCCTCAGGGTCCTCCTCTGATCGAGCCTCGTGCTTATGCTCTCGACCCCACAACAAAGGATCAATGGAGATGGCTCTCTCTGTACCAACTGCTCCCGGACAACGTGAATGTATCGGGGCTCCTCCTCTCCAGGTACATGGGGTTCGACTAGATCCTCTAACATCCGACATCCTAACAACACAGTTTTAAGTTTTAGTTACTAATCGATACTCGCGAGCACATAAGTTTATCACATAAGCACACAAAGTCTTTTTTTTATCTTCAATGAATTAAGGAATTCATTTCTTAGAACTCGATAAGAGTTTATCACCACTATGTTCTCAATCTCCTATAAGGCTACTACTTAAAGTTTTTCCCCCACCTAAGGTTCATAACCTATAGCTCTGATACCAACCTGTGACACCCCAAATCCAGGTACTCGAACTTTCCATAGATTTGATATTCACTCAACAAAATAATTAACATCTATCTATCCATAATAAAGCTAGAAATAAATTTAAATAGAAATCCTCCCATTAAAGGGTTACATAACTTAAACAAATCAATCCCAAGTCATCTAACCTTAATACATCAATGCGGAAACATCTCAAACAAATAAGTCTTAAACATTACATCATAAGTCTTAACATAAACATTCTTATGTAATAAATAAATTTTCATCATTTGCTTCCTTTGTCTTTGACCTTACTAGTAAATGGCTCATCAACTCTCTCAATCTTAGCTGCAATGTTATTATACAAGAGTGAGCAATAATTGCCCACAAGTTTAACAATAGTAATAATAATAACATGCGAATAATCAATGGATACTGAACAAAAGAAAGCACGGCTTTTGAATCAAGATTAGAACAGGAATCAAAAGTACATCTGAGGGTCACAAGACCATGAACTATGTCCTAGGTTATTAAGTATTTCTACTTTAAACCTTTAACAGTCGTAAGACTATATGGACCTTGCTTCTCGTACTTAGGAGGATCAACCCTTAGTACCATATATGTGCACAACATCTTAACGCTATCGCGTAATATAATCCCCTATAACAGGGTTGTTCATCTCAGCTTTGACATTAGAGTCCGCACCAAAGGAAGTTTGATTTGGATTAGCTTCAAGGATAATTTAGAGTTCAATAATCATCAATCAATAAGGAATCACTATCTATTCAAGATTTCAATGCAATATCGAAATCAATAATCAAATCAAAGATTGAATCTACACAACTGAATGAACTTTGTATAATAGAAGTAATACTTTAAAAGAATTAGAACATTTTATTTGGAATCATGAACTTGAACAATTTGAAATAAGAATACGAAGCTTGCTCAATAATAATAAGTTTTAAGAACTTGCTCAATGTAAGAATAGGGTTTGGAAACTTGCCTCGTGCGTAGGCTAAACGATTACTACTCACGTTCACCATAAGTCCTACACACATACCATATGTATTCACAACATTCATTAGTTACATTAATACTAACCTTATAGGTTTAGTTTTCTCTTTTAATACAAATTGTTATTTTGGTCTAAATTTTGCACATATACAGGACTGAAATCTCAAATCTTAAGTTTAAACAACATCATATCATCTCATGGACATCATATTTATTTTTATTTTATTTTATTTTTTTATAACGTGGTTTAACCAGTTACAAAACATAGCAATTATAAGGTCACAAGACCTTTTCTATTTTTTTTTTTATAATTCTCTTATTATATGGTCCATTAGTCACACTTTCACATAATTATTTAACATAAACTCCAAGTCATTACCCTTCTAATTTAATTACTTAATTAAAATAGAATATTTTCTTTCCCTCACTATTATTACACTCAAATAAATTATTCCATAATAATTTCAATCGAATATTTTTTTTATTCCATAAATATTTCAACTAAAATATTCATTTTATTTGATAAATATTTTAATTATTATTTTATTATTTTATTTATTTTTTATTATTTATTTATTTTTATTTTTTTTGCTCGTCGGGGCGGGGTAATTTAGCTTGGTAACGCCTGTCGGGGCGGGGTTTCCCAGATTCAGTTTCTGCAGTTCGTGAAGAACACATAACATGACCAATTTAGGCCAAAACTTCACACACAACGAAAACAATTTCACCCATATGTTCTAAACTTAACAGAAACATTTAATGATTCTTAGCACACTTTTAATATCCATAATTTTCATGTTATTGCTATTTTTCAAAGTTTCGTCAAATTTCATGAAATCACAAATTACAGATTCATTATAACACTAAATCAGTCCGTTTAAGTTTCGTTATTTTCGTTTTTACATGTATAAACCTTATCAATTATCAATTCACCGATTAATATGCAATTAAAGCATGAATTTTTGTACTTTTAAGCCATATTCATATGTTTATCTTTCTGTAACTTCAAAACTCCAATTTGAACATGATTTCATAGATTAATTACTCTAAAACACATATAAATCATATATAATTGAACTATACATGCTAATAAACATCTACAACATCATAAATTCAACAATTAACCATAAAATTCAATTATAGAGAGTTAAAAAAAATTGATTTTTTATGAAAAACTTTAAGAACGTAAATTAAAAGTTTAGATTAAGGGATTACCCTTAATTTCTCTGTTAAGATTAAGCAAGATGACAAGAATCTTTCTTTAATTCTTCAACTCCTTCAATTTCACTATTCTCTCCAATCTCTCTCTTTTCTCTCTGTGATTTTCCCAGACTTGTAATATGAATGAACTGACAAATACGTATTTTAAAAACAACTGGTGCGTACATGGGTAGCGGTTAAGCGCAGTATGGCCTTAACTGCTCCCATGTCCTCAAGGCCATGTTTGGTTTGCTCATTAAATTCCCTTTCTAATTTATTTTAATTAACTTATTTATTATATAGCTTATTTGTCACACTTTTAATTAATCAAATAATATTATTTAAACTCAATTAAATAAAAGGCAATATTACCCATTAAATTACATCATCACATAATTAAAATTCTCATTTATTAAACATAACACATAATTTATATTCTCATTAAATCTCTAATTAATTATTTAATTAATTAGAACAATATTAAAATTATTTAACAACTCATTTAATTTAATTATCTCAATTAAATTCTCACTTTGATCTATAAAATTATTCCACATTAATTTAATTAATGTGACATACTTAATTAAATTAATCTACCACAATTCCATCAAATATTTATTTAACTCAATAAATAAATTAACCAAAATATTTATTTAATTCAGTAAATATTTAAAAATTAATTATAAAAGTCTCGTTCGTCACATTTTATATTAAATGATTACAATGAACTTGTTTTTGGTTTTAGAAATTTCATGTATCCTTGCTTGTCATAACTATCAAGCTTTCATTGGTTTTTTTAGTGGTTTTAATTCCTTATTCTTTGTTCTCATTTGGCTTGTTTTTTCCTCATTCTGTAGGTTGCAAATCAATTCATAGATTCTGTCCATAAATCTTGTGATCCTGCATTTCAAATGTCATTCTTTATTAGTTATGATGTTGAAGATATTCTAAGGCAAGCTAATGAGTCAACTCTTCGATATGAACGAGGTATTTGTGTGCATTTTATTGATCAAATTATATAATTGTTGTTTACTCTTTTTTTTTTTCCTTTTTTTATGACTGTTATATACTCAAACTATGATAGGGTAAGAGAATTTTGATTTTAATTAATATATTCATATTGATGTTGTGCAACATAAGTATAATTCTGGTTGCAAATATATAGATTAAATCACTTTTTAAATGACCTTATCTGCCATTCTCTCATTGCTCTTTATACTTGATATTGTAATCCATACTCTAACCAAGTAGAGAGGAAACTACTTTCATGCTCAACTGAGGTATAGACTCTGAACAAATCAAACAAATGTTTCTAGTGAAAATAAAGACTGAAAAGGGGAGATTTGAGAAGATATCAGGGTACCTGCTCATTGTAATATTAAGGGAAGGGTGATTGCCATAAAAGGTTTTCCTAGCTTTCTCAATTATATTTAAGAAGAGGGAGCTTATTTGTTCTTGTAGCTTCCATTGGCTGTAAGATATTATGAAAGCTTTATGCTTTGGAATGTTGTTTGCCAATGTGGAAGCTTTAATGGTCATATATCATCAAGCAAAGATGAATGAAATATAAAGAGAGAAAAAAGTAGAGAAAAAGGATTTTGTTGGTCAATTTCTCTAGTGGAGTCTCTCCTACCCCACTCTTACTCACACGTACACATACATAATAAACAACAATACAAGAAAATAAAATGAAGTATGATAATCAAGTGAATCATCTCAGAACTATACTAACAGCCTATTCTGTTGCAACTTGCATTTCGCCTACAGAAAAATGAAAAATATTCCCACCTTGTGGGAATGTGAAGTTCCTAAAGTTGTCAGCTTAAACACCTCCCTGTTCATTCATGATATGGTGTAACACTATTTATAATAGTGACTCTGAGACAGTTGACACACAAAAAAGTAGGGTATGGTGCTTTTGTTCTATAACTGAAGTCCTTAAAAGTAGAGACAATGGAAGTGGCTTAATGATATGATCAATCACTTTATCATGTTCTGCATCTATCGACCTGATTATTGGATGCATTTTCTTACAGAACTCACCAAATCACAGTCCTTACTTGGGATTCCTACTCTGGTTTATCATGGGAGCCAAAGTCAAGCATCAATCCAATGCAAACCTAAAGAAAAACTAAGCCCTCTACAGTTAAACATTTGGAATTATATTTGATGTAGGTCATGGAGTATTTCGATGTAGAGTTAATTCACCAGAGAACTTTAAACACTTTTAATCTGTATCTAGCAAGAGATATGTTTTACGAAAAAATCACGCTTTTTTGTTATTCACGGGATACGACCATTCATTGTTCATTATGAATTCAGGAGAACCACTCTCAGCTCTCGATGGAGTCCCGATTGCCGTCAAAGATGAAATAGATTGTAGGCCATATCCAACTACTGGTAAATCCAGTTTCATAGTTCTCAATCAACTGAATTTTATTTGTCAGACCAATAATCCTCTTCTCAACATTAGTGATCTATAATTCTGTTTTTATACAACTAACTGGACACTGATTCGAATAGGAGGTACAAAGTGGTTGCACAAAGTAAGACCTTGTACAGATGATGCTGGCTGTGTTGAGCGCCTGAAATTATGTGGTGCAATTCTCGTTGGAAAAACTAATATGCATGAGCTTGGGGCTGGAACAAGTGGCATAAATCCTCATTATGGGTAAGAACATCATTCCTCACTTGTAACTCAGTTGCGGGGTTCAATTCCATGTTCAGAAATGTTACAAATAAGGACTTTACTGAAAGGATTTTGTTTTTTTATACTCCTTACCCTCTCTGTCCCTCTCTTTCGTTGACTATTAAAGGGTCACACGAAATCCATATGATGACAATAAGATCGCTGGAGGTTCTTCTAGCGGATCTGCTGCTGTAGTTTCTGCAGGATTATGCCCTGCCGCTCTTGGTGTTGATGGGGGAGGTAAATTGCTTGTGCTCTTTTATAAACAATCATAAGTGAAAAGAAATGCAGTGATCTGCTTTACATACTAACAATCTTTTATTTCTTATCAACTACCAATTTCATATCAGATATGACATTACATGACTTGTTACGTT
This sequence comes from Panax ginseng, assembly GCA_020205605.1. Classification (NCBI taxonomy): domain Eukaryota; kingdom Viridiplantae; phylum Streptophyta; class Magnoliopsida; order Apiales; family Araliaceae; genus Panax; species Panax ginseng. The sequence continues at coordinate 62,976,041 of CM035137.1, forward strand.
TAGGGATTAAGATGTCACTGAATTTTATTTTATTTTTTAAATTTCAGATTGGCATTGCTCTGTAAAAGTGCGGCTGTCCCTTAAAAATAACAATTCTCTTGTTTTTTTGGATATGCCTTCCCAACACGCACAAAGAAGCAAGATCTCTGTATGCATAGATCACGAGACACATTATCATGGAAGTAAACAAGAAAGAAGGAAATATATAAGAAGATTGGATATAGCTGACACAATCAATTTAATGTGAATATAGTATATGTAATTTACATTTTACATGAAAAAGTACCCAAAAAAATCTTTTAAGTCTTAAAAATTCATTTCAAGTATTGTAGAGTTTCACAGTAGAGGTATGGTTTTGTGTCTAGGCACCTAGACAAATTGAGACGGTAGAGGATCGCCTACCGACTAGGCGGGGATTAATCGGATTTAGACGGGGATTTTTAGAACACTGCTCAAACCCAATGAAGATCCTAGTCTTACTCTGAATTCTTAGTTTGTTTCCTCACTCCCTCATCTCAAAGGGTTTTCTAAGCACCATATTTAAAAACCCAAGATGGGAGGAAATGTTAAGCTCAAACTAGTTGAGCTTAACTATTTCAAACAGAATGCGCTTTACACCAACTGGCAATGGCGTTTAGACGCTGATGCGGTAATAGTTAGCAGAAAAATGAAGTTATTAGTTGATACAGCCGCTTTTGGAGTACCTTCACCTTGTGATGATGCAACAGCAGAAATACAGTGAACTGAGTCACTAGCAGTAACTAAAATAGAAGATTGCAGAAATGGAGGAATTAGAGGAACAGAGTATAGAAAAATTGTATGGGTCTTGGGGAAAAAGATAGATAGATACAGAGAGAATATAGAGAGAGGGACAAGAGAACGGCCTAGCAACTTTTTGGTTTATAATATTCATTTTGATACATCCAATTCATGCCTTACTTCTATTTATAGCACTATCCTACACTAGCTACCAGGTTTGGGGACCAAGAAATGTAAGAGAAATACTTCTGGAATACTCCTATCTAATTAATAAGTTCCTAGACTTGCTTATTTCTCTGTTTTGCCTCGACCTTGCAGGAAACCAAATCCTTAATGGAAAATTTGTAGTCAAATAACAAAAACAAATTAGTAATGTTGATACTTTCATTTAACCTTCGCATTGTGGCTTTTCAAATTAATTTTGAAGGGCTGCATCCAAAATGATTTTGATTGACAAAGAGATTACAAGGTGAGGGCAACTCCACAACAAACTGAAAACTGAAATGGAAGGTCTACAAGTGGCTTCACTTGGTACATCACCAACTGAAACTCGTCTTGCAGGCTACATAGGAACCTTGTAAAGAATCTGAATATCATTTGAGAAGCACAAGGATGCCAAGATCCTTTGGAGGTGTTCTTAATTTCCAATTTATGGGGGCATATGGACCCAGAAAAATGATAGAATCTTTATTGATACTTATCTTTCTATTCCTCTTCTTCGGGATAGGGTTTCATTTCTAGCATCTCCGTGGGCTTCAGCTTTGGGATGGGATAGGGTCTTCATCGAGATTGGCGAACAGTGCTTCATTAATTCTTCTGTATTTTCTTTCTTGTATTTTTTGGAGGTCCTTTTCTGTAATTCCTCTTCTTTCTAATAAATTCTTCTTCTATCAAATAAAAAAAATTTAAAAAATTAAAAAATCATTTCGACATAACCAAAATTGTTGAATTCCAAATCTCAATTTCATTCCCTTAAAGTACTTGAATATGAAAGGATGACCATGGGAATATATATTTCTCAGTTCACTAGGTATAGTTTATATATATAGAACACCCTATCTTCTAACTTAACAACAGGTTAACACCTGTATTTTCTAGTTCAACTTCTTGATTAATGCACTCTGGGCTCATTCTTTCCTCCCGAAGTATCAACTTGACTCATCTTTGTGCCAAAAATTTGATGTCAATGACTCATGCATATCGAAGATTTCAGTTTGTGGAGAGTTTTATTGTTTTTGTAATACCTTGAATTCTAATAAGTTATGGAAGAATTCACTTAATTTACTTCATGTTTACAGGATCTGTGCGTGCCTGCCTGCTTCTCTATGTGGTGTAGTGGGTTTCAAGCCAACTTTTGGGCGTGTATCACATTCTGGGTGAGCAGCCATTCCTGTAATTCTTCATCCATCCAAATAAGTTCTTAAATTCATATGAAGCTGGAATCCATTCTTCTCCTTCATCTTCCCACTTTTCAAATATTTCATTTGTTATTTTTCAGGGTTCTTCCTCTGAACTGGACAGTTGGGATGATTGGGGTACTTGCAGGCACAGTTGAGGATGCTCTGATAGTGTTAGTGTTCTTCTAATTGTTTTCTTTCTTTTCCAACTTCCACATAATCTGTACCACACATTTTCGTTATAGTTCTGTCAATACCTGTTTACTTTATCCAGTTATGCGGCTATCAGTGCCCAACTTCCATCACATCAACCCACTACACTAACGGTACATGTTTACTTCCCATCTTCTTGAGATTGGCTCTCTATTTATTTCGTAGTTTTTCATTCATGTAGATATATTTTCTTTTAATTCAAATTTGAATACGACTATAAACTGTTCACATGGTTTCTTTTTCTAACCTTGAATGGTAAAGTTATCGAAGTAAAGTTTGGTTAGCTTCAATTTTATTTTCTTTGAATTTTATTTTCTTTAAACTTTCTGGTGGTAGCAGTAATGCAAGGGTGCCTCAACTGAAGACATCAAAAGTTTACTATTCAAATCAACTTTTTTATTTCTTCTTCTTTTTTGTTAGAAAACTAAAATGTTTATCTTTGCTTGGTGCCCCAGTTGACAAGGTCAGGCACAAGAAAGGGAACTCAGAACTGTATCCTATAAAATGTTAATATAATGCTATTGAAACAGACTATTCCGCTTCTTTTGGCTGGTAGTTTAGTCCTTTTTTTAATCAATATTAGAACTTAAATATGCAGCGTTGTGGTGAATGCATTATGCTACATATATTCATGATTTGCTAATTGATGAACATTCTTTGAAGTATATACTGATTCCATTTTCTTCTTTTGGAGAATATATCAGCCGAACGTGCATCTCCCACTTCTGAAGTCACCAAACTGCATATCTAAAATCAAGCTGGCAAAATCTGGGGAGGTCTGTAATGCCATGTCAATTCTGTAGCGCGTACTAACGCGAATGTTCATATGTTCATATCTAAATTGAACATATGTGCATATATCTGAATTGTGCTTATCTCAATGTTTATTTTCTCTGTTGAATCAGTGGTTCAATGATTGCTCTGACGACATAAGACTTTGCTGCTCTAATGCTCTTGCTCAGCTTCGTAAGATCTACGGATGGGAGGTATCAATCTTATGATTATTAAAAAATTTCAGATTACATTTAAAAAATGAAAAAAAAAACTTTTTCAGATTAACTTAGATCTTATAGTTATAAATGCATAGGGTTTTTCTTTTTTGCCCATGAATTACAACTGCACTTATTTTAAACCAATGTCTTACATTGATTTTTCATAATCTATAATCATCATTTCAACACATTACCAAACCCTAGTGATGGGTGACTTTTAGAGGCCTTGGCGTATAGCTCTGAGGTTGCTCATACTAATCCCCATACCTGGGGACCAGCTTACTTGGTCAATGAGAAACACAAAGTTACAACTGTTATTTAGCATTTGCGAAATCCTATAGCTCAACTGCAGCTGCAATGAATTCTTTCTAACTTGCAAAATGCTTCTTGTTTATAAAGACAATAGAGGTGACTGTTCCTGAGATAGAGGTTATGCGTCTGGCACATTACCTAACGATTGGTTCCGAGTGTAGCACTTCACTTGCTTGTCATCTAGAAAAGCTGTATGTAATTATTCACCATACTGCAGGTTGTTAATTAGTTCTCTGAACAAGAAATTAATAAAATGATTGATGCTGATAATTTGAACTCTCATTATAATAGGAATATGGCAGAAGTAGGGTGGGATGCAAGGGTAGCACTTTCTGTATATGGCGCTTTTGACAGCAGGGAATATTTAAATGCTCAGAGAATTAGGTACTTGTACTCTGCAATCCAATTATAGTTTACTTTTAGCAGTATCAGTTACAAATTTATCCTGATGTTAAGAAATTATTCAATTCTAAGTGAACTTGATGTAAATTAGGTAGCATTAATTTGTTCACACGTTGAAATTAAGACTCTTACCTCATCAAGTTCAAGTATCTGGTGTGTGTTTTTATCCTTTTATACAGAATTTCAAGGGGAGTTGAATCTTGATAAGTTAACTATATAGCTTTATTTGACCTGAAAATCCTTTTGCTCCAGGGTTTAGTGTGTAGTTATTGGGAAAGAAATGAGGAGCACTGTTAAACACTTGACTTTTAATAACTGTAGTATAATAAGCTCGGCTGTCTCACTAAGCACTCTCGGAACAGTTTATCTAGATCTGTGAGAACCCCTTATTTGAAACCTTGCCCTGGTGATTCTTGATTGACTGGATCACTGGATTCACTATCTTATCTTTAGGAGAGACAAAAAAACCCTATCTTTTACCAAGCTTTGGTGGTTCTAGTTACAATATATATAATTCTGAGAGAGCGGTGAGCAGGAAGTTGTTGTGTTGTTACAACTTGGGTGAAAATTTTTGATTTTGTGGATGACGGGGAAGACATGAAACCTGCTTTTAGGTGTATTGAGAGAGAGGTTAGAGGTAGAGTATATGAGAAAAAGGTTCGGCTGGTGGAGGATGAAATCCAGTGGGCGGCAAGCAGCCAGCTTGAATAAAGTGAGCCCTAGCCAGAAGGGGATAGTGAATTGGAGAAGTACCAGATATTGTGAGGTGGTGCTCCTGTGTTACTCTAGTAGAAGAGGAATCTTTGTTGTAGTTGAAGTATACTCAATAGATAGGTGATCAGCACTTTTAATTCTGGAGGTAAAGGCTGGTTCTGGTGGCCTATAGTAGCAGAAGGAAACGGGTGACGATTTGGCACTAGATATCCAAAGGTATGGGAAAGAGCAGCTTTGAGAAGCGGAAAAACCAGAAAAAGACGATTGTTCATGGAGGTTTACACTCTAGAAAGAAGAGGAATCTTTGTTGTAGTTGAAGTATACTCAATAGGTAGGTGATCAACGCTTTTAATTACGGTTCTTACGGTGGGCTGAGAAGATTTCACATTGAATTACCTTTTCAATTGACTAAAAAGTGAGGTTTAAACAGAAAATTTATCGTAGAAGACATGAATTGATGAACAAATAATTAATTGGAAGTGGTAAATTAATAAGAAAAATTAAAAAAACTAAGGTGATCCAATCGCAGGAGAACTACTATCCCTAGGGTTTCATCACAACCAATGATTAGGATAATTTCAATATTAAAGTATCCAATAATCTGTCATGACTTACATATTTATAATAAAAAGAAACTTTAATAATCTTAGGCCCATTAACAATTGGGTTTCTAAATAAATATCCTAATATTGAAATAAAGTAATAAACCAATAAAGAATAAGTCCACGAACTAAATAAATAAATAGACACTAATAAATAAATAACTAAATAGCGAATCATCCACGACGACGACGTCTCATGGATCGATCCCTATCAACTCTTCCCCGACTGCAAAAATAAAGTCTTTAACAAAATAAAAGTCTCGTATCTCTCAAAAAGGTCTACATCAAACCGATAGAACTCCTCAACACTAAGCCATGTACAATCATCCGGATCTGTTGTGCCACTTCACCAAAAAACTAACTGTAACCACCTTGCATGGTCGACACAACCCGCTCATCAAACACATCCTCAATAATCTCTGTTGTATGCTATGTAAGAACAATAGGAGGTGCAGGTGGAACATGTAAAGGAGGAACAAGTATAGGCTCATCAGGGTTAGTAAGTGTAGGCAAAATAGGGGAAAATATAGAGAACTGGAATAGGGGGTGGAATCATCAGAAGGTCCATAATAAGGACCAATACCTATATCACTCGTAAGATCCAACTCTTATGTTTTATCACTAACCTTCTTTTGAATTCGAAATGGATCCATCCTCTTAGAATGCACTTTCTATCATGTGCTAGGAGGTAATCTTTCAACACGGTGTCACAACATCACTCAATCATTTTTATTAAACTCTTGATACATGCGATGAACATCTGCAACAAACTTATAATTTTCATTGCTCAAAGTAATTTTCTTTCTTATCTTAGCATGAAAATCATGAATGTGATGCGCAAAAGATTTTGCAGACTTACTAGCCCTATATGCAGTGGGAAAGGGAGCTATATCAACAGATTTTTTAGGCTGATAGACAGTGTAAGCATGAAAATGACTCACTCTAGTCGAACGATTAACGAGAGCTATTATATGCAAACTTCGATTATAGTAAAGCCTTATCCCATGTAGACATGATCACCTACAAGACAACATATTAAATCACCTAGACTTTTATTAACAACCTCAGTCTGACTATCAGTCTGGGGATGATACGCAGTAAAAAAATTTAAGCGTGGTGTTAAGTTTCTTCCAGAAATTTTCCAAAATAACTCATAAATTTTGCATTCCTATTAGAAACTATAGTCAATGGTAAAATCTACGCAATCTCACTACCTCACTATAGAAAATTATTGCAATATGCAAGGCATTATCAGTTTTGCTGCAAGAAATAAAATGTGCCATCTTAATGATACGATCCACTACAACAAAAATTGAATCATGACCCCTTTGGGGCCTCGGTAACCCCAAGACAAAATCCATGCTAAGATTCTCCCAAGGTGCATGGGGAACCAGAAGTGAAGTGTACAAACATGTGTTCTGCTTTTTACCCTTAGCAGTCTGACATGTGCGACACTTAGAAACAACGCGAGTTACATCCCTCTTGAGGTTAGGGCAAAAGAATCTATCCTCAACAATGGCAATTGTCTTATTAGGACCAAAAGTGTTCAGTTAATCCTCTTGCGTGTAATTCTTACAACAAATACTCACTCATCGATGTACTAGGAATATAGAAGCGGGTGCCCTTAAAAAGATATCCATAATGGATACGAAAATCACTAGAGGGTGGGGAACTAGGATTCTGTAGAGCAACATAAATGTCATTAAAGTCTCGACAAGTAGGGTACTTTTGGATAATACGTTCAAATTCCACAACCTTCACTCTCAAAGAGTTGACAAGGATTGACACCCTACTTAACGCATTAACAACCATATTCTCCTCCAACACACTCCGAACTCCTTTCTATTAAGAACATGGAGTGATTTGGTTTGTTGAATCGGTAAGTTATTCTCATTTGGTCGACTCTTGGACGATACTCGGGGTCTCACAGGTGTTAATGATATTTTTTGCCCCTTGTGTGTAAACACATGTGTTCGTCCTCCCATAATGAGTAACATTACAGTCATATAGCCAAAGTCGCCTTAGTAGAATATGTGCAACATCCATAGGAAGGACATCACACCAAATACTCTCCTTATAACCCTGAAGGTGGATCAACACTAGACATCTTTGACACAAAAATGAATGTATTATTGACCCAGATAAAAGGTTGGGGATATGGTTCTGCCGTTAGCTTCATCTGTTGTAAGGCGGACTCAACAACCACATTTAAGCAACTACCCCCATTGATGATCAACTTAGAAGAGACACCACCTACTTTGCTATAGGTCTGAAATATGGTGGTTATCCTTTAATCATCCTCTCTGCTATGACTCATGAAAATACACCTCATGACACCTAGTTGATTAGATTACCTATCTCCTTTAGGTGCTCATCGGCCTCCTCATCTTGTGAATTATACTCACCCTCGACTTCAGCCCCGATAATATTCCCTTCCTCTTTGAAGTGTCCCTTATTATTGTTACCCGCTGGAGATTATGATTGGGGCACTCAAAAGATTTGTGCCCTAACCCTTATCATGTAAAACACCTCTCCTGGGTAATTGACTGAGAATTGGGTGCAACTACACCATTCCTTTTGTCACGAGATGGTCCAGCTACGATGTTACTATCCCTAGAGGACGCCTGAGAAGTGGGGAAAGGTTTACTCTGCGACAAATTTCGACCACTAGGCCTGGGCTGACATAGCAATAATAACTTCTGGCATAGCAGGCTTCTCATTGCTATCAACAATCCTCAAGACAGAAGTGGTTGTGACGCTCTAATGCAATCCTCAATATGATGCCAAAATGTTGTTGAAATAACAGTATCACATACTTTCTTCTTCACTCAATGAGTCGACAACTTTAATTTTGACCAATCTCGCTATTGAACATGAACAAATGTCTAAATGCATCTTTATGCTTGTACAAACTCTGCAAGGTGAGGAAAGCTATAACAAATATAGTAACTGCGGGTTGTGTCCCTCCTATTTGTTTTGTCCCTCATCGCATCGCATTAAGAAGACGACCATGCCTATAAATGAATGTTGTGATTCTTCTTGCATTTGTGATTGTGGGTTGAAATTGCTTCAACTTGCCTATGTCTTCTAGCATAAGGTTAAGGTAGTGAGCAGCACAAGGTGTCCAAAACAATGTTGGCCTCCTCTCCATTAGTATATGCCTCGCTACCTTGTAATTAGAGACATTGTTTGTGACCACCTGAACAACATATGGGGCCAATTTCCTCAATCTTGCTATGAAGTAGATTTGCCAACATTGTGGCGTCTTGCGACTGACTGGAGGCATGAACAGAACCCATGAAATAAGTCCCCTCCGGACTATTAACAAGGAAATTCAACAAGTGTCTTCCCTTCTTATCTGTCCAACCATCCGACATGAGTGTGCAACCATATTCCTTCCAAGCAACTTCATTTTTCTTCTTTAACTCATCGGTTTTCGTGTTTGCCTTCTCAAGTAAATGAACCCTCAACTCATGATACGTTAAAGGCTTTAAACCCGACCTATATTGCCTTATGGACTCGATCATTATTTCAAATCTCCTTGCATTTGCAGCATTGAATGATATGCCGACATTCGTAGAAAAAATCGGCAATGTTTATGGACTCCTTTTCCTCTGGTGTCCTCAAACGATTTTCAATACTCGTTTGGCTCAAACGCTTGCTATGCCTCTCTACAACTTCTTCAGGAGTCTTCCTTAAAAGTGTTTCAACCATCTTTGTTGGACCTTTTGGTTGTGGCTTTTGAAATTAAAATACAGCTTTATTCCTTTTAGAAGCCGTCTCAGAACTTGGGATAATGTTAGAAGAAGCATTGGAAGCCTTGGTTGGACAAGCAGATGATTGTTCTTCTTGCACTTCTACTACATCATCATCATCATCATCATCTAGCTCAACTGGCTTGTTCTTTCTACTATTCAAAGCCACATCTTTATTACTTAAATCCGGGCACTAATATCCATATTTCCAACCCTTTCGATTCGATTTAACTTTTCTTTTAGGGTCCTTCTTTATATCATAATTATCCATATTTCCAACTCGGATCATTCGATTTAGCTTTTCTTTTAGGGTCTTTTTTATATCATAATTATCATTTAACTTAACTATATAAGACAATATAAGATATATATATATATATATAAAATTTATATTTATATATTTTTATATATAATTAACAATCTCATGATGCACCCATAAATATATCTCGATCTTTGACATTATATATATATATATATATATATATATATATATATAGATTAATTAATAACTAATAATACTTTATATTATTAAGTCCAAATGATGAGTAAACAATAAAGTTAAGGTCAAAATAATAACAACCATGCATCTTTCCATTATAGCATAGTAGTACTATTTGAAATATGATTTAAAAATTCACAATCATGATTTTTCATGTTTGATTAATTTCTTTCTTGATCAGTGAAATATTTACTTGGAAAAAATAAAAAAAATAAAATAATATAATTAATAGAAATGAATGATAAGAGAAACGAAAAGAAAAAGAAAAAGAAAAAAGAAGCCAAACAGTAAACATAAGTACGTACATATAACAATCAGAAATGAGCATATATCAAAAAAAAGCCAATCAGGTACAGTCGAAACATATATCAACAGAGCTCAGAAACAGAAACAGAGCATATATAGCAGTCGACACTTAAAAAAAAGGAGTAGCGTAACAACAGAGCACAAAAAGGGGAAAGAAAAAGAAGGAAATACCTGCCGAAGTGACAATCGGAGTAGCTAGCGTCGTCAGAAGGGATGTCGGAGTCGACGAGGTACTTTCTCTCTCGCAATCTTTTTTTCTCTCTTGGTCGCTCAGTCGCTCTTCTTCTCTTCTTGTCTTCTATTGTTCGATAGTTCGATCTTTGACTCTTCGTTCATGTTCTTCACTTCTTCTTTGATATCGCGAATTGGTTCGACTAGGGCTAGCCAACGACATCGTTTTTTTTACCCAGTGTAGCCAAGTCGGTCGATTTGCCAGAAAGTCGTCGAAATCGACGCCTAGGCGTCTGAGGTGACGACTGCCTTGGCTAGATGCTCGACTTTCACTCCAAACTCAAGTCGCACGGTCGCCTTGTCTGTTACTCACCGACTGGACGCTTTGGCGTCGCCTTAACAACTATGCATTTCATACCAGTTAAAATACTTCTCTATACTAGACAACCAATCAAGAAATATATTTAGATCAAATCTACCGTCAAATTCGGGTGCATTTACCTTGATTTTCAGATAGTCATCATCATAAGGATCATGTCTAGGATGTTCAGGGTGCCTAATATACGAGTTTTCGACATGTCCATTCCCATTATTCCCTTGAGATTCCAGTCTTTCTTCAATGTGTGTGATCCTATCATTCATTTGACTTAGTTGTGCAACTATGACCACTAATTGGTTTTGAATTTCTTCTAAAGCAGCTTGGTTACATGTAGTAATAATGCAAATGCAAGTGCAAAACTGCTGAGATAATGTAGAAATTTAATTGAAGCAAATTTAAATTATAAATCTCAATGTTCTAAAAAGTATTAGGCGAGGCGGTGAGGGGGGCCTAGCGCTGGGGGGCTTAAGCGTAAACAGGCGGGATTTTTATTTTAAGTCAATTTTAATATTTTATCTTACATTTATCCAAACAAAATAATAATATAAAGCAAAACAATCTATAATAAAGATAATAAAGGTCTTTTCTTAAAGTTCAAACACATCCATATTGCTAATGTCAAAGTTCAAACACAAACATGCAATTGTTCAAAGTTTAAACATATTTTTAACGTATTAGTTTTATTTATAAACATGATTGCTATTAAATAATAAAATTTTAAATTTTAAGAATTTAATACAATATTAAAACTTAAGAAACTAAACATAAATTTAAGAATTATAAAATTGAATTTAACTAAATATTACAAATGTATCATCATTTATATAATTTAAAGTTGGTACAAGTTTAAAAATTACAACTATAATAAAATTATCCATTTTGACTTGATATTGTTCACTTTTATCAGTGATTTGATATGCTACAACCTATATTATGAATATGATAAATCATTAGAAAAATAAATATATCAAGATTTGGTTTGGGTAGTTATTAAAATAAAAAAAATCTCTCCGTCTAGAACTCGCCTAATTTCCTGGAGGATTTTTTTTTACCGCTTTATGCTCTGTGAGGCGCTACCTGAGAGCCTAGAGGCGCCAAGGCTGGGGCCTAAAGCGGACCTGATTTGAGATTTTTAGAAATGGTGTTAAGCTTCCATGCAATCTCAATCTCAAAAGCTAATAATAATAATCAAATAATAGACAACTAAATGGAATAATATGTAATTTAAAAGAATAAATCCAAAACAAGCTTTCAAAAATTTTAGTACTAATGAACGAAGGAAATTCAAGTTATTAAGTATTTAAAATTTTAATACTCAAAAATGAAATTTTTACTATTGGACCTAGTTGATTAAAAAGTATGAAACAGGGGTGAATTGCTAAGGTTAAAAGTTTAGAGTTTCTTTATGTAAGAAGCAGGGGTTATTACTTAAGTTAACAAATTGTGGCCTAATACTAAAGTGGGAAATGAAATTGGGAAGGACCAAAATGTAATTTGGCAAGGAAAATAAACTCTCAAATTAGGGTTACCTCCCTTCCACACAAACGTAAGCAGCGTCAGCCAAAGAAGAAAGATGGTGAGGTCGGTCGCGGCGGCAGTTGCAAGGAACTCGCGATAGTGATTGGCGACGAGCGACAAGCGACGACAACAATTATGTTCTCCTTTTTGTTCCTCTTCGTCTCTTTTCTCCGCTCTTTGTTTCTCTTTCTTTTTGTGTTTTTTTATGTGCTGATCGAAAATGGGTTGCGATGTTGGTCGTCATAGGAAACTTGTGGCTAGTGCTGCTTGAGTCACGGAGTGGAGACACGGTGGGGTTGTGACCGGTGCTATTGGGCAACGATGGTGATGGGGCAGTGCTAGTCTTAATCTTGATCGGATTTGACGTTGGATGGGCTAGGTAATATTTGGGGTCCAACGATCTGTGGGTCGCGTTGTTTGAATGCTTAAGGGTTCTGAATAATTCCCAAGGTTTAGCTCTCATTCCAATATGATGTAGGACAAAAATTTATGAACAAATAATTAATTGGAAGAGGTAAATCAATAAGAAAAATTAAAAAAACTAAGGTGATCCAAACGCTAGGAGAACTATTTCCCTTAGGGTTTTCCAACCGCAATAAGGAGGAAAAGTATTGATCACAACTATTAATTAGGATACTTTGAATATCAAAGTGTCCAATAATTTGTCAGGACATACATATTTATAATAAGGGTCCTTTACATAAGTATACAACAAATATAAAGTAATTACAAAAAAAGTGCATCAACTAAATAATTACAAAAAGAGTGTAATTAGGACTCATATTACAAAAATAGTACAATTCACATCAATAAAGAAACCTAAAATCAAGGATAACTAATAATTCAAATTCAAATTCAAATCTTGTCTCTAACAACAATTTCAAATCCATATTTCAAAATTCAAATCAAAATGAGAAAATTAAAAATAAAAAATTATGAAGGAGCTAATGTTCATCATCCTCCTCTCTCTTATACCATCTACCGCCACATCATCGCCATTGCCGCCACCGGAGTTGCTATTCTGAATTTCTTTTAACGATTTGGTTACCTACAAAAATTGAAATGGTTACCTTTATACGAATTTTGACTAGTAACTGCATCACATTTAAAATAAAATTGGTAATCAAATAAAACTGAATTGATTACCTTATCAAATGGTTTGGTAACCAACTATATGAAATTTGGTTACTAAATCGCATCACATCCAAAATAAATTAGTAACCTAATAAAATTAAATTGGTTACCTTATCGGAAGGTTTAGTAACCAATCGCATAAATTTTGGTTACCAAATCATGAAACAATCAAAATATATTAGTAAGCTAATAAAAATCTGAATTGTTACCTTATCAAATGATTTGGTAACCAACCACATGAAGTTTGATTACCAACCGCATCACATCCAAAATAAATTAGTAACTTAAATAAACCGAATTGGTTACCTTATCTAAAGATTCCGCACGGTGAATATAAAGAATGGACCTATGTGGCGGTGGGAGGCGAGGGATCGAGGAGAGGGAGGCGGGAGGAGGAGGAGGAGGAAGGAGGTGGAGGCGGGAGGCGGAGGAGGAGGAGGAGGAGGAGGAGGAGGAAGGAGGGGGGGAGGGGGCGGGAGGAGGGGAGGTGGGAGGAGGGGGAGGAGGAAGGGAAGAGGGGTGGCGGGAGAAGGTGGAGGCGGGAGGAGAGGAGGAGGGAGGAGGTGGAGGCGGAGGAGGGAGGAGGAGGAGGGAGGAGGGGAGGAAGGGAAGAGGGGTGGCGGGGAGAAGGTGGAGGCGGGAGGAGGAGGAGGGGGAGGAGGGGTGACGGAGGAGGAGGAGGAGGAGGAGGAGGAGGAGGGAGGAGGGGAGGCGAGGAGGCGAGAGGAGGGGGAGGCGGAGGGTGGGGAGGGGTTGGACAGGAGGAGGAGGAGGAGGAGGAGGAGGAGGCGGAGGGATGGAGGAGAAGAAGAAAGGAAACAGAAATGGAGTGGGAGAAAATCGTGGAAGAGATGGGGAGAAAATTGTGGGAGAGATGGGGGGAGAATTAAAACACATCCCATAATTAAAGGAAGCATAAATATGTATTAATAATGAAAATAAAATTTTAAATATATTAATTGTGTAAATATTTAATGAGGGCACTTTTCTTGTAATTATGTTTTTAAATGTACTATAAAATGTAATTGTTCCTTATAATAAAGATAAACTCTAATAATTCTAAGACCATTAACCATTGGACCTCTAAATAAATAACTCAATACTGAAATAAACCAATAAACAACAAGTACACGAACTAAATAAATAAATAGACACTAATAAATAATTAACTAAATTGCAAATCATCCACGACGACGTCGTCTTATGGATCGATCCCTATCACAATCGAAGTTGCACGGGTCTTCCCATGGTCGGTGAGAGCATTGAGTGATGCAAAGTGAGGAAAGAATTGTAATGGGTATCGTACTCAACAAGGACAATATGAGGAGGGTGGGGTTTCTTCAGCACTTACTTGGGGTTGACTGCGAGGTACGATGGTGTTTGTCCTGTCGATGACATCTTTTAAATCTTGGGCATTTCTTATGTGTAAGGTAGGGGGGTGCGGTAGTGAGAGAACTAGTGGGTGATTTATTTATTTATTTTTGTTTCTATTTCTGTTGGAGGTGGTGGCAGATGTGTAGTTAGAGGATAGTGGGTGTATGGTGGCTTGCCGGTTCTTATGGAGAGATGGCATGAAGAGTGGGGCTGTGTTATAGAGGAGAAACAACCAGTGAAGGTTTCATTGCGTGTAATGGAAATCCTTGTGCAGTTCTGGGCAGCAAATGTTTTTTCACCAAATTGGCTACTTGCGCAGTGGTTTTTTTGCCCTAGACGAAAACATAGAAAATCCTAATCATCTGAAATGAGTTGTGACTTTGTAAGGCACAATAAAAGGAAGACGACGGTATGATTAGACGTGGGAGATTGTATCTTTGAAGCGGTGGTCCTTGAACTATTGGCGAAGCAAGCGAACAAGAGTCAGTAGAGATGAGCGGGTTGGAGAAAGCATGGTACATACGCAATGGGAAAAGTGTTGAATTTTTCTGTCTCACATCCGAGAAAAAAATCAGGGGGGGGGGGGGGGCACTACTCATTTTTCAACAAGAGAAGTGGAAAGGTGTCAGGAATCAGGACAAGGCTCATGAGAGTTTTGTATAGAGTAAGTGCCTACTGCTTCGAATTTCAAAAATGGTTTGGGCACATGGACATTGTCGTTCAATTTGGAGAATAATACCTTTAGGCTGTTCACAGAACCAACAGAAGTGACGAGATGATCAACGCACATCGAATGGCAACTCAAAGTCCAACTATGAACTCTCTAACTGTAACAACATAAATATACTTTATTGGAGCTTTAATTACTGCAGCTGTTGAATTCAGACTTGCTCTCCGATGTATCCTTGTTAAGGGATTTAGTTGTACTAATTCCCATTACCAAAATCGAATATTCTATTATTGTTATTTGTTGTCATTATCTCCCCGTGTCAAGATTTGGTAATATGCACGCCTGCTGGCTTCCTTGGATGTGGTAGCCGTTTTTTAGGTTCCCTCTCCCAAATCGAACCTTAATTTTTCGTTACCCGTCACCACCATTGTAGGCCACTATCCTTACACGTGTCACCGACATTAGGGCTGTGCGATTTGTTGAGTTATCATGAATCATCGTAGCAGCGGGCGGAGCTCACATTCACCATTTATCTAATAAATGCATCCCTTGAGATGAAGCATAATGTGCTCAAAGAGACTGATCCAAGAAGTTGTGGAACATAGTCGAGTCTCGAGATAAATTATGCTTCGAAAACGCTAACCAATAGATTATGCTAGAACATGGTCTTGTATTATTTAAAGATGGACAAAGGGAAATAATCTTTATGTCTATATATATATATATATATATATATATATATATATATATATATATATATATATATAGTTTGTTGCGTGTATGGGTTTTGTGTTTGGGGAAGGGGGAAGGGATTTGTGGTTGTGATTGGACAGGGTTACCAGTTCATTCTAGCTTAGAGTTCAAGTTCAATTTTAAATAAACAGCTTAGGTTTTATATGATAAATAAAAGGGAAGTAATATTTCTGCCCAAAGGTATTTGTTATTTCCGTATGTGGTCCCTCCTTATTAACTAAATTCAGCCATTTATGTCAAATTTACGCTAGCTGATACAATTGCACCCGCACCCTCTATTCTTCCGCGGCTCACTCTCGCTCTCTACCCTGCTTCATTCAAAGTTATTAGTTCAACAAATAGTTTCTACCTCATGGGTTCAAATTCATTCTCTTGAACCATCGATTTTTACAGATCACTAGCATAACGGAGAAATGAAACATAAACCAAAATAACAAATACCCCAATTGACATCTAATCTAAGAAGCAGGGGTGCGACACTTAGGTCCGCACTGACAAGCCTTTGCAAGTGCGAGGAGGATGTGCGTCTGAGTGCGGCCGCCATATCCCCACATTATTTCTCTGCCTTCTCCCTTTTCTCTTTCTTCTTTGTGTAAGTTTCTGAATTAGGGCAGAAAAATTGAAAGCCTACTACAACAGTAATTTTTGGCAGAGAATTGGAGAGTAGGAGATAGGATTGAGCAAAAAACGGGTATAACCGAATTACCGAACCTAACCGAAATAATTTAACCGAACTTTTTCAGAAAAATTCGGTTATTTTTAATATTTCGGTTATATCCGAATTATTTTACGGTTTTCAGTTAGTTTGTACGAGTATCATTTTTGGGTTATTCGGTTAAACCGAATATCCGAACAAATCTCAGCTCACTAGCCCAGCCATTAGTCATTTCTAATTCTCATCCCTCAGCCCAGCCATTAGTCATTAGCACTCAGCCCACTAGCCCAACCATTAGTCATTTCTAATTCTCCAACTCTCTCACTCTCAATCTCTCAGATCTCTCAACTCTGAACTCTCGGCTGAACTCTCAACTCTCAGGCTGTTGACTTATGTTTCTTCGTCTGAGAGGACCATGAAGAGGTGACGCATGGTGGAGACTACCAACGAGGCAGCGACTTCAGATCTCACTTATTGCACAAGATTACTCCTCCATAATCCTTCCGATGCCTTGGGCCTATCTAGCCTCTTCGTTCTCCCCCAAATCCCAGTCATCCCAGTCATTCGGGTTTGGTATCTGTGACGAATTTCGTTTGATTTTGTGTTTCTATCATTCTGTGCACTGTGCAGGGCAATATATTTGGCCATTTGGGGGAGACGAATTTCGTTTTGCATTTGGGGCCATTTCGTTTGATCTCAGTTTGGTTTGATTTTGTGACGAATTTAGTTTTGATTTGTGTTTTTGTGTTTTGACGTTTTGTCATTTCGTTTGACGTATTGTTTGATTGTGTGTTTCGTTTTGGCAATTTTGAAGATGATTATACTATACTCAATTTAGCCCCAAGCAGAAGCACACTGTATTTCAGAAAATTCTGAATGGATGAGCCTTTTTCCATTTTTTGTTTTCTAATTTTGACAGGTAAATGAAATCAACTTGTAAATATATTTCTTAATTTCGGTTATTACCCGAACAACCGAATTGTAAATTCGGTTTTTCGGTAATTCGGTTACTTGTTCGGATACAAAAAATGAACAAATTTCGGTTTTTGGTTATAACCGAATAGACTATTCGGTTCGGTTATAACCGAATGATCAGTCCTAGTAGGAGATCACCGCACGGTCGTCCCCTTCGGTCTTCCCCTTTCCTTTTGATTGCCGATGTTTTTCTCTGGGTCGACAAAGCTTTTGAATATTTATCTCATCTCACAATTTGTTGTTCAGTAAAGGAAGCTTTGTTTTATATGGCCTACATTGTGACCCATGTGATCAGTCAACACAAGATTTGGGGGGTGTTTGGTTGGAAGGAATGGAGGACGGAAAGGAATCACCATTCCGACCAACAATTCCTTTTCGACGTTTGGTAAGCTAAGTTTGGTTGGAATGACCATTCCGACAGAAACACGATTCCTTTATACATTGGAATCACGATTTCAATTAGTAAATGAATGGGAAAAAATGTTAAGACAAAAATGCCCTCACATATAAAAATAGATAAATATATAATATAATATATATATATATATATTAATAGGTAGTATATTTATTTTTTATTATATTATATTAATAGAATATATATGACATATTATATTGTATATTATATATTAAAATATATTTTTATAATATATATTATATATATTATTATATTTTTTATATTAATATTCATATATAATATTATTATATTATATATAGTTATTATATAATATTATTATTTATATTACTTATTTTGTATTATTATTTATATTACTTAGTTAGTTAGGATATTTTGGTTATTTCATTCCATTCTGATATACTCTCTCCATCCAAGTTTATTTGTCTTAATTTGAAAATACACACCTATTAAGAAAACAATTTTGTCTCTTAATTACTCATCTTAAATACTCTATTATCTCTTTCTTGTTTTAATTAATCTCCCAACTCTTTTTTGAAATAATAAAATAGAGGAGAGAGAAAGGAGAAAAAAAGAGTATGATTGTGCTTTCAATGTGAAAGTTAATAGTGTTTATTTTTTCAATGTATTCCATGTAATTTTCAATAAACTTTTTTACAAGTTAAATGAGGGTAGTATTGAAAAAACAAGGTTAAAAGTATTATTAAAATAGAAAGATGATATAGATTTGGACAAACAAAATAGAAATGAGGATAAGTAAAGTTGGGCGGAGGGAGTAATTTCTAAGTAACATACCAAACGCATGAATCAAGAGTTTGATTCTGATTCCGATTCCATTATGATTTGATTCCGATTCCAACCATCATTCCATTTTGTCCTAAAACGATTCCGTCCAACCAAACGGCTTGTTAAGTCTTAATACATTAGCATAGACTGCATAGTGGTGGCCATATGATTTGTGTCGGTCTACATTTAAATATATTAATATATTAATATCAACTACATAATAGAATTGGAGTAGTACTAGTATACTATAAACTATAGGGTACATACAACTTATCTTCTATATATAGAAGTATTATATATATTATATTAAAATCAAATAAAATATAAAAAGAAGTATATACAAAATACATTTAATAATTTATATTAAAGTTCATATACTAACATAACTAATAGTAATTAAACTAATATAATAATTTTTTTTTGTTTACTAATATTGTATTATACTAATTTTAATTACGTATTTATTTTTGTAAAAATGTTTAATGATATATATAAATTATATACATATATTTAATAATTAAATATGTGTCGTATCCGGACGCACACAAATCCTCATTTTTTTAAATTTGACAAACTCTTGTATCCCTGTATCACGCATCCTCACCCGCACCCCGCACACCCGTATCCTTGCTTCTTAGCATCTACTTCGACTCAAGCCACCCCGATCTGCATCATTTCATCGCCGGAGATTGGACCCAGTGGCTCCTACCCAAAAAAAAGAAAAGGAAAGGAAAAAGAGAACAGTGAAGTGTTGTTCATCATCTTCTTCACCCATAAAACAAATCCTTTCACTTATTAACACTTATTCACCTTCTGTGAAGACCAATCACTGATCGATCACTGTCATTAATTTGAGTGAGATATTGCAATGCGTTCATCTCTAATCGTCTATTGTATATGATCTTAAAGTTTTTCGGGATGAATGAAAAATTTGATAATTCATGATATAAATAAGTGAGCATCTTGCTTCAGGCGTAAAGAAAGATCTACCTAAAACATTTATTCTCTTTATGTAGTTTTATTTTGCTTCTATTATATTTTTTCTCCTAATTTGGATTGCAATAGATGATCAGGAATGAATTGTATAGAAAGAGAGAGAGAGAGAGAGAGAGAGAGAGAGAGAGAGTTGCAGAAAGGATGAGTTGGGTTACAAGTGGAGGTAATAGATGATAGTGTAATTGAGTATTTTGTCCAAGTGGAGGTAAATTGAGTATAAAACGATGAGTTGGGTTACAGAGTAGGGCCCACATGCGGAAATATCAATTCCCTAAATAAAATAATTATAGTATGTAACTTGTGGCTTCTCTGTTCCAAATTTTTGTTGAAGTCGATTAGAAATATTTTCAAATTCAAAATTGAACATATGTTCTCCATCACCTAACTCTTAGTTATTTCGTGATTTTTGGGACATCAAATCTAACGTGTCTTGGCTTTTATAGTAGATCTTTTGAGTTATCTTAATTTTTATGCCTTGCAAATCCAAATCAGCAAGAATACATTTCAAATGTGCTTACTACTAACAGTCACAGATTCCATTGTTACATATTAAGGTGTTCCACCTCAACCACAAGTACTACGGACAAATGATACAGACATTTAGGTTACTTATAGAGTTCTTTCGAGATGCTAAAAAATGTAGGCATTGTTCTTGTTATACTGAATTAGTGAAGAAAGAACCTAATTGTAATACAAGAAAGATACAGGCACCGGAGAAATCGTTAAAAAACCTCAAATGCTACTCTTTCTTACACAATTGGTATAACAAAGAGTTGCATTGTTTATGCTGGTCAATTTTCGTGTGATATATATAGCACAAAAGTTGCATCCATGCTCTCTTTTTTTTTTTCCTCGATGTGTTTTGTCCATAGTAATAGTACCTTATGGACACCTTTAACTTGAGAGTCTAAAAATTGAAAGAAAATAAGTGAATGAAAACACAGTGCCCCACATTCTCTCCATTATGTGATTCCCATTTTACCCCAACTTCTGCTCTTCTCTTTCCTTTATTTCCAATTTCATATGAGGTGCTATAGTATTAAAATTTTTCTTTTTTTTTCTCTCAACTTCCAACCAGCAGGCAAGAAAGTTGCTGTCTTTTCTCTTCAAATAATCCTCTACAAACAAACATAACCCGAACATAACCCATGAGTATTAATTAAATCGTAGGCCTAGAAATAAAATGGATAATTTAACCATATATACTGATACAGTTTGATCCTAATAGTGTTCATTACATCTACACTTTTGTCAGAAACTAGCATATATTGAGATGATAATTTGATTTTCAGTCCATTCACAGAGAGTAAAGCATCTTCTTATTAGAATGTTATTAAAATTTAATTCTATACGGATATTCTCCCTCTTTGTACTGCATTATGAGTAATTTGATTGGCTCATATGACATTCATGCTTTGATACCATTTCCTTGTGCCTGTATGCATCTATAGGAACCGCCAGTTGCAGTTTCACCAAAAGATATTTGCTCAAGCAGATGTCATTGTTACACCGACGACAGGGTATTTTGTCCTACCCTTGTGTATCTTAGTTATGTCCACTCTTGTTATCTTAAGTAGCTGAGTTACCGATGCACGTTGAAGAATTGGACCCAACTTGTGTAAAATTAACGGAAATGAATTCAAGTTAACCCCTTAACTAGTTCTTCATGTTTTCACCAGTAACTCGTTTTCCTAAATATTCTTGATGCTGTAACAGTGTAACGGCCTACACAATACAGGATGATGCTCTGAAGACTGGTGAACTAGACTATATAAATGCAGGTATGACGTACCAAACAGTAAGTCTAATTATATTGATTAGATTACTTATAAGATATTGGATGTTGTTCGTCAGCATACCTAACAGAATAATTCCCATTTATATTGATTGGATTACTCAAATAATCTTGGAAGTTGTGCGTTTGAATCTAGCGTCAATTTGTAACTCTCATGCCATTGTATTTATAAATCTAACTTCTTGATTCAAGATTATCAAATATAGGAACTTCATTTTGTTCTTGTTATTTCAGCTGCACTAGTACGCTACATGATAGCAGGAAATTTTTTAGGATTGCCTGCAGTGACTGTTCCCGTAAGTTATATGGTTATTTGATTATCTGAATCCTTTACAAGTTACAAACACCAGTTTTCCTGGTATTTTTTATATACGTGTATTTAAAATGTAAATTGATTTTGTTAGGTTGGATATGACAAAGCTGGTTTGCCCATTGGTCTTCAATTTATTGGGAAACCCTGGTCTGAAGCGTCATTGATTTTCATAGCTTATGCAATGCAGGTGTGATTATATAATCCTTACATGTTGTCAGATCCATAAACATTTCTTTAAATGATACATATGTTACTATTCCACAACACATGTTAGCTGGGGGCACTATTCTAGCTAATTGATATGTGGCCGTCTATTGAATTATCTAAGCGTTGAGATTAAATGAGGCAGGAGCCCAGCTGCAGGTAGGCCTGCGGCCAGGTCATTTACCAAACTGTCCCTAATTTTTTTCCCTTTTCATACTAACCTCATGTCTATCATGCGGCCAGTCAAAACACTGTCGTTAGGTCGCTGGTCCTACTTGCGGGAAGCATACAGGCATTCCAGTGTTCCTTTCTTTATATGCCCTTTTTTTTCTTTCTTTCATTGGGTTTCTCAATTACCATATATACAGTAATAAAAAAAGAAAAAAATTGGAAAATTTTAGGAATAAAGGTGAAGTCTTTACCTTGAAAGAGAGTGAATTCTTGGCGGGTCTGAAGCAAAACCGAGGAATAAAATCAGAAGTTGAAGAGGAATTACTAGCAACAGCAACAAAGATAATCCTCTTATTACCTAGATGGAGAGAATTCAAAGAAGTTAGTAGTGAAGAAGAGAATTTTAGTGAATTGAAAGATAATCGAATTACATCTGCCATAGAACAATTGAAAGATAAAGAAAATATATATAAAAAATATAAGCATGTAACATCAGTGAAAAGGTAAAATCAAAGCTTGATGTTGGTATATGCCCTTGTATGCTAGCAAGCAGGTAGGAGTCAGGCCTAATGCATATATACTAACCACAGGTAGGACCTAAGGCCTAATCGATCTTTTTAACTGGCCTCAAAGGACATGGATGAAAAGGAAAAAAATAGGGCCAGTTTGGTAAATGGCCTGACCGCAGGAAGGAGTTGCACCGGCCGCTAGTCCTACCTGCGGCTGGGCCTCTGTCTCATTTAATCTCAGTGCTTAGATAATTCAATGGACGACTATAGATCTGTTAGCTGGAATAGTGTGTTGTGGAATAGGTCCCTTCCTTAAATGATACATATGTTATCAGAGCTGGAATCATACGAGTATAAATATTCTAGTATCAGAGCTGAAAACTTTGAAAGATACATATGTTATCTATATTTCTTCCATGCTCTTTAGCATATTGTCTGAATATTACTCGATCACTACTCATCATTGCTTACTACTGCTAATCTGATACATATAACCTTTGTTGCTATAAATTAGCAATTTTTTTTTGAAGTAACTTTTTCTATTTATTTCCTGTCTTTTTTTCTTTGTTTTTTTTGAAGCACGACATAATGCCATAAGCAAGTACATTATCAATACTATAATATCAATAATCAATCATTCGTCACATAAAGGAGGAAACACACTTTCCATAAAGGAACAAATAAACTCACACAGGTGAAAATCGAGCTTGAGATATGGGCTTCAGTCTTAACAACTAAGCTTCCTCCCTTCTGTTTGGATAACAAAACCAAGCTTTATTTATTTCTTTGTTTTAAATTTATCAAATGTTATCAATCTACAGGTTTAATGACAAGATAATATATTAGGTAGCTGCATCCTGCAGGCATCACTGACTAACGATTTAACTTGGTTTTCAGGTGTTGTGCGCCTCGGAGTACAGAAAGCCTAAGGTTTTTTATGATCTACTCACCAACTTTAAGGAAACGAAAAAACGATATTAGCTTCATTTGCTGTAGTAACAGTAACATGAGTACTCAATAGATGATTCACCAATAGTGGCTGTTACCTTTCTGTAAAGAGAAGCAAAGCAATTCATATGACAATTTTGGGGTGGGAGTTTTCCTAAAATTTTCTGGTAGGTCACAAAGACAAAACATGTTGCCCTGTTTCAAGAATGTAAACCAGCTTAGCTATGTTACTATATAATTGATGCAAGGAAATTTATATCATTTTCCAAGACCAGGGCAAAATGCAAAATTGTCTCTCAAAGGTGTAGCTTTTTTCAATTTTGGTTCCGTTTAAAACCAGCAATTGTCGTTTTGTCTAGGTCACTCGTTTACCAAGAAGTTACGACAAACACCTTCTTCCTCAAATATCTTATGCTACATTTGGATTGGAGTCATGAAATTAGGAATGAAATAACTAATTCTTATGGAATGAAAAAAATTATATTTGTTTGCAATTGGAATGAATTGAACCATTCTTATTCCTTTCAAATGTATGTATTTTATTCTGTGGGTGAGGGAGAGTTGAATAACTCATTTCAACTAGAATGAAATAAATTATTCCATTTTTCATTCCATTTTTCAATTCAAACATGGCCTTATTACTTTAGTTTTCAATAGGCTCAAATTTGGAGATCATACTATGCTTCGAGTGTGTCAAGAGGAAACAGACCACCACTGTTAACAAACAACTTATTATTTTTAGGGATGAATGTAAAATAAAAATATCTTTAATATTTACAAATTTTACATATATGGCTATCTTTGTAGAACGGAGGAGTACATAAATCATGGAGAGGGGAGTTCTCTCCTAATTAGTCTTTTAGAAACTTGTCACGTTTAGGGGGCGTTTGTTTGGTAGATGTCTTTGATGGTCACCTCAGATTTTCAGTAATATGGATCGGTTATATTCTCAATAATTATACATACTCGGAAAAATGTCAGGATGTTGCCGTGTGATTCTTGAGCCAGCGGTAATTTTTGCCTTGTGATTTCCATGAGATTAAGGTTTGATTCTTGGGTGTGTGAAAATTAACCAAAAAAAAAGTGCCAAGATGTTCACCTAAGGTAGGTATTTGGATCACATCAAAATAGGTGGTAATACAACATTATCACATATTTGATTATATTGAGATTTTTTTTCCTAGACAAATATCTATTATACTTTGATAAATTAGTTTGGATGACAAAGTACGATATGGTTTAGATTATTAATATAAAAATGATATTTTCACAAGTGAAAGTATTAGTTTCACAAATTACTCTCTCACATAAGAGTGGATCTCACCGAGGAATTTATAGAATTATCAAATTTCCTTATAGAAATATCAATTCCCTATTAATAATCCAGTACAGCTCAAATAAATTTTGCAACACCGTATTGGTTCTGATTTGAGAAATATAGGTACCAAAAGTGAATCATTATGATAATATCAGTACCAAAATAGTATTGCACCACCAAATTTTAAATAAATATAAAACAGCTTACGGTTTAGCTAAATCTTCTAAAATGTAATTTAAATAATAAATCAAATAAAAATATTTTATATAAAAATAATAATATTTCATGGTAAATAAAATATTATCACCCAAAAAAGTAAAAATAAATTAAATATATGTCTATAATTTGAAATAAATCAAAGAATCTCACAACAACAAAGAAACTCGCAACACGCATAATCCTACAAGTTCTAATATATAACAATTCAAGAGTAGTGCACCACCAATTCAAGATTTTGGATCGCAAAATTAAATACTAAACCGCATTGCACCGGTCACAGTTTAATTTTTCTTTTGCAGCACAAACTAAGTCAACATTTTAGGGCAGAACCATTTGGTTCAATGTGGTTTAAGTAGGTTTCGATGTGATTTAGGGTTAAATTGCCATCCATGTTTGTACATAAAATGTCCTTATTTGTCACACAATTATAATATAATAGGTGTACCATGATAATACTTATATATAACAACTAAAAAAATAATAATAATACAATGTTTTATATATACAACTAAAAAAAGTTTAATATTTTATGGAATCGAAATTTTTCCATAATACAATGTTTTATAGTGTGTTTTGAATACCTATACTAAAAGTGGTGATACATCTTACAGATATACATACATGTTTTGTTATACGTCACTCAAATCACACCCAAAACATCAGATATATGAAAAAGTCCCTCATTTTAAAAAAATAAGAGATCCCTTACCTGATCCTGACCTTATATATATATATATATATATATGGGCTATATGTATATACACATCTGTGTATTACACAGTAGGACTATGACGACGGGTGAAACCGTCATTATAGCCAAAAAACCGTCAACATAACCGACTGTGTAACAACCCGATATTTTCTATACAAATAAATTAGAAATTTTGTGTATAAATTTTTATTTTTTATTTTTATTAAAATAAATATGGGGAACATGTGTCAAGATAATGTGTGTATGTATTTATGTGATATATTTATTACATGAATGATTTTAAATAATTTTATTTTAGAATTATTGATTGTTATAAACTATATTATTATAATAATTAATTTTATAGTAGAAATATTTTATTAATTATTTTCCATGAAAATATAATCATATATTATTTATATAATATATGAAATAATTTTTAGAATTATTATAATAATTATTTTATTATATGAATTTTGTTCAGATTATTAAGTTAATTATTTTTAACTTAATTAATAATGTTAAGTACAGAGATATGGAATTCAAACCCTAATTTTTGGATTTTGATCAAGGCATGAGAATAATAATATAATATTAATTATATTTTAATTTTTAGTCTTATAAATATATCTTGTATATATGTGGGATTGATAAGGGTTGGTCAATTATGGTGTTATGTGACAAACCCTTGTATTCATCGTAATGAAACCCTAATTTAAAATACAAATTGGAGTTCAAAATTGTTAGGTAATTGTGATAATGTGATCAATGTCTGATATTATAAATATAAATGCTAATTAGGTAAACCCTAATCATTGACTCGAAATCCTAATGTTCATGCATAATGTGATTAGAAACCCAAATTATTAATTTTAAACCCTAATTGATAAATTCGGCACCTTAATCGCTAAATTTGAACGCTTAATAATAATTAGTAAATGTTAAATCCTATTATATGCAAGACCTAGGTGGTTAGGTAACCTAACTTAATTAGGAAACCCTAATTACAAATTTTAGAAATAAATTTTATTTTATTTTAAACCCTAAATGAAAGCTTCGTAACCTAATTATACATTAGGTGAGACAATTAAATAACCTAAGGGTTATGGTAATAAAGAAATGTTAGTATTTAATATGTATACTAACTTATGTGGATAATCTTGTTATTTCAAGTGACTAATAATTTTAAACCTATTTCTAGTAAACCTAATTAGGTTATGAGCTAAAGTCACATGTATAAGTAATTAAATTTCATAAGATTGGGAATGGAAACCCTAAATAAACAATTTGGGTAGCATATATTAAAATTGTTAGACTATGTTCATTACATGGCCCAAAACAATTAAAGGAGAAGCCCAAAAGAAATAAAATGCAAGCCCAAACTTAGTCCACTTGATTAAGGGTATTTTAGACCTTTGATTTATCTAATTTATGCATTAAAATAAAGGCTAAATGAAGGAATTAGTGGGCATATATATAGCTGGCCACATTAGCTTTTTAAGGCAACAAATTATGCTAATCAAGTTCCTTAAATAGTAGGTCTTACACACAAGGACAAGTATGTCATGCTCCCATTGGTAGAAAGCTTAATTAGCACCCTTAATCACATGATTAGGCTTAATTGGAAGAGATAAGGTGAAGCCTTTTATCCAAGGGACAATAAAAGTATGGGGGATATTAGTTAATCACCTCATTTCATTTGCTAGATCATTTCATTTCTCTTATTATCCTTCTTCTTCTTTTTCTCCCAAGCTAGTAAAATACAAGAGAGAAAAGAGAGAGAAGGTTCAATTTTTAGTGTGAGAGAGAGAGAGAGAGAGAGAGGTGTGCTAGTTTGATTTTACACCCTAAGTTTATACTCTACTTTGGTAAATTAAGGAAGGTTGCCACTAAATCAAGGTATAACCTAATCTTTATCGTCTTCTTCTATTTTGTGTTATAGCAAGTTTTGTTAGGGTTATGAACTAATACTCAAGATACCCTAGTTCTACATATCATCATGTATGGAACTAAGTATTTTGAGTGTTAGATCAAAGGTTTAGAGGAAGAAAATGAGCATATGTTCTCCTAGGGGTTAAACCCTTGTTTTTTTTTGTTTTTCTTCAACTAAATCTTGTGTAACTCAAGTTTTACAACTTGGATTTGTGATCCGTCGAAGGGGGTGCTAGATACATGAGTTATCTAGTAAATCCAAGTGGTAGAACACAAATCTAGCAAGTATTGAAGCCATGGGGGCTATTTTCCTCAAAATAGTCCACATAGTGTATTAAGGTTTTAAAACCCTAAAAAGCTACTATCCCCATTTTTATTAGGGCTGTTTCGGATAGTTTCTTGTATTTTAAAAATCTGGGAAAAATCATAGAGGTACCTTAAGAAGTTATCTACGTGCAGGAAAAAGAACGGACATATTTTGATTTATAGGTTGTGCGTAATGGCTATTTCCGTAAAGGACTCCTAAATATTAACACCCGCATTTCTCACAGTGTATGCATGGGAAAATTCCGAAAATTTTACAGTATGTTCATATATGTTATGAGAGTATACCCTGAAAATTTTAGATTTTTCTGAGCAACACTCCATTTATGAAAAATGAAGCAAGATCCGAGTGTTTTGGGCACTTTAAAATTAGTAAATCATTTTCTAAAATTCCAGGAAACATTGTGGATCATTTTTGGGTCATATACTATCCAAATCCAGAAAAGAAGAATTTTTGGAATCAATTCGGTAATTTTCCTAAAAATGATGAAGTTATGAATAAAAGGAAATAAATAGTTCAATGATGTTTTAAATAAGAAAAGTATGATTTTAATGCTTGAATACTCCTAATATATAATATTATGACTATTTTAGGGCATTTTAGTAATTTATAATAAGAAATATTATTTATGACTTTTTTATGGATATTAAATAAGAGGTTTTATAAAGGGTGAACAAGTAGAAAAAAATTGGTTATTGATCTAAAATATTATTAAAATATTATTATGATATTAATAATATTAGAATATGATATTGTTAAGTAAATAAAAATATTAAGATTAAAACTTCATTAAAATATTATTAAATAGTTAATAGTATTTGATTTAAGCATTAATAAATGATTAAGTTATTATTAAATGATTAATAATATTAGATTAAAATATTAATCTTAGATTAAAATATTATTAAAAGATTAATAATATTAAATTAAAGTATTATTAAATGATTAAAATATTATTAAGTAAATAATAATATTCGAGATTAAATAAAATATTATTAAAAATATAATAACATTAGTAAAGGAATAAAATATTATTAAATGATTAATAATATTAGTAAATGAATAAAATATTATTAAATGATTAATAATATTAGTAATTAAATAAAATATTAATACTATTGGTAAATGATTAAAAGTATTATTAATTGATTAATGATACTAAAGCATAAGTAAGATATTATTAAAATAATAGTATTAATACATGATTAAAATATTATTAAGAGGATTAATAATATTAGTAAAGTATTAAAATATTATTAAGATGTTAATAATATTAGTAAGCGAATAAAAGTATTATTAGTGAACTAATAATACTAAGATGTGAATTAAATATTGTCAAGATTAATAATATTAAGTGAATTAAAAATATTTTAAGTTATACTTAATGACTTTTAATATTTTAAGAAATAGTACATTAATAGTTTAATATTAATGGTAATTATTTAAAAATAATTTTAAATGTTTTAAAAATCATTTAAGGGTAATATAAATGTTTTAAAAATATTTTGAGTTATTATAAATAACTTTAATATTTTTTAGCAATGGTTTCATTAATAGTTAAATAATAATTAAATGATAATAGAATTATTTGATATTTGAATCATTTAATAATGATTTGATTGTTTGAAAATTAAGTGATAAATTAATAAATATTTATTGAGTCATTTAAAATAATATGACTGATATTTACGGATATTGAGTTACATAATAGAGTCTTAGACTCGATAATTACCCAATAAAGCTGTCGATACACCGACATATTTCAGAAATTGATCTAGACTTAGATATTTTGACTGTATTAATGTTTGTTTGTGATGTAATAACTGTTGAACATGTGTGATAATGTGATTAGGTTATGTCGATCGCGAAATGCGATCTTATATGTTATAGTATATTGTTCTAATAGAACGAATGATCTGATTAATGATAGGTCGTGATATAAAAGATAAAACTAAGTTGCGTATTGTAAGCAACACATCAGGCAAGTATCCTACCTTTGCATTTTCTTTATGCAATGGACATGAGTAAGAATGTTTCAAAATTATATTATTACTGTACAGATTTTTAATCCTATATTATATACGCTCATTGATTGTCAACATGTTAGTATATGGTAATTCAGATATATATTCTGTTCGTTAATTTTTATAAATGGTTATACAAGTGTAACCACTTGGATAATCATTGCATTTAATCACATGTTGATACACCTTTGTTAATTACCCGTATATATATATATGTCGAATTATAGATTATTGTTAAGCAAGATAAAACCTTATTATTATCCAACCGAATTGCCTTGGTTTGGAACCCCGACAAGTATGAACATCCCTTACACGGAAAAACTTTTATGCACCTGGGTGGATGTGAGTGAAACGATAACATCGTTCTTGCATGTAGTATTGATCAATACAGGGTACAACGGGCTGATCACCCCCGTGCCCGTAAGTTATGACGGTTTATAGATGAAGTTCTGTTTAACCTTTTCAAAAATGAAAACAATGTTCATAGTATGTCCCCTTAACCCTATTTATAGTCAGTACATAGTTTCAAAATTTGAAAGAGGGTTGTTATGTTATTATTATCGGTTCAGATTACTTCACAACTATTGATTTGTTGTAGAAGGGTAGTATAAAGAAAACATTTAAATTCTTTCAGCTTATATATATAATTGTTATTACTTGCTGGGCACTCAAATGCTCATCCTTGCTTAATTTAAATGTTTTCAGCTAAGTGTGAACAACTTGAAGGTTCTGCTAGAAACAAGGGAAAGGGAAAGGTTGCTGAATGATTTCAATGTTAACTTATGTAATAGTTTAATATTATTAAGACAACATTATATATTTATTATCATGTATTGTAAGGAATAATTAAAGGTTACGTTCTTCGGAGCTAGACTCTGATAATTATGTAAATTAAGTTTAATATTTATATTATTGTTATTATTATTAGTATTATTCCGCTCATAGAAATAGTATCGTGAAGCACTAAATTCAGGTTTCAAGTACCTGGATTAGGGGGCTTTACAAGTTGGTATCAGAGCTTTAGGGTTATAAACCTTAGGTGGGATAAACCTTAGGCTATAACCTTAGAACAGAGGAAAACGTTGAAAATATAAATAACTCATATAGAGTTTATAAAGAGATGAATTAACTAAATTCATCGTTAAATAAAATCAAAGATAACTTATATAAAACTATTATTTGCTGTGTGTATATACTATATGCTAATCAGGATAATTTATGTGTGTAGATGTCTGGTGGAAAAGGCTTGTTATATGCTTATAGCATGAGGAAGGATCAAATCTATACGCCCGAGCTAATATTGAAGCCAATAGCTGAAATAGAGGTTCACAATGAAAACAACTCAGACGACGTGGTTATTGTAGAAAACGTAGTACCAGATCCGGAGATGGTGGAGTGACGATAGTGATTCGGACACTAAAGTTGAAGTTTTGAACAAGCATCAACAGAGGTGCAGGATCCGAGGAACAAGGTTTCTTCTCCGGAAAAGCTATAGGAAATAGAAAAAGTCATTAAATAATCAATCTGCGTCGAGCGTTAATAGAAACAATGGAAGAACAAGATAAGCTTAAAATCCAAATTGATCGGGATGGGAGCCACAAGCAACACATCGTGTAGCCCGACTCCAAGAAGGGGAAAAGAAAGATAGAAAACCATGACTTAGGAAAATCCGATAAGAAGAAAGGGAAAAAAATATGTTACCTTTGTGGCTATGAGGGACATACCACTCTGTATTGTCCCGACTATAAATCAGGAGCATGTTTTATCTGTGGGATAGAAGGTCATCAGGCGAAAGGTTGTCCAAGAAAAAGGCGTAGTGAATAGGTAGTATAGGTTCTGTTGTTAGGTCTGTTTAATGTTAAGTATGTTTGTGTAATGTAATGTTCCCAACTTTTGGTATTAGTCAAGGCTATAAATCCCAACTTTTGTAGTCACAAAGGGATGAATGATGTTTAAAGCAGTATTCGTTATGCTATGTAAAGTATTCGCTAAATGAATATGAATCTAAGTTTGAGTAATGAAATGAGTTAATATACTAAACTTATATGATAAGATTTAGAATGTAAAGAATAATACTCCCTCCGTCCCAGGATAAAAGTCTTGGTGGACTTTTCACGCATATTAAGAAGAGGAATGAAATGACAAAATTGCCCATAATAATATGTCATTAATTATGGAGAGAGAATTAGAATAAAAAAAATATGAGATATTTAATGTTATGGGTATAATAGGAAAAAACGTGTAAAAGTTTGGTTATTAAAGAAAAGTAGACATTTAACATGGGACTATCCAAAATAGTAATAAGGACTTTTATCATGGGACGGAGGGAGTATATGGTTTTACTTAACTAGATAATGCCGCCAAGACGTCAAACTCGAAACCAAAGGGCAGAAGATTCTGTCAATAACGTTGAGGGACAACAACAAGCAGACCCGATGCAGCACTTTGCAAACATGGTAGCACAAGATATGCAGCAAGGAATGCCAGTCGTAGGGAACCAACTGGACAACCAACTAGCCAACTTTAAGGACTTCAAGGCAGTAGGACCGCCGGAGTTTAGAGGGACAACTGACCCTGTTGAAGCTCAGACTTGGGTTAAAGAGATTGAAAAAGCATTCGTGGTAGCTAGGGTAGCTGAGGGGCAAAAGACCGCTTTTGCCACCTACATGATGAAGGGTGAGGCAAATTTTTGGTGGGAAGCGAATCAGGCAAGGGCAAGAGAGGGTGTTGTTACTTGGGATAGGTTTAAGACATTGTTCTTCGAAAACTATTTTTCATCTAGTATGCAAGCTAGAATGGAGGTAAAATTTTTAGAGTTGAAGCAGGAGAATATGACGGTGTCCGAATACGCCACAAAATTCAATGAGTTGGCTAGGTTTGCCACGTATCAAGTTGATACGGAGGCTAGGAAAGCTAGAAGTTTGAGCTGGGATTAAAACCCTGGCTCTACAACAAGGTGGCGGTGTTGCAGATCCCTACATTTACAACACTCATGAAGAAGGCTATTATTACTGAGGAGGGAAGTGAGGCCATGAGCCTCTACAACAAGAAGAGAAAGAACAAGAGTAAGGTCGAAGGAACTAGGAAGGTGGAAGTTAATAGTGGGAGTAGCGGTGGTAGTAGCAAAAGGAAGAGAAGCAATTTTGGAAGTTTATAGGTAAAATAAGAAGGAGGTAAGAAGCAAGCTGTGCAGTGTGTAAACTGTGGAAAGAACCACTCTGGAGAATGTTTAAAGGGGAAGTTCGTGTGCTACAAGTGCGGGCAGGAGGGCCATATCTCTCCCAACTGGCCCAATCCTAGGATGAACAATGGGTGTTTTTTGTGTGGATCGACTGAGCACAAGGTGAAGGATTGTTCGAAGAGGAGGACGAAGGCAGGGAGTGTGAATACTGGCAAGGGCAGTGGAACTCTGGCAATCACGGACTAACGCCATCTCAAAGAAGTCGAAAATCAACAAAGAAGGGTCTATAACATGACGGTCCAGGATACCATAGCAACTGGTGGTGCAATTCTAGGTATTATTCGTATAACTTTTATTTTCTTATGCATGATTTTCATATATATAGTTAACTATTTTATAAAGAAATTTTGAAGAAGGAATTTGAGTTCTTTTAGAAATCAAATTTCCGTTTAATTAGATAGACAAGCTTTACGTTAATAAGTTAAAGATCATTACGATCATTTATGATCAAGATCTACTTGCAATGATTGTATATGCTATGTACACTTATATTTGTAGGTTTTAAAATGGTGATTCCGGGGACGAAATCTTTATAAGGGAGGGTGAATGTAACAACCCGATATTTTTTATACAAATAAATTAAAAAATTTGCGTATAAATTTTTTTTTATTAAAATAAATATGGGGAACATGTGTCAAGATAATATGTGTATGTATTTATGTGATATATTTATTACATGAATGATTTTAAATAATTTTATTTTAGAATTATTGATTGTTATAAACTATATTATTATAATAATTAATTTTATAGTAGAAATGTTTTATTAATTATTTTCTACGAAAATATAATCATATATTATTTATATAATATATGAAATGATTTTTAGAATTATTATAATAATTATTTTATTATATGAATTTTGTTCGATTATTAAGTTAATTATTTTTAACTTAATTAATAATGTTAAGTATGACAGATAAATCGATATGAAATCCAAACCCTAATTTTTGATTTTGATCAAGGCATGAGAATAATAATATAATATTAATTATATTTTAATTTTCGATCTTATAAATATGTATCTTGTATATGTGAATGATAAGGGTTGGTCAATTATGGTGTTATGTGACAAACCCTTGTATTACTGTGTGAAACCCTAATTTAAAATATAAATTGGAGTTCAAAATTGTTAGGTAATTGTGATAATGTGATCAATGTCTGATATTATAAATATAAATGCTAATTAGGTAAACCCTAATCATTGACTCAAAACCCTAATGTTCATGCATAATGTGATTAGAAACACAAATTATTAATTTTAAACCCTAATTGATAAATTCGGCACCTTAATTGCTAAATTTGAACGCTTAATAATAATTAGTAAATGTTAAATCCTATTATGCAAGACCTAGGTGGTTAGGTAACCTAACTTAATTAGGAAACCCTAATTAAAAATTTTAGAAATTAATTTTATTTTATTTTAAACCCTAAATGAAAGCTTCGTAACCTAATTATACATTAGGTGAGACAATTAAATAACCTAAGGGTTATGATAATAAGGAAATGTTAGTATTTAATATGTATACTAACTTATGTGGATAATCTTGTTATTTCAAGTGACTAATAATTTTAAACCTATTTCTAGTAAACCTAATTAGGTTATGAGCTAAAGTCACATGTATAAGTAATTAAATTTCATAAGATTGGGAATGGAAACCCTAAATAAATAATTTGGGTAGCATATATTAAAATTGTTAGACTATGTTCATTACATGGCCCAAAACAATTAAAGGAGAAGCCCAAAAGAAATAAAATGCAAGCCCAAACTTAGTCCACTTGATTAAGCGTATTTTAGACCTTTGATCTATTTAATTTATTCATTAAAATAAAGGCTAAATGAAGGAATTAGTGGGCATATATATAGCTGGCCACATTAGCCTTTTCAGGCAACAAATTATGCTAATCAAGTTCCTTAAATAGTAAGTCTTACACACAAGGACAAGTGTGTCATGCTCCCATTGATGGAAAGCTTAATTAGCACCCTTATCACACGATTAGGCTTAATTGGAAGAGATAAGGTGAAGCGTTTTATCCAAGGGACAATAAAATTATGGGGGATATTAGTTAATCACCCCATTTCATTTGCTAGATCATTTCATTTCTCCTATTATCCTTCTTCTTCTTTTTCTCCCAAGCTAGCAACATACAAGAGAGAAAAGAGAGAGAGGGTTCGGTTTTTAGTGAGAGAGAGAGAGAGAGGTGTGCTAGTTTGATTTTATACCCTAAGTTTATACTCTACTTTGGTAAATCAAGGAAGGTTGCCACTAAATCAAGGTATAACCTAATCTTCATCTTCTTCTTCTATTTTGTGTTATAGCAAGTTTTGTTAGGGTTATGAACTAATACTCAAGATACCCTAGTTCTACATATCATCATGTATGGAACTAAGTATTTTGAGTGTTAGATCAAAGGTTTAGAGGAAGAAAATGAGCATATGTTCTCCTAGGGGTTAAACCCTTATTTTTTTTTGTTTTTCTTCCACTAAATCTTGTGTAACTCAAGTTTTACAACTTGGATTTGTGATCTGGCGAAGGGGGGGGGGGGGGTGCTAGATACATAAGTTATCTAGTAAACCCAAGTGGTAGAACACAAATCTAGCAAGTATTGAAGCCATGGGGGCTATTTTCCCCAAAACAGTCCACATAGTGTATTAAGGTTTTAAAACCCTAAAAAGCTACTGTCCCCGTTTTTCTTAGGGCTATTTCGGACAGTTTCATATCTTTTAAAAATATGGGAAAAATTACAGAGGTACCTTAAGAAGTTATCTACGTGTAGGAAAAAGAACGTACACATTTCGATTTATAGGTTGTGCGTAATGGCTATTTTCGTAAAGGACTCCTAAATATTAACACCCGCATTTCTCACAGTGTATGCATGGGAAAATTCCAAAAATTTTACAGTATGTTCATATATGTTATGAGAGTATACCTTGAAAATTTCAGATTTTTCTGAGCAACACTCGATTTATGAAAAATGAAGCAAGATCCGATTGTTTTGGGCACTTTAAAATTAGTAAATCATTTTCTAAAATTCCAGGAAAATTTGGGGATCATTGTTGGGTCTGTTAGTTCCCAGTAGGCACAATATAGATCTAGAAGGGGGGGGGGGTTGAATAGATCCTTAGAATTTCAAATTCTTTTCTGGTTTATTAAGTTGTACTGCTCATTAAGTAGCACATGTCAAACTTAAGAATCTTTTCAAGCACAGCGGAATAGGTAAAAGATCCCCTTCATTTATATATTCATAATCAGACATACATTGTTCGTAGAGTTAACTTAGTAGTAAACAGTAAGCACATAGCAGTTAAGGTACATAATGTAAATGACATAAAGTAAACGACACAAGGGGTTTTAAGTGGTTCAGAGACTCAAGCTCCTAATCCACTCTTCTGCTTTCAACTAGCAGAATTTCCACTAAGGAAGGGCAGCACCATGAATCACTAAGATTCCTTCAAGGCCGCAGACCTTGGGACTTGATTCACTAAGAACTCTTCAAGGCCAGCAGCCTTGGAACTTCTCTTGTTCCCTAGGAACTCTTCAAGCCCAGCAGGCTTGGAACTTCATTTAGTCTCTTCGGGTAAGGACCCCTCAGGCCCTGGCTTCTTGTTGTTGAAGTTGTTGATGTTGTTGGTTCTGAGCTGCTAAGATGTCATTAAGCTCTGAACATCTTGTGTACTTAGCGACTTCTTTGTGGTCCTCTTAACTTTCAAATTGAGTCCTGACCACTTCTTCTTTAGTCAACCGATCTTCATTCTTTTCTCGCTCATTTTCATCTGGTATCACCATGCACCATCACCATCTGGGTTTGCTAAGTCATTTGTGCTTTTAGTAGACTTTGTCCGCGGCTTAGCAATCCCTCAACCCTTGTTGAATACTTTGCGGACATAGTTCTCGCACTTGTTCGGGCCAAATTTTCGGTTCATGGTGATTCGTAGGGTGGCTCTCTTGATCTTCTTTGTACTCACGTACCACTTTCTTGAATGCTATCTTCTTGGCCTTCTCGGCTCTCAGCTTGCCATCCATCTTGATGACATTCTCATCTTTGTTGAGTGAAGCTTCGATCTGTTTGATTCCTTCTTCAAAGTTGCTTCACTTCCACCTTGGTAGTCTCACTGTCACTGAGACTTGTTCTATTGATCTTTGGTGGAACTCGTAGAGTCAACAATAGCATTCACCAACTCAACGATTCTACAACTTCACAATCATCAGCAACTCTAGATCTTTGAAGCTCTGTTGATTTATACTACTTCCCAATCTTCCCATTGGAAAGTAGCCGTTGAAAGCTATTCAAATTGCCTCGCAGATCTTGAGTTATTTAGTGCAGACTGCAGATGTGACATGACATCTTTTTCTGACTTCCTGACACCGCAGTCTGCTGTTTCACCAACCTTGTCAGATATGTCAATTTGATATCTTGGGCAGGTCGACAACTTTATTTTACCCTTCTGATTTCTCGATCAGAGGTTGTCCTTGCATCGATGCTCTCAATAAGCTCTTGTCCGAATATTACCCTTCAGATTGAACCGTTGCCAATGCTTCAGTCTTCAGCTATTCGAACTCTACGATTCTGATGCATGTCTTCATGGACCTGATCGTAGTGTCTTGTTGACTGGTAGAGACACCACTATGATCTTGAGGATTGTTCGCTTGATCTTCAATGTAGAACATCTCTTCCTCTTTTTGTGCAGTGCTTCATTACTTCTGTTTTCCTTGACTATTCTCAGGTACTGATGGCTTGATTCCTTGCTCTGACCTCTTCTGAATAACAAGATATTTCAGATTTGTGGCGTGTCCAGCTCGCTTTCTCCTTGTGATCTCCCGTTCACTTATCATCAATGGACTGACCCAATGCTTAATCACTTTAGCCTTGTTATTCGGTGACGACCAAGATCTCGGTGTACTCCATCGGTTCCTTATTTGTTTGGAAAACACTATGATCCTGGTTACTTCCAAGATCGTTGTTATCTTTCCACTTGATGACTCATCGCATATCTTTGACTTTCCTTAATCGATTCTAAAACTCTTCCTCTGATATCTTTGTGGAAGACTTCATCTCAAATGGCTTCATAACTCAATCTGGATGTTGATTGGGTTATTTCTTAGGTCTTCTATTAGCATGCATGCCATTCGTTGAGTGCTCTCTGGTTTCCTTCAGGTGGGACGTATCTATGTAGTGCCAACCAGAGGTTTCATTCATTTGGATATTCAGGGAGTATTTGATCTACGATTCTGCTTTGACATTGTGAGCACATCTGTTAAGGTCTTAGTTCTGCATTCTACGATTCAGCTTTAGCTGTGCAGACACTACGACTCTGAGATCAGGTCTTGACACTACGATTTCTGTCATTGTGCTTGTTGTCTTCATCTGATCTTGCTCGACTATGATCTCTGCCTTTGGTATGATTAGTAGACTCTACAACTCGAAAGTGTAGTCTACGATTCTTGACTTAGCTTTGGCGGATACTTTGGTTATACTCAGAAGCGTGCATCTCTATGATTCCAACATGACTTCCTTAGCGCATCTACTACCGAGGAAGCTTTACTCGACACACTACGATCCTTCCTCATCTCTCCTGGAAGTCTACGAACTCTGAGATCTACTATCTTGCAGACTACGATTCTGCCTTGATAGCTCTCGAGTTATTCTTGACTCTCCTGGCAGACTACGATTTCTGGTGCAGTGCTTGACGATCAGACATGCCTATCTATTATATCATAAGATTAACCTAACATGCTTTATCTTTCTATATTTATAGTCCTTGTACATCAGTTCTTTTTAAGGACTTTACAAAGCTGTTTTACTTATGTAGGATCAACCTAACACATTTGATCAATTCATTCTAAGTCCTTGTACACATGTTTTTATTATCTATCAAGGGACTTTACATCTTTTCTTAATGCAAGCATACTTGCATATTCATTCATATATATATATATGTATATCATAATCAAATTATATGTAAATAGGAATATCATTCACATGCTTATTCCTGACAGGGTCATATACTGTCCAAATACAGAAAAGAAGAATTTTTGGAATCAGTTTGGTAATTTTCCTAAAAATGATGAAGTTATGAATAAAAGGAAGTAAATAGTTCAATGATGTTTTTGTTAGAGTTTATGCCCTAGAGGCCAATTATTTGATATAATTGCTTAACGTTTTGATATTATATTTGATTGAATAAATAGTGATATTCCATAGGCCTCTTGATTGAGTAGGACTATGAAATGCATGGCCATGCTCAAATAGTGATTTGTTTCATATAGTCTACTCATTGATCAAGAAAACTCAGATTAAATTATGAAGAGTATGACACATTCCATGACTCGAGTTTAATCTAGGATATTAAGGTTAAAAGGATTAAATTACATTGAAACATTGGTCATGAAAAGGTTGCATCGAATCATCGATCTTATTATTACTTGGGTAGCGAAGATGCATTACTAGATGTCATCACTATTTATAATTT
Organism: Panax ginseng; assembly: GCA_020205605.1. Classification (NCBI taxonomy): domain Eukaryota; kingdom Viridiplantae; phylum Streptophyta; class Magnoliopsida; order Apiales; family Araliaceae; genus Panax; species Panax ginseng. Next base: position 63,015,977 of record CM035137.1, read on the forward strand.
TATAATATGATTTTAAAATTATTGCCAACGTAATAATAACCTATAGGGTCACACACATGTAACGTTATTTAAAGGGAATTAATTTAAATTTTAAGGATTTAAATATATTAATATGATTAATAGTATTTAAATCACAATTTAAATTAAAAGGATAATTTAGTATATATGTATATTAATTAAGTAAGACTTAATTAAGAGAGATATATATATATATATAAATTGGATTTTATAAAAATTAGGTTTTGATTTGATTAATTCCTTTTAACTACTATATATATGATATATAGCAGACTACTTAGGGTAAGATATCATAATTGAAAAACCCTAGCCGCTTTCTTGAGAGAGACTAGAGAAAAAAAGCAGCTTTAAAAATCCATTCCTTTTGGTGGCTAGTACCTGCAAGTCCTTCTTATCATAGAATTGTTCGACTGTTAAAGATGCGGCGTTCGTGTGGATACCGTAGAGGCGCAATCGGTTTGTATTGCGTTGGAGATTCGAGGCGCAGTCGGTTTCAGATTCTCGTTTTTTGTTTATATCTGGTATAATCTCTAAACCTCTGAATTAATTGATTTTCGCATGGATCCTGTTTTAGGGTTTCAAAATTGCTTTAAAATTTTAATTTCATTGCATGCGTTTAAATCAAAGCCAACAAAGGTGGTATCAGAGCTACTTGCGAAAAGATTAATTCAGATTACGTGTTTTAATTGTATTCGATATATATGATATATGATGATGCATGTTTACCGATATAAAATTGAATATATGATATTCCGTTGAATGTGTATTATGGTAATATATATGATGATACTGTTAATCGTATCTTTAATCGGTGGAATAACAATATAACTATTCTAATCGGATTAGAAGCATGAAGAATCGCTTTTAATATGATTAATCGAAAGCTGAAATATATGATAAATTCAGGTGTCTTGTTATTCGTTTTAATATGATTAAATCGAAACTGAAATATATGATAAATTGGTGTCTTGTTATTCGTTTTAATATGATTAAATCGGCCGGACATATATGATTTGTTATTATGGGTGTTTTGGTGGATTAAAATGTATGATTCTCAAACTGCTTTGAGAGATTCAGTATGGAAAAAATCTGCAATACGAATGTAGTTCAAATTTTTTTCAGGGCGCCGCCTCGATTTTCCCAAACCATTCATTGACCGGCCAATGAGACCACCATGCGGGTGATCGGTCGGTACCGACCACCGCTGAGGGAGACCCCCTGGACCCCCCGTGGCGCACGATGGTCGTGTCCCCCTATATTTTATATATAGTTTTCTTTAATTATATATAAATTGTTATGTGTTTATTGTGATATGTCATGGTGCATGATTATGGCCTTTTGACCCATAGGTTAGTGGTTTTGGTTTTTGAAATACGGCTTGCATGTCGTGCCTTTCTATAAATTCTAATGTAATATTCTATTCTCATCTAAATCCCCTCGAATGTAACTCGAGGTTTCTTTATGTCATGTAATAATCAGAATTGATGAAGATGTCAAGATGGAGAACACAATGGAAAGATGATGATGGAGAGGAGGCGATACTAGAGGAAGATCCAAGGAAGTTATTTATTTTAAGATCTTTTACCACCTTAGATTGACCTTCAATCTTTCATTAACTTGAAAAGATTGACAAATGATTGGGCCATAATCATGACACATTTAATTTTGCACTTTATTTATGCTTGTATGTGATATGATATGATTAATAATGTGCATTCTTAACAAGATTAAAATTGGTGAGATCTAAATTAATAAAATCCTCATTAAATTATTAAGTCTAAATCGGATGCCTTCCAATGAATAACACTTTCATTAAGACCTTGATCAATAGATGTAGGTTTGCCAAGCAAAAGTACCCTATTTATCTAGGTAAGATGCGATAGGATAATTGTGATATCCAAACTATTAAAATCATTGGGCCCGACTTAACTAAGTTATCTCAATAGGATTGTGGACTTAGAGGCATAGAGTTTGGTTGGTACCATTAGATGGACTAGAAACAAATGTTGTTTACCAAACTATCCAGAGTTATATATGATATAATTGACAAAGGGTTGTCTACCTAAATAATTATGTTTTGAGAGAATAGCCAAAGCTAACTTAAGGCATAATGAAATATGGATCTTGGCTCACTAGAAAGATTTAATAGAAAATGCTTTCCTAATTAATGGTGAGGGCTATTAATTTGAATAAAATAGTGGGAGGTATTTTTTGAATGTACTATTATCAATTATATAATATCAACTCGTAATTTGACTTATTATTGTTGCACTTATAAATTGTAGATATCAAATGGCAAACAACAACAACACAAATAGTCTTTCATTACGATCACCTTGAAAAGGACAAGCTAAGTGGAATTAATTTCCTTGATCGGGCATAGGAACTTGAGGATTGTCCTCAAACAAGAGCGTAAGCTATATGTCCTTGATGGGCCCATTCTGCAAAGACACCGTCATCGCACTACGCGTGCATGAGCATAATGTTTACAAGAAGCATCAAGATGATGCTCGGATGTGAGTTGTTTCATGCTTAGCAACCATGAACGCCGAGCTTGTAAGCAACATGAGTTGATGGATGCTTATGAGATGATCGAGCATCTCAAGAAATTGTTCGAAGGGCATGCTCGACAGAGAGGTATGATACAAGCAAAGGCGTTGTATCAACGCAAAATGGGTGAACGTGATCCAGTTGGTCCACATGTGTCTTTGAAAATGATTGGGTATATTGAGTACCTTGATAGGTTGGGTTTTCCAATCACTCCTAAGCCCAAACTGACCTTGTTTTGCAATCTTTGAACAACATCTACTCTCAATTTTTTATGAACTATCTTATGAATGAAATTGAGAAACCCTTTACTGAGTTGTTGAGCATGTTAAGAACTGCCGAGAACAACATGAAAAAGGCAGGACCCGCTCTCATAATGATGGTGCAAAAGGGGAATGCTAAGGGAAATTGGAAAGGCAAGAAGAAGATAGGATCTAAATCTTTTGTCAAACCCAATTCCAAAACCAAACATGCTTTAAAACCTAAAGGTGGGGTGGCTAAGGAAGGTGAATGTCACTTCTGTGGAAAACCTGGACACTGGAAAAGGAACTGTCATGCTTATCTGGAAGAAGTGAAGAAAAGAAAAGGAAGTACGACTTCTGATTCAGGTATATATGTTATAGAATTCAACTTGTCTACTTCTACATCATGGGTATTGGATACTGGATGTGGTTCTCACATTTGTGTTAATGTGCAGGGACTCCGAAGGAGTAGAACTTTAAGCGAAAGGAGAGGTTGACCTCTGAGTTGGAAATAGAGCAAAAGTTGTTGCCTTTGGCCGTAGAACTTATCATTTATCTTTGCCCACCGGGGCTAGTTTTAGAATTAGAAGATTGTTATTTTGTGCTTGCTATAAGCAAAAACATTATTTCGTTTCTTGTTTGGACAAGAAAGGTTTTCATTTATAATAAAGAACAATCGTTGTTTGTTTTACTTAAATGATATTTGTTATGGTGTTGCACAATTGTTTAACGGTCTCTATATTCTTGATTTAGAAATGCCTATCTATAACATAAATACAAAACGATTTAAATCAAATGATTCAAATCACATATCTCTCTGCATCATCGCTTAGGCCATATAAATGAGAAACGCATATCCAAACTCCATAAAGATGGGTTCTTGGATTCATTTGATTTTGAATCATATGAAAATGCGAGTCTTGTTTATTAGGCAAGATGACTAAAGCCCTTTCACTAGACACGTTGAATCGGGCTAAGCGATGTATTGGGACTTATACATAGTGATGTATGTGGACCCATGAGTTCGTTAGCAAGAGGTAGGTTTTATTACTTCATTACATTTACTGATGACTTTAGTAGATATGGATATGTGTATCTTATGAGACACAAATCTGAATCCTTTGAAAAGTTCAAGGAATTCAAGAATGAAGTTCAAAATCAATTTGGCAAAAGCATAAAAGCCCTTCAATCCGATCGAGGAGGTGAATACTTAAGCCAAGACTTTGATGACCTTCTAAAGGAGTGTGGTATTATATCACAGCTCACTCCACCGGAACACCGCAATGGAATGGTGTATCTGAGAGGAGGAATCGAACCTTGTTGGACATGGTACGATCAATGATGAGTCATGCAGATCTTCCAATAAGCTTCTGGGGTCATGCCCTAGAGACAGCTGCATTCACACTTAACCGTGTTCCTACAAAGACGGTTCAGAAGACACCATATGAAATGTGGACTGGGAAACGTCCCTAGTATGTCGTTCATGAAGATTTGGGGTCATGAGGCGTTAAGTAAAATGTCTGAATTCTGACAAGCTCGGACCCAAATCTGACAAATGTAATTTTGTGGGATACCCAAAGGAAACAAAAGGGTATTATTTCTACAAACCTTCTGAGAACAAAGTGGTTGTTGCTCGAACTGGTATTTTTCTAGAAAGAGAATTTGTCTCTAAAGGAAACAGTGGGAGGAAAGTAGAACTCGAAGAAATTCGAGAACCACAAAATATCATTGAACCTGAGTTGGAACATGAGCAGGAACCACAAGAAATTGTGGAAAGTGAACTGCTCAAATTACACAAGTCATTCAGTGAGATCTGGTAGGTCACGCCAAGAGCACGAGAGATATTATGGATATCTTGTGACTCAAAAGCGGCGATGTGATGCTCATAGATCAAGATGAGCCTCGCTTCCTACCAAGAAGCTATGATGAATGAACCAGATTCGAGAAATGGCTTGAAGCCATGAAATCGAGATGGACTCCATGTATACTAACCAAGTATGGACTCGGTTGATCCACCAAGGGGTAAAACCAATTAGGTGCAAGTGGGTTTTCAAGAAGAAAACCAACATGGATGGTAATGTACAAACCTATAAAGGCCGATTTGGTAGCAAAAGGTTTCAAACAAATTCAAGGTGTTGACTATGATGAAACCTTCTCTCCAAAGGGCAATGGTTAAATCCATCGAGATCTTACTTGCTATTGCAGACTTTTTATGATTACGAAATCGGCGGATGGATGTCAAAACCGCTTTCCTTAACGGAAATCTCCTTGAGGATGTGTATATGACACAAACTGAGGGTTTTTTCACTCCAAAGGATCTTTGGAAAGGTATGTAAGTCTGCAATGATCCATTTATGGATTGAAGCAAGCCTCTCGAGTTGGAATCTTCGATTTGATGAAGCGATCGAAGAATTTGGCTTTATTAAAAATGAAGATGAACCTTGTGTATATAAGAAGGTTAGTGGGAGTCACATTGTATTCCTAGTATTATATGTTGATGACATATTAATTATTGGGAATGACATTCCTTCCTTACAGTCAGAAAAACATGGTTAGGAAAATGTTTATCCATGAAAGATTTGGGCGATCTTGCCTACATTTTAGGTATCAAGATCTATAGAGATAGATCAAGAAAAAATGCTCTACTTAAGTCAAAGTACATATAATGATAAAGTGTTGAAACAGTTCAAAGATGCAAGAGGCGAAAAGAGGAAACTTACCCGTGACTCATGGTGTAAAGATCTCTAAGGCCCAATGTCCTAAATCATAAGATGATGAGGAGCGTATGAGAAAGATCCCTTATGCTTGACAATTGGATCTATTATGTATGCAATGATATGTACTCGTCAGGATGTCTCAGTATGCTTTGAGCATGATGAGCAGATATACAATCGAATCGGTGAAGGTCGGTCATCGACGATCGAGAAGAATATCCTCAAGTACCGAAAAGGACTAAGGATTCATTCTTGGTATATGGAGGTGAAGACGAACTAGCGATGAAAGGGTTACACAGATGTTAGTTTCGGACCGACAATGATGACTATAAGTCTCGGTCGGGTTTTGTGTTTTTGCCTTAATGGTGGTCTTTGTTAATGGAAAAATTTGAAGCAAGAGATGAGTGATTCTACAACGTAGGTGAGTATATTGTCGCTTCTAGTGCGACCAAGGAGGTCAGATGGATTTCAAAGTTCATCATTTGAACTTGGTGTTGTTCCAACCATTGTTGATCCGGTTGCTTTATCTTCGAGATAATAATGGAGCCATTGCGACAAAGCTAAGGAACCCGGATCTCACCAACGATCCAAGCATATACTTAGGCGGTACCATCTCATCCGTGAAATCATTGATAGAGGAGATGTACATATAGGAAGAGTGCCAACAGATGATAATGTTGCGAGATCCACTAACCAAGGCTTTGTCGCAGACGAGAACGACGGCGGTCACACTAGTTCCATGGGTATTAGATACATGAGTGATTGGCTCTAGTGCAAGTGGCGCATCGTTAGAGTTTATGCCCTGAGGCTAATTATTTGATATAATTGCTTAACGTTTTGATATTATATTTGATTGAATAAATATATGATTTTATTATGGTTTTATTTATTTGCGTAATATAATTGTTAACATAATAAAATTCCTTAGAATAGTGATACAAATTATATAGTTTCAAGTATGTGACTTGAACATGAGATTATATATTACCATTAGTATCGTTGTTCTTAAATGTCCTTAATCGAGTATCATTGTTGATGGGACAACAATGATGCATGGAGACTAGTATGTGGATCGACCGATGACCAAATCTCATTGGTCATAAATATATGAGATATTAAGTCAATGCATAGGTACATGTTAGAGAACGATGTCTTCGGATGGACCCACCATGAGAATTTATATGGGAGCATTATGCGAAGTGTCGTTAGCAATTCTCATAGTAGACAATGATGTAATGGTCCTCCGACACGAAATCGCTATATTACTACACGAGAATTTATGTACTTTGATATCATCAAATGTCACCTTTAATAGGGTGGACTATAAAGGTGATTATTGGGTTCATCATTAATCGTGTGAGAAATATGAGTGATCTAGATGGAATTTAACCATCCTATATATTATGGGTGATATCCATAGGCCTCTTGATTGAGTAGGACTATGAAATGCATGGCCATGCTCAAATAGTGATTTGTTTCATATAGTCTACTCATTGATCAAGAAAACTCAGATTAAATTATGAAGAGTATGACACATTCCATGACTCGAGTTTAATCTAGGATATTAAGGTTAAAAGGATTAAATTACATTGAAACATTGGTCATGAAAAGGTTGCATCGAATCATCGATCTTATTATTACTTGGGTAGCAGTGATGCATTACTAGATGTCGCTCACTGTTTATAATTTTATAATATGATTTTAAAATTATTGCCAACGTAATAATAACCTATAGGGTCACACACATAGAACGTTATTTAAAAGGGAATTAATTTAAATTTTAAGGATTTAAATATATTAATATGATTAATAGTATTTAAATCACGAATTTAAATTAAAAGGATAATTTGTATATATGTATATTAATTAAGTAAGACTTAATTAAGAGAGATATATATATATATAAAATTCGGATTTTATAAAATTAGGTTTTGATTTGATTAATTCCTTTTAACTACTATATATATATATATATATAGCAGACTACTTAGGGTAAGATATCATAATTAAAAACCTAGCCGCTCTTAGAGAGAGACTAGAGAGAAAACAGATTTGAAAATCCATTCCTTTTGGTGGCTAATCTGTGAAGTCCTTCTTATTGCGAGAATCGTTCGACGGTTAGCTCGGCGTTGCTGCTCGTGGATAATTGTAGAGCGCTTAATCGGTTTGTATTTGCGTTGGAGATTCGGCCTTGATCGGTTTGATTCTCGTTTTTTATTTATATCTGGTATAATCTCTAAACCTCTGAATTAATTGATTTTCGCATGGATCATGTTTTAGGGTTTCGGAAATTGCTTTAAAATTTTAATTTCATTTGTGCGTTTACGTCTTCAAAGCCCAACATTCCTTTCTCTTTGTTCTTGGCAGAACCTTTAAGTTAATCACGATTAGCTGAAAATATTTAAATTAAGCAAAAACGAGCATTTGAGTGCCCAACAAGTAATAGCAAAACAACAAACGTTAGCTGAAAGGAGTAAATGTTTTCTTTGAATGACATTTTTACAACGAATCAACAGTTGTGAAGTAAACTTAAGAAAACACTAAACAACATATCAATTTTATTTCAAATTTTGAACTATGTACTGACTATAAATGGAGAGCAGTTGACAGACTATGAACTTTGTTTTTAATTTTCGAAAAGGTTTTACAAAACTTCATCGCAAACCATCATAACTTACGGGCACGGAGAGTGATCAGCCCGTTATGCGCTGTATTGATTAATATTACGTGTTCGAATGATATTTTCGTCCAGCATATCTGCCTTAGGCGCACAAAAGTTTCCCATATTCGGGAAATTCATACTTAGTCTGGAATCCGAACCAAAATAATTCGGTTTGATAACAATAAGGTTCTATGATGTTCAAAGATTTTTTTTTTAAATCTATGTCTAGCCGTGTAAAATAGCTTAGACAGCTTTTAATCAATGTATACATACCGGAGTATAATAGGTATGTATCAATAAGTACAACAATTATCCAAGTGAGGACACTTGTATAACCATACTCATAAATTAACGAACATAATATATATTTGGATTATACAATAATATTGTATTGATAAACAATGATCGGATAGAATTCAAGAACTGACATGTCTACAATGTATAGATACATGAACAATAATAATAAAGTTAATAAACTGGCACAATAACAATATAGTTTTGAAACTGGCTTAGACATGTCCATTGCATAAAGTAAATGTAAAGGGTAGGATACTTGCACAATGAAAAAAAATAGTTCAGATACTTGACTGGTCTGCTGCTTACAGTACACGACTTAGTTCTATCTTTAATACAACGACATATCATTCATAAGATTGTTCCTTCGAGTAGAATAACATATAATAACACATAGTACTGCTATTTGCAGTCATCACATAGCTTAAACACATTACCACATAGTTATATTAGTCATTAGGACATAAACAGACACTTATCAGGCCAATCTATATAGGTTTGGATTAATTTTGGTAACATTTCGGTGTACCGATGACTTTATCGGATAATTATCGAGTTTAAGTTTAATAAAGCTCTATTCTGAATCCTTAATAGTATTCTAAATAATTCAAATATTAATCATATTATTTTTAAATGACTTAAAATAAATTTTAAATAAATATCATAATTTTCTCTACACCAAAAATGACCTATAGCGAAGGCAATTTTGTGAAGGAACTTATTCCTTCACATGAGGAGTTGTTTAGCGAAGGAACAATGAAAGAAAAAAGTACAGTGACAATATAGTTATTAGCGAAAGAAACATCCTTCACAATTTATATTTTTTTTCTCGCAAAATTGGAGCAATAGAAAGATTTTTGGAGCAAATTTATGATGAAAATTTGCGAGAAAAAAATCTATTTAGTGAAGAAATTATTACTCACTATATATCATTATTCAGAAGTTTTTTTGTGAGGGATAAAATTGGTCGCTATCTTGTTCTAAATAATTTTTTTTTGAATTAATTGTGGTGAATATAAATACCTTAAATTTTTGATAATAGTAAATTTAATTTTAATAACACTTTTTAAATAACTTATAATATCAACTATTTATTTTAATAAACTATAAAGTAAATAACTTTACACTATGTTAAACTTTAAAATTTCTCCATAAAAGTTTATTTTTATGATCATAATTAAATAAAGATAAAGTTAAATAAAATTAAATTAAATAATCCAAAAGACTTTAAATTTTATTTTAAGTATATAATATTAATTCAAAAAAATCTTTTAGAGATTAATTTAAAGTAACTTTTTTTTTGGTATTGTATTTAACATTCACTTAAATAACAATTTGGGAGGGACACCGTGCGTCACAGTGTGTGACTCGAGCAAAATTGAAACAAGTCAGGCAATTAGCGATCGACACAGTGCGTGACTCGTGAGAAAGTGAAGCAACTAAAGCAAAACACGGAACCACGACTTGAAAACGTAAAATTAAAAAGAACGTAGTTTCATCTGATGAGAAACCGCGCCACACTTTCTGTCTCACCTAGGGTTTACGTGCTTCCATTTTTTTTCGCTTCGAATAGGATTTACTTCAATTTAGGAAAACTCTAGATTTTTTTTGGGTCTAGGGTTTATGTGAGCTTCCATGGCGTCCTCTTCTTTCTCGGCGAAGCTTTGCTTCAATTCCAACTGCAAACAAATGTTGGAACAATCGAGGAAAGGCTGGCGCCGCTCCGTGAACCATTCCGTGAACCTAGTTATGGAGCTTTGCGCCGGCGGCGAGCTCTTTGCCGTCTTGCTCGATGGGATGATAGGTGAACTCCGCCCCAGCTGCCCAGCCCATATCCGTCCCCATCTCCTCCTGTCCTCCAGCTCCCTCACCTCACGTTCCCAATTCCATCAGACCATCACTATATTTCTTCACCAGATCATCTGTATACTGAGAGAGAGACACTGTTCTGTTCGCAAGAGCTTTTTTCCCTTAGTTGTGTTCTCTGCCTTTTCCAATCGATTCAATCTTTGATTCCTTCGACAAGAAAGTAAGCAAATCTATGTTTTTTGTTTATAAACATTGAATTCTCAACTGGGTTGCAAAAATATTTTGAGATTATGTATTATTTCTTTGCGTTTGATTAGAGCCCAATTTTTTTTAATTTATTATTTTTTTCATTTTACTTGATTTGGTTCATTCAGTGTTCAGCTGTAGTATTTTTTGTTCAATTAATCCATGAAGTATTTCTTTGTGTTTTATTTTTTGTTCACTCTGTTTGGGGGCTCTCAAAAGTCTGTAATTTCTTTATTCTTTGCTTCTGGGTTTTGTTCTGTTCATATTTATGTAATTTTGCTCACTTCAAATATATGTATATCTTTAATCTGTTAAAAGTTTTTTATTTTTTCTTCAGGTGTGCTGGTGGGTCCAATTGCTGCTCTGATACTAATATTTGGGAATGTTGGGGTAATCTTGGGTCTCTTACCTGCACATGTTTCCTGGACAGTTTATACCCTTTTCAAGTAACTACTTCTGAAACTTCCTTTTCAATTCCCTTTGCAAAGTCTGTTTCATTGTTGTATAATTTTGATTTTGGGCTATGTTGAATTATATCTTGATTTCTCCAATTACTTGCACAAATGTAATAATACTCACACGACTGAAAGGTTTGATGCATTACTTAAAGTAGCTTTGCTGTTTGCTTTGCCTGCTTTATTTGGTATTTGGGTGGGCCTAAGCATAGCTGTTAGTGTTCTTGTGGGAGTGGGTTATGGGTTTTTCACTCCATGGGTTTCAGCTTTTGAGGCCTTCAGACATGACCATGACAATGAATCCAAGAAGTTCTTGCATTGCATTGTGGTAAACCTTTAATTTGTCTATTGTATATTTATAAATTTAAACCTCACTTCTATATCACTTCAAACTTTGAATCTCTCCTTCCTAAACGTATAGGATGGAACTTGGGGAACTATTAAAAGAAGCTGTACTGTGGTTCAAGATTTTGCTGACATGTGCCATCATTCTTTTCCTGTCTACTTAAGGGATTTGCGTGAATCCCCTTCTTCAAATGATCGTAAACCTCTTAGGTAATGTTGCTTTAATAAGTCATTTTAATTGTAAACTTCAAAAAGAGATGACATTCGGGGTGAGTGTGGGACTGAGGTATCTACTTATACACATGCTTCGACAGTAAGTGAGAAATTGCTAGTTTGAAATAAGAAACTACATACTGAGGCTTTTATGCGTGATTTTCTATGTGCTGGTATTTTCAGTACTGGATCATTTGGAAAGTTGCAGCGCGTAATGCAGAATGAGAAGGAAAGAGATGGATTTCACAAAGAGGTTGCAGGCACAAACTGCTAGATTCCTGTAAATTGATGCTAGAATTTTTCTGTTTGAATAATTTATTTTTGGTCGATTCTCAGGCTCTTATATTATACGTTGACATGTGTTTTCAAATTTCAACTATCTTTGTGCCATGAGGGGTCTTCGTGTAATTAGCTTTGTTATTCCATTTGTATAAGTACTAATCTAAGAGGTTTGTAATTAAGTATGCAACTATCCGCTATAGGTATGATGCCCACTCAGGTGGTGAACGTGAAATTCAAAGGACTATGTTGGAACTCCTGAACCAGTTAGATGGTTTCGATTCAAGAGGAGACGTCAAGGTAGCTTTATTGTTCATTGGTAGCTTTATTGTTCCTTTGAATTTCCTAGAATAATAAGCATTCTCCTTTCCTAAACTATGCAGGAGCTGGATGATGGCAAAATTCTCCTTCGCGTGGCACACTTATACGAGGTTGTCATTTTTATCTATTATTATATACCTGTTATGATGTTCTTGCCAATCTTGTCTCTTACTGCAGAAACATTCTTGAGTTTCTTAGATATGGCTAAGCCTTACCCTCCTCTTGTTGGAATGATTTCTCACACTCGGACTAGACACAAGGTTAAGGAATGGAGAGGGGCCTAATGTGATCTAAGTTGTCATTCTTGCCCAATCTTGGTTACATCATAATTACAGAAACTAATAATTTGGAACACTCCCCCCACATCAATAACCTTTAGGACAGTTGATTAGCAGACCTCAAAATTGGAAATTGACTATCCAGTGTATACATAGAGGAAATTGTCTAGAAAGGATTAAATTAATGATTCTAATATCAACTTCCCGAGTGCTTTTAGAAGAAACTAATTTTGCTAATTATAAAGTAACCTTTTGCAAAAGTTGTAACTTCCATTTTCACATTTGTGGAAACTTCTTTTATTGCAAGTCAACATCCATGTCATGCCATGTGGTATCTATGTCTTGTCCTATATATCAGTGTCGCCAGGTCAATTTATCATTTGATTAGAGTTATTCTAATATTGAACTCAACTTCTTAGTTTGCAATTTCATATGCAGTGCTGTCTTAAGTAATGCTTCATTAAGTTATTTTAGATTTTTGTACATTTTACTTGGTTGCAGGTAGACACTGTAACTTCTATCCAGAGAAAGACATTCGGTTTGGCCCTTTCTATTATTTTGACATTAAGATTACCTCAAGTACTTGACAAGCTTGATCAGATCCTAAGGTATTTACTCAACTTCTGATTTGATGCATCATCTGCAATTCAAGCATCAGATGACCTTTTGTAATAACTTTGTGGCAACTGATGGAATTGTCCTTTTCTATTAGATCAAAATCTCTGACCCTGTAAATCAGTCATCACTGGAGAACTCGGTGAGAGAAAACCTTCAAACATGTGCTGCCCTTCATGGGGAATCTTTTAATTCTGCAATCAGTAGAATGCATCCTGCAGCGTTCGATCAATTAAAGCAGGCCTTGAAAATGACTTAGGCTTGAATTGATTCACAATTTTCTGATGGTGTTATGTTTTCATGTATCAAGTCCAGTTTTTCTCTACATCCTATAAAAGGAGAATATATGGGGTAAGTTGCGTTGTACTTTTTTCTCTTGAGCTGTTTCCATGTTTATAGTCTTGTTGGCAAATAGCTTTAAACAAATATCATTTTTTCCCAATATATATGTGGGGTTGATTATGTCATATGATAATGATATATAAATGTGTTTTAGTTGGTTTGACCATTTCCCTCTCTGACTTGTGTTGTCCAGCTATGGATAATCATACATCTGACAAAATATTTGTTTTACCAGGTGACATTGGGGTTTCTTTTGACTTTTGCACGAGTTCATTACACATTTTTTGATATCCATTAAATTGGTTAGCCTTGGTTTCTTTTCCATTCACCAAAGTTGCAGTTGTTGTATGTGTTCTTGTTGAAAATCACAAAACATTGTAAATAGTACAATCCTTTCATGTCGTAGTTTTTTAGGCACAAGGGGATTTGCACACTTGAGTTTATCAAGTTTGATACGGCATGAGGGGTAGAAAAGTTGAGTGTACAAGATTTTCCAATTGGTTTTATGATTTTTGTTGTGCATTTATGTACTCAAAAGAGAATTGACTACTGTTGGATTTTATAAGGAAATAGTGATTCAATATTGAAAAGATATTTGATCATTTATCTTGTAATTTGCTATTTACTTTTGCTTCTTTGTTACTGATTGTATGACAATTTTGAGTACTAGATCGATGCACTTTCAGATCCTGATCTTAAGGTTGGAGAATATCGTCAAGGTAGTTATAAACCAGGTACATTTTGCAGTGTCAAAGCTAAAACTTACTAGGAGAATTATTTGCCTGCTCCAAGGTGGGTTGGTGTATCTGTTGGTTAATTGGGTTTGGGAAGTGGGAAACAGAGTGATCAACTGCACATTACTGTATATTTAGTCAAACCTTGTTTCACATTACTGTAGAGTGTAGACTGGTGTTAATGTTAATATCTTCTAATCTACGACTAAAATTATTTTTGGATGTAGACTGATTTCATAGCAGCTCGGCATTTGTATTGTACAACATAGTGGGCTCTATATAGATGTCCGGTTATTCTTAATAGACAATTGCATACTGATGCAAACCTTTTCTTTTCATGCCTTTATGAAATTATGTCGGTTGTTTTGGCTCAAAATGTGAACTCTCACAAGAGGTCCTGAAGAAAGGTATGTAGTTTTAATTTGGTATGTGTTTCCATTTTGTATTCAAGAAATCATTAGAGCCTTGATTTGGCATTAGTCTCTGCTCTCATGGGCAGATTTCAAACAGAGCAAAGACCTTAAGAAAATTGATGGAACAAAGAAAAATAAGATCACTGGGGTAGTCCAATCTTATTAGTTTAGTAGTTTGGTATAATAATGATCATAATATTTGAGATGAATTATTCAATTATTATATTGTAATGTTGTAATGTGAATGATTTTAAATGATGTATATAATATTTTTTATATTTTATTTTATATTATATTTGTGTTTGTTGAATAAATTTGCATTATTAATTAATTTTTTTTTAAATATAAAAAGGCTATAGCGACGGTCATCGACCGTAGTTATAGTGTTCTATAAAGTACAGGCCTATAGTGACGGTCGCCGAGCGTCGCTAGACATCTATACACGATTTTGTCATGACCTATAGATTTTAATGAAGGATTATTTCCCTCACTAAATCGTTTTTAGTTAATTAGTTAGTCATTAATGAAGGATTATTTTCCTCTAATTTGAATATACATTCTCAATTTATAATTAGTGAAGGAAAATTTTTTCTTATTAAATAAATTTGTTCTTCATAATATATTATTTGTGAGGGAATAAAGTTATTCACTAATTTTAAATAGTCCTTAAAATATTATTTGTGAAGGAAATCAATCTTTCACTAAATAACAATATTTCATTATTAAATACAATTTGTGAAGGAATAAGTTATTCACAATATATCCTTCACAAAAATATTTAGTTACTACTTAGCGAAGGATACCCAATTGTGAGGAGGTATAATGCGAGTACTCGTGTGAAGGAAATATTTCTTCATGATAAATCACTTCATGAGAGATATAGGCCTCTAGTGAAGGATTTGTCCTTCTTCATCAGAAGTAAGCTTTTGGTGTAGTGATACTAAAATCATTTTTAAATGCTTTAAATACTAAATAATTATATTATCATTAATATTTAAAAATATTATAATATTAATGAAACCATTGCCAAAATAATAAAGTTATTTATAATAACTCAAAATATTTTTTAAAACATTATTATTATCTCTAAATAATTTTAAAATATTTAAATAATTTTAAATAATTACCATTAACATTTAAATATTAATGTACTATTTATCAAAATATTAAAAGTCACTTATTATATTTTAAAATATTTTTAAACCATTTATATCTATTTTAAATGATTTTAAATCAATAAAATTATTTTTAAACTATTTATTTAATATAATTATTAAATAAACCTAATATCATTAATATTAAATTATAAATGAAATTTTTCCTAAAATATTAAAATTTATATTTTATAACTTAAATTATTTTTAAATACTTTATTTTTATTTAAAATAATTTTTGTAATATTAAAATCATTTTTAATTATTTTATTTAATATAATGATTAAATAAATCTAATATCATTAATATTAAATAATTAATGAAATTTGCCTTAAAATATTAAAAGTTATGTTTTATAAATTAAAATATTTTTAAATACTTTATTATCATTTAAATTGATTTTAAATATAATAAAATTATTTTTAATTTATTTATTTAATAAATTTATTAAATAAAATAAATATCAATAATATTCAATTAAATAATAATATTTATGAAAAATATGTCAAATTATTAAAAGTTATTTTTATAACTTAAAATAATTTTAAAAACTAATTTTGTAATTTTCGAATTATTTTCTATTTTTAAATGATTTTTGAAAATTTATTTAATTAAAATTATTAAATATGTCGATATAGCCTTTAGCGACAGAAAGTGTCGCCTTAGGTGTTCTTGAGCCTCAAGAACATGCATATGCAGTGATCGAGTGACCATGTTTAACCAAACATAAATATCAGATTATGAAGTTTCTAGGCAAGGTATGACATTGATATTGTAGTATTGATGTAATACTATAAGTATCAACAACAATCATGGTCAAACAACATAACACGAATGAGATCTGGGCTTGCAAAGTAGCTGTCAGAGTTGTTCTTCATTTTTTGGGTTACCCAGAAATGAAGAACAGTTCAAATAGCCTACTTTGGGCTTCCACTACTTGTTGTTCATGTAATATTTTTGTGATCTAATGCTTTCAGTTGGTAGACAACATGTCAATGAACAGATTCATTACGTAAATCAAGTCTAACAACATTACAATCTCTAGATATGGTCCGGTCAAAGCATATCAGAAATCGTGTTCATAAGTTTTCTGGGTTACCCAGAAAATTATTTTCGTGTTCAACCATGCTACTTTGACCTGCCACTACATTAAACTTATATGTTATTTAGATGATCTAAAGGCTTAAAATTGTAGTACATATACCATATTACAACCTTATTAATTACAACAGCGAGCACAAAACAACAAAAACAAGCAAGATATAGACACATGAACAGGCTGTCAAGCGTTTCTAGGCACGTTCTGGGTTACCCAGATTTATCAAGTCATGGTCGGTCAACGAGGTTTGACCACCCATAACTTGAACTCTGTATCAGATCTGACCCTGATTCGAGTTCCAGATCAAAGCCCTTGTAACATACTACAAGTATAAACCTTTAAACAAACAAAACTATAAACAGACAAAGATCTATGAGGTCAGACATTTAACTATCAGACAACTTTTTAAAATTTCTCAGATTTTTGAAAATTCCTATTTTGTGTATCTAGATGTTATAGATCCATCATATACCAACCCAAATCACTTAGTTACACTACAAAAAACACTAAAACACCAAATCTATCATAGCTTTAACGATCAGATTTTAAATTAGGGTTATATATAACTCTTTTGAAAAAATTCTTGATCCTATGCTCCTCATCTGATCTTGATGTTCTGGGGACTTACTAAGGGACTGAAATGCTAAAGATTTTCGTGGTTGTAAAGAGAGAGAGGTCTTGGTTGTATATTGGTGATCAAATGGGCTAATAAATAAACTTTTCTCTCTCTTTATCTATATATATCATGATATAATGAACATAGCTGATGTATTTGGCTGATTTGTATGGATTTTTGTCAAATGGAAAGTCAAGAGTGGTGAGCAACTAAAGTTTTGGTAAGAATTACAAGTTATCTAATAAATAATGCAAGAAGGGCATTTAGGTTATTTTGCTTGTAAATTTAATGGCTAACTTGTTATTTGTCTAACCTTTAAGGTTTGGCCCTTAGGCTTTAACCCTAAGGTTTTACAATTTGATTTTCTAGGATTTTGTAATAAGGGCTAAAATGGAAAATTTAGTTTCCTGAATTACAAATTTAGGGTTTCTTAGTCATGCTTAGTTTCCTAATTACATAGAACATGGAACTTAGATTAAAGATTTACTAATTAGCATTAAGATTGCTAAATTAGCGATTAGATTTCATAACTTAATATTTAGGGTTTCTAATTTGATAATTAGGGTTTCTAGTCATTAGGGTTTTTAATTACTAATTAGGGTTTCCCTAATTAGCATTAAAATCTATAATATATATATATATATATATATATATATATATATATCACATAACACAATTACTTAACAAATCTTACAGTCATATTTGAGTTTCGTATTAAGGTTTATATGCTAGCATTAGGGTTTTCTACTGCTACACTAATATTGTTACACAAATTAACATTACACCATACTATACATACTTATAACATTGAAATATAATTAATATTATATTAATATTCTCATTCCTTATTCAAAATCCAGAATTAGGGTTTTTAATCCATACCCGACTTAACTTTCATATATACCATTATTAATTAAGTTAAAATAATTAACTTAACTAATCAATAAATTCATATAATTAAATAATTATTATAATAATTCTAATAATCATTTCATATATTAAATAATACAATAATCATATTTTTATGGCAAATAAATAATAAAATATTTTTACTACAAAAATAATTTGTTATAAAATATAATTTATAATGATCAATAATTCTAAAAAATATTATTTTTAATTATTAATGTCATAAATAAATTTTTATTAATCGTATATATACATATACTTTACCTTGCACATATTCCCACCTTTTATTAAAAAAAAAACTTATACGCAAAATTTCTTATTTAATTATATCGAAAATATTAGGTTATTACAAGTTTAGCATTGCTATGTATCTTATTTCTCGAAGATGCCTCGCATCTCGAAAATAAAAGCAATCAAGCCGAACACATAATAAAATGGAAGTATCAAAGGCCTCAATTACTATTGAGCATAAGAGTTTGAAAAACTTATTTTTCAAAACATCATTGCTATATCTTGTTAAAATTGAACTTTTATACAAAAGTCAAACCCTTTGTATATAGGTGAAAACGAGGCATAGCACTACTTCTAGATAATTGCACATAGACCTAACTAACATACACACATACACAGATAAAAGTTTAATGAAAAGTGGTGGTAACCGTGTTATAACGGAAGTCAGAGGGTGCCTAACACTTTTGTTAGTTCCCAGTAGGCACAATATAGATCTAGAAAGGGGAGGAGGGGGTTGAATAGATCCTTAGAATTTCAAATTCTTTTCCTCAATTAAGTTGTACTACTCATGAAGTAGCACATGACAAACTTAAGAATCTCTTCAGATGGATCATTTTGTAGCTTTTCTCCATTGTCAGATTCTGCATTTTCTTCTATGAATATTGCCTCAACTTTATTGTTGGATTCGTTCTTTGGAGACACATTGTTGGGGCTTTCAGTTTCCCCCTCTTTCCCTGTCTCTACGTTCTCGCCTTTTGAAGATAGGCTTTCTTGGGGAACTGGGGATGGCCTGTTCATCACCTTTGCTTTCTTTCTGGATGGCCCTTGAAGTAATCTGTTACTTCTTCTCTTTGTGATTTTTGCAGTTGAGTCCTTTTCTTCCTCTTCTTCCAAATTGTCAATTGAGAGACTTCTTGGTGGAACCTCAGTTTTCCTCACACCTTTGGATTTCCTTCTGACTGGTGTGGTTTCTGCTGGTACAGAGTTATCAGACTCAAAGTTTTCTACCTCATTTGCCTTCCTCTTCTTTGCAGATGATTTGCTACTGCTTCCAGTTGTTAGCCTCCTGTTTTCTTTAGGGTTCTTCTTCCAATTCACAAACAGTTGTGGAGACATTATTTTGTGCACATTCAGAGGTTCTCCCTCATTATCCTTGATCTTGCTCCCTAACTTCTTCTTCATTATTATGCTTAACAGTCTTCCGCGGAACACTTTTGTAAGTGGTTTGTCTGTGGATTTCTTCAACTCAGCTTTTTCTATCCATTTGGAGATTTGATCGAACAGGATAGCTCCAAAGTTGATTTGCTTCTTCAGAACTATGGCAGACATAATTTTCAATTGCTGGTCGAGTACAGTGTCGTGTGCAATATCTTTGCACAATATGCATTTTCCCACTATCTCAGCAAGGAATTCAAATTCCTCAGGAAATTCCTTCTTCTTCATATCCTTCAGACTAGGGTTTCTTTGATATCGCATAAGCCTCTTGCCTTCTTCAATGTCGACTTCATCCAGATTTATTAGACCTTGATTTGAAAACCCTAGACATTGATTAATGTCTGATGCTCTTATCTTCAGACTAGATCCTTTCACCTTAGTAGTCATAAGCCCGGAGTTCGTTGAAGCATTTGAGTAGAACTGCTTTACTAGTTCTGTGTAAACTGGAGTGTTGGCCTCCAGGCACTCAGAGAACCCAGCTTCCTTTACGAGTTCAATTATGTCTTTAAACTTTGTCTCTGATTCTTCAAACTTTGTAAAGCCGAGTTGAATACCCGTTATAACTTTCCATTTTGCCATTTTAGGAGATCAAGGTATATGGTATGTGGTTCGGAGAGATTTAGATGAGTGTGTTTTGGGCTCTGGAAGTTTGATTGGTTTGGCTTCGAAAAGGATTCTAGGGTTTGAAAAAGGGAGGGAGAGAGAGGTTCAATGAGTTCTGGTAACTGTTTACAGATTTTGAATTTGTCTTTATGACAGTTCCTTCTCACACTCCATATGTTATGACGTGTCAACTAGCCATTGGTTGCACGACGCCCAGTAATGAGCTGTAACTCCCCAATAACTTTTTAGTTAGATGTCTCTTTTAGAAGAGTAGACGTTTGATTGACGTGGATTGACCTTTGACCTTTTGAGTTCGTAGAGTAGCATGATATGACAGCTATTGACTCTACGTTTTCCTTTGTTGACTCAACGATCAATTCTCTGCAGGATGTTGCAGTGGATGATTTTGACATTTCTCCTCATGTTGAAACTGCATATCTCAACCACTGATGTACCCCAAGGCAGTTTGGGTACTTAAGTTCTAATGTGCGTTTGCAAGATGTCTTACCAAATTGTATTTGGACTAATCTCCTCATACTTCAGAATGGTAGAGCAATTGTCTCGTTCTTCCAAGCTCCTCATGAGCTAGAGTGTCTTTTGGTAAGTCTGCAATCGTCGAGTCTGATTCTGCGATTGTTGAGTTTACACTACGATCATTGAGATTGCATCACGATCGTTGAGTTCTCTTAAAACTCTATTCTACAATCGTTGACTAACTTGGTCTTTGAGATGAACTTTACTAAGCATTCCTTCTGGGTCAAGGTAGCTCAGGAAGGGCCAACCTCTTAGAGTGAGCTAAGGGTCAGGTTTGTCCCTGAGGCGCTTTCCAAAGAAAATACTTTAGAAGTGATTTGCACTGATATCTCATTTGACCTTTTCTGTTGGGGAGTCCCTCTTCCAACTTTAGACATTTGTACTAGCTGCAATTGTGGTGTCCTCCTGCTCTTGTACTACGATAAGATGTTTGATCGTAGGTACTTCACGATTTTGAGTGGGGTGGCTGAAAGGTTATCAGTAGTACGTTTTGAGACGTTTCTACTGACTATGGATCTTCATTTGGTTCATTAGCCACAAAGTTTTGGGACTCTGTAGCTAGTACACAACTTCATAGTATATCTCTGATAGTTTAGAGCTTCTGTACTGTTAGTAGATTACTGCTCCCCCATAGTTGATACTGTCTTCTCAGAGAGACCTAAGTTCTTCTTCTTCATGTGTAGCAGAAGGCAACCATGCATATCTCATTTTGGCTGAAGTCATTAAATCTTCTTGTATCGTAAAAATGCGCATTTTTAGGGTTGATCATTCTACGATCCTTTGACAGCACTACGAACGTAGTATTCCTTGTCAGTTTGTGCTTGCTGAGTTCCGCTCCCATAATGAGTTCCTCATTATTGATGCTCGATGATCCTTTGTAGTCAGCTTCCTTGAGGATTCTTTTCTTATGACATGCTTTGCATGATTGAGCATATAAAACCCTTTTCTTCTTTTGTTGAATGGCTTGCTTCCATACAGAGATCAACAGCCATGTGAGCTTTATTCAGATTAGCTTAGCAGGTCTTCAAGAACAGCCTTTGACATATAGGAATTTTATCAGAATCATTTCTGAACAATCTTAAGCCTTCTGCTGGTTGAATCTTTCTTGACTGAAGTCTTCTGCTTTAGCATTCCTTAGTGTGGTCAGATAGACCAAGTACATGCAGGTTATAAATTTCTATTTTTGGTACCCATGGTTAAGTGGGTCCTGCTAGGTTAGTTTTCTTAACCCCTGTTCCTCATATATTTAGATAATCATCATATTGATCACCAACAGTCATATTCATGCATGTAACTCATTTAGATAATACATTTTAAGAAGCATGAAGGTGAGTGTGTGTAAGATTTGCTATTTTAATAAAACACTCCTTTTCTTTGATGGTTTCATCATTTGCTTGGTTATGTTCACAGAGTTTAAATGTTCTCATAGTGAGAATCAACTCTACGATCTATTAGTATCTGGTTGATTCATGGAGGTGATCAGTTTCTATGAATCTTCAAGATTTTCTTATAGATCTGATCATACTCTGTGTGTCATTAAACACTTAGACCATAGGATGTACAAAGCACATTAACTCATCAGCAAAGATTACTTCACTTTCAATTGACCTGTGAGGCTCTTAAAATCATTTCAGGTCTCTTTCAAGTTATCATCTTCAACCTAAAACTTGGATGGAGAGAAAGTTTATAGACATTTGAGTTTCCATTATCAGTGTACTTTTCTCTCTTCACCTTTTTAGATAGATTATGAATACTTGAAAGAATACCGTTATAGTTCATAAGGAGGTGCAACATGATGTACACAGTTATACTAGTGAGGAACCGTACCTTTCTACTATTAGTTCCTTAACAGTCATTTAATTTTGACATATTGAGATTAGGCATTGATGTGCATAGTTTATCATTTACTCCTGACAACTTGTTGCTCCAGTTGACCTTCAATCAATCAGTCGTGGTCTTGAGGATGCAATCTAAGAGAATCTCAAGGTCTTCAGTTCTTCGACATCCTTGAGTTCACCAGGTTTACATCTAGCTGTTGGTTGGCCAAACACATGCTTGAGAAGTTCTTCTTTCTTCTCTGGATAAACATTTCTTAGCATATGTGGCCTTTTCATCTTTTCAGGCTGGTGGATGTTTGACTCCTTTTTGTTGATGTCTCTTGAGCTTACAAGCCTGATCTTCAGATTACAAGATTAACCGCGAGCAAGAATTGGTCTTGTTGATATGACAACTAAGAGCATGGACCAATCTAAGCAGCTTCTGGTGTATATACACATTTACCTGTACACAACATTTTCAACATGTGAGCTCATCTGCATACAACAAGTAACTTACTACTAAACTAAGTTTAGAACAATGTTTGTGCCTAGGATTAGACTCAAAGCGATTAGCTTTTGAATATAGCATGAGAACCCGCTCTAATACCAATTGTTAGTTCCCAGTAGGCACAATATAGATCTAGAAGGGGGGGGGGGTTGAATAGATCCTTAGAATTTCAAATTCTTTTCCTCAATTAAGTTGTACTGCTCATGAAGTAGCACATGACAAAATTAAGAATATTTTCAAGCACAACGGAATAGGTGAAAGATCCCCTTCATTGATATATTCATAATCAGACATACATTGTTCGTAGAGTTAACTTAGTAGTAAGAAGTTAGCACATACATAGCAGTTATAGCAGTTAAGGTACATAATATAAATGACATAAAGTAAACGACACAATGGGTTTTAAGTGGTTCAGAGACTCAAGCTCCTAATCCACTCTTCTGCTTTCAACTAGCATGATTTCCACTAAGGAAGGGTAGCACCACAATCACTAAGATTCCTTCAGGCCGCCGCCAGCCTTGGGACTTGATTCATTAAGAACTCTTCAAGGCCAGCAGCCTTGGAACTTTTCTAGTTCCCTAGGAACTCTTCAAGCCCAGCAGGCTTGGAACTTCATTTAGTCCCTTCGAACAAGGACCCCTCAGGCCCTGGCTTCTTATTGTTGTAGTTGTTTATTGGAGTTGGTACTGAGCTGCTAAGATGTCATTAAGCTCTGAACATCTTGTGTACTTAGCAGCTTGGTGTGGTCCTCTTGGCTTTCAGCTTCGAGTCCGGACCACTTCTTTAGTGCAGCTGATCTTCATTCTTTTTTGCTCATTTCCATCTGGTATCAGCTGTGCACCATCACCATCTGCGTTTGCTAAGTCTCTGTGCTTTTAGTAGACTTTGTCTGGCACTTAGCAATCCCTGAACCCTTCTTGAATACTTTATAGACATGGTTCTGCACTTGTTCAGTTTTAGCTTTCGGTTCATGGTGATTCGTAGAGTGGCTCTCTTGATCTTCTTTGTACTCAGCCACTCTTCTGAATGCTATCTTCTTGGCCTTCTCGGCTCTCAGCTTGGCTGCCATTTGTAGTGGCATTCTCATATTTGTTGAGTGAAGCTTTGATTTGTTTGAGTCCTTCCTCAAAGCTGTTTCACTTCCACCTTGGTAGTCTCACTGTCACTGAGACTTGTTCTATTGATCTTTTGTGGAACTCGTAGAGTCAACAATAGCATTCACCAACTAAACGATTCTGCAACTTCACAATCATCAGCAACTCTTGACCTTTGAAGCTCTGTTGATTTATACTGCTTCCCAATCTTCCAGTTGGAAAGTAGCCGTTGAAAGCTATTCAAATTTCTTCGCAGATCTCGAGTTATTTGGTGCAGACTGCAGATGTGACATGACATCTTTTTCTGACTTCCTGACACTACAGTCTACTGTTTCACCAACCCTGTCAGATATGACACTTTGATATCTTGGGCTGGTTGACGACTTTATTTTACCCTTTTGATTTCTAAATCAGAGGTTGTCCTTTTGCATCGATGCTCTCAATAAGCTTTATTCGAATATCAATATTCAGATTGAGCCGTTGCCAATGCCTCAATCTTCAGTTGTTCGAACTCTACGATTCTGATGCATACCTTCTTGAACTTGATCGTAGTGTCTTGTTTGACTTGCTTTTTGATGTGTAGAATTAACACTACGATCTTGAAGAGTGTTCATTAGATCTCCAATGTGGAACACCTCTTCCTTCTCTTGTGTAGTGCTTCGATACTTCTGTTTGCCTCGACTGCTCTCAGATACTGATGGCTCGATTCCTTGCTTTGGCCTTTTCTGAATAACAAGACACTTCAGATTTGTGGCGTGTCCAGCTCGCTTTCTCCTTGTGATCTCCCGTTAACTTGTCATCAATGGACTGACCCAATGCTTAATCACTTTAGCCTTGTTATTCAGAGGCTGACCAGTATCTCAGTGTGTACTCCATCAGTTCCTTTTTCATTTAGCAAACACTACGATCTTGGTTGCTTCCAAGAACGTTGTCGTCTTTCTACTGACAACTCTTGCGTGTCTTGACTTTCCTGTCGGCTATTGAAGTCTTCTTATGATCATCTTGTGGAAGACTTCATCTCAAATGGCTTCATAACTCGATCTTGATGCTGATTGGGTTGGTGCTTAGGTCTTCTATTAGCTTGCATGCCATTCGTTGAGTGCTCTTTGGTTTCCTTTAGGTGGGACGAATCTATTCAGTGCCAACCAGAGGCTTCATTCCTTTGAATATTCTGGAAGTGCACATTAGTTGAGAATCGTATTTGCTCTACGATTCTGCCTTGGCATTGTGAGCACATCTGTTGAGGTCTTAGTTCTGCACTCTACGATTCAGCTTTGGCTGTGCAGACACTATGACTCTGAGATCAGATCTTAACACTACGATTTCTGTCGTTGTGCTTGTTGTCTTCATTTGATCTTGCTCGACTACGATCTCTGCCTTTGGTATGATTAGTAGACTCTACAACTCTGAGTGTAGTCTACGATTCTTGACTTGGCTTTGGCAGATACTCGGTCGGCTCATAGACAGGCTGTCTCTACGATTCTGAACATGACCTCCTCAGTAGACTATGGCTCCAAGGAAGTGCTACTCGACACACTACGATCCTTCCTCGTCTCTCCTGGCAGTCTACGAACTCTGAGATCTACTATCTTGCAGACTACGATTCTGCCTTGATAGCTCTCGAGTTATTCTTAACTTTCATGGCAGACTACGATTTTTGGTGCAGTGCTCGACGATCAGACAAGCCTATCTATTACATCATAAGATCAACCTAACATGCTTGATCTTTCTATATTTATAGTCCTTGTACATCTTTTCTTTTTAAGGACTTTACAAAGTTGTTTTACTTATGTAGGATCAACCTAACATATTTGATCAATTCATTCTAAGTCCTTGTACATATGTTTCTATTATCTATCAAAGGACTTTACAACTTTTCTTAATGCAAGCATACTTGCATATTCATTCATATATATATGTTATAATCAAATCATATATAAATAGGAATATCATTCACATGTTTATTTCTGCCAACCTTCCCTCCACTTAATCAAGCCCCCGGACCCGAACGAATCTCAGTTTCCAAGACAAGTTAAACAGTGTCAAACCACTAGGTCTTTGTCCAAACCTTTTCTCGGTTGGGTTGGTGCAACCATTTAAAAATACCAACCGAAGACTCTAACAGTCAAATCATCGACATATACATGTCGGACCTTTTCAAACTTGTTTTTTCAAACAAATCTCACCTAAAATGAGAACACCAAAAGACGAGAACATAAAGGGACAAATAAAAATCCTGATGTCGATAGGTGGCGTTTTGCTGGGGACTCCAATAAGAGGGCTTAAGCCGCTATTTATGCTTTTCAAAAACTTTTATCTGCTTATGTGTGAATATTGCATTTACATTGAATGGATGTATATTAATGCTTTATTTACTGCACTTTAGTGCTTCGCACCATATCTGCTTGTGATATTAGTGCTTCGCACATGTCATCATTTCCATACGGTGAGACGCGATGCATGTGAATGTATGTTGTGTGATTCCTCCACTAGGAAGCTAACCAGTTGGTGTTTGATTACTGGACTCAAGGCAGACTAATTCTGCGATTCTCAGGAAAGGCACCACCCAGATTCGCTCCAGTTGAAAGATAGGATTAACTTCCCATCTAGTAAATTATGATGATATGAGGACCTTCATGCCAAAAAGTCGTGAGAGAAGCCTAAGATAGGTTAGCCTTTGATAAACCAAACACGGAGCGAAGACTCTTCATACATTCCCCTTTTCAATTACCTGTAATTTTAATTACTTGTAATTTCATTTCCATGTTAATATCAATGTAATGGAAAATATAAAGGAGTATGTAGATATGCATTCAATTTTTATATCAAAACATGTCATACTATCGTGTCATCAAAACAACTGACATTCGTTTTGCAGGAGAACATTATAACACTCCTAAAAAATGGACACATTGCATAACATTTCCACGTTTTCCCAGACTAAACTACATAGTCTTTTGTAGGGAAACAATTGGTCCCGTTACCCGTTCAAAGTCCAAAAAGGCACTAAGCCCACAATCAGACATGGCTACAAGTGCCCCACCTGATCCTACTCATGTCTCTTGCAAGGAGTTCGAAGGATTAAGGAATCAAATAACAGAGTTGGTTGTTCTCCTGAAAGAACTAAACAAATCAAATCAGGGTCCATAAATACCCATCCAAATAGAATTCTCTGTATAGGGAGGAATCCACTGAGAAGTCCCAATACTCGAGTCTCAGAGTGAGAATTCCAACAAAATCCCTAAAATCACCCATCTTAAAGAAGATCAAGACACCAGTGATATTCGGAAGAAGGTTCTACAAATGGAAGAGACCATTCGGTCCATCAAAGGGATTGGAACGCACGTAAGTGTTTCCTACTCAGACCTTTGCATTTTTCCCGAGGTTCATTATCCAGAAAAATTCAAGGCTCCTAATTTTGAGAAATATGATGGATTGGGAGATCCCTACACCCACTTAAAAATGTTCATTGGAGAGCTCGGATCCTACATCAAGAATGAAAAGCTGAGAATGCAGCTATTTCAGAAAAGTCTGACTGGAGAAACCAGAGCATTGTACACCAGATTGGATAACTCCAAAATTCACAGTTGGGAGGAGTTAGCCCATGTTTTCCTCAGTTAATACAACTTTCAAACTCAGATGGATCTAGATAGGTATCAAATTGCCAAAGTCAATAAGCAAGTCAATGAGTTATTAAGAGAGTATGCTCAAAGATGGAGGTGTCTGGCTACTCAAGTAATCCCATCCATGTCAGAGACTGAGATGGTGATGACCTTCATAGATATTCAAGAAGCTCCATTTTATGAGAGGGTCCTAGCAGGTATAGGAAAACCATTCTCAGAAATGATTAAGCACAGAGAAATAGCAGAAATGGGGTTAAAATCTGGGAAGATTTAAGACCTCGCCGCTTTAAAAGTCGTGGCTGAGCATATCCAATCTAAAAGTTATGGGAGTAACCCCCAGAGGGTCTATAAGAAAAAAGAAGAAGATGTCTCCTTAATAATGCAAGGAAAAACTCAAAAACGCAATCAGAATTTGCCTATTCAAAAGAGAAATTATTCCCCTTTTAAAGCACAACCCTCAAATCCTCCCTTGCCAAAGAGTGGAGAAGTCAAACACTCAAGAGTGTTCAAACCCTTAGGGGACTCGCTCAAAAATATCTTCAAACTTCTGACAGCTCAGAAGAAAATCACTTATCTCCTTCCACAGCCAATCCAAGTGGAAATTAAGGGCTTCAATACAAGCATAAAGTGTGCTTACCATTCTGGAGCTCCAGGCCACGACACTCAGGATTGTTTGGCCCTCAAGCATAAGATCCAGGACTTAATAGACAGTGGTGAAATCATGGTGACCAATCCCGAACAGTCACATGTTCAAGATAACCCTCTCCCTCAACACAAGGAAGAAGATATTAACATAATCAATAGAGGAAGTGGAGAGAGTTCCAAATAACTCAAATACGTGGGTGGTTCTCCCCAAACTAGTAAAGATAATTCTGACAAGTGGGATTATTCGGAGTTCTAATTCATGATGGAACGGGAGTTAAAGTCTATTGATGAACAAGTCAATCAAATGGAAGAACTGGTGATACATCAACACCAAGTCACATGGCAGTTGTTCAGTCAGGAGCATATAAGTCTCCTCTCCCTTATCACAAAAAATCTACCATAGACCCAAGAGAATGAAACCTTGGAGGAAAAGCTTACAAGAAAAGCAAGAGCTCAAGCCCGTCAGGACTTTGCCAACAAAAGGGAGTTCACCTATTTAGGCCAACCGATGGAAGAAATATTGCAGATGTTAATCAATGAGGGAAAAATCATAGCATTACTACCTCCAGTCAATCCACGCTCAAAAAGATTTGATGCTACTGGAGTATGTCAATACCACTACCATTCTCGTGGTCACAACACTAAAGAATGTTGGGCACTTTGTCATCTTATCCAAAATATGATAGACAACGGTGACCTGTAAATGGCATACGATGACACTATATCACTTAAGAGTGGACATATATTTCCTCCAAGATCGCAAAGATGGAAGGAGATCATAGCATTCATATCCTCTGAGGGAGACCTGGATGCCACACCCCTTATAAATCAACCCATCAAGCTCAAAGGAGTTGAAAACCCTTTAAAAGTGGCACCACCAGAACCACTCCTATTGTCATTCAGGCCACAGTATCCTATATATCATCAGCCTTAAGAAAGTCCCATGGAACTATGGAGAGGTTGAAGGATCAATATCAAACACAACTGCTGCGGTATTCAAGGAAAACCCGCTATATCTCCCTTAACGAGTGATGAAGCCAGTCATCAGATCTAAGGGGAAAGTGCCCAAGGAGAAAATCGAAGAATTCCTCTGCAAAATGGGACACAATGAAGCTAAGGTGGTGCAAAGCTTTAAAGAAGCACCGCGACAGATATCCATTTTGGACTTGGTATTCTCTTTAGAAGATCATCGAAAGGTCTTAATGAAGATATTGAAAGAAGCCCACTTGCCAAAGACAATGGATGTTAAAAAGTTTCATCATCTAGTAGATCACATCTTCAACAACAATGTGATATCTTTTGATGGATCTCGGCAAAATGTTGTCGAAAAGATTGAATTACCAGTGTAAATTGGTCCACATACATTCTACATATCCTTTCAAGTGCTCAAAATCACTATAAGATATAATTTACTATTAGGAAGACCTTGGATACATATGGTGAGAGCCGTCCCATCCACTCTTCATCAACATCTCAAGTATATCATCAACAGTAATATGGTCACTGTCAATGATGAACCAGAGTATCTTGTCCAAAGTGATATGCCTCTAATCAATTTCAATGAAGAAGTTAAGCCTATCAGCTTCCAAGCCCTTGAGGTGAGAAACACTCACTATCAACCCATCGGGGCTCCATATGTGAAACCAGAGTTTTTGCCGAGGTAATGTCAGCCAATCAAGAGATGATATCCTCCGGTTTCCAACCAGGACAAGGGTTAGGAAAGAATCAGCAAGGAATCAAATGCCCAATTAAAATTCCCAGCCAGACAGGGAAGGTCGAATTAGGCTACTTCTCTGGGTCAAGTCACAAGCATACAACGGTTCCTTTATCTATAAGGCTATTGCCTAAACCTACTGATGCAGATTCTGTACGGCCTCTAAGGAAAATTCTTGTCTCCGTGGCGGGTATGTTGTTCCCTAAGCTGAGATCAGCTAACGGGAAAGAAGTTCTAATTCTAGACCCAGACATTGAGGAAAGGAATCAAAGGCGTAAACAAGACATAAAGAGATAGTTGTCAAAGATGCGCATCCTAAATATATACAGAGGGTATGAACAGGGACATCCTAGATGATGACTGTCCAGGCGTCATTGTCATTATTCAAGAGGAGGATGACGATAACTTCCCTTCATCATAGCTGTCCACCAGGACTTGACCCTCGGCAATTGGAGCAACACTCCTTGCATTTGCTGAAAAGGGTAAAAAGGGCAGAAAATCCCTCTTCATTGTAGATAGCAATATCTGTTTACATTTGTTGCATAGTATTAGCAGTTGTTTTTGTCATGCCATGCTAACACTCTGTATGATCAAATAGTTTCATATATTAAGTTAAAGCATTTTGTTTGAGGACTTCAGAGTTAGATTTGTCTTAACTTGCTGATGGAATGCCAATTCTTCACAAGGACTGCAACTTTGATGTAAAGTTGGACTCTGACTTGATGGAGATTGAACAAGAGGACTATGAGGTGCCTGAGGAGATCAAAGAATTGGTCGAAGACAAACTCAAGCCAAACCTTGATCAAACCACCTCTTTTAACCTTGGAACCTCTGAAAACGTAAAACAAATCCAAATTAGCACGGACCTTACCCCAAGCCAAAGGAATGACATGGTATCGTTATTGACCCAATTCCAGAATGTGTTTGTATGATGAAGACATGATCTATAACGCCCCCAAATCTGGGTATCTATTACCTCGGACCTGGTGCGTCACGATACTATCTTCATCTAACTATTAACAACTTCCATTCATAATTTAATAAATACAACTTAACTTTGATACTAATTAATATATTGATTCCTTTCTATTTCCAGGATCTATGAATCGATCCCAAAACCTTCATAAGTCAATTCCCAATCTTTGTCATTAACCATTCTTGTCTTTACATTATATTCGATGTTATACTTAATAAGATGCGAAATAATTAAAA
This sequence comes from Panax ginseng, assembly GCA_020205605.1. Lineage (NCBI taxonomy): Eukaryota > Viridiplantae > Streptophyta > Magnoliopsida > Apiales > Araliaceae > Panax > Panax ginseng. Next base: position 63,047,478 of record CM035137.1, read on the forward strand.
CTGTTATGAATTCTTTATTCATTTCCCTGAATCACAACCTTCATCATATACACATCTTTGAATCAAATTTATTCTATTTTTTGATTCATCAGAGTTACATTATAGAATTTACATCTCAATTCGATATTCTTTATATATTTAATAGTACGATTTTACAACTCTACAAGAGTTCATCAACTATCAACTACATCATCTAAAACTTAAAACATGGTTCAAAAGTATAACTTCTAGTAAACAAATCAATCTTCTTGTGATACTATTGAACTCTAACAATCAAGTAGCACGTAACTTTACCGTGAGTCCTTAACCTGCAAAAATGGTTATTTGCAATGGTGAGCTCGACAGCCTAGCAATTCTAACAGTTTTTATGCATCACATAACACATAATATCATGTGCATTTTATAAAATCATAATCATTCAAACTCAATACGCATGCTGCTTCTCACATAGCAAGTATAGAAATTATCTTCTAAAATACAGTCATAGATTTACTTTCAATCTCATACATATCTCATAGACATTTCCACGTTTCATGGCATAATATAATTAATTTCATATATAGTCATACATACTCGGTTCTTAAAACTTTCGTTTCACTTTCTTATCATTCCTGTAGGATAGTTATGTATGTATAAGTATACCGTATCCACACTTACTTGACATCAACATTCATAAACCTTTATCACACACTTGACTAGCTATATGTTCGTTACACATTTAAAACTCATAGATGTATGATTCACATTATTCTTGCATTTTGCAAACCTTAGTAAAACTTAACAAATTTGGGTTTTATATAACCATTACACGCTCATATACTTAAAACATCATTTAAGTCAAGCATCAAAGCTTAAGATATTCATACAAATATGCTTAAAGGTTCAGATTATAATTTTAACAGTCAAGCAACATCGCCTCGCAATAGTAGTCTACGTTGTAGTTTGTTTAGGATGGGTAGCAATTGCAAGCCGTCCCCCCGACTGCACCAGATTGGAATCTTTACTTCCTTGTTTACACCTCATTTCTTAGCATGCTAACACATAACACATAAACGCGTTAAGAGGGATTAATCCAGGTTTGGTGCCTCTTGAGTTTACTTCAAGCTATATTCATACTTTATAGACTTATTACTATTTATATCACGGCTAAGTGAGTCCATGCAACAAGGGTCTAACTATGTAACCAATGCTAAACAACTTTCAATACGCATACTCACATATATTCATCTTATTTACGTATGACTAGCATAGTCTATCACTTCAAAATTTACTTTTAAAACATGGTTGAATGACTTTTATTTTGTCAAACTAGTTGAGTGCACTTATCTGCCATGTTTATTGACATAAATAGTACTAGCATGCCATCCTACATGTTCATAGGTTAGGCAGCACAATGCTCATCGGTATTAGTTTGCAAGGCGTTCGAGTTCACCTTTAAAAGTCATTCTGGACCAAGTTAAAGCAACTCGGTGCAATTTAAATCTCATTTAATAGCTAACTAAGCCATGTACATATGTTATTATGTTTAGAACTTTAAGTACACAAGTTCCTTTAAGTTCGTTCTCGAGTTTTATGTTTTCTTTAGAAATATACACTAAAGTGACTAAGAGGTTCATGGTATTCAAAGGGCTTGAAACCACATGGCATACCTATTTCCATGCATAACTAGGTTAAACTAATCATGCAAGGCAACTTCGAATCACATGTCATACTCATTTGTACATGTTTCTACACATGCTTAAAAGGTCAAAATATAACCACTCCATGTTTATAAAACTTAGTTTGCAAAAATATCTGAGTTTTCCTTTGAAATCATTTTAAACCAAATCAAAGCAATCTAGCACATGCGATACAACTTTGAATCTTATATCATGCATAATTAATCTTCGTATACATACTATCAAGGTCAGAGCTTAAATGACTCAAAGTTCGTCAAGGTTTATTTTCAAAATCTTCAAGTTTCTTTTTGAAACACGTGTTAAATCATGCTAAGAAATCCATTATAATTAAGGTAACCTTAACTATATGTCATACCTATTATCATGCATATTTAAGTCAAACTAATGTGCTAGAGATATCACATTCCAACAAAATCAATGTCGAGTTACGGTGCACTGCAGCATACAACATTGCCTTTGAAATGTGAGCGGCACAACAAGCTGCTACTACCTAGGACATTTCTAGGAGTAGCATCCAAATGTGATTGTCTTTGGAATGAACTACTGAGAATGGTAACAATGCACCCTTCTGGACAGCTTCTAGAATGACTCGCTTCAAGCAGAACACAAAACCCATGCAAGAAACTATTCACATTGCTTCTATACATGCATATAATACTCAACTAACATGATAGTAATCCTCAAATCACATAAACAACCAATTTGGTAACTCAAATTCAAAGTTCATGCTATGTTTCCAGCTTTTAACATGTTTAGCGAATTTCATCATTGTGGATGCGTTTCTAAACCAAATTGGTCCGTTTAACTTCTGTTTTTTTCGTATTTAACTGTATTATCAATATCTAACAACAATTTATGAATTATAACACTCCTTAGCCATCAATCTTTGACTCAAAAACAAGTATTTCTTATTATTACTAAGAAATTACAAAACTTAGGAATCAAGAGCAAATATGTGAGTATTATTACCTCTTGAATGCTTGAATTTGATAACTATAGCTCTTCAATCCTCCAATTGCCCTTAATTCTACTAACCTTCCATAACCAAATTCACAAACAACTTCAACAAACGGGAAAGAGAAGAAGGAGGCTCTATTTATAGAGATTTAAGTATCCAAATAATAACTTTGCCCAATGTTTTAAACTAAGAGGAAGAAAAAGAAGTCATTGGGTATTGAAGAGTTGGTCACCAACTCCCTCTTCCTCCATTCCTCTCTTCATCATCATCTCTACCAACAGTTAAAATGAATAGGATAGGCCAATGGCCTATACACGGCTGAAAAGTTTTGGAACACAAAAAATGGGACAAGCTACATTACTTCCTTACTTATTAGTAAAATGGTCCTCATTCTACTAAAGTTAATTCCTTTTGAGCTTATTAAATCAAGTATAATGACTTAACATTACCACATTAAATTAAGTTATGGGCACATATACACATATTTTCATAAATCTACCCCCACAAGTATACTCATATATAATAAAATTGACACATATATTCATGTACCTCATGTATACTAGTTTAGTCCAATAATATTTTAATTGGACTAAATATAATTCAATTGGGTACTCTTAACCCATTATTCCCTATCATACATAAATATCACAATGATTAATTAATATCATTCATTTATTTCCTTACCATTACTTCTCTTTTAATAATTCCAGTTAATTAACTTTAATACTCATGCTACACAAGGCTCATTTATCCCACTTACCAGAGTTATATAACTCAAGCTCATAATCTCAACAATAAAATATTAGGGGTCTAGGCCACGTTTGGCTTTTCTTTAATTCCACATTATTTTAATATTCATTTAATATAAAATTTGTGTGACACACTTTACTTAATGCTAAATTATTAAGCTTACCTTAAATAATTGCACACTTGTAATATGTAGAACCACTATACTAAGCTTTATGAATTTTGTACTCATAACACTTTTATTTAAGATAACCATCCCCTTAGAATAATTAGTATGTACAAAACCAATTATTATAATATAATTCTTCAATTCCTTTTCTTCCATAAATCGTCCCAACACATTTTCAGTTAGTCATAACTTAATGCATAAATCTCTAACCAATATTTATTTATAATTATATTGGTTCACTTCTTTTATTAATCACTTATCTTTCAAATATTAATCCTACTCAACTACCCTCAATTAGCCTCTATGGATGACCTAATTCGCAGAGGTAGTGTGCAAATTGTGTGAGGAATTTGGGATGAGATGGGGTCAATATATAGAGGTGGTGTGAAGTGGTGGATTAGTGGATTGAAGAGGTGGGTAGAAGTATTGGAGTAGTAGTCAATGAGATTGTGAAATTGTGGGGTAGAAGTTGTAATGGAGGAATAAATAGAGTAGAATAAGGTAGTGGGGTTATGATGGATGAGCAAGGAGTAACCGCCGAATAACTGCTTCAACTTCTAGACCCCTCTCTAGGGGGTGCTAAACAATAGTAGGGTTACTTACGGCCATGTATTCTATTAACTGGTGTAGGGGACACCCGCCCCGGCGGGGGGGTACAAAGATAATATAGCCCGCCCCGGCGGGCATGGCTTCTGTCAAAATCTTGGGGAGACCCCCGCCCCGGCGGGGGGTGTAGTTCATTTTGGACCCACCCCAGCGGAGATGCCTTCTATTAGTTGATTCTATTTCACATCTTCTCTTCCTGCTAAGCCACTCAATGTACATTTCCCCATCCTGCATGACATAAGCATTAGTGGATTGATGATAAAATAAAGTATTATGGAGAGATTAACAAGACTTTTATTAAATAATACCTACCTAATAACTTAATAAAAACTATATTCTAACAATTATGAATGAAAATACGGAAAATAAAAGTAAGATTGGGTTGCCTCCCAATTAGTGCTTGATTTTAAGTCGTTCAGCCTGACTACTTCCTGTTCATGGTGCGTCGGACAATGTGATGGCGATGACATCGGTATTGGACTCGCTACCCCAATAGTGCTTTAATCGTTGACCGTTGACTTTAAAAGTTTTTAACGGATTCCGACTGTAAAGTTCAACGGCGCCATGAGAGAACACCCGTTTTATAGTGAATGGTCCCGACCATCTCGACTTAAGCTTTCCTGGGAACAATCTCAGTTGTGAGTTGAACAAAAGTACTGATTGCCCCGGCTCGAATGTTCTATGTATAATTTTCTGGTTGTGCCTTCTCATAGCCTTTTCCTTGTATACCTTGGAGTTCTCATACGCTTGAAGGCAAAATTCGTCGAGCTCGTTTATTTGCAGTAATCTCTTTTCCCCTACAGCTGCTTGATCAAAATTAAGTTTCTGAATCGCCCAATAAGCCTTATGCTGTAGCTCGACTGGTAAATGACAAGCCTTTCCGTACAGTAGTTGATATGGTGACATCCCGATCGATGTCTTATACGCAGTCCGGTATGCCCATAATGCATCATCTAACCAGAGTGACCAATCCTTACGATTCGCATTCACCACTTTCTCCAATATTTTCTTGACTTCCCTGTTCGACACCTCAGCCTGCCCACTAGTTTGGGGGTGATAAGTCATCGCTACCTTGTGGTTGACCCCATACCTTGTCAATAGAGCTGTGAATGATTTGTTGCAAAAGTGACTACCTTCGTCCCTTATAATTGCTCTAGGTGTGTCAAACCTCATGAAAATGTTCTTCTGTAGGAATTTAAGAACCACCTTGGCATCGTTAGATGGGAGTGCTGCAGCTTTAACCCACTTTGATACGTAATCCACTACGAGTAGAATGTACTAATTGTTAAGAGACGAACGGAATGACCCCATGAAATCGATGCCCCATACATCAAAAGTTTCAACTTCAAGAATTGTTTGTAGAGGCATCTCATTCCTTTTTGAAATGTTGCCCACCCTTTGACACCTATCACATGTTTTGACAAAATGGTGGGAGTCCTTGAATAGTGTAGGCCAATAGAACCCGGCTTGCAGCACCTTTGTTGCTATCCTCTCACTACCATAATGTCCGCCATACGCAGATGAGTGGCACTCATGTAGAATGTTCTTCACTTCACTGTAGGGCACGCACCTTCTAATCATTTTGTCGGCGCACTGCTTGAACAAATAAGGTTCGTCCCACATGTACCATTTTACGTCATGAAGAAACTTCTTTTTCTGTTGTCTTGTGAGATCAGGTGGAAGAACGTTGCTCACTAGATAATTCGTATAATTCACATACCAAGGAAATTCTGCATTTATCCCAAACAATTGCTTATCCGGGAATGATTCGTTAATTTCACACTTGTCCTCTTTCAATTTCTCTTGGTTTTCCAGCCTAGACAAGTGACGGCTACTTGATTCTCCATCCCCATTTTATCCTTTAGTTCTAGATCAAACTCTTGGAGAAGGAGAATCCATCGGATAAGGCGTGGTTTAGCATCTTTTTTTTTCAATTAGGTACTGAATAGCCGAATGATCCGTGTAGACTATCACCTTAGTCCCAATCAAGTAGGCCCGAAACTTGTCAAACGCATACACCACTGCAAGCAATTCCTTTTCTGTAGTTGTATAATTCATTTGAGTCTCCGTGAGCGTTTTGCTTGCATAATATATGGCGTGAAACACCTTCTCTTGGTGTTGACCCAAAACAGCCCCAACCGTATAGTCGCTTGCATCACACATAAGCTCGAAAGGCATATTCCAATCTGGTGCGATAATCACGGGGGCTGTAGTCAGCTTCTTCTTCAACAACTCAAAAGTTGACTTACAATTTTTGTCAAAACTGAAAACAGAATCCTTCTCTAAAAGACTGCATAAAGGTTTTGCAATTTTAGAGAAGTCCTTTATGAATCTCCTATATAACCCAGCATATCCCAGAAAGCTTCTAATTCCCTTAACTGAACTCGGTGGAGGCAGTTTCTCGATTGTTCCCAGCTTAGCTTTATTAACCTTCAATCCTTGAGCCGATACCTTGTGGCCCAAAATTATGCCCTCCTCAACCATGAAGTGGCATTTTTCCCAGTTAAGTACAAAGTTCATATATTTGCATCTTTGTAACACCATTACCAAATTCCCTAGGCAAGTATCAAAATTGTCCCCATAGACAGAAAAGTCGTCCATGAAGACTTCCACATTTTTCTCCACCATGTCTGAGAAAATGGCCTTCATGCACCGTTGAAAGGTAGCAGGTGCATTACATAACCCAAATGACATTCTCCTGAACATGAATGTGCCGTAAGGGCACATAAATGTAGTCTTTTCTTGATCCTCAGGAGCGAAGACTATCTGGTTATAGCCCGAGTATCCATCCAATAAACAGTAGTACTCATGTCTCGCCAATCTGTCCAACATTTGATCGATAAAGGGCAGCAGAAAATGATCTTTTTGGGTTGCCTTTTTCAACTTCCTATAATCCATGAAAACCCTCCAACTTGTAACTGTTCTTGTCGGTATTAACTCGTTATCCTCATTCTGTACCACAGTCATTCCTCCCTTTTTCGGAACACACTGGACCGGACTAACCCACTTACTGTCGAAAATCGGGTATATGATACTGGCATCCAACAATTTCATGATTTCCTTCTTTACAACTTCCTTCATAATGGGGTTAAGTCATCATTGTTGCTCCACCTTCGGTTTTGCATCATCTTTCATCAGAATCTTGTGCATGCAAAACGAAGGGCTGATTCCATTTATATCAGCTATTGTCCAACCTATCACTGATTTGTGTTCCCTAAGCACCCTCAGCAACTTTTCTTCCTGCAGATCATTAAGTGCAGCAAAAATAATAATAGGTAATGAATTTGAATTGCCTAAATACGCATACCTGAGGTGTTTAGGGAGTGGCTTAAGTTCCAGAGTGGGTGGCTCCTCCAATGACGGTTTCAATTTTTTTGTGGCTATCTCCTCCGTGTGCAAAGGTTTAAATGGTGCTCTGAATCGGCTAACTCGTGGCAATGAATCTAACATCTGCAAGTAGTCAACAAATTTCGGGTCATCGAACTCTTCATCCCCCAATAATGTTATTTCTAATGGATCGTTGACCAAACTCTTTCCCATATCTTCACTGATAATCTGCTCAATTATATCCATCCTGAAACATTCTTCCTCATCCGTAGGGAATTTCATGGCCTTGAACACGTTAAATTTGATTTCTTAATCTTGGACCCTAATAGTAAGTTCTCCTTTTTATACGTCTATGAGTTTCCTACCCGTGGCCAAGAAAGGTCTCCCTAAGATAATCGGGATGTTCTTGTCCTCCTCAAAATCCAGAATAATAAAGTCCGCGGGGAATATAAACTTATCCACCTTAACCAATATGTCCTCTACTATGCCTCTCGGATATGTGACTGACCTATCCGCCAACTGCAATGAAATATTCATAGGCTTTGGCACGGGCAAACCCAATTCTGTGTATATTGACAATGGCATAAGGTTCACACTCGCCCCCAAATCACATAAACACTTATTAAAAGACATGTTCCTGATCGTGCATGGAATAGTGAAACTCCCCGGGTCCTTCAGCTTTGGTGGTAACTTCTGCTGTAACACCGCACTACACTCCTCTGTTAGTGCCACTATTTCAAAGTCTTCCCATTTCTTTTTCCTTGACAGAATCCCTTTCATGAACTTTGCATAACTCGGCATCTGCTTTAGGGCTTCTGCGAATGGGATGTTAATCTGAAGTTTCTTAAAAACTTCTAAAAACTTCGTAAACTGCTTATCTAATTTCTGTTTTTGGACCCTCTGCTGAAACGGTGGTGATACAACTGGCTTTTCGTTTAACTTTGTTTGCTCACTTTGCTTATTCTCGCCATTGTTTCCTTCAACCACTTTATTGTCATCAACTTCTTCATCCGATATCGTTGAATTTTCTGCATCTTTACCAACGAGATGTTTTCCACTCCTCAACGTAATTGCGACGACATAATCGCTCATGGTTTCCCTTGATTTCTCTCTCATCACTTTCGGTAGGGTCCTCGTGGCTCGTTATTTAATGCTAAGGCAATTTTCCCCATCTGATTTTCCAAATTCTTGATGGCCATTGCTTGGTTTTTCATCGCTGCCTCATTGCTAGTTATGTACTTCGACAACAACTCCTCTAAATCTTATTTTCTTTCCTGATGTTGAGCCGGTTGTTGGTGATTCTGAAAACCTAGGGGTTATGACGGTCGTGGAGCTTGATGTTGCTGATTATTGCTCCATGAGAAATTTAGGTGATTCCTATTCCCCTGGTTATAAGTGTTTTGGTGCATATTTTGTGGACCTCTGTTGTAGCTACCTACGAACTGCACGGACACTGGATTGATTTTGCATTGATCTGTAGGATGGTCACCCGCGCACAATTCACATACGATCGCAACCTGCTGTACCTGAGCCCCTGTCATGGCATCTAACTTCTTAGACAGCGCAGAAATTTGTTGTTGTATTTCTGTCACCCCATCTACTTCTAACACCTCAGCCGCCTTTGCTTGTGTCATTCTTGTTGTGGGCCACTGGTAGTTGTTAGCCGCCATGGTCTCAATCAAATTGTAGGCCTCCTCATAACTCTTAGCCATGAACGCTCCACCCAACGCTGCATCAATATTGGTCCTTAGATTCCCATGTAGTCCATTATAAAAAGTATTCATTTGCAGCCACTTGGGGCAATCCATGATGTGGGCACTTCCTGAGTAATTCTTTGTATCTCTCCCATGCCTCATATAGCGACTCCCCATGTTGCTGCTCAAACATTGTTATCTCATTCCTCATTTTTGTAGTTTTTGCTGGTGGGAAAATTTGGCAAGGAATTTCTGAGCTAAGTCTTCCCACATAGTTATCGAACCCGGCGGTAGAGAGTGTAACCAACTCTTCTCCTTATCCCGTAAGGTGAATGGGAACAAGCGAAGTCTCACCGCATCATCTGACACCCCATTATACCTGAAGGTGTCGCAAATCTCCAGAAAGCTAACTAGATGTTCATTCGGATTGTCAATTGCCAATCCCCCAAACTGAACTGAATTCTGGATAATCTGAATTGTCTCAGGCTTGATTTCGAATGTATTTGCAACAATTGCGGGCCTGGTGATGCTCGATTGTAGTTCAGTCACCTTGGGTGTGGCGAAGTCCCTTAACGCTTTCTGATCTTCAGCTGTCATTGCCTCTTCTTTCTCAGAATTTTCAAAGTCTTGCCTCGTTTCCTTGATCCACTTACTTAACCTCTGGAACCATTTCTCAATGTCGTCCTCAAAAGGCAGCAAGTCTGGATTTTTGGACTGAGTTTGCATAAACCACTTCAAAAACCTAAAATAAGAGGAACAAAACAAAAATAAAAATGTTTAAGTAAAACTGGACTAATTAAACTGATATTGCAAAAATTTTAAGATCTATACTAAATTGTCCCTGGCAACGGCGCCAAAAACTTATTGGGTAAAATCTATATACGCACCACACGCAAGTATACGTGGTCAACAAGTAATATAGTAATGAGTAGAGTATCGTTCCCACAGAGACAAATTAGTAAGAAACTTAACCTTACAATTACCAATTTCCTATTAATCCTAACTTTATTAAACTATTCAATTCAATGATTAAAAATTATAGAAACTAAATTAATAAATAAATAAATTACCACAAAACAATCACAAATATCAAAATCTGGAATTTCAAACAATTAATGGAGAATTAGACTTATGACTTCACCCTAAGCTTCACTCTGATTTCTACACCTTTATTCCAATTCAAATCACTATCCCAGTTTATTAATCAAGAACACGAATGTAGTATTAGCCACCTCTCGATGCACAAATACCGTATTAACTTAAATCCACAAATTAGATAGAAATAATTTAAACACCTTAATCAACTAACTCACTATATCTTTATGTGAATTATAATTAAAGAAGGTTTAAGATTAAGTTCTCTATCCGATTACATGCGATGTCAAGCATATCTCTACCTTAACATTCATAAAGAATCTGCTATTCACAAAATTCATGAAAACACGCCTAAAAATCATAAATGAAATAACAACTGAATAAATCAAAGTTTACAAAATCAAAGTTTACAAAATCATCATTGAACTAGAAATCAAAGTTTACAAAATCATCGTTTTACTTACGGATCCACCATAAGCCTAAAAAGTGAATTAGTTCATCATAAATGAAATAACAATTGAATAAATCAAAGATAACATTCTTTCAATTACAAATAAAAGACTAAGAAGAAGAATAGTGAAAAACACCCTTCACGTAGCCTAAATCTGCAATCGTCCCGAAAATCTCTCTAAAATCTTCATCCAATGCTTGCTATGAAAAACTTGGATTTTTCTCTTTGTCTAGCCTTGTGTCTGTTGAATTCATTGTTAATTCTGTAGTAGATATCCCACACATTTTTCTAGTTAATTCCATGCTCAATAGAGTTTACTTGTCATCCAAATGCTAGAATTCATGTCCCAGCAGAGTTCGAAACCAAACAAAACAGTTCACAATCGAGACCCCTACCTCGTGAGGGTATTAGCCTAAAAATAAGCCCATTTACAGGCACCCATTTTGTTAAAATTCTTGAAGACCCCCCGCCCCGGCGAGGGTATATAGGCATAAAGGGCCCTCCCCGGCGGGGGTACATTCTGCCAGATGACTTTGCTAACTTCATGTTTACTTCCCGAAATGCTCTAAATGACCTCAATTCTTCGCTAAATGCCACAACAACCACCCTACACATAAAAGAACACAAAAAAAAATAAAAATGAACATGAAAATAAGAAAATAGCAACAATTAAGCGTGAAATAGACAACGATTCGTGGATATGAAATCCACTTATCAATGGGTCCAATTCAAGCGCCCCTGAGGAATGTACAGCATCAGGAGGCAATCAAGTTGTCGCTATAAGTGAAGATATTCAGGATCAAGAGGTAACCTCTATCGCGAGCATTGAAGGCGACATCACCACTGACAACTGGACTATCAGGCCTCAACTAACCAAGAAGTTGTAGATCCAGAGGATAAAATTATGAGTTCTAAAAGATGTTGGGACAGTATCACTTTCTTTGCAGTATGCCTTTTATTTTCCATGCATGTAAATATTGCAAAAATCAAAAATCAAAAATCAAAAATCAAAAATCAAAAATCAAAAAATTAAAATAAAATAAAATCAAGCCAGTCAGGTTTCAGCTTATCAAGCCTGAACTACGAAAGACATGATCTCTCCTCATCAATGGGAGTATGTAGGCAACCATTTATGGTGCGGTCAAACCAAAAAAAAAAACTAAACAAGCACTTCTCAAATCGTTTAGCTCATCAAGCAGGAACTACACAGACCTGATCTCCCACACATATAGGAGTACATAGACAGCCATCAGTGGTGCGGTCGGACCCTCAAAAGAAATATCCAAACCCAAACATCAATCCCAAGACACCAAAGAACAACCCTCCAAGTCAGTGACACATGTTGAGAAGAACCAACTACACTTCAATGTCATTCCATCAAATCTGGCACAAATCCCAGAAAGGAAGAAACAACAATATACTAAGACAACCAATAGCGAGGACCTTCAAAGAGCCGACACCCTCAATCACAAGTATTCATCAAATCAGAAGAAAACCATCAAGGCCGATTATGCGAACAAGTCAAGAACAATGATTGTGGGCATCAAAGCCCAAATCCACTACTTGCTCACCATATGGTACAGAGGTAAAAGCCTCTTGCGATCTCGGCATCTTATCACCCCATCTGTCAAAGAAACTATCCCAAACAACAAGCAAGGCTGGGGTAATTTTAAAATTGGCGACAACGCGATATTGGAACCCTTACAACAAGACTATGGCAATCTCAGAAATAGCGACAACTCACACTGGGGCATTTATCAACCATCCTCAAAAGAAAATGCACCAAACAGTACCATCAGTATGGTCCATCATCATCAGAGTTTCCCTCGTATCATATCATTAGCGATTCGGTATGATCATTTGGTCTTTTCCCATCATATTGTTCTCAGAATGAATAATCCACATCTGAGGTATGACTCTTTCATCTCCTTATGAACTTTCAGTCTCCATTTACATGCATTAGCGATAATATACATGTCACTACAAAAAAATGGGGCTTCAGCAACAACCAATTTTTGTTACTAAAGGTGCCAAATTTCATTGCAAAAGGGTTTTGGAAACTACTTTAATGTCGTTGCGTCTTTCGTTGTGCAATAAGCGTTGCTAATTGTTCCGCAACGAACGTTTTTTTTTCGCTGCCAAAAGTAATACATTTTGCAATAAAATTTTCTTTCGTACAGAGACATCGATCCTTTAGCAACAAAATGTATTGTTGCAGAATAATTAAAATTTCTTTGCTAAAAACCCCATTTCGTTGTAAAAGCCTGCTAATTGGCAACGAAAATGAACTCTTTTTTGTTGCAACGACCATGCATTTTCGTTACAATTGACATCATTTTGCAACGACATTTTTCGTTGCAGTAAATTATGAAAATTGTTACCTAAGCTTGCTTTCATTGCGGAATGTAAACTTTTTAGCACGATTTTTGTTCTTTGATTATATTATTTAAAGCAACATTATATAATCGAATCAACAACGAAAATATTAGTTGCTGGTTATTTTTCAATAGCAACGAAAGTCATCGATTAGCAACGACATTATATGTTGTCGTTTCTTTATATGTGCAACGAAAGTTGATATGATTTGCAACGATAAAAAAAATTGTCTTTTATATTAGTATTAGCAACAATATTCTCTCCGTTGTTATTAGGTTAATTTTTCGTTGCCAAATATTATATTTTTAATGCCATTAACAATGAAAATTTGTTGCTAAATGTATATAAAATTGTTGCTATATTAAAACTTGTTCGATGCTTTGGTAACGAATTATATTGTTGTCAAATCAAAATTTGACATTCTTTTTGTGTACCTGACTGGCTCAATGTTTCCATAGCAAATAATGGCAAAAATACAAAAAACTAAAATATTATTAACTTAATAAAATCATCCACTACATAATATCATCCACTACATAATCATTCATTATCTTTACAATTAACCATCTAAAACTACCACAGTTCTTCAATCAAAGTATATATCTACATATATAGAGAGAGTACACTTCATAATTTCGTCCCTTATCTTCCGTAAACGTAGCATGAAAATTTGATACCCAGTATTGTAAGGCAGGTCGTAAAAGCAATCTTCCTGCACAAATTTAAAAATAATAACAAGTCAGAAAAATGAAGCAAATAGGTCACCAGAAGCACTTAATGCCAAAATTAATACACAAAGACAATAAAGTTGCTACGTGATAATAATATTATTAAACCAACAGACTACCCACAATATTTATTAAATGGTTGAGCATATAGAAAGATTCCAGAGTCCTTCAACTGACTAAATAAAATGCCTTAATTTTTCCTTTTCTTTTCTTTTCTGTATTTACCTGATGACCACTTTCATTTATTTCAGGTTTGTGATTACAACTTCATCAATGGGATCAACTAAGAATAGTACCTGCACCAAAGAGGCCAAAATAATTAAAAACTAGCAGCATACAAAAACAAAGCTAACTCCTTATAATTCAAAACCCACATATACTTCAAGATCCTTCTCGAGAAGCTTCTATAGGAAGGGTGTGTTCTTTGCACTCGTCACGTTGTCAGCAGCAATGTAATATATATCCTTTTGCTCAGCTTTCATTTAGCTTTCACTAAAATATCATCTGATCTGAGACCTATACAAGACAAAAATACCCCTACACAATCCTTACATTTACAATAATCTTACTCCTTGTGTTCCATCCATGTACATAAAAAGAATCTCATTATTTAATTTTGACACTTTCTACTTGTTCCTGACCTGTTGTACAGATTCCGCTAGTTGATACTGTTGTTCATCAATACCATTGTCAACTATAAGATCGTTATGGTCAAGTATATTATCTCTAATATTGACTTGGTCCTCTTCATTCTAATTTCCTATAAGATTTTCTTGTTCGGGTATATTACCTATGAGATTTTCTTGTTCAAACAGAATACGAGATTCTCTTGGTCCTAGTCAAGCTGATTATCTATATGATTGTCTTGGTATTGGTCTTGGTCAGGCTGATCCTGGTCATCTATGTCTAGAATAGCTTTAACTAGAACCTTATAACATTTTTCCTCAATAAAAGTCCACCTATCATCACCATAAACTTATAACAGTTGAGTCAGAAATGTCACTGAACTGATTTAGTATCCAACGGTATCACACAGAAACCAGATGGCAGCAATGGAGCATCATCAATGCAGGATTCGTCTATAGGCGCAAAAACAAGCTGGGCACAGGCACCTGCAGCATTCTCATCAATCCCACTGCATAACTGTAACAGTAGTTTGAAGTAAATACCCACACAAAACCAAGAAATAAATCTATACTAAAAACCAGATATTTTCGCATTTGAATTTGAAAAATAAAGCTAACCTGTAGTAAATACATATCTCGTGACAAAGCCATGTCCTCTGGGGAAAAGGCATGACCCTCTAGCCGAACAACCTTCAAAAACTAATAGGAATTTTAATAATCAAGATAATATTAGAGTTATAACTAAGCAAGATAAGAATGATTGAATGAATGTGAGATGAACAGCTGAGTTATTACCTCCTCGTGTTCCACAGTATGGGCCAGAGGCAAAATGACCTGGCTACCAGGAAATCCACCAGGTATGGCACAAGGAACATCATAAGGACTTGCTTTCAGAGATGCAGTAGCGTAAGCATCAACCCCATAGTCAGCCCACTCTGAACGGTGTTCCCTCAGAAAATGAACAAGCAAAGCAGGGGGCACATCCTGCATAAGACCACGGCATGGCAATGTAGATGAAAAAACTCGACCATCAAATATAGATATCAGGGCTTGACTAGAGGAAATATTATAAATAGCTAGGTCAAGATCAGTGATGGCTACCACTCTCATGGTTTTGGAAAGTACTTAAAGAAGCATTGATGCTTTTACGCACAGCAAAAAATCAATGAAAATAAAGGCTTCATTTGGCTAACAAAAAATACAAGTAGTGCTTATTAGTTAAAACTAACTTATTGATTAAAAAATCCAAAGCATTAAACCAAAAAAGAAGAAGCAAAAGGTGGATTCTTAATTATATTTCTCCTAATTTTACATTCCTAGTTAGTTTTTACATTTTCAACAACCAAAAACAGGCAAAAAAATCAATCAGTAAAGGTGTCATTTGCTTATTAAAAATATACAAAAAATACATTATCTAAATTTTATATTCAAGCTTATCCATGAATTTGACGAGTAGATAGTATGTACAATCAACCACATTATCTCCTCGTCAAACAGAAAACCTTCTTAAATTCAAATGTAAAGATTACATTTTTAAGGTATAACCAAACACAACAAAAGGAAAAGGATTCATCTCTAGGAAAGTGAAGTCCAGATCTAGCAAAAGAGAAAACTTGCAATTTAGATGCCAAATGAAAGCAATTGAATTTGTGAAAGACAAGGATTATTAAAGAACTTGAGCATACCTGCAAATAGGGTAAATATCAATTTGATGAACTCCTCAATTACACCTTTGATCTGCATCATTTGTAAAAGCTACATTAGCAATTTTGTACTCACATTGAAGAAAATGCATGCATCAACATTCTCTAGCTCGGTGTCTAAATAACATCTCATGTGAACATAGGTGAAGAGGGAGTTAACCAGCTCAAGAGAATAAAACAACATAACAATTGACCAAAGTCAAAGCAGCATAACAATTGACAAACATTTTAGTACTAGCACATAATACCTCCAAGGGAAGGGTCGCAACTAGAGGAGCACATATCTCTGGAGTCAAGAACACCCCTGTTGGAACAAATATAGTTTTAACCTACATATAGAATAAAGGCTCACAAAAATAAAGTGACGCAATAGAACTGCTTCTAGATTTACCAAGAGCTTTGCATTGAAATGCGGAATGTAGCATTATATTTACATTCTGAGTACCTTATCCCAATTCTCTTCAATTTCAATTCCACCACAGTCTGAAAAGCTTATGTTACATCCAAGGCGCTCTGACGCCACATACTGTAGGATATGCATCGTCACTGTGACATTCGACTTTCAAAAAGATCTACGTATAATGTCTCACTATATGCATCAAGAAGTTGAAACCCATTAAAATTCCTCTTTTGTTCCAGTGTCATGTAATGAATATCTACTTCCCTGTAGGTTACATAATCACCAGATCAATTGAGGTTATTCCAAAACCATAATAGGCATTTGCAACATCAAACTAGAAAAAGTCCATCCATTTGTGTAGGACTTGGAAATACAAAAGAATAAAAGGAAATTATCTTTTAAAGGCATGTAGAACAAGCCTCTGCCAAAACTAGAAGTGAAAACATTTGAGAGTTATCTTTGACCAATATGTATGGGCTGTCTAGGGAGCCAGATATTAGTCAGATAATCAAATGATTGCCAAATAACAGAATTTATGCCATTAAGAAGCCTCAAGTTTCCACTATAGTCCAAATGCATTTTGTAACAGAGGAATGGTTAGACTTTTTGACAGCCATATTTAAATATCATAAGTAGCAAAAAATTTCAAATTTAGGAGAGAATCTTTGCTTAGTTTAGCTCCATCATCATGATCATCATCCTCAAAGATATTTGTCTTTTCCAAATTTAACACTAATAATGTGACCAAGTAGCTATAAGGCACAAAAAGAAAGGCTTACAGACACTGATATATGTTGAAGCCAAATGACCAACAAAAAAAAACATCATACCATGTATTGTCTGAACTTTGATAATGTCAAGAGAATTACTACTATATATATATATATATATATATATATATATATATATATATATATATATATTAAGATTCATGAAAAAAATATGCATATAATAATAGTAGAAGAGCACTCACAGCTGGATAATATTAATTATTCCAAATTAGGCGAATTCTGTTTCTAGGTCGCCTAGATTTATCAGAATAGACGAAGCAATATCAAAATTAGCCATATAGCTTCAACCTGAGCTATAATTAGTATCTCAAAAAATAAAAAGATTTGTTAATTGTTGTTTCATTATTACAAAAATTGATCCAAATTCAAAGGGAGAAAAATAGAGAGAAGAGTAAAAGTTTCACAATGGTGTGGGTACAAATATTATAGAAACACTACGTAAACAGTCTCTAGGAATCAGAACCCAAAAGAAAACATAAAAACATTAATGAGGTTCTTTTAGATCAATTTAAGGCACAAAAGTGAAAGCAATTTTACTTCACAAAAATAATCTTAAAAAGTAGAATTGAATAGAAGGAAATGTTATCAAACAGTTTTACTAATTAAATTATAACAATTCTAGAAAAATGTTATCAAACAGTTTTACTAATTTTACTTTAACAATCAACTAACCCATCCTATCTCACAGATGAGGGAGAGAAGAAAAACAAAAGAAACCCAACCAGACAATCATCTCTATCAAAGGGTTTGAATTAAATTATAAAATCATCTCTATCAGAGGGTTTGAATTAAATTATAAAAATTCATCAAAACCCATGTAAGGTATAGTCATTTTATTTCTGATTCAATACAATAGGGATGTAATAGTGCAAAAAAAGGAAAAATAAATAATTAGCAAATAGGGGCAGCAAAAAGTGAAAAGGGGGTTTGACCTAACAAGTTTTGGGAGGCTCCATCATTCAGAGAAAAAATTCAAGAGATCAAGTGTAAGACCCCAACTTTTATGAATAAAGAATAATTTTCTTGAAATATATTTTTGAATATTATGGTGTGGATTTGATATAATGTTATAGTTGTGGGTAATATTTACAAATTTTGCAAAGTAAGCAAGTGGTTATATAATATTCGATTGGTTTAGGAATATTCGCTTTAACAGGGGAATATTCGTATGCGATGGCACAATCATTAGGTAGACCCCACAACAAAAGTATTGTCGTAGTTAAAACGACATAATTATCTTTTAAAAATAACAAATGGAAGTTTTACCGTTAAACCGTTGAACTACCCGGTAGTAAAAGTCAAGATGTCTGGCGTGGTTGCATAAGTAGCATACTGATTGATTATTGATGCTTACATGAGAAGTCACTCAGTTATACTCAATTATTGCTACATAATGAATTGTTGCATCATATCTCTCATATTATTGATTCGATTATTGTCACAAGATCATCCGCATAATATGATATATTATTAAATCAATAATTGAGACGACAAAGTTATTCATATTATTAAATTGCAATATTTACAATGTCTAGAAGTTACATCGAGGAGAGGTTTGGTCATTTAATTGCGCTACGCCAATAAGAAGAAATCCTTATCTGAAAGCCCCTCTTCCTCGGGAGCGACACAGTTGTTAAATATCATGTGAGTTATAATATTAATGATGAATAAGTTCGTGTTGATTAAAGATGAAATTGATAGTTCCATTGTGTTGGAATTATTAGTGTTAGTGAAATCTACATTTATTTCAATATTAATTGATGTCCGGAAGTTTTACTTGACCAATGCAGTAATTAATCTGGATAAATGAGTAATTAATTGCTATTAATTCACATGATTATAACTATTTGTTCACATGTGTGTACTATTGATTCACATTCTTGTACTATTAGGGGAGTTGGTGCAAGATTGATAATACTTGCGTGACTAAGTTAAAAATGGAGGTATTATACTTTAATTCGTATTTTCACATGATTATAACTATTGATCCACATGATTGAACTATTGATTCACATTATTTACTATTTAGGGGAGGTGGTGCAAGTTTGATAATACAAAAAAATATATAACATAAGAAGCAAAAATATCAAAATTAGGTTTTGAACCTAAGACCTATGGGTTATAAGACCATTAAGCTACCAGTAAGTCATTCTAATTTATTAGTTAACTAAACAAATGTCATAACTTCTAGTCTTCAATATTTTTAAATTTATTCTACTGATGTGTATATATATATATATACACACATACATATTCTTTTCAAAATTTCTTATCAAACTAAATAAAATACTAAACAAATCTCAACATTAAACTAAATATATATAAAGTAACTATGAATATATATATATATATATGTAAATAAATATTTATAAATTTATCTCTAAATATTCATATAAATATTTATAAAAATATTCATATCTATATTTTATAATTTTAGATGAAATATTTATAAATAAATATTTGTTTATAAATTTTAAAAATAAATTTATATGAATATTTGTTTATAAATATTTATATGAATATTTAGAGATAAATTTATATATATATATATATTAAAATATTCATAGTTACTTTATATATATTTAGTTTAATGTAGAGATTTAAGATGGGTATATATATATATATAGATGGTAATAGAATTTATCTAATACACAAAAAATATAACTTAAGAAGCAAAAACATCATAGCTAGGTTTCGAACCTAAAACCTATGGGTTATTGGGCCATTAAGCTACCACTGAGCCATTCTAATTTATTAGTTAACTAAATTACCACCATAACTTGTAGCGGTAGACAGTGTAGCACATTAGTAAATGAGGGGCAAATGAGTAATTTTTCATGTCGCTACAACCTGTAGCGGCAGGGAGAAATCCATTTCAATCTGTATCATCCAATTTTGCAATCAACGGTATAGATTATGGTTGTTGAAATAGTACCCGTGACAACCGATTGCCAAGCATGTTAGTTCCGAGCCTTCGACCCAAATAAACTCAATCTCATCAAACCTGATTATTATATCTATGATTCCCAATATTTCCTAATTCTAGATAGAATTAGGATATACTTACAAGTACTCCCTCAATCCGAGAATGAAAGTGATGATTGATTTTATCCGAATTTAAAAAAAATTGTCAAATGATAAAATTATTCATATTTAAATTCTCATCTAATTGCATATTTTTCTATACAAGACTAGTGATATTATATAAATATTTATAAATAATAAAAATATGACATTTAATAGAAAGGATATTACGCACAAATTATTGTAAAAAAATAGATTATTTAATATAAGTAAATATTTAACTTGAGATTACATAAAATAATAAGAACTTTTATTCTTCGACGAATGGAGTAACTTAAATCATGAACATATTTTTAAGTCCAAAAATAAAACATAAAAAGAAGAATAGTAATGGTATACCCCTAGCTATTCCTAGTTCTCCTTTTATCTTTTTTCCAAATATATTATAAAATTAAATTATAATACTATCAGTTTTAATAGAAAGCATAAAAGATAATTTTTTTTATATTATGCTTTATGAACTAAAACAGAATAAAGTTATTTAAAAATGACTTATAAGTCATTCCTAATAAGTTAGTTTGACCCATATTAATGTAATATCAATTTTATCCCTATTTTATTTGAATTCGTAAAAAAGAAGAGTAAGATGCAACATAACTTTAATTGGTGTTAGAATTTTTATTTTTATTTTTTTATAGCTGAAGTCTTATATACTCCTTCATTTCCAACGCCGATGACAGAGAATAAACATAAAAAAATATTGATATTTGTAAACAAGTACAAGAGATCAAAGAAATTAAAAAAAAAAACAGATTTCAACGTATGTTAAAGTGATGTTATATCTTAGTCTTTTTTTTTACAAATTTGCTTTATAAAAAAATTTAAAAAAAGTTACAATGTCGGTTAGTTTGGCATTGGATCACATTTTTATTTTTTTTCAAATTTCTTTAAAAAAATAATCTTTTTAAAAAAAAAATCTTTTTTAAAAAAATTAAGATAATTTTTTTTAAATTCATTTTTAAAAAAACTATTTTTTAAAGTGGCGTTGGTTGCCTTTCTAATTTTTAGCCAAAAAAAAATATCCAAAAATTCAAAGCCATTTAAAATGGCGTTCAGTAATTTTTCCTAAATTAGATGTGTGAGTCTTTACTCACAACGACAGTCGTTTCAAGTTTATGATAATATAAACTATGAATAATATACTAGTAATGTCAAGTTTCATGATTTAAAAATTTTATATAAAAATTTTAATTAATTATATAAAAATAATAAATTTGACCACTAAAATTATATTAGAACGTTTATTATGTGACAGATGGGTAGCTAATGAGGGCTCAAATGGGGGTTTCTGAAAATAATGACTCCCGGATTCGGAGAGCTTTATTACGAATTGCTGCTGGACAGGTATATATGTATATTGTATCTTGAAACGTGTTTAATTCTAATTGGCTTGCTGAGATGTGTTTCTAATATTTTACTTATAATCTGATCTAATGTCTTCTAATTTGATCTAATGTTGCTGTAAAAGTATTGAATTTGAGTGTTTCTTTTGGTGAGAAATGGTATTTTTGTTTTGATTTTTATATTATGTTTCAAAATTTCTCATTTATTTGATTTGTGGTGTTTTTTTCCTTTGTTTTCATCTGTGAGTATATAATAATTGGGTTGGAGGTTTTAATTATTGAATAGTTAATACGATGTAGTTTTGCCTCTAAATTTGAATTTTTTTCATAGACAAAATCAACTTGGATTTTAACTTCAACATTTTTGCTATGTATAATCTTTTTTCCTCAATTGCTGATTCGTCTTTTGAGCTCAGTTCATTGAAATTATAAAATGAAAATTTGCTAGTCTATATTTCGTATCCTAAAATTTCTGTGTTATGGAGCTTGTCCAGACTCATATTAGAAGCAGAACTTGAGTTTTAGGACTGTTCCAATTTATATAGTCAGTAGTGCTTTTTGTTTGCTTGTGGTTGTTCGTGAATGAATTTTGATTATGACATTGAGCACATTTTTTCTTCTGTATTATCTTTCTCAGAAACTTGTATATTTAATTACTTCCACCCCGTTCATTTTGGATATTTTTCTTTGTCTCTTTATGAGTAGATCAGTAAAATGACAAATCAAGTCAACCATATTTCTCAAATTTTTGGAATCCTTATGTGAAACATATTTTTGTATCGGTATTCAGTTATGCCTCTTTCTTATCCAAGAATTCAATAAATACTTTTGAAAATTCTTATCCTTTTGAAATAAATTACTCGTTTGTAGAGGTGAAAGTAAATCCTTGGAGCTAATCATGGAAATATATCACATTAGGTTTCAATAAGTTTCTTATTGATGGCGGTATGTGTTCTGGAAGGATAGTGTTGATCATTCTTTTCATTTTATGTTGTAATAGGTTGGAAGGCGAATTGAATCAATGGTTCTCCCGCTGGAGCTATTACAGCAGTTCAAGTCTTCAGATTTTACCAATCAAGAAGAATATTATGTGTGGCAGAAGAGAAACCTAAAAGTTCTTGAGGCTGGACTCCTTTTACACCCTCATGTGCCGATAGACAAGTCTAATACTGCTTCACAGAGGCTGTGGCAAATAATTCATGGCGCCTTGGAAAGGCCAATCGAGACTGGGAGGAACAATGAATCGATGCAGGTCAAGCATTTGGAGACTATTATTAGAAGATCATAATAAATTTTGGGTGTATACTGCTATTGGGAAGATAGATAGTGATTTTATATGTGCCACATTGGATTGGTGGCCTCCTGAGAAATGTGATTACGGGACTTGTAGCTGGGACCATGCTTCTCTCCTCAACCTGGTAAATGTACCCTTAAATTTAATCTTCTTTACTTACATTGCATTTGGTCATTTGATATGGGACTGAACTCTGTGTGTTTGGAGCAATGGAGATTGTAAAAGTTGCTTATTTTTATATGGGTGGTGTTTGATGTTTCCATTTAGTCCTCTGTTTAATACTGGGAATCTTCTTAAAAGTACCCATTTTTGAAATTTTCAAGTAGACATGTGTGTGTAATTAGTTTCTATGTTTTGGGAATCTACGCAGAAGTGATTTGTTTTCTATTATTTGTGTTTATGGTTTCACAGGAATTACAGAATCTTCGTAAATTTATTGTACATATTATTAAGTGTCTTGGCACTAAAAACTGTTCTTAAATTTGGCTTTGCTTGATGATTTTGTATGCGACTTGTTATAATTATTATGATCTTCTAATAATAGTCTCCAAATGCTTGACTTGTTATAATTATTATGATCTTCGTAATACTGTAATGGCTCTTGCTAACAGATCAGTTGATGGATCTTTATCAGATTCTTGCCACTGGGCGGATGGATTCCCACTGAATCTTCATCTCTATGAGATGCTTTTAGAAGCCTGTTTTGATGCTAATGATGAAACATCTATCGTAGAAGAAGTTGATGAGCTTATGGAACTTATAAAGAAAACTTGGGAAATACTGGGAATAAATCAAATGCTTCATAACATTTGCTTTTCATGGGTTCTATTTAACCGTTATGTTGCGACTGGACAAGCAGAAATTAATCTGCTATATGCTGCTGATAGTCGGTTTGCAGAAGTTGCAAAAGATGCAAAGGCCACTAAGGATCCAGCTTATTCCAAAATCCTAAGTTCCATACTGAGTTCAATATTGGGATGGGCTGAGAAAAGGCTCTTTACATATCATGACTCTTTTGATACTGGACATACTGTGTAAAATTTAAAAGTAAGAAATGTTAAACCTTGGGTGGGGGTTGATAGTTGTTCGTCATTTATCACTTATCCACTAGCCAGGACATTCTTAAAGTGAAAGCCATCTAGATGCAAATGTGACATTATCCATGTCCAACTACATATTTTCTAGTAAATATAATCATGTATTAGTATTTTGGTCAGTTTGCGATTGACAAAATGTAATATCTGATCTGTCAAATTGCAGAGAATGGAGAAAGCAGATTCAAGCAGGAGAGCATCTAGAAACCAGCCAAATCCGCTCCCTGTTCTTGCCATCCTTGCAAAGGATGTCGGTGAGCTGGCAACTAATGAAAAGAATGTATTCAGCCCTATACTAAAGAGATGACATCCTTTTGCAGCAGGTGTTGCTGTTGCCACCCTTCATGTTTGCTATGGGAATGAGCTCAAGCAATTCATTTCTGGTATAACAGAGTTGACACCAGATGTTGTACAGGTATTGAGAGCTGCAGATACGTTGGAGAAAGATCTTGTGCTGATTGCAGTTGAAGATTCAGTTGACAGTGAGGATGGTGGGAAGGCAATAATCCGTGAGATGCCTCCTTATGAAGCTGATACTGCAATAAGAGGTATGTTACCCGCTATCGATTTTTAATAATAATAGTACTACTAATAATAACAACAACAACAACAATAATAATAATAATAACAATAATAATAACAATCATAATAATAATAATAGTACTACTACTACTAATAATAATAATAACAATAAAAGTAATAATAACAATAATACAGTAAGATAAACCTGTTAAGTTAAACACAAATAAAATTCCAAGTGCCACAGTTTATTTATTCTGTTTAGAAGTTGGATACACAGCACATGTTATGCACTCATAATGTGATACACAGCACATGTTATGCACCAGTTTCTTGATGTACCAAGTGAAAAGGCTGAATGAGTTGCATAAAGTGGTAATCAAACAGCTTAACAACATAAACATAAGATATTGGCTCATGTGCGTGGGTTTGCCCCCTTTTGGCGCTTATAATGAACTTGTTAACTAATGAAAAAACCCTCAAGATTTTGGTATATGATGGAATTTTTTGGTGCTTAACATAACTTTTGATGCCTTTTTGTTTCGGTTCAAGATAAAACCGGAATTGCACTATGATGAGGATGATTGTCCTGTTTCAGTTTCTGATGCCTTCCCAAAGGACGCTGAACTTTATTTTGAGAATGAGATGATTGATTTCTCTAAAGTGAAGGCAAGAATGTTAGATTCACTTGCATAATTTTCTTATATTTAGTTTTGGATTTATTAAATCTTGCCCTTTTATGTCATTTCTGCCCCTCTAATTAGGGTCTGATTTTAACTTCCAAATACTGCTCTCTTTATCTTTATTTTGTGGAAACTTATATGTAAGGTTATGTTTATTTAGAAACACAAAATATATAGTGAACATAAATTATATGAAAAAGGGTATTTTTTAGATAAAATTTTCTTGATCAATTATACCCATACGTCTCTATTTATTTTTTCTGTTATATATTCTTGATGCAAGCATCCTAATGCAGACAAACATCTTCTTAGTTCGAAAAATTAAAAATAAAGGCATACACTTCTCGTTTTTTTGTGTTTTTTTCCGCTTTCAATTTGAATCTCCGGTTTTTAATGTGCTTTTCTGTGAGTTTACGACTCAAACTTTTTTGTAGTCGTTGAAAGCTGGACATAGTATTGTTTCGGTTTCAATCCCAAAGTAGGTCATATTTTCACTGCTTCAATTGGGGGGAGGGGGATTTATGGCTTGGTACTTGAGATAAACTAAAAATTGTTGTTACACATATTGCTTTATCATTCTGTTTCACTGGATATTGTTATCTTGACTAAGTTAATTATTGTTTTCCTTATGTTGTTGCGTTTTACTTTCTGTTCCTGTATATCTGCATTGCTTATGTTCTGATGTATGGTTCTTCTCATTGTTTAGGATAAGCTATCCGAACATTGTGATGGTACTGGGTCTGACTGAGAGTTATATGAATTCTAGTTAAAGACCATTCTATTTTATTATATCTACAAATGCACTAATTCTCAATGTTTAGGTAGGAGAATGCCTCAACAAGTGGTGGAGATCTGACTTTGAAATATTATTTTATCCGTACTTGCCGTCTAATATGGTTAGTCCAAAGGTAAGCTTGTGTCATAAAATCTGCAAGTCTTTCTCTTATTTATTAGCTTTGGTAAGTTGGTGTTCATTATGTGCTTGTCTTGATATTGTAGGAGTGTAGAAAACTCTTTCTTGTGAAGTTGCCAGAAAGTAAAAAGTTCATTGTACCGAAAAACCAAAAATTGCATGCGGTTCCTTTGTTCCAAACTTTCATGAAAATGACAAAGTATGTAAACTTCCGATTGTGCATACGCTTTTAATATTTCGCTTTGACATTCATTTCTTATACCGGTCAATGTAAAGTAGTTACTAACAAATTGTTGAGCTCTCGTCATGGGTTCATAGAAACTTCCGTAGTAACTTATAACAATTTTTCTTTTATCTTAATCTTAGTTTCGCAACTCAAGGTAGATGGTAATGATATTGGTAAGAGCAAGTGCTTTATATGCCCCTTTTACTGCACCTTCTAAAGTTGTGAGTTTTTCGTCGCCAACCGTTGTGTAACAAATTGCATCTTTGTTTGTCCGTATTTAGTAATTTTGAGTTTGTCAAAATAAAAATCAAGGACCAGGTGTAGATAGGCATCTGATCGTGTGTGCCAAGTGTAATAGAAGATTTAGTTTTTTTTCACGTAATGATTACTTCAAAGTTGGACATATAGAGCAGGTGTATCTTTGTCATAGTTGTTGTAATCTTATACATGCACATTGCACATGGTACCATCTTGTGTATGTTTGTCAAACTAGTATGTACTTCTTGTTATCTTGTTTAAGGCATTTTATTTAGTCAAATGAAGGACTCGGAATCTTTCTATATGCTCAACCATTTAATCAATATTGTGGGCAGTCTGTTGGTTTAATAATATTAGTATCACGTAGCAACTCTATTGTCTTTGTGTATTGATTTTGGCATCAAGTGCCTCTGGTGACTTATTTGCTTCATTTTTCTGACTTGCTATTATTATTTTTAAATGTGCAGAAGACCGCTTTTATGACCGCCTTACAATCTTTGGGTATCAAATTTTCGTACTACGCTTACTTTTAGACAATGGACGAAATTATGAAGTGTACTCTCTCTATATATGTAGATATATACTTTGATTGAAGAATTGTGGTAGCTTTAGATGGTTAATTGTAAAAATAATGAATGATTATGTAGTGGATGATGATTTTATTAAGATAATAATATTTTAGTTTTTTGTATTTTTTTCAATATTTGCTATGGGGACTTTGAGTCAATCAGGTACACAAAAAGAATGTCAAATTTTGATTTGGCAACAATATAATTCGTTACCAAAGCATTGAACAAATTTTAATATAGCAATAATTTTTTATACATTTAGTAACAAATTTTCGTTGCTAATGACATTAAAAATATAATATTTGGCAATAAAAAATTAACCTAATAACAACGGAGATAATATTGTTGCTAATACTAACATAAAAGGCAATATTTTTTATCATTCCAAATCATATCAATTTTTGTTGCACATATAAAGAAACGGTAACATATAATGTCATTGCTAATCGACGACTTTCGTTGTTATTGAAAAATAATCAGCAACAAACATTTTCGTTGTTGATTCAGTATAATGTCGTTGCCAAATAATATAATCAGCAACGAAAATCGTTGCTAAAAAGTTTACATTCTGCAACGAAAGCAAGCTTAGGCAATAATTTTCATAATTTACTGCAACGAAAAATGTCGTTGCAAAATGGTGTCAATTGCAACGAAAATGTATGGTCGTTGCAAAAAAAAAAAGAGTTCATTTCGTTGCCAATTAGCAGGCTTTTGCAATGAAATGGGATTTTTAGCAACAAAATTTTAATTATTGTACAACAATACATTTTGTTGCTAAAGGATTGATGTCTCTGTACGAAAGCCAAATTTCGTTGCAAAATATATTACTTTTGGCAATGAAAAAAAAACATTCGTTGCGGAACAATTAGAAACTCTCATTGCGCAACGAAAGACGCAACGAAATTAAAGTCGTTGCCAAAACCCTTTTGCAATGAAATTTGGCACCTTTAACAACGAAAAATTGGTTGTTGCTGAAGCCCCATTTTTTTGTAGTGAATTGTGGAAATGATTTGTCTACGTGGATTACCGCATGGCGGGTGAAAATTCATTTGCAGTTTCATATATTCTATGATACCCATTTGGTCAAAGTTTTGGCTTCTATACTCCATGAAATTAGTAGAATATCCTAGATATTTGTGCTTCATCCGGTATCTTTTCATGGAAATATTCTTCTGAGCATTCTTGAATTTTACTCCACAAAGCAGTATCATGTTGACAATTTGAACGTAATTGATTTCAAGATAAATTAACTTATAAATCTTTAAAATTTATTCTTGAACTTGTTTTATTGAATTATTATGTCATTGTCATCATCCTTATGCTTATATTGTGATGAAAGTCATCTTTGACTTACGTGCATAGATGGACTTGGTATGATTATGACCATGGATTATTCAGTATAATCATGACCTGTAATGTTATAAATGATGTGGTAAAAGTCCTCAGTAGCCTGTAGTGCATTGATGGATAATTTTTGGTATGATTATGACCAGAAATTATTCGGTATAGTCTTGACCATTGATGATTTAATGAATATCCTTGGCCCGTAGTGCAGGGATGACTCGATGATGTGGTTTATTTATTAAGCTGAGTCTCAGCGATAAAAATTGATGAAAATATTTTAAATCATAGAAGATAGTAGATATCATGCTCTACTTGACTCTTCTAATGGATTGCTTATTCATTGCAGCTAAACTTGATGTCTATTGTATTTTATCGCTTTAACATTGTTGAAGACTAATGATAATTTATTACGCATTATCTTAGTCATAATATTTCTTCTTCGGGGCTAGTTGAGCTCACCCTTTTTCTTTCAACCGCTCTCTTTAGGAAATGAGAACGTAGGCGATGACTAGTCGGGGAACCTGGAGTGACGGTCTGAGATGATAAAGATTAGTAGTCCTCACTATTCTATTAAATAGTATGATAATAAATGTAATGAGGACTCCATTGAGTGTGGATATTGTCTAAATGATAATATTCTTATTAAAACTCTTAGATTATGTTTTGTCGTATTTTACACGACTGTTGTATAATTAAGTTATATTTAAATTTTGTACCATATTTTTGGCGACTCAAGATGGGTGATGTATACCTATTTTTGAGGCGTCCACATTAGTATCAAAGCTTAGGATATGATCCTGGTGAGATGTGAGACAAGAACTAGGAGGGAAGAGACGGGGAATTCTTTCGCTAGTATGACCTACCTAAGTTTATTTGGTATTTAATTGGTCACGTAGAGTATATAGGATACTATGTGATATGTTAATTAATCATTGTTTTGTGGCAGTATTTGAAAATGACATCCGAAAATATTGAGATAAACAATGAAGCACATGAGACCGTTGAGTCTTTAAATATTCATTAAATCATATAAATATAAATAAATATTCATATAAATTTATCTTTAAACATTCATATATTCCAAAATATTCATATAAATATTTATAAACAAATATTCATATAAATTTATCTTTAAAATTTATAAACAAATATTTATTTATAAATTTATAAATATTTCATCTAAAATTTATAAAATTTAGATATGAATATTTTTATAAATATTAATATGAATATTTAGGGATAAATTTATAAATATTTATATGAATATTTGTTATTATTATTATAATTAATATTACTATTATAATAATATTATAATTATTATTACTATAATAATAATAATAATTATTATTATTATAATTATTACTATTATTATTGTTGTATTTACTATTATAATTATTATTATTATTATTGTTGTTATTATTATTACTATTATAATAATTATTATTATTACTATTACTATTATTATAATTATTTTTATAATTAGTATTAGTATTATTATTATTATTACTAATATTATAATTACTATTTATTATTACTATTATTATTATGAATTATTATAATTATAATTATTAGTATTATTATAATTATTATTATTATTATAATAATAGTACTAAAAATATTCATATGTTGTCAAATTAGGTGAATAAATATATATTATTGATAATTTTTTAAACAATTATTATATATTATGTAAAGTGTTAATAGCTGACCGGTGGTGCTTTAGTGGTCATATGACCAAGGTTTCAAACTTGAAGTTGTGAGTTCGAACCAGTGGAGAGACAATTTTTTTGGAAAAAATTTGAAATAAGCCACATCAGATCTACCACGTGTAAACTTACAATATAAAATACCCACATTAGATCTGCAATGTGTACCACGTAGGCGCTATATGCGACACGTCATCAGGTCAACGTACATGTGGCGGTTGATGGTTCAAAGTCCAAATTTTTTAATAGAAAGGGGCTCAATACCCAAAAATCACTAAAGTTTAGTGGTCGACTTTGCATTTAACCCTCCGATTAACTACAAACTTTAATTTTTGCATTTAACCCTACGATAGAGATGATGGTTGCTGGAATAGTACTCCTAACAACCGGTTGCCATGAATTAGAACCCTATATATATACACTTTAAAATTTGCAATATTTATAATCTATAATTAGATTCAAAAGTTTACATTGAATATTTAATTCTTTTTTTTAAAATTATATAATCTATTGCTCCCGCCTCTCGAGAAATTAGCGCTATAGCGACATGAGAAATTATTCATTTGTCCCTCATTTGCTCATGTGCTACACTGTCTACCGCTACAAGTTATGGCGGTAGTTTAATTAACTAATAAATTAGAATGGCTCAGTGGTAACTTAATGGCCCAATAACCCATAGGTCTTAAGTTCGAAACCTAGCTGTGATATTTTTGCTTCTTATGTTATATTTTTTGTGTATTAGATAAATTCTATTACCATTTATATATTTATATACCCATCTTAAATCTCC
This sequence comes from Panax ginseng, assembly GCA_020205605.1. Taxonomy (NCBI): domain Eukaryota; kingdom Viridiplantae; phylum Streptophyta; class Magnoliopsida; order Apiales; family Araliaceae; genus Panax; species Panax ginseng. Next base: position 63,078,651 of record CM035137.1, read on the forward strand.
ACATTAAACTAAATATATATAAAGTAACTATGAATATTTATATAACGTAACTATGAATATTATAATATATATATATATATAAAGACAAAAAGACAATTTGCACCCTAAATTTTACACCCTTGTTGACTTTTGCACCCTAAACTGAAAAAGGTGTCTAAGTACACCCCAAACTTCATTATACATAATAAAACGGACACTTTCTTCACTTAACCGGTCAAAAATGACCGGCTAAGGCTGTAACACAAGTTTGGGGTGCAAATTGTCTTTTAGTCTTAAAAACTGGCAAAAATAATTAATTTTAAATAAAATAAAATAATTTTAAAATAATTATTTTTAAATAAAATAATTAGTTTTTTAAAATAGAATTTTTAAAAAGCAGAATTTTATTTTACAAGTTAAAAAAAATTCTATTTTTGTTTTTAAAAACAAAATTTTTTTAAAAAAAAAAAAATTCTATTTTTAAAAACAAAAACAGAATTTTTTTTTAAAAAAATAAAATTCTATTTTAGTATATATGGCAGAGAAATATATTTTAATTTACTTCCCTTTCAGTTGTGCCATGATATTTGCCCGTTTCTTCAGGGCCTTGTGATCTTGATGCATTCTGAACTTGTCCTTAATATGTGGACATTGAGCCATCGCAGGATCTCTTAGAACGGATCATTGATCTGTATGTATCCCTACCATCTTTGGTGTCTTGGGACTGATTTCTATATGGAAATATGGAGAGGAGTGTGGCTTTTCCTCTCTGAGATTGACGCACCACAGATGGTAGCCAGTACTTCTATTTGTGAGAAGCCTAGTTAATTCCATCTTTTATGGATTGGTATTGCTCTTTGAGGCACAACCACAGCTTAGATGGTCACCGAATCTCCTATTTGTGAAGAGAGGTTGGGTAATTCCATCCCCTTGGTCTGAATCCGATGAAATGTAGTGGATTGAAGGTTGATCCTAGTACCGTGTGACAAGTATTTTTGTTCTGGTAGGGGTTAGACTGAACCATAAATGGCTGCCTACGTACTCCTATTGGAGAGAAGATCAAGTCTGCGTAGTTCGAATCAGGTGTAAGAGGTTCAACGCTGAACGTGAAAGGCAGATGGGTGTAGAAATATTTTTGTTATTTTTGTTTTTGTAGAGAAAGGGCAGAAATATTTTATTGTTTTTTGTTTATTGCGACCGGGCCATATAGAATATGGTTGCCTACGTACTCCCGTGTATCAGGGAGATCAGGTCGACGTAGTTCGCCCCTCAGGACGAATCGCAGCCAAAAAGAAGTGTGAATCTCGTGCGCAGGTTATACCGCGGGGAGAAGAAAGTTTGATCCTATGGTGGGGACAAACAGCAGATGTGGAAAATGTTTGATCCGTTTTCAAGACAAACTGCAAGCGTAGAAAAGTTTAATCCCGTATTTGGGATAAACTACAAGTGTGAAAGGTTCAATCCCGTGTGTAGGATAACCGAAATTGTATGGAAGGTTTGAAACGAAGTGAAACCAGGCTGCTGGTCCCGAGTGAGATAAAACCAGGTTGCTGGTTTGAAATGTATGTTGAAACCAGGCTGCTAGTTTGAAATGTATGTTTCCCTGAGAGGCAGAAGAGTTTGTGAAAAGAGGGTAAAAAACCGGAATGACTGGTAATTAGATGATCAATACCAGGATGTTTGCTTGATGTTAACTGATAAGTGGTATTTTTACCTACTTATTGAATACCAATTCACGCGAACTATGCCCATCTTAAGTACATTTTATTGTGTTTTAGTTGCATTTCATGATATTTTGCATTTCATTTACTTAAAACTCCTTTTGGTGAATAAGTGCAAGAATCGGCTTAATTTTGGTGGTATTAGAGGGCACGAGGCTAATGGATGCATGAAGGCGAGGCACAAGCGGGGATGTGCATGACATGAAGGTACTATAAAGCAAGGAGATCAAGCATGGAAGAAAACTAAGCATGAATGAACAAGTCACAAAGAATAAAGACATGAGATGACGTGAACCGAACTGAACTTGCATAGATCGCAGGTCGCGCAAGCATAAGAGCCTTGAGAGCCTTGCTACCAAGAAGACTTCGCTTAGACAGGGCATACTTTTTGCAAGTCTCACGCCCGCAAGAGGAACGTACTTAAGGAGCGCTGCACGCCATGCCGCGATGTCAAGTAATGTATTTGTTTTATTTTATTTTTTAATTAAATGAGTTGTAATTGGTTTTTAAACGATTCTGACCGTGTCGCACAAGAGGATTGATACTTTTAGCATATTTTCATATATCGTAACTAGGGTTTACACTGTGAGGGAGATTCCAACGTAGAACAAGGCCAAAACGTCTACTTCTCCAATTCTTCTTAGGATTCTCTGTCATTGTGGTTATTTATTATCGTTTACTGGATTTTTATGAGGATTTGAATGTTATTATTGGTTCCAAATCTGCAATTGGGTTTGATCGCTCTATCTTTCATCTTTCAATTATTTATTTTGTAATCATGTTTAACGTTGATCCCATAATGGCTTTTGGTTCAGTCATGAACTAAACTCCATTATGGGATTCTAACGAATTTTAATATGTAGTTTGGTTGCATGCTTAAATGCTAGGGTTGTTTTGCATATCATATGGGAATTCTGTCATGATTGTTTTACATGTATGAATACCGATCACCATTCGCCTCAATGACTTGTATGGAATTGACAATGAACATGCAAGTATGGATTGTAATCATGATAAGATGCGAATATGGGGAAATTTGTTGTATATGGCTTCATGTATTTTGTGAACCGATAGACATATATTGTTTCACCGTATGAGCTAAAGTAAGGGCTTGTTCTTAAAATCAATATAATTGTAATTTCACATAGACATATAGTGAGTTTGGTTGTATTGATGATTACATGGAGTCTATCATTTGTGGATGCTATGTAAGTAGGTTATAGTGCATTGAAAAATGGTTATAACTATATTCGTGCTCTTGGCTATTTTCCTATGATATGTGAACACTTCTTGCATGATAGTGGCGATTAGATGAAATATTAAATGAAGTTAGGGTCCCATTATTTTCAGATTATATTCATTCCATTAGTATACTTATTTTTAGTTGTTAGTTACAATTAGTTTAAGTCAACAATTATATTCATTAGTCTAAGCATATAAATACGATGGAGTTAATTGATGCATAGTAGTTTAAATTTAACAACTTTCTCTGTGGGATCGATACTCTACTTACTCTGTATTACTTGTTGACACATGTATGCTTGCATGAGTTAGAGCTCTTTTATCAGAACTGTAAAAGAGGCAACAAGTTTTTGGCGCCGTTGTCGGGGAAAGGCATTGAATTTAAATAATTATCATTAGTTTAAAGCTATATTGTATGACTTAGACAATTCTGATCATTTCTCATTTCTATTTTTGTTGCGTTTTTCATTTCAGGAACTTGTGGATTTTTATTCACACGCGATCATCCAACTCAGAACTAACAACAGCGTAGGATAACATAAACGGAAGAGGTTGGAAAGCGAGTGTGCGGAGAAATTTGCAAGCGCAGTTAGATAATACAACATCCAGAATGGCGGAAGAACCGAGACTTGAGCAAAGAGAAGAGCATCGGGCTCTAAGGGAGTATTCCATGCCAAACATAAACGGACTTCAATCGAGCATGGTCAGACCGGCGATAGTAGCCAATACCTTTGAAATCAAACCGGGCACTATTTAGATGGTGCAGAACTTGGTTCAGTTTGGGGGTGCTGTCACGGATGATCCGAATGAACACCTATTGAGCTTTATCGAGATTTGTGATACATTCAGATATAATGGTGTGACGGAGGATGCCATTAGACTACGACTATTCCCATTTTCATTGAGGGATAAGGCTAGAAATTGGCTACATTCTTTGTCGTCAGGGTCAATCACTATATGGGAGGACTTAGCACAGAAATTCTTAGCCAAATTCTTTCCAATGGCTAAGACTGCAAAGATGAGGACAGCTATCTCTCAGTTTAAGCAACAACAAGGCGAGTCCTTATATGAGGCATGGGAAAGATATAAAGAGATTCTCAGAAAATGTCCGCATCACAGTATGCCAGATTGGATGGTGATCAACTCCTTCTACAATGGTTTGGGATGGCGATGAGACCGATTGTGGATGCAAACCAGCAGAGGGGCATTATGGGCAAAGAGCTATGACGAAGCTTATACGCTTATCGAGACTATGGCTGCGAATGATTATCAGAATCCTACAGCTCGGATGGCACAGCCCAAGATTGCAGGTGTGTTGGAGGTAGATGCGATTACACAGTTGTCGGCACAGATGGCAGCTATGGCTAAGAAGATAGATACTTTGGCAGAAAGTAAAGTAAAAACAGTTGCCTTCGTTTGTGAGATTTGTGCGGGGTCACATTCCACGGATCAATGTGCTATCAGCTCGGAGTCAGTGCAGTATGTGAGAAACTACAGGAAAGACCAAGGTCAATTTCAGAACACATACCACCCCAACAACCGAAATTATCCAAACTTTAGTTGGTCAAATAACTAAGGACAACAGCAGAATCAGTTTCAGCCGAACCAACAGTTTCAACCACAGTCATCTCAGCCACAGTTTACACCAAAATCACCATTCCCACCGGGATTCTCTCAACAACAACAACATCACACTCCAGCTGCACCACAGCCAGAAAAGAAATCAGAAATGGAGGAGATGATGTTGAAATACATGACAAACACAGAGGTTATGATCAAAAGCCAAGCAGTGGATATTAAGAATTTGGAGACTCAAATGGGACAAATGGCGAGTATGCTTAACAACAGGCCCCAGGGTTCATTGCCAAGTAACATTGAGACAAATTCAAGAAGAGACGGGAAGGAGCAATGTCAAGCGATCACATTGAGATCAGGGAAAGATTTAACAGGTTCTGCAAGTCGCGCTACCGCTACCGATAAGTATAAGGAGGCCAAGCTGTAAATGCGAAGGCGAAGCGGTGGTGGTGAAGAGAGGAAAATATGGAAAATTCTGATGTTCAGCAGGAAGAGAAAGACAAAGCAGGTTCAGAAGAGAAGGTCAAGAGTCCAGAGCCACCAATTCACCCTCAAGTACCATATCCGCAGAGGTTAATTAAGCAGAAAGAAGACAAATAATTCAACAAGTTTCTGGAGGTATTCAAAAAGCTGCGAATTAATATACCTTTCGCCGAAGCATTGGAACAGATGCCAAGCTATGCAAAGTTCATGAAGGGTATATTGTCAAAGAAGAGAATATTAGATGAGTTTGAAATGGTAGCCTTGACCGAGGAATGCAGTGCAGTGCTTCAGTGCAAACTACCTCCAAAGCTAAAAGATCTAGGCAACTTCAAAATTCCGTGCACAATTGGGAAGATGAACTTTAGTAAGTGTTTATGTGATCTGGGGGCAAGTATAAATTTGATGTCGTTGTCATTGTTTAACCAGTTGGGATTGCCGGCTCCAAGGCCGACAAACATTTCTCTACAGCTAGCTGACAGATCCATCACGTATCCACTGGGAATTGTTGAAGATATGTTGGTTAAGGTGGACAAGTTTATTTTTTTGGCTGACTTCACCATTCTAGACTACGAAGAGGACAAAAGCATACCAATAATACTGGGAAGACCATTTTTAGCCATAGGCAGGACTCTGATAGATGTGCAAAAAGGAGGAACTCACGATGCGCGTTCATGATCAAGAGGTCATCTTCAATGTCTTCAAGGCCATGAAATTTCCAACAGATGAAGAGGACTGTTTCTTAGTTGATTGGGTGAATCAGGTTCTAAATGATGACGTACAGAGTCTAGTGGATTTTGAACCTTCGAGGAATATCACTAATGAGAACTCAGATTTAGAGGATGAGGAATTCGATGAATTTGTGTAATATTTAGATACCACTCCATAATTCAAGAGCTTTAGACCACCTGCAGAGCCATTGACAAAAGCTAGGGAAGCCTCAGTAAAGTTAAAGCCATCTCTTGAGACACCTCCAGAGTTGGAGTTAAAACCACTTCCCGAGCATCTCAGGTATGCATTTTTAAGTTCAGATTCGAAATTACCTGTGATTATTGCTTCTGCACTAACATCTTGTTAGGAAGAAAAACTGTTACGAGTGCTTCGAGAGTTTAAATCAGCGATTGGATGGACCATATCAGATATCAAAGGGATCAGCCCTTCATATTGCATGCACAAGATCCTGATGGAAGATGGTAGTAAGCCGACAGTTGAGCAACAAAGGAGGCTTAATCCGATAATGAAAGGAGTGGTTAAGAAAGAGGTACTAAAATGGTTAGATGCAGGAATAATTTATCCAATTTCAGACAGCTCATGGGTGAGCCTAGTATAGTGTGTTCCGAAAAAAGGTGGCATGACAGTTGTGACTAATGAGAATAATGAGTTAATTCCAACACAAACAGTAACGGGGTGGAAAGTCTGCATGGATTACCGCAAGCTCAACAAAGCTACGAGGAAAGACCATTTCCCACTTCCGTTCATTGATCAGATGTTGGATAGATTAGCAGGTCATGAGTACTATTTCCTTCTGGACGGATACTCGGGCTATAATAAAATTATGATAGCTCCAGAAGACCAGGAAAAGACTACCTTCACATGCCCGTATGGCACTTTTGCTTTCAGAAGGATGTCTTTCGGGTTATGCAATGCTCCAGCCACGTTTCAGAGATGCATGATGGCTATATTCTCAGACATGGTGGAACAGAATGTGGAGGTATTTATGGATGACTTCTCAGTCTTCGGGGACTCATTTGATTTATGCCTTGAAAATCTAGTTTTGGTTTTAAAGAGGTGCGTTGAAACGAATTTAGTGCTGAACTGGGAAAAATGCCATGTTATGGTCCAAGAAGGAATCATATTGGGACACAAAGTTTCAAAAAAGGGACTTGAGGTGGATAGGGCAAAGCTGGAAACTATTGAGAACTTGCCACCACCTACTTCAGTAAAAGGTGTTCGCAGTTTTTTGGGACATGCAGGTTTCTATCGCAGATTCATCAAGGACTTCTCCAAAATAACTAAACCACTATGCAGTCTATTGGAGAAGGATGCATAGTTTAGTTTTGATGACACGCAGGTTGGGCTCTGCCGTTTGAGTTGATGTGTGACGCCAGTGATTATGCCGTAGGGGCTGTTTTGGGACAACGGAAGGACAAGATATTTCATGTGATCTATTATGCCAGCAAGACCCTCACGGATGCACAATTGAACTATACCACCACAAAGAAAGAGTTATTGGCAGTGGTATACGCTTTTGATAAGTTTCGAGCATATCTGATTGGCACAAAGGTGGTAGTGTATACGGATCACGCGATAATTCGACATTTAATGGCAAAGAAGGATGCAAAACCTCGTTTGATCAGATGGATTTTATTATTGCAGGAATTTGATTTGGAAATCAAGGACAGAAAGGGGACTGAAAACCAAGTGGTGGACCACTTATCTGGACTCGAGAATCTAAAAAGGGAAGTAAATGACAACGTTATGATCAACGAATCCTTTCCGGATGAGCAATTGTTTGTGGTGAAAGGGGAAGTGTCATGGTTCGCAGACTACGCGAATTACCTGGTAAGTAAGATGGTACCTTCTGACTTGGTGGGCTATCAAAAGAAGAAATTTATACATGATGTCAAATGGTATATATGGGATGAGCCTTACTTATTTAAACAGTGCTCCGATCAAGTGATAAGAAGGTGTATTCCATATAGTGAGATCGAGGGGATTTTGCAAGAGTGTCATTCTATGGTGTATGGAGGACACTATGGTGGTGAAAGAACAACAACTAGAGTACTTCAAGCGGGATTCTACTGGCCAACAATCTTCAAGGATGCATATAGTTTTGTCCAGTGGTGTGATAGATGTCAGCGAGTGGGTAACATCTCCAAAAGAAATGAAATGCCTTTGAATACAATCCTCGAAGTAGAAATTTTCAATGTATGGGGGATTGATTTCATGGGACCCTTCGTTTCTTCCTGCGGAAATCTCTACATCTTGCTCGCAGTGGACTATGTCTCAAAATGGGTTGAAGCTGCAGCTCTTCCGACTAATGATGCAAAGGTCATCCTCAGATTTCTACACAAAAGCATTTTCACGAGGTTTGGGACTCCAAGGGCTATCATTAGTGATGAAAAGCGCGACATTTACGCAACAAGCGGTTTCTGACCTTCTTTGGTTAAGTATGGGGTGAACCATCGCATTGCTACAACTTATCACCCGCAAATGAATGGTCAAGCTGAAGTGTCAAATCGAGAAGTAGAGAGAATCCTGGAAAAAGTTGTGAATCCCACACGGAAGGACTGGTCGTTAAAGTTAGATGATGCAATATGGGCTTATCGAACAGTATACAAAACTCCATTGGGTATGTCGCCTTTTTAACTCGTGTATGGAAAAGCATGTCACCTCCCTATGGAGCTCGAGCATAAGACATATTGGGCAATACGGAAGCTCAATTTTGATTTGAAATCTGTAGGGGAGAAACGTCTACTCCAACTCAATGAGTTAGATGAATTTCGATTACAGGCATATGAGAATTCAAAGTTGTACAAGGAGAAAGTGAAGAAATGGCATGACCGAAAAATCATGGAAAGGACATTTGAACCGGGATAAAGGGTTTTGCTTTATAATTCCAGACTTAAACTTTTTCTCGGAAAGCTGAAATCGAGATGGTCAGGTCCGTTTATAGTGAAGACCTTCTTTCCGCATGGTGCAATTGAAGTATATGATCAGTTTCCAGACAAGCCTTTTAAGGTAAATGGCCAGCGATTGAAGCATTACTTTGGTGGTGAGGTGGATAGACAGAACGTCACCTCAATTCTCTCGTCAACATGAGATTCAGAGACAGTCAAGCTAATTGACTATAACTTAGCGCTTGATGGGAGGCAACCCATTATTTTTACCTATATTTTCTTTTCATTTATTTAGTCGAGTAGTAGTTAGATCATTTCTATTTCATGCATGATAATTAATATGTGTGCCTTCATGTCCATGTAGGTGTTTTCCAATGCACTCATCACGATTTGCTGTTTGGGAGTTCAAAATTTTGCGAAGACTGAAGCACATCGCATGCATCATGAGAAGTCCTCTGATGAGCCACCATGACAGCACATGACGCCAAGCAGTTGAAATTTTTAAAAGTTTAAAATTCGATCCGTGGTGTACTTGGCCTATTACGTGACCTAATATAAGCGTATTTCTCTGTTCTCCTATAATAATAAGACTCCTCACCACCCATCCAAGCTCAGACCACCACTCTCTCATTAGCATCAATCTAGGGTTTATTTTGCGTGGGTTGTGCACAAACAAGTTTGGGGGTACTCTCATCTGTAGCAGAGCATCTATATTCTCTACCTATCATATGCTCATGGATCCAAAAAGAATACGTTCAATCTCCATCTCTTCATCATCAGACTCATCATCCAGTGATCACGACGAGGATATCATGGAAAGCAAAAAATTTCTCAGTTGGGAAGCCCAACAAGAATATTATCACCTCGTGACTAAATCGTTTGTGAAGGAACGGGGATTTAAACCTGACAAGAAAGACGACCAACCATGGAATATGCTGCGAAAGAGGCTGGGTTAGCCTAGCCGCAACTCCTATGCCTATTCCCATGGGGGTTGTTCGAGAGTTTTACGCGAATGCGAAGGAGGAGATGAGAGGAGGAATAACGTTGGTTCGACAAATACAAGTGGATTTTCGCCCCCAGCCATCAGAGTAGTGTTTGGGATAGCTGATACACCACCGACTGGGTCTGCGAACTGGGTTACAGGTGCACATTTGATGACAGACTTGGACGTAGTAATTAAGGAATTGTGCATCCCGGGAACCAAATGGAATTATAAGTCAGGGACGACTGAGCCAAAATCTTTTCCAGCGTCTGCCTTGAATCATTATGCCCAAGCATGGAATCTGTTCATATGCGCCAGATTAATTTTGTCAGCTCACAAGCATGAAGTACCTACGGAGCGAGCCATCATTTTATGGGGCATTATCAAAGGCAAGTATATTGACGTCGGTCACCTAATTCATCAGAACATGCTGCGTTATTGGCGGGGGAGCATGAATGGGAGTATTCCACATGCATCTGTGGCAGCCATGCTTTGTACCCAACAAGGAGTCACGTGGAATGACGAGCAACTACAGAAACCGAGCCACGACATCACTCCTGCCGCAATTGCCAAGTTCAAGGAGTGGACGGGTGGTGAACCGCATCCACGAGGATTGGGCTTTATCATCCAGCCAACTTTCTTAGAGCCTTCTCTTCATTCCCCTCAAACAGATGAGGCAGGCCCATCCACCCGAGCACACACCGTTCCTAGTGATCGACAACTCCGAAGGTTTGAGCGCAAAGTCGACGCCATGTATGATAATTTTGGAACGTTTGCCACGGGACTCACCAGGGCCTTGGCCGAAGCCTTCGCGTAGCAAGGGACAATGCTCGAGTGGCCTCAGTTTGGGACTGCAGTGCCATATCCACCACCAGATTCACCACCCGAGGAGGGTGGTCAAGCCGATCATTAGGGGAGTTTTCTGTACCCTTTATCTTCATTCAATGGGGCATTGAATATTATAAGTTTGGGGGTATTGGGGTAGTAGTGTAGTTTCATTTAGTTTTTGCATGTTTAGTGTAATTTTGCATGTTTTAAAATTTTGCTAAATTTTTTTAATTTTTAGTCATGATTGCTTGTGTTAGTATGTTTTAGTTTGCATGTCTCATAATGTTTAGCTTTATAGAAATTCTTGCCTAGCTAATGATGATAGTGAATTGTGAAGGATTCTAGAGTATATTGGATAACATGAACGTAGTTATAATGTTTCACACGATAAAATTCATGTTGCTGTTTAAATGCTTTCGGTTTGAACAAACGTGTTCACAATCACTTGTAGGTTTAAGAAGTATGTGTTGCATTGCTTGATAGAACATGTAGTTTGAAAAAGAGAAATATGTGGAAAGTGATCTTAGACTGTATGAAACATGGACATACAAACTTTGGGAAAACATGGGTATGCTATGTATAAAAAAAATCAAATAGCAATAATGTTGCTAGTCTTAATTAGGGCCCCAGCTACTTGAGTAAAATGCGCTTGGGGGATTGTCTCTACACCTAGCGCCCTAAGGTCTTTCATACATGCAGGGAGTCGTTGTTTGAAAGCTCGCTAAGGGGTAGTAGTGTGCCTAATGGATTAAGACATTGCACAGTCATGTGTGAAAAAAAAAAGAAAAAAAAAGAGAAAAAGAAAAGAAAAATAGCAATAAACACCGCGGGAAAGTGCGAAAAACGCCCTCGTGAGTAGCAATAAAGCAATAAGCCCATTGTTGAACTTTAGTTTGTGTTGATATGTTGAAATAGTTTGTGTGGCATGAGTATACGTGAATTGGAGAAGGATGCAATGTTTAGTTTTTATGACGCCCGTGTGTCAGCATTTGAGCACCTAAAGAGAAAGCTAACTTCAGCACTAGTGATTACTGCACCAGATTGGGCTCTGCCATTTGAGTTGATGTGTGACGCCAGTGATTATGCCGTAGGGGCTATTTTGGGGCAGCGAAAGGACAAGATATTTCATGTGATCTATTATGCTAACAAGACCCTCACGGATGCACAATTGAACTATACCACCACAGAGAAAGAGTTATTGGCAGTGGTATACGCTTTTGATAAGTTTCGAGCATATCTGATTGGCACAACGGTGGTAGTGTATACTGATCATGCGACAATTCGACATTTAGTGGCAAAGAAGGATGCAAAACCTCGTTTGATCAGATGGATTTTATTATTGTAGGAATTTGATTTGGAAATTAAAGACAGAAAGGGGACTGAAAACCAAGTGGCGGACCACTTATCTCGACTCGAGAATCCAGAAAGGGAAGTAAACGACAACGTTATGATCAACGAATCCTTTCTGGATGAGCAGTTGTTTGTGGTGAAAGGGGAAGTGCCATGGTTCGCAGACTACGCGAATTACCTGGTAAGTAAGATGGTACCTTCTGACTTGGTGGGCTATCAAAAGAAGAAATTTCTACATGATGTCAAATGGTATATATGGGATAAGCCTTACTTGTTTACACAGTGCTCTGATCAAGTGATAAGAAGGTGTATTCCATATAGCGAGACCGAGGGGATTTTGCAAGAGTGTCATTCTACGTTGTATGGAGGTCACTATGGTGGTGAAAGAACATCAGCTAGAGTACTTCAAGCGAGATTCTACTGGCCAACAATCTTCAAGGATGCGTATAGTTTTGTCCAGTGGTGTGATAGATGTCAGCGAGTGGGTAATATCTCCAAAAGAAATGAAATACCTTTGAATACAATCCTCGAAGTAGAAATTTTTGATGTATGGGGGATTGATTTCATGGGACCCTTCGTTTCTTCCTACGAAAATCTCTACATCTTGCTCGCAGTGTACTATGTCTCAAAATGGGTTGAAGCTGCAGCTCTTCCGACTAATGATGCAAAGGTCATCCTCAGATTTCTACACAAAAGCATTTTCACGAGGTTTGGGACTCCAAGGGCTATCATTAGTGACAAAGGCAGACATTTCTACAACAAGCAGTTTACAGCCTTGCTGGCTAAGTATAGGGTGAACCATCACATTGCTACAGCTTATCACCCGCAAACGAATGGTCAAGCTGAAGTGTCAAATCGAGAAGTAAAGAGAATCCTGGAAAAAGTTATGAATCCCACACGGAAGGACTGGCCGTTAAAGTTAGATGATGTTGTATGGGCTTATCGAACAGCATACAAAACTCCGTTGGGTATGTCGCCTTTTCAACTCGTGTATGGCAAAGCATGTCACCTCCCTATGGAGCTCGAGTATAAGGCATATTGGGCAATACGGAAGCTCAATTTTGATTTGAAATCTGTAGGGGAGAAACGTCTACTCCAACTCAATGAGTTTGATAAATTTCGATTACAGGCATATGAGAATTCAAAGTTGTACAAGGAGAAAGTGAAGAAATGGCACGACCAAAAGATCATGGAAAGGACATTTGAACCGGGACAAAGGGTTTTGCTTTATAATTCCAGACTTAAACTTTTTCCCGGAAAGCTGAAATCGAGATGGTCAGGTCCATTTACAGTGAAGATTGTCTTTCTCCATGGTGCAATTGAAGTATATGATCAGTTTTCGGACAAGCCTTTTAAGGTAAATGGCCAGCGATTGAAGCATTACTTGGGTGGCGAGGTTGACAGACAGAACGTCACCTCAATTCTCTCGTCAACATGAGATTCAGAGACAGTCAAGCTAATTGACTATAACTTAGCGCTTGATGGGAGGCAACCTATTAATTTTACCTATATTTTCTTTTCATTTCTTTAGTCGAGTAGTAGTCAGATCATTTCTATTTCATGCATGATAACTAATATGTGTGCCTTCATGTCCATGTAGGTGTTTTCCAATGCACTCATCACGATTTGCTGTTTGGGAGTTCAAAATTTTGCAGTACAGAAAGCACATCGCGCGACCGCGCATGACACAGCCTAAAGAATCACGCGGCCGCTTGAAAGTCAGTAACTTTTATCTTCCTCGTGCGCCCGTGCAAGAAGTCCTCTACAGAGCCGCGCAGCCGCGCACGACGCCAAGCACTGAAAATTTTTAAAAGTTTAAAATCCGATCCGTGGTCTACTTGGCCTATTACGTGACCTAATATATGCATATTTCTCTATTCTCCCATAATAATAAGACTCCTGACCACCCAGCCAAGCTCAGACCACCACTCTCTCATTGGCATCAATCTAGGGTTTATTTTGCGTGGGTTGTGCACAAGCAAGTTTGGGGGTACTCTCATCTGTAGCAAAGCATCTATATTCTCTACATATCATATGCTCATGGGTCCAAAAAGAATACATTCAATCTCCATCTCTTCATCATTAGACTCATCATCCAGTGATCACGACGAGGATATCATGGAACGCAGAAAATTTCTCAGTTGGAAAGCCCAGCAAGAATATTATCACCTCGTGACTAAATCGTTTGTGAAGGAACGGGGATTTAAACCTGACAATAAAGATGGCCAACTATGGAATATGCTGCGAGAAAGAGGCTGGGTTAGCCTAGCCGCAACTCCTATGCCTATTCCCATGGGGGTTGTTCGAGAGTTCTACGCGAATGCGAAGGAGGAGATGAGAGGAGGAATAACGCTGGTTCGACAAATACAAGTGGATTTTCGCCCCCCAGCCATCAGAGTAGTGTTTGGGATAGCTGATACACCACCGACTGGGTCTGTAAACTGGGTTACAGGTGCACATTTGATGACAGACTTGGACGTAGTAATTAAGGAATTGTGCATCCCGGGAACCAAATGGAATTATAAGTCAGGGACGACTGAGCCAAAATCTTTTCCAGCGTCCGGCTTGAATTGTTATGCCCAAGCATGGAATCTGTTCATATGAGCTAGATTAATTCCGTCAGCTCACAAGCATGAAGTACCTACGGAGCGAGCCATCATTTTATGGGGCATTATCAAAGGCAAGTATATTGACGTCGGCCACCAAATTCATCAGAACATGCTGCGTTATTGGCAGGGGAGCATGAATGGGAGTATTTCGCATGCATCTGTGGCAGCCATGCTTTGTACCCAACAAGGAGTCACGTGGAATAACGAGCAACTACAGAAACCGAGCCACGACATCACTCCTGCCATAATTGCCATGTTCAAGGAGTGGACGGGTGGTGAACCGCATCCACGAGGATTGGGCTTTATCATCCAGCCAACTTTCTTAGAGCCTTCTCTTCATTCCCCTCAGACAGATGAGGCAGGCCCATCCACCCGAGCACACACCGTTCCTAGCAATCGACAACTCCAAAGGTTGGAGAGCAAAGTCGACGCCATGTATGATAATTTTGGAATGTTTGCCACGGGACTCACCAGGGCCTTGGCCGAAGCCTTCGCGCAGCAAGGGACAATGCTCGAGTGGCCTCAGTTTGGGACTGCAGTGCCATATCCACCACCAGATTCACCACCCGAGGAGGGTGGTCAAGCCGATCATTAGGGGAGTTTTCTGTACCCTTTACCTTCATTCAATGGGGCATTGAATATTATAAGTTTAGGGGTATTGGGGTAGTAGTGTAGTTTCATTTAGTTTTTGCATGTTTAGTGTAATTTTGCATGTTATAAAATTTTGCTGAAATTTTTTAATTTTTAGTCATGATTGCTTGTGTTAGTATGTTTTAGTTTGCATGTCTCACAATGTTTAGCTTTATGGAAATTCTTACCTAGCCAATGATGATAATGAATTGTGAAGGATTCTAGAGTATATTGGATAACATGAACGTAGTTATAATGTTTCACACGATAAAATTCATGTTGCTGTTTAAATGTTTTCGGTTTGCATAAACGTGTTCACAATCACTTGTAGGTTTAAGAAGTATGTGTTGCATTGCTTGATAGAACATGTTGTTTTAAAAAGAGAAATATGTGGAAAGTGATCTTAGACTGTATGAAACATGGACACGCAAACTTTGGGAAAACATGGGTATGCTATGTATAAAAAAAAATCAAATTGCAATAATGTGGCTAGTATTAATTGGGGCCTCAGCTACTTGAGTAAAATACATGGGGATTGTCTCTACACCTAGCGCCCTAAGGTCTTTCATGATCTGGGAGTCGTTGGTTGAAAGCTCGCTAAGGGGTAGCAGTGTGCCTAATGGATTGAGACAGTGCACAGTCATGTGTGAAAAAAAAAGAAAAAAAAAGAGAAAAAGAAAAGAAAAATAGCAATAAACACCGCGGGAAAGTTCGAAAAACGCCCTCGTGAGTAGCAATAAAGCAATAAGCCCATTGTTGAACTTTAGTTTGTGTTGATATGTTGAAACAGTCTGTGTGGCATGAGTATACATGAGTCTTGATTTAGACTATAATTTTCTATTTGGAGCAATGTTCATATGTATTCTTTGCTTAAATCAAGTTTTGGTGAACACCGCACACACACAACATCTCTATAGCATATATGAATTATTTGAATGTATGATATTATGCCTATAGTTTGTTGTGAAATTGTATTCTTGGATCTGGAGAATTCACTGAGGTAATTTGGGCTGGAATTCTGTTATGGCTGGGACTATGTGAGACTAGGTTGCATCATAGATTAGTTGCGTAGTATTGTAGTTGTATTTTCATTGTTCATTAGTGTGCATTGCTTGAGGGCAAGCAACAGTTCAAGTTTGGGGGTATTTGATAAGTGGTATTTTTACCTACTTATTGAATACCAATTCACGCAAACTATGCCCATCTCAAGTACATTTTATTGTGTTTTAGTTGTATTTCATGATATTTTACATTGCATTTACTTAAAACTCCTTTTGGTGAATAAGTGCAAGAATTGGCTTAATTTTGGTGGTATTAGAGGGCACGAGGCTAATGGATGCATGAAGGCGAGGCACAAGCGGGGATGTGCATGACATAAAGGTACTACAAAGCAAGGAGATCAAGCATGGAAGAAAACTAAGCATGAATGAACAAGTCGCAGCAGTGAAAGCAGATGACGAACCGAACTTGAACTTGCGCATCGCAGTCGCGTGACATAAGAGCCTTGAGGCCTTGGCGCTACCATGAAGACTCGATTAGACGGGGCATACTTTCTGCAAGTCTCACGCCCGCAAGAGAGCGATGCTTGAGGAGCAAGCGGTACAAGCATGGCGTTTGAAGCTCGTGTATTTGTTTTATTTTAATTTTTAATTAAATGAGTTGTAATTGGTTTTTAAACGATTCTGACTGGTGTCAAACAAGAGGATTGATACTTTTAGCGTATTTTCATATCGTAACTAGGGTTTACACTGTGAGGGAGATTCTAACGTAGAACGAGGCCAAAACGTCTACTTCTCCAATCTTCTTGGGATTCTCTATCATTGTGGTTATTTATTATCGTTTACTGGATTTTTATGAGGATTTGAATGTTATTATTTTTTCCAAATCTGCAATTGGGTTTAATCGCTATATCTTTCATTTTTCAATTGTTTATTTTGTAATCATGTTTAACGTTGATCCCATAATGGCTTTTGGTTCAGTCATGAACTAAACTCCATTATGGGATTCTAACGGATTTTAATATGTAGTTTGGTTGCATGCTTAAATGCTAGGGTTGTTTTGCATATCATATGGGAATTCTGTCATGATTGTTTTATATGTATGAATGCCTGATCACCATTCGTCTTAGTACTTGTATGGAATTGACAATGAACATGCAAGTATGGATTGTAATCATGATAGCATGAGAATATGGGGCTGTTGTATATGGCTTGCATATTTTGTGAACCAGATAGACATATACTGTTTCACCGTATGAGCTAGAGTAAGGGCTTGTGCTTAAAATCAATATAATTGCAATTTCACATAGACATATAGTGAGTTTGGTTGTATTGATGATTACATGGAGTCTATCATTTGTGGATGCTATGTAAGTAGGTTATAGTGCATTGAAAAATGGTTATAACTCTATTCGTGCTCTTGGCTATTTTCCTATGATATGTGAACACTTCTTGCATGATAGTGGCAATTAGATGAAATATTAAATGAAGTTAGGGTCCCATTATTTCCAGATTATATTCATTCCATTAGTATACTTATTTTTAGTTGTTAGTTACAATTAGTTTAAGTCAACAATTATATTCATTAGTCTAAGCATATAAATACAGTGAGTTAATTGATGCATAGTAGTTTAAATTTAACAACTTTCTCTGTGGGATCGATACTCTACTTACTCTGTATTACTTGTTGACACATGTATGCTTGCATGAGTTAGAGCTCTTTTATCAGAACTGTAAAAGAGGCAACAAGTTTTTGATATAGTACCGCTTCACGGTGTCCGAGTTGATAAGCTGTGGAAATTCATCGCCATCCACTTCTTGTAGTCTGAGAGCACCTCATGTCAATACCTCCTTGAAAACAAACGGGCCTTCCCAGTTAGGAGAGAATTTTCCTTTAGATTGATCATGGTTGTTAATGATCTTCTTCAAAACCAAATCATGTTGTTTGAATTGCCGTAGTCGGACTTTTCTATTGTAGGATCGTGCGATCCTTTGCTGATATAATTGACCATGGAAGATTGTCGCGGTTCACCTTTCGTCTATCACAGACAATTGGTGATACCTGTCTTGTACCCATGGGTCTTCATCCAATTGAGCATCGATCAATACTTTGAGGGATTCTATATCCACTTTTATGGGGATCACTGCTTCCATCCCATAGGCTAACGAGTAGGGGATTGCCCCAGTGGAAGTTCGCATAGAAGTTCTGTAGGCTAATAAAGTCAGAGGCAAGAGGTCAGGCCACCCTTTGTGATTGGCGGACATTTTCTGCATGATCTTCTTGATATATTTATTAGCCGCTTTAACAGCACCATTCATCTTTGGACGGTAGATGACGGAGTTAAGGTGTTTGATGTGGAATTTACTGCATAACTCCTCCATCATTTTGTTGTTGAGGTTCTTAGCATTGTCTGACACAATGACCTATGGTTGTCCATATCGACAAACGATATTATTTCTGATGAAAGCAATGATGACTTCTTTGGTAACCCTGGGGAAGGAGGCTGCTTCTACCCACTTGGTGAAGTAATCGATCATGGTGAATATGAATCGATGTCCATTACTGGCTTTGGGCTCGATGGGCCCGATCACGTCCATTCCCCACATTGAGAAGGGCCATGATGACTCATATTGTGGAGTTCCCTTTGAGGGGCGTGGATGGCATTCCCATGAATTTAGCATTGATAGCACCTCTTGACAAGTAAGGGGCCACTCATTTGTGGGCCACATACTCCACCATGGATCTCATCCATGAGCCTCTGAGCTTGGTCTTTGTCCAGACATCTGAGGAGACCTAATCATGCATCTCTCTTATAGAGTGCATCTCCGCTCAGGTAGAATTTCATAGCAAGTCGATGGATTCGCCACTTCTTAGTTAGGCTTCCCTCAGCGGGTATAGATCCATCTCGCAGATACTCCTTGATATGCTGATACCAAGGGTGGTGGATGGGAGGTAGCTCATCCAATACTTCTCCAACGTAGTTCCCATAAGTTGGGACCTTTTGTAGGGCAAATGTGATGTTTGCCATGTTTTCCTTGTTAGGTATGTGAATCAATGAGGCCAACGTTGCTAGTGCATCCACAAAATCATTCCTATTGTGAGGAATGCGTAGAAAGGAGATTTCTTCGAACTCCAAAGCCATCTATAAAACTTGCCAATGGTAAGGCAGCAAATGTAATTCTTTGGTTTGATAGATTCCCGTGGATTATTTGATTACCAATTCAGAATCCCCAAAGATAGTTTGTGACGACCCCAAATCCAGGTACTTGAAACCCGAACTCGGTTCTCCACGATACCATTTCTTTAAGTTGAATAATACTAAATAATAATACATTCGAACTTAATTTACATACATCAAAGTTTACTTCCCCAGGTACGTGACCTTCAAATACATTCCTTACAATACTTGAATAGATACCAATACAACTATAACCATTAACTCATAATACACACTTATTCAATCAGCTTTCCTTTTCCTTTGCTCGTGCCTGAGCCTTCAGGTTGCTCATACATAACTGAAAACATTTAATTTAAGCAAGGATGAGCATTTAAGTGCCCAACAAGTAATAGCAATTATATATAAAGTTTGAAAGAATATAAGTATTCTCTTTACATAACACTTCTACAACGAATTGAAAGTTGTGAAGTAATCTGTACTGATAAAAAATTCACATAACAACTCTCTTTCAAATTCTTTAAATTTGGCTCTGGCTCTACTCTTGAATAGGGTTTAAGAAACATACTATGAACATTCTTTTCATTTTCGAAAAGGTTTAGCGGAATTCTATCATTAAACCGTCATAACTTACGGGCATGGAGGGTGATCAGCGTCGTTGTACCCTGTATTGATCAATACTACATAACTTGAACGAAATTCATCGCTCACTCTATCCGCTTTAAGCAAAAAATCTTCCCATATAGGGATGTTCATACATGCACGGTTCCAAACCCGAAGGTTTTTAATCTTGCTCAACAATAATATGTAATTCAACATATATATACGGGTAATTGACAAAGGTATATCAACATGTGAATAAATGCCATGATTATCCAAGTGGGGACACTTGTATAACCATTTAGAAATCAACTTAACGAAATATATATCTCGAGCTAACATGTTGATAATCAAAGCGTATATAACATGCGAGGAATAGAATAATTACGAAACTTCTTACTCATGTCCATTGCATAAAGAAAATGCAAAGGTAGGATATTTGCCTGATTCGCTGATTACAAATCTCAACTTAGGTTTTATCTCTTTATCACAACCTATCAATAATCAGATCATTCGTTCGATTAGAATAATATATCTTAACACATAATCATCACATCTATTACAATTCGACGACATAGTCTAATCACATAATCACGGTGATCATACTTTTAGTTCCTATTCATACTTGAAATATTTTTATACATTTTTCAAATATCTCATCCATGCTCTTACAAATAGTCTTTTCTTTCTTTTATAAGGTTCGACATTTGTCGTGCGTGCATCAAGCAGTTTTTATCGGGTAAATCTTGAGTCTAAGACTCTTAATCTATACCTCAACATCTCGTAAATATCGGACATCTTATTTTTAATCATTTTCGCAATTTCGAAAATTGAAAATTTTAAAATAATTCAAATCATCACTAAAGGGCCTATAGTGATATAACAGATTACTATAGGTGTTCTTCTTCAAATTCGAGAACTTCATAATTGGTTCTCAAATCACTAGTTTGGCCATTATAACTTTCAAATATCTAATCATAATTAAATGATTTAAACATTAAACAATTCTATTATCATTAATAGTTTAATTAATACTAAACTATTAATGAAACCATTGCTAAAATATAAAAGTTATTTATAATAACTCAAACTATTTTAAAACATTTATATTACCCAAATAATTACCATTAATATTTAAATATTAATGTACTATTTATCCAAATATTAAAAGTCATTAATTATAACTTAAAATATTTTAAATCCTTAATATCCTTTTAAATGGTTTTAAATAAGTAAACCATTTTAAAACTATTTATTTAATATTAATCATTAAATAAACTAAATATCATTAATATTATCTTAATATCATTAATATTTAATTATTAATAAAATTATCATTTAAATATTAAAAGTTATATTTTATAACTTATAATATTTTAAATACCTTATTTTCATTTAAAATGATTTTTATAATATTAAAATCATTTTTAAACTAAATTATTTAATATAGTCATTAAATAACTTTAATATTATTAATTAATGAAATTCATCACAAAATATTAAAAGTCATCACAAATAACTCATTTACATAATCAATTCCAAGCCAAAATAAACATAGTAAACTAACTAGTTTATTAACAACACTAACTAAACTTCAAAAATTCAAACTTTAACTAACAATTAAAAATAATAACATTACAAAAATTAAATAAGAAACATACCCGAAAATACGAATTCCACAAATTGAATACGCACTTCCACGCCAAAATTTAACTAAGTAGATCTTTATAAAAAGTTCTCCCACAATAAAGCCTTTCTCAAAAATTGGAGGCCTTATTGTTGGTGAATGAAACAAAGGCCAAGCCCTTCTATTTATAGGTTTAGAAAATGGTGAAGTTCTCAATTTAGTCGATGTGAGACTTGGTTTATACTAATTTTTCAATAGCTCACTTTGCGATTTTCTAACGCATTGCTCATAACTCTGATTAATCTGATTTTTGGATATGTTATACATGGTATGTAAGACTATTTTTAAAAAATACGAATTACCCAATTCGGGTTCATTAGGTAGCCCAAACAATCAAGGTCAAAAGTGGACGTTCATAACAGTTTTCAATCTCGTTTCAGCTTTAGCCTCTTTCGCTAAAACAGTCATAACTCTTTCATTTTAAAACATTTTTGAGCGATTCTTGAGCCCACGCGAAGCTAACTTCTAGGGCTACAACTTTTATTCTTTGACCATTTCCAAATTCCGAACACATCAGCCCAGAAATTCCGTTCAAATGGGCTGCACCGCACTTGTTGGGAAGTTTTGACACTACTACTTTGAAATGTCATAACTCTCTCCTCCGGTATCGGATTTAGTCCGTTTCAGAGTCTATGGAAAGCTTATTCGGTGTACTATAACATACCAAAAGCCCAAAAGGTTTTGGAAATATTAACTAATCGAAACAGTGTCCCAAATAGCACATCCCGCTGCTGACTTTCAGTTTTGAGAAATTTGACACATTTCCTTCCAATCACCGTAATTCCCTCATCCGAGGTCGGAATGAGGTCATTCCAAAGCCAATGGCTTCCTAACTCAGTGCACTACAACATATCAAAAGCCCAGACCTTTTAAAGCACAAAAAGTGGACAAGAATGCCCCCATATATAGACCGCCCAAAAAAAGCTTTTATCATGATCGGTCAAATGTTTGACCATCTATAACTTCTAATCTATACATGATATGGACTTGATTCTTTTTGCAGATTAAAGACCACATATCAGGCTACACATAACAACTTTTGAAGAACAAAACTCATGATCGAGCAAAGAGTTATGGCCTCGACATTTGGTGAAAAAAAATAATGAATTCGGTTTTTCCAATTTGCTTAAATCTTCAAATTCGTGCACTTTTATGTTATGGGTCTTTGATTTATCAACCCATATCATCAATTAACATTCTATTATACAACTTTAAATAATCAATTGCATCAAATAACATCGAATCAAAGGATTTCTAGGTTTAGTGTTCTTATACCCTTTTTGCCAAAAATTCTTGATTCTTGCTTCGATTTGTTATGGGTGATGGTTGGGCTTTGTTTAAGAGTGTATGGGCAATCTGTACAAAAGGCAATTAAATGTAATATTTAATCACTAGATTTAATTCTTATAATTTACCAATTAACTTCTATCCTTTGGTAAATTAAAACACTTATACAATAACATCGAAATTAAACCCAGAATTAAAATTAGGGTTTCTCAACGTCATCAATTAGGGTTTCTAATTGACCATTAGTGGTTCTTTAATTATCGTGTATGTTACTAACACGGTGAGTTACGGTTTCTAATTTCAACCGATTAGGGTTATAATAATTAGGGTTTGTCCTAATTATCGACGTCATAAATGATAATTAGGGTTTCTTATAATTACCGATATTCTTATTCACAAGAACTTCATATACACAAATACCACTGTAAATACCCCATAACCGAGTTTAATAATTAGGGTTTCACAACATTAATATGCTTTATGACCTAATTGGTAGTCATTGCTCAATATTATCTCGTCTGCATACCCAATATATAATTATGGTAATTGTAAAAATCATTATATAAATAATATAATATTATTATTCTCATCTCTTGATCACAATCCCAATCCGGGTTTGGATCTCATGTCTGACTTATTCTTCATACACAACATCAATAATCAAGTTAAAATAATTAACTTAAATATTCTCAACAATTCATATAATAAAATATTTATTATATAAATCTAATTATCACTTCATATATTATTTCCAATCATGTTTTCATGAAAATAATTAATAAAAACATTTCTACTACGTAAATTTATTACCATATAATTTGTGGTAATTAATAATTCCAAAATTATTTCTAATTTTTCAAGTAATAAATGTTTTCGCATTTATCGTTCACTTTACTTGACCATTAGTCTCGTCATTAAATAAAAAAAAATTATACGCAAAATTTCTTATTTATTTTATATAGAAATTCTCAGGTTATTACATAGTTAACCGTCTGATGCCCATTGAACGAGCAAGTTTTAGCCCCATGATACAGCCTTCATACTCAACTATGTTATTGGTGCTGACAAACTGCAATTTGACGGCGACGGGATACTACTCCTTCATACAGGATATTAGAAACTGCTCCAGCTCTAGAGCCTTCTGCATTAATAGCTCCATCAAAATACATTTTCCATGGCATGCATCGTAATGATGGTGTTGCTGAACTGGCATTACCCCTTCATCGAGGAAGTATGTTTCCAAGGGTTTGTAGTCCCCTGCAGGTGCGGCAGCCAGTTAATCCATAATTCTTTAACCTTTGACAGACTTTTGCGTCACAAAGACGATGTCAAATTGCTTTAGGATCAACTGCCATCTGGACAGTCGACAATTCAGTATGGGCTTACTGAACACATACTTGAGAGGATCCACGCGGGATATGAGATGGGTTATGTGACCATGGAGATAATGATGTAATCTCATGGAAGCCCATGCCAAAGCACAACAAGTCTTCTCAATCAGAGTGTACTTGTATTCACTGGTGCTGAATCTTTTACTGAGGTAAGAGATAGCTCGTTCTTGGCCTCTATCGTCATTTTGCCCCAGCATGCAGCCCATGGCGTTGTCATTAATGGACAGGTACATAAATAGGGGAACATCATCCCTGGGAGGTACCAAAACAGGAGCACTAACCAACTTCTCTTTAATGGTAAGGAAGGCTTTCTGGCACTCATCATTCCATTTCATGGAGGAGTTCTTCCTTAATAACTTGAAGATGGGCTCACAGGTTGCTGTGAGTTGAGAGAAAAATCTGCTAATGAAGTTGATTCTTCCAAAAAATCCCCGTATTTCCTTCTCTGTCTGCGGAATGGGCATTTTCTTGATGGCCTGGATTTTGGTAGGATCCAGTTCAATCCCTTTGTGGCTGACTAGTAAATCTAGCAACTTGCCTGATTTGACACCAAAGGCGCACTTGGCTGGATTCAACTTAAAGTTGTACTTATGCAACCTATTGAATAACTTTCTGAGATGGTCTAAGTGGTCTTCCTCCCTCCGGGATTTGACAATGATGTCATCCACGTAGACCTCTATCTCTTTGTGCATTAAATCATGGAAAAGAGCCATCATAGCTCGCTGGTAGGTTGCCCCGGCATTGATGAAAGCAAAAGTTTTCTCACGATCTTCCTCAGAAACCATAATTTGATGGTACCCCGCGAAGCAATCCACAAAGGAGTACATGCCGTACTGAGCAGTATTGTCAATGATAATGTGGATAAAGGGTACGGGAGAGCTATCTTTCAGGCAAGCTTTGTTCAAATCCCGGTAATCCACGCAAACTCGCACCTTTCCTCCTGGTTTTGGTACAAGAACAATGTTGGATATCTACTCCAGATATGTAGACACCATGATAATGCTAGCTTGAAATTGTTTCACAATTTCTTCTTTGACTTTTAAACTCTACTCAGGTTTCAATCGCCTGAGTTTCTGCCTAACTGGCTTGAATCCTTCTTTAATGGGAAGGCGATGAAGAATAATGTCAGTGGACAAACCCACCATGTCTTCATGAGACCATGCAAACACATCTTGGAATTGGGTTAATATCACAACCATGTCATTCTGTTGGTTTGGAGTGAGGTCTGAACTAATCTGGATTAGCTTAGGGTTTTCTAAGGTTCCAAGATTGAAAGAAGTAGTTTGGTCAAGGTTGGGTTTAGGCTTGTCTGCGACCCATTCCTTAATCTCCTGAGGTGTCTCAATGTCCTCTTGTATTTCCATCAAGTCTGAGTTCAACTTTGCATCAAATTTACAGCCCTTGTGGAGAGAAGGCACATCACCAGCAAGTACAGGCACATCTAAATTCAGAGTCCTAAAATCAAAAGATGCTTTCACTTAATATATGAAACTGTTTAATCATACAAAGTGTTAGCATGTACTGATAAAACAACTGCTAATACTGTATTGAAAAGTAAGCAATTAAAGTTATCTATAGGCGGGGAGGATTTTACGCGCTTTTACCTCGTCGACCAATGCATGCATGGAGTGTTGCTCCAATTGTCGAGGGCAAAGTCCCTGATGGATTTGCATGATAGAGGGGTTGTCATTGCCCTCCTTCTCCCGAATGATAACCATGATATCTGGGCAATCATCGTCTGGGGTATATCGATTTGTATGTTCATCATGAACAATGACGCGTATGCCGGACATCATCAAAGCGATGTAATGTTTGGGTTTCCATTCCCTTTCTTCCACTTCGGGATCAGGAATCAACACCTCTTTTGCTTTGAATGGTACTGGTTTGGGAAATAGCATAGTCCTAACATGTGCTGGCACCTTCACTGGATACTGTATCAGCTCATGCGGTGCAGATGGAATAAATCGCCGTGTGGCGAAAGTTTGAGGAATCTGCATGTGTTTATGCAGATTCCTATGATTGGAATTGGCAGAATATCCTAGTCCGACTATCCTAGTTTGACTGGACATTTGAATAGGGTGCTTAATGCCCTACTGATTTTTACCATGCCCTTATCCAGGCTGATGACCCAATGACATTATTTCTTATGTAGCCGACATAACCTCGACAGAAATCTTGGGTACGGGAAGTGGTGCTCCAATAGGATGATATTGAGTGTTGCTCACTTCTAAGGTATGAAAACTGGTTGGCTCAACTTCAGAATTGAAACTGATGATTGGCAGATCTCCTTGTTCAGGATACTCCAGCTCAGCATTGACAATGACTAGACTGTTGTTGATAATGTACTTGATTTGTTGATGTAATGTGGAGGGAATGGCTCCACCCATGTGTATCCATGGTCTCCCCAATAGCAGGTTGTATCCTGAGTCTATTTTGAGGACGTGGAAGGATACATTGAACGTATTTGGACAAATCTCAATTGGCAGCTCAATATTTCCGACGAAATTTCGTCGGGATCCATCGAAAGATTTGATCACCATATGGCTGCTTTGGATTCGCTTGAGATTAACATTCATCTTCACCAAGGTGGCATAAGGACAGATATTCAGAGATGAACCTCCATCTATCAAAACTCCATCTAACATGTACCCGGAGGATAACACTGCGATGCGCAGTGGCTTGCAATGATCGGTCCCTTCGGGAGGTATATTGTCATCAGTGAAGGATATCACATTGTTGTTGAAAATGTGATCAACCATATGTTGAAATTTTTCCACATCCACTGATTTCGGTATGTAGGCTTCTTCCAAAACCTTGAGTAAAATCTTTGGATGATCTTCAGAAGAGAAAACCAAGTCCAGAATTGATATCTGATGTGGAGCTTCTCTTAAGCTTAGAATCTTCCCCTTTGCTTTGAGGGTAGGTTTGATAACCCTTTGAGGAAGATACAGTGGATTATCTTTCGACACTGTAGCAGTAGTATGAGACGTGGATCCTTCAGCTTGTCCAAAATTCCATGGAACATTGTGTAAGCTGACAACAGGATATTGTGGTCTGCAATGTAAAGAAATTGGCTCGGGTGCGGCCACTTTCAAAGGATTGTCAGCTCCTTTGAGTTGAATTGCTTGAATTGGAAATGATTTGACAGTCTCATCATCCTCTTCGAATATAACTGCTACTGATCCCTTCCATGTAATCCCACTTTCAAGTTACACAGTGTTATCGTCTGCCAGCTGCAGGACACTGCTATCAATGAGATTTTGAATGAGATGGCGGAGTGCCCAGCATTCGTCCGTGCTATGACCGCGAGAATAGGAATGATACTGACACACTCCATCAGGGTTAAACCGTCCTGCACGGGGATTAATTGGAGGCAAAAGGGATGTAATTCTTCCTTCATTGATCAGCATTTGAAATATTTCCTCCATAGGTTGGCCCAGATAGGCGAACTCCCTCTGATTGGCAAAATCCCAACGGGCTTTAGCATTTGCTCGCTTCGCAACCTTATCCTCCATATGTGACGCCCCCAAAATAGGTATACATCACCCATCTTGAGTCACCAAATACATTGTACAAAATTCAAATTTAACTTAATTATACAACAGTCGTGTAAAATACGACAAAACATATGCTGTGAGTTTTAATACAAATATTGTCATCTAGACAATATCCACACTCAATTAAGTCCTCATTACATTTATTATCACACTATTTAACAGAATAGTGAGGATCTTAATAATGTTATTATCGGACCGTCACTCGCTTCCCGACTAGTCCTCGGTACGTTCTCATTTCCTGAAGAGAACAATGAAAGTAAAAGGGTGAGCTCAACTAGCCCAGTAAGAAATATTATGACTAAGATAATGCAGAATAAATTATTGTTAGCCTTCAACAGTGTTAAACTGATACAATATAACAAACATCAAATTTAACTGTAGCGGAACAAGCAATCCATTAACAGAGTCAAGTAGAGAATAAAATCTACTATCTTTTATGATTTAAAAGGTTTTTCATCACTTTTATCGCTGGGACTCAACTTAATAAATAATCCACATCATCCCTGTACTACGGCCAAGGATATTCATTAGTATCACAACCATAAATTATCCATGCACTACGGGCCAAGGATATTCGTGTATTCATCAATGGTCATGATCATGCCAATAACTGTCTATCAATGCACTACGGGAAAATGAGGACTTTTACCACATCATTTGTAACATTACGGTCATGATTATACCGATTAATCCCTGGTCATAATCATACCAAGTCCATCTATGCACTACAGGCCACAGATGACTTTCAACCTAATATAAACATGAGGATGATGACAATGATATAAGAATTCAATAAAACAAGTTCACGAATTAATTTATCCAGGAACTAATAACGTCCAAATTGTCAACATGATACTTCTTTGTTGAGTAAAATTCAAGAATGCTCAGAAGAATATTTTCATGAAAAGATACCGGAGGAAGCGCAAATATCAAGGATATTCCACTAATTTCATGGAGTATAGAAATCAAAACTTTAACCGACTGAGTATAATAAAGAATGGAATAAGAAAAGAAATCACCAGGCATGCGATAGATCCTTACGCACGAAGTTATTCCAATGAGAATAATAAATAATGGAACCAGGCCATGCGTAAACGTATAAACAGGATATTCCGACAAAATAATAAAGAATGGAACCAGGTCATGCGTAAACGTACAGACTGGATATTCCAACAGAATAATAAATAACGGAACCAGGTCATGCATAACACATGACGGGATGTTCCAAATGAATAATGAAGAATGGAATAACAATGAATTTCACCATGCATGCGATAGATCACATGCATGAAGTTATTCCAACAGAATAATAAATAATGGAATAACAGAAGAATTTCACCATGTATGCGGTACTTTGCATAGACATGTTATTTCAACATAATGATAAAGAATGGAATAACAGAAGAATTTCACCAAGTATAGGGTAGCCCGCGTATACAGGTTATTCCAACAGAATAATAAAGAATGGAATAACAGAAGTTCTTTTCATGAATACGAAAGAAATAATACCCTTTACCTTAGAACAAACTGGATATAGGAGTAGTGAAGTAGCAGAATACTTTTCTTATTTCTCTCTATAGTTTCTCTCTCGTAGTTTCAAGTGATTTCGTAAGAAATAATGAAGGAATGAGCTTATATTTATAGGAGAATGGACCTGAATAGTAACTAATTCTGAAATAGATCCAGTTGATTTACTTTTAAAACGACGGTCCAGATTGGTTTACTATAAAATATTCTAATAAAACAAAATCTTTTAAATAAAATATAATATATTCTATTTATAATCTAATAAAACGAATAACTTTATAAAAGTATTACATTTTATATATAAAAGATTTTACTATGCAAACACTATCAAAAGCACTATGCATAATAAAATATAATATATTATATTTATAGTCTAATAAAACGAATAACTTTATAAAAGTATTTTGTTTTATATAAAAAAGATTTTACTATGCAAAATACTATGCATAATAGAATATAATATATTTTATTTATAGTCTAATAAAATGAATAACTTTATAAAAGTATTACATTTTATATAAAAAGCTTTTCTATTTTATTACATTAATAATACTAATAAAACAAAACTTCATCATCATTATTATAATTCACACTATTAATCGGCAGTGTCGTTCCTGGAAAGAGGGGCTTTCCAATAAGGATTTCTCCTTATGGCGCATGATTAGGTGACCAAACCTCTCTTTGGCGAACTTCTAGACATCGTTAATATTGCAAATAATAATATTAATAACTTCTGTCAACTCAATTATTGATTTAATAATATAGAAAATATCGACAATAATTGAATCAAATAACGTGAGATACTATGCAACAATTACTAAAGCAATAATTGAACAAAAGCGAGTGACTTATCACGTAAGCATCAATAATCAATACCGGTGTATTACTATGCAACCACGCGTATTCCTCGCATTTTTTAACAAGTGTTTCAACAGTTAACAGTAAAACTTCCGTAGTTATTTTCATAAAATATTTTTGTCGTTTTTCTCAATCCGATAATAATTACATTAGGGTCCACTAATGATTGTGCTTGCCGTCATTTAATATTCCCTATTAAAACGAATATTCCCCGACCAATCGAATATTATACAACAACTTGCGGACTTTATAAAATTTATAAATATTACCCACTACTATAACATTATATCAAATTCATTCCATAATATTTAAAAATGATATTTATAGAAAAATCATTTTTATTAAAAAAAAGTTGAGGTCTTACAACCTCTCCTTCTTATGAAATTTAGCCCTCGAAATTAGGGTACATACCTAGTATGTCGAAGAGGTAAGGATACCTTGATTTCATTTCAGATTCTAACTCCCAGATCATTTCCTCAACATCGTGGTTTCTCCACAAAAATTTGACTTGAGGTATAACCTTGGAGCGTAGAATATGTTCCTTCTTATCCAAGATTTGAACAGGAACCTCTTCATAAATTAAATCTTCCGCTATTTCGTCCGGTTCTAACTCAATAATGTGGTTCGGGTCTTTCACATATTTATGTAACATGGATATATGAAAAACGTTATGAACACGAGACATACTTGGCGGTAAAGCGAGTCTATACGCCACAGTTCCTACTCGATCGAGGATTAAAAATGGGCCAATGAATCGAGGATTGAGCTTTCCTCTCTTTCCAAATCTTGTAACTCATTTCCATGGAGCAACACGTAACAACACATAATCTCCAATATCGAATTTCACGTCCTTTCAATGAAGATCAGCATAACTCTTTTGTCGATCTTGTGAGGTTTTTATACGTTATCGGATCGTTTGTATCTTTTCTGTAGTCATACATACTAACTCCGATCCCAACAACGTTGCTTCACCCACCTCATCCCAGCATACTGGAGAACGACACTTTCTTCCATACAACGCTTCGAATGGAGCCATGCCAATACTTGCTTGATAACTGTTGTTGTAGGAAAACTCCACCAATGGTAAGAACTTGTCCCAACTTCCCTTGAAGTTAAGGACACAGAGTCTTAATAAATCTTCAAGAGTTTGAATAGTCCTCTCTGATTATCTGTCCGTTTGAGGATGATATGTCGAACTAAATCATAAATCTGTGCCCATAGCTTTTTGCAAACTAACCCAAAATCGTGAAGTGAATCTTGGGTCTTGATCAGAAACTATGGATATAGGCATACCATGCAATCTTACAACCTCGTTTATGTATATACGAGCAAGAAGTTCAAGTGTATAAGTTTCTTGTATAGGTAAGAAATGAGCAGACTTGGTCAATCTATCAACAATGACCCAAATTGCATCTATGCCTTGAGAAACCTTGGGAAGACCAGTAACAAAATCCATGGTAATGTGCTCCCACTTCCATTCTGGAATTTCAAGTGGTTGCAAGAGACCTTTTGGTACTTGATGCTCTGCCTTGACTCGTTGACAAGTTAAACACCTTGAGATAAACAACGCTATCTCCCTCTTCATATTGCCCCACCAAAATGTATGTCGAAGATCATGATACATTTTGGTACTCTCAGGATGGATTGTAAATGGTGTGTTGTGCGCCTCCATCATGATTTTATACTTTAACTCAAGGTCATTAGGAACACAAAGTCTGGAGTTGACTCGAAGTATTCCTTCTTCATCGATTCTTGCTTCTGGCATAGCCCCTTCTTGTACTTTCTTCCTCATATGTATCAGCTCCAGGTTTATAGCTTGAGCAGCTTTAACTTTATCGATTAAAGTTAGTTCTACTCATATATTCACCATCATCACGTGGGTCCCTAGAATCTTTATCTCTATCTCCATCCTTTGCAAGTCATACAAAATGGGCCTTTGCGTTGACAATATCGCACTCGTACCCGCATATGATCTTCTACTCAATTTGTCAGCTACCACGTTTGCTTTTCCAGGATGGTATTGGATGGTATGATAATAATCTTTCAACAGTTCAAGCCAACGTCGCTGTGGCATGTTGAGTTCCTTTTGAGTGAAGAAATATTTGAGGCTTTTATGATCCGTAAAGATCTCCACTTTCTCCCCATCTAATGCCTCCAAATCTTTAGTGCAAAAGATCGGCCGCCAACCCGGATCATGAGTAGGATAATTCCTCTCATATTCTTTGAGTTGTCGAGAGGCATAGGCTATGACTTTCCCATGTTGCATGAGAAAACATCCTAACCCTTTACCCGAAGCATCACTGTAGATGACAAATCCCTCCGAGCCAGATGATATTGTCAGAACAGGTGCCGAAATGAGTCTGCTCTTGATTTCTTGAAAACTCTTCTCGCATTCCTCATTCCAACCAAATTTTATATCTTTCTGAGTCAGCTAAGTTAATGGAGTAGCGATTCGAGAAAATCCTTCCACGAATCTCCGATAATAACCAGCTAAACCGAGAAAGCTACGTATTTTGGTCACTGATTTAGGTTTTTCCCAGCTTTGAATAGCTTCAATCTTTGTCGGGTCAACAGATATTCCATGACTTGATACCACGTGCCCAAGGAATGCTACTTCCTCAAGCCAGAACTCGCATTTCTTCAACTTGGCATAAAGCTTGTTTTCACGAAGCTTTTGGAGTATCAGCCTCAAGTGTTGCTCATGATCTTCACGGCTTTTGGAATAAATAAGGATGTCATCAATAAAGATGACCAAAAAGTGATCCAAATATTCCTTGAATACTCGGTTCATCATATCCATGAAGGTAGCAGGAGCATTAGTCAATCCAAAAGATATGACTACGAATTCATAATCCCCGTACCGAGTTCTGAAAGCCATTTTTGGAATGTCATCGGTTCTAATCTTTAATTGGTGATATTCGAAACGAAGATCAATCTTTGAAAAGAATTTGGCGCCTTTTAACTGGTCAAACAGGTCATCAATACGTGGCAATGGGTACCTATTTTTGATGGTGACATGATTCAATTTTCGATAATCAATACAAAGTCGCGTACTCCCATCTTTCTTCTTCACAAATAGAACAGGACCACCTCAAGGAGAAGTATTAGGACGAATAAAGCCAATGTCTAACAATTCCTGCAGTTAGGTCTTTAACTCCTGAAGTTCAATAGGAGACATTCAATATGGGGCTTTGGAAATGGGTTTTGTACCGGGTTTAAGGTCGATACAAAATTCAATTTCATGCTCTGGGGGTAGGCCAGGAAGTTCTTCAAGGAATACGTCAGGAAATTTATTAACAATAGAAATATCACTCAAAACTGACGTATTTTTGTTTAGATCTGTGACATGAGCTAAGAAATCTTGACATTCGTTTTTTAATAAACGAATAGCTTTATAACTTGAGATAGCGGTGATTGATTTTAATGGTTTGGTTGTTTGAATTCGCATAATAGGTTGGTTAGGAATATGAATGCTAACATCCTTACGAAAAACAATCAATTTTTGCATGATGAGTAGTTAACCAATCAATCCTAGAATTACGTCAAATGCAAGTATTTTCAATGAAATAAGATCGACGGGTAATGTGAGGTACCGATTTGAACCAAACAAGACTTATAAGCGATGGATGTAATGAAGGTTTCTCCCAACGGAGTTTCCACAGATAAGTCAAAGTCTAATTTCTCTGAGTCAAATTTAAACATTGAGCGCAAGTAGGAGAAATAAAAGAATGGTAGAACCGGTATCAAATATGGTATATACTCGGGCTATAGTTTATGATAAGCTTACCGTGATGACCTCGTTTGGGTTCCTTTTTTACGGGAGGTCACGACAAACGCTCTCCTTGAACTACTGGTTTTTGTCTTGTTGCGGGGCGACCTTTGATGCCTCCATCCCAATTTGGACTTGTCTTGATGCCACGACAAAATTGGGTCAGGTGGCCTTCTCTTCCATAATTGTAACATGATTTGGATGACATCGCGCAGTTTGGACTGATGTGTCCCTCCCCTCTACATTTGAAGGATATGATAGGTGGTCGTTCTCCTTCCTTAACGATGGGTGCTGATGCTGACATCTTTCCATCATTGTTGAATCTCCTCTTCTTGAAATGTCGATTCTTATTGTTTTGACCATGATTACCACCGAAGTGGTTACCATTTCTGGCATGTTGATTCCCTCCACGCTTGTTGTCACCGCTTGATGGTAACTATCACCAGGTATTATCATTTTGCCGGTTGCTCTCTTTTGGTTGGGTTGACTCATTATCGCGCTCCAATAACTGAGCCCTATTAACAACATCTGAATACAACCAAAGTTTATGAGAAATGAGGTATTGACGTATCTTGGGTTTCAAACCTCTTAGAAACATTCATGTCATTCTCTCCTCATTATCAACCAAATGGGACACAAACCGGGACAGCTCGACAAACTTGGCTTCGTACTGTGACACGGTCATGTTGTTTTGTTCCAGTTTAATGAACTCTACCTCTTTCATGTGATGAATACTTTCGAGAAAGTACTTGTCGTTGAACAGTTCTTGGAACTTCTCCTAAGACATCTTCAGTGCGGCAAGTTGAGTATGCTTTATAGATTCCCATCAGTAATCTGCCTCTGCCCACAACATGAAGGTGGCAAAGGGAACCTTTTGCTCCTCGGAGCATCCTAAGACATCAAATATCTTGTTGATCTACTTTATCCACGTCTCCCCCTTAAGTGGTTTTGGCTCTCCAAAAAACATCGGTGGTCCCAGTTCCTTGAACTGCTTAGCGGTGACCGTTCGAGAGTTGCCAGTGTTTCCACCTGCATTTTGTACAGGAGTCGCTCTTGCCTGATGTTGCATGAATTGCATAAAGCCTCTGAACATTCCATCATTCATCATCTGGTCAGTGTTGTTGTTTGCCTGAGGATTGTCGCCTTCCTGATGCACATTATCCTGATTATTGATTTGTGGAGACTCAACGGTCTCATGTGCTCCATTGCTAATCTCAACATTCTCGGATGTCATTTTTAAATACTGCCACAAAACAAAGGTTAATTGACATGCAATATATTATCCCTATACTCTGACCGACCAATTAAATGCCAAATAAACTTAGGTAGGTCATACTAGCGAAGGATTTCCCTGTCTCTCCCCTCCTAGTTCTTGTCTCACATCTCAGCCAGGGATCATATCCCTAAGCTTTGATACCAACTGTGACGCCCCCAAAATAGGTATACATCACCCATCTTGAGTCGCTAAATACATGGTACAAAATTCAAATACAACTTAATTATACAACAGTCATGTAAAATACGACAAAACATATGTTGTGAGTTTTAATACAAATATTGTCATCTAGATAATATCCACACTCAATTGAGTCCTCATTACATTTATTATCACACTATTTAACAGAATAGTGAGGACTACTAATGCTATTATCTGGACCGTCAATCCGTTCCCCGACTAGTCCCTGCTACATTCTCATTTGCTGAAGAGAACAATGAAAGTAAAAGGGTGAGCTCAACTAGCCCAGTAAGAAATATTATGACTAAGATAATGCAGAATAAATTATCGTTAGCCTTCAACAGTGTTAAACTGATACAATACAACAAACATCAAGTTTAACTGCAGCGGAACAAGCAATCTATTAAAAGAGTCAAGTAGAGAATAAAATCTACTATCTTTTATGATTTAAAAGGTTTTTCATCACTTTTATCATTTGGGACTCGACAATAAATAATCCACATCATCCACCTTTTCTGACCAAGGATATTCATTAGTATCACAACCACAAATTATTCATGCACTACGGGCCAATGATATTCGTGTATTCATCAATGGTCATGATCATGCCAACAACTGTCCATCAATGCACTACGGGCCAATGAAGACTTTTATCACATCATTTATAACATTATGGTCATGATTATACCGATTAATCCCTGGTCATAATCATACCAAGTCCATCTATGCACTACAGGCCACAGATGACTTTCAACATAATATAAACATGAGGATGATGACAATGATATAAGAATTCAATAAAACAAGTTCAAGAATTAATTTATCCAGGAACTAATAATGTCCAAATTATCAACATGATACTTCTTTGTAGAGTAAAATTCAAGAATGCTCAGAAGAATATTTCCATGAAAAGATACTAGAGGAAGCGCAAATATCAAGGATATTCCACTAATTTCATGGAGTATAGAAATCAAAACTTTAACCAACTGAGTATAATAAAGAATGGAATAAGAAAAGAAATCACCAGGCATGCGATAGATCGCACATACAGGTTATTCTAACAGAATAATAAATAATGGAACCAAGTCATGCGTAAACGCACAGACAGGATATTCCGACAAAATAATAAAGAATGGAACCAGATCATGCGTAAACGCACAGACAGGATATTCCAACAGAATAATAAATAACGGAACCAGGCCATGCGTAAAGCACAGACAGGATGTTCCAACAGAATAATGAAGAATGGAATAACAACAGAATTCACCATGCATGCGATAGACCGCACGGACAGGTTATTCTAACAGAATAATAAATAATAGAATAACAAAAGAATTTCACCATGTATGCGGTACTTCGCATTGACAGGTTATTCCAACATAATGATAAAGAATGGAATAACAAAAGAATTTCACCAAGTATAGGGTAGCCCGCGTATACAGGTTATTCCAACAGAATAATAAAGAATGGAATAACAGAAGTTTTCTTCATGAATACGAAAGAAATAATACTCCTTACCTTAGAACAAACTGGATATAGGAGTAGTGAAGTAGCAAAATACTTTTCTTCTTTCTCTCTATAGTTTCTCTCTCTAGAGTTTCAGTGAATTTGTAAGAAATAATGAAGGAATGAGCTTCTATTTATAGGAGAATGAACTGAATAGTAACTAATTCCTGAACGGTCCAGATTGATTTACTTTTAAACGGACGGTCCAGATTGGTTTACTATAAAATATTCTAATAAACAAAATCTTTTAAATAAAATATAATATATTCTATTTATAATCTAATAAAACGAATAACTTTATAAAAGTATTCTGTTTTATATAAAAAGATTTTACTATGCAAACACTATACATAATAAAAATATAATATATTATATTTATAGATAAAACGAATAACTTTATAAAAGTATTATGTTTTATATAAAAAAGATTTTACTATGCAAAATACTATGCATAATAGAATATAATATATTCTATTTATAGTCTAATAAAAACGAATAACTTTATAAAAGTATTCTATTTTATATAAAAAGCTTTTACATTTTATTACATTAATAATACTAATAAAACAAAACTTCATCATCATTATTATAATTCACACTATTAATAATCGACCGAATTAGTTCCCAAGAAAGAGGAGGCTTTCCATAAGGATTTCTCCTATTGGCGCAATTAGGTGACAAAACCTCTCTTTGGCGAAACTTCTAGACATTGTTAATATTGCAAATAATAATATTAATAACTCTCATTATCTCAATTATTGATTTAATAATATAAAAATATCAACAATAATTGAATCAAATAACGTGAGATCTTATGCAATAATTCTTGAAGCAATAATTGAACAAAAGCGAGTGACTTCTCACGTAAGCATCAATAATCAATCTGGTATGCTACTATGCAACCACGTGTATTCTGTACTTTTTTAACCGAAAGTGTTTCAACTGCTTATGATAAAACTTCCGTTGTTATTTTCATAAAATATTTTTGTCGTTTTTCTCAATCAGACAATAATTCCATTATAGAGGTCCACCAATTATTATTGTGTCGTCGTCATTGAATATTCCCTGTTAAAACAAATATTCCCTGACCAATTGAATATTATATAACAACTTGCGTACTTTAAAAAATTTATAAATATTACCCACAACTATAAGATTATATCAAATTCATTCCGTAATATTTAAAAATGATATTTATAGAAAAATCATTTTTATTAAAAAAAAGTTGGGGTCTTACACCATAGCCTCGCTTTCTGAAGGTGAGGGTGAAGCATTCATAACAAACGGAAGGAGATAGGCATGCTCCTGCCTGATTAATTGGCGAGTGACTTGATGCTGATGGGTCACCAGTTCTGCCAATTGC
This sequence comes from Panax ginseng, assembly GCA_020205605.1. Lineage (NCBI taxonomy): Eukaryota > Viridiplantae > Streptophyta > Magnoliopsida > Apiales > Araliaceae > Panax > Panax ginseng. The sequence goes on from CM035137.1 coordinate 63,116,842, forward strand.
TCAATTTGTTTGCAAAGAGCTTTCATTTTTCGTTCCATAGTAAACTGGAACTTTGCATAATCCCATTTATCAACACCGTCTTTGATGGTCTAAGATGGCTCGCCATCAAAACTGGAATTTTGCCCAGTGCTCCAACTGATCATGTTGACCTCTTCTTCTTTGTGTTGAGGAAGAGGGTTGTCTTGCACATGAGGTTGATCTGGTTTGGTGACTACAATCTCACCATTATCTATCAAGTCTTGGATCTTGTGTTTCAAGGCCCAACAATCTTGAGTATCATGTCCAGGTGCTCTGGCATGATAAGCACACTTCCGAGTAGCATCAAAACCCTTCCCATTAGGGTTGGCTGGTGGAAGAAGACGGGTGATTTTCTTCTGAGTGGTCAGAAGAACAAGAATATTCTCGAGCGAGTCCCCTAAGGGTGTGAACATTCGAGGTCTCTTTACTTCTCCACTTTTAGGCAATGGAGGGTTTGAAGACTGTGCTTGGAAGAGGAGTAGTTTCTCCTCTGTATAGGCATGCTTTGATTGCCTTTTTGACCTTGTAGTATCAAGGAAACATCCTCCTCTTTCTTTTTATGGACCCTCCGGGGGTTGTTTCCATAAGATCCGGACTAGATGTGCTCAACAACTGTTTTGAGAGCGGCTAGGTCTTGAATCTTACCTGACTTCAATCCTATCTCAGCCATTTCTCCGTGTTTAATCATTTCAAAGAATGGTTTGGCAATACCAGCTAGAACTCTTTCATAAAAAGGAGCTTCTTGTACATCAATGAAAGTCATGACCATTTCTGATTCTGTCATGGAAGGAATAACTTGAGCAGCCAGGCAGCTCCACCTTTGAGCATACTCTCTGAAAGACTCATTAGACTGTTTCTTGACCTTGGTAATTTGGTACCGGTCAGGAGCCATCTGAGATTGAAAACTGTATTGAGTGAGGAAGGCGTGAGCTAGTTCTTCCCAACTATGGATCTTTGAATTGTCTAATCTGGTATACCATGAACGGGCTTCTCTAGTTAGACTCTTCTGGAAGAGCTGCATTCTGAGCTTCTCATCTTCCGCATACGATCCAAGTTCTCCAATGAACACTTTTAAATGTGTATAAGGATCCCCTAATCCATCATATTTTTCAAAATCAGGGGTTTTGAATTTCTCTGGATAATGAACACCAGGAAATATGCAAAGGTCAGCATATGAAACACTTCCATGTGTTCCAATCCCTTTGAGAACACAGATAGTTTCCTCCATTTGGAGGACCTTCTTCCTGATGTCACCGGTGTCTGGATCTCTTTTGAGATGGGTTTTATCAGGGTCTTTGTTGGTCGTATCCAACTGAGGTTCTGGAATTGTTTTTTCCAAACCTTGGGCTCCCCCTTGTGTAGAGGATTTTGTATGTGTAGGTATCTTCGTACCCTGAGTAGACTGATGTAGTTCTTTTAGCAGAACAGCCAAGTCTGTGATTTTTTTACTCAATCCGTCAAATTCTTCTCAGGAAATAGTATTAGACTGGTCAGAAGAAGACATGATTGGTTGTAGGCTCGTGGCCTTTTTGGATTTTGAGCGGGTAACAGGCCCAATTGTTTCCCTACAAAAGACTTATGTAGTTTAGTCTTAGGGATAATGTAAATGTTATCAAAACGTGTCCGTTTTAGGAATATGGTCCTACAAAAACGGTTGTTAATTGATAACATGTCATGCATGCACATATATTCTTCATATTTTCCATTACATATAAATGATCATGGAATAAAATTACAAGTAAATGCTTTTACAAGTAATTGAAAATGGAAAGCATGAAGAGACTTTCCTCCGCGTTTGGATTATCAGAGGTTGACCTATCTTAGGATTACTCTCGCGACTTTTTGGCATGAAGGTCCCCAGATCATCGCAATCTACTTGACGGGAAGTTAATCCAGTCTTTCAACTGGAGCGAATTTGGGTGGTGCCTTTCCTGAGCCTCGTTGGAATTAGTCTTCCTACGAGTCCAGTAATCAAACACCGACAAGATAGCCTCCTGGTGGAGGAACCACACAACATACATTCACATACAACGTGTCTCACCGTTTATGCAAAATGATGACATGTGCGAAGTACTAATATCATAGATAGATATTTAGCAATGCAGTAAGTAAGATGCATTAGTACACATTCATCATAAATGTAAATGCAACATTCACACACAAGCATACAACAGTTTTAAAAAGCTTGTAATAGCGGCTTAAGTCCTCTTACTGGAGTCCCTAGCAGAGTCGCCACCTGTCGACGTCGGGATTTTTATTTGTCCCTTTTCGTTACTTGTTCTTTGGTGTTCTCATGTTAATGTGAGATTTGTTTGAAAAAATAAGTGAAAAAGGTCCGACATGTGTAATGTCGATGATGCACTGGTAAGAGTCGCCAGTTGGTGTTTTTAACTGGTTGCACCGAAAAGGTTTACACATTGACCCAGTGATATGACACTGCTAAATGGGTCTGTGAAATTGAGATTCATTATGGGTTCGGGGGCTTGATTATGCGGAGGAAAGTTGTTAGGCACCCCCTAACATCTGTGTTGCCACGGTGACCCCCACTTCTCAAAGAAACTGTTATATGAATGTGTGTGTGTGTGTGTGGATCAATGTGCACTTATTTGAAAGTAGTGTGAGGCCTCGTTCGGACCAATATACACCGGATTTGAATTTATAGAAAAATTCAGTTTTAACCTGATATAGAAATGAAGTTTTATAAAAATAGGTTTTTCAAACCATGTGCTCAATAAGAATTGAGACCTTTTTATACTTCCATTTTATTGTTAAATGTTAAACATTGTTTGCTTTTATTTTTAGAGATCTTGAAGCATCTTAGAAAAATAATATCTGTGATCTTGAACTCTTTATAGGCATGAAAGCCATCCAAGGAAATTCATACACTGTAAATAATGTACAAGCTGCTTACAGCTGGATAAAGTCCATCACGGGAACCGAATCTAGATTCAGTAGACTGAATCTGTGATCACATGATTCCTAGGCTCACATGATACTACAATTTATATGGAAAGCAGTAAGCAGTTATATATATATGTATCTCAACTCTTAAATGCACAACACCAAATAATGCAAATTAGAAACTCTTTTCTAATTTCATTCTGCCTTGGCCAAGGACTACTGGGTTGTCATTTATCGAATCACATAGGACATTTCTCTTCTTTTACTAGAAGTTGTAGATTCTTTATTGATCATACATTATCTCCATGTACAACTTATTATACTCAAGCATACCCTTTGATATACCCTAAAGGTCTTAAGAAATAAGTCTAAGTATAATTCATCATACACAAGATACTATGATGATCTCAAGTCCAAGGATCACTTGTACTACTATCACTATAGGAATTCCTATTAACAGACAAGTAAAACTCCATTAGGTATTCCTTAGCGAGCCACGTTCAGTGAAGTTATTCTATAATAAGCACCTACATATTTGCTTTAGTGTCTCCACACAAATGATCATGAGATCAATCATCCTTATCCAATGAGCAAGCAACGTATGTACCAATCTATCCAAATTCACTAATCCCCAATTTAGTAATCCAACGATTGGGAAATATTTTAGTTTTAAACTTTCTAAGAATTTAGATCTTATTAGAATGATCATCATCATTATTCTAAAAGCATTGCTTAAAACTATAGGTTTATCACATATTATAAAACAGCATCATGTAGATAATTAAAAGCCTTTAATAAATTAATAGTTTTTATTAATAAAAGAATAAGATTGTTACAAAGTATATACTTTATCATCAAATATGATTGGCTTGTGTGCATACTACTTTCACTCCTGATACACAATAATTGATTGATGTATCTGAAAGGAAAAATCGTACCTTGTTGAACGTGGTGTGGTCAATAATGATTTTACCGACATTCCAGTATCCTTCTGTGATAATGTCCTAGAAATGACTGCATATCTATGAAAAAGGTAACCTCAAAATCCGGCCACAAAACTCCATAAAAGTTATGGACAGGAAGGATTCCTAATTTTAAGTAAGTTAAAATAAAGGGTTGTCCAGCTTATATGAAAAGGTTTCAAAGGATAAGCTTGGGACAAGATTTGACAAGTACAGATTTGTGGGACATCCTAAAGTAAGTTTAGGGTAAATGTTCTATAATCCTACTTAGCAAAAGGTGTTTGTTGTGAAACATGATGCCTTCTAAGATAAAGATGTTTATCATTGAAGGGACTAGTGGGATGATAATAGATCTTGAAGTGTTCAAGAACCACAAATCACTATAAGTTAAATAAGAGGAACCTGTTGATAGACCTATTGTACCACAACCGAATCGTAAATCTAGAATAGTACTGAAGATACCTGGGAGGTATGAATTCATCATAGATGATGATGATAAGGTACCCATCATAGATGATGATGATCCAGTTACATACAATGAGGTAAGAGTTATAGACACTCAGAGAAATGGATAGCAAGCTTCTCAAAAATGTAACATTCGATTTGATGAGATAATCAAAAGAGTTTGATTTTATCAAAAACAAGAATGAACCTAGTGTGTATAAAAAGGGTCAATGGGAGCATCGTGACATTCCTAATATTATATGTTGATATATTACAGATAAGGAATGACATTCCAATGCTATAATTAGTAAAGATAAAGTTGTCTAAACATTCCTCCACGAATGATTTAGGAAGAGTATCATTATTGGGGATACAAATCTATATAGATAGATTTAATAGGATGTTGGGCTTAATCCAAGAAACGTATATACATTTGATGCTAAAGTTGTTTAGCATGGAAAACTCCAAGAGATGTCATATGTTGATGAGCCTTGGAGTGTATCTCTCTTAATAGTCCCCATAGACTCATAAAAGAGAGATCGCATGAGTAACTATAATGTATGCAATAAAATGTACGAGACCTGATGTTGATCAGTCATATTCTAGAGAAGTTCACTGTGAGTCGGTAAAAAAATATCTTAAAGTACTTAACCAACACTAAGGATGTGATTAAAATTGATGGTGAGTCTAAATTAAAACTAGAGGGCTTAACAGACTCACGTATTTTCAGACAGACCAAGACAACAGAAAATCTACATTAAGGTAAAGGGTTACCTTGAACAGTGTTGCAGTGAATTGGAAATGTTTCAAACACCAAAGAGTTGTTGGTTTAGTGATAAAGACAAAGTATATAGCTATAAATGAAGCTGCAAGTTGATTGTTTGGATAAAAAGTTAATTACAGAACTAGAAATAGTTCATAAGTCTCATCTTGGATCTACACATGTGTTGTGGCACTTTCATTTGATTATAGGAATAATTAAAAGATGGGAAATCACTATAGAGATAGTGAATTCTCAAGAACAATATTACATATCCATTAACTAAAGCTTATCCAACAGCAAGATAATCGTCACTTAGAGAAAAAGGGTATGAGATACTATGATTGTAAGACCCCGAATTTTATGAAATAAAAGCATTCCATTTTCTTATAATTATTATTTTATTTAGTAAATGGTTAAATTGATAAAAGGATTAAAGTTAAGGATGATATGTGAAAATTTTGCAAAGTAAAGTAAGTTGTTATAAAATATTCGTTTAGTCGGAAAATATTCTTTTTGTCGTGGAATATTAAATGCATTTACACAATCATTGTTGGACCCCATAATGTAATTTATTGTTTGAGTTAGAAAACGACAAAATTATCTTTTTATAAAAATAATGGCGAAAGTTTTACCGTTAACTGTTGAAATACCCGGTGATAAAATTACAGTAATACGCGTAGTTTCATAGTAGCACACAGTATTGATTATTGTTGCTTACGTAAGAAGTCACTCAGTTATACTCAATTATTGCTACAGTAATTGTTGCATTGTATTTCACGTTATTGATTCAATTATTGTCACAGTATCATCTGCACAATATTTTATATTATTAAATCAATAATTGAGATGATAAATTTATTCATATTATTATTTATATTATTGACGATGTCTAGAAAGTTTTGTCGAGGAAAGGGGTTTGGTTACCTAATTGCACGCCAATAAGGAGAAGTCCTTATCGGAAAGCCCCCTCTTTCCTGGGAATGATCTGGTTGTCAATATATTGAGTTATAATATTAATGATGAATACTTGTTGAAAGATTAAAAAAATGTGTTGATTAAAGATAAAATAATTTGTAGTAAATATTTATTCAATCTTTGATATAAATAAGAAGTCTGTTATGAGACGTTTGTTATAAATTTGGTTTATTCTATGGGACCCATATGTCATCATCTAAGAGTCACTTTCGCCAATAGTACTTGCCTTTACCAGACGTCGAACCACTTGTCGTTTCATATTACAGGCGTCGAACCACTTGTCATTTCATATTATAGGCGTCGAACCACTTGTCATTTCATATTACAGGCGTCAAACCACTTGTCGTTTCACATTAAAGGCGTCAAACCACTTGTTATTTCACATTACAGGCGTCAAACCACTTTTCTTATCACATCACCAGTCGTCAAGCCACTTGCCTCTTCCCATTGCAAGGGCTAAGCTAGAAATCTTCTATAAATAGAAGCTTATTTCTTCTTTCATTCTCACCAATTCACTATGACTCACAAGAGAATTCTATAGAGAGAGAATCAGATAGAAAGAAGAAGAGTATTCTGTTACTACACTATTACAGTATCCAATCTCCTACTAAGGTAAGGGGTATTATTTCTTTCGTATTCGTAAGGGGTATTATTTCTTTCATATTCGTAAGGGGTATTATTTCTTTCATATTCGTAAGGGGTATTATTTCTTTCGTATTCATGAAGAGAGTTGTTTCTTTCAATACTCGTAAAGGTTGTTATTTCATTCTTTATTATTCTGTTGTAATAACCTGTCTACGCGGACTACCTCATGCATGGTGAAATCCTTTTGTTATTTCATTCTTTATTATTCTGTGGGAATAATATGTCTACGCGGACTACCGTATGCCTGGTGAATAACCCTTCGTATTCATTTGTTATTAAATTATGGAAATGATCTGTCTACGCGGACTACCGCATGACAGTTGAAAATCCATTTGCAGTTTCGTATATTGTTCATTTCAGATTCCTAACTCTAAACTTACTATGATAAGTATTGCTTCTATAATTCCTGAAATGATCAGAAATTCTTTGATATTTGTCATTCATCCAATATCTTTTTATGAAAATATTATTCTGAGCATTCTTGATAAGTTTTAACCTTTTCATGTCGAAGTACTATTCACGGGGTACTATTCCCAAAGTACTATTCATGGGGTACTATTCACTCAGGTACTATTCACCCGGGGTACTATTCATGATAAAAATTGATTTCTTTTATGTCCGAATCATTTTTGATACAATATTATTCTTGAATTTTACTCCACAAAACAGTGTCATGTTGATAATTTGGATATTATTAAACTCTGGATAAATTTAAAGTCTTTAATAATTATCCTTGATTTTGTTTGATTAATGCTTATATCATTGTCATCATCCTCATGCTTATATTGTGATGAAAGTCATCTTCGGCCAAGGGTGCACAGATTGACTGTTGATCGGTATGATTATAACCAGGGATTATTCGGTATAATCATGATCGTAATGTTACAAATGATGTGGTAAAAGTCCTCATTGTCTCGTAGTGCATTGATGGATAGTGGTTGGCATGATCATGACCATTGGTGAAAATACGAATATCCTTGGCCCGTAGTGCATGGATAATTCGTGGTCGTGATACTAAAGAATATCCTTGGCCTGTAGTGCATGGATAATTTAGTGATGTGGAATATTTATTAAAGCTGAGTCTCAGCGATAAAATTGATAATAAACTTTTAATTCACAGAAGATAGTAGATATCATGCTCTACTTGACTCTTCTAAAAATATAGTTGCATGTCTTTGGCCTATAGTGCAAAGATGAATTGTTAATGAATATCTTTGTTCCATAGTGCAAAAATGAATTTATTAGTATGATTATGAACAGGAACTGTAATTTGGTATAACCATGATCTTTGATGTTTCAGGTAAAGACAGGTGATGAAAATTATCTTCGTCCTAGGTGCGAAGAGGAATTTAGAATCACAATTATGATTATGAATAATTGGGGACAGGAACTGTTGATTGATGTTACAGGGATAAAACATGGTTGGTAGACTTTTAACATGAAGAAGATAATAGACTTTATAGTCTATTTGACTCTTCTAATGGATTGCTCGTTCCGCTGCTATTATGGTTGAAAAGTTTAATCATCTACCATATGTTCTAAATCTCTGATTTATTTCTGACGAAGGCTATTGATAATTTAATTATCTTTAGTCATGATATTCTTTACTGGGCTAGTTGTGCTCACCCTTTTGCTTCACAATTCCTTTCAAGTAATAAAAGTGTAGTTGGGTCGAGCGGGGGTAACAAGGGAATAGAACGATGGTCTATAGCTGTTGAGGTTTCCCATAAAATAGTATGGAAATAATTTTATTGAGAATTATAGATAATTGTGTCATATTTTATACGTCATTTTAACAGTTGATTTTGGTGAACCGAATAGGGTGAGGTGAACCCAACTTTGGAAGGGCGTTTTGCCACTCATACAAGATGTCTAATGACAAACAACCTAGTGTTATCATAAGACAAGGTTGTGCACATGCACTTGCTGATTATATCTATCAGCACTACCTATATAATCTTGGAGTTTGGTTGAAATATAATTCTCACTTGGAGACAATGGAGATAATTATATGTCAAGAGAAGACTCGCCATTAGAAAGAACATGATAGTAATCTTCTCATTTTTCTTTGGGGTCTATTGGGTCAACCCAAGATAATTCTCGAGTCATATGATATCTATCATAACTTAGATGCATGGCCTCCCATGTACGAAAAGGTTTTCTTGAGCATTTTCCAAAGATTTTAATTTCTAAAACAGTTATTGACTGTACTTTTATGTAAAGTACCATTGTAAGGTGTTGTGGTCGAGGCACCATGAGAGTTACATATATTTCTATTAAAACTCGCAGCTTATGTGTTGTTGTACTCTGCACGACAGTTCAACAGTTGTATAAATAAAGTTTGTATTTGATTTCTGTAATGTGATATCTGGCGACTCAGAATGGGTGATGTATACCTATTTTGGGGGCATCACAATGACGATTGACTTTAGTGCAAGTGTGAGATTGAAAGTAGTATGCACACAAGCCAATCATGTTTGATGATAAAGCATATACTTTGTAACAATCTTATTCATTTATTAATAAAAAGTATTAATTTATTAAAGGCTTTTAATTATCTACATGATGTTGTTTTATAATATGTGATAAACTCATAGTTTTAAGCAATGCTTTTAGAACAATGATGATGATCATTCTAATGAGATCTAAATTCTTAGAAAGCGTAAAACTAAAATAGTTCCCAATCGTTGGATTACTAAATTGGGGATTAGTAAATCTGGATAGATTGGTACATACGTTGCTTGCTCATTGGATGAGGATGATTGATCTCATGATCATTCATGTGGAGACACTAAAGCAAAGTATGTAGGTGCTTATTAGAGAATAAGTTCACTGAACGTGGCTCGCTAAGGAATACCTAATGGAGTTTTACTTGCTCATTCGATAGGAATTCTGTAGTGATAGTAGTACAAGTGATCCTTGGACTTGACATCATCATAGTATCTTGTGTATGATGAGTTAAACTTTGACTTATTCCTTAAGACCCTTAGGGTATATCAAAGGATATGCTTGGGTATAATAAGTTGTACATGGAGATAATGTATGATCAATAAAGAATCTACCATTTTTAGTAAAAGAATTGAAATATCCTATGTGATTTGATAAATGACAACCCAGTAGTCCTTGGCCAAGGCAAAATGAAATTAGAAAGGAATTTCTAATTTGTATTATTTGGTGTTGTGCATTTAAGAATCGAAAAACATATAATTAAATAAAATAAGACTTGACAGTAAATTCATGTCTTATACTTAATTGGAGCATTGTATGGTGGAAGGATTGAATTGTACAGTAACTATTTACTCAAAGGTTCTTTTATGATTAATGTTGAAATCTATATTATCTGGAAAATCGTTAATGGCTAGGGAGTCTTATCCCTATTGTAGAATAAATGTTATTTATTTAAATAAATTAATATTTTAATTTATTTATTTAAATAAGATTAGAATTATTCTAATTAATTTATTCACAATCGGTTTAATATGGAGAACCTAAAGGGTCACACCATAAAAGGAAGAATAATTATTTGAGAATTTAATGGTATAATAGTAATAATAAGTTAAGTATATTTAATTTAATCTATGGTGATAGAATAAATTAAATAGCTTAATATTATTATTTAATATTTTGAAATATTAAATATAAATTAATAAGAGGAGTCTTATTATTATTATTATCATTACTTATTATTATTATTATTTAATTCCTAAAGTAGTTTAGGAATTAATTAATAAAAGTACTCTCATATATTCTTAATAATATTAGGAGACTAATTAATTAAAAGATTTTAATTAATTATTCCTAATAAAATTAGGAGCCTAATTAATTAAAGGAGTTTAATTAATTAAAATAAAACTCAATTCCTTAATTGTTAAGGAGGGTTGCTTACATCTATAAATAAGAGTAGTCTTATTATGGGTGAGGTGGTTGACATATTCACAAAACACGTGAATACGTAATTTCAATAGTTGGGAGAGTACACCATTTTCTATGAGAGATAAAAAAAAACTAGGGTTTTACCAAATATCCATCTTCTTGAATCTTCCTTCTTCCTTGGTGGATCACCTCTAGAGGCCAAATACTTGGGTGGCTAACGTTGATCAAAGGAAGGAACCAAACCCGGTGGATTCAAGTTGAACGCGAAAAGGATTTGGAGGTGAACTTGTACCTGAGGAAGCTCGACTCTTCAAGGGTATGATTCTTGTTCTTTATCCTTTCATTTAATTAATAATTTTGCATAAAGGATGATCTGGGTATATGGTTTGTAAAATTTTAAAACTCTGTTTTTCCACATTTCTTCTTATCTTGTGCAATTTGATTGCGTTCATGAATATTACAAACCTAACAAAAAGCTATGGGCACGGATTTACGATTCAGTTCGGCATATCATCCTCAAACGGACGGGCAGTCGGAGAAGACTATTCAAACTCTTGATGATCTATTAAGACTCTGTGTCCTTGACTTTAAAGGAAGTTGGAACAAGTTTTTGTCATTAGTAGAATTCTCCTACAACAATAGTTATCAAAAAAGTATTGACCTGGCTCCATTTGAGGCATTGTATGGACGCAAGTGTCGTTCTCTAGTATGCTGGGATGGGGTGGGTGAAGCAACGTTGTTGGAACCGTAATTGGTACGCATGACTACGAAAAAGATTTAAATGATCCGGTAACGTATAAAAACCTTACAAGATCGACAAAAGAGTTATGTTGATCTTCATCGAAAGGACATGGAATTCAATGTTGGAGAGTATGTGTTGTTACATGTGGCTACATGAAAAGGAGTTACGAGATTTGGAAAGAGAGGAAAGCTCAATCCTTGATTCATTGGGTCATTCAAAATTTTCGATCGAGTAAGAACTGTGGCCTATAGACTCGCTTTACCGCCAAGTATGTCTCGTGTTCATAACATTTTTCACATATCTATATTACGTAAATATGTGAAAGACCCGAACCACATTAATGATTTAGAACCGGATGAAATAGCAGAAGATTTAACGTATGAAGAGGTACTTGTTAAAATCTTGGATAAGAAGGAACATATTCTACGCTCCAAGGTTATACCTCAAGTCAAAGTTTTGTGGAGAAACTACGATGTTGAGGAAATGACCTGGGAGTTGGAATCTGAAATGAAACCAAGGTATCCTCACCTCTTTGACATACCAGGTACGTACCCCAATTTCGAGGACGAAATTTTATAAAAAGGGGAGGTTGTAAGACCCCAACTTTTATGAATATTATGGTGTGGATTTGATATAATGTTATAATTGTGGGTAATATTTATAAATTTTGCAAAGTAAGCAAGTTGTTATAAAATATTCGATTGGTCGGAGAATATTCGTACGACGGCACAATCATTGGTAGACCCCACAATGAAATTATTCTTGGAGTTATAAAACGACAGAAATATCTTTTTCTAAAAATAACGGCGAAAGTTTTACCATTAAACTGTTGAAATACTTGGTGGTAAAAGTACAGTAATACGCGTGGTTGCATAGTAGCATGCAGTATTGATTATTGATCCTTATGTGAGAAGTCACTCAGTTATACTCAATTATTGTTACAGTAATTACTGCATAATATCTCTCATATTATTGATTCAATAATTTTCATAATATCATCTGCATAATATTTTATATTATTAAATCAATAATTGAGACGACAAAGTTATTCATATTATTATTTGTATTATTGACGATGTCTAGAAAGTTCAGTCGAGGAAAGGGGTTTGGTCACCTAATTGCGTGCTAATAAGGAGAAATCCTTATCGAAAACCCCCCTCTTTTCTATGAATGATCTGGTTGTTAAATATTGTGAGTTAATTATAATAATAATGATGAATAAGTTAGTGTTGATTAAAGATGAAATTGTTAATAAAAAAATATTTTTATTGTGTTGGAATTATTAGTGTTAGTGGAAATCAACATTTATTTCGATAATAATTAATTTTTGGATGTTAAATTGACCAAACGAGCAATTAATCAGATAAATGAGCAATTAATTTCTATTAGTTCACATGCAAATTACTGATGGTTCACATGTATGGAACTATTGATTCACATGCATGTACTATTAGGGGAGGTGGTGCAAGATTGATAATACTTGAAAGACTAAATTAAAAATAGAGGTATAGATGAAGGTACTATACTCTAATAATTCGAGCCCTTAATCGTGCAATTATCGAAACTATGTTTTCCTATAAATAGAAGCTCATTCTTCTTTCATTCTCACCAATTCACTAAGACTCACAAGAGAAATTATAGAGAGAAAAGCTATAGAGAGAAAGAAGAAAAGTATTCGGCTACTTCACTATTACAGTATCCAGCCTTCTACTAAGGTAAGGAGTATTATTTATTTCATATTCGCTTACGATATTATTTTTTGTATCCGTAAGGAATTTTATTTTCGTTCAATATTCGTAAGGAATATTATTTTCATTCAATATTCGTAGGGATATTGTCTTCGTTTAAAATTCGTAAGGAATATTATTCTCTTTCAATATTCGTAAGGGATATTATTTTTGTTCGATACCCATATGAAATAATATTTTCTTTCATACTCTGTAGTATGTAAGTAATATTATTTCATTTCGTATTCCTAGTTTTACATTCATTTTATTAAAGTATTACTTCTATACTCCGTGAAATTAGTAGAATATCCTTAAAATTTGCGCTTCATCCAATATCTTTTCATGAAAAATATTATTCTGAACATTCTTGATAAGTTTTAACTTTTTCATGTCGGAGTACTATTCATGAAATACTATTCTCGAAGTACTATTCACGGGGTACTATTCACCCGGGGTACTATTCATGACAAAAATTGATTTCTTTTTTGTCCAAATTATTTTTGATACAATATTATTCTTGAATTTTACTCCACAAAGCAGTATCATGTTGACAATTTAGACATTATTGAATTCTAGATAAATTAAATTATAAATCTTTAAAAATTTATCCTTTGCTTTCTTTTAATTGAATTCTTATATCATTATCATCATCCTCATGCTTATATTGTGATGAAAGTCATCTTTGGCCCGTAGTACATAGATGGACCATTGATTGGTATGATTATGACCATGAATTATTTGGTATAATTATGACCTGTAATATTACAAATGATGTGGTAAAAATCATCATTGGCCCGTAGTGCATTGATGGACAGTTGTTGATATGATCATGACCATTGGTGATAACACGAATATCATTGGCCCGTAGTGCATGGATAATTCGTGGACGTGATACTAATGAATATAATTGGCTCATAGTGCATGGATAATTTAGTGATGTGGATTATTTATTAAGCTGAGTCTCAGCGATAAAATTGATGATAAACTTTTTAAATCATAGAAGATAGTAGATATCATACTCTACTTGACTCTTCTAATGGATTGCTTGTTCCGCTGCAGTTAAATTTGTTATTTATTAGTTTAACACTGTTGAAGGCTAACGATAATTTATTCTGCATTATCTTAGTCATAATATTTTTTACTGGGCTAGTTGAGCTCACCCTTTTACTTTCATTGTTCTCTTCAGGAAATGAGAACGTAGTCGGGACTAGTCGGGAAACGGAGTGATGGTCCGAGATGGTGGCTATAGTAGTCTTCACTATTCTATGAAATAGTGTGATAATAAATGTAATGAGAACTCCGTTTGAGTTTAGATATTGTCTAGATATTTGATTTCTGTACTAAGTATTTGGCGACTCAGAATGGGTGATATATACCTATTTTGGGGGAGTCACAAACATTATATCAAATCTACACCTTAATATTTAAAATGGTATTTCGAGAAAATTAAATCTTTATTCATAAAAGTTGGGGTCTTACATTTACCATTATAATATATATTCTTAATATTAGAATTTTTAAAAACAAAAACTAAAAATAGAATTCAAAATACAAAAAATAGTAAAAAAAAAAAAATTAATTCAATTTAAAATAAATAAATAAATAAATAAGTTTTAAAAATAATAATTATTTTCAAGAAAAAAATTTAGAAAAATTTTCAATTTTTTTTAAAAAAATGAGTAAAATATTTTTCTTGGAGTGAAAAGTGCTAATAAGTAATAAAAAAATTAACACTAATAATTATTCATATAACTAATAATAAAAAAATTAATATAACAAATTGCTTACCATTTCTCAATAGTAAAAGTAAAAAATGTACTCCCTTCATTCCTTTGTACGTCTTTCAAGAGATTTTTTTAATAATCCATTTGTAAGTTTTGAAAAATTTAATAACTTAACTTCTCATATTGTCCTTAAATATTAATTACTTTTTTATTTTTTTTCTCTTTCATCTTTTAATAATTAATAATTACATATATTTTTAATGGCTGAATGGCACTTATAATCTTTGAAGTTGTCATCCATTTTCAATGTCATCCCTAAAGTGTATTTTTTATTAATTGCATCCTTAAGTGGCATTTTGTGTCGATTCTGTTCCTTTTACTCAACTTGACTCCAACCTGACCCATGTTAACCGAATTTTGACCTAATCAGACCCAGTTTGACCCACTCCCAAATTTTAATATTTTAAAACAAAACATTCTTTTAAAAAAATAATTATATTTAATATTTTAAAATAAAATAATATTTTTTTAAAAAATTTAAAATAAAATATTTTTTTAATATTTTAAAAGAACAAAATATTTTTATAATAATAATTATATTTATTTAAAATTATGTTTAATTATATTTACATTTAAAAATTTTAAAATAATAATTATATATAATATTTTAAAATAAAATATTTTTAAATAATTTTAGAATAAATATTATGTTAAATATTTTAAAAGAAATTATTATTTTAAAATAATAATTATATTTAATATTTTAAACTAAAATATTATTTTTAAATAATAATGATTTTTATATTTAAAATAAAATATTATTTTAAAAGGTTTAAAAATAAATATTATTTTAAGGTAAAAATATTAGAAACTTTTTTTCAAAAATGAGTATAATTTCACAAAATATAGATAAAAAAAACTAAAGTTAAAATTTTTAAAATCTTAATTATTTTTATGAAAATTTACACATCTTTAAAAAATATAAAAAATTATTTTTGTTTTAAAATAAATTTTTTTAATCTATATTTTATAAAACTTTACTCAATTTTTTTAAAAATGAATTTTTTAAAAATTAGTTTATTTTTAAAAAATAATTAAATCAGTTTTTTAATTTATTTTTTTTTTTATATTTTAATTTCTATTTTAAGTTTTTGTTTTAAAAATTCTAATATTAAGAATACATATAATAATGGTAAAGATATCAACATTTTTATGAAAATAAAGTTTTGCATAAAAATGAAAAAAAAAATCTACTGTTTTTTAAATAAAATTTTATTTTTTTATTTAATTTTTAGAATCTATATTATATAAAATTTTACATATTTTTGAAAAAATAAGTTTCTAATGTTTTTACCTTAAAATAATAATTATTTTTATAACTTTTTAAAAATAATATTTTAATTTAAATATAAAAAATAATAAATATTTAAGAATTGTTTTTAAAAAAAGTTATTTTAAAATGTTTAAAAAATATTATTTTATTTTAAAATATTAAATATAATTATTATTTTTAAAAGAATACTTAATTTTAAAATATTTATTTTATTTTAAAATATTAAAATTTAAAGTTGGATCAAACTAGGTCGAGTTGGATCAAACAGGTTAGTCGGCTAAAAAGAACAAAATTAACACAAAATGCCACTTTAAAAATACAATTGACAACAAATGTACTTTAACCACGACATTAAAAGTGAGTGACAACTTGAAGGGTAATAAGTGTCATTCAGCCATATTTTAATCTACATAATTTTCCCTAAAAAGTCGATTAAAGAATCAAAAGGAGGATAAATCATTTATCTACGTCCTGCTTGAGGATAAAGCACAAACAAAATCAAAAGCAGGGGAACCACAAGTATAATCAATTGAGGATAAAGCACAAACAAAATCAAGAGCAAGGGAACCACAAGTTTAACCAAAATACCGACAATAAATTACAATTCAACATCATATGTAGTTGAAACTTTCATGTCAAAGAAAAAGAGAGAAACTGATGAGTCATAAAGACAAAGAAAGTATGACTCCCTTTTAACATAAAGTATGATCTTCCCTACACCCAACAAAAGGCATATCCAAGACAAGAACTGTGTGTACCACCTAATGCAGAGACGTGAATTTGTCCCCCCAAATAAAACAGTTCCAAGGTAAGCAGAGAATGAAGAGAATGGACTGTGCTATGCTTTTCCAGCTGCTTTTGAAGTTAGTTCAGGTCAATCTAATTCTTTACACCCTGAAACAGAAAATGATAGGATCAATACATGTATTATTAAATTAATGGGGTTAGGGAAAACACACTTCAATTTTCCCCACCCTTCTTGTGCAAGAGGAAGTGCAAAACATGAATATATTGGTAGATCGTGATATATTTGCTAGCCAAGTATCACCAGGTTATGTCTATACAAAGCTTGGATTCAGCATTGTATACTACTCATAAGAACGGTATATATCACTGCTTTTCTATATACATGATCAATCTTCTGGATGAAGGCAATAACAGAGATGACAAATAAATTTGAATAGCCCCAATAGATATTGTTATTAACAAAAACTAACTATTGCTTTTCACTGACCAGATAATGCAAAATATCGCAGCAGTTGGGAAATGAAATAGTATGAAGGCTAGAACGATAACCACTTGAAATGCTAAAGTGCATGGAATATATTATTGGTCAAACTTTGTAAAGATTCCTGAAGATTTACTTATAATGCCTTTGTTTTGATGGTACTTATTGGTGTACCTTATGAGGTGGTGTCCCCGGTCTTAACATGTTGCCTCCAAATCCTAGTTTGAGTTTCTTGTCTGAAGCTTTAAGGATCTGAAAGGAGCATGTCAGAGTATCATCCACGCTCATCATGGCACCCGCATTATCAAACTCACCACAGTAATTAGGAGCAGAGAATAAGGTCACCAGTTGCCTGTTTGCAAAGAATTCATATCCATCTTCTACAACCTGGAAAGGCATTCACATTAGTAAGGAGCATTTCGGGCAGCAACATAACAACACTCTAAGATGCTACCATATAAGATATGCCACCATAATGGTGCATATGTCCAGAAAAAGAATTCAGCACTTTGCAATGCCTACATGGTGCAGTAACATATCTACAGTTTAGTTAGCTGTGCCAAGAGACAAAGAATAAACCTGCACCTTCTTTTTTTAGTCCCTAAAAATCTCATAGAATATCAGAAGCAAGAAGCTCAACTTAACAAGTAGATTGCATCTACGAAGTAAGAATGCCTCTTCACAAAACCTTTCAACACATGTGGGCACATGTGTTGTGTCTGTGTCTATGTTTCTGTTTGTATGTTTTCTATATTAGAAACAGTGCAACTCATTCTACATGTAGTAAGGGATCTCTAAGTTACTATAATAATTTGCATCAAGACGTTGCCTCAAGTCTACCTGGTGAGCTCGGCAAATGAGATCGAGATCATGCTTTTGAAGGAATTCAGCAACCTTGTCAGCTCCAAATGTATATGATACACCCCTATCATTCTCTCCCCATCCCTCAATATCTTTATCAGGATCAGCCCACAATAGATCACAAAGAAGGCCCTGATCTGGTACATCAACAGGTCGAGCAATATTCCTGATCTGGTCCAAGTTCTTTAAATCAGGAGATAATCCTCCATGCATGCAGAGGATCTTCTCATCAATTAGAGCAGCAACAGGCAAGCAGTTGAAACAGTCAGTAAATGTCTTCCACAGGCGAACATTAAACCTCCTCTTGCATTCATCATAGAAACCATATATACGATTAATGGAAGCACACTCATGGTTACCCCTTAACAAGAAGAAATTCTCCTTGTATTTGATCTTGTATGCAATGAGAAGACATATTGTCTCTATGCTTTGCTTACCACGATCCACATAGTCCCCCAAGAATAAATAGTTTGCAGCAGGTGGAAGCCCACCATACTCGAACAATCGAAGAAGATCAGAAAATTGACCATGAACATCTCCTGTCAAACCAAAGCAATAAAAACATCATAAACTATATAATGGGAGCAGAAAGTAAGATGTTAGTAGAAGAAATGTTTCCCATGAGAAAAGTTGCTGCAAATTATGTACTACAAATAATCTGATATCACAATGAAAGAAAATAATTTTCAAAAATATTAAAATGCAGTACATGCAAAAAGCTCAAAGAAAACAAAAAGAATTGCCAAAGTTTGTGAGTGGAATGGAGTGGAAACTCAGGCATTTCACAATTACAAAGTCCTACTCACACTCTCACCCCACATTTGGTTACTTTTGCGCTGAACGCATTAAGGTGTATAAAACATGAAGCATGTTTGAAGGCTTTATGACTCTCAACAGCATTGGAAAAAAAAACAGTGAAGATGAGAAACAAACATTGGATCATTTCCGGTGCTGTTACAATCACTTAATTGTATATTTAATTTCAGCGACTTCCAACCAATTTCTTCTTTTGGCATACATTTGCTACTAAAGCATGCCATTAATTGCATAGCTAAACAAGAAAGCAACATCTTCATCTTTTTTAAGGGATGAAAAAAAGAGTCCTCGCTTTAGAAATACCCAATTCGACATGAAAGACCAATTCTCTAGAAGAATTTTGCAAGCCCTTGCAATTCTATGTCTAAGGACCTCTACAACGAACCCACAAGTAGCCCATTATAAGCACCAAGTGATAGGCCTTACCTGATGTCAGTGGCCTCTCAAAGGCCCAACACCCCTTCAAGATGCGAAGAGATCATTGGCTGCTAGGACAACTGTCATGGAAGCTCCTCTTCCCCAACCAAAAATTAAAGTTGGATAGGGTGCGTAGAGAGACACACTGATGCTTCATGTAAAATATGCCACAAGTGGCAAGAAAACAAAAAAAAATGTTTTTAATGTGGAAATCACAAAAGGAACTCCCGAAAAAGGGGGATAGATCCTTTATGAATTTTGTCAAAATATATCAATTTTGAAAGAGAGGACCATCACATAGTAGTTGCATGATAATAATGCCAAAGAAACAGTTATGAAATTCTTAGTGATAGAAAGAGAACGACGTCCCTCTCCTACTATTTGAGCTGGAGTTTTCTCGTAATTCATCAAGATGAATTCTCACTTTCTCAGCAAAAGCATAGAATATATGTTTTAAAAGCAAACTAATTGGTACAACCGCGATGCAAGAGAATCAATGTCTCAAAAGCTTAACTGTTATTATATCATTTGCATTACGAACCATTCCAAAATATTCGAATTAACAAACCACATAGTATAGACTGCAATAAAAGAAACTAGTACAAAAAGCAATCCCCCTCTGAACGACATTCACCAGGTTTGCCTAATATAGAAAGTAAATACTTAATACTTCCATTTTGTAGTTGAGGGTGATCATCGTTCATGGTTTTCGACTCCATTTGTTTAGAAGATTTTGACAAGTTCAATGGTAGTTACATTGCTACTTAATTCATTAAATTCCAGATAGTGGTTCTTATTTTGTGAATTCATCCCCAAGATGTTTACTAACACTTGTTCCGAAAGTCAAATTTTTAATGCTTGGTTTGTTTGTATTCTTGGTTTGTTTGGACTTATGTTGTGCACGTTGCGCCGCATCCATATCTCACTTGCATATACATTTCATGCAAAATCTTTGGAAATGCCGTTTAATTTGTCGTGTTCCCAATAAAGAAAAGATTTTGAAGTAATGGCATACATGTATACACATCAGGAAAGTATCTAAACCTAAGAAATAATTATACACGACAGAAAAAATCCTGTTAGGATCTACGTCATCTTATGAGGGTATTATCATCCCCATCCCACACTGAGCATCATAATAATTCAATTACAGTTTGTCAAAAAGTCCATAATTCATACAATTACAACAAATACATGGACCCAATTACCAAAATTGAATTATAATAACAAATAATCAACACACAACATGCAAAACAATATATAAAATCAAACCAACAAAAATTAAATTTATAGCATTAATTGGAAGAAAAAGAAAAAAAGAGAAATTAATTAGTCAAACTTCCATGATTCATACCACTACTACACATATAATCAAAATAATCCACACATTATGTATAAAATCAAACAAGCATGAACCAAAAAAATACAAAATTAATAGCATTAATTGGAAAACAAAAAAAGAGAAATTAATTAGTTTACCACAAATCTTAATGGGAGCTTCAAGCTCAAGTAGACTAGGTTGACTAAGAAAGATCTCCTTGGACATAGCACAGAGTTGCTTAATTTCAGCCTCAGTCAGCTGTACCTGCTTCGTCGCCCTCCCATTCTTCGATTCCAAAAGCCGCCTTATTATATCGTCAACCAAATTCTCCTCCATCCCTACTGATTGATTTCAGTCCCTAAAACCAAAAACCCTAGGTTGAAACTAATTTGTTTTCACAGACGATATAATAACGACAAGACAAGACAAGCCGTGAATGAAACGGAGGAGAATTAAGAAGAAGAAACACTATCCTTTCTACAAATGAAACGGTGGGTACTGACTGGTATTATTGCTTGGCGGCCATTATTTCCGCAAGAAGGATGTGCGAAGAAGACGGTACTAGTAAAAGAGAAGAGCCCCTATCCATCTTTCGATTCCAAGCTGGGACACGAGTGGAGGGTATCATCACGCGCGGTGCTTTTTTAGTTTGGTCAGCGATTCTTACTTTGACTTGTTAGTGACTTTAACTACAGGCAAATGAAGATTTTACTTTTTAAGGGTTATGGGTGCAAATCGGTCCGGATAGCTTGCTATTCGATTCGGATTCGAGCCGAAAATATAATTTGAGATTTTGATTCAGTAAGCATTTGAGTAGAATACGAGTCAAGCTCGTTTTTGAGTTATAATAGTGAACTCAAATATTAGCACAATATTATTCGTTCATTTTAAGGTTTTAGTTTGTCTCTTTCATTTGATCCATACTCGATTCTAATTATTCGATGAACCCTACTCGTTTAAGGGTTCGATACTTACTCAATCTTTAATCTCTGATAAGGAAGTGGAAAGGTTTAGCCGTTTGGTTGTTTACTCCACTCTTTTCATCTCTTAAGATTTCAATTGCCTCTTCATTTATAGAGAAATTAAAAATTTCCAGGCTCGAAGGGGTGAGATTTGAGAACTGATGACTGAATCATCCCACAAAACAGGCTGGATGTAAGACTCCAACTTTCATGAATAAAGATTAATTTTTCTCGAAATATATTTTTGAATATTAAAGTGTGAATTTGTTATAATTGTAGACACTCGAAATTTTACTTGCATCTTTTATTAACACTACAGGGAGGGCGATTAAATCTTCGGAGATAACCACGGAAGACAGCCAGACATCCATTCTGGATACTACCTGGAAGTGCGGTTCCAACCCTAACACAAACCGAGAACTTCATCTCAAACCCTAAACACACACCGAATGTCATTTCTAATCTCTTGAGATAACCCCGGGGTTTGCAAGATCAAAAGACCCGCAACAACACCGGAGAGGACAGTTCTATCTCGGCGATAACACCGCGACGTTCAGTTCCAATCCAAGAAACAACACTGGGAGTAGCAACTCCATCCTTGGTGATAGCCCCAAGGGATGATTTTTCAGTTCCGGTGATAACTCCGGAATTGTTTGTTTCAAACACATGCGATCAGCTTCAAGCTCAGACCTCCTACCGAGGCAATCATACCTCAGACCCGGAGCTAACAACGGCGAGACATACACACGGATGCATGATGAAGCGCATACAAACAAGCAGTCCAATCTCAGATGTAACCTTGAGCAACGTCTGTTTTCCGCTCAAATCGGCGATAACCCCGGTGAGGAGTCAAAACGTCATCTTACCGCCTCAACATTTTCTCTCACAAGATGATATCGCGACATACAAACAAGTAGTCCAATCTCAGATGTAACCCTGAGCAACGTCTACTTTCAACTCAAACTGGCGATAACCCCGGCGAAGAGTCAAACATCATCTTGTCTCTTCAACACCTGCGCGTCGTCTCAACACTTCATACATACATACATACAACAATGTCCCATAAGAACCGAGGAGTAACAATCCCGAGTGACTATTACGCATGGCAGTACTTTGGATAGAATTTGAAGCTTGAAGATCATGGGCATAGACCCCTCTTCCTGACTTCGTTCAACCTCTAATCCATGTCATTGCGTAGCTCTCGACACAAGAGGTCCGAAGAAGGTCAGATATACCTCGTTTGGATGCCCAAATTGAAGTTCTGCAAGTTCGAGCGGACATTACAATGCATGAGTGCACGTACTACGAGACGACGGGACCCGCGAGGCTCGAATGCACCACGACCAGCCGCAAGTACAACCGCGGCTGCCGCATGTGTGCCTGCGGCCATCCATCTATATATACAAGCCTTGGGGTTAGCCATTTGAAGGGGAGAAAAGAGAGAAAAGGTGAGGAAGCCCTGTCCATTTTACTCTGCATACACATCTTTTTAGTGTTTCCTCACTTTTAAACACTTGTTAGCTCACATATAGCTATCTTTTATCCGGTGGGAGCCGAGTGTTTATCCATTTAAAGTCATAGAAGTCTACTTTGGCACATTAACGTAAGCCTTCTCTCACATTATATAAAGTCTTCTTCTATTATTACACACTGCATGTTATGCGTTGAGAGTCGTGTGAGTGTGTTTGCAGGACTTCGGTCCATGGTTTTCATTCATGTCTCATATATATATACTTATATATATATATATATGTATATATTTCATATATGGACTAACATTATCGAGTTATGCCTCGATTGAGCTTGAACTTGATGCAGCGTTTATTGCTTTATATATATATATATATATATATATATAATTGTTGTCGTTTATATCTCGATGAGCCCGGATTTTACATCCTAGACATTTACTAAACTTATATATATATATATATATATATATATATATATATATATATATATATATATATATATAATTGTTATGGACATATCAGGTGAGCCCACAGATTCACATCCAGAATGCGTTCTTTTTTTTATATATATTTGTACATATATATATATATATATATATATATATATATATTTTTATATATATATATATATTTATATTTCTGTCAGGGCACAAGTTTACTTATTGGCCTTTTACAACTTTATTTTACATTTAAATCTGCTGGAGTTTACTTCATGGCGGTTGATCGCTTTTATAGCTTTATTTACATTTCGTCCCACAGAGTTTACTTAGTGGTGGTTGATCATGTTCGTATATATATATATTTACCGCTTTTATATATTTACATTTCTGATCCCCCATGGAGTTGCTTCATGGTGGTTGATTATGTCTGTATATATATTTACAGCTTTTATATATATAACTGCTTACTGCTTTCCATACAAATTGTAGTATCATGTGAGCCTAGGAATCATGTGATCACAGATTCAGTCTACTGAATCTAGATTCGGTTCCCATGATGGACATATTTTTTCAAATTAAAGTTTGCTTGTACATTATTTTACGATGTCTGAATTTCCTTGGATGGTCACATCGTGCCCGTGGGAGTTCGGCACTCTTGTATATTATTTTCTCAGAATGCTTCGCATCTCGAAAATAAAAGCAAACAAAAGAACATTTAATAATAAAATGGAAGTATGAAAAGGTCTCAATTCCTATTGAGCATGTGGTTTAAAAACCTCTTTTACAAAAGTTCATTGATATATCTTGGTTAAAATTGAATTTTTCTATAAAATTCAAACCTTGTGTATATAGGTGCGAACGAGGCCTCGCATTACTTTCAAATAATTGCACATTGATCCACACACACACACACACATTCATATAACAATTTCTTTGAAAAGTGGCGGTCACTGTGTAACAACACGGATGTCGAAATGCCTAACACCTTCTCTCCGCATAATCAAGCCCCCGGACCCAAAATGAATCTCGGTTCCCGTCTAGCAGTGTCAAAACACTGGGTCAATGTGCAAACCTTTTCGGTTGCATTGGTGCAACCAATTAAAAACACCAACCGGCGACTCTTAAAGTCAAATCGTCGACATTATACATGTCGGACCTTTTTCACTTGTTTTTTCAAACAAATCTCACATTAACATGAGAACACCAAAGAACAAGTAACGAAAAGGGACCTCAAAAATCCCGACCGTTGACAGGTGGCGACTCTGTTGGGACTCCAGTAAGAGGGCTTAAGCCGCTATTACAAGCTTTTCAAAATTGTTATATGCTTGTGTGTGAATGTTGCATTTACATTTATGATGAATGTGTACGAATGCATCTTAATTACTGCACTGCTAAATATCTATCTGTGATATTAGTGCTTCGCACATGTCATCATTTTGCATAAACGGTGAGACACGTTGTATGTGAATGTATGTTGTGTGGTCCCTCCACCAGGAGGCTATCCTGTCGGTGTTTGATTACTAGACTCGTGGGAAGAATAATTCCCCGGGGCTCAAGAAAGGCACCACTCAGATTCGCTCCAGTTGAATGACCGGATTAACTTCCCGTCAAGTAGATTGCGATGATCTGGGAACCTTCATGCCAAAAAGTCGTGAGAGTAACCCTAAGATAGGTCAGCCTCTGATAAACCAAACGCGGAGGAAAGTCTCTTCATACTTTCCATTTTTAATTACTTTTAAAAGCATTTACTTGTAATTTATTCCATGTTCATCCATATGTAATGGAAAATATGAAGAATATATGTGCATGCATGACATGTTATCAATTAACAACTGGTTTTACAGGACAAAATTCCTAAACGGACATGTTATGATAACATTTACATTACCCTAAGACTAAACTACGTAAGTCTTTTGTGCAATTGGGCCTGTTACCCGCTCAAAATCCAAAAAGGTCACGAGCCTACAGCCAATCATGTCTTCTGACCAGTCTAATGCTGTCTCCCGAGAAGAATTTGATGAATTGAGTAAACAAATTGTAGACTTGGTCGTTCTACTGAAAGAATTGCACCAGTCCACTCAGGGTACGAAGATACCTACACATACAGAATCCCCTACACAAGGAGGAGTTCAAGGTTTGGAAAAAACAATTCCAGAACCTTAGTTGGATACAACCAACAAAGACCCTGAAAACACACATCTCAAAGGAGATCCAAACAACGATGATATCAGGAAGAAGGTCCCTCAAATGGAGGAAACTATTCGTGTTCTCAAAGGGATTGGAACACATGGCAGTGTTTCATATACAGACCTTTGCATATTTCCTGGTGTTCATTATCCAGAGAAATTCAAGACCCCTGATTTTGAGAAATATGATGGATTAGGGGATCCTTATACACATTTAAAAGTGTTCATTGGAGAACTTGGGTCTTACGCAGAAAATGAAAAGCTCAGGATGCAGCTATTTTAGAAAAGTCTGACTGGAGAAGCCCGTTCATGGTATACCAAATTAGACAACTCAAAGATTCATAGCTGGGAAGAGTTGGCTCACGCCTTTCTTACTCCTGCTAAAGTTATTCCTTCCATGACGGAATCAGAAATGGTCATGACTTTCATAGATGTACAGGAAGCTCTTTTCTATGAAAGAGTTCTAGCTGGTATTGGCAAACCATTCTCTGAAATGATCAAGCAAGGAGAAATGGCTGAGATGGGATTGAAGTCCGGTAAAATTCAAGACCTAGCCGCTCTTAAAGCTGTTGCTGAGCACATCCAGTCCGGATCTTATGGAAACAACCCCCGAAGGGTCCATAAAAAGAAAGAGGAGGATGTTTCCTTCATACTACAAGGACAAAAAGGCAATCAAAGCATGCATATGCAGAGGAGAAACTACTCCCCTTTTCCAGCACAATCTTTAAACCCTCCATTGTCTAAAAGTGGAGAAGTAAAGCGGCCTCGAATGTTCACACCCTTAGGGGACTCGCTCGAGAATGTTCTTGCTCTTCTGACTGCTCAGAAGAAAATTACATATCTTCTTCCACCGGCCAACCCTAATGGGAGGGGTTTTAATGCTACTCGGAAGTGTGCCTATCATGCCAGAGCACCTGGACATGATACTCAAGATTGTTGGGCCTTGAAGCATAAGATTCAAGAT
Source organism: Panax ginseng (assembly GCA_020205605.1). Classification (NCBI taxonomy): domain Eukaryota; kingdom Viridiplantae; phylum Streptophyta; class Magnoliopsida; order Apiales; family Araliaceae; genus Panax; species Panax ginseng. Next base: position 63,143,616 of record CM035137.1, read on the forward strand.
CTAATAGACAATGGTGAGATCATGGTCACCAAACCAGATCAACCTCATGTGCAAAACAACCCTCTTCCTCAACACAAAGAAGAAGAGGTCAACATGATCAGTTGGAGCACTGTACAAGGTTTCAATTCTAACGGTGAATCATCCCAACCCATCAAAGACGGTGTTGACAAATGGGATTATGCAAAGTTCCAGTTTACCATGGAACGAAAGATGAAAGCTCTTTGCAAATAAATTGAGCAATGATGAGCAATCAAGCACCCACCAAAGATCAAGTCACACGTCAATTAATCAGGTAGGAGCATGCCTATATCCTTCCTTTTGTTATGAATGCCTCCTCACCACCTTTAGAAAATGAAGCTATGGAGGATAAGGTTGCAAAGAGAGCAAATACTAAAGCCCGTCGGAATTTTGCCAATCATAGGGAATTCACCTATTTGGGCCAATCTATGGAGGAGATATTACAAATGTTAATCAATGAAGGAAGAATTATCTTCCTTCTGTTGGGCTTCGGCACAGAAACGCATAGCGAAAATTAAAATTTTAAAGCAATTTCCGAAACCCTAAAACAGGATCCATGCGAAAATCAATTAATTCAGAGGTTTAGAGATTATACGGATATAAACAAAATGAGAATCAAACCGACTACGCCTCGAATCTCCAACGCAATACAAACCGATTTCGCCTACTAAGATCCACATCCGAACGCAGCATCAACCGTCGAACGATTCTGTGATAAGAAGGACTTGCAGATTAGCCACCAAAAGGAATGGATTTTTGAAACTGCTTTCTCTCTAGTCTCTCTCTAAGAGAGCGGCTAGGGTTTTCAATTTTGATATCTTTCCCTAAGTAGTCGCTATATATCATATATATAGTAGTTAAAAGGAATTAATCAAATCAAAACCTAATTTTATAAAATCCTAATTTATATATATATATATATATATATATATATCTCTTAATTAAGTCTTACTTAATTAATATACATATATACAAATTATCCTTTTAATTTAAATTGTGATTTAAATACTATTAATCATATTAATATATTTAAATCCTTAAAATTTAAATTAATTCCCTTTTTAATAACGTTACTATGTGTGTGACCACATAGGTTATTATTACGTTGGCAATAATTTTAAAATCATATTATAAAATTATAAACAAAGTGAGCTGCATCTAGTAATGCATCATCGCTACCCAAGTAATAATAAGATCGATGATTCGATCTGACCTTTTTGTGACCAATATTTCAATGTAATTTAATCCTTTTAACCTTAATATCCTAGATTAAACTCGAGTCATGGAATGTGTCATACTCTTCATAATTTAATCTCAAAGTACATAAATTCTCGTGTAGTAATATAGCGATTTCAGGTCGGAGGACCATTACATCATTGTCACTATGAGAATTGCTAATGACACTTCGCATAATGCTCCATATAGAATTCTCATGGTGGGTCTGTCCAGTACATCGTTCTCTAACATGTACCTATGCATTGACTTAATATCTCATATATTTATGACCAATGAGATTTGGTCATCAACGATCCACATACTAGTCTCGAATGCATCATTGTTGTCCCATCAACAATGATACTCGACTAGGGACATTTAAGAACACTGATACTAATGGTAATATATAATCTCATGTTCAAGTCACATACTTGAAACTATATAATTTGTATCACTATTCTAAGGAATTTTATTATGTTAACAATTATATTACGCAGTAAATAAAACCATAATAAAATCATATATTTATTCAATCAAATATAATATCAAAACGTTAAGCAATTATATCAAATAATTGGCCTCTAGGGCATAAACTCTAACAATAAGTATCCAAATCACCTCAGAAAGGGTGTGGTAAATTCCCACCTAGAGCTTTTCAACATGCATACATTGTTTTAACATATATCCACAGTAGAGTTAAAATGCATGACTAATCATTCCTACATTTTGGGAAAATTTTGCCATAGCCCCTTTGTAAATGGGATTATCCACATGCACATAGGCATGACTAGGTGGCCATTCAGTAGCACACATATACACAGTCATATACATCCTATATGCATTTAATACATTGCAGTAAAAATCCGTAAGTGTAATTTAATTATCAGGATTATTTTTCTTGTCTACCTTTACTCATTTGTCCTCAAATAGGATAAGAAATGACAGTAAAAGGTGCAAATTTGACTATTTTAAAAGTTAAATTTTTTCACATCATTATGTTCAGCATGGTTTAATACTAACATTTACTATGTTGAATATTTTTTATCGAGTCATATCAGCATGCATATTAAGTACTATGTGTCTAAATGCATTTTATGTGATAAGTCATTTTCCAACGGATATAAACTGGAAAAGAATACATGCATACGTTACCAAGACAGTGAAGAACGCTTGTATGGTAGCAGATTATGCAGAAAGTTGCCGAACTCAACAAGTCTGATGAGAAGCTCTCAGATTTCCTTCGTCGCGCAGCTTGAAAATGACTTATAAAAGCAACCTTTGGGCTTTACATAGCCACGGTTGGTCATGGTCCGCTTCTGCATGGCTTCTGCAGTGTACTGCAAGCACACCTACATGGGTCCCACACCTCCGGTTCACTCCAGTTAGAGTTGCAAAGGAGGTCTCGCAAGCTGAAAAGGCTAAATCAGGAATAAAAGCGCTACGCAATTGAGCGGAATAGCTCGAAATCCTAGTGTTCATGTGTCAAACTCTGGCTTTACATGTTCCACATTGGTATTCACCTACATATAAGGTATACGATACCAGTGGCCTCATCTTTCACAAATTATGCTCGGCAATACCTCACAAAGGTCTGATGCCGTCAATGAGCGCTAGGCAACCCTGACGTATCCCCGGCGAGGGTTACAACACAGAATCTACGAAAATACAAATCAAAGATGTATCCCCGGCGGAGGTTACAACACCGAAGTTTCAAACATCTACATATCCCCGGCGGGGGTCACAACGCACATCTTACAAACATCTACGTATCTCCGGCGGGATGTTACAGCACATTCAACCATTGATACACACATCAATGAAGGTCAAGCAGCCTTGACGTCATGTCAGCTGATGGCAAGTAAACCCATCAAAGTAACTCATCTGTATATCCCCGACGGGGGTTATAGCGAATTCAACCATTAATACACACATCAATGAAGGTCAAGCAACCTTGACAATGCACCCAGCAGGGATCTATCCAGTGATACACACATCAATGAAGGTCAGGCAACCCTGACAACAACAGGTTGTTGGCAATAACTCCAACAGGATGAGGGAATATGTTATACACATCCTCAAGCAGACAAAGCTTTATCTCCATAGATCTCTTACACACAAGAGGTACCTCTATGGAATATAAGCCAGTGTCTAGGATTCACGGCTTTGGTGATAGCCCCAACGTCAACATCCTTGAAGAATTGGATCGCATGTCCAAGCCATCACTGATTGCCATCCCAGCAGGATTACATGACAATCATGCATCATACATTTGCATCATGTTGCTGCACATAGCATCATGTTTATTTCACTTGCATTTCAAGTGTCTAGGATTCTTTATCCTATCCATGCATTGCATTGCATGAATATGATAAAGAGGGGCATCTGTAGAAACTCAAAATTTTCTGCACAACTGTTACTAACCTTATAGGAGGGCAGAATCGTCTTTCGGAGATAACCCTGGAAGACAGCTCACATCCATTCTGGATACCACCGGAAGTTCGGTCTCCATTCCGGATACTTCCTGGATCGATTCGGCCACAACCTGCACCACACCGGAGTCTCAGTCTCAGTCCCATAAGGAGTTCGACACTGCTGTATATTATTTTCTCGCAGATGCTTCTAATCTCAAAAATAAAAGCAAACAAGCGGAACATTTTTATAATAAAATGGAAGTATCAAAGGCCTCAATTACTATTGAGCACAGGGTTTGAAAAACCTTTTTCATAAAAATCCATTGCTATATCTTGTTTAAAACTGAATTTTCTACAAAAATTTAAACCCTATGTATATAGGTGCAACGAGGCATAACACTACTTCCAGATAATTGCACATTGATCCACACACACACACACACATTCATATAACAGTTTCTTTGAAAAGTGGCGGTCACCGTGGTAACATGGATGTCGGGGGGTGCCTAACACCTTCCCTCCACATAATCAATCCCCCGAACCCTTAATGAATCTCGGTTTCACAAACCCGTTTAGCAGTGTCACATCACTGGGTCAATGTGCAAACCTTTTCAGTTGCGTTGGTGCAACCAGTTAAATACACCAACTGGCGACTCTTAAAGTCCAATCATTGACCTTACACATGTCGGACCTTTTTCACTTGTTTTTTCAAACAAATCTAACATTAACATGCGAACACCAAAGAACAAGTAACGAAAAGGGACATCAAAAAATCCCGACGTCGACAATAGGTAGTTGGTCCAATGACTTTTGTTGGAATATAAGGTTTCTAGTGTGGAGAGGTCTGGAGTTCAACACTCATGAGAAACATTTTCTTTAAATAATTTTTAAGCATGGCAAGCCCAGCTCCACATCAGCAAAAATATGCACAGTCAGCATTCCGTCCGTTTTTTCGGACGAAAATTAAAAATAATGACCATTTTGTAATTTTTAAAAATACAATTATTCGATTGTAATAAAAAAAGTTTCGGTAACCACAATGAAAACAGATGAATATCTTTAGTACTATTATTATAATAATAATAATTATTATAATACTAATACTAATAATAAAAATAATACTAATTTGACAACAGATGAATATTTTTAGTACTATTATTATAATACTAATAATTATAATAGTACTACTACTACTACTACTACTACTACTACTAATAATAATAATTAATAATAATAATAATAATAATAATAATAATTAATAATAATAATAGTAATTATAATATTAGTAATAATAATAATAATAATTATTATTATTATTATTATTATAAGAATAATTATAATAATAGTAATAGTAGTAATAATAATAATTATACTAATAATAATTATTATAATAATTATAATAAAACTTATTATTATAATAGTAATAATAATTATTATAATTATAATATTATTATAAATATAATAGTAATATTAATAAAATATTATAATAATAATAGTAATTAGAAGGAGCCCCTTCCAACGTATTGCTTTAATACCCATCTTATTCAATTCTACCCATAATCGAAATATCATTAGAAGGAGCATAAGAATTTCTACTTCCTCCATTGTTGCGGCCAAAGCTACATCCACCTCTCCTTCCTTCATTTCTTCTAGAAAGGTAGAGCTTGAAACTGTCAACATTGCCGAAGACGTTACACAGGTTCTGTTTTTACTTTCCATACTAGTAAAATTTAATCTTGTTTATTGTCTAGCTAGTGCAGTTTCAATATTATTTTAGAGGACTTTTTTCTTTAGATTTTGAAATGGTTTAGGGAAATTTATCTGGTTCAAGTCTACTAATAGGAAGATGCAATTGTTTTAGACCTGAATTTGACATTCTATATTCTTTTGTTGAATTGGGAATTAGCTATTTTACCCAGACTAACTGCCTACTGGTTTATTGTTCCTTTCAATTTTCTGGTTTATGTTTGAAAGCTTGAACTAATTTGAGCATTTGTTACAAATTGATGTAGTTGATTGGGCGAACACCGATGATATATTTGAACAAAGTAACAAAAGGCTGTGTGGCAAATGTGGCCCTCTGCCTGTAACAAATAGGAAGAATTGGACTTAGAATGGGACTGTAGTGAGTATTTCTTTGACTGAATGTGGCTAATTGAGGGAAGTTGGGTTGATATAGAAGAGGAATAGACGTGTATGAGGAGTTATGGGTTAGTGGGATGAAGTCCAGGAGTTATAGTCCAGGTTTTATGAATGGAATGCAGGTATGGTGTAATTTTTGCAGTACATAGTCTATGTTGTAAGCTTTTGTCAATTGCATGGAGCTCAATAAGTTCTAGTCCATTAACTTTTGTTCCTACTAATAGGATCCAATTTGTCTTATGTTTGCAGATACCTGCTCGAACTAGCTCAGCAACTCTAAAATTGGATGAGCAGAAACGTGAGCAGGTTTGTACATAATTTTCCTTTGTGGATGTTGATTGGATGGTAATGTTACCCACTTTTAAACATCATAAAAAAATAAATACATCAATTTGATTTGGGTTTATATGTGTGTGTGTCCCATCACTTATAGTTCATGATGTGAACATTTTAAAGAATGTTGCACATCTGCCAGCCTGCTACAATAATGTTGGACCTAATGCTGGGTAATGGGGGGTTCAGCTACATGTAGGCGATAACTTTGGCTGCAGTGCCACCTTGATTTAGCTGCTGATTTATTGTCTTATGTTAGTCACCTATATTAGTTTAAAATTATCTAAAAATATTTGTTAGTATTTAATTTCTCTTTCTATTTTTGTACAAGTTTTACTGGCTAATTCATTTATCAATATTTTCATTGAGGAAATTGAACTTTTGTCTGGTGCCTCGTATATCTTGAGAACATTGTAAGGCTCTTGTTGGAGCTGGAACCTAAGATGATAAATATACAGGTGAGCAAATTTGTAAATGCACTATGTTATTATCTTGTTTTCTGGACAGTTTAGCATCTTTGTTTGTTTTTGAAGGTTCCAAGTTTGTTCACCTCTCTTGGAGGTCATCTCCTTCAATCTTTACAAATTCAGTGCAAAACAAAAAAAAACAAGATTTGCTACTCTGAGGTAGACTGAAATTTTTAGGTGTTTTCTTCTGACACACTTCTACACCCTGTAGTGAGTTTACTATGTTAGTAATTTTTTTTGTATGCAAATTCTGGTTAGTATTATGATACCATTTATTATGTGTAGGTCTTAAGTATAGCCTGCTGTGTATTTTATAGCCATTGTGGCAACCGCTCAGTTCTAAAAGAAAAAACATTTGGACGAAAACTTTTCAGTTGGTTTTCGTTGTGGAACAAGGAAGAGCGCAACACATGGCTTACGAACTTTATCCGAATGAATGAGTTAAAAGACCAGGTCTGCTCATCTTGGTTTCCTCCAGTTGGGTCAGCTAGTCATTATGCACTTCTGTCCAAGTGGGTTATATATGGAGAGGTATGGTTTTTGCCCATTTCCATAATCTGATATAATTTTATACATGCTTTGGAGGATCTTATGTAATTTCTACCATTCTTCCTTATTTTCATTTTCATTTTCATTTTCATTTGTAGTTAGGTTGCAACGGCTCATGTTCGGGATCATCGGATGGAATTTCTCCTATATATTCATTATGGGCTACCTTTATCGATCTCTACATTGCCAACTATGGAGTGGAAAGATCAACATGGTAAGTTTACAATTTTCGTTGAGTGCTATTTAGGTAGATTATATGGCCTGTAACTTAGGATGTGAATGGGTGGACTGCACTTCATTGGGCAGCATCCTATAGCAGGTAGCGATCTTGATGTTTATTAAGTTCTATTGTAGTGTATGGTTTATTGTACTAGTGATGTATTTAGAAGTTTTTATTGGAGATGATCCGACTTATTCAACTTTCATTTGATGCTGAATTGAACCTTTTTTAACATGGTGTCTTATTGCATTGATAGATCCTTCACCCAAATATACGACAGGCAGAACTCCGGCAGACCTGGCTTCCAGCAAAGGACACAAGGGAATTGCTGGTTATCTAGTCAAATCTGCATTGAGCTCCCATCTTTCATCACTTAAGTTGAAGGATACAAAGGAGGGTGGTGGTGGAGATATTTCTGGACTAAAAGTTGTACAAACAGTTGCAGAGTGAACTCCAACTCCAATCAGTGATGGGGACTTTCAACAGGGACTGTCATTGAAGGATTCATTAGCTACTGTATGTAATGCTACTCAAGCTGCTGCTCGCATTCATCAAGTCTTCAGGGTACAGTCATTCTAAAAGAAGTAGCTAAAAGAGTATGGTAATGGTTAGTATGGAATGTCAGATGAGCGTGCTCTTTCACTTCTTGCTGCCAAGACAAATAGAGCAGGACATCAAGATGAGCCTAAAGTTGTGTTACTTACTAGCCAGTAACACTATGACTAATTGATTATTGCTTTATCTTATATTATACTAACTGAGCTCATAATTAGAGATAATTTATGTTTTTGTAATCACCTGCTTGATGAAGGACACAGTTGATGAAGTTTTGTTTACCGACCAAAATCATCGATGATGTCAAATTTTTTTTACTAATTGTATGGGTGAATTCATTAATTTGCAAGAGCATTTCTTAATTTCTCTCTCTCTAGGATTGCTTATGAACTCTGTTCTACATGTTTCTGAATGTTTGCAGGTTGGCTTTGAAGGCATTTACTGATCAGAAGAGGCGATTCTTTCCTCATCTGGATGATGGTAGTGAAACTGGATCAGCATTGAAGAAACGCTGTGGTAACAAACCATCGACTACCAGAAATGAAGAGGAGCTTAGTAATTTGGGAACAATATCAGATATTCTATTGTGTCTGGGAAAAGAAGTACTGGATGTAAAAACTTTTACATACCAGCAGTTGGATTGGCTAAAACGAGCGGCCTTGCTACCCACTTCGTCTAATGAGACATTGATAGAATCATCAGAAGAGCATGACTTTCATAGTTCAAATGATTTAAGACAAGGAGTGGTGGAGGATGATGCTGCAGATAAGATTGCTGTAATTGAGTTGTTGTTTCCTTCTATTTTTAGAGCTATAATATCCTTGCATCCAGCTGGTTCTGTTTATCCTGATGATGTAGCTTTCTTTTCACCTGATGAGGTATTTTTCCTTTCTTGGTGGAACAATTTATTTCTTATTTTTAATTTTTTTTTTTGGTAAAAGCTTTCTTTATTCTCATGATTAGCCTATTCTTGAATTTTCCTTGATTACTTAAGTTGGTTCACTTTTAGAATAATGTTACATTGGCAGAGGTCTTGAATGTTGCAAATGATAAGAGGAAGTTATTATTTTTCGTGAGACTAAAAGTCAGACACTTTGAGATATCATTTGAAGCTTTCAGTCCTTTTTCATATTATCAAACAGCCAATAATTATAATTTTAGTTAGGTCAGAGTCAAGCGGCAAGGGTCACGCTAAGTTTTGTAAAACAGAATGATCTAATGTATCTGAGCGGTTGAATTTTTTATGTGCTTTCTTCTTTAATATTTTAGACATTCTGTGTGGGAGTAGCTTGTTTGGTCCAAGGCATTTTATATGCATATTTTCATCATTTTGCTTTCGGTTGAATTAATTATGTGCTTCTTTCTTCTTTAATATATTTGACATTTAGTGTGGGAGTAGCTTATTTGGTCCAAGCCATGTTATATACATATTATCATCATTTTGCTTTTGTTTTTTGCTTTCTCCTTGTAAGCTACTTCTTATGCATTACCCTTGTGACATTCCTCTTAAAGGAGGCAACTTTATACATGCAAGGGGGTTTTCTATTCATCATGTATTCAGACACATCACAGTAATATCTTTTGCAACCTTAACTACCTTGGACAGCTGGACTTAATAAAGAAGTACCAAATAAGAAGAAATTTTAATTAGACTAATTGCTAGAGTTTTTTGCATTTGTAGATGAATCTCAAAAGGGAAAACACAGTTGCGATGTAACATCATGAATCTATATGACATTTTTTGTTGTCTATATACCATTTATTCACTTTATTAATAATTTTATTATAGGGGATCTTGGTCAGAGTTTTGATTCGAATCAGACACTTAACAATTATGAACTAAATCCAACGAAAGGAAAAGATGTGTTGTTTGTCGGGGATCTTTCATATGTAGATAACTACCCTAATCATGACAATACAAGGTAACTTTATTTATTTACAATAGTTTTTAATTTCTTGCAGTCTACAATAAATTTTAAGAAGTTTGTTTGTTTCTTAGCATAAATTCATCTTTGTTTAATCTACTACATATGGTAGAGTAAGTCAGTACTTGACATGTGTGCTTGTGCTACATCTATATATTATCTTAAATAAAATTACTAAAAAAGTTCCCAAACGTTATTTGAAAAGTTTAATTTATACTTGATTATAGTGTTGCAAAGATTCCGATGTAGAGTCCGAGGTTGTCGGTTTTTGTCTTCACTAAAGCCGTATATAAATAAAATTATCAACCAAAAATTGATTGCTTGCTGATATATATTATGGCAGTTGTTGTAAACTCATACACAATTGCCTAGCTTGTTATGTTGCAAAAGTATATGTCAACATTTATAGTCGCATTGAAGGTTCATGAAATGGCCGATTAAGATTCCAATTTTTTCTTGTAAAAGAGCAATCATATAGTCGCATTGAAGGTTCTTTTTCTATTTGGAATTATAGCAAATGATATTGTGATTACCTATTTGTCTTTTCTTTTTATGAGCAATACGGTGTATATTAGTACCACGTAACAACTCTATTGTCTTTGTGTATTGATTTTGGCACTAAGTGCATCTGGTTATCTATTTGCTTCATTTTCCTGACTTGCTCTTATTTGTAAATATGTGCAGGAAAACTGCTTCTATGACCTGCCTTACAATACTGGGTATCAAATTTACATGCTACGTTTACGAAAGACAAGGGACGAAATTATGAAGTGTACTCTCTCTATATATCTAGATATATACTTTGATTGAAGAACTGTAGTAGCTTTAGATGGTTAATTGTAAAGATAATGAATGAGTATGTAGTGAATGATTTTATTAAGTTAATAATATTTTAGTTTTTTATATTTTTGTCATTATTTGCAATGGGAACATTGAGTCAGGCATGTTCACAAAAAGAATGTTAAATTTTGATTTGGGAACAATATAATTTGTTACCAAAGTATTGAACAAGTTTTAATATAGCAATAATTTTTTATACATTTAGCAACAATTTTTCGTTGCTAATGACATTCAAAAATATAATATTTGCCAACGAAAAATTAACCTAATAACAACGGAGAGGATATTGTTGCTAATACCAACATAAAAGGCAAAATTTTTTATCATTGCAAATCATATCAACTTTTGTTGCACATATAAAGAAACGACAACATATAATGTCGTTGCTAATCAACGACTTTCGTTGCTATTGAAAAATAACCAGCAACAAACATATTCGTTGCTGATTTAGCATAATGTTGTTGTCAAATAATATAATCAGCAACGAAAATCATTGCTAAAAAGTTTACATTCCGCAACGAAAGCAAGCCTAGGCAACAATTTTCATAATTTACTGGAACGAAAAATGTCGTTGCAAAATGGTGTCAATTGCAACGAAAATCCATGGTCGTTGCAAAAAAAAAGAAGAAGAGTTCATTTCGTTGCCAATTAGTAGGCTTTTGCAACGAAATGGGGTTTTTAGCAACGAAATTTTAATTATTCTACAACAATACATTTTGTTGCTAAAGGATCGATGTATCTGTACGAAAGACAAATTTCGTTGCAAAATATATTATTTTTGGCAACAAAAAAAAATGTTCATTGCGGAAAACTTAGCAACGCTCATTGCGCAACGACAGTAAAGTCGTTGCCAAAAAACATTAGCAACGAAATTTGGCACCTTTAGCAACGAAAATCAGTTGTTCCTAAAGCCTCATTTTTTTTTAGTGTAAATGTCCTTATTGGTCCGTAGTGCATTGATGGACAGTTGTTGGTATGATCATGACCACTGATGATACTAATGAATATCCTTGGCCTGTAGTGCATGGATAATTCATGGATGTAATAATAATGAATATCATTGGCCCGTAGTGCATGGAAAATTCATGGATATGATACTAACGAATATCCTTGGCCCGTAGTGCATGGATAATTCGATGATGTGAATTATTTATTGAGCTGTGTTATAGCGATAAAATATTGATGGTGAACTTTTAAATCATAAAAGATAGTAGATATCATGCTCTATTTGACACTTCTAATGGATTGTTTGTTCCAATGTAGTTAAACTTGTTGTCTATTGTATTCTATCAGTTTAACACTGTTAAAGGCTAACGATAATTTATTATGCTTTATCTTAGTCATAATATTCTTTACTGGACTAGTTTAGCTCACCTTTTGCTTTCATTACTCTTCAGAAAATGAGAATATAGATGGGACTAGTCGGGAAACGGAGTGATGGTCTGAAATGGTGGCTATAGTAGTCCTCACTATTTTATAAAATAGTGTGATAATAATTATAAAGAGGACTCCATTTGAGTTTGGATATTATCTACGAGATAATATTCGTGTTAAAATTCTCATGTATGTTTTGTCATATTTTACATGACAGTTGTATAATTATGTTTGTATTTGAATTCTGTACCATGTATTTGGTGGCTAAGAATGGCAAGTGTATACCTATTTTGGGGATGTCACAGTTGGTATCAGAGCTTAGGGACCCCGACTTAGATGCGAGGCTAGAACTAGGAGGGGAGAGACGGGTATATCCTTCGCTAGTATGACCTACCTATGCTTAATTGTTATTTAATTGGTCGGTCAGAATATAGGGATAATATGTGGCATGTCAATTAACCCTTGTTTTTGTGGCAGTGTTTGAGAATGATATCTGAAAATCAAGAGATGAACTCATATAGAGTTTTAATTGATGAATTGAGGAGATTCATTTAAAGAATAAATATTGGAGTATAATATTTTTTTATAACAAAGATTTTATTCGGGAGAGCTAATTAAGTTATTAAACTTGATTTTAGGATGTCAGGCAAAGAAGAAATTAGAGATATCCATGTGATGAGTGAAGAATTAATTGTTGCACCCGAGCTAGTCGTAGAGGTAGCAGCTGAGAGAGAGAGGAAGAAGAGGAATCTGAGGAGATTTCTTAGGAGAATCTTATGATCGAAATGTAGAACTGCAAGATCGTATTCGTGAGTTAGAAGAGTAAGTTGAAGAACGGTAGGCGGTCGTGGATCAAAGGGATGTAATAATTTAATATTTTGTTACTTGATATGTGATGCTTGAACAGAAGCTCTCTTTGGCAGAGTATAAGGTAATAAAGCTGGAATCTGAGAATTCAAATGTCAAGGATAAGCTAAAAGAAGAAACAACTGAACGAGTGAGAATAGAGGATGCATGGGTAAAAGTCGCACGACACGTTGATATTATGGAAAGAGAAGTCCGATCAAACAAGGCTAAAATAGATTATATGTATTTTTCTTTTTGGACAGCAATTGGGAGAACCCAACATCATGTTTTGAATTACCCTATATAGAGCGGTCAACCCCAATTCGATATGGATCGAAGATTAAAGATTCAGATCATGGATCAGGAGTACGAAGAAGCAGTTGTGAGTGAAATATGCCTTATAGTGAAGTCAAGTCCAACTAAGATGGAGATACCAAAGGCTATCCCAGACAAGTCAAAGCCGGTAGTTCAAGGAAGAATGTTTTTTCTAAATTCCCAAAAAGCGAGGAACCCGAATGAAGTTATCACGGGTAAGTTAATTATAAACTCTTGCAAAGTCTATACCTTATTTTATACCGGTTCTACCCATTCTTTTATTTCTCCTACTTGCGCTCAATGTTTAAATTTGACTCCAGGGAAATTAGACTTTGACTTATCTGTTGAAACTCCGTTGGGAGAAACCTTCATTACATCCAGTATTTATAAGTCATTTTTTATTCAAATCGGCACCCTCACATTACCTGTCGATCTTATCTCTTTGAAAATACTTGCATTTAATGTAATTTTAGGGATTGATTGGTTAACTACTCATCATGCTAAAATTGATTTTTTTTCGTAAGGTTATTAGCTTTCATATTGCTAACCAACCTATTATGCGACTTTAAAAAACCAAACCACTAAAGTCAATCACTGTCATATCAAGCCATAAAGCTATTCGTTTATTGAAAAATGGATGTCAAGCTTTCTTAGCCCATGTCACAGATTTAAACAAAAATACGTCAGAATTGAATGATATTTCTATTGTTAATAAATTTCATGACGTATTCCCTGAAGAACTTCTTGGCCTACCCCTAGAGTGTGAAATCGAGATTTATGTCAACCTTGAACTAGGTACAAAACCCATTTCGAAAGCCCCATATCGAATGACTCCTATTGAACTTCAGGAGTTAAAAACCCAACTGTAGAAATTGTTAGACATCAGTTTCATTCACCCTAGGACATCTTCTTGGGGTGCTCCTGTTCTATTCGTAAAGAAGAAAGATGGGATTATGCTACTTTGCATTGACTATCGGGAGTTGAATCATGTCACCGTCAAAAATAGGTACCCGTTGCCTCACATTGATGACCTGTTTGACCAATTATAAGGCGCCAATTTTTTTTCAAAGATCGATCTTCGTTCTGGATATCATCAATTAAAGATTAAAACTGATGACATTCCAAAGACTACTTTCAGAACTCGGTACGGGCATTACGAATTCCTAGTCATGTCTTTCGGATTTACTAATGCTCCTGCTGCCTTCATGGATATGATGAACTGAGTATTGAAGGAATATTTGGATAATTTTTTGGTCATCTTTATTGATGACATCCTCATTTAATCCAAAATCCTTGAAGATCATGAGCAACACTTGAGGCTGATACTCCAAAAGCTTTAAGAAAATAAGTTATACGCCAAGTTGAAGAAATGCAAGTTCTGGCTTCAGGAAGTAGCATTCCGGGGCACGTGATATCAAATCAGGTAATATTTGTTAACCCAACGAAGATTTAAGCAATTCAAAGCTAGGAGCAATCTATGCCATTAATCGAAGTACATAGCATTTTGGGCTTAGCTGGTTATTATCGGAGATTCGTGGAACGATTTTCTTGAATCACTACTCCGTTAACTCAGCAGACTTAAAAAGATATAAAATTTGGTTGGGGTGAGGAATGTGAGAAGAGTTTTCAAGAACTCAAGAGGAGACTCATTTCAGCACCAGTTTTAACAATACCATCTTGTTTGAAGGGATTTTCCATCTACAGCGATGCTTCAGGTAGAGGGTTAGGATGTGTTCTCATGCAACATGTGAAAGCCATAGCCTATGCCTCGCGACAAATCAAAGAATATGAGAGGAATTATCCTACTCATGATCTTGTGTTGGTAGTAGTCATTTTTGCGCTTAAGATCTGGAGACATTACCATTATGGGGGAGAAGGTGGAGATCTATACAGATCATAAAATCCTCAAATATTTCTTTACCCAAAAGGAACTCAACATGCGGCAACGACGTTGGCTCAAGTTGTTGAAAGATTACGATCATAACATTCAATACCGTCCTAGAAAAGCGAACATGGTAGCTGACGCGTTGAGTAGAATATCATATACGGGTACGAGTGCGATATTGTCAACGTAAAGGCCATTTTGTATGACTTACAAAGGATGGAGATAAAGTTAAAGACTCTAGGGACCCACATGATGATGCCAAATATACGAGTATAACCGAATTTAATTGATAAAGTTAAAGCAGCTCAAGCTACAGACCTGGAGCTGATGCGTATGAGGAAGAAAATACAAGAAGGTGCTATTCCAAAAGTAAGAATCGATGAAGAAGGAATACTTCGATTGAACTCCAGACTTTGTGTTCCTAACGACTATAATTTGAAGTATAAAATCATAATGGAGGCACACAACACATCGTTTCCAGTTCATCCTAGGAGTACCAAAATGTATCGTGATCTTTGACATACATTTTGGTGGAGAAATATGAAAAGAGAGATCGTGGAGTTTATCTCAAGGTGTTTAACTTGTCAACGTGTCAAGGTAGAGCATCAAGTGCCAAAAGGTACATTGCAACCATTTGAAATTTCAGAATGGAAGTGGGAGCACATTACCATGGATTTCATTACTGGTCTTCCCAAGGTTTCTCAAGGCATAGATGCAATTTGGGTCATTGCCGATAAATTAACCAAGTTTGTTCATTTCTTACCTATACGAGAAACTTATTCACTTGAACGTCTTGCTCGTATATACATAAATGAGATTGTAAAATTGCATGGTATGCCAGTATCCATAGTTTCTGATCGAGACCCAAGATTCACTAAACGAATTTGGGTTAGTTTGTAGAAAACTATGAGCATAGATTTATGATTCAGTTCGGCATATCATCCTCAAACGGAAGAGAAGTCGTAAAGGACTATTCAAACTCTTGAAGATCTATTAAGACTCTGTGTCCTTGACTTCAAAGGAAGTTGAGACAAGTTCTTACCGTTAGTGAAATTCTCCTACAACAACAGTTATCAATCAAGTATAGGTATGGCTCAATTTGAGGCATTGTATGTACGCAAGTGTCATTCTCCAGTATACTGGGATGAGGTAGGTGAAGCAACGTTGTTTGTGAGACCCCAAATTTTATGAATAAAGATTTAAATTTCGCGAAATATTTTTTTTAATATTATAGTGTGGGTAATATTTATAAATTTTACAAAGTATGCAAGTTGTTATATAATATTCGATTGATCGGGGAATATTTGTTTTAACAGGGAATATTTGTACGACGACATAATCATTGGTGGACCCCACAATGGAAGTATTGTCGTAGTAAGAAAACGACAGAATTTTTTTTTTAACGGCGAAAGTGTTACCATTAAAACTGTTGAACTACCCGGTAGTAAAAGTACAGTAATACGCATGGTTGCATAGTAGCACACGATATTGATTATTGATGCTTACGTGAAAAGTCACTCAGTTATACTCAATTATTACTACAGTAATTGCTGCATCATATCTTTCATATTATTGATTCGATTATTGAAATAATATCATCTGTATAATATGTTATATTATTAAATCAATAATTGAGATGACAAAGTTATTCATATTATTAACTGCAATATTTACAATGTCTAGAAGTTCTGTCAAGAAGAGATTTGGTCATCTAATTGCGCGCCAATAAGGAGAAATCCTTATTCCTTATTGGAAAGCCCCCTCTTTTCTGGGAACGATCTTGTTGTTAAATATTATAAGTTATAATATTAATGATGAATAAGTTCATGTTAATTAAAGATCAAATTGATAGTTTCATTGTGTTGGAATTATTAGTGTTAGTGGAAATCGGCATTTATGTCAATAATAATTGATGTCTGGAGGTTATATTGATAAATCGGGTAATTAACCGAATAAATGAGCAATTAATTGCTATTGATTCACATGATTATAACTATTTGTTCACATGTGTGTACTATTGATTCACATTGTTATACTATTAGGGGAGTTGGTGCAAGATTGATAATACTTGCATGACTAAGTTAAAAATGGAGGTATAGATGGAGGTACTATACTATAATTCATATTTTCACATGTCTAGAACTATTGAGTCACATGATTTACTATTGATTCACATAATTTACTATTAGGGGAAGTGGTACAAGTTTGATAATACTTGCAGGACTAAATTAAAAATGAAAGAAAAGTTAAAGGTATTGTACTGTAATATTTCGAGCCCCAAAACGTGCAATTATCAAAACTATATTCTCCTATAAATAGAAGTTCATTCCTTCATTATTCTTCACCAGTTCACTAAAGCTATAGAGCAATTATTATAGAGAGAATTTATAGAGAGAAAGAAGAAGAGAAGTTTGCTACCTCACTATTCCAGTATCCAGTTTTCTTCTGAGGTAAGGGGTATTATTTCTTTCGTATTCATGAAGAGAGTTATTGTTATTCCATTCCTTATTATTCTGTTGGAATAACCTGTATACACGGACTACCGTATATATGGTGAAATTCTTCCATTATTCCATTCTTTATTATTATGTTGAATAACTTTTACCTATCTGCATCTGCATACATTGTGAAATTCTTCTATTATTCCATTCTCTATTATTATGTCGAATATCATTTACATTCGTTTTACGCATGACTGGTTCCATTATTTATTATTACGTCGAATATATCGTATGCGTGGCGTTTACGCATGACCGGGTTCCATTATTTATTATTCTATTTGGAATATCCTATCGTGCGTTCGCATGACTGAGTTCCATTATTTATTATTCTCGTTGGAATAACTTTTATCGCATGCGGCGGCCTATCGCATGCCCGGTGAATTTTTATGTTATTCCATTCCTTATTGTTCTGTTGGAATAATCTGTCTATGTGGATAACCGCATGTATGGTGAATGATCCTTTGTATTCATTCCTTATTAAATTGTAGAAATGATCTGTCTACGTGGATTACCGCATGGCGGGCGAAAATACATTTGCAGTTTCGTATATTCTATTATACTCATATGAGATATCATTTCTTTTGTACTCGTCATGGAATATCATTTTCTTTGGTATTTTTCTTTTACGAGTTACTATTCATGGGTTACTATTCACTCTAGTATTATTCACTCGGGTATTTGGGGCACTTTTCGTGCCAGAGTACTATTCACAAGTTACTATTAATGGGTTACTATTCACTCTAGTGTCATTCACTCGGGTATTCGGAACACTTTTTGTGTCAGGATACTATTCATGGGGTACTATTCCCAAAGTACTGTTCACGGGGTACTATTCACCCGAAAAATATATTTCTTTTCTGTCCAAATTATTTTTGGTACATGAATATTATTCTTGAATTTTACTCTACAAAGCAGTATCATGTTGACAATATGGACGTTATTGATTCCTGGATAAATTAAATTATAAATCTTTGAAATTTATCCTTGAACTTGTTTTATTGAATTATTATGTCATTGTCATCATCCTCATGCTTATATTGTAATAAAAGTCATCTTTGGCTTACATGCATAGATGGACTTGGTATGATTATGACCAAGGATTATTCGGTATAATCATGACCGTAATGTGACGAATGATGTTGTAAAAGTCCTCATTTGCCTGTAGTGCATTGATGGACAGTTGTTGGTATGATTATGACCAGGGATTATTCGGTATAATCATGACCATTGATGATTACATGAATATCCTTGGTGGTGGTGCAGGGATAATTCAAATTTATTTATTAAGCTGAGTCTCAGCGATAAAGTAGATGAAAAACTTTTTAAATCATAGGAGATAGTAGATTTTATGCTCTCCTTGACTCTTCTAATGGATTGCTTATTTCGCTGCAGTTGTTGATCTAAAACTTGTTGTCTATTATATTCTATCAGTTGTTATACTGTTGAAGGCTAAGGATAATTTATTCTGCATTATCTTAGTCATAATATTTCTTATTGGGCTAGTTGAGCTCACCCTTTCTTTCACTATTCTCTTCAGGAAATGAGAATATAACTGGAACGAGTCGAGGAATGGATTGACGGTCCAGATAGTTGTTTTAGTAGTCCTCACTATTCTATAAAATAGTGTGACAATAAATGTAATGAGGACTCCATTGAGTATGGATATTGTCTAGATGACAATATTCTTCTTTAAACTCTCAGCTATGTTTTGTCGTATTTTACACGACTGTTGTGTAAAATCCCAAATTTTACGAATAAAGATTTAAATTTCTCGAATTTTTTTTGAATATTATGGTGTGGATTTAATATAATGTTATAGTTGTGGGTAATATTTATAAATTTTGCAAAGTATGCAAGTTGTTATATTATATTCGATTGGTCTGGGGAATATTCTTTGTGTTTCGGGAATATTAAATGCGTATGCGATGGCACAATCATTGTGGACCCCACAATGTAATTATTGTCGGATTGAAAATGACAAAAATATTTTTATGAAAATAACGACGAAAGTTTTACCGTTAATACTGTTGAACTACTCGGTAGTAAAAGTACAATGTCTACGCATGGTTGCATAAGAAGATTACCAGTATTGATTATTGATGCTTATGTGAGAAGTCAATCATTTTGTTCAATTATTATTACATGAGTTCTTTGCATAGTATGTCACGTTATTTAATTCAATTATTGTTGATTGTTATATATATATATATATATATATATATATATAGTTTTGTTTTATTAGTATTATTAATGTAATAAAATGTAAAAACTTTTAATATCAAAATGTAATACTTTTATAAAGTTATTCGTTTTATTAAGCTAATAGTAAAATCTTTTTATGTAAAATGAATACTTTTATAAAGTTATCTGCTTTTATTAGACAATAATTAGATTATATTATATTTTATTATGCATAGTGTTTTGCATAAGGCTCGCTGCATAGTGTTTGCATAGTAATTTTTTTTTAAAATTATTCATTTTATTAGATTATAAATAGAATATATTATATTTTATTGTAAACCAATCTGGACTGTCCATTTAAAGTAAATTGATCTGGACCGCTCATGGATTGGTTACTATTCAGTCCATTCTTCTTTAAATAGAAGCTCATTCCTTCATTATTTCTTACGAATTCACTAAAACTCTGAGAGAAACCGTAGAGAAATTATTCTTCTATAATCTTGGCGTATTTCTTTAGCGTTTAAGAAAGCTTTGAGCGCGTAGTGCAAGTTTCTTCAAGTATATCCCCGCCTCTACCGTGTGTGTACTCTTTCTTTATAAGGTAAGGGGTATTATTTTTTCATATTCATGAAGAGAACTTTTGTTATTCCATTCTTTATTATTTTGTTGGAATAACTTTTGTATCTGCTGATTTACCCTATACTTGGTGATTTATGTTGTTATTCCATTCGTTATTATTCGTTTAACATCTTGTCATGCATTTTACGCCTAACTCGGTTCCCGTCTTTATTATTCATTGGAATATCCCATGCATGCATGCGTTTCTTACGCCGGACACGGTTACGCTTTTTATTATTTTATTGGAATATCCCGTGCATGTGTTTTACTGTAGGACTGATTCCGTTATTTATTATTCTATTGAATAACTTTTGTCTATGCTAATACCGCATGCATGGTTATTTCATTGTTATTCCATTCTTTATTATTCCGTTGGATATATCACATGCAAGTGCGTATTACGCCTTACAGGTTCCGCTTATTTATTATTCATTGGAATAACTCCGTCTATGCAAAGTACCGCATGCATGGTGATTTCTTTTGTTATTCCATTCTTTATTATACTCAGTTGGTTAAAGTTTTTACTTCTATACTCCATGAAATTAGTGGAATATCCTTGATATTTGCGCTTCATCCAGTATCTTTTCGTGGAAATATTCTTCTGAGCATTCTAAAATTTTACTCTACAAAGAGTATCATGTTAACAATTTGGACGTTATTAGTTCCTGAATAAATTAATTCTTGAACTTGTTTTGTTGAATTCTTATATCATTGTCATCATCCTCATGTTTATATTTTGTTGAAAGTCATTTGTGGCCTGTAGTGCATAGATGGACTTGGTATGATTATGACCAGGGATTATTCGGTATAATCATGACGTAATGTTACAAATGATGTGGAAAAAGTCCTCATTGGCCCGTAGTGCATTGATGGACAGTTTTTGGTATGATTATGGCCATGGATTCTCTTCGGCCATGGGAGCAAAGATGAATTATTTTATGGCATGATCAGGATCGTTGATGAATACATGAATATCCTTGGCCCGTAGTGCATGGATAATTTGTGGTCGTGATACTAATGAATATCCTTGGCCGTAGTGCAGGGATGATGTGGATTATTTATTAAGCTGAGTCTCAGCGATAAAAGTGATAAAAAACCTTTTTAAATCATAAAAGATAGTAGATTTTATTCTCTACTAGACTCTTTTAATAGATTGCATGTTCCGCTGTAGTTAAACTTGATATCTATTGTATTTTATCAGTTTAACATTGTTGAAGACTAATGATAATTTATTCTGCATTATCTTAGTCATAATATTTCTTACTGGGCTAGTTGAGCTCACCCTTTCCTTTAATGTTCTCTTCAGGAAATGAGAATATAACTAAGACGAGTCGGGGAATGGTTTGACAGTCCAGATGATAACATTAGTAGTCCTCACTATTCTATTTAACAGTGTGACAATAAATGTAATGAGGACTTATTCTGAGAGTGGATATTGTCTAGAAAATAATATTTAATGAACGATTATGTATCCTTGGTGGCCGATAAAAGTCACTTGTACAAGACGTAAAGAATAATGTAATTAGCATTATTTGTAATGGAAGAGGTTATAAGGTTTTAGAACCTGGGATTTGAGGATGTATGTTGTTATATTTAGCTATATAATGATGTATGTTTGGAAGATGATGGGATCGTGATGTACGAAATTTGGATGTGAAAATAGATCGGATTTCGGGGTGTTACAGATTGGTATCAGAGCTGATAGGTTATAAATCTTAGGTATGAGTACCTAAGACTATAATCGTAGAGAGAAGGATAAGAAGATCACCACGTGATCGTAGTAAATCGTAGTAACAGATGAGTTGTTAAACGATGAATGATTTATAGCTAATGCTATAAATTAATGGTACTACGAAGTAGTACAGGAAGAAGAATTGAGATTGAGTTGTAAAGGATAGCATACGAATTAAAGAAAATTCGTATTAAGTAAAGAGAAAGTTAGAAGTTGTAAGATTTCAATTGAGGACTCATGTGATAGCTGAGTTGTATGAATCTTTGTATGATCAGAGGTTTGTGCTTTGGTGTAACAACCACTCAGTTTATTATAGTGATAATCATTGGAATTGGTCGCGCTATCAAGATGTATATGACGAGAAGGTGAATCTTTTGTCATGTATATACTTGATAGGTAGAGAACGATAAAGTAGGTGTGAGTTCTTGAAACTTATACTTATGGTAAGTTCGTGACTCATAATTATATAGTATGTTTTTGAACTTCTCAGTGAATGGATACCTATGGTCTGACTGGGATAGTTCTTAAACTCATATTATTGTGGAAAGTTCCTGAACTCATAATGTGTGGTAAGTTGATGGACTATACTAAGGTATAGGAAGGTGTAGACTGAAAATGAGTTATTTTCAGTAGGCTTAGCATTAAAGGTGCTAGAGAAGATTAAGTATTGTCGCAAGTAAGACAATAAAGGAAGATGGAGAATAGGATATTCCAAGTCATCTAGCTATGCTAGATTTCAAAGTTTATTAAAATTGTGCTTATGTGTGCGCGTTTTAAAAATGAAAGAATTGGTTCAATTTTTTGGAACTAAATGGATTTTAAAAGAACTATTCGTGATGTCTATGCTAGTTGATTCGGCTAGACAAAAATTGATTTGAAATATCAAAATGAATTTTATATCATCAGTGTATTTGATGCAAGGATGGTAAAAGGATGGAGTTATTAATGCAATTGAACCTGGTGTTGGATTTGAACTTAGGATCAACAAACCACTATTGTATGATGCATAATGATGAAGTCATAAACTGACGAAGTCCTCAACGTACTGTGAAGAGTGCGGTATCATGACGTCATAAAACGTTTTGATGTATTGCAAAAGAATTTAAAGAATTAGTCTATGTCAATTGATTTTACTAGACGAATGTTTCAAGTTGATGTCCAATTTATTAGTATGGTCTAAGCTACTTGATTTGGCTAAGACGAATGGTATGTCATGATTAAAAGAAAATCGAGCTTTCTTTGAAGAGCTATGCCAAACTAAATTGTTTTGGTGCAGAATCTAATGATTAAGTCTGAGGTGAACATACCCTGAAATGGGGTTATACGATAGGTTGATTACCTACGTATGGAAGAGGTAGTTTACCTTCTTTGTGATTGTAAACTTACCGTGTAAGAAGGGTTTACGGTGAAATGTTGTTAAACCTAGTAAGAGTTCATGGTCAATTTGACCCCTCAACAAAAGTATGAAATGTTTTAAAGGAATCCTTATATTCCTATTTATTCCTTTCACTTCATGATTCTTGATAAGTTATGAAGGGTAGGGAATGTATGAAAGATAAGAACTTCTTTGAAGAGAAGTTGAGAAGAAGGGTAAGCTAAAATTTTGAGGACGAAAATTCTGAGAAAAAGGGGTGAATGTGATGACGCAGGAATGGGTGTGGTTTTAAAAATTTCGAGGATGGAATTTTTATAAGGAGGGAAGAATGTGACAACCCGGAAAATGGGATTGTCCAGAATTTAAGATTTAAATAATTAGTTATTAATAAAATGAATTTTATTAATACTATTATGTGCTATGTGTTTATTAATCGTTCTATAACCTAGAATGATTATTAATCGGGAGGATTCTGGCTACGAGCTAGACTGAACGAGTAAGAATTTTCAAGACGAAAATAAAATATTTTCAGGAACAAAATATTTCCGGGGAAAAAGACGAAATAGGCACTATTCACCCGACAAAACCCTAAGAGTTAGGGTTTGAATAACCTAAGCCTTTCTGAGAGTTCGGTATGTCGAAATGACATTTCGTCGAAAGATTTGACGATAATATATCGTGAAAAGTTAAGTAAGCCGATAAAAGTTTTTCTCGAAAAACGTGGAGAAATTGGATAAAATAAAAATGACCAAAAGTACTGTTATGTACTTTTCATTCGTTTAGCTACGTTAGGGGAAACCGTGAAGGAAAACGCTTGACACCAAAAAGTGTTTTTCAGTTTTTCGAAAATCTGAAGAATACATAAAAGTTAATCGGTAAAGAAAAGATGAAATATCCAAAAATATTTGGATTCTGAGAATCACAGTTTTTAATACTGTCAGACGAAACCCGAAAGATGGAACCACGGAGTTTCCAAGGGAAGCTACGTGAATATTAAGGAGGTGGAATAGTAAGGATAAGTTACTTAATGAGTAAGTAAACTTAAGAGTTAAGTAACTTAAGGGCTAAGTAAAATTAATGGCTAAGTAAACTTAATGACTAAGTAGACTTAATGGCTAAGTAAGTGTGGAGGCCAAGTAAACTTGGTCCTTAAGCTTTGAATAGTAAGGAGGTTTAGGGGGGAGAAATGACTAAAATACCCCTAGCCTTAAAAATCTATAAATATGAAGCTAACTTCATTGTTTTGGGATTTTGAAAAATCCTACAACTTTGAGAGAGAGAGAGAGAGTTTGGATGGGGGAAGAAAGGAAAAGAAAGAGGAAAAGCTTGCCCGAGTGCACACTTTGTCCGACGGGGGGAGATTAAAGAAGGAAGGTAATCCGAAACCTAGTCTTTTATAAATTTTCTTTAAGCTTTATATGTTAAAAACATAGCTTAACGAGAATAGGAAGTAAAAGATATTAGAAATGATTTCATATGGTTGAAATCGTAAGAAAATGAAGAAATAAGAAATTAGAAATTTAGTTTATAAATTTCTTAAGGAATTATATGATTCGTAAGAATTTTGAGCAATCCAAACGAATCTTATGAATGATTAGGTGAAATAAGTAAGGAATGATGTTCTATAACATCAAATTCCAAGGAAAATTAAAATCATAATCAAAATATCGATTAAAAATGAAGAACACGCGAAGAACGCGATGAACACACGAAGAACGCGAACAACGTTAATGTTGGACAAATTTAAAACCATCGTAGGATAATTGTTGTTGATGGACAAGTTTAAAACCATCGCGTATAAGTTAGTTGCTTATTGCTTGGTTAAGAACGTTAGAAACGTTCGTGAAGAACGGATTAAAACTGAGCTATAACGAAGTTATGGCAAAAATTTGTAAAAGATGAACGAGAAATAGAAAGTATGTAAATGAACTCGAACGTGTAGGGTTTCATAAGAATGTAAGAGAACATATAAAACTTGATTTGTAGACTCAAGAACGAACGAGTTCCGAGTTCAAATGACCGAATTACGGACGAACGAACGAAGAACGTTAAAACTATAAAACTAATGAAGAGTAAAGATTAAGCCAATTGAATGACACATTAACAGATTCAGAACAAAGTTCTGTCCAATGGTAATCGAAGTATGTAAAAAAAAGGAAGAAAATGGCTTTGGAACGATCTCATTCCGATTTAATGAATAAGATATGAGATTTCGAAGTCAGCATCTCAAGCTTGTAAAAGACTTAGAAATTTTTTCTAGGTTACATGCTTGGCGCCGCAACGCGAGTCGTGCCTTGGGGGCTGGCGCCATAGCGTGAGCTCGGCCATCAGCTACTGCTGAGTTACACCACAGTGCGAAGGAAAGGGAAGGACATGGTGCCACAGCGTCGCTGCAGGGAAATGCCCAAAAATGAGATTTTTACTACTCAATTATTGGGGGATGTGCAAGAAAAAATATGAACATATAGTTCAACTAATGTAACACTTAATCAAGTGTATTAAGCCTTTGATAAAGGTTGAACGAAAAGATTAAATGAGATTAAAAGACAAAGATAATGGATGCGGGTTACGGAACCAATACCTGAGGACCGTAGTCGCGCTAAACGAACGTGAGGGATTGCTATGATGGTGATTCCTTAGACGTTGGGTATCGAGGGTATTGTATAACATTTTGATGGTATGACATGGTAATGAGAGATGAATGTAAAGCGTATAGACACTGTGAACGCAACGCTATTGCGATGAGCGATCGGTCTTAGCATACAACGAATCGTATGGCTTCGACATTAAGAAGGAATAATGAACATGGGGTTCAGGTGATAGTAATGAATGAAAGCGATTAAAACCTTAGATAAACAACTTAAACGATTGTATACGTAAACGATTCTCGCCAATCGTATTCATGTCGAGCGAACGTTCTAAGTGTACATTGGTTGTATAACTTAGACGTTGATGAAGGTAATAAGTAAGATATGAATTATCAAGAAAGCCGTTGTGATCGGTAAGAAGATTAATGAAAGCCGAATGTGAGTCGGATGAGAATTTTAGAATTGAATGTAAGCGTTGAACACTTTAACCGACGTAAAGGTTAAGTGTACGCGAATATTAAACGGGTAGGACCTACACCCCGTGTATGGTTTGACCGTAAGGTAATGAAGATCAATGATTAAACCTGTGAACGGTGAAGAAGTTGAATTAAAGACAAGTACGTATAACGTATAAGAAGCTGAGTTAATGTTTATAACTTGGATGACGTTCCGAGTTGAATGAATCGGACTTTGTAAGATAAGAATAAGGTAACGTAAAATGCTTAACGCAATAAATGCATAGAATGAATATGGAATGATCGTCCTGAGTATACAAAAAACTGTATGACTTAGACGATGATGAATAAATCATGAGGTATGACATTTAGTTGCCAGAAAGCCATAAGGAATAAGAAATTGACTTAACGAACATTATAGTTTAATAGTTCGGATAAGTTAAGATAAGTTAGGTTGTGGTGCAATCGTAACCTTTGATGGTTGACATATGGGAGCTGGGCTAAACAATTCCTTTAGAGAGCGAAGGTATATACAAAACTGGAAACCGATCTAACTCACTGTTATGGGCAGTGTAACGCTTGAGAAAATCTGATTTTTATGATAATTAAATTTTTATTTGATTATGTGAATTAAATGAATTTAATTGATTTATTTTGTGAATAAGCTTTGTGAAGGTCGTTCTATGACCTAGGATGTGCTTACATGGTTAGTAATTTGGCTATGTGACGCCCCCAAATTCGGGTCTCTTCCAACCCGATAGATGGTGCTATACGGTACTACCATTCATTCATTCATTCAATTGAATAGTCTCAAAAGGACTAGTATAACTTCTATATATCGAAAATAATATTACATTCCCCAGGTTTTTTGTAACCCATTCATTTGTTCTTATCATAATATCAAATATATTACAAATCGTTCAACTATTCTATTACACAAGTAATCTAAGGGTTCGTCTTCGCCTTGCCCTTGTCCTTGCCTGAGCCTTTGGTCCGCTCGATCTTGGCTGTGTTCATATGGTTCAAGCAAGAGTGAGCATGAGTAGCTCAGCAAGTTCTACAATTTTAATAAACAACATGCTTGAAACATAGAACTCATATATCTTCAATAACTGAAAAATAGTTACGAAGTACTATCGATAATTCAAAATAGCACTTCTTTTCATTCAAAACGTTTTCCAACAACAATATTCAGTAGAATATCAACAAAGGCTCGGAACTATGAGCAGTTCATAATTTCTTTTGAAAAGGACAACCCGACACAGTCCGTAAGTCCGACATAGCTTACAAGCACTTCTGGGTGATCAGCCCATAGTACTCTATGTTGATCAACACTATATTCATTAAATGTGTATACATTTAAGTTGTGGCAACCTCACGTGTCTGTCGTTAAACGACAAAAACATTTTTAGCAGACTTGGTCTTCGATTGAAAACCATACCAATATAACTCGGTACACATTAATCATGCTTGACAAAATTATAATATAAGTCTAGCCGAAAGAGTTGGCTTTAGACTTCATCATTCAAGACTTCATGTGAAAGAATACATGAATTACAAAACTTGTCCAGACTGAACTGGAACAAGGGTTAGAATACTTGCCTTCAACGTCTGCTTACTGATTAACACCAGTACACTTTAAGTCTATAAGTTTCTATAACACATGATCATATAACGTACCACATTAGGTCATATATAATTCAGTATGTATACTATTATATCTTACCCTTCATCTCAATGTAAATCCTGACTTAAATCTTATATTATGGGTTTCCGGCTTTCATTACGTCGTTCATGTTTCATTCATCTTTGATTGATTATTAACTCTTAACCAACATACATTACATGTCCAACAATGCCTTAACAATGTTATATTAACACCTTAGTTCATTACAAAAGAGTTCTCTTTCATTCTATACTTATAAACATTCTTGTCCAACAAAACTCTAGGACTGGCGCCGCGGCCCCACACTTAACTCTGCATCTTGCGTCGTGGCGTGAGTTAGCAGTATGCACGGTTCCAGCCTCGCGCTGCGGCATGGGCTTTAAGGTTGTGTGTCGCGCCGTGGCGCGGACTCTGTGCCTCAGACAGTTTGCAAAATTTTGAAAATTTTACGAAACTCTTGGACGCATAACTTCTTCATTACAAGCCGAATTGGTCCGTTCAAAAGCCTACAGTTCACAAATTACATACTCTACGCGTTCATGCAAGAATTTTATCTATTTGACTTTGTTTGCTAAAATTTCACCTATGAGTTCATTTATAACGAAAACGATAAACGTTCGTGAACGTTCAACGCTCGTTTCTTCGTTCTAAGTCAGAATTCGGTCATTTTCGAGTCTACAACTCTATAATGTCAAATATGACTTGTCTCCATCGAAAACCAACGTTTCCGACTTCAAACACAAAATACGACTTCCATTCCGAGAATTTCACGAATTTGACGATAATCGTCCAATCATGTGAATTCTGGCAAAACTACATTCTTAATGATTCTAAATGGATTTCAACCAACATATGATCATCACAAGTTACTTATTACACCAACTTATAATCAAAGTAGGTTTTGAGTTATTCTCATAAGTCAATGACTTAATCAACTTATGAACTACAATTCCTCATGCTTATGACTTACTATAAACTTAAGTCCATCAATCAATGTTCTCATACTATAATCAACATACTAACATCATATGACAAGTTCTTCAAGATTCCAACAACATATTAGAGTTCAAGTTGCTTATTCGGCTTAAGTCCATTCATAACTTAATTCTTATATGTTCTTAACATACACGTTCATTAATTACACTTCTCTTATCATCCTATTATAATAGAGATGAAAGAATATTGGACACAAGATCATTCCCTTTGAAGTCTAACTTCTTCTTCTTGGAAAGTCTAACAAAAGAAGCTTTAACTTAAAAGTGCTTATTCTCCCTAACCAATAAGTAGCTTTATATTGAGAGAAGAATGTTGGATGAAATAACAACCAACAAAAATTGAAATTATCTTTCTATTTATAGGCCATCCAAATCTAGGGTAGAATGGTCATTATAACCTTCCACCTCCTTAACTAACCTCCTCATTCCACCTCCTTAATCCTCCACCTCCTTACTATTCATAACCTAGCAACTAAGTAAACTTGCTATCCACTTCTAAAACTTGGTCACCACACTTTTTGTTTGCCCATCAAGCTTACCCATTTTACACTTGGATTGCCCCATGGATCATGGCTTCACATTGGGCTTTGATAATTAATCTAACTACTTCTTTAATGGGCTTGTGCTACCATAGCTTGGACTCATGACTTATCAAACTCTTGGGCTTGATTGTCACATTATATTGGACTTCTACCATTAAGCTAATAATCCTACGAATCCATTACCTTAGATTTAACAACTTAACATTAATACCCCACGTATAATCTTCGTATGCTAACTCGTCTATTAATTCGTAATATACGTTATCTCATTCTTCATACATAATAGTACAATACGTCGTATTATACTTACATTCATTACCTTCATATAATGAATACACATTATACGATCACAACTTTCTTCCTTAATGCTTAATAAATCTAACGTTCACAAATTAGGTCCACATGCGAAATATTACGTTTTCCATACTTAGATTATTATTACATAATCCATCTCACTTTGATATTATAATGTTATGTATTTCACGAAAATTCAAAAATAATTTCCGAGCAGAAATCGATGAGTAGTGTTTTTCGGAAAATTTCTCGGAAAGCTTTTATTTTCGTCTTAGAAATTCAAACACCTTAATTCACTCACGTGGTTAAAATACTACGACATTCTGACGTTTCTAGGTTATAGAACGATATTCATCTTATCAACACGTAATAATAATAAATAATATTATTTTATTCATTATTAAAAGTATTTACAATTGTTCGATTTTCCGGGGCATTACAGGCTACATGCTGGAATTAATTGTTTAGAATTTCTAAGACTAAAATAAATGTTTTTCGAAAAATTTTCGTAAAAACACTATTCATCCATTTCTGCTCGGGGAATTATTTTAAAATTTTGAGAAACGCGTAATGATAGAATATTAAGATAAGATGAAATATCTAATAATATTTCATTTATGGCAAGCGAAGTTTTAACCTATAGACTTAAAACCTGAGGGTTGAGTAGATCGATTTTCGAGAAGGAAATGAGACGTGTAGAGGGAATTGCGTAATTGTTAATGCGTGTGTTATACAATTATGATACTATTTAGTATCTATGTATAATACGACGAGTGAATACGAAGTACAATATGATTATCGTACGAGTATTATACGGAACGAATACATGAATTATACGTGTAGAATATGATTAGTATTATGGAATTAAGTTAATACTTAATATGAATTCATTTGATTTG
Source organism: Panax ginseng (assembly GCA_020205605.1). NCBI lineage: Eukaryota > Viridiplantae > Streptophyta > Magnoliopsida > Apiales > Araliaceae > Panax > Panax ginseng. The sequence continues at coordinate 63,174,557 of CM035137.1, forward strand.
GATTATGTTTAGTCCAAACAATTGAATGAGCAAGCCCAAGGAATTAATGTGTTAATCCCAAGTTAAAGCCCAATATTAGATTGATTAAGCCCAATCCAAGAAAAACCAAACCATGGATGGAACCGGTGGGTCATCGAATGGGTAAAACCCATGGGGCAACCCATGGGAATGACCCATGGGCGTGGTGGGCCGGCCACTTGGTGTGCAAGACAAGAAAATCACTTGGTCACCAAGTATTTTACTTGGTGACAATGTGTGGAATAGTAAGGAGGTGGTGGTGTAATGACTATATTGCCCTCCATTTCATTTACCTATAAATAGAAAGCTAGAGTTGGGTTTTTGAATGTTTTTCAAGTTGCCAACCTATATTTTGAGAGAGAAAAAGATCTATACTCAACCAAACCATCTACTTTGAAGCTTTGTTCTAGAGTTTGTCAAGAATACCAAAGTGTTCTTTAAGGTAATACTACTTAATGCTAATTCCATCTCTTTTGATTTCTTTTAGTATAAAGAATCATAAATGGGTGGTGTCTGTCTAGTATGGTGGAATAAAGATGACTTATTATAGATACAATCTTCATAAGTCATGAAATCATAGAAATCATAAGGGTTGATATAGTTTAAAATCATGAAAATATTGATTGTTGAGGTTGATTGTTGATAAACAATTGAACTCCATCAATACTTAAATATGTGCATCTTGCTTGGTTCGGATGTAGATATGAAGTCCATGGAGTATTCCATGTGATTTGGCTTAGAGAACATTAGAAACGAAGTTATGGTGAATTTCACGAAAATAGATGTTGTACGTCGAAAACGTTGAAATTCTAGATTGATAGTCAAAAGTTGTCATGAGACTTGAAAATGTTATTTTTCAATGTCAACACATGAGATAAGGTATGTAAGAGTCGTGGGCTTGAGAATTGTCGGATTCCGACTTAGAACAAAGAAAACGAGCATTGAACGCTCATTAACGTTTACGAACGCTTAAAAAAATGAACTCAATAGTAAATTTTGAGTTAACGAATTTGAAAGTGTCTAATTCTTATATGAACACGTAGAGTATATCATTTATGACGTGTAGGCTTTTGAACAGACCAAATCGGACTTATAACAAAGAAGTTATGGATCCGAGAAACTCTCCAAAATTTTGTCTGTTAAAAAAAATTTATGGTACTGAGATCTGGTGCTTGCGCCGCATGACGGTGCTTTTAAAGTTCATGCCGCAGCGATCTTGAAACCACAGTGTTAGTGGCTACTGGAAAGTGGCACCACAACATATCGGTATAAAAGTCTCGCGCCACGCCAAGCCAAGCATAGCATGGGTATCGCTAATCGCGTCGCAGCATGATCTTATCTTATATAATAATGTCATGCCATGGCCTTGATGCAGTATTTGTTAGATGACTTAGGTTTGAACTGCGATTGTTCAGAGACCTATCTTAGTTAAGTTTATGCACTTCACGAGTGTACTAAAACTATTCATATACTACCTATACTAAGGTATATGGTATTAAAACTTAGGAATTAAAGGCATGTTATTAACTTATGAATGAAGAACATAAAATGTTATCAATAAACCCTAATCGGTAAACAAGGTTGGTATTTCACCAATGATGATATAGTCCGGTTAATAACGTTAGTTGGTTAATAAGCCGGGACGAAGGGTAATAAGTCGAATTGACTTTATTAATGAAATAATGTTAACAAAGACATAGAAGAGAATGAAGTTGGTAGGAACAATGTGAGTAATTATTTGATAGCTAATTATAGTGTGCTATGTGAATATATCATGTAGATTCTGTAAAGGCTGTGGTCAGTCGATTAATTTATTTGAAGACGCTGAAAGGAAAGTTTTCTTAACGCTTGTCTATCTTTCAAGTTAGTCAAGTTTTATGTGATTCATTGTACTGAATTGCACGACTAGTTTTAAAGAAAGGGTCAATGGCAGTTTTAACTTGGCTAGACTATTCGTAAGATATAGAGTGATTTGTATTCATATCTTTCTATATAGAAATGTTAACGCTATCCTATGCCAAGTAATTGGTACGGATGTGAAGGTTAGGTTTGTCTATGAACAAACAAAAATATTTTTCATCGATTATTCGATGGGCACGCTAGTTTGCCAAAACTTAAACGTAAATACCTTTAACGAATGAGTGTTGATCAACATAGAGTACTATAGGCTGATCACCTAGAAGTGCTCATAAGTAATACGGATGTACAACCTTAGTTTTGTGATATCTTTTTCAAGTATTAAAACAAAAAGTTGTTGTTCATGGTCTATCGACCGGTTCAGAATTCCTAATCTACTATATACTTTGGGAATTGATGATATGGATTGTTAAAGTATTATTATTTCATAATACTTCATAACTATTTGTTTAGTTATGTATGAATTGTTATATAATTTACGAATGTGGTATTATTGTTATCCTTTGTTAAACTTGCTGAGCTTGTTATGCTCACTTCTTGCGTGAATTATATGATTGCAGTTAAGGATGAACGTACTGAGAATGCTAAAAGAGATAAGGGCAAAGCTAAGATGGATAGTTAGCCATCGTGTAATAGATTAGTATGTTGTATGTATCATACTGTACGAACAACAAACAATGTAATCGATTTATGAACTTGGGAAGGATTATACTTTGATTGTAATAAAAGATAGTAATTACATTCATTATGTTGTATTTCAATGGAATGATTGTATAGTTATGAGTACCGTGCAACACCATATGTCGGGTTGGAAGATACCCGAATTTGGGGGCGTCACAGGTTGGTATCAAAGCATTAGGTTATAAAACTTAAGGGGGGAGAACCTTAGGCTAATAACCTCGTAAGGAAGGAAAAGTTCGAAGAATGAAATTCAAGTCAATTAAATTAATAAGTTATTGAGAAAACTCAGTACCGAAAGATTTAAAAGATGGAAATTAATCTTAAATAAATTAAATATGATTTGTGCTTATACTATTGTGTATTATATACTAATCAAACGATAACTTGATGTTTAGAGACATTGAAGTGATAAGTGAGGAGTCAGTGAACCAAGTGGAGATATTACTAATGCCAGTGGCGGAGGTACCGTTAGTGGTTCTGGAAGACTCGGATATAGAAGAGTAAATCTTTGAGGAGGAATACTCCGAGGAGATAATGGGAATAGTGTCATATCTGAATATGATGATTGACGTGGAGGAGGAGATGGAGGTAACATCGATTAACACGGTGGTACCTACTCAGGAGCCAACACCTCCAGATGTAATGAGATCATTGTATCTGGCATGTTGGATAGGAATGTCTGGCTGTGCCTTTGTCGTAGTGCATACAGAATGAGGAGATAACCGCCTATATGAGGCGAAAAGAATCTGCAGAGCGGATTTTGAGTCGAAACGGCGATGAAAAAGTGCTTATGACAGATAAGGCATGGGACTATAAGGAAGAGGCCGTTGAGCTTCGAAAGAAACTGGTCGAGAAAGACCAGAAAATAGCTAGGATGTCGTACATCCACGAATGCGCTCATGAGGATTTCAAGCTAAAAATTGCTTGTTATTCCATTGAGTCCGGGTAGATCGACATACTATAAGTCGAGATATTGTGTCGATACTGGCAAATCAGAAATATGAGAATGTCGTACGACAGTGTTAGAAGATCGTTAGATCTTTTTGTACATAAGTAGTGGCGTAAAACCCTCTTTTGTATAATTAAAGGGTAGTCTTTTTGTAAATTCCAATTTTTGAAGAAGTCAGTTGCGGGATAGTTATATAATAGCTTTTTGGCTAAGGAAACATGATGTAAATAGTTTTGACTATGAAAGCATATTAATATAATGAAGTTTTTATTTAATGTGCTCGTTGTGGTATGGGTTGTTATTTGAGAATGATAACCAAACAGTTAAATAGATAATAATGAAACTTTATTTATTTAATCAGTATTATGCCGCCAAGAAGGAGACAACGTAACTAAGAGGCCGAGTCTTATAATGAGAATCTGGGGGGGGGGGGGGTCCTAATAACCCTATGCAAGAGTTCGTTAATTTATTAATGGCTGCATTTAACCAAGTTGGGGGAGGGATTCCTGTAGCTCCTGGGGTAGTAAGAACAACTACCTTCAAGAAATTTAAGAGTGTGGGTCCTCCGGAGTTAAGAGGAACGACAAACCCTTTAGAGGCCCAGACATGGGTAAAAGAGATCGAGAAGGCGTTTGTGATTACAAACGTAGGTGAGGCACAAAAGACTTCTTTTACGACTTACATGATGAAGGGGGAAGCCAACTACTGGTTGGAGGCTCACCAGGGTGGGGCTAGAATGGAGGCAGTTACTTGAGAACAGTTTAAGAAGGTGTTATTCGAAAATTACTTCCCTACTAGTATGCAAGGTAGAATGGAGATTAAGTTCTTGGAACTTAAGCAAGGGGATATGACAGTTCCCTAGTATGCTGCTAAATTCAATGAATTTGCGAGGTTTTCTCCACATCAGGTGACGGAAGAGAGAAAGGCGTGTAGGTTTGAGCAGGGCTTGAAACCCTGGCTCTATAATTGAATATCGGTTTTTTAGAGTGCTTCCTACGGGACCACTCTGGAAAAGGCGATAATAGCAGAAGGTGGTGGTGAGGCATTGTCTCAGTACCACAAAGAGCGGAAGAACAAGCATAAGGTAGAGGGAGGAAATAAGGCAGAAGTTACCAACAGGAGTGGCAACTTGCCTAAAAGAAAGAGATTCAACCCTTGGAATACTGGGGTAAAGCAGGGGGATCCTAAGCGTAGGACGGAGGCATGCAAGACATGCGAGAAGACTCACATGGGAGTCTGCTTAATGGGGAAATTAGTGTGCTACAACTGTGGGAAGTAGGGACATCTGTCACCCAACTGTCCTAACCCTAAAAAGATCCATGGGTGTTTTGTCTGTGGGTCATTGGACCACATGGCAAGGAATTGTCCGAAGAAATAAAGGTTCTGGTAGTGGTAAATTAGCCATTACTGGACCAACACCATCAGTGTATAGACCCTCAGCTCGTACATTTAATATGACTGTCCAAGATGCGGTTGCATCAACGGATGTGGTAGCAGGTATCATTCCAGTCAATGAAATAAATGCTTATGTGTTATTTGACTCGGGTGCTACTTGTTCTTTTATAGCATGTGAATTTGCTAAGCGATTAGGTTTAATCCCTGAAACGTTAGCAATACCTTTAGACGTTAAGGTAGCAAACGAAGAAATAATCCCCATTGAACATATTAATAAGGATTATTGCATAGATATTAGAGGGAATAAGTTATCGGTAGATTTGGTACTGATAAGGTTAAAAGAATTCAATGTAATTCTTGGTATGGATTGGTTGGTTAACCATAAGGCGATAATAAATTGCCATAGAAAAAGGGTGAACCTTCAGCTTTCTAAGAAAACCAAGGAAGTGTTCTTCAGTAGTAAATCACCGAGACGCTCTTGTTGTCTATCAATGACACAAGCTAGGAAGATGTTAAGAAAAGGGTGTGTAGGTTATCTGTGCCATGTTTTGGATACCCAAAGAGTGGGAACATCCTTGGACCAGATACCTATAGTTCAAGAGTTTGCGGATGTATTTTCGAAGGAATTACCAGGTATTCCACCGGACAGGGAGGCTGAGTTTGTAATTGATCTGTTACCGGGTACGACACCAGTTTCAAGGGCACCATACCGGATGGTGCCAGTTGAGATGAAGGAGTTAATGGTTCAATTAAGGAACTATTAGACACAAAGTACATTCAACCGAGTGTGTGGGGAGCACCGATATTGTTTGTAAAGAAAAAGGATGGGTCGTTAAGACTTTGTATCTACTATTGAGAGTTGAACAAGTTAACGATTAAGAATAAATACCCGTTGCCCAGGATCGATGATCTATTTGATCAGTTTAAAGGGGCAAAGTATTTTTCTAAGATAGATTTGTGCACGGGGTATCATCAATTAAAGGTAAGAAAGGAGGATGTACCTAAGATAACGTTCAGAACTCATTATGGTCATTACGAGTTTCTGGTGATGTCGTTTGGGTTGACTAATACGCCTAAAACATTTAAGGATATGATGAACAGAGTGTTCAAATAGTATTTGGACAAGTTCATCATAGTGTTCATTGATGATATTCTATTCTATTCAAAGACGCCAGAAGATCATGCTGAACATTTAAGGATAGTGTTGGAAACACTAAGGAAGGAAAGATTGTATGCGAAATTCATAAAGTGTGAATTTTGGCTTGAGCGAGTGAAGTTTCTAGGACATGTTATTGATAAAGATGACATTTCCATAGATCCAGCAAAAGTAGAAGCAGTAAATGAGTGGGAGCAACCAAAAATTCCAACCGAGGTTCGGAGTTTTCTAGGGTTAGCAGGATACTATAGAAGGTTCATTCCGGACTTTTCTAAAATAGCTACTCCATTGACAAATCTGACAAGAAATTCGGTGGTGTATGTGTGGACTGGAAAATGTGAAAATAGTTTTCAGGAGTTGAAGAAGAGGTTAAGTGAGGCACCTGTATTGTCTTTACCAGATGATACAAGGAACTTTGTAGTATATAGCGATGCTTCACATAAAGGACTGGGTTGCGTGCTCATGCAACATGGCAAAGTCATTGTGTATGCGTCACGTGAATTAAAGGATTATGAGAAGGCTTATCCTACTCATGATCTGGAATTGGCAGCGGTAGTTTTTTCCTTGAAGATATGGAGGCATTATCTATATGGTGAGAAGTGTGAGATATACACGGAGCACAAAAGTCTGAAATATATCTTCACATAGAAGGAGTTGAAAATGAGACAGAGAAGGTGGTTATAGTTAATAAAAGATTATGACTGTGATATTTTATATCATCCGGGGAAAGCAAATGTAGTAGCCAATGTGCTAAGTAGGAAGGGTAGAGAGAAAATATCAATGTTAACAACTCAGAATGAGTTGATAACAGCGATGATAAGAATGGAGTTAGAAGTGAAGTTACCGGAGGAAGCGGTTGAAATGTTATTTTCCATGGAAACCCAACCGACCATAGTGGAATGGGTTAGGGGAGTATAATTGAGCAATGAGGAATACGAGCAGATGAAGAAGAGGATATAAGATGAAGAAAAGACTAAGTATAACCTCGATAAGAATGGATTACTTCGTTTTGAAGGAAGAATTTGGGTTCCAAATGATTCAGAATTAAAGGAGGAAATAATGATGGAGGCTCATAGTTCGAGGTACTCGATACATCCTGGTAGTACGAAGATGTATCAAGACCTTCGTCAAAACTTTTGGTGGCCGAACATGAAAAGGGAGATAGCAGAATATGTTAGTAGGTGCTTAACTTGTCAAAAAGTTAAGGCTAAACACCAACGACCTAGCGGGTTATTGCAACCGTTAGAAATTCTAGAGTGGAAATGGGAGCACATCACAATGGATTTTGTGGTGGGACTTCCAAAAACAAGGATATGAGACGATGCCATTTGGGTGATAGAGGATCGATTGATGAAATTGGCTCATTTTCTACCAATAGAAGTTAGAGATAGTCTAGACCAGTTAGCTAAGTTGTATGTCAAGGAAATTATTTCCAGACATGGAGTACGTGTTTCGATTGTGTCTGCTCGTCATCCACGATTCACATCGAACTTTTGGAGGAGTTTTCAAGAACAAATGGGAACACATTTAAGATTGAGTACAGCATATCATCCTCAGACGGATGGTCAGAGTGAACGGACAATTCCAATGCTTAAAGATATGTTAAGATCTTGCATTATGGATTTCAAAGGGAGTTGGGACGAGTATCTAACGTTGGTGGAATTCTCGTACAACAATAGTTTTCACGCTAGTATAGGCATGCCGCCTTATGAAGCGTTGTATGGAAGGAAGTGCCGAACTCCATTGTGTTGGGATGAGGTGGGTGAACATCGGATGTTGGGACCTGAGATGGTACAACAAATAACAGATATGGTGAAGATAATACGTGCTCGATTAGTTGCGGCCCAAGATAGGCATAAGAAGTATGCAGATCCTCACAGAGAGAAGAGAGAATTCGATGTAGGATTTGTCTTTCTAAAGGTATCGCCTTGGAAAGGAAAGATACATTTTGGAAAGAAAGGGAAGTTAAGTCCAAGGTTTGTAGGACCTTTTGAGATTTTAAGAAGGGTAGGAGAGGTAGCTTATGAAGTAGCCTTACCTCCAGAAATGGAACACATTCATAATGTGTTTCATGTGTCTGTGTTGCGTCCTTATAAACTGGACTATAAACACGTAATAGAGTATGAATCTATCCAGATAGAGAATGATTTATCATATGACGAACTTGCAATTCAAATTATTGATAGGAAGGAACAAGTATTAAGAAATAAAGTTATACCTTCAGTGAAGGTGTTATGGAGAAACCACAATGCTGAAGAAGCAACGTGGGAACTCGAGAGTAAAATGAAGGAAGAATTTCCTCATTTGTTTATGTAATTATAAGCTAGATTCTGGCGACAGAATCCTTATATGGGGGAGAGAATGTAACCCCCGAGAAAATCAAATTTTTATGATAATTAAATTTTTATTTGATTATGTGAATTAAATGAATTTAATTGATTTATTTTGTGAGTAAGCTATGTGAAGGTCGTTCTATGACCTAGGATGTGCTTATATGGTTAGTAATCTGGCTACGTGCTGAAATTAATTGTTTAGAATTTCTAAGACGAAAATAAATGTTTTTCGAGAAATTTCTGTAAAAACACTATTCATCTATTTCTGCTCGAGGAATTATTTTGAAATTCTGAGAAATGCGTAATGATAGAATATTAAGATAAGATGAAATATCTAATAATATTTCATTTATGGCAAATGAAGTTTTCGCCTGCGGACTTAAAACCTAATGGTTTAGTAGATCGATTTCCGAGAAGGAAATGAGACGTGTAGAGGGAATTGCGTTATTATTAAAGTGTGTGTTATACAATTATGATACTATTTAGTATCTATGTATAATACAACGAGTGAATACTAAGTACAATATGATTATTATACGAGTATTATACGGAAAGAATACGTGAATTATACGTGTAGAATATAATTAGTATTATGGAATTAAGTTAAGACTTAATGTGAATTCATTTGATTTGGATTATGTTTAGTCCAAACAATTGAATGAGCAAACCCAATGAATTAATGTGTTAAGCCCAATATTAGATTGATTAAGCCCAATCCAAGAAAAACCAAACCGTGGATCGAACCAGTGGGTCACCAAATGGGTAAATCCCATGGGGTAACCCATAGGAATGACCCATGGGCATGGTGGGCCGGCCACTTGGTGTGTAAGGGAAGAAAATCACTTAGTAACCAAGTATTTTACTTGGTGACAAAGTTTGGAATAGTAACGAGGTGGTGGTGTAATGATTATATTGCCCTCCATTTCATTTGCCTATAAATAGAAAGCTAGAGTTGGGTTTTTGAAGGTTTTTCAAGTTGCCAACCTATATTTTGAGAGAGAAAAAGATCTATACTTAACCAAACCATCTACTTTGAAGCTTTGTTCTAGAGTTTGTCAAGAATACCAAAGAGTTCTTTAAGGTAATACTCTTTAATGCTAATTTCATCTCTTTGGATTTCTTTTAGTATAAAGAATCATAAATGGGTGGTGTATGTCTTGTATGGTGGAATAAAGATGACTTATTATAGTTACAATCTTTATAAGTCATGAAATCATAAAAATCATAAGGGTTGATATAGTTTAAAATCATGAAAATATAGATTGTTGAGGTTGATTGTTGATAAACAATTGAACTCCATCAATACTTAAATATGTGCATCTTGCTTGGTTAGGATGTAGATATGAAGTCCATGGAGTATTCCATGTGATTTGGCTTAGAGAACATTAGTAACGAAGTTATGGCGAATTTCACGGAAATAGACGTTGAACGTCGAAAATGTTGAAATTCCAGATTGATAGTCAAAAGTTGCCGTGAGACTTGAAAATGTTGTTTTTTAAAGTCAACACGTGAGATAAGGTATTTAAGAGTCGTGGGCTCGAGAATCGTCAAATTCTGACTTAGAACGAAGAAAATGAGCATTGAACGCTCATTAACATTTCTAAATGCTTAAAAAAATGAACTCAGTAGTGAATTTTTAGTTAACAGATTTGAAAGTGTTGAATTCTTATATGAACGCGTAGAGTATGTCATTTATGATGTGTAGGCTTTTGAATGGACCAAATCGGACTTATAACGTGAGATAAGGTATTTAAGAGTTGTGGGCTCGAGAATCGTCAAATTCTGACTTAGAACGAAGAAAATGAGCATTGAACGCTCATTAACATTTCTAAATGCTTAAAAAAATGAACTCAGTAGTGAATTTTTAGTTAACAGATTTGAAAGTGTTGAATTCTTATATGAACGCGTAGAGTATGTCATTTATGATGTGTAGGCTTTTGAATGGACCAAATCGGACTTATAACAAAGAAGTTATGGATCCGAGAAACTCACCAAAATTTTGTCTCATTAAAAAATTTATCGAGAGTCTGCAATCATGGCTGGCACACAGGCTTTTAAAGTGTCAGTGTATGGCCTGACACGATGTCGTGACTCTTCGAAAGTGGCGTCTCAGCACCACTGGTAGAAGGGAGTCTCACACCACAAATGAGACCAAAGCATGGATGCTGCTAATCTGGCGCCAGCCAGCCAGTCTTAATAAGTAATGTCATGCTGCTGGCAACTGGTGCAAAGTATTTGTTAGATGACTTAGGTTTGAACTGTGATTGTTCAGAGACCTATCTTAGTTAAGTTTATGCACTTCATGAGTGTACTAAAACTATTCATATACTACCTATACTAAGGTATATGGTATTAAAACTTAGGAATTAAAGGCATGTTATTAACTTATGAATGAAGAACATAAAATGTTATCAATAAACCCTAATCGGTAAACAACGTTGGTACTTCACCAACGATGATAGAGTCTGGTTAATAACGTCAGTTGGTTAATAAGCCGGGCGAAGGGTAATAAGTCGAATTGACTTTATTAATGAAATAAAGTTAACAAAGACATAGAAGAGAAACAAGTTGGTAGGAACAATGTGAGTAATGGTTTGATAGCTAATTATAGTGTGCTATGTGAATATTTCATGTAGTTTCTGTAAAGGGTCAATGCTAGTTTTAACTCAGCTTGACTATTCGTAAGATATAGAGTGATTTGTATTCATATCTTTCTATATAGAAATGTTAACGCTATCATATGCCAAGTAATTGGTACGGATGTGAAGGTAAGGTTTGTCTATGAACAAACAAAAGTATTTTTCATTGGTTATTTGATGGGCAAGCGAGTTTGCCAAAACTTAAACATAAATACGTTTAACGAATGAGTGTTGATCAACATAGAGTACTATAGGCTGATCACCTAGAAGTGCTCGTAAGTAATGCGGATGTACAACCTTAGTTTTGTGATATCCTTTTCAAGTATGAAAACAAAAAGCTGTTGTTCATGGTCTATCGACCGGTTCAGAATTCCTAATCTACTCTATACTTTGGGAATTGATGATATGGATTGTTAAAGTATTATTGTTTCATAATACTTCATAACTATTTGTTCAGTTATGTATGAATTTTTATATAATTTACGAATGTGGTATTACTATTATCCTTTATTAAACTTGCTGAGCTTGTTATGCTCACTTCTTGCGTGAATTATACGATTGCAGTTAAGGATGAACGTACTTAGAATACTAAAAGAGATAAGGGCAAAGCTATGATGGATAGTTAGCCATCGTGTAATAGATTAGTATGTTGTATGTATTATACTGTACAAACAACAAACAATGTAATCAGTTTATGAACCTAGGAAGGATTATACTTTGATTGTAATAAAAGATAATAATTACATTCATTATGTTGTATTTTAATGGAATGATTGTATAGTTATGAGTACCGTGTAGCACCATATGTCGGGTTGGAAGATACCCGAATTTGGGGGCGTCACAGGCAGTGTAGATGAGACGGGAACTTGTTTGTTGGTAATTTTTGGGAAACTACTCTGAGTACCATATGGACTACTAGCAGAGACACGATGTGTGCTGAGTCCTAGGAGAGTTATAAGAAGAAGATAAGAATGTAAATCATTAAAGATGATGAACGTATTGAGTAAGACATCTTCGTATGTCATGAAGTCGTTAACTGGTAAAGGATGTTGGTCGTGTAAACTTAGTTTGTAAGAACGTGAACCCTAAGAAGTAAAGTTAAGTAAATCAATGCGTAAAGTCAAGTATATGACTAATTGGTGTATGTGTTATTTCCTTATGTGTTACATAGGAATTGGAATGAGCAGTTCAGCGTAAACTATAAACTATAGCTGTGTGTAAGGCAAGTTTCCTAACTTCATTCATATTTTAAATGAATGCTAGTTTCTAAAACTTCTCAGATGTTAAAATTGAGAAGTTCTGTCTATGTGCAAATGTGTGATATTTGTACAAGGTGTTAGAATATATGAGGCCTTGTGCCACAATTTGAACACTTCGATGTTTCTATGATATGAACTGTTATGTGATTTAACTCTTCAATAAGAGAATGTTCTGTTTATACATGAACCATTATTGTTAAGTCTGTGCTATTGATTCTAGCCAGACAGAATGTGTATGAAAGAGGTTGACGGATGAAAATATTTCAAAGTGAATGTGACTAATGTTTTAAAATGATAGGAATCGAGATTATTCCTATTATTCAACTTGCTTCATAACCTTTGTTCGGTTATTGAAGTCTTAAAAGAATGTTTGAATTCTTAAAGTTGTTTGTTCAACTGCTATGACTTGCTGGGAAATTGAATGCTCACACTTGCTTAAAATAAAAACATTTTCAGCGAACGATGTTAGGAGAACTTAAGGATCCCGTATAGACCAAGTTGATCGGTATCCAGAAGAAGTATCATTTATTATATAAATGAGCGTGAAGATCAAGCGAAGACTTGTAATACAGAATGATAGAATTAAACTATAAAATAGTTTAATGAACGATTATGTATCCTTGGTGGCGGATAAAAGTCACTTGTACAAGATGTAAAGAATAATGTAATTATCATTATTTGTAATGGAAGAGGTTATAAGGTTTTAGAACCTGGGATTTAAGGATGTATGTTGTTATATTTAGCTATATAATGATGTATGTTTAGAAGAAGATGGGATCGTGACGTACGGAATCTGGATGTGAAAATAGACTGGATTTCGGGGCGTTACAGGCAATCCAATATGAAACATAGAAACATCGCATACAAGCTTACAAATATGGACTACACATTAAAATCCATTAGAATCCTATAATGGAAGTTAGTTCATTTCTGAATCAACAACCATTATGGGATTGAAGCAAAACATTGAAATAAAAAATACAAACAAGAGATATAAGGGAAATGAGGAATCAAAACTGATAATCCTTGCTGGAAAGTCTGATCCCAAGCTTGTTCAAGTCCACAATCGTCACAAAAATGAAAACCAATATTTATAAGCAATCATCTAGAGAGAGAAGATCAAAGTAATAAAGGAAGTGCTATAAACTCTCTCTAGAAAAACCAAACCCTAATAATAGTAATAAAAATTGATTCATTCGTCTCCGGTAACCAAAAAATAAGTCTAAAGATAGCAAACACGCTCCAGCATTTCAAAATAAAAAGTCAGCATTTTAAACATAATGTGACTGGCACGGTCGCGCAGTAATACACTGAGATACGGGCAATAGCGTGCTGTGTATGTTGCTGCCGAGTGCATGGCGTGGGCGCGTCATGTCCCTTTGCTAATAAGTCGAGGCCACGTAGTAGCCTTGTCTGCGTTTATCATCTATCCGGGCGTGCCAGCCTGTGATTTGCTTATATAAGCATATGGCGGCCTATACCAAGACTTCTTTGCTTTTTTTTGGTGTTATTTTCTTCCTCGAATCATTGTTACTTCCTACTACTTTCTTCTTCTTCATTTCTTTTCTTCTTCACTTTACCACTTCATTGATCCTCTAAGTGCCCTCCTCACCTACTTAAGTCTAGCTGTTATCTTCACTTTTGCACAATTCTACCATGCCTTGTCCTTGCCATTTCTATTTTCATGCCATTCCATGCCTTAGGATGCTTTAGGAGTTCCAGTTATGCACACTGCCAAATAAACACAAAAAGAAAATAAAGCATACCAAAAATACTTGAGTTGAGAAGAAATCCAGGGAGTTGGTAACCAATAAGTAGGTATAAAACTTACTTATCACGTACAACCTTTACTGAGAGAGACTCGAGGTGAGTTTAAAGCATGCACCATCCTGCTTGGATTTTTGGTGGCACACCCACTAAAAGAAAGGTGAAGGTGGTTATATCTCACCTCACGCAGAACGCATTGCTGTAAGTTATTTAATTCTCTTAATTAGTTTGTAATTAAAATTCGAATATTCTTTTGTATTATTTCATTTTATACTTTGCGTATCATCTACTAATATGTTTTTTTTGGCGAGAGTTCGAGGATCTTGTAGTGGCCCAGAGCAGCCAGAGTGGTGACAATCCTGTAGACGATTTTACGCATGCAGACGAGGAGATGAAGGACTGGTTGTAGGCTATAGGGGGACCGAAGAAGGGTAAAGTTGTGGGCATTCCCCATATCCCAGCTTACACTCTAGTCCCTGCAGCGAGATCTCAGCGGCGCCCACCCACTAGAGGTAGTGGTGCGAGTGGATCAGGCGTCGACCCGTTATTATCCGAAGATTTCTTCTGCTAATCATAGAGGGGTGCATGGCTAGCAGTGTTGTGCAGTCAGGCGCACCATCACGCAAGCGGATCTACCAACTGGTTCAAGAGGTTGTCCATGGCTATATAGATCATACAGTTGCTGCTGACGACCTCATGGGTGTAGTACGGGAGGAGGCCATCCACATATGTGCAGTTGTCTTGGACAACATCTTCCCACCACATATTCAACAGGTAAAAATAATTAAATTATGTATTTCCTTATTTAATTTATGAAATTTATAATTGTATTGCTTAGATAAACTTAAGATAAAACCCTAACTTCCATTATGAAACCACTGAACTCCATTATTAACATAAACTTACTAAACTATAATAAGATAATACTAAAACCCTTAAGAATAAGCAAAACTCGCCAACACTTAGGCAAAAAGTCAAAAAAGAGCCCAAACCCCGCCTTGACTGTCGAAACGCCACACAAACACACACATAGCACCACATAGGTATTTTACACATGTTATAACTTACAGGACTCGATACCGACATACAGAGGTGGAGTTATCAGCTTGTAGGCAAAACTCGCCATCACTTAGGTAAAAAGTCAAAAAAGAGCGCAAAACCCGCCTCGGCCGTCGAAACGCCACACAAACACATACATAGCACCACGTAGGTATTAGGCATGCATTACAACTTACATAACTCTATTCCAACATACGGAGGCCGAGTTATCAACCCGTAGTCAAAACTCGCCAACACTTAGGCAAAAAGTCAAAAAAGAGCCTAAAACCAACCTCGGCCGTCAAAACGCCACACAAACACACGCATACCACCGCATAGGTATTAGGCACATGTTACAACTTATGAGACTCTATTCCAACATACGAAGGCCGAGTTATCAGCTCGTAGGCAAAACTCGCTAAACACTTAGGCAAATAATTAAAAAAGAGTCCAAAACCCGCCTCGACCATCGAAATGCCACGCAAACACACACATAACACCACATAGGTATTAGGCACGCGTTAAAACCTATAGGACTCAATTTTGACATACAGACGCTGAGTTATCAGCCCGTAGGTAAAACTCGCCAACACTTAGGTAAAAAGTCGAAAAAGAGCCTAAAACCAGCCTCGGCCATCGAAATGTAGTACAAACACACACATAGAACTGCATAGGTATTAGGCATACGTTACAACTTATGGGACTCGATTTCGATATACAGAGGCCGAGTTAGCAGCCCGTAGGCAAAACTCGCCAACACTTAGGCAAAAAGTCAAAAAAGAGCCCAAAACCTACCTCGGCCTTCGAAATGCCATGTAAACACACAAATAGTACTGCATAGGTATTAGGCACACATTATGACTTACAAGACCCAATTCCAATATGCAAAGACTGAGTTAGCAGCCTGTAGGCAAAACTCGCCAACACTTAGGCAAAAAGTCAAAAAAGAACCCAAAACTAGCCTCAACCGTCGAAATAACATGCAAACATACACATAGTACCGAATAGGTATTAAGAATGCATTACGACTTACAAGACTCAATTTCGATATATGGAGGCCGAGTTATCAGCCCATAGGCAAAACTCGCCAACACTTTGGTAAAAAGTCAAAAAAGAGCGCATGCATTACAATTTACGCAACTCGATTTCGGAATATGGAGGCTGAGTTATCAATCCGTAGGCAAAACTCGCCAACACTTAGGCAAAAAGTCAAAAAAGAACCCAAAACACGCCTCGTCCGTCGAACGCCATGCAAACACACACATAATACTGCATAGGTATTAGGCTCATGTTACAACTTATGAGACTTAATTTTGACATACGGAGGCCGAGTTATCAGCACATAGGCAAAAAGTCAAAAAGAGCCCAAAACCCGCATTGGCCGTCGAAACTCCGTGAAAACACACATAGCACCGCATAGGTATTAGGCATAGGTTACAACTTATGGGACTCGATTCTGACATACGAAGGCCGAGTTATCAACCTGTAGGCAAAACTCGCCAACACTTAGGCAAAAAGTAAAAAAAGAGCCCAAAACCTGCCTCGGCCGTCGAAATGCCATGCAAACACACTAATAGTACTATGTAGGTATTAGGCACACATTACGACTTACAAGAATCAATTCCAACATACGGAGACCCAGTAGCAGCCTGTAGGCAAAACTCGCCAACACTTAGGCAAAAAGTAAAAAAAGAGCCTAAAACAGCCTCGGTCGTTGAAATGTTATACAAACATACACATAGCACTGCGTAGATATTAGGCACGCGTTACAACCTACAAGACTCAATTTTGACATATGGAGGCCGAGTTATCATCCCGTAGGCAAAACTAGCCAACACTTAGGCAAAAAGTCAAAAAAGAGCCCAAAATCTGCCTCGGTCGTTGAAATACCATGCAAACACACACATTGTACTGCGTATGTATTAGGCATGTGTTACAACTTACGACACTCAATTCTGACGTACGGAGGCCAGGTTATCAGTTCGTAGGCAAAACTTGCCAACACTTAGGTAAAAAATCAAAAAAGAGCGCAAAACTTATCTCGGCTGTTAAACTGGCATGAAAACACACACATAGCACCGTGTAGGTATTAGTCACACTTTACAACTTACGAGAATCGATTCCGACTTACGAAGGCCGAGTTATCAGCCCGTAGGCAAAACTTGCCAATATTTAGGCAAAAAAGTCGAAAAAAAACCCTAAACCTTCCTCGGCCATCGAAACACCACACAAACACACAAATAACACCGTGTAAGTATTAGGTACACATTATAACTTATGGGACTCCATTCTGACATATGAAGCCTTAGTTATCAACCCGTAGGCAAAACTCTCCAATAGTTAGGCAAAAAGTCGAAAAGAGCTCAACACCCGCCGCAGCCGTTGAAACGCCACACAAACACATACATAACACCGTATAGGTATTAGGCATCCGTTAAAACTTATGGGAATCAATTCTGACATACGAAGGCCAAGTTATCAGCCCGTAAGAAAAACTCACAAACACTTGAAGAAGACAAACAAAACTAATTTAAATATGCTCTATTTTTGAATTTGTTATTAATATTTTAATTTTGTAGGGTCTTGTTGATGAGACTCCTGCGGGTGGAGGCTGTGACACAGACGATGCACGTGGTGGAGATGGTGATGAGCGCCAAGCTGATGTTGATGAGACTATAGAGGGTGGGACAGGTAGTCAGACCAGAGGTGGGACCGGCGATGGGACCGTAGGTGGGACCTACAACGATGATGATACTGCCATTCCTGATCTTAGGTTGTAGTACCCATTATGTTTATATTATGACTTTCATATATGTATTTTAACAACCTTTGAGTTGTACAGACTAGAGTTTAGTATCTAGTTAAGTTGATGGTATATGTATCTAACTATATTGATTGTTTATGATTACATTTTGTATCTACATCGTACGACTTTTATCTATAAGTCATTAATTTGTTTACATATTTGATGGTTGATAGCAAAAGCTATGATTGTTATTGATATGCGTTCGTGAAGAATTATTTGTTTTTCTTTAGTTTATAACAGGTACAATTATGTATATGTAGATGAATAGGGGTATTTTGTAATTTTTCTAAATTTTTTTAATAAAATGTCATTGGTGACCGGGGGGTTGGGGGGAGGTCATTGGTGATGGCTCTGCCGTTAGCATTGACTATTTTATTAATTTTCTAAAATACTTATTACTGACGGTCTTTTCGTCGCCAAATTATCACTAATAACGATTGCCAATCGGATAGTCATTCTTTGATGACTCTCGCTCGATAATGACATACTTGCTTACGTGAGCCACGGAAGGAACCAGGGGCAACGACCTATACGACGACAAGAAGAGGCACGAGACCATGCATGTCGCTTAATGACCTCATTATCGATTTACAATAGGGTCATTAGACTTTGATAGCCCATCGGCAATGACCTTTTTTTGTAGTGTACTTCATTAAAAACCCCTTTATTTAACTCAATTCACTTGTCTTCACCAAACACATTTTTAATAACATTTATTTATCATTAATATTATAACTCACAATATTAACAACCAGATCATTCCCAGGAAAGATGGGGCTTTCTGATAAGGACTTCTCCTTATTGGCGCACAATTAGGTGACCAAACCCCTTTCCTCGACCGAACTTTCTAGACATTGTCCATAATGCGAATAATAATATGAATAACGTTGTCATCTCAATTATTGATTTAATAATATAAACTATTGTGCAGATGATACAGTGACAATACTTGAATCAATAATATGAGATATTATGCATCAACTACTGTTGCAATAATTGAACAAAACTGAGTGACTTCTCACATAAGCATCAATAATCAAAGATATTGTACAATACCGTGTGCTACTATGCAACCACACGTATTACTGTACTTTTATCATAGGGTATTTAAACAGTTAGCGGTCAAAGTTTTGCTATTATTTTTATAAAATGTTATTTCTATCGTTTTCTAACACTGACAGTAATTCCGTTGTAGGGTGCACCAATGATTGTGCCGTCGTACGAATGTTCCCTGATAAAATGAATATTCCCAGACCAAATGAATATTTTATTACAACTTTCTTACTTTGTAAAATTTGCAAATATTATCCACAACTATAACATTATAACAAATCCACACCTTATTATTCAAAATAATATTTAGAAAAAATTAATCTTTATTCATAAAAGTTGGGGTCTTACATAGACTGTCCATCTAACACACAAATTAATTTTCCATTCTTCCTACCTTGGAGAATTAATTTGTCTTCCTTGAACACTTTTCACGAATTTCCTTGACCCACATATATATTTATATCCACGTGAGGATAATTCTCCCAAAGAAACTATATTCTCACCACAACCAGGGATATAACGTACCTTCTCAAAAAACTTTGTAGAACCATCATGAAGTTTGAAACGAACACTTTCAACATCTTCAATCTCCACTCTCCCTTTATTCAGCTCTTTAACGTAGCCAAATTCTCCATCTTCCTGCAAACTCTCAAAGCAATCTCTCTCCTTGCAAATATGAGTAGAAGCTTTATAATCCGATACCCATCCATCTTCATTATAGTCACTCTTGACCATTAAAACAACTTCTTCTTCAACTTCACTAAGGAAATTAACATCTTCAAATTTCTTTTTGCCCTTCAATTTCTCTTGATACTTTCTAAAGCTCTTCATGTCCACCCTTAATGTTCTACATTGGTATTGGATGTGACCTTTCTCACAACAATAATAACATTCTTTATCACTATAATCTATTGGTCTAGATCTTGATCTTCCTCTACTTTAATATTGGTAATTCTAGTAGATGTTCAATAGTCCCTAGTGGCTGCTCAGTATAAATTGTTTATCCAGTTGGATACATCGATAGTCGTTGAATTCATATATATCTATTGATTTATATGGAATTATCGTTCTTATTTCAAGAATTATTGATATTCATTACTCATGATATTATTTTGAAACTCTAAACTATCTTAGAGACGATACTTCGATATTTCAAACTCGTGTTAAGAAACTCTTTACCCTTGTTGTATATTACTTGCTGGGCAATTTGTGCTCATCCTTGCTTAATTAAAACCTTTCAGTTAAGGAGGAACATAGAGGTGCTTCTGGAACAAACAAGGGCAAAGGCAAGGCTACAGACTAGCTTGTTCCTTTTATGTTTAACACTATTATGATGTACTAAGACTATATTTAAACTTAAGTAGGATTATGTAATAGGTCTTTATTCGATACTATTATGTAATCTATTAAGTAATGTAGGTTGCGAGACTTGGGGGAATAATTATAATAAATCATTGTATATTATTCTAAATTAGATTTTTCGTTGCGAATGTGTTATTTTAGTTATTATGGTAATACAATGAGAACGGTGTGAACCGAATTCGAGTGATCAAGTGGAGGTCCGAATTTGGGGGCGTCACAGGTTAGTATCAAAGCTATAGTTATAAACCTTGGGAGCTAGTGTCCTTAGATTATAACTCGGGAGAACCTAGAAGTTAGAAAGGAGATAAAACTCATGTAGAGTTTTTCTTGAGAGACTTAGTGTGTTATGAAATGTAACTTCATTATATACAATGAACTTATGTTTATTTAACATTCTGATGGAGTTGTTGTTTGTGTTATCTTATGGTGATTGTAGGATGACTGACATGGGAGGACCTAGCTGAGTAGTAGAGGAGGAGTCGCGTGATATCCACGTAGTCTATGAGACACCCTTGATAGTGTAGCATATTTAAGTAGTGGCCCCTATTGATGATGATGATGAGGAAGAGGTGAAGTATGATCCTGAGGAGGAGCCTATGGAAGAGGAGCCTGAGCCTATGGAGGACTATGATAAGGCTACTTTTGAGGATCGGATGTTAGGAGAGTATGAGAAGTAGATTTTAGAGTTATGGTGTAGAGTGGAAGAGTTAGAGGCTGAGGCTAGGGAAAAGGAGTCTGCGTTCTAGAAGTTGAGGGACGAGGACCATTAGAGGCAACTAGTGATGCAGGAGATAGAGGTGGAAATTGCTCATCGTAAGGAAGTAGGGATCAAGATGGGAGCTTTGTTTCACCGAGCGGTGGCGAGAAATGTTGAGGTGGAATGAAAG
Organism: Panax ginseng; assembly: GCA_020205605.1. Taxonomy (NCBI): domain Eukaryota; kingdom Viridiplantae; phylum Streptophyta; class Magnoliopsida; order Apiales; family Araliaceae; genus Panax; species Panax ginseng. The sequence goes on from CM035137.1 coordinate 63,195,817, forward strand.
CTAGAGGAATTAGAGCAGAAGGTTTTGAGTGAAATCGTGGAGAAGGAGGCTCTCTGAACTCAGTTAGAGATGGAGGTGATGGATAGGATTTACTTCTAGGAGAAGTGGGAGGAAGCCAATGATAGGGCAGATGATCTAGAAGATGAGGTCCGATGCAAGAAAAGGAAGATGAACAAGATGGGCTATGCTCTATGCACGGCCATGGGGAGATTGATCGATGGGGTACATCATTACCCAACTGAGAAAGGATAGACCCAGCATACTATAAGCCGAGACATGGTGGTGCACATCACACAGAAGGAATATCAGAGCACCGTGGAGCGTGTGATGTTAGATTGAGTCTAGAGGGAATAACACAATAGTGTAGTATTTTTATTTATGTGTTATTAAAATGTTGTTGTAATCTCGGTCTTTTGTGTAAGATGTGAGATAGTGGTAAACCCATAAACTTCTGAAAAGTGTTAGAGGGGTAGTAAGTTAGTATGTCCCCATCTTTTGTGATAATAGGGGATATGTGATATCATTTATAACATTATGCTAGAAAAGAACATGTAATGTAACCATTTGGCATATGAATATAAATGATCTTATTTCAGAAACGTGTTATAAACCTGTAGTTCTTTTCTATTGAGAAATGTCTAAATATGATAATTAGATAATAAAATGAAAAATTTTGTGATGCAAAAAATGCCTCCCAAACGTAGAATAACTGTCCTAGAAGAGTCAGTTAATGATGAGAGAGGTCCTGTAGATCCGATACAAAGACTGGTAGATTTATTGGGAGAAGCTCTGCGGGGAAGAAACGAACCCGTACCACCCATTCCTCAAGTTATCCTAGTAACAACCTTCAAAGATTTTAAGAGTGTAGGACCCCCAGAGTTCACGAGAACTACTGACCGATAGTTGCGCAAACCTGGATCAAGGAGATCGAGAAGGCCTTCATTATAGCTCGCGTGGGTGAAGACCAGAAGACAGTATTTGCCACATACATGATGACGGGCAAAGAGAACTATTGGTGGGAAACTAATCAGCAGAGAGCGGGGGAAGGAACGATATCATGGGAGAGGTTTACTACGTTGTTCTTCGAGAACTATTTCCCGAAGAGTATGAAGAGTAGGATGGAAGTAAAATTCCTAAAGTTTAAACAAGGCGATATGACGGTGGCGCAATACGCAGCTAAGTTCAATGAACTAGTGCGAATTGCAGAACAGCAAGTTATGGATGAGAAAAGGAAGGCGAGATATTTTGAGCAAGGGTTGAAGTCGTGGTTGTATAATAAGGTATCAGTCTTCCAGATCGATTCCTTTTCAATGTTGTTGGAGAAGGCAATCATTGCAGAATGTGGCAGTGAGGCCTTAAGTCTATATTATAAGGAGAAGAAGAACAAAAACACTGGTAGTGAGTATCGTGGGGGAAGCAGTAGCGGAGGAAGTAACTCCAGAAAGAGGAAATAAGAAAATAACAACAATAGAAACCATATCCAAGGTGGGAGTAACCATGGAAACTTCAAGAAGAGGACCGAAGCTTGCAACAAATGTGGAAGAAGTCATCAGGGAGAATGCTGGAAGAGGAATAACACTTGCTATAATTGCGGCCAAGAGGGGCACATATCACCAAATGGCCCAAAGCCGAAGAAGGTCAGAGGATGTTTTGCTTGTAGATCAACAGAGCACCAGATAAAGGATTGCCCGAAGAAAGGAAGTGGTGGAGTTGGCGAAAGCCAAGGAGGAGGAAGTAAGTTAATGATTGGTGGACCTGTGCAACCAAACCGATCGACCGCTCGAACCTTTAACATGACTGTCCAGGACGTCGTAGTTGCAAAGGACGTAGTGTCAGGTATAATCTCAATCAATAATATAAATGCTTATGTATTATATAATTCAGGTGCCACCTGTTCATTTGTAACTGAAGAATTTGCTAGTAAACTTAGTACACCCTGAGAACGTTTAGGAGATCCTTTAAACATAGAAGTTGCGAATAAGGAAATCATCCCTGTAGAATATGTCTATCGAAATTATCGCGCAAACATTAGAGAACATAAATAGAGCATAGACTTGATTCCTATTAGACTAGGAGAATTTGACATAATACTGGGGATGGATTGGTTATATAATCATGAAGCGGTAATTGACTGTCAGAACAAATGTGTGAACCTTCAGACTCTGAGTAAGTCTAAGGTAGTGTTTTATGGTAGCTCATCGCTTAAGCAATCGTGTTGCGTTACGATGATGCAAGCCAAGAAATTGTTAAAGAAAGAATGTGTAGGTTATTTAGCTTACATCGTGGATACTCGGAAAAAGGGAGTAGAGATTAAAGAGATACCCATAGTGAGTGAATTTCAGGATGTGTTTTTGGACGATCTCCCTGGTCTTCTGCCAGACAGAGAAATCGAATTCGCAATAGACTTAGCACCGGGAACGACACCGATTTTGAAAGCTCCATATCGTATGGTGCCAGTAGAAATAAAAGAATTGATGATACAACTTCAAGAGTTATTAGATAAGGGTTACATTTGACCGAGTGTGTCTCCTTGGGGAGCACCAATGTTATTCGTTAAGAAAAAGGACGGATCGATGAGGCTCTGTATCCATTATCTAGAATTGAACAGAGTAACGACCAAGAATAGATATCCATTACCAAGGATAGACGACTTGTTTGGTAAACTCAAAGGAGTGAAGTGTTTCTCGAAGATTGACCTACGGATGGGATATCATCAACAGAAAGTGCGGGGTGAGGATATACCAAAGACTGCGTTTAAAACCCGTTATGGACATTACGAGTTTTTGGTAAGGTCATTTGGTTTGACTAATGCTCTGGCAGCATTCATGGACTTGATGAATCGAGTTTTCAAGCCATATTTTGATAAATTTGTAGTAGTTTTCATCAACGATATTTTAATCTACTCGAAGACAGAGGAAGAACACGCCGAACATCTGAAGATTGTTTTGAAGGCACTACGAAGGGAGATGATGTATGCAAAATATTTTAAGTGCGAATTTTGGATGAAGAAGGTTCAATTCTTAGGCCAAGTGGTGGATTAGAATGGAATCCAGTAGATCCCGAAAAAGTTAAAGCAGTAAGCAACTAGGAACAACCAAGAACTCCGACGAAGGTGAGAAGTTTCTTAGGGTTAGCTGGGTTCTATCGAAGATTTATCCAGGATTTTTCTAAGATAGCGACCCCGTTAACTAATTTGACGAGGAAGACGGTGAAATTTTTATGGACCGACAAATGCGAAGAGAGTTTTAAGAGTTGAAGAAGAGATTAAGCGAGGTGCCTGTATTATCATTACTAGATGATACGAGAGGATTTGTGGTGTATAGTGATGCATCGCATAGAGCACTGGACTGTGTGCTAATGCAACATGGCAAAGTCATTGCGTGTGTGTCACGACAATTGAACGATTATGAAAAACAATACCCTACTCATGACTTAGAGTTAGCGTCAGTAGTTTTTGCGTTAAAGATATGGAGGCATTATTTATATGGGGAGAAATGTGAGATATACACGGACCATAAAAGTCTTAAATATATCTTCACATAGAAGGAGTTGAATATGCATCAAAGAAGGTTGTTAGAATTAATCAAAGATTATGACTGTGAGATTCTTTATCACCCGGGGAAGGCAAACGTAGTTACCGACGCTCTGAGCAAGAAAGGAATGGAGAAATTGTTTCAACTGATGACACAGGAGGAGTTAATAAGAGATATGAAGAAGTTGGTAGAGGTGAAGGGACCTGAGAGGTCTGAGGAGAAGTTATTTGTAATGGAAGCTTGTCCGACATTGTTGGATAGAGTAAAGGAAGCACAGGAGAAAGATGAAGAATGTGAGAAAATCATAAAAAGGATCACGGAAAATGAGGTAGAAAAATTTTGAATAGATAAAAATGGTATCTTAAGATTTGAAGGGAGAGTGTGGGTACCGGCAGTGGCCGAGTTAAGAGAGGAGATTTTGTATGAGGCACATAATTTGACATATTCCATTCATCCGGGAGGCACCAAGTTGTACTGGGACTTGAAGCAACATTTTTGGTGGCAAAATCTAAAACGAGAAATTTCGGAGTATGTTAGTAGGTGTCTTATGTGTCAACGCATAAAAGCAGAGCATCAGCGACTGAGTGGTTTATTACAACCTTTGGAAATACCAGTGTAGAAATGGGAGCATATTATGATGGACTTTGTGGTAGGACTTTCAGTCACGCAGAAAGGTTTGGATGCAATTTGGGTTATCGTGAATCGACTTACGAAGACCGTACATTTCCTACCTATCAAAATCCACTGCAGTTTAAATCAACTAGCGAGTCTGTATGTAAAGGAAATTGTTTCACGACATGGAGTGTCAATGTCAATTGTTTCTAATCGAGACCCGCGTTTCAAGTCAAAATTCTAGAAAAGCTTGCAAGAGAGGATGGGAACACAGTTACGGTTAAGTACTGCTTATCATCCTCAGACAGACGGACAAAGTGAGCGAATAATACAAATGCTAGAAGACATGCTTAGGACTTGCGTGATGGACTTTGAGGGAAATTGGGACGACCACATAGCCTTTGTTGAATTTGTGTATAATAATAGTTACCATGCGAGTATCGGCATGCCACCATATGAAGCTCTTTACGGAAGGAAGTGTAGAACGCCATTATGTTAGGACGAAGTCGGAGAACGACGAATACTCAGACCAAAGTTAGTACAACAAACCGCAGACGTGGTTGCAGTAATAAGAGCCAGACTAGTAGCAGCTCAAGATCGCCAGAAGAAGTACACAGACTTGCATCGGCAAGATCGAGATTTTGAAGTTGGCAGTTTCGTATTCTTAAAAGTATCTCCATGGAACGGAAAGATCCGTTTCGGCAAGAAAGGAAAACTGAGTCCAAGATTCATAGGACCGTTCGAGATATTAAAGCGAGTGGGCGAAGTAGCATATAAAGTTTCACTACCAACTGATTTGGAGCACATCCATTACGTGTTTCATATATCCGTGTTACGTTTGTACAAGCCTGACTACAAACACGTGATTTCTTATGAACCCATTCAAGTGGAAAAGAACTTAGCGTACGAAGAAATTCATGTCCAAATTCTAGATAGGAAAGAGAAAACCTTAAGAAATAAAGTTATTTCTTCTGTAAAAGTACTTTGGCATAACCACGATGTCGAAGAGGCAGCGTGGGAGTTAGAAGATATGATGATGAATGATTATCCCCATCTGTTTGTGTAACTTGTAGCAATTCCGGGATGGAATTTTTATGAGGAGGGGAGGATGTAATACCCGAGAATTTCCACGTATTATTAAATTAATATATTAATGGAAATAATATTTATGTGAATAAAAGTGTTATTATTTTGAGAGTCGATTAATTCAAATTGATTCGTATTAGATCAATGCGTATTAAGAAATGTGAAGTGTCAATGAGAATTGTGAAATGCCTTGTGTGGCATATTGCGAAACAATGAAATTCATAAAGCAAATTTAAACGAGAATTTAGAAGATTAATCGTGTTGATAATGTGATTCCATATGTGTAATCAATACGCTCATAGAATTGTAGTAACACTTTTGTGGACATCAATTCATGTCGTATAAAATGAGTTTAGCGATGAAAATTGACACGGGTTGAAGCTAAACTAGTCTTGGCATTTGTCGAGGGCATGGCCTTGTTGCAATTGTCTGTCTTCTAGCAATCAAACTCAGACAATTGCTTTAATTAGTAGTCGATTGGAGAAAATTAATTTTTCTACTTTGGAAATTAAATGAAACAATTATGTGATGTGTGTGACATTAATAAACCATGAAATAAAGTGCGCAATTAAGTAATATTAATTGTTAATTGTTATATAAATTAATGGTTATGGAGATCCATCAATACATTAATCAAGTAAAGGGATAATTTATTTATTTGACATAGAACAAATAAGTAAGTTATTAATATAATAAGGATTATATTGATTGTCATGGGTATATGAGCAATAATTAAAAATATAACTATATTATATAGTGTGGTGTGACATTTATGTGACTATATATTAAGCCTTATAAAACTATATTGTATGAGGGAATGTGATTAAACATATTGGAACTATATGTTATAAATACATTATGAAATATCTATGTGACAATATGTATGTGGGTATATAATAAAATAATATACCATGAGCATATTGTAAATTATTATTTTAATAAAGTGTATTGGTGTGATAAAATGTACATGAATTATATGTATGTTACATTTCCATATTACATCTACTACCTTGAAACATTAATTATTAAAACTGTGACATAAGTTATCATGTAGTTATGTAAGTAGTAGAGTTGATTATGTAACTACCCAGGCAATGATACCCGACTGCATCATTTTATTACGTATATTTAATGTACATAGATTATATGATGTGAGTATCTATTTAATCCCTAAATTCCTAATAGGGTAACAATTATACATTAAGATTACATTATGAGAATTAAATAAACCAAACCAAGCCTAGATAACATGAAATGCTTGGATTTTCTCTATTGTCCCATAATTAGTGTCACCAAGTACAATGAATAGTAACTCCAAGCTAGAATACGTATTCTTCAAAAGGCTAGTTGAAGGAGATGATGGTTGAGCTTGAGGGTGGTTGGCCAACCCTTGAGCAACCATTGTTCTATTCTATTGCACCATGGATTTCCATCTTGTGTAACACCAATGCCCAATCCAAACTTTTTCTATAAATAGCAGCCATGCTTATCAGTTGGTGTTGCTTGAAGTTGTCTGAGAATTGCTTAGTGTAAGATTGAGAGCATACAAGTATTCTATGAGCTTAAGAGTCAAACTAGTAGCAAGTCCATTCATATTGTAGAGGTATAATCATGGCGCCCCAGAATCAGGTCCATGACCCGCCTTGATCGTCATCATCGATAAAATACAAATATCCACCTCTAAACAACATACGATTAACTAAAATGCGGAATATAATAAACGTACGTCGTTCATTCAAAAGGGTTTTACTAGTCCCAAGATACGATAACCTTAATATCATTTTACACATATACCCTAAAATAAACATTAGGGTTCATATCACATAATAGTAATTTAAACTAGGCATAAGATAAAGTCTGCTCCTTGCCACTATTCTACATCTCTCCTTTACCCTTGTCCTTCCCTGAGGTCTCGGGCTTGGCTGTAATATATTCATGATATAACAAGGATGAGCAACAAGTTTGCTCAACAAGTTTAAATACAACAATAAAGATATATCATGATGAATGGAAAAATATCTGGCAATGGATTGAACAATATGAATATCTGAAGGATTCAACAATATGAATATCATAAGCAAAGATAATGATTTCTTCTAGAATAACTGCTAGTCGAATAGACTTTGAACTATAACACTCTAATGGAATCAATAGCTAATTGACCCTTAGGTTACTAGCTACAAAATAAGTATTGAGGGGATCAGCCTCACGTTCTCTATGTATATGCATAACATTTAAATCTTCTCTGTGTATCTTACATTAGATACCTGGGTTACTCCCCTATCAAAAAGGGGTGTTCTTTCAGTCTAAGACTCCTTACCATCAATTGGTTTGGATAGCTTTTAAAACTTCATACGCTTGTCTGACCGAACAAAGGTTCAGACTCTATCTAACACAGTTCAAGAATTATTGAACTTTAAATAATGTATAAGTCCAAGACTGTACGAACTCGAGTGCACTAAGTGTGAAAATCAATAATATCGATGTGGGATAATTGTAAAGTAATTAAACCACTTAATAGCATTCTTGGAAATAAGATTCAAGCTTAAATGAATAACTTTCAATTCAACAATAATTTGTTCAATACAATATGAGTAGGATAGGAAACTTCCACATACTCAAAGCTGTGTAAGTTAGGAAACTTGCAACACAATCAAATAGTATTCGGATACTTGCTCAATAAAAGTAGGATTCGAGGAACTTGCACAATCAAAGAGTGAAGTTCAAAGAAACTTGCTCAATAACAATTGGAGTAAGTTTAGGGAACTTGCAATAAAAGTAGGGTTCAAGTAACTTGCACCATCAAGAGTGAAGTTCAAAGAAACTTGCTTAATATAAATTTGAGTACGGTTAAGGAAACTTGCATTCAACATACGAATCGCATGAAATTCAAGAACTTGCACAAAATCCAAAGTTTGTGTAAGTTAGGAAACTTGCATGTTTGCTCAGCTACAATATAATACTAGTTTTAACTAACTTGCATTGAAACGACCTAACATTAACAAGTCAGTCTTTCAATTAGTATGTTCAAACTATTATGAGTCTACACTTAAAGTAATTAAGTCATCACATAGCATGCTTCTTAACACATCACAAAGCATATTTGTTATACATTATAAAGTAAAGTAATCATATAAGCATGCCTTGAAACTTCAAACCAAAAATGATCCTATTTCGACTCAGGGATGGCGGCATTTACATTGGGTCTAGGCTTAGGGACCATGGCATGACTGTTGTTAACCCTGGACCGTGGTTGAGCTTCTACTCTCCCGACTTCAGTCTAACTCTAACACACTAATTACACATACATTTTAACATACATACATGCTAGAGTTTCACATATAACACATAACCATAATTGAATTCATTATTTCAAGTTTAACTTACAAGTTATATGTCATTAAAACGTAAAAAGTCATATAATCATCTTGCTTTGTAACTTGGTTATACAATACTTAGTAGTCATGCTTGTATATAGACAACACATGTATGCTTTACTCACATAGTTCATATTCTAGAAATTTCCTTTTTATGACTATGTGTGAAATAAGTGAAAACCATACATTAACCAAACGATGTTCATGTGAATATGTATATATATAGGCATAATGAGTCCTAATATACATGCTCAAATGGTCAGAACTTACAAGATAAAAGCATTGGTCAAGTTCACTTTGAATAGTCCTACATTTCTTATCTTAGAACTAGTCTTAATTGTCAATCATGTATGCTAGTGTGTTTAATCACTTTAGTCTTGTATTTCATGTCAATATAAACCATATTATCATGTTCATAAAGTTAGAATGCTCACATTATTTGTTCGTGACAAAGTTCACCTCTGAAACTACAATTTCATTTCAAGACCACAATTATTGTGTCAATCATTGCTATACTTGTTCATCCTATATGCATGTGCTTAAATGTGCATTCTAAAACAGTTTACAAGCTTGTTCTACCATGTACTAACAAGTTAGCATGAACAGAAACTTAACATAAAATATCGAGTAGTGCGTGCTGCGCATATCTACTACGCACCCTAGTACAATTAGAGTAGCAGCAATTGCCATGCCGTAAAATGTAAACCGAAGTTTGGGTTAAAACACAATTGCTACCACACCCTAGTATAAAATAAGGCGTAGCTGCGCCATGCCTGCATCAAAGATAGTAACCTGCTCTGTTCTGCAGAACATCAAACACCTTGATTCATTTCAGTTTAATCATGCTACAATCTACCATTAAAAGGTTCAAACATGTAAAAATACTTCATAAACATATCATGGCATGCTAGTTCACATTGATTAACAAAAATTTCAAGTAATTCCAAGAATTGACAAAAAAAACCCAACTAAGAACATAAGTAAAGTTTATTCCTCCTTAAGCTTGGATTGAATTCCTTACACACTAATTATGCTCCCAAAATTCCTCAGCAACTTAGAACTTCCAATATAGACTTAACAAACAACAAAAAAACTGAATTTGAAGCTTGTATATATAGAAGAAACTTGGACTAGATAATCACATTGCACCAAAGTTGAGTTTATGGTGCAAAGTAAGAACACATTGGTTACTAAGGAGTGGTTCACCAACTGATTTCTAGCCATCCTCCCTACACAACTCTAGCCTTTTTAGAAAATACGTAAGTTAGTTCTAAGTCACTATTCATGTACTATGTGCCACTCAATTTGGGACAAAAATCTCAGCACTTGGAAATAATGAAATGTAATAATTGGCTTATACCTTATATACACATAATATAAACTTTGGTTATAAAATATGTCTACATAATTTATTTCATATAACATAGGGTATAATGATTTAAAGAGTATACAATTTATTTCCCAATTACAAGGTATCTAGTAGTGCACATACATATAATTCATGTACATTTTTAATTACCATGACTATTATTATCATAATAACTTAATCAAATCATTATTAATTTAATAATTGATATTATTATATGTCAACAGAGTATACATGAATATTTACCCACACACTTCATATCATATAACAATATTATTATGCAACTCACATGAATGCAAATAATTCTTACTATATAGTCTATATATAATATATAGACATATTAATGTGTCACCTTGTACTATATAAAATATATAGTTAACTACCATATAATAAAGGTTTACTACATTGCATGTTTGCACAAATTAATGAAGTAGATATATAATCAAATTATATTTATTAATCTCTTACTCATTAATTATTATTTATTCATAATAATTATTAATTAACACATTATCAATTACTTACTCAAAATTACAATTAATCAATATGTTCAACTCTTGCTACTATATTCAAATAAATTGAATATTTAATTATTAATAATCTTATCAATTCTTTGATATCACAGTCTCAGGGTTAGTCCACTAATTTAAATAACTATTAGTGACTCCCTTTAATCAATTCATAAATTCACATAACCACATAAGGTTTAAATAGACTCACAAAACTAACTCATTAAAAATAAATCACATATTTAATTAATAAAGAGTTTCAAATTCGTGGACGTTACATCCCTCCCCCCTTATAAAAATTTCATCCTCGGAATTGCAAAAATAAGGTTACTCAAATAAAAATGGATAATTCGCTCTCATTTTCTCTTCTAGCTCCCACGTAACTTCTTCTACGACGTGATTCCTCCAGAGAATCTTAACAGAATGGATAATCTTATTCCTCGACTTTTGATCCTTCTTATCTAGTATCTGGACAGGAACTTCCTCATACGATAAGTCTTTCTCGACTTGAATTGGTTCATAGGAGATAACGTGCTTGTAGTATAGTTTATACGGCCGTAATACTGACACATAAAACACATTGGGAATGTACTCAAGTTCAAGAGGTAACGCTACCTCATATGCCACTTCACCAACTCGGCTTAGAATCTTAAACGGTACTATGAATCTATGTAGTAGCCCCAAATCCGGCTAATCACCACAGATCTAGTATACTATTTCTATAACTAATTGCGGAAGATATAAACATAAATTGTTTATACAATACACTTTACACACTATTCCCCAAAATCGAGTAACCTTAACTTATACACAATTTATAAACTATCTAATGTATAACATATTTATCAAACTATACTATTACAAATTAACTGCACATTTTATCCCAAGCTGAACTTGGCATTTATCCTTTTCCTGTATCCGAACGCATTCGCCTTATCTGCAATGTTTCTCATGATATAGCAAGGGTGAGCATGAAAGTTGCCCAGCAAGTTTAAATATAATTTAAGGATATATCATGATTGAAAAAGTCTGAATAATAAGTTGGCTATAATTCATCAATATAATTGAGAACTAGCACAAATAAACTTTTGACTGAACAAGTATTAAACATGAACAAATTTATCAGGACCAACTGGTAATGAAGGTGATCAGCCTTTCATACCTGACTTATACATACAATATGTACAGAGTACAATTTTACATATAAATCAGCAATGATTAACCATAAGCATATCTGAATGAAACAACTCTTAGTAGAGTTAAGTAAAACTTGCCTGAATCGTTGATTATCGATACCCAATTTATAACGCTTTATCCAAAGACCTAATATTAGTAGTATAAATCATCAATATTAGAATAATACCATCACAATATAATACTATTATATTTATATACATAGAATAACCTAAACACATAACATATAACCCTATCAGTCTATAACACCCATAAGACTTGGTATCCAGTCAAACAATTTCAGTCTGACATGAAACTGACATAATTCTATCATCCCGACGGTCTAGTCGGACAAAACTTCGAGTTTAAGTTCAATTAAACTCTGACAAAACACTTAACCATTATTTATTATCAGTCAAATTATTTTTTCTAGGCTTGTAATAATTTTCAGATAATTATTACCATTTATCAGGATTTTTCAATCATTAATATCGTATTTAAATGAATTAAATATCACAATATTCCTTTATATTAATATTTATTGATTATTAAATATTAATGAAAATTCTAACATAATATTATAATATATTTATAATATATCAAAGTATTTTAATACCTTAAAATCATATTTATATGATTTTAAACATAAATCCATTATCGATAATTAATATTAATATTAAAATATTAATATTTTCATGACAAAATATCAAAAGTTATATTTTATAACTTAAAATATTTTTCTAATACTTAAATCATTTTTATATGATTTTTAAAGCATTATTTCTAATTTTCCATAATTTATTTAATATATTTATTAAATAAATTAATTACCATTAATAATAAATTATTAATGAAATTCATCACAAAATATTAAAAGTCATCAAAAATAACTTAAAATATTTTCTAATATCATAATATAATTTTTCATGATTTTTCATGAATTAAAACCATTTTAAATAATTTATTTAATATTATAATTAAATAAATAAATACCTTTTCTATTCCAAAATATTAAATATTTTTGAAATATACTCAAAATAATTAAAAACTATTTTTCAGGCTTTAAAATAATTTTTTATAATTTATTTTGTATTTTTAATAATTTAATATTATTTTCCTCTAATTATTTATTAAAATAATTAATTTTCATAAATTATCTGTCGCTAAAGGTGTTATAGGCAACACAACCGTCGCTAATTGTGTTCTTGAGTGTTCTTGAGCTTTTCCAGAAACTCATGTCAGTTAACAAGTCAGCCACTTTGACCACACTTTGATATGTGATTATAAGGTTTTTTGGGTAGTCTAAAGCATTAGTCTTGTAGTATGTATGTAATACTACACATACAAACAAATATCATAGCTAAACAACATGATCAATGAGTTATAAAGCATTCAAAATCTTGTCAGGCATGTTCTTCATTTTCTGGGTTACCTAGAAAATGAAGAACAACCAAGGTATCTTTTTATCCGACTTAAATCACTGCATTCAAAGCTACGTTTGTGTGTTATAAAGGTTGAATAATGTAGTGGGGATGTCATGCTACAATAATATATCAACAGATCTATCTAACAACAACTAATTCACACGATTCAAGCTGAACAAAGTAAGGGTCAGGAACGCGTTCATGAACAAATCTGGGTTTTCCACATTGTTCATAAGGTAGTTCGGTCAACTACTTTTGACCACGATTAAATCCCATTCTGGACACGATCTGAGTAACATAAAAACATCGATGAGTAGAACTCATGTCAGGCTACAAGATCAAATCAACAACATATCCTAAATCATTACCAGAAGCAAGATCAGAGGCTGATAAAAGGCTTGTCAGACTTTCTAGGTTTCTGGGTTGCCCAGAAACTCAGTTAGTCATGGTCGGTCAACGACCTTTGACTGCCTATAACTTTCGATTTACACATGATCTGGACTTGCTTCAAGTTCCAGATCCAAGACCTTATAACATACAACAAGTACAAACTCTTAAAACACACCTTTAAACAACAACACATATCATCTAATATTAAATCTAAGGATTTTAAATTTTGAAGGTTTATACCTTTCTAGCTTGGATCTTGGAAACTGACTGATAAGTTGGTTTTATACCTACTTATCCGGCATCTATTACTTGAATTATTTGCTTAATCTCATGTTTCTTAGTTACTTTACATGCATTTTGTTTCCATTTTGTAGATTATATGTTTGGAAGCGGAGTGAGCAACTTTTGGTATAAAATTTACAAGGAAAAGCAATTCCGGATAAAGTTCGGGTTTTAATGTTCATTTTATGTGCATTTCATGTTCGTGGCGTGGAACTTGGATTATGTTGAGGAAATCTTTCTTGGCGTTCTGGAATGTCTTGCATCATTCTAATAGGAAGTTCGGATGCGAGAGTATGGCCGTCTAGCAACAAAGACAAAGTTAAGAGTTGTTTCGGTTGTCATTACACAGTAGCAGCTGCTTCCAATGCAATTTTGACCTTCATACGTTTGTTATTTCTGAAAGTTCAAAGAATGAAAGTTGTAGATCTCGTCGATAGCTTCGATTTGATAGGTCGCGGGCCCCGTAACTCCTCTCGGTTTAAACGTTATGGCAGTTTTAGCAGAGGAGGTTCCAGCAGGAAAAATGATTGGCAGATTGGGGGCAAGCTGGGGCTTGCTCTTTTGTGCCTTGGGAGCAAGCCGGGGCTTGGGGTCTGTGTGACACCCCCAAATCCAGGTACTTCATTCCTACAGGATTTGGTGTTCACTTAATCAAACATTCATATCTAACTACCCAATCACAATAAAACTGGATAAATAAAACCTTTCCCATTAAAGGGTTACATAATAAAATCTCCCAGGTTATCTAACCTTTAAATACAATCATTCAAATGCGGAAATTAAATAAACTTTATTAAAGCCAAGTCTAAGATCATCATAATAAAAATCTAAAGTAAAAATTACAAGTCATCATCATTTGCAAATTTTTCCCTTTCCTTTCTTGAGAAGAAGGTTCATCTACCTTCTCTTCTTTAGGCAATTGCAATGATTTTTTAAATATGCAAGAGTGAGCAAAACAATTGCTCACCGGATATAATATAGAATCAACAGGAGTATAGCAATAATAACTACCAAAAATAGGCTCATCAACAATAAATAGTACTCTATCAACAATAATCAGAAACTGAAATCCAAAATGTGGAATAAATATAACTGAGGGTCATAAGACCATGAACTATGTCCACAGTTGCGAGTAATCTTTCAACTCCAACTTTAATGATCATATAAGACTATAAGGACTCCTCGTACTTAGGGGGATCACCCTTTTCGTACCATGTATTGTGCACAAACATTTAACGCTACGCGTAAGTTAACCCCTAATCATAACATTAGGGTTGTTCATCTCAGTATTTAGAGTACAAGTCCGCACCAAAGGAAGTTTGGTATGGATAAGTTTTCAGGGTAATTTGGAATTCAACGAACATCAACTAAGGATTAGTTGAATGAAACCAAGAACATTTCACTATAGAATAATCGTGATTGAATCAATCATAGTAAACTAAAGTCATGCTTTAGGAATAATCTAAGAGCATACAATTTAAATAACTATAACACCTTGCTTGAACAATACTAAGCCAAGGTTAATTAGAATTGAATACTAAGCATGCATAACAATTTGATCGATAAAAATGTTCAACATTAGAATATATAAATTTGCATGCTAAACAACAAGTTAAATACAAGAATAACTTGCTCAAGAATAACTTACATCATTATATCATAATCGAATTGAAAACCATAATTAGTTCAACAAGATAAAGGATTAGAAAAACTTGCTCAAAGAAAATTTAAGCGATTGCACAATTCTAAAAGTAGAGTTAAAGAACTTGCCTTGCTCATAGGCTAAACCAAATCAATACGAATCACAATATCCTATAAACATATGTCATCCTGACATAATTAGTCATTACCATCTTACAAACATAACTAAGTACATTAATCATTTAAAATTGGATTTTTAATCACATAATCAAGTTATAACACAAGTTAATTGTTAATAACATACTTATTCATAGTATAAAAATACTAAAATCAACATTTTACAGTCCTACTATCATCACATAACAATTCCTTAAAATTTCAAGTACAAAATCAACACTTTATCGGACCATTACGCTTTAACTTTCATGCCATGGCGGCCACGATTTACACTATGGGTCGCTATTTGCGACGTGAGGATAAGCGTCTAACGGCTCGATAATTAAACTATGAAGCCACGCTGCGGCATGGCGATCTTGTGCCACAAAGCGTCTTTCTTTGGCACACATGCATCTGCGAAATCGCGATCTCGATTGACAACTTCGAATAAAGACAAGAAAAAAGTCAATTTTGGCCTACAAGCTCGTTTCTAACAGACTAATTAACATGTAATTCATACAAAAACTTCATGTAAACATATTTCAAAAACTCTAAACATGATTCTACCCATACAACAACATAAACAACAAAATTAACACACCCAAATTCACTGTTTTTGGCTAAAACTCATTTTTTAATATTTCAATGAAAATCAACACTATAACTTTTGTTTTTTCAGCCAAAACTACTAATTCAAAGTGTCTTTATCAATGATTATGCATACTCTAACAAATTAAACGATCAATTTATCAACTAAATAACTAATTAACCCTCAATTTTTATTTTAACTAAACAATATATAATCACCAAAAACTCTCTATAAAAAGGTTTTCTTCACAAACTTCATACATAACAATAATACATTGATTATAATCATATATAACCTATGAAAATAACTTTACAACACTAGTTTATCATATAAACACACATAAAATCAATAATTATCCTATCACAAGAATTTTACAGAGAAATAGGAGAAGAGAAACTAAAACTTTTAAAACTTAAAAAGTATAGGGTAATACCTTGAAGAAGATGATGACTATCCTTTCTATTCTCAAGCTCCTTCTTCCCACTCTCTAGCCTTTCTTCCTCTCTTCTCTTCTTCTTCTCTTCTTCTTCCCTTCTTCTTCTTCCTTTGAGTTTTCTTTTCTTCTCTCTCTCTATCTAACATACTTAACAAATAACATATATAGAATATAATATATATTGATTATATAATATAAATACAAAACATATAACTGATATCAGTTATATGAGTTTTAAAAATCAAAAGCCATAAGGCTTGTTTGGTTACTAACTAAAAAAATAACCCATTAATCCTAACACCCTGTTTGGTAAAACTTAAATAGATTAAAGACTTAATAGACATTAGGCCTTGTTTGGCAAAACGGAATTAAAACTCCTTTAAGTTATTTTAATAACTACTTTATAAAAGGTTATTTGTCACACATTAATTTAATTAAATTAATCATAATAACAATTTATTAAATCACTTCATCACATAAATTAATACCACCAAAATTATAATTTCTATATAATTATAAATTTATTTAATCAACCAACACATCCTTTTTAATTACAAATTCCAATAAAAAGAATAGTAATTGAATTAATCAAAATTCTCTAACTTAATAATTAAATTAAATTAGCAAATAATAATTAATTTCCTTAATTATTTATTTAACAAATAATTAACCACATCAAATCAAATTTGAACAATTATTTATTCAACAACAAACACATCCATTAAATACATAAATAATTCAATAAATTATTTATTATAACAATAAAAATTCTGGAATGTTACGATGCAGGTAGCAATAGCGACAAGGTTGCAATAAAGGGGCTTGCTATTTCAAAGGGAATAGCAAGTCAGGCTTGGGTAGTCGAAAATTTAAGTCTCCTAGTTGGTTTCTAATGCTACAAGTGTGGAGTTTTAGTGATGGTGATGACTTGGGACTCATATATGCATGGAATTGTAATCAAAATACATGTTGAAGTATATAATTAACAAACAAACACTGAGATAAGGACATAAGGCAAATTATGAAGGTGAATCTCAGTTTTTCTAAGCAAGCGTTGGAGGAGTTTTTCAAGGAGATTTTCGAGACGATTGCGATTCTAGGCTACGTGAAGGGTGTTTTTTAATATTCTTCGTCTTAGACTATTATTTGTAATTGAAAGAATGATTTCCATGATTTATTCAGTGTTTATTTCGTTTATTATGAACTAATTCATTTTTTAAGCTTGTGATGGATCCTTAAGTGAATCTATGATTTTGTAAACTTTGATTTCCAATTTAATAAGTTATTTCCAGTTTATCTATATTGATTTGTGCTTGAATCTATGAATTTCCTGATCAATAATTCTTTGTGGAGTTGGATGGAATCGAGAGAGGATATTCAGATCTAGACCTAGTTGATATAGCATGTGTTCAGGATTTTGTTAATAGCTTAAACTTAATGAGTGTTAAGGTAGAGATATGCTTGACACCACATGTAATCGGATAGAGAACTTATTCTTCAACCTTCTTCAATTGTAATTCACATAGAGATATAGTGGGTTAGTTGATTAAGGTGTTTAACAGATTTCTATCTTAATTGTGGATTGACATTAATACGGTATTAGTGCATCGAGAGGTGGTTAATACTACGTTCGTGTTCTTGATTAACAAACTGGGATAGTGCATTGAATTAGAATAAAGGTGTTAAAATCAAAATGAAGCTTAGGGTAAAATCATAAGTCTAATTCTCCATTTTTTGTTTGAAATTCCAGGTTTTGATATTCGTGGTTGGTTTGTGATAGTTTAATTACTTTTTAATTCAGAATAATTATTTTTAATCATTGATTTGGATAGTTTAATAAAATTAGGATTAATAAGAAATTGATAATTGTGAAGTTAAGTTTCTTATTAAGTTGTCTCTGTGGGAATGATACTCTACTTATCACTTTCTTACTTGTTGACCACGTATACTTGTGTGTTGTGCGTAACTAGATTTTACCCAACAAGTTTTTGGCGCCATTTTTGGGGACTATTTAGTTACGGCAGTTACGGCAGTTACATGTTTGCAGCCATGACATCCTAATCCCATTACACTTCATCTTCCTACCATCCAACACCTTCACAACCTACACCCACAATCAACAATCCCACTCCTCACAACAATCAAACACAATCCCACCCCTCCCACCTAGTCATCCACTACCCACCTACATAAATTCCTCTCTATAAAACCACCCATTCACTACACAATCTAGCAACCTTAATTCACACCAATTGGAAGTTCAAGGATAGGTTTTGTGCAAGTCTCTACAACTAACATAGACATATACTGAAAGTAAGAAGTTGGCTCTCTAATTCCTCAATTTCTATCACCATAGTTCAAGCCAAATCACCAAGTTTGTGGGAATTTCAAGTCTCGCACACCAAGTGCTCGACAAATTATTGAAGTGAAGTTTAGGGGAAATTTTTGTTAAAGCTCATCAATTCCAAATCAATGGCACCAAAACCGAGCATAAAAAGGCAAGGAGGAGATAGTTAGGGGCCACACAACCAACACACGAACCTTTGACGATTTAAAATTCATAAGTGCCACCGTCATTAAATCGTTAATTACTATATGGTGACAAAATCACTCACACTGAGCGGGGTTGCACCGAGCACATGGATGGTGAAATGATGCAACAAATATATCAAAAGGTTGGAATAAATTCACAGTGAGCAGAGGTAGCGATTGTAAGTGTGGTCAAAGAATTCTATGCTAACGCCGAGGATAAGCCCCCCTACAATGCTTTTGTATGGGGTAGGTTAGTGCCTTTCAGTACCGACGCCATCATCGACATTATAATATTATTATATTTATATATATAGAATAACCTAAACACATAACATATAATCCTATCAGTCTATAACACACATAAGGCTTGGTATCCAGTCAAACAATTTCAGTCTGACATGAAACCGACATAATTTTATCATCCCGACGGTCTAGTAGGACAAAACTTCGAGTATAAGTTCAATTAAACTCTGACTAAACACTTAACCATTATTTATTATCAGTCAAATTATTTTTTCTAGGCTTGTAATAATTTTCAGATAATTATTACCATTTATCAGGATTTTTCAATCATTAATATCATATTTAAATTAATTAAATTCCACAATATTCCTTTATCATTAATATTTATTGATTATTCAAAATTAATGAAAATCCTAACATAATATTATAATATATCAAAGTATTTTTAATACCTTAAAATCATATTTATATAATTTTAAACACTTAAATCCATTATTCGATAATTAATATTAATATTAAAATATTAATATTTTCACGACAAAATATCAAAAGTTATATTTTATAACTTAAAATATTTTTCTAATACTTAAATTATTTTATATGATTTTTAAAGCATTATTTCTAATTTTCTATAATTTTTTAATATATTTATTAAATATATTAATTACCATTAATAATAAATTATTAATGAAATTCATCACAAAATATTAAAAGTCATCAAAAATAATTTAAAATATTTTCTAATATCATAATATAATTTTTCATGAATTAAAACTATTTTTAAATAATTTATTTAATATTATAATTAAATAAATAAATACCTTTTCTATTCCAAAAATATTAAATATTTTTGAAATATACTCAAAATAATTAAAAACTATTTTTAGACTTTAAAATAATTTTTCATAATTTATTTTGAATTTTAATAATTTAAAATTATTTTCCTCTAATTATTTATTAAAATAATTAATTTTCAAAAATTATCTGTCGCTAAAGGTGTTATAGGCAACACAACCGTCGCTAATTGTGTTCTTGATCTTTTCCAGAAACTCATATCAGTTAACAAGTTAGCCACTTTGACCACACTTTGATATGTGATTATAAGGTTTTCTGGGCAGTCTAAAGCATTAATCTTGTAGTATGTATGTAATACTACACATACAAACAAATATCATAGCTAAACAACATCAGATCAATGAGTTATAAAGCATTCAAAATCTTGTCAGACATGTTCTTCATTTTCTGGGTTACCCAAAAAATGAAGAACAACCAAGGTATCTTCTTATCCTACTTAAATCACTGCATTCAAAGCTATGTTTGTGTGTTATAAAGGTTCAATCCTGTAGTGGGGATGTCAGGCTACAAGAATATATCAACAGATCTGTCTAACAACAACTATTTCTCACGATTCAAGCTGGTCAAAGTAAGGGTTAGGAACGCGTTCATGAACAAATCTGGGTTTTCCAGATTGTTCATAAGGCAGTTCGGTCAACTACATTTGAGCACAATTAAATCCCATTCTGGACACGATCTGAGTAACATAAAAACATGGATGAGTAGAACTCATGTCAGGTTACAAGATCAAATCAACAACATATCCTAAATCATTACCAGAAGCAAGATCAGAGGCTGATAAAAGGCTTGTCAGACTTTCTGGGTTTCTGGGTTGCCCAAAAATTTAGTTAGTCATGGTCGGTCAATGACCTTTGACTGCCTATAACTTTCGATTTACACATGATCTGGACTTGCTTCAAGTTCCAGATCCAAGATCTTATAACATACAACAAGTACAAACTCTTAAAACACATAAACAATTAACAAGAAATGATCTATGAGCCCTGTCATTAGGCTGTCAGGCCATGTTTTCAACGTTTTCCCAGATTTCTTAAAATGCTAGATCCGTGCATCTAAGTGTTATAGATCCATGATCTATCAACCCAGATCACTCAAACACACCTTAATACATAACTTTAAACAACAACACATATCATCTAACATAAAATCTAAGGATTTCAAATTTTGAAGGTTTATACCTTTCTAGCTTGGATCTTGGAAACTGACTTTGATGATCTGTTATATGCAAGCTAAAGTATGATCTTAGCTTAACTTTTCTCACTCTCTCCCTCTAAATCTCGAATCTTAGAGAGAGAAGGGTCTTGGCAATAATGAGGAGTAAAGTGAGTTTTCTTTACTTCATATTTTTGATCCATTTGATTCAATGTATCTATTTGGCAATTGATGGCTGGTAATTGACACACATCGAAGGCTAGGGCTAGGGTTAGTCACCAACCCAAGATATAACTAGATTTGCAAGTTACCTTATTAAAGAAATAAAAAGGGCAATTTGGACAATTAGCATACAATTTTAATTCTAAATTGGTCATTTGATCAAACCCTTAGGGTTTAACCCTTAGGGTTTGACCCTTAGGGTTAAAACCTAAGGTTCCCATAAATTAATTTTCTAGGATTTTTGGATTAGGGTTTTTAAAAATAAAAAATTAACATTTTAAATTATAATCGAGTTTCCTAATTATAGTATAATTTCTCAATCACATTAGGACTAACACAGATTAGGATTAATATTTCCTAATTAAGATTGCTAATTTAGCAATTTAATCCACAATTGTACGTTAGGGTTTTTGACATAATAATTAGGGTTTAAAAATCTAAAATTAGGGTTTGCTAATTAATTAAGCATTACCCTAATTAGTATTAAGCATTAAAATTCGCCTTTAAGTTCCAGATTAGGGTTTCAAATTATCGGAAATCTGAAATTAGAGCTCCAGATCTGGTATTAAGGTTTTCTAAGAAAATTAATTAGGGTTTCAAGTTAATCATTAGGGTTTTCCATAATTAAGTTATAATTAATAACATATAAACCTTATACATAGCATTTAAATTCCCAAACTAGGGTTTTAAATTTCCGAATTAGGGTTTTGGACTCCCGAAACTGAAATTAGTGTTTCGAAACCGATTTCTAGGGTTTCTTATCAGACGTTAGGGTTTTCTAACTGAATACTGATGTTCTTAATATATACTTAGGGTTTGACACTGATAAAATTTATCTGGTCAACCCTTGACCCCTAACCACATTCTGAACACATACATAACCCTATACACAGAACATATTCACATATACCCTTAATCCTGAATAATTCACCACAATCCTTCACAGAATTTTGAAATCCTAAAAATTCCTTCCTAAAAATATCAAACGCATACACTTATTTTCTGTCTAGGTCTATTATTTGACCTTAAATCCATCATTTAAGATTTTTAAAAAAATTCTAAATCCTCGGGTTGTCACAACCTAGGGCTCAACTTGCCCTTCTTACCAAAACGAATCTTCCCTTTCCAGGGAGATACTTTCAGAAAAACACAACTTCCTATTCAAAATCTCTCTTCTTACGATGTAAATTCGCATACTTCTTCTGGTGATCTTGAGTTTCTACTAATCGTGCTCTTATCTGTTGGGCTTCGGCACAGAAACGCACAGCGGAAATTAAAATTTTAAAGCAATTTCCGAAACCCTAAAACAGGATCCATGCGAAAAATCAATTAATTCAGAGGTTTACAGATTATACCGAGATATAAAAAATGAGAATCAAAAGCGATTGCGCCTCGAATCTCCAACGCTTGATACAAACCGATTTTTCGCCTCTACGGTATCCACATCGAACGCCGCATTTAACCGTCGAACGATTCTCGCAATAAGAAGGACTTGCAGTTAGCCACCAAAAGGAATGGATTTTCTCAAATCTGCTTTCTCTCTAGTCTCTCTCTAAGAAAGCGGCTAGGGTTTTTCAATTATGATATATTACCCTAAGTAGTCGCTATATATATATATATAGTAGTTAAAAGGAATTAATCAAATCAAAACCTAATTTTATAAAATTGAATTTATATATATATATATCTCTTAGTTAAGTCTTACTTAATTAATATACATATATACAAATTATCCTTTTAATTTAAATTAAGTGATTTAAATACTATTAATCATATTAATATATTTAAATCCTTAAAATTTAAATTAATTCCCTTTTAAATAACGTTCTATGTGTGTGACCTATAGGTTATTATTACGTTGGCAATAATTTTAAAATCATATTATAAAATTATAAACAAAGTGAGAATGCATCTAGTAATGCATCACTTTGCTACCCAAGTAATAATAAGATCGATGATTCGATGCAACCTTTTACGTGACCAATGTTTCAATGTAATTTAATCCTTTTAACCTTAATATCCTAGATTAAACTCGAGTCATGGAATGTGTCATACTCTTCATAATTTAATCTGAGTTTTCTTGATCAATGAGTAGACTATATGAAACAAATCACTATTTGAGCATGGCCATGCATTTCATAGTCCTACTCAATCAAGAGGCCTATGGATATCACCCATAATATATAGGATGGTTAAATTCCATCTAGATCACTCATATTTCTCACACGATTAATGATGAACCCAATAATCACCTTTATAGTCCACCCTATTAAAGGTGACATTTGATGATATCAAAGTACATAAATTCTCGTGTAGTAATATAGCGATTTCGTGCTCCGAGGACCATTACATCATTGTCACTATGAGAATTGCTAATGACACTTCGCATAATGCTCCATATAGAATTCTCATGGTGGGTCCATCCGAAGACATCGTTCTCTAACATGTACCTATGCATTGACTTAATATCTCATATATTTATGACCAATGAGATTTGGTCATCAATCCACATATCTAGTCTCAATGCATCATTGTTGTCCCATCAACAATGATACTCGACTAGGGACATTTAAGAACACTGATACTAATGGTAATATATAATCTCATGTTCAAGTCACATACTTGAAACTATATAATTTGTATCACTATTCTAAGGAATTTTATTATGTTAACAATTATATTACACAGTAAATAAAACCATAATAAAATCATATATTTATTCAATCAAATATAATATCAAAACGTTAAGCAATTATATCAAATAATTGGCCTCTAGGGCATAAACTCTAACATTATCACCCTGATGATCTCCACCATCTGTTGTACCAACTCTGGTCCCAACAGTCGACGTTCTCCAACTTCTTCCCAACATAAGGGCGTTCTACATTTCCTCCCATACAGTGCTTCGTACGGCGGCATTCCAATACTGGCGTGATAACTATTGTTATACGCGAACTCTACTAATGGAAGGTGATCCTCCCAACTACCCTTGAAGTCCATCACACAAGCTCGGAGCATGTCTTCAAGTGTTTGAATTGTTCTCTCGCTCTGCCCATCGGTTTGCGGATGATACGCGATACTCATTCGTAGTTGTGTCCTCATTCTTTCTTGAAGACTCTTCCAGAAGTTTGACGTGAATTGCGGATCTCTATCTGATACGATAGATACCGGCACACCATGCCTCAAGATAATTTCCTTAACATATAATTTCCTTAATCTTAATCAGCAAAAAGTGAGATGACTTAATAAGACGATCTACAATCACCCATATGGCATCGTGCCCTTTCTGCATTTTTGAATATCCCACCACAAAGTCCATTGTGATGTGCTCCTATTTCCATCCTGGAATCTCTAATGGTTGTAATAACTAGCTTGGTCGTTGGTGCTCTGCCTTAACTCTCTGACAAGTTAGACATCTACTTACGCATTCTGCAACCTCAGTCTTCATGTTTGGCCACCAGAAGTGGTGACGCAAATCTTGGTACATCTTCGTTCTTTCTGGGTGTATCGAGTATCCCGTACTGTGTGCTTCTTTGCAAAATCTCTTCTCTAAGTTCTGGTACTAACGGTACCAAAATTTGTCGTTCAAATCTTAGCAGTCCAGTGCTATCAATCTTAAATTTTAATTCATCACCTTCAGTCAATCGCTTCTTGATGTTATTACAATCTTCATCCTTTTCTGGTGCCTCTTTAACCTTATCCAATAAAGTCGGGCTCGCTGTCATTGTAAATAATTGTTTGTTGGTCTCCATCGGATACTTAATCTCCAAGTGTAGTCGTTCGAAATCTTTCACCAATTCATTTTGAATTGTCAACTTCAATAACTTCTCTCTGCCTTTTCTACTCAAGGTATTTCCCACTGCATTTTCTTTGCCTGGATGGGACAGAATCTCATAATCATAATCCTTAATCAATTATAACCATCGGCGATGCCTCATGTTTAACTCCTTCTACGTGAAGATATACTTCACACTCATGTGTTCCGTATATAGCTCACACTTCTCACCATACAAATAATGCCTCAAAATATTCAAGGCAAAAACTACCGCTACTAACTCCAGCTCATGAGTCGGATATCCGTTCTCATAATCTTTTAGCTGACGTGAAGCGTACGCAATGACCCTGCCGTGTTGCATTAGTACACAACCAAGACCCTTGTGTGACGCATCACTATACACTACAAATCCTCCCGTGTTGTTTGGTAAAGCCAACACAGGTGCTTGACTAAGCCTTTTCTTCAATTCTAGGAAACTCTCTTCACACTTCTCCATCCAAACAAACTTAACTGTTTTTCTGGTAAGATTGGTCAACAGTGATGCTAACTTTGAAAAATCCTGAATAAACCTTCGATAGTATCCCGTCAATCCTAAGAAACTCCTAATTTCTATCGGCGTCTTTGGCTACCCCCAATTGATAACCGCTTCTACCTTCGCTAGATCCACCGAAACACCATTCTTATCGATAACGTGTCCTAAAAACTGCACTATTTGTAACCAAAACTCACACTTGGAGAATATTTCATACAATTTCTCCCTCGTTAATGTCTCTAACACTAACCAAAGATGTTTGGTGTGTTCTTCCTCCGTTTCTGAATACACTAAAATGTTATCGATGAATACAACAACAAACTTATCCAAATACTATTTGAACACTCTGTTCATCAAATCCAGAAAGGCTGCTGGCATGTTTGTCAATCCGAATGACATTACCAAAAACTTAAAGAGTCCATACCGAGTTCTGAATGTCGACTTTGGAATATCCTCCGGTCTCACTTTCAGTTAGTGATAACCGGTCCTCAAGTCAATCTTTGAAAAGTACTTTGCCCCCTTCAACTGATCAAACAAATCGTCTATCCTGGGCAACGAGTACTTGTTCTTAATGGTGACCTTGTTCAACTCTCGGTAGTCGACACAAAGTCTTAGTGACCCATCTTTCTTCTTTACGAATAAGACTGGTGCTCCCCACGGTGATACTGTCGGTCGAATGTATCCCTTATCTAACAACTTTTGTAATTGAGTCATCAGTTCTTTCATCTCTACCGGTGCCATATGATACGGTGCTTTATATACCAGTGTTGTCCCTGGTGCCAAATCAATGACAAACTCAATCTCTCTATCCGATGGTAATCCTGGAATCTCGTCTGGGAAGACATCAATGAAATCCCTTACAATAGGTATCTAACTCAGTTCACCCTCGACTCATCGAGTATCAACCATATAAACCAAATAACCTATACAACCCTTCCTAAGAAATCTCTGCGCTTGCACCATCGTCAGACAATGAGATTATCTCGGCGATTTACCACCATAAAATACCACCTTCAACTTATTTGGAGTCTTAAGGTGTACACACTTCTTCTTACAGTCTATTACAACTCCGTGAACCGATAACCAATCCATTCCAAGGATTACATCGAACTCCCCCAAATGAATCGGTATCAAATCCACTTTGAGCTTAAATTCTCGCAGTTTTGTATAACAATTCCTATGAATGTATTCTACGGGAATAATTTACTTGTTCGCTACTTCTATGTTCATAGGGTGTTCTAATCTCTGACGGGGTAAGTCTAACTATTTAGCAAATTCTTCGAAAACAAGAGAGCAGGTAACATCCGAATCAAATAACATGTATGCATCTATATCATTGATTAGAATGATACCTGACACTACGTCCTTAGACTCCACCGCATCCTGTACGATCATGTTGAACGTTCATGCCATTGGTCTATTAGCTTGACAGACTGACCCTCCAATGTTCAGTCCATTATTGTTATTATTGCGATTGCCGCTGGCTGCATCGCCTTTTTTTCTTCGGGCATTCTTTAATTTGATGGTCTGTGGCTCCATACAAGAAACATTCTCCTTTCTGCTTATTCAGACACTGAGGAGCCATGTGCCCCGGTTGTCCACAACGATAACAAACACTCTTTCCCTTCATGAACTCCCTTGAGTGATTCCTCCCACAGTTGTTGCACTTCATACTTTTCTTGGCCTCCCCTCTGGACGTATTGCCTCCAGAGGATTGGCTCTCCATCCATTTATGCTTTTGGGGTTGCTGTCTCCGCTGTTTCCCCCTTTCTGGCCTTCCTGGCTGGTCTTCTTTTCTTGTTTAAATCGCGCGATAGCTTCATTGCATCCTTCGACAATGATAGCCCTTTCCAAAAGATCAGAGTAAGTCTTGATCTTCAACACAGCCACTACCTTATGCACCCATGGTTTCAGTCGTAATTCGAACCTTCTTGCTTTTCTAGCCTTCGTGTCAACCTGGTGTGGAGCGAATCGGGCTAACTCATTAAATCTCACCACATACTCTACGACAGACATACTACCTTGCTTCAGTTCCAGAAACTTAACTTCCATATCCTGTTGCGTAGTCTCCGAGAAGTAATTCTCGAGGAATAGCTCCTTAAATTTGTCCCAAGGAATAACTCCCTCTTCCGCTCGCCCTTTATTGGCTTTCCACCAATAGTTAGCTTCGCCCTTCATCATGAAAGTGGAAAAACTAGTCTTATGTGCTTCAGCCATGCGTGCGACCTCAAACACATTCTCCATCTCTTCTATCCATGTCTGGGCTTCAATTGGATCCAATGTTCCTCGGAACTCCGGTGGTCCTACCAATTTAAAGTCCTTAAAGCTAGCCAAGTGTTGTTCTGGCTGCCCTGCTGTTGCTGGGGGTCTATTTTGCATTGCCTTAGTTAACAAGTTAACGAAGTTCTGCATTGGATTAATATTTGCCCTTCCACCATTGTTAACGGATCCTTCCTCCCTCTGATTCTGCGGAATTCTTCTAGGCGGCATGATCTGAGGAAAGGAAGAAAACTATTAGGCTTTCTGTGATATGCTATCCATGTTGGCATTAAGAAGTTTAAGACGTCTATCAATCATTTTTGATTTTAATAAACAACTTCATTATCACAATAAAATTCGATGGATTTCCTCAACCCATCACTTACATACTCTACTTGAGTTTTCTACTAAGGTTATAACCTTGGTTTTGCATTCCTAACATTTATAACCTACAACTTTGATACCAACCTGTGATGCCCCCGAATCCAGGTCTAAACAACATACGATTAACTAAAATACGGAATATAATAAACGTACGTTGTTCATTCAAAAGGTGTTACTAGTCCCAAGATACGATAACCTTAATATCATCTACACATACCCTAAAATAAACATTAGGGTTCGTATTACATAATAGTAATTTAAACTAGGCATAAGGTAAAGTCTGTTCCTTGCCACTATTCTACATCTTTCCTTTACCCTTGTCCTTCCCTGAGTTCTCAGGCTTAGCTGCAATAAATTCATGATATAGCAAGGATGATCAACAAGTTTGCTCAACAAGTTTAAATACAACAATAAAGATATACCATGATGAATGGAAAAATATCTGGCAATGGATTCAACAATATGAATATCTGAAGGATTCAACAATATGAATATCATAAGCAAAGATAATGATTTCTTTCAGAATAACTGCTAGTCGAATAGACTTTGAACTATAACACTCTAATGGAAACAATAGCTAATTGACCCTTAGGTTACTGGCTACAAAATAAGTATTGAGGGGATCAGCCTCACGTACTCTATGTATATGCATAACATTTAAATCTTCTCTGTGTATCTTATATTAGATACCTAGGTTACTCGCCTATCAAAAAGGGGTGTTCTTTCAGTCTAAGACTCCTTACCATCAATTGGTTTGGATAGCTTTAAAAACATCATACGTTTGTCTGACCGAACAAATGTTCAGACTCTATCTAACATAGTTCAAGAATTATTGAACTTTAAATAATGTACAAGTCCAAGACTGTATGAACTCGAGTGCACTAAGTGTGAATATCAATAATATCGATGTGGGATAATGGTAAAGTAATTAAACCATTTAATAGCATGCTTGGAAATAAGATTCAAGCTAAAATTAATAACTTTCAATTCAACAATAATCTGTTCAATACAATATGAGTAGGATAGGAAACTTCCACAAACTCAAAGTTGTGTAAGTTAGGAAACTTGCAACACAATCAAATAGTATTCGGATACTTGCTCAATAAGTGTAGGATTCGAGGAACTTGGACAATCAAAGATTGAAGTTCGAAGAAACTTGCTCAATAACAATTGGAGTAAGTTTAGGGAACTTGAAATAAAAGTAGGGTTCAAGGAACTTGCACCATCAAGAGTGAAGTTCAAAGAAACTTGCTCAATATAAATTTGAATAAGGTTAAGGAAACTTGCATTCAACATACGAATCACATGAAATTTAAGAACTTGCACAAAATCCAAAGTTTGTGTAACTTAGGAAACTTGCATGTTTGCTCAGCTACAATATAATACTAGCTTTAACTAACTTGCGTTGAAATGACCTAACATTAACAAGTCGGTCTTTCAATTAGTATGTGCAAACTATTATGAGTCTACACTTAAAATAATCAAGTCATCACATAGCATGCTTCTAAACACATCACAAAGCATATTGGTCATACATTATAAAGTAAAGTAATCATATAAGCATGCCTTAAAACTTCAAGCCAAAAACAGATCCTATTTGTGACTGTAGGATGGCACAAGATTACTTTAGTCTAGGCTTAGGGACTGCAGAATAATTACACCAACCCCCAGCCGCACTGAGGTTGAGCTTCTGCTCTCCTGACTTAAGTCCAACTCTAACACACTACTCACACATACATTTTAACATACATACATGCTAGAGTTTCACATATAACACATGACCATAATTGAATTCATTATTTCAAGTTTAACTTACAAGTTATATGTCATTAAAACGTAAAAAGTCATGTAATCATCATGCTTTGTAACTTGGTTATACAATACTTAGTATTAATGCTTGTATATAGACAACACATGTATGCTTTACTCACATAGTTCATATTTTAGAAATTTCCTTTTTATGACTATGTGTAAAATAAGTGAAAACCATACATTAACCAAATGATGTTCATGCCAATATGTCTATATATAGGCATAATGAGTCCTAATATACATGCTCAAATGGTCAGAACTTATAAGATAAAAGCATCGGTCAAGTTCTCTTTGAAAAGTCCTAAATTTCTTATCTTGGAACTAGTCTTAACTGTCAATCATGTATGCTAGTGTGTTTAATCACTTTAGTCTTGTATTTCCTGTCAATATAAACCATATTATCATGTTCATAAGGTCAGAATGCTCACATGATTTGTTCGTGACAATGTTCACCTTTGAAACTACAATTTCATTACAAGACCACAAGTATTATGTCAATCATTGCTATACTTGGCATGTGCTTACATGTACATTTTAAAATAGTTTACAAGCTTGTTCTACCATGTACTAACAAGTTAGCATGAACAGAAATTGAGCAAAAAATATCGTAGTCGATGTAGTTCTGGCCTTGCAAGCTACACACCCTAAGTACAATTTGGATGCAATTGCTACCATGCCGTAAATGCAAACCGAGTTTTGTTTACTGTAATGAAGACCGCACCCTAGTACAAAATAGAGGCGTATTGCATGCCATGCTCATCAAAGATAGTAACTTGCTCTATTCTACAGAGCATCAAACACCTTAATTCATTTCAGTTTAATCATACTACAATCTACCATTCAAGGGTTCAAATATGTAAACATACTTCATAAACATATCATGGCATGTTAGTTCACATTGATTAACAAAGAATTTCAAGTAATTCCAAGAATTGACAAAAAAACCCAACTAAGAACATAAGTAAAGTTTATACCTCCTTAAGCTTGGATTGGATTCCTTACACACTAAGTATGCTCCCAAAATTCCTCAGCAACTTAGAACTTCCAATATAGACTTAACAAACAACAAAAAAATTGAATTTGAAGCTTGTATATATAGAAGAAACTTGGACTAGATAATCACATTGCACCAAGGTTGAGTTTATGGTGCAAAGGAAGAACACATTGGTTACTAAGGAGTGGTTCACTAACTGATTTCTAGCCATCCTCCCTACACAACTCTAGCCTTTTTGGAAAATACGTAAGTTAGTTCTAAGTCACTATTCATGTACTATGTGCAACTCAATTTGGGACAAAAATCTCAGCACTTGCAAATAATGAAATGTATTAATTGGTTTATACCTTATATACGCATAATATAAACTTTGGTTATAAAATATGTCTACACAATTTATATTGTAACGCCCGAGAAAATCGGATTTGTATGAGAATTAAATTTTTATTTGATTATGTGAATTTAATGAATTTAATTGATTATTTATGTGAAGGTCGTTCTATGACCTAGAATGTACGGATGTGGTTAGTATTCTGGCTATGTGCTAGAATTAATTATTTTGAATTTCCAAGACGAAAATAAAAATTTTCCGAGAAATTCCTGTAAAAACACTATTCATCCGTTTCTACTCAGGAATTAAGTTTGAAATTCTAAGAAACACGTAATGATAGAATTTGAAGATGAGATGGAATATTTAATAATATTTCATTTATGGCAAACGAAGTTTTCGCCTGCAGACTTAAAACCTAAGGGTTGAGAAGAATGATTTTCGGGAAGGAAATGAGATATGTATAACGAATTACGATAATGATTATGCGTACGTTATACGAGTGTGATATTATTTAGCATACGAGTATTGTGTGAAGATTTAATACGAAGTATAATACGATTATCGTACAAGGATTATACAAAAGAGAATACGTGAATTATACGTGTAGAATACGATTGGTATTATGGAATTATAGTTTAAGACTTAATATGATCCAATTGGATTGGGATTATGCCAGGTCCAAGAAATTGAGTATTTAAGCCCAATGAATTATGTGGTTAAGCCCAAGTCAAGGCCCAACGTTATGTTTAATTAAGCCCAATCCAAGAAACCGAACCGTGGATCAAACCGATGGGTCATCGAATGGGTAAAACCCATAGGGAAACCCATGGGGATGACCCATGGGCATGTGGGCCGCCACTTGGTGGCCAAGTAAAGTGATCTACTTGATCACCGAGTATTTTACTTGGTGATGAAGTAGTGAATAGTAAGGAGGTGGGGGAGAATGACCATAAAGCCCTCCATTTGATTTGCCTATAAATAGAAATCTTAAGTGGTCATTTAGTGGTTTCGAAGAGATCATCCAACATATATTGAGAGAGAGAAATACCTATAAACAAGAGATCATCTCACTTTGAAGCAAAATCTTAAAGTTTTTAGCAAGAACACCAAGATCGGAAAGGTAATATTCCTTTAATGATAGTTTCAATCCTTTTGATCATTTCTTTGATTATAAAGTATCATAGATTGGTGGAGCATGCCCCTTATGGACGGATAAGTGTGGCTTATAATATGTAAAACCTTTATAAGTCATGTGTAAATGAAAATCATAAGGGTTTACGTAAGTTAAAACCGTATGAAATATTGATTAATGAACTTTGTTGTTGATGAACAAATTAAACACCATCACTATTAAGATATGTGCATCTTGTTTGGTTAGGATGTAGATATGAAATCAATAGAGTGTTCCATTTTATTTGGCATATAGAACACTAGTAACGAAGTTCTGGCGAATTTTACGGAATTATACGTTAAAGGTCGAAAATGTAGAAATTCCGGATTAGTAGTCAAAAGTTTTTGTGTGACTTCGAAACGTTGGTTTTCAATGTCAACACGTGAGATAGGTTATTTAAGAGTCGTGGGCTCAAGAATCGTCAAATTTTGACTTAAAACGAATAAAACGAGTATTGAACGCTCAAAAGCATTTAACGAACGCTCGATAATGAACTTAGAAGTGAATTTTGAGTTAATGGATTCGGAATTGTAAAATTCTTATATGAACGTATAGAGTATGTAATTTATGAGTTGTAGGCTTTTGAACGGACCAAATCAAATTTATAACGAAGAAGTTATGAAGAGTGGCGCCGCAGTGCCATTCATACAAAGGGGTTTCGCGCCGCAGCGCCGGAACTGGGACTTAGCTACTGCAGACTGGCGCCACAGTGCCAATGTTAGGTATAGATGCCACACTGCAGCGCCAAGGCAGGGCATTTGTTAGACAAGTTAGGTTTGAACTTCAATTGTTCTGAGAGCTATATAAGTTAAGTTTATATACTTAATAAGCGTACTAAAACTATTCCTAAGTTATATATACTAGTGTATATGATAATGAACTTAGGAATTGAACGCGAGTTGTTAGTATGGTAACGAAGGACACAAAGTGTTAATAATAAACCATGAATGGTAATCGACATTGGTACTTCACCAATGATGATTGAGTTCTTGTTAAATAACGTAATATCGCTAATGTCCGTGATGAAGGGTAGTAAGTCGAATTGACATTATTAATGAAATAAAGTCAACTAAGACATAGAAGAGAAAGAATTTGGTAGAAATAATGTGATTAATTGTTCGGTAGCTAATTATAGTATGCTATGTGAATATATCATGTAGAATCTATAAAGGCTGAGAATAGTCGAATAAATTATTTGAAGACTCTTGAAGGCAAGTTTTCTTAACGCTTGTCTAACCTTCGTGTTAGTCGAGTTTTCTGTGATTCATTGTACTGAGTTGTATGAATGATTTTAAAGAAAGGGTCAATGCCAGTTTTAACTCAGCTAGAGTATTCGTAAGAGGTAGATTGATTTGAATACATATCTTTCTATATAGAAATGATAACGCTATCCTATGCCAAGTATTTGGTACGGATTCAAAGGTAAGTTTGTCTAGGAACAAACAAAAGTATTTTTCGTCGATTATTTGATGGGCACGCGAGTTTGCCAAAACTTAAACGTAAATATGTTTAACAGATGAATGTTGATCAACATAGAGTACTATAGGCTGATCACCTAGAAGTGCTCGTAAGTAATTCCTGATGTACAACCTTAGTGTTGTGATGTCTTTTTCAAGTATGAAAATAGAAAGATGCTGTTCATGGTCTTTCGACCGATTCTGAATTCCTAAACTATTATATACTTTGGGAATTGATGTTATAAATTGTTAAATATTAATGTTTCATAATACTTCATGACTATTTATTCAGTTATGGAAGATAGTCATATAATTCACGAATGTGGTATTGATATTATTCTTTGTTAGACTTGCTGAGCTTGTTATTCTCACTTATCGCGTGAATTATACGATTGCAGTTAAAGCTGAGCGTACTGAGAATACTAAGAGAGATAAGGGCAAAGCTAAGATGGATAGTTAACCATCTTGTAATAGATTAGTACGGTTGTATGTATTATATTTACGAACAACGAATGATGTAATCAGTTTATGAACCTGGGAAGGATTTTATTATATTTGTAATAAAAAGATAGTGAATACCTTCATTGTGTTGTGTTTTCAATAGAATGATTTTATAGTTATGAGTACCATGTAGCACCATATGTCGGGTTGGAAGATACCCGAATTTGGGGGCGTCACAGGTTGGTATCAAAGCATTAGGTTATAAAACTTAAGGGGGGAAGAACCTTAGGCTAATAACCTCGTAAGGATGTAAAGTCCGAAGAAAAAAATTCGAGTCGAATGAATTAATAAGATATTGAGAAAAACTCAATACCGAAAGATTTAAAAGATGAAAACTAATCCTAAATAAATTGAATGTGATTTGTGCTTATACTATTGTGTATTATGTACTAATCAACATGTTATGTGTTTTGTAGATGTCAAACGATAGCTTGATGTATAGAGACATTCACGTGGTCAGTGAACCGAGTGGAGATAGTACTTATGCCAGTGGCGGATGTACCGTTACTGGTTCTAGAAGGTTCGGATCCAGAATAGTACATTTTTGAGGAGTACTCCGAGGAAACAATGGGAATAACATCATATCTGAATATGATAATAGATGTGGAGGAGGAGATGGAGGTAACATCGATTAATACGGTGGTACCTACTCAGGAGTCAACACCTCCAGATGCAATAAGATCATTGTAGCTGGCCGTGCTTGATAGGAATGTGCATCTGCGCACGGTGGTGAAGACACAGAATGAGGAGATTACCGCCCTATATGAGGCGAAGGAATTTGCAGAGGCAGATTTTGAGTCAGAGCACGATGAGAAAGTGCTAATGACGGATAAGGCGAGGGATTATAAAGAAAAGGCCGTAGAGCTTCGAAAGAAACTAGTTGAAAAAGACTAGAAGATTGCTAGGATGTCGTACGTCCATGAATGTGCTCACGACGATTTCAAGCAGAAAATTGCTTGTTATTCTATTGAGTCAGGGCAGACTCGACATACGATTAGTCGAGATATTGTTTCGATTTTAGCAAATCAGAAACATGAGAATGTCGTAAGGCAGTGTTAGTAGATCATTAGATCTTTTTGTATATATGTAGTGACATAAAACCCTATTTTGTATAACTAAATGGTAGTCGTTTTGTAAATCCCAATTTTTGTAGAAGTCAATCGCGGGATAGTAATGTAATAGCTTTTTGGCTAAGGAAGCAAAGTGTAAATAGTTTTGACTATGAAAGCATATTAATATAATGAAGTTTTTATTTAAATGTGCTTGTTGTGGTATGAGTTGTTATTTGGGAATGATAATTAAGTAGTTAAATAGATAATATTGAAACTTTATTTATTTAAATCAGAATTATGCCGCCAAGAAGGAGACAATGTAACCAAGAGGCTAAGTCACATAATGAAAATCAAGGGGGTCCTAATAACCCTATGCAAGAGTTCGTTAATTTATTAACGGCATCATTTAACCAAGTTGGGGGAGGAATTCTAGTAGCACCTAGGGTAGCTAGAACAACTACCTTTAACAAATTCAAAAGTGTGGGTCCTCTGGAGTTCTGAGGAACCACGGACCCCTTAGAGGCCCAGACATGGGTGAAAGAGATAGAGAAGGCGTTTGTTATCATAAACGTGGGTGAGGCGCAAAAGACTACTTTTGCGACTTACATGATGAAAGGGGAGGCCAACTACTGGTGGGAGGCCCACCAGGGTGGGGCTAGAACGGAGGCAGTTACATGGGAATAGTTCAAGAAGGTATTCTTCGAGAACTACTTCCCTACTAGCATGCAAGGTAGAATGGAGATTAAGTTATTGGAACTTAAACAAGGGGATATGATAGTTTCCCAGTACGCAACCAAATTCAATGAATTGGCAAGATTCTCTCCACATCAGGTGGACACGAAAGAGAGAAAAGCTCGTAGGTTTGAGCAAGGCTTGAAACCCTGGCTCGACAGTAGGATTTCGGTGTTTCAGAGTGCTTCCTACGTGACCATTCTGGAAAAGGAAATAATAGCTGAAGGTGGTGGTGAGGAGTTGTCTCAGTACCACAAGGAAATGAAGAATAAGAATAAAGTAGAGGGAGGAAATAAGGCAGAAGTTGCCAGCGGTAGTGGCAATATGCCAAAGAGGAAGATCTTTAACCCTGGGAATACTGGGGTGAAATAAGGAGATCCTAAAACATAGGATGGAGGAATGCAAGACATGCAGAAAGACTCATTTGGGAGTTTGTTTAAAGGGAAAATCAATTTATTACAAATTTGGGCAGGAGGGACATTTATCACCCAACTGTCCTAACCCTAAGAAAAATCATGGGTGTTTTGTTTATGGATCGTCGGACCACATGGCAAGAAATTGCTCGAAGAAAGGGTTAGAGGGAAATAAGGTTTTTGGTATTGGTAAATTAGCCATTACTGAACCAAAACCATTGGTGGGTAGACCCTCGGTTAAAGACATTTATATATACATCCATCAAGATACGGTTGCATCATCGGATGTAGTAGCAGGTATCATTCGAGTCAATGAAAAAAATGCTTATGTGTTATTTGACTCGAGTGCTACTTGTTCTTTTATAGCATGTGAATTTGCTAAGTGATTAGGATTAATTCCTGAAAAGTTAGTGATACCTTTAGACGTTAAGGTAGCAAATGAAGAGATAATCCCCATTGAACATATTCATAAAGATTGTTGCGTAGATATTAGAGGTAATAAGTTATCGGTAGATTTGGTACCGATAAGGTTATAAAAATTCGATGTAATTCTTGGTATGGATTGGTTGATTAACCATAAGGCTATAATAGAATGCCATAGGAAAAGTGTGAACCTTCGTCTTTCTAAGAAAACCAAGGTAGTGTTCTTCGGTAGTAAATCACCGAGGCGCTCTTGTTGTCTATCGACGACACAAGTTAGGAAGATGTTGACCCTCAGTTCGTACATTTATATGTCTGTCCAAGATGCGGTTGCATCATCGGATGTAGTAGCAGGTATCATTCGAGTCAATGAAAAAAATGCTTATGTGTTATTTGACTCGAGTGCTACTTGTTCTTTTATAGCATGTGAATTTGCTAAGTGATTAGGATTAATTCCTGAAAAGTTAGTGATACCTTTAGACGTTAAGGTAGCAAATGAAGAGATAATCCCCATTGAACATATTCATAAAGATTGTTGCGTAGATATTAGAGGTAATAAGTTATCGGTAGATTTGGTACCGATAAGGTTATAAAAATTCGATGTAATTCTTGGTATGGATTGGTTGATTAACCATAAGGCTATAATAGAATGCCATAGGAAAAGTGTGAACCTTCGTCTTTCTAAGAAAACCAAGGTAGTGTTCTTCGGTAGTAAATCACCGAGGCGCTCTTGTTGTCTATCGACGACACAAGTTAGGAAGATGTTGACCCTCAGTTCGTACATTTATATGTCTGTCCAAGATGCGGTTGCATCATCGGATGTAGTAGCAGGTATCATTCCAGTCAATGAAAAAAATGCTTATGTGTAATTTGACTCGAGTGCTACTTGTTCTTTTATAGCATGTGAATTTGCTAAGTGATTAGGATTAATTCCTGAAAAGTTAGTGATACCTTTAGACGTTAAGGTAGCAAATGAAGAGATAATCCCCATTGAACATATTCATAAAGATTGTTGCGTAGATATTAGAGGTAATAAGTTATCGGTAGATTTGGTATCGATAAGGTTATAAGAATTCGATGTAATTCTTGGTATGGATTGGTTGATTAACCATAAGGCTATAATAGAATGCCATAGGAAAAGTGTGAACCTTCGTCTTTCTAAGAAAACCAAGGTAGTGTTCTTCGATAGTAAATCACCGAGGCACTCTTGTTGTCTATCGACGACACAAGTTAGGAAGATGTTGAAAAAGGGGGTATGTAGGTTATATGTGACATGTTGTGGATACCTAAAAAGTGGGAGAATCCTTGAAACAGATACATATAGTTCAAGAGTTTGCGGATGTATTTTTGGAGGAATTACCGAGTATTCCACCGGATAGGGAGGTTGAATTTGTGATTGATCTATTACCGGGTACGGTACCAGTTTCAAGGGCACAATATCGGATGGTGCCCATTGAGATGAAGGAGGTAATGGTTCAATAACAAGAACTATTAGACAGTAAGTACATTCAACCGATTGTGTCTCCTTGGGGAGCGCCGATATTGTTTGTAAAGAAAAAGATGGGTCGTTACGACTTTGTATCGACTATCGAGAGTTGAACAAGTTAACGATTAAGAATAAATATCCA
Source organism: Panax ginseng (assembly GCA_020205605.1). Lineage (NCBI taxonomy): Eukaryota > Viridiplantae > Streptophyta > Magnoliopsida > Apiales > Araliaceae > Panax > Panax ginseng. The sequence goes on from CM035137.1 coordinate 63,234,856, forward strand.
TTGCCCAGGATCGATGATCTATTTGATCAGTTGAAAGGGGCAAAATATTTTTCTAAGATAGATTTGCGTACTGGGTATCATCAGTTAAAAGTAAGGAAGGAGGATGTACCTAAGACGGCGTTCAGAACTCGTTATGGTCATTACGAGTTTTTGGTAATGTCGTTTTGGTTGACTAATGCGTCAGCCGCATTTATGGATATAATGAACAGAGTGTTCAAATAGTATTTGGACAAGTTCGTCGTAGTGTTCATTGATGATATTCTAGTCTATTCAAAGACGCCAGAAGATCATGTTGAACATTTAAGAATAGTGTTGGAGACACTATGAAAGGAAAAGTTGTATGCGAAATTCACAAAGTGTGAATTTTGGCTTGAACGAGTGCAGTTTCAAAGACATGTTATTGAAAAAGATGGCATTTCTGTGGATCCAGCAAAAGTAGAAGTAGTTAATGAGTGGGAGCAACCGAAAACACCAACCGAGGTTCAGAGTTTTCTAGGGTTAGCGGGATACTATAGAAGGTTCATCCAGGACTTTTCTAAAATAGCTACTCCGCTGACAAAAGTAGATGTAGTAAGTACATTCAACCGAGTGTGTCTCCTTGGGGAGCACCGGTATTGTTTGTAAAGAAAAAGGATGGGTCGTTATGACTTTGTATCGACTATCGAGAGTTGAACAAGTTAACGATTAATAATAAATACCCATTGCCCAGGATCGATGATCTTTTTGATCAGTTGAAAGGGGCAAAGGATTTTTCTAAGATAGATTTGCGCACGAGGTATCATCAGTTAAAGGTAAGAAAGGAGGATGTACCTAAGATAACGTTCAGAACTCGTTATGGTCATTACGAGTTTCTGGTGATGTCGTTTGGGTTGACTAATGCGCCAGCCACATTTATGGATATGATGAACAGAGTGTTCAAACAGTATTTGGACAAGTTCGTCGTAGTGTTCATTGATGATATTCTAGTCTATTCAAAGATGCCAGAAGATCATGTTGAACATTTAAGAATAGTGTCGGAGACACTACGGAAGGAAAAGTTGTATGCGAAATTCACAAAGAGTGAATTTTTGCTTGAACGAGTGTAGTTTCTAGGACATGTTATTGATAAATATGGCATTTCCATGGATCCAACAAAAGTAGAAGTAGTTAATGAGTGGGAGCAATCAAAAACACCAACCGAGGTTTGGAGTTTTCTGGGGTTAGCGGGATATTATAGAAGGTTCATCTAGGACTTTTCTAAAATAGCTACTCCGCTAACAAATTTGACAAGGAAGTCGGTGAAGTATGTGTGGACTGAAAAATGTGAGAACAGTTTTCAGGAACTAAAGAAGAGGTTAAGTGAGGCACCTGTATTATCCTTACCAGATGATACAAGGAACTTTGTAGTGTATAGCGATGTTTCGCATAGAGGACTGGGTTGCGTGCTCATGTAGCAAGGAAAGGTCATTGTGTATGCGTCATGTTAATTAAAGGATTATGAGAAGGCCTATCCTACTCATGATCTAAAATTGGCAGCTGTAGTTTTTGCCTTAAACATATGGAGGCATTATCTATACGGTGAGAAGTGTGAGATATACACGGACCATAAAAGTCTAAAATATATCTTCACACAGACGGAGTTGAATATGAGACAGAGAAGGTGGTTAGAATTAATAAAAGATTACGATTGTGATATCTTATATCATCTTGGGAAACCAAATATAGTATCGATGCGTTAAGTAAGAAGGGTAGAGAGAAACTGTCAATGTTAACGACTCAGAATGAGTTAGTAACAGTGATGGCGAGAATGGAATTAGAAGTTAAATTATCGAAAGAAGTAGAGGAGATGTTATTTTCCATGGAGACTTAACCGACCATAGTGGAACGTGTTAAGGAAGTGCAATTGAACAACGAGGAATGCGAGCATATGAGGAAAAGGATAGAAGATGAAGAAAAGACTAAGTATAACCTCGATAAAGAGGGTTTACTTCGTTTTGAAGGAAGGATTTGTTTTCTAAATAATTCATAATTAAAGGAGGAGATAATGTGTGAGGCCCATAGTTTGAGGTACTCGATACATCCCGATAGTACGAAGATGTATCAAGACCTTCGTCAGAACTTTTGGTGGCAGAATATGTTAATAATTGCTTAACTTGTCAAAAGGTTAAGGCTGAACACCAATGACCTAGTGGGTTGTTGCAATCATTGGAAATTCTAGAATGGAAATGAGAGCACATCACAATGGATTTTGTGGTGGGACTTCCAACGACGAGGAAAGGATACGACGCTATTTGGGTGATAGTAGATCGATTGACGAAATCGGCTCATTTTTTACCAATAGGGGTTAGGTATAACCTAAAACAATTAGCTAAGCTTTATGTCAAGGAAATTATTTCAAGACATGGAGTACCTGTTTCGATTGTGTCAGATCGTGATCCACAATTCACATCGAACTTTTGGAGAAGTTGACAAGAGCAAATGGGAACGTAGTTGAGATTGAGTAAGGCGTATCATCCTCAAATGGATGGACAAAGTGAACGAACAATTCAAATGCTTGAAGATATGTTAAGATCTTGCGTTATTGATTTCAAAGGGATTTGGGATGACCATCTACCGTTGGTGGAATTTGCGCACAATAATAGTTTTCACGCTAGTATAGGCATGTCGCCTTACAAAGCGTTGTATAGAAGGAAGTGTCGAACTCCACTATATTGGGATGAAGTGGGTGAATGTCGGATATTGGGACCTGAGATGGTACAACAGACGGTGGACATGGTAAAGATAATACATGCTCGATTGGTAGCAACTCAAGATAGGCAAAAGAAGTATACCGATCCTCACAGAGAAAAGAGAGAATTTGAAGTAGAGTCTTATGTTTTTCTGAAAGTATCGCCTTAGAAAGGGAAGATACATTTCAGAAAGAAAGGAAAGTTAAGTCCAAGATTTATAGGACCTTTTGAGATTTTAAGAAGGGTAGGAGAAGTAGCTTATGAAGTAGCCTTACCTCTAGAGATGGAACGTATACACAATGTGTTTCACGTGTTTGAGTTGCGATAAGCCAGACTATAAACACGTAATAGAGTATGAATCTATTCAGATAGAGAAAGATTTATCGTCTGAAGAACTTCAAGTTCAAATTGTTAATAGGAAGGAACAAGTTTCGAGAAATAAAATAATACCTTCGGTGAAGGTGATATGGAGAAACCACAATGCTGAAGAAGCAACGTGGGAACACGAAAGTAAAATGAAAGAAAATTTTCCTCATTTGTTTATGTAATTATAGACAAGATTCTGGGGACAAAATCCTTATAAGGGGGGGGGGGGGGAGAATGTAACGCCAGAAAAAATCGAATTTATATGAGAACTAAATTTTTATTTGATTATGTGAATTAAATGAGTTTAATTGATTATTTATGTGAGTAAGCTATGTGAATGTCGTTCTATGACCTAGAATGTGCGGATGTGGTTAGTATTCTGGCTATGTGCTAGAATTAATTGTTTTGAATTTCCAAGACGAAAATAAAAATTTTCCGAGAAATTTCCATAAAAACACTATTCATCCGTTTCTGCTCGGGAATTAAGTTTGAAATTTCGAGAAACGCGTAATGATAGAATATGAAGACGAGATGGAATATTTAATAATATTTCATTTATGGCAAACGAAGTTTTCACCTGCAGACTTCAAATATAAAATCCCAAATTTTACGAATAAAGATTTAATTTTTCTCAAAATATATATTTTTTATGATGTGGATTTGATATAATGTTATAGTTGTGAATAATATTTATAAATTTTGCAAAGTATGCAAGTTGTTATATAATATTCGATTGGTCAGGGAATATTCATTTTAACAAGGAATATTCGTATGCGACCAAGACAATCATTAGTGGACCCTATAATGAAATGTAAATTATCGCTTGATTGAGAAAACGACAAAAATAGTTTTATGAAAATAATGACGGAAGTCTTACCGTTAATACTGTTAAACTACTCGGTAGTAAAAGTACAGTAATACGCGTGGTTTCATAGTAGCACACGGTATTGATTATTGATGTTTACGTGAGAAAACACTTAGTTTTGTTCAATTATTGCTACAATAGGTGCTGCATAGTATCTCACGTTATTTGATTCAATTATTGTCGATTTTTATATTATATATATAATTTTTGTTTTATTAGTATTATTAGTATAATAAAACAGAAAAGTTTTTAATATAAAATAGAACACTTTTATAAAGTTATTCATTTTATTAGGCAATAATTAGAATATATTATATTCTATTATGCATAGTATTTTGCATAGTAAAATCTTTTTATATAAAATGTAATACTTTTATAAAGTTATTTATTTTATTAGATAATAATTAGAATATATTATATTTTATTATGCATAGGCTGCTCGATAGTATTTTTGCAAAGTAAAATCTTTTTATATAAAATAGAATACTTTTATAAAGTTATTTGTTTTATTAGACAATAAATAGAATATATTATATTTTATTTAAAAGATTTTTGTTTTATTAGAATAATTTATTAAATCAATCTGGACCGTCCGTTTAAAAGTAAATCAATCTGGACCGTTCATGGATTAGTTACTATTCAGTCCATTCTTCTATAAATAGAAGTTCATTCCTTCATTATTTCTTACGAATTCACTGAAACTCTATAGAAAGAAACTATAGAGAGAGTTCTTCTTCTGTAATCTTGAGCATATTTCTTTAGAGTTTAAGAAAGCTTTGAACGAAGAAGATAGTGTAAGTTTTCTTCAAGTATTTTCCCGCCCTACCCGTCGGAATACTCTTCTTTTTAAGGTAAGGGATATTATTTTTGTACTCGTAAGGTGTATTATTCTTTCAGATTCATGAAGAGAACTTCATTATTCCATTCTTTATTATTCTCGTTGGAATAACTCAGATACGCCAAGCTACCCTATACTTGGTGAAATTCTTCTGTTATTCCATTCTTTATTATTATATTGGAATAACCTGTATATGCGCATACATGGTGAAATTCTTCTACTATTTCATTCTTTATTATTCTCATTAGAATATCCTATCTTGTCGTATTTACGCCCCGACTTCGTTCCATTAATTATTATTCTGTTGGAATAACTTTTCTGCATGCGGTCTATCGCATGCATGGTGATTTCTGTTGTTATTCCATTCTTTATTATTCGCTTAATATCCTCGTCTGCTCGCTTCGCCTAACTGGGTTCCATTATTTATTATTCGTCTTAATATCCTCATGCGTGCGCTTACTCGAACTCGGTTCCATTATTTATTATTTTGTCGGAATATCCTATCTGGTATGCTTACGCCTTACCTTTAGTTCCATTATTTATTATTACATTGGAAATAACTCGTCTGCATGCGCAACTATCGCATTTACGGTGAATTCTTCAGTTATTTCATTCTTTATTATTCTGTTGGAATAACCTTTCTATGTGGATTATCACATGTATGGTGAATGATCTTTTGTATTCATTCCTTTTTAAATTATGGAAATGATCTATATACGTGGATTACCGCATGGCGGGTGAAAATCCATTTGCAGTTTCATATATTTTATTATACTCAGTTGGTTAAAGCTTTGGCTTCTATATTCCTTGAAATTAGTGGAATATCCTGGATGTTTGCGTTTAATCCATTATCTTTTCGTGGAAATATTCTTCTGAGCATTCTTGAATTTTACTCTACAAAGCAGTATCATGTTGACAATTTGGACATTATTGGTTTTTGGATAAATTAATTCTTGAACTTGTTTTATTGAATTATTATGTCATTGTCATCATCCTCATGTTTATATTATGTTGAAAGTCATCTGTGGCCTGTATTGCATAGATGGACTTGGTATGATTATGATCAGAGATTATTCGGTATAATCATGACCGTAATGTTACAAATGATGTGGAAAAAGTCCTCATTGGCCCGTAGTGCATTAATGGACAGTTTTTGGTATGATTATGGCTATGGTTCTCTTCGGCCAAGGGAGCAAAGATGAATTGTTTTATGGCATGATTAGGACCGTTGATGAAAACACGATTATCTTTGGCCCATAGTGCATGGATAATTCATGGTCGTCATACTAAATAATATCCTTGGCCTGTAGTGATGGGATGATTTAATGATGTGGATTATTTATTAAGGTGAGTCTCAGCGATAAAAGTGATGAAAAACTTTTTAAATCATAAAAGATAGTAGATTTTATTCTTTACTTGACTTTTTAATGGATTATTTGTTCCGCTGCAGTTAAACTTGATGTCTATTATATTTTATCAGTTTAACATTGTTGAAGGCTAATGATAATTTATTCTGCATTATCTTAGTCATAATATTTCTTACTGAGCTAGTTGAGCTCACCCTTTCTTTCAATGTTCTCTCTGTGAAATGAGAACGAAATGAGACTAGTCGGAAACTGAGAGTGACGGGTCCGGATGATAGCATTAGTAGTCCTCACTATTCTGTTAAATAGTATGACAATAAATGTAATAAGGACTCCATTGAGTGTGGATATTGTCTAGATGACAATATTCTTATTAAAAATCTTAGATTATATTTTGTCGTATTTTACACGACTGTTGTATAATTAAGTTGTATTTGAATTTTGTACCATGTATTAGGCGACTCAAGATGGGTGATGTATACCTATTTTGGGGGCATCACAGTTGGTATCAAAGCTTAGGGATACGATCCCTGGCTGAGATGTGAGATAAGAACTAGGAGGGGAGAGACGGGGAATTCCTTCGCTAGTATGACCTACCTAAGTTTATTTGGTATTTAATTGATCGGTTAGAGTATACGGATAATATGTGATATGTTAATTAACCCTTGTTTTGTGACTGTGTTTGAAAATGGCATCTGAAAATGTTGAGATAAGCAATGGAGCAAAATAATATAATCGTATTGCAGTACGAGGCTAAGTTTGCGGAGTTATCCCGGTTTGCATCCCATTTGGTCGATAATGAGGAGCGAATGACGCGAATGTTTCCAAGAGGTTTGAAACCCGATATACGTCAATACCTCATTTCTCATAAACTTTGTTTATATTCAGATGTTGTGAATAGGGCTCAGTTATTGGAGCGCGATAATGAGTTAGCACAACCAAAAGGTAACGACCAACAACACGATAATAATTGTACCGGTGGCAACGGCCATCGGAACAATGATGACCATCGTGGGGGATATTATCATGCCAAGAATGGTAACCACTTCGGTGGTAATCATGGCCAAGATAATAGAAGTGGAAATTTCAAGAAGAGAAGTTCATTTAGCTCGATTTTTTCGTATAGTGAAGTCAAGTCCAGCTGAGACGGTGGCACCAAAGGCGGATACGGACAAAACAAAGTCAGTGGTTTTAGGAAGAGCGTTTTTCGTGACTTCTCAAAAAGCGTTTAACCCAAAAGAAGTTAGCACGGGTTAGTTAATTATAAATTTTTGCGAAGTCTATACCTTTTTAGATATCGGTTCTACCCATTCTTTTCTCTCTCTTGTTTGCGCTCAACATTTAAATTTGACTCCGGAGAGATTAGACTTTGACTTATCGATTGAAACTTCGTTAGTAGAAACATTTGTTACCTCCACTGTTTATAAATCTTGTTTGATTCAAATCGACACTTTCACGTTACCTGTCAATCTTATCTCTTTGCAAATACTTGCCTTTGATGTAATATTAGGAATCGTTTGGTTAACTACTCATCATACTTTTCGTAAGGTTGTTAGCTTTCATATTCCTAATCAAGCTGTTATACGAATTCAAGCAACCAAAGTACTAAAGTTAATCATTGTCATATCAAGCCATAAGTAAAGAGCCCCGAACTTTTCATTGGTGACTTCCTTGTGTGGAATGCACCTAAGCCAGACTTTCCGTAGGGGACATCGTGAATGACGGTGGCAAGTTGATAGGTATTAATGTGACTTGCTATCCAAGTCTTGGACAAGAGTCACAATTTTGAATGATATTTTTATTGTTAATAATTTTCCTGACGTATTCTTGAAGACTTCTTAGCCTACCCCTAGAGCGTGAAATCGAATTTTGTATTGACCTCAGTACAAAACCCATTTCTTAAACCCTCAAATATTTCTTCAACCAAAATGAACGTAACATGCGCCGAAGACGTTGGCTCGAGCTGTTGAAGATTACGATCATACCATTCAATATCATTGTGGAAGAGAGAACGTGGTAGCTGACGCGTTAAGTAGAAGATCGTATGTGTTTACGAGTGCGAATATACGAACCTATGTGAAGATAACGAATATATGATTAAAACCAACTTTAGTCGATAAAGTTAAAGCCGCTCAAGCTACCCGGAGCTGATGAACACGAAAAAGAAGGTTCAAGAGGGGGTTATTCTAGAAGCAAGAGTCAATGAAGAGAGGAAATCTCAACACTCGATTTTATTGGCCCATTTGAAATCCTCGATCGAGTAGGAACTGTGGCCTATAGACTCGTTTTACCGCCAAGTATGTCGCGTGTTCATAACATTTTTCACGTATCGATGTTACGTAAATATGTGGACGACCCGAACCACATTATTGATTTAGAACCGGACGAGATAGCGGATAATTTAACGTATGAAGATGTACCTGTTAAAATCTTGGAATATATTCTATGCTTAAAGGTTATACCTCAAGAGTTAGAATCTGACGAAGTGTCCTCATCTGTTTGGCATACCAGGTACGTACGTAAATTTCGAGGGCGAAATTTCATGAGGGGAGATTGTAAAATCCTAAATTTTACGAATAAAGATTTAATCTTTCTCGAAATATATATATATATATATATTTTATGGTGTGGATTTGATATAATGTTATAGTTGTGAGTAATATTTATAAATTTTGCAAAGTATGCAAGTTGTTATATAATATTCGATTGGTCAGAGAATAGTCGTTTTAACAAGGAATATTCGTACGACGGCACAATCATTGGTGGGACCCACAACGGAATTATTATTGGGAAAACGACAAAAATAGTTTTATGAAAATAATAAATGAAAGTTTTACCAATAATCTTTGTTGAACTACTTTCATAGTAAAAAATACAAGAATACACATGGTTGCATAGTAGCACACGGTATTGATTATTGATGCTTATGTGAGAAAACACTTAGTTTTGTTCAATTATTGCTACAATAGTTACTTCATAGTATCTCACGTTATTTGATTCAATTATCACGATTGTTATATTATATATATAAGTTTTGTTTTATTAGTATTATTAGTGTAATAAAATGTAAAAGCTTTTTATATAAAATAGAATACTTTTATAAAGTTATTCGTTTTATTAGGCAATTATTAGAATATATTATATTCTATTATGCATAGTGTTTTGCATAGTAAAATATTTTTATATAAAATAGAATACTTTTATAAAGTTATTTATTTTATTAAACAATAATTAGAATATATTATATTTTATTATGCATAGTACCGTGATAATGTTTTTGCATATAATAAATCTTTTTATATAAAATGTAATACTTTTATAAAGTTATTTATTTTATTAGGCAATAAATAGAATATATTATATTTTATTTAAAAGATTTTTTTTATTAGAATATTTTATTAAATTAATCTGGACCGTCCGTTTAAAAGTAAATCAATCTGGACCATTCATGGATTAGTTACTATTTAGTCCATTCTTCTATAAATAGAAGCTCATTCCTTCATTATTTCTTACGAATTCACTGAAACTCTAGAGAGAGTTCTTCTTCTATAATCTCGAGCGTATTTCTTTAGAGTTTAAGAAAGCTTTGAACGAAGAAGATAGTGCAAGTTTTCTTCAAGTATTTTCCCGCCCTACCCGTCGGAATACTCTTCTTTTTAAGGTAAGGGATATTATTTTTTGTACTCGTAAGGGGTATTATTCTTTCGTATTCATGAAGAGAATTTCTGTTATTCCATTCTTTATTATTCTGTTGGAATAACCTGTATACCCGGGCTACCCTATACTTGGTGAAATTCTTCTGTTATTCCATTCTTTATTATTATGTTGGAATAACCTGTATATGCGAAGTACCGCATACATGGTGAAATTCTTCTGCTATTCCATTCTTTATTATTCTTTTGGAATATCCTGTCGATGCGTATCACGCCTGACCTGGTTCCATTAATTATTATTCTATTGGAATAACATTCTGCGTGTGGTCTATCGCATGCATGGTGATTTCATTGTTATTCCATTCTTTATTATTCGCGTTAATATGTCGCCTCGTATGCTTTGGGACTGGTTCCATTATTTATTATTCGCCGAAATATCCCGTGCGTGCGCTTCTGCCAAACTCGGTTTCATTATTTATTATTCTGTGAGAATATCATGTCTGTACGTTTACGCCGGACCTGGTTCCATTATTTATTATTTTGTTGGGAATAACTTGTCTGTGCAGTCTATCATACGCATGGTGAATCCTTTTGTTATTCCATTCTTTATTATTCTGTTGGAATAACCTTTTTATGTGGATTACCACATGCATGGTGAATGATCCTTTGTATTCATTCCTTATTAAATTATGGAAATGATCTATATACGTGGATTACCGCATGGCGGGTGAAAATCCATTTGCAGTTTCATATATTTTATTATACTCAGTTGATTAAAGCTTTGGCTTCTATATTCCTTGAAATTAGTAGAATATCCTAGATGTTTGCGTTTCATCCAGTATCTTTTCGTGGAAATATTCTTCTGAGCATTCTTGAATTTTACTCTACAAAGCAGTATCATGTTGATAATTTGGACATTATTGGTTCTTGGATAAATTAATTCTTGAACTTGTTTTATTGAATTATTATGTCATTGTCATCATCCTCATGTTTATATTATGTTGAAAGTCATCTGTGGCCTGTATTGCATAGATGGACTTGGTATGATTATGACTAGGGCTTATTCGGTATAATCATGACCGTAATGTTACAAATGATGTGGACAAAGTCCTCATTGGCCCGTAGTGCATTGATGGACAGTTTTTGGTATGATTATGGCTATGGATTCTCTTTGGCCAAGGGAGCAAAGATGAATTATTTTATGGCATGATCAGGACTGTTGATGAAAACACGATTATCTTTGGCCCATAGTGCATGGATAATTCGTGGTCATGATACTAAATAATATCATTAGCCTATAGTGCAGGGATGATTTGATGATGTGGATTACTTATTAAGCTGAGTCTCAGCGATAAAAGTGATGAAAAACTTTTTAAATCATAAAAGATAGTAGATTTTATTCTCTACTTGACTCTTTTAATGGATTGTTTTTTCCGCTGCAGTTAAACTTGATGTCTATTGTATTTTATCAGTTTAACATTGTTGAAGGCTAATGATAATTTATTCTGCATTATCTTAGTCATAATATTTCTTACTGGGCTAGTTGAGCTCACCCTTTCTTTCACTATTCTCTTCAGGAAATGAGAACGTAGTCGGGACTAGTCGGGGAATGGAGTGACGGTCCAGATGATAGCATTAGTAGTCCTCACTATTCTGTTAAATAGTGTGACAATAAATGTAAGGAGGACTCCATTGAGTGTGGATATTGTCTAGATGACAATATTCTTATAAAATCTCTTAGATTATATTTTGTCATATTTTACACGACTATTGTATAATTAAGTTGTATTTGAATTTTGTACCATGTATTTGGCGACTCAAGATGGGTGATGTATACCTATTTTGGGGGCGTCACATAAAACCTGCGAATTTAATACGAAGTACAATATGATTATCGTACGAGTATTATACGAAGAGAATACGTGAATTTTACGTGTTGAATACGATTGGTATTATGGAATTAGAGTTTAAGACTTAATATGATCTAATTGGATTTGGATTATGCCAAGTCCAAGCAATTGAGTATTTAAGCCCAAGTCAAGGCCCAACGTTATGTTTAATTAAGCCCGATCTAAGAAACCGAACCGTGGATCGAACTGATGGGTCACCGAATGGGTAAAACCCATGGGGAAACCCATGGGGATGACCCATGGGCATGTGGGCCGCCACTTGATGGCTAAGTAAAGTGATCTACTTGATCACCAAGTATTTTACTTGGTGATGAAGTAGTGAATATTAAGGAGGTGGGGGAGAATGACCATAAAGCCCTCCATTTGATTTGCCTATAAATAGAAAGCTTAAGTGGTCATTTGGTGGTTTCCAAGAGATCATCCAACATATATTGAGAGAGAAAAATAGCTAGAAATAAGAGATCATCTCACTTTGAAGCAAAACCTTAGAGTTTTGAGCAAGAACACCAAGATCGGAAATGTAATATTCCTTTAATGATAGTTTCCATCCTTTTGATTTCTTTGATTATAAAGAATCATGGATTGGTGTAGCATGCCCCTTATGGAGGGATAAGTATGGCTTGTAATATGTAAAACCTTTATGAGTCATGTGTAAATGAAAATCATAAGGGTTTACGTAAGTTAAAATCGTAGGAAATATTGATTAATGAACTTTGTTGTTGATGGACAAATTAAACACCATCACTATGAAGATATGTGCATCTTGCTTAGTTAAGATGTAGATATGAAATTAATGGAGTTTTCCATTTGATTTGGCATATATAACACTAGTAACGAAGTTATGGCGAATTTTACGGAATTAGACGTTAAATGTCAAAAACGTAGAAATTCTGGATTACTAGTCAAAGGTTGATGTGTGACTTGGAAACATTGGTTTTCAATGTCAACACGTGAGATAGGGTATTTAAGAGTCATGGGCTCAAGAATCGTCGAATTCCGACTTAAAACGAAGAAAACGAGTATTAAATCTATAATTAACTTAGAAGTGAATTTCGAGTTAACGGATTCAGAATTTTAAAATTCTATATGAACGCGTAGAGTATATAATTTATGAGTTGTAGGATTTTGAAGGGACCAAATCGGACTTATAACGAAGAAGTTATGAAGCCGGGAAGTTCACTAAAAATTTTATCTGTAAAATTTTCCTCAGTGTCGAGGTCTAGCCATATTTGAATAAGGCTTGTTGTTCTGCTGTCATGATCGCGTGCACGATGTAATGACCTATTGAAGAGTGGCACCGCAGCGCCATTCATACAAAGGAGTTTTGCCCCGCAGCACCGGAACCGGGACTTAGCTACTGTAAACTGGCGCCACAGCACCAGTGTTAGGTATGGATGCCACGTCGCGGGGGCGAGGCAGGGCATTTGTTAGACAAGTTAGGTTTGTACTTCAATTGTTCTGAGACCTATATAAGTTAAGTTTATATACTTAATAAGCATACTAAAACTATTCCTAGGTTACATATACTAGTGTATATGGTAATGAACTTAGGAATTGAACGCGAGTTGTTAGTATGGTAACGAAGGACACAAAGTGTTAATAATAAACCGTAAACGGTAATCGACATTGGTACTTCACCAACTATGATTGAGTTCGATTAGTAACGTAAGATCGTTAACAAGCCGGGATGAAGGGTAGTAAGTCGAATTGACATTATTCATGAAATAAAGTTAACTAAGACATAGAAGAGAAAGAAGTTGGTAGAAATAATGTGATTAATTGTTCGGTAGCTAATTACAGTGTGCTATGTGAATATATCATTTAGATTCTGTAAAGGCTGAGAACAGTCGAATTAATTATTTGAAGACGCTTGAGGCAAGTTTTCTTAACACTTGTCTAACCTTCTTGTTAGTCGAGTTTTCTGTGATTCATTGTACTGAGTTGCATGAATGATTTTAAAGAAAGGGTCAATGCCAGTTTTAACTCAGCTAGACTATTGGTAAGAGGTAGATTGATTTGTATACATATCTTTCTATATAGAAATGATAACGATATCCTATGCCAAGTATTTGGTACGGATTCAAAGGTAAGTTTGTCAATGAACAAACAAAAGTATTTTTCATCGATTATTCGATGGGCATACGAGTTTGCCAAAACTTAAACGTAAATACGTTTAATGGATAAATGTTGATCAACATAGAGTACTATAGGCTGATCACATAGAAGTGATCGTAAGTAATGCCGGATGTATAGCCTTGGTGCTGTGATGTCCTTTTCAAGTATGAAAATAGAAAGATACTATTCATGGTCTTTCGACCGGTTCAGAATTCCTAAACTATTATATACTTTGGGAATTGATGTTATGAATTGTTAAATATTAATTTTTCGTAATACTTGATAAGTGTATTTTATATACGCGATTTAATATCCAATTCATGCTTATTTGTTGCTAATTTCTTGTGATCATGTTCAATTTCACTTGTTTTGTGCTATTTCACGTTTAGATTGGTGGTTGAGGCATTCTACGTACAATTGGTGATATTCGGTGCGATGGGAATTAAATGGAACATATTTGGAAGTAATTTAACATAGCAGCATAGCCATTTAGCGAGAGCATACACGTAAAAAGCAAGTCTATAATATACAAAAACCCTGCTTGGCGGGGGTGGAAAATGTTGAGTGTCCTATTTCAGTAATAATTTCTCTTGAGTTCGAATTTTAGCTTTTTGCATGTCAGTATAACTCTATTGGATAGAAAATTTGGCTGGAGTTTTATAGGAGATATCTATTACTCTATCAAAAACAACGAGGAGATTAGTGAGAGGATTATTACGAAGATTTAAGCTGAGTTTTTGATAGCAAGTGTGAGAGCCCCAAATTCGGGTCCCAAATCACCACAGATTCGGTTCAATCATTCTATAACTATTGCGGAAGATATAAACATAAATTGTTTATACAGTACACTTTACACACTATTCCCCAAAATCGAGTAACCTTAACTTATACACAAATCATAAACTATCTAACACATAACATTATTATCGAACTATACTATTACAAACTAGCCGCACATTTTATCCCAAGCTGAGCTTGACATTAACCTTTTTCCTGTATCCGAACGCATTCGCCTTATCTGAAATGTTTATCATGATATAGCAAGGGTGAGCATGAAAGTTGCCCAACAAGTTTAAATACAATTTAAGGATATATCATGATCGAAAGAGTCTGAATAATAAACTGGCTATAATTCATTAATATAATTGAGAACTAGCACGAACAAATTTTTGACTGAACAAGTATTGAACATGAACAAATATATCTAGACCAACTGGTAATGAAGGTGATCAACCTTTCATACCTGACTTATACATGCAATATGTACAGGGTAAAATTCCACATGGCAATCAGAAATGATTAACCATAAGCATATCTGAATAAAACAACTCTTAAATACGATTAAGTAAAACTTGCACAACCGCTGATTACCGCTACACATTTATAACGCTTTTATCCAAGACCTAATATTAGTAATATAGATCTCCAATATTAGAATAATATCATCACAATATAATACTATTATATATATATATACACAGAATAACCTAAACACATAGCACATAATCCTATCAATATACAATACACATAAGACTTAGCATCAAGTAAGACTATTTAAGTCTGAGTTGAACCCGACAAAATTCTAACATCCCGACGATCAAGTCGGACAAACATCGAGTTTAAGTTCAATTAAACTCTGCCTAAACACTTAACAATTATCACAGATAATTTATTATCAGTCAAAATATTTTTCACAGGCTCGTAATAATTTTTGTATAATTTAATAGTATTTTTTTTATTATCTAATATTATTAATCATTTAATAATATTTTAGTCATTCTTAATAATATTCAAATCGCTTATTAATAAAAATAATAAAGGTCTCATACATTTTAATATGTAAATATTTTACATCATGAAGCTTAAACTATTTATATTCTATTTTAAATATCTTTTACCTTTACTCGCAATTTCGTAGTTTAAACAGTAACACATAGCTATTATACTAAAAAAACTCAATTTACTATATTATTTCTTTAATTTAAATGATTTTTATATTATTTTGTCCATTCTGAGTCAACACGCACTGTTTTCTCATATATACATATTTTATTTTGCTAGCACATTCGCTTTTATTTTTGTTTTATAATTATTCGCATTTTTGCTTTATATATTAGGTATATATATTCCGTTATGAAAATCTTAACTCAAAAACCTCCTTTTGAGCCCCGGAAACCTCAAAATATCATTTATAGCTAAATCTCGTCCGATAGGACTTTATTATATTTATTATGACTTACTATTTTACCGAAACGCGATTCGGAACGTCGAACGTCAAAGTCGCTTGATGCGCTGACTCTCGGCGTTCGCTCAAATTTTAATCCTGACATGCATGTTTGCTCATTTTTAATTTTCAAATCCTAAGTCATATAACAGAGAAATTTTGGGCATGTTATAGACCTCATGTCATAGTATTTTAGATAAATTTCTAACCGCTAAAACCAATCACAGAAATCAATCAAAATATCGAGCAAAAAACATGTCGAGTTGTCCGCCAGTAGTCAGCGTCGCCTTACGCTTAAGCCAGCGCGTCGTCATCTTCCAGCTTTATTGTTGCATTTGTTGTTGCCTTATCGAACTAGCTACTTCGCGAATTTCTTACGCATTGTTCGTTAATCGAATTGATTCCAATTTTGGATATGTTATACATGGTATACCAAAGTATTTTCAAAAAATATAACCCAGTAATTTTGGACCTCTTAGGCAGCCTAAAACAGGCCCCAAAAATATCCACTCGCAACAATTTTCATCTTTTTCCCAGATTTACCTTCTTTCGCTAAAACAGTCATAACCTTTTTGTTTTAAAACATTTTTAGGCGATTCTTAAGCCCACGCGAAGCTAACTTCCGGGACTACAACTCTTCCCTACTGATGTTTTTCCAAATTCCGAACATATCAGCCCAGAAATTCCGATCAAGTGGACTGCACCACACTTGTTGGACAGTTTCTACACTACTACTTTGAAATGTCATAACTATCTCCTCCGATGTCGGATTTAGTCCGTTCCAGAGTCTATGGAAAGCTTATTCAGTGTAATACAACATATCAAAAGCCCGAATTTTTCTCGAACATCCTAACTAACCCCAATCTTCATTATAGGGGCGTGAGTCCACTAGTTTCTCTTAGTTTTAAAAACTGATTTGCTTTTCTTTCTTTGGATCAAACTTGTAACACCTAAAATGTCTAGATCTACACATAACACACCATATAACATGTAGATCTAAGATTTTTAAAGTTCAAGAAACATAACTTCATTATTTCATCACAACCAACCAAAATAAATTACATAAAATAACTTATTATGGTTTGATTTTTATACCTTATTCTTATGGTTTTATTCTTCTCCTTGATGATCCTAGATGGCAAAGAAAATAGTCTGTTCCGCCTCTCTTATTCCCATGGCAACAGCAGCCCCTCACGCTCTCTCTCTCTATTTTATTTTCTTAGCTTTTAGGAATTAAGTAAAAGTTTTAATGTGGAATGAATAGGGAGGTATTTATAGAACTATAATATGTATACTAACAATATATACATATATGCAATATCTTCCCACAATCTCCCATCTTCTCTCTCTTGTTTATTTTTTTGCTAGATTTGTTTTCTCTCTCTCTCTAATCGTTCATATCTACCAAATATTTTTTCTCTCTCTCTCTCTTTCCTATCCTAGAAGATATGCAAGGTGTCAAAAAAATTTAATTAGCATGTGATACTACTCCCTCCTTGACCGAGTGCACTCCTCCTTTGCCCAATTTTTTTATTATTATTTGTTTTCTTTCTCGCATCTCAAGTTGCTTGCAAACTCATGTAAAATAATGGCTAGAGACTTTAGGAGTGACACATAAGGGAAGAGTGTAAAAAAGAAAATTTACTCCATCTACTTATTACTCCTTCCTTTACACGGACCATGCCACATTTTTTTTGGCCCAGTCTTGGTTTTTAGTATTTGATAATTTACTTGCTACATTTGACTTAATAATTAAATAATGAATTCAACTATTCTTTTAATACTTTTGTTAAGTAGTTTAATTACTCAACCTTAGTAACTTAATTACTTAATCAAATAAGTTAATACATAAATCTCCTTAAACTATTTTACCCTCATGAAATCATATAATTTAAATATCCCATCTTTGATATATAATTTATATAAAACATAACATAACTTACTTAAATTACATATTTATTTTATAATTACAAAAATAAATATGTTACACATAATTCCTTATGCAAATACAATTATTTGCATACCCAATATATTATAATATAATATCCTTACCTCATTAACATAAATTCAATGAAGAATTTATTTACTTCGTTAAGATATTAAGATAAATATAATACATTTTCTTTATTAAATTAATTTTGTATAAGAATTTATTCTAATACCCTTGGGTAAAGTATCTATAAATATAACATGCTTAACCCGCCTCTGTTTTGCTTCATTACGCAAATTGATCCTAACAATTTTATTTTCCCCACGTAATAAACACACACACACACACACACACACACACACACACACACACACACACACACACACACACATATATATATATATATATATATATATATATATATATATATTCACTAACTCCCAATTACCAATTACACCAAACCTGCACACGTTACATATAGAAAATAATTAATAGTTTTATTTTTTCAATTTATAAATTGTTTATATAAATTTATTTACTTATAGCAAATAAAATTTAATATATTTATCATATTACGTCTACATACACGTCCTTCATAAATCATAAAATAATTTATATACTCATAAATTATTATAATCCTTCACAGAATTTTGAAATCCTTAAAATTTCATTACAGAACTGCCAATTCCATACACTTATTTTCTGTCTAGGTTCTAACAGTGAACCTTAAATCAATCAATTATGATTTTAAAATTTTTCTAAATTCTCAGGTTGTCACATCACCCCTTCTTCTAAGAATTTCTTTCCCGAAATTTACCTTACATCTTACTCCTTATACCATGCACCATACACCATTCATACACATCATCACATGCTACCCACAACATCACTCACAAGATTTAAAATTTTGAAATCTTGCTGAGGAGTCATATAGACCATGAATTTTTATTTTCGAAAAGGTTTTATGGAAATTCATCCGCAAACCGTCATACCCTGAAGACATAGAGGGTGATTAGCCCGGTATTCCCAGTATTGGCCCAGTAACACTGGTTTTATCTGTTTCTCGTCACTGCCATAGGCACAAAATTTTACCTCAGTCTTATTAGATTCTGCACCAAAACAATTTGGTTCGGAAAATTTCTTTCAATGAACATTTAGAGTTTACATAAACATTAGTCTAGCTGAATCGAATAGCATAAACTCATATCAATAATTCAATTCAATCGAATTATTTAGGTGTAGCCAAACCCCGTTGGCAAATTAAATTTTTAAAAAAATATTTTTGAGAATGACGTCGTGATGTCGTCTTCAGATTAACGATCCGCTTTGAGGATGCTTAGTCATCGTATGACTTTGTCATAACACATCATACAATAGTGGAAAAATGATTTTTAGATCGAATTCACACTAAGTATTCCTGTATTTACAACTCCATCAACTTTTTATCATCTCTGCACCAGGTTACATGGTACATGAGTGATAAAAAAAATATTTTGATATTTTAAATCATTTGCGTCTAGTCGAAATAAGTAGTTGAAAGTAGTATGCACACAAGCTAATCATGTTTGATGATAAAGCATATACTTTGTAACAATCTTATTCATTTATTAATGAAAAGTATTAATTTATTAAAGCCTTTTAATTATCTACATGATGTTGTTTTATAATATGTGATAAACCCATAGTTTTAAGCAATGCTTTTAGAATAATGATGATGATCATTCTAATGAGATCTAAATTCTTAAAAAGCTTAAAACTGAAATAGTTCCCAATCGTTGGATTACTAAATTGAGGATTAGTAAATCCGGATAGATTGGTACATACGTTGTTGGCTCATTGGATGAGGATGATTGATCTCATGATCATTTGTTTGGAGACACTAAAGCAAGTATGTAGGTGCTTATTAGAGAATAAGTTCACTGAACGTGGCTCGCTAAGGAATACCTAATGGAGTTTTACTTGTCTGTCAATAGGAATTCCTGTAGTGATAGTAGTACAAGTGATCCTTGGACTTGAGATCATCATAGTATCTTGTGTATGATGAGTTATACTTTGACTTATTCCTTAAGACCCTTAGGGTATATCAAAAGGTATGATTGGGTATAATAAGTTGTACATGGAGATAATGTATGATCAATAAAGAATCTACCACTTCTAGTAAAAGAAGAGAAATGTCCTACGTGATTCGATAAATGACAACCCAGTAGTCCTTGGCCAAGGCAGAATGAAATTAGAAAGAAGTTTCTAATTTGTATTATTTGGAGTTGTACATTTAAGAGTCGAAATACATATAATTAAATAAAATAAGACTTGACAGTAATTACATGCCTTATATTTAATTGGGACATTGAATGGTGGAAGGATTGAATTATACGGTAACTATTTACTCAAAGGTTCTTTTATGATTAATGTTGAAATCTATATTATCTGGAAAATCGTTGATCGCTAGGGAGGCTTATCCCTATTGTAGAATAAATAATATTTATTTAAATAAATTATTAGTTTAATTTATTTATTTAAATAAGATTAGAATTGTTCTAATTGATTTATTCACAATCGGTTTAATATGGAGAACCTAAAGGGTCACACCATAAAACGAAGAATAATTTTTTAAGAAA
The DNA here is from genome assembly GCA_020205605.1 of Panax ginseng. Lineage (NCBI taxonomy): Eukaryota > Viridiplantae > Streptophyta > Magnoliopsida > Apiales > Araliaceae > Panax > Panax ginseng. The sequence goes on from CM035137.1 coordinate 63,255,447, forward strand.
TTAATGGCATAAACGTAATAATAAGTTAAGTATATTTAATTTAATCTATGGTGATAGAATAAATTAAATAGCTTAATATTTATTATTTAATATTTTAGAAATATTAAATATAAATCAATAAGAGGAGTCTTATTATTATTATTACTATTATTATTATTATTTAATTCCTAAAGGAGTTTAGAAATTAATTATTTTAAAACTACTCTCAAATATCCTAATAGGATTAGGAGGCAAATTAATTAAAAAAGTTTAATTAATTATCCCTAATAAGATTAGGGATAATTAATTAAAAGAATTTAATTAATTAAATAAAACCCAATTCTTTAATTGTTAAGGAGGGTTGCCTACATCTATAAATAAGAGGAGTCTTATTATGGGTGAGGTGGTTGACGTATTCTTAGAATACGTAATTCTAATAGTTGGGAGAGTACACCCCTTTGTATGAGAGATAGAAAATTAGGGTTTTGCCAAATACCCATCTTCTTGAATTCTTCTTCTTCCTTGGTGGATTTCCTCTAGAGGCCAAACACTTGGGTGGCTAACGTTGATCAAAGGAAGGAACCAAACTCGGTGGATTCAAGTTGAACGCGAAAAGGATTGGAGGTGAACTTGTACCTGAGGAAGCTCGGATCTTCAAGGGTATGATTCTTGTTCTTTCTTTTTCGTTTAATTAATAATTGCGCATAAAGGATGATCCGGGTATATGGTTTGTAAAATTTTAAACTCTGATTTTTACACGTTTCCGCTTACTTTGTGCAATTTGATTGCGTTCATGAATATTACAAACGTAACAGTGGCATCAGAGCCAAACCTTTATGCGAATTATTAATTGTTTGATTTGATATGTATATTGATATATGTTTAGAACAATTTAATTGGACATAATTTTATTGTATAAAATTTAATAAAAAAAAAATTCATTCGTGAACTGTTTTTTTTTTCTTCGCTGCGTTTAAATCTGCGGGGAATAAGCTGTTGATTCGTGGGTAAAATAAAGGAGTCACGGCTTTGGCTTGCTTGTTGCTTCAAGAAAGGGAAGTTACAGGATATTAACGTGGAGGATGGTTTCATGTTTTTAATAATATATATATATATATATATAATATTATTTTAATTATTTTATAATTAAAATAAAATTATTTTAATCTTAAAATAAAATGTTTATTTTAATATTAAAATAAAAGAGTTTATTTTAATTTTAAAATTAAATCACATGCTAACTAATTAGAGTTGGAATTGGATTCCATGATAACTAATTGGAGTTGAAATTGGATTTCATCTTTCCTTAAATAAAGGAGTTTATTTATATATGAAATAAGATTTCATATTATTCAAAATAAAAGAGTTTATTTGTGAATATGAAAAAGAATCCTAATTTCCTTAAATAAAGGAGTTTATTTAGATATGAAATAAAATTTCATATTATTCAAAATAAAGAGTTTATTTATGAATAGGAAAGAGAATCCGTGTTTCCTTAAATAAAGGAGTTTATTTAGATATGAAATAAGATTTCATATTATTCAAAATAAAGGAGTTTATTTGTAAATATGAAAGAGAATCTGTGTTTCCTTTAATAAAGGAGTTTTTTTTTACTTGAAATTGGATTTCATAATTAATTAAAATAAAGGAGTTTATTTTGATTAAAATAAAATAGTTTATTTTATTCAAAATTGGATAAATTAAAATAAAATAGTTTTATTTTGATTTAAATTTGAATTAAAATAAAGGAGTTTATTTTGATTCAAAATTAGATTTTATACTAACTAAATTTGCCCATTAAATGATATCAAT